>CM072896.1:16991609-18314943 GCA_037013685.1 Acridotheres tristis
ATTGGATGCAGCTTACCACAATGGAAATGCGGACGCGTTTGGCCTTGTGATAGGCTGTGCCCTGGGCCTGGCCCGCAGGAGAGACAGCAGTTAGTGGATGGTTAGTGGATGGGATGGGATGGGACGGGACGGGACGGGATGGGACGGGACGGGATGGGATGGGATGGGATAGAAAATGATAGAAAGGGATGGAAGGGCCAGGCAGGACAGGGCAGGGCCTGGCAAGGCCATTCAGGCATGGGAAGGGCGGGGGAAGGCCAGGCTCTCACCTCGGTGGGCTCTGTGGCGGGGTTGGCACAGAAGAGGCTCTTGAGGGCGATGCCAGTGTGGTCAGTGCTGCCAGCTGCAGGTGGAGAGGGGATGTCAGCGGTGGAGACACAGGGGGGCCAGGGGGACACATGCAGACTCACCTGGGGGACTGTCTGGTGGGCTGCTGGGCACCCGCTTCAGCGCTGGCTTCAGGGGCTTGCGGAGTGCAGGGCGGGCAGGGGTCCCCGAGGAGGTCTCTGTGCTGATCTGTGGGGGGATGGGATAGTAGGGTGATGGCAGTGGGGGCCACCCTGACCAGGCATCCCCCAAGATGGTTGCACCCCTCACCTGGAAGCGGATGCTGGAATCGGAGAGCCGGTGCCCATCCTCAGACAGCACCTTCTGCCGCAGCGTCATGAGCCGGCGCTGGGGACTGAGCTGGCTGCTGAGCAGGGCCCCCACCTGCGTCCGCTCAATGGAGCCCAGCAGGATCATGGACTCTGCCAGACACAGCAAGGGGCTACCTTGGCTTCTGATGCTGTCACCTACCCACCATCCTGGTACACTCCACAACTGCTGTGGATGCTGAGAGAGCCTCTGCCTGTGCCTCACCAGCTGACTCCACCAGAGGCAGGTTCTTCATCTTGGTGCTGTGCAGGACGTGCTGCAGGTCCCGGTACTTGCAGTTGAGGGTGACATAGCGGATATCCCGCACCATGATGTCCTCCACCCGCACGTTGTATTTCCTGCCCAGGGACAAGAACAATGGCCTCAGAGTGATGCCACCCCCTCCCCTTGTGCCTGGTGAGGGGTTTGGGGTTGGAACAGGGGACACAAGCTCACTCGTGGTGGCCCCAGCCCAGCTCAGGGAGGTAGGGAAGCTTCTTGATGCGGATAATGCTGTCGTAGAGAGAGGGCTGGAGGCTCTGGGCGACAGCATTGGCCAGGATGACAGCGATCATGACAGGCAGGATGTGCGAGATTTGCCCTGTCAGCTCAAAGACGATGACGGCCGTGGACACCGTGTGGGTGACAGCACCTGACAGTGCAGCTGCCCCTGCGGCCACCAAAAGGAGACAGGGAGGGCTGTCAGGTATTGCCCACCAGGCTAGGTCCCCGCTCTGGGTCCTCCCCTCTAGGGCATCTACCACATCTGGAGCCCTTGGAACCATCCAGGGAGATCCCCAGTGGTGGTATCACCTCCAGTTCCAGGGATCATCACCTCACCTGCTAGGCAGCATCTCCAAATGATGCCCACCATGGTGTCCCCATTCCAGCTCAGTGCTTACCCACCACAGCGTAGCCCCCCGGCACGATGCGGTAGATGTTGCTGTCCGTGTGGATGCCATCAGGGAACCAGGCTGCCATGCTCTCCCCCACCAGGCGCCCAAAGGCTGCCCCTGCAGGCAGAGAGGGGCTGGGAATGGGCACAGGGCTATCTCTGCACCTGGCCCAGCCTCTTGTCCTCTTCTCTGCCTGATGCTTCCAGGGAAGGGGACATCTGGAGGCACCCACAGGTGCCCAGTGTGGGCTGAGAGGTGGCTCCCTCCTCCCACTGTGCCCATACAGGGTGCAGAGTCTCACCAATGACGAAGACAGGCATGAAGGCTCCACAGGGCACTGGGATGGTAGTGGCCAAGGCTGACATCCAGAACTGTGGGGCAGACACCCATTAGTTGCCCTCCCTGACCCAGCCCTGCTTTCTGCCCCTGCTGTGACCCTCAGATGGGTGCTGTGGAACAGCACGTGGGCACCACACCCTGCATGGGGCATGGGCTCCTCCCAGGGGCACCCTGCCAGGTCCTCCCTGGTGGCACTTGGTGGCATCTGGCCAGCACCTCCCTGGTGGCACCTAAGAGCAAGCAGCCAGAACCTCCCTGGTGGCATGTTGGTGGCTCTCGGCCAAATCTCTTTGATGGCATGCCAGCACCACCCAGCAAACACCTTGGTAAGACTCTTGGAGCAGCCACCCAGTACGTTCTGGTTCCACCTTTCTGGTAACAATCTGGCACCTCCCTGATAGCATCCAGAAAATCCTCTCTATAACCTCTGGGTAGTACCTTGGGGATGACAGGGGAAGTAGGCACCCACCTTCATGAGGATGAAGACAACAAGTGTGACAAAGACGTTGGAGCGGGGATGGTGCCAGGCTTCCAGGATGCCCAAGTATTCGAACTCATCACTGATCCCCTGCTTGGCCCACGTCTGGTTGTCAAAGAGTGTCACCAGGGTGTCCTTCTGTGTGAGCTGGTGATAGGCAGGGGTCAGCTGGGGCTTGTGGTGGCCCTGGGATGGGGACTGGTGTGCCACCCCATGGCAGATACCTGGCCAGCCATGAATTGTCCAAAGCCGGGTGGGAAGGTCAGCGTGGAGATGATCAGTGTCACCAAGGCAGGGAAGAGCAGGCGCCTGGCAGGGCGGCACAGGGCAGGGGGTGATTTTGGTGCAGCCCCAGCTCCACCACCCCAGTGCTGGCGACTGCTGGGCACCTACTTCTTCATGAGGAAGCGATTGATGGTCTTCTGGCGGCGCATGAACTGCACAATCTTGCGGTTGAGGTAGACAAAGAGTGCGCCCCCGAAGCCGCTGGCGATCCTGGGCAGAGCCAAGGGAAGAAGCGTGCTGCTGCCACCACCAGTGCCACCACTGCCACCCCCGGGGCCATGGGATGGGTGCTGGGATGGCCGCACTCACCCGATGACGGCAAAGGCAGGCAGCTCCTGCAGGTCGAAGGGGAAGTCGAGGCGGAAGCGGGTTTTGAACAGTGCCGTGATTGTCTCTGGGGGATGGTGGTGATCAGTAGGGCTGGACAGGGGACCCCTGTGCCCTCACCCTGCCTGAGGTACCTTCATCCTTGTTCCAGACAGCAAGGACACGGAAGATGAAGGCGCTGAAGGTGGCAGCGAAGAAGCCACGCCAGTAGTTGCGGACGGCAAAGAATGTGGAGGTGACCTCGATGCTGAAGAGGACGCCTGGCATTGGGGGGAAGTGCACAAGGGAGGTGGAGAAACCTAGACAGGCCCCCGGTGCCTGGCATGCTTCCCACCCTGAGTCCAAACTCGTGCACAGCCCATGGGGTCTGGCTGCCCCATGGACACACTACGGTTCAAGGGATTCCCTGGCAAAGCACGTGGCCAGTCCCAGCTGGGCACAGGGGACACAGCACAGTGGGCCAAGCACGAGTCTGTACGAGCAGAGGGTAGCACAGGGATGTGGGCAGCGACATGAGGAGTGGCACTGGGATGGAGTGGGGTGCACACAGATGGACAGACAGACAGATAGGGCAGCAGGCAAAGGGCAAGGAAAGAGTCAGACACATCACCAACCTACGGGCAGGGCTCAGCGGGACTGGAGTGGGGAGCTCCCTGGAGCGCAGGGCGGCAGGGGAGAGGACAAGAGCAGACGTTACACATCTGGGAGGATGGTGCCCGCTCCTCCCTTCCTCCTCCCTGCTGAGCAGCACTGCCCTCTCCCATGCCAGCTGTCCTGAGGGTCCTGCTTGCCTCTCCAGGTGGACCCTGCTGCCTGGGCGGGAGCTGTGGGGGGTGTGGGGAGGCCCGGGGTGACCCTACCTCCGATGGGGGCGGCGAAGCAGCAGCCAACACCGACAGCGCAGGCAGCTGCCAGCATTTCAATGTTTCTTGCCTCATTCTGTGAGGAAGATAAGAGTGAGTGGGCACTGCCCTCCCCAACCCTAGGCACTGCCAAACCTGCTGCTGGGCATAGGTTGATCCTCCTGGGTCCAGCCTGCCTTGCTTACCTCATAGAAGCCCCCGAAGAGGGAGAGGAAGCGACTGAGCAGGGCTGCACACATGCTGGCGATGTGGACAAAGGGACCCTGCGAGGACAACAGGAGATTGAGGACACTGCCCTCAGCCTCACTCCCTGGCCTCCTGCTCACCCTGCCCCAGCACTGTCCTCACCTCCTTGCCCAGGGGCATGCCGCTGCCCAGGGCACACGTCAGTCCGATCACCTTGGCCACAAAGGTTTTGAGGGTGAGGTACTCCTTCAGCACGACGCCCCGCAGGATGGTCTTCATCTCGGGGATCCCTGAGCCTGGTGACGTGAGGACAGCCTTGACCAATAGCCATGAAGGGGGGACGCTGCCCCATGGTTCTGGGGGGTAACCCTTGATACTCTGCCAAACCCCACTGCCACAGGGAGATCCCAGAGACACCTCTTCCCACAGTACAATTGGCAGGAACAGCCCCATGATCATGTAGGCACAGCTCAACCCATAGCCCCATGGGGACCCCAATCTCATAGTCCCCAGGAGACCCTCTGAAGATCAAGTCTTAGCCCTAGAGGACTCCAAAGGCTGCTAGCCTCATAGCCCAGGAGGACATCCACCCCTTAACTCACAGGAGACTCTCTGAAGACCCTCTCTTTCATAAGCCTTAGAAAATCCCCAACCCCATAGCTCAGGATGACATCCAAACCATAGTCCCCAGGAGACCCTCTGAAGACCAGCCCACACCCCTAGAAGGACTACCAGGACCTCCAGGGAGACAACCTGGCAGCTCTCAAGGCACAGACCCAGGGAGTGGACACCCTGTTTAGAGTGCAGGCAACCCCTCGATGCCCTACCCACGGCCTGGGGGGCAAGGATCTGGGTGAATCCAGCGGAGAAGGTGATGAGCACAGTGGGGTAGGTGACCCAGGCCATGTACTGCAGCAGCACGTTGGTGTCCAGGCCTCCGTACATCCACTTCTGAGCTGTGGGAATGGCTGGTCAGATGGGTGGCAGGTGGCAAGGCACATGGCATAGCCCTATGGCACGGCCACTCCCTGCCCTGCCACGGCCCAGGAACCCACTGGTACCCACTGCTTACCTTGGAGGCACGTGGCAATGGCAAAATCCATGGCCCAGCTGACCAGTGCCATGACCAGTCCCAGCAGTATGAGGAAAACCCAGTCCTCGCCCACCTTGGAGATGAGGAACCGCTGGCACTGCAAGGCGCAGACTGTGGACACAAGGGCGGGTTCAAGGCTGGATGCCCCAGGGATGGGCACACTGAGGTGGCAGAGCCAGGCTGGCAGCAACAGAAATGCTCACAACCAGCAGCATTGACCCAGCACTGCTGGTACTGTCTGGTGCAGGAGCACTGCTGTGTCCAGCTGTCACAGCCAGCTGACTGCGCAGTCACACACGGCACCACTGGGCATGCACCTCCCACCAGCACAGCCTCCCTGGCATGGCCCCAGGTAGAGGGGCTGGGGCCCCCCGGTCCCTGCAGTGTGCCCGGCTATTTCGGGCCATTGTGTCCCTGCTGCCCGGCGGGCAGGTGGCATTGTCCTCGGCGCCGGTGTCCCATGACAGCAGAGAAACTCTATCTGCACCACGGTGGCGGTGTGGGCAGCCGTGTCCAGACTGTGTCTCCGTAGGGCTGTGCCCACCCATGCCCGTGTCCCGGTGATCCTTACCACGACAGGGGGCACAGCGGCCCTGGCTGTATTCCAGCAGCTCCGAGGGGCGGCGGGGCCGGGGCGTGTCCCCCTCCTGCAGCCGCAGCCGGGCTGCCTCATCCTTGGCAAAGGTGCCCAAGTCCTGCGTGTAACGCCCATACATCTGGGGGAGAAGGAGTAGGCAGGGGTGTCAGGGCGGCTGGTACCCCAACCTCTGCACCCAAATGGGGAAACTGAGTCAGGGGAGCAGTGGGCATACAGGGGAGCAGTGGGCATACTGGCATGGCCTGCCAGGTAAGGGAACAGGCACGGCACCCCAAGGCAAAGGGGTGGAGGTTCCTGTGGGAGTGCCGGGCTGCCCTCCAGGGCGTGGGAAGGAGCCAGGCAGATAAGGCGAGTGTGGATCGATGGTGATTGTTTTGCCCACATGCCCAAAGCAAGCAGCTGAAATGTCGGTACCAGTCTCTGGCCCTGCCCAGGTGCCCCAGGCACCGGACTGGCTGGTGGAGAGTGTGGAAGGGCCTCCAGTGACGGGAGCATGGCCAGCTTGGCCAAAAGACTTTCTGAGGGCTGGCACTGGTGTTGTGCTGGCTCTCTGCAGGCACCACACCCCGACATTGCTAAGAGCAAGGCTGAGATACCCCCCCAAAAGCAGCCTTGGCAGATCATATGTGACACGAGCTGGCTGGTCTCAGCTGGCAGCAGGGAGGCAAGAGGACAGCAGGGGACAGGATGTACCCCCAGTTCCAGGAGAGGGGGAGCACAACGTCAAGCCCAGGGTGCTCCCTGGGCTGTGAAGAGGGGGTTTAGGGATCAAAGCGGGGGACGAACGGCTCTATGCTCACATAGGGATCACCCCCCTTTCCTCGGGTGCCTCCTGCCTGGCTGTGGCACGTGGCCTGGCCCTGGCAGGGGGTGGCCCTGGCACTGCCCCTTCTGCCGGCCAGGAGCTCTTTGTGCCCGTCCTCCCCGCTGAGCCGGGGGCATTTGTCCCGTGCTGGCGGGCACTGCCAAGGACTCGGTTGCTTGGTTTCCGCCTCACTCCCCCCGGCACGACCTGAATGCCAAGCGCCAGAGGTTGTCCCGGCACAAAGAGAGGCTTCAGGGCCGTGGGGGCCCTGCCAGGCTCCCACGTCGGGACAACGTGAGCCCCATGCTGATGGCGTGCCCACCCGCCGTGCCGTGCCAGCGCAGCGCGTGGCTGCCCAGCCGGGGCGCAGCCGCCTCCTCCCGGCACGGTCCGTGCGGCGCCCGGCGGAGGGGACACGCCACGGGTGGGCACCGCGCTCGGCACGTGGGTAGCCCAGCCCCTGGCGGATACCTGGGGCCCGTTCACAGCCCCCTGGCCTGCTGGCACATGACAGCTCCCCGTGGGGGACGGCGTGAAGGTGCGCTTCTCACGGCGCAGCGCTCCTGCCCAGGTCCCTTTGGTAGAGAGCAGAAAGCAGTCAGAGAGGCGCCGGGTGGATTCTCTGCTGTCTAATACCCGGGTTGTGCCCAGCAGCGGGAGGGAGGGAGGGGATGCAGGCAGGGAGAAGAGAATTAACTAAGTTACATCGCTGACCCTGTACTGGCATGGATTTTCCCCCAAACTCCTGCTCAGCATGGGCTCAGTGGCTCCTTGCCCTGTGGAAAAGAGCTGAGGAGAAAGGCACGACCACCTTGAGGGGCCAAATCCAGCATCTGCTGCCAGAGGAGGACCCCGGCCCCTCATGGGGTCTTGATTTCAAAGGCTGCCTTCGGAAAAAGCTTGTTTGCTCTGGAAGATGAAATGGGCCGGCACCCCAGGAGTGCTGTCACCCTGCCAAGCTCTTGCCTGCCTGGCCCCACTGCTGACCCATGGCCAGCCAAAGCCAAGAAGGAAGCACTCCCAGGCTGAGTGTCCCCCCAACCAGCTCTGTGACTACCTCCTGGGGTTATGCCAGGGGCTGCCACATTCTTCCCCCCAAGTGTTGGGGCACGTGGTGGGATGCCCAGTCCCAAGGGCTCCAGCCTGGTGGTGGGATTTGCTCCCTCTCTGCCTCACTTTGGAACCGACCTCACTTGTAACAACAGGGATGCAAGCAAAGCGGTCATGCCACCCTGCTGCCACCTGCCAGCCTGTGCCATCCCATACTACCCCTCTGCCCCATGCCACAACCCCACAGGCAGGACATGAGACCCCCACGGGTGCCCAGTGCTGAGAAGCCACAGCTACTGTGCCCACAGCCCTGGCATGGCTGTGAAAGCTAGTGGTGGGCTCTCTCCTTCCTCCTTCTCCTCCTCCTCCTCCTCCTCCGCTTGGGTTATTTTTCCACAAAGGCCTTTTGAAACACAAACAGCCCCGGGACTCCGGCCTCTGCCGTGAAGCAGCTGAACAATCACAGTGCCGGGCGGGCAGGGAGCGGGCACGGGGGGGGCTGGCGGGGGGCACTCGGGGACACGGGCACTGGCCATGTGTTGGTCCTGGGCTCCTGCGCTGTAGGCACCGGCTGTGCCACAGCCCTTTGGGCATTGCCAGCCCATGGTGCCCGCTGTGCCCCGGCGATGCTGCGCCTGGGGAGGGCACTGGCATCTGGTGCTGTCGTGTCCCCGTGCCAGCCTGTTCCACAGCACTGAACTGGCCTGGTAGTGGTGCCCACCTTCTCATGGCCAATGCCAGCCAACCTTCCCCCCCAAATTTCCCCTAGGGGAGATATTTAAAGGCAAGGGGTTGGGGGGTCCTCTGGGCTGGCAGTGGGCAGGCAGAGGCAGGGGGATGTGTGTCACGCTGCCCGTCTTAGCTGGGCTCTAATCGCCCTGAGCAGCTCTGCAAGGAACAAGGGCAGTTTGTCAGGCTTAATCTCCCCCATGAGGCCCGTTGCTCCCTGCCACGACAGCCTGGCATGTGGGGGACACTGGGGCTGATGTGCACCCCAGGACCCTCGGCATGCCAGGGGTTCCCACAGACACCTGTTCAGCACAGGGAACTTAGGGTGGGACACCTGGCGAGACCTTTAGGTCTGGGGCCCCAAGACCCAGGACATCCCAAGGCTGGTGAAATCTGGGGAGGGGAAGGGCACGAGGTAGGGACACAGGCCTTTGGACATGGCTGGGCACAACCCTGCAGCCTGGCTGTGATGGCTCGGCTGTGGGCTCAAGCACCAAGAGCTGTTTCCAGGCTGTCCAGCTCAAACCAGCCCGTGCCAGGCTCCAGCTGGATCCCGGCACTCCTGGCAGGTGCTGGCAGGAGCTGGTGGTGGCTCAGATGCACCGGGGAGTGCTGGGCACTCCTCCTGCCCAGCACGTGCCCAGGCAGCTCCCAAAGCACAGGTGTGAGGCTATGGGACAGGAGCCCACACCCAGCCTCACCCACGAGCCTCAGGTGCTTCCATGAGCCTCACTGAGCCCAGCGGCCATGGGGATGGGCACCATGGAGCACTCAGGGCATGGGTGCTACCCTGCCCAAAGAAAAGGAGGGCAAAGTCTGCTGATGCCGAGCGCGGCTGCCCTGATGCCAGCCCAGCGTGCCTCTCCCCTCACGCGCTGCCCGCAGGCTCCTCCGCCCCGTGGTGCCCGGCTGGGATGGCCTCTCTGCTCACCCACCGTGACCAGGGCGCCCAGGAGCTGGCGGCAGGAAGAGGCACCGCCACGGCTCACCCCTGTTCCTGCCCCCGACTGCTCCCTGACTCAGCACTGCCGGGAAGGACCGTGGGATCAATAAGGTCGTGGAGATGACGGCACAGCCGGGGCTCCCATGGCCAGCGGGTGTCCTGCGGACACCTGACAGCGGCGGCACAGGGGCAGCTTGGGGTGAGCACTGAGGGGGACCGCCAGGAGGGTTTGGCTGCTGGGAAAGGCAATGCCGAGGGTATTGAGAGCAGCAGTGCCCTGACGCTGCCCCTTGCGCCCATGCTGGGTGGGTAAGACTCAGCGGGGTCCGCCCAGCGCACAGCAACCGGCTCGGGCTCTCTTGGGCAGCCGTGGGCACGACAACTCTGTAGCCACGCAGACCCTGCTTCCCTGCACACCTCACTGGCCCTGCCGGTCTGAATGCCTTTGCCAGGGCAAAGTACCGTTCGCCTTGGGCACTGTCCCAACTGGAGGCCCGCGAAAAGCACCTTTGCCCGTGATGTTTGAGGGCCGTGGGCAATGAAGAGCAGTGGAGTGACTGGGGACACAGAGGGGAAGGAGGACACCCCAGGACAATGGGACATCCTGGTGCCAGCGGGGAGGCTTCGAGTTGTAAACATGGGGCTAAGGTTGCAGGCGAGGGAGATACCTTATCTTGGGGGCAGAGGGCCGGGGACATGCAGTGCGGGGAGAAGCGTGCCCGGCTGGCTCCTCTGGGAGCTCCTACAGGCTGGGCATCCCTTCCCAGAGATGGGGGGTGCTGCCAGGGGGTGGTGAGGTGTCTGCAGAAGTCCTGCCCTGGGGATGGGGGCTCAGCTAGGCTTCTCCAGAGCCGGAGGGGGGCTGAGGATGACATCCCAAACAGGAGACAGCACCCCAAACAGGGCACCGCAGAGTTCTGCCGCCCTGAGCAGGGCAGCACCCCCAGATCCCCAAAACACCCGGGCGTTCCATCGCGCCTCGTCGCGTCCTGTGCCACACCGGTGTCCCGTGCCCGCCCTGTGTCCCCGGTACTCACCAAGGTCTGCTCATATTGCAGCGCTCGCTGCGCCTCGCTCTCGGAGGCCATGGTGCCGCCGCTCCTCTCCGCGCCGTCCCGGTGCCGCTGCCGGTGCCCGCGGCGACCGCGGCTCCTCCCGGACCGCGCGGGGCGGGCCCGGGGCACTGCCCGGGGGAGGGATCCACCACGCTCCGCCTCCGCCGGCAGCGCCCGGCACCGGCGGCGCCCGGTACCGGCACCGGGGCGCTGGGCACCCAGTGCCCGGCTGGGTCAAGGGGAGTCCGGCCAGAAGCTTTGTCCTGTGGCGGGACCCCGTCCACCGTGGCCTTTGCCCGGGATGGCAGCAGTGGGCAACCAGTGGGTGCAGGTGAGGGTAAAAGCTGGCGTGGGTGACGTGACCACGGGCCAAATTCCCCCGGGACACATTGCTCCCTCTTCCCACAGGTACAAGGGGCTGGCGTGGGGCTGGATGCTGCTTCCCCTGGGTTCTCCCTGGTGAGATATGGGAGGACCGTGCTGGGGCTCCGCAGACGGTCACTTCCATGCTCGTGGCCATGCCTGGCTGGGGGACAGACTGGTGGGGCAGAGTGCCTGAGATCTGTCTTGTCATGAAGGGCACGAGGGCACCTGACAATGCCCAAGGAGGGCAGGGCACCTTGGACTTCACCACCCCACAGCTGTCAGGGAGCTCATCCTTACCGTGATGCTGCTCAGCGTCCCGGGACTGTCAGCCCCCAGGGAGAGAGGTGGGCTCCACTCTTCGTTGCTGAACTCGCTGGGTAGCAGAGGCTCAGTCCTCTCCAGAGAGGCACACGGGTAGAACTTGGCACCAGCAATCCTTGGGCAAGGGGCTCCGGCATGGCAGGCTGGCTGCCGGGACCTCTGTCTTACTGCCACCACGGGCCCAGGGGCAACCGAGGCAGCTCGCAGGGCCACGCTCACCCTCCTCCCCAGGGCACAGGATGGCACCTTTGTGGCAAGAACTGGGTGCAGGGAAAGCCAGAGCTGTGGCACTGCTGGGCTGGTGCTGCAGGATCGGGAATGGGCTAGTTCTCACTGCCCAGGTGCCACCCTCTGGTTTGACGTCAGCACCCCCAAGGGTGGGTGATAATGGATGGGCTGGGGGCTGGGATATGTCCTGTGCCAGTCTGGGAGGGTTCATTGCCCGACATGAACCAGTTTGAGGCAGGGAGGTGACAAAATGGGTTGCCCGCTCATTGTATCCCCAGGCACGGAGCTCCCTCCTTGCTCGTCAGCTCCTGGCACTGCCCCGTGGCAGCAGGGATGTTCATCCGGAGGGGAAGCCCTGTGCCAGGACACATCCTCTGCCCACTCCCACCAGCGTGCCTGGCTGTGGGCCACCAGCACACTACGAGGCCACCACAGGTGATGCCACCCTGCTGGCACAGTTGCCTGCATGGCTGTGGGTGCATGCAGGGCAGGACACCCAGCTTAGCATGCCAGGCTCTGTCCCAGCTCAGTGTACTCCAGTGCCATCCTTCTATTGCTCTACCACTACTCCAGTTTAGCCTAGTACAGGCTGACACTGTCCCACTGTAGTGTTGTGGTTGTGCCATCATGCTGTACTGCAATCCCAGCAGAGTCTGGTGTTACTTTCCCTACAGATCTGGCACTGTTGCAGTATAGCCAAGTATAGCTCTGACTGTCCCTGTCGTGCCATGTATACCAGCACAGTACAAATGGCTCCAGAGATCCCCTCAGTCCTTCACGTTAGGGATCAAAGGGCAGGCAGCAGCATTGGGTCTCCCACGGCCCCATGAGGCCTTAGTCCAGTGCAGCTGTACTGGGGTGACTCGGGTTGTGCTGCCCCAGAGCATGCACAGGGATCTTCCCTGCACAACCATGGGTGTCTCTGCCCACCCTGGGCACGTGGCTGGTTATGGGTGCTGCAGGACAAGGGCCTCCATGGGTGGCAGCTGGACTGGGGCCCCAGGCTGGGCTCTTTGTGCCACCATGGAGGTGTGGGGAAGAGAGTCCTGTGCTAGTGGGCACCATCACCAAGTACTGTGTTAGCAGCCTCCACTGTGGGCAGAGGTTGGCATTGAGGCTCCAGCTGAGGGCACTGTACACTGCTTTGGTCTTCTCCAGTGCCACTCCACAGCCCATTGGAATATCCTCATCCTGGCATTGGATTCACACCCCATATCCCCAAATATACATCCCCAACCCCAGCAATATCAAGGCCTGCAAGTTCCCCATGGGATGCAAGGGCATAGCCCTGTGCCTTCTGCTGCTAGGAAGAGACAGGAACCAGGTGGGCAATAGCTCTGGCTTTAATAAATACACCTTGGCCCCCATCCACTGGCACCATAAATTATGTGAGAAACCCAGCTGAGACAGGGTGGGTGCAGTAGACAGGGGCCAGAGGGACTTTACACTATGTACAAGATGGGCACGAGGCCCGCCGGCCAGGGGGGCTTGGAGTGGCAGGGCAGTGGGTGCCCCAAGCTCCATGAGCCCAGCCACTGCCCACTGGCACGAATGGGTAGGGCAGTCCTGGCATTGCAGTCGTGCTGAGATGGGGTGCCCAGGCTGGGGGCCTGGCCATGTGCACCCCACTGTGCTCCTCTGTGCCCCCTGCCCTGCACGGGCAGGGGCAATAAGTAGTGGGGTACCCGCATGCCCTCCAGCGTCGCTGCGTGCTTGCCCCGCTCTAGGCAGCAGTCACTGCTCAGTGGCTCCGTGACTCCACCTTGGCATCGTGGACCTTCTCCCGTGCATCTGAGGGGGCATCCAGGGCTGGGGGGGGAAAGTGGGGCTGAGAGATGGGCACAGTGGGTGCCAGGAGGGCACTTGCAGTGGTTGTGCCAGCCTTGGCTCAGCACCAAGGAGACTGGGAGGTGCAGGGGCTGCCACAGAGTGTTTGGGCAGTGCTGCCTATGTGTGAGCACTGCACTCACCACGGCACTTGGCACAGCAGGGGTTGTCCCTCGTGGCAGGGCTAGCGCAGGCTGATGGGGGACACTCCTGGCGCTGGCAGTGCGTCTCCCCCGACTGGGGAACAGAAAGGGGGGCTGAGCACCAGGGTGGGGCTCCAATGCTGCCTTCCCCTGGTGCTGCCCCAGGCTGGCACACTCACCACACACCAGCACAGGATACACTTCATTTCTCCAAAGGGGGGCACAGAGGGGTGCCAGCTCTCATTGTTGAGGTACCAGCGACGCCCAAAGCGGCATGCCCGCGGTGCATCTGCCTGCATGGAGTCAGCCAGCTCCGGGACACTCTTCTCTGGGGCTGCAGGAAAGGGCACTGGGAGGATGCTCGCCTGTGGCAAGGCAGCCTGTGGCATTGCCAGTGGGGGCACACAGGAGCTATTCAGGGAGAAGAGAGGGCAGGAATGGGGTGCAGGTACCTGGGCACTGCTTGCAGCAGTCAGAGGGGCTGGCGCGCACAGGGTTGGCACAGGTGAGCCGTGGGCACTGCACCTTCTCACAGTGCACTTCACCTGTGGTGCCCTGCAGGGAGGGCACGGGGCTCATGGGAGGCACAGGGCACTTAGCTCCCCGTGCCCTCCCCATCCCCAGTTTGAGCCTCAAACTCTTTGAGCTACAGTGCCTGGGAACTGAGAGCACCCATAGGTGCCAGACCAGGTTGGGGGGCAAGTCTGGAACCCACACCCACCTTGCAGGTACAAATGGCACATTTGATGAGGCCAAACGGGGGCACAACAGGGTGCCAGCGAGTGCCAGAGCCCCGCCATGTCTTGTCACCATCGAAGTAGCAGCCTGGGAGAGGAAAAATAAGAAGTCACAGCCCTTGTGACTCAGCCTTTGCAGAGCTGCCCACTCAGCCCATGCCCACAAGGACTCACCCTCACTACTGTCCCGTGCCCGCTCCAGCTTCAGCTCTTCCTGCTCTGTCTTCTTCTCTGCAAGGAAGAGGAAGGCCGTGAGGACGAGCACACGGTGCCAGCAGCAAAGTCTCAGAGAGGGACCCCCACCTTGTTTTCACAAGGAGCCCCCTAGCCCATCCCACAGGTACCTTCACAGATGGGGCAGCACAGCTCTTCGGGGTGCACCTGGTGGGTACAGTTGAGGGGCTGGCACAAGATGGGGTCGCAGATCACTGTGCGCTTCTACGGACAGCAGGGATGGGGCTCATTACTAGAGGGGCATTACTGATGGGTGCTGCCCCTACAGCACAACCCCCAGCTTGTACCTGGCAGCTGCAGATGGAGCACTTCTTGTCATAGTCAGGTGCCCAGCGGGTGCCATGTGCCCGGTGCTGACCCTCAAAAAAGCAGGAGTTGGGGTCCTTCTTCAGCTGCTCCAAGTCCCTGGTCTTGGTGCTCTCAGAGAGCTCAGCCTGCCCCAGGGACTCCCCTGGGGCCAGGCGGGTCCCTCCTGCATGGCACTGGTTGGGAATGTGCACCTGGAGGGGACAATGAGCAGGAGGTCACTTCCCATGATGATGCCTGGCTGCCTTCCATGGTCCGGGCTGGTGGAGGATCCACCCACGACTGATCCTGCACCCCTCCACTCTGCGCCAGCCAGTGCCACCCGGCCACAGGCAGCAGTGGGGATGGGTAGGGGTGCCCTGCCCCGACAAGGACCTACCCGTCCCCTCATCTCCCCATTGGGGTGTGCTTTGGTGCTGACTTGCAGGAAAGCAGTGCCCTGTGCCAGGTGTTGCAGCAGGTCGGCATCCAGGTCCTTCACCACCCCCTGAGCCTGTCGTGGCAAGAGGGGCACCAGGGTGGGGATAAGGTCTGGCCCAGCCCCTCCTGTGTGGTGCCCTGAGCAGGTGCCCACCTCACCTCAGTGCTGTAGAAGCCTTTGAGCAGGCGCTTGTGCTGGTGGGGGCGGGTGCCCATCTCGCCCAGCTCGGCCACCCCATGGATGTGGGCACTGACAGTGCCATCGCTCGGGCGTCCCAGCCCCGCCACCGAGATCTCATAGTGCAGGTGGCAGTGCTCATCCAGCGAGAGCCAGGCGTGCCCCCCAGCACCACTGTGCACTGGAGGGGACACCAGCTGCCCTGCCAGTGCCACGGGCATCTCTGCACACAGACAGGGACCGTAGGAGAGTGTGGGTGGTGTGTGGGAGGGCTGCCCCACTGCCCCCCATTACCACCCCATGTGTCCCTGGTACCTGTGTAGCGAGCGAGCAGTCCACTGTAGGGCAGGGAGATGATCTGGCCCCTCAGCTCACCCTCTGTCCAGTCTTTGGTGGCCACGTTGAGGAAGAGCTCATTTTGTAGAAGCATGTGGGCATCGCGGGCACTGAGGCTCTGCCAGGCACCCCAGGCCTGCCACCAGTGAGAGAACATGCAGGTTGGGACAGGGACTACCCAAAGTCCCTGTGCCATCCCTCCTAGCATCAACTAGTGCTCACCAGCCCATCCTTGTAGCTGGCTGTCATGTCAAACAGGATGTTCCTCTTGCTTTTCCGCCGGGGTTTGGTCTCCAGTGTGATGCCCACCACCTCGCTGGCAGTGCCCACCACCTGCACCTGTGGGTGGGGTGCCAAGGGGCAGTGCCAGGGTGGCAGATACACCTGGGACCCTCGGGAGGGAAGTGGGTGCCCACCACTTACCTGGTACTCCAGGGTGCCATTCTCATGCAGCGCCAATTTGGCTGAGCCCACAGCCCCAGTCTTGGTCGGCAGCAAAGCGTCCGCTCCACACAGCACACTTTGGATGGCTTCAGCCAGGGGAGAGAGGCACAAGGGTGGGTGAGATTGGCATGGGGATGAGCACAGCAGTCCCCCTGCACCCCAGGGTGCCTGCCCTGTGCTCACTGTCACAGCTGTGGCGGGTGGTGATGGTGCCAGCCAGCCGGCGTGCGTGCCGGCCCTCTGTCTCAGCCGCGATACGGAGCTGCCCCTGCACCAGCCACTGCAGCTCCTGGGCAGACAGATCATTCAGCACCTCTGCGAAGTCGGGGTCCTAGAAGGGGGTTAGAGTGCCATGGATCAGCCCTGGTGCTCTGGGCACCGTGGCTGCCAGGGCATGCGGGGGAAGGGAATGCTTCACCTCCACAGTGATGTTGGCATGGACCTCCCTTAGCGTCTGGCCCTGGTGCAGGATGCGGACCCTCAGTGGGACCGACGGGGATTCTGGACATGGTAGAGGGGAGTGGACCCACTGGACCAGGGGTCTGCAACCACTGTCAAACCCACACCTCTGTGCCTACCTCCTCCAAACCCCTGGCACTTTCTTGCAAGTTGCCTGCCCCCGTGTGCCTGGACTCTCATCATTCCCTCCAGCATCCCCTAAATCCTTGCAGACCCATATCACAAACCAATCCTCTTGCATAATGCTCCTCACACCCCATATGCTCTGCAGCACCCCTGGCCCCCCCACATAGCTGCACACCATCTCCTCCCCACCATGTCCCCAAATCACACAACATACAATGTATGCACACCTCACCTTCCACCTCACCCCACACACAGCCCCTATACGCACCCTGAGCCCCACACCCAGCCCAGTCACCCATCCTGGCCCCACAGATGCTGACCCATGCATCCTGAGCTGCAGACATGCTGTGCACTCCTTCAGGTCTACGCAGCCCCCTGTGGGCAGTGCCTCCCTCCCCTTCTCTGCCCGCTCTCACCCCTTGCTCCAGGCTCCAGCAGTCCCCGGGCCATGAGGATGAAGTGCAGGTTGTTTTCGGTGTCACTCAGTGTCAGCATGGCCATGCCCCCAGCACCCAGGTGCAAGGGGTCCAGCGAGGTCAGGATGGCACCGAAAGTCTCTGTGCAGGGACAGGGGCATGAGGGACATTCTGGTGGCCACCTGCTGGGTGTGCATGCGGGAGCTGGACTTACCTGCAAACAGTGCCCGGTGCTTGAGGATGTGTCCGTGGACTTCTCCAGAGGGCTGTGCCCGGGTGATGAGGGACACACGGAGTTGTTCCCCACGCAGCAGCTGGACGTTGGCTTTGGACACCGTCCTCCACATTCCGCAGAGCTGTGGGTGATGGATGGAAGGGCTGGGCGGTGGCTGGGGACCACCCACACCCGGCAGGGGTCGGAAGAGGCACCATGCCCCCCTGCCCTCCCAGCCCCTCTCACCATGCCGTCCTCGGGGGCAGCGCTCTTCTGCACGGGGTGTTCAAACAGCACGTTACCCTCGGGGTCACTGAAACGCACCCGGCTCGGCCGCCCCAGCCTGCGAGCATCCGGGGGGTGAGCAAAGGCCATGTACCTGCCCTTCCCCTCCCCGGCACCACCCTCACCCAGCACCAGGCACAGGCGTGTGTCAGGGGTCAGCGGGGGTTAGGGGTGGGCAGGAGAAGGATGTTGTTCTCTTGGGGTGCCAAGTGCTAGGCTCTGCCCGCCCATTCCAAGACTAGCCCAACATTGCTGTCCTGCCAAATGCCAGCTTGGCATGGATTCTCTGGGCTCCCCTATCCTGAAGCGGTGTCTAACCAGCACAAAACAAGATGAGGGTCTCTGCCGGGAAAGGCACCATGCAGGACCCGCTGAGAGCTGAGTGTTCAGGCTGTAAATAAAGAGCATTTTCGGCTCCGCTTGGCTCTCCCTGTCAGAGCTGGAAATTAGTCACCACTTTACTATGCAAAGGGGCCTGGAAGCGAGGAAGAGCAGAAGAAACTGGAGCGGGAAGGAGGGAGGGAGAGGAGAGGCTCTGCTGCTGGCAGGCATCCGGGGAGGGCATGGCAAGGATGGGGAACCTTGGCAGCAGTGCCGAGGCACTGCCCACCGGCAGAGCCTGCAGGGTGGCACAGCAGTTCTGCCAGCTGCACCCACGGGAGCCCTGGAACCATTCCCGTGTGTTTCCAGTCCAGATCTGGAGGCAAATGGGTGAGGCTGGGCCGACACTGTGGGTGTGCCGAAATTCTGGCCGCTGACCTAGGCTGGAGCCCAGCACATTGTCCCCCTTCTCCAAATCTTTCACTCTGTCAGTGCAAGGCTGTGGCACCATGGGGGGATATCAGAAAGGGAACTGAGACACAAGCACTGTTGCATTCTCCCCTTGTCCCGAGAGCTGCCTGCTGTGCCAGGTTGGACAGGGGACAGGACTCACCGCTCGTAGCTGATGGAGAAGAGCAGGGAGGAGCGCAGCAGGGTGAAGCGAGCCTTGGCCACGGCGCTGGATGTGGGGTGCCATGGCTCCGGGCCACTCGTCAGCAAGGCCACAAACTCTGGGGAGGAGATGCTGCTGCTGAGGGGGAGCATGGGGGGTGCCCCACACTGCTGCTGTCTGGGTGGGTGGCTCACCTGTGCGGGCATCATCACGAGCCAGGCCCTCAGAGCTGAGGTAGGAGCGGTCATTGTAGGGCTTGTCCAACTCATCCTCCTTGTCCTGGAAGTACTCGAAGGTGTCAAAGCGGAGTGCAGGGCTCTTCTCTGGGGGGCCTGGCAAGATTGGCATGGGGTGGACACAGAAGGAGACCATCACACCAGGCTGCTTGTGCACAAGAGCTTGGGGTGGGGGACAATAATAAATTGCCCCTTTTGATATAGACCAAGATGTGCCCTGTGAATAACTATGGGGCTCTAGCTGTGGCATGCTGTGCACGGGCACGTGGACAGGCAGGGCATTTAACCCTGTGTGCCTTCCCTGCGCTACTTCCAGGCTGTTCCCATCAGGGCTTTCCCCTGCCCATCATATCATGAGCACTAGTGACTTTCATAACAAATTGACTAGCCCTTTTCAGGGGGGGTGTGCAATGCCCCGTTTCCCAAGCCAATGGGAGATCCCAGAGGACTGGTGGGAGTTCCCTGCAGAGAAGCACCCACTCTGCTCACCTTTGGGGCAGGTGTGGCAGCAGTGTCCAGGCAGCAGCATGGCCCGGGGACAGGCAGGTACGGGGCAGTCCTGCTTCATGTTCTTGCAGTTCACTTTCCCCACGGGCTTCCCCCGGTGGTTCCTCTGCTGTGGGGGGCCAAGAAGACCCCAGGAGAGCCGTGCCAAGGTGTGCCAAGCCATTTCTAGGTGTCTTGCCATCCCGGCACAGCCTGGCTTCCCCATCTCCTTCCATCTGGAGTCCCAGACACCTTGCACAGTCCCCAGATGCCTGTACAGCAGCCAAACTCGGGCCCCCTCCCCACAGCCCCCAGCCCCCTGACCAGCTGTGCGTGGCCCCGCCGGCCCCGGCCTCGGGGAGCTGCTCGGAGGGAGGGAGGGAGGGAGGGGGGCCGGAGGCCATCCCTGAGGAGGGGGAGGAAGAATGAAGCCTGATCCTTTAAACTCTCCTTCTCCTCCCCCTTGCCGCGGGGGAGGACATCCAGGTGTCTGGCTGGCTGGAGGGATCCCGCTTCCCTCTTCCATGGGAAGGAGTGTATTGAACAGAGGGGTCGAACTCCCTCCTTGCCAACCCCCTCTCCAGCAGACCCGGGTCCTGGGGGGTCTCCCAGGGAAAGGGGTGTGTGGGGGCACTTACCGTCTCGCAGTGACAGATAACGCAGCGCATCACCCCGAAGGGCTCCCCCAGGTCCGGGTGCCACGTCTCCTCCAGAGCATAGAAGTGCCCCCCGAAGGCGCAGCCTACGGAGACCCCAGCACCACCCACCGCCGTCCCCGGTCACCTCCGGGCCGCGGGCACCCCCCTGCCGCAGCCCCGGACCGGCCGACACCGCCCCGCCGCCCGCTGCGATCCCGGTGCCGGTCCCAGTGCCGGTCCTGGCCAGCCGGGGGCCCGGGGCGGAACGCGGGGTGCCAGAGAAGGGGGGAGTACAGGCATGCAATGCATGGACGGGGGTGCGGATGGCAGGGAGGGGGTGCCCGACGCGGGATGCGTGACGGGAGGTGCGGCAGAGGCTTATACAGGACCAGGGGTGCTCGGAGCGGGGGAAGGAAGGGGGTAGGGCAGGGGACTCCTACCTGCCGCTCCGCCGGGGGGCAGCGGCTCCATGTCAGGCCGAATGGGCAGGGCGAGCTTGGGGCGGGCGGCGCGGCCGGGCAGGGGCCGGAGCGGGAGCAGGGCGAGCAGCAACAGCGCAGCGGCGCGCATGGTGCCGGCCGGCCGGGGCGGGCGGACCGGGACCGGAGGCGGCGGCGGGGAGGGGGGGCCGGGAGCTGCCGGGCGCTGCCGCCGCCTCTGCCCGGCTGCCGGCTCCGGCTCCGCTTTATAGGCGGCGGCATGGGCAAGCGGGAGCTGCGAGCCCTGTGCAAACAAAGGCCCCGCTAATGAGGCGCAGGCAGCGGCCGGCCGGGGGGGGATGCGCCCCCCGCCGCGCTCCGACCCCCCCATATACCCCCCGGCCCCGGGCCCGCCGCCCCCGCCTGGCACGGGACGTCCTGTCCTGTCCTGTCCCGTCCTGCGGCACCCGGGGGAAGCGGCTGCCCCGCCAGGCACGGGGTACCCCCGCACTCGGAATGTCCCGGGGATCTCCCCCATTCATTGCTCCCCCTCTCCCCGAGTACCCCCGAGTGCAGAGCAACCCTACCAAAATGCCAGCCCCAGGGCATTGGGAACCTGAGGGATGGAGGTTGGAACTAGGTTATGTTTACGGTCCTTCGCAACCCAGCCCAGTCTATGATACGATTCTGTGATATAACCCTCCCTCAAAGCATTGGGCACCCTCAGGTTTTGGGCATCCTGGAGACATCCCCTCCCAATTCACACAGCACTCTCTGGGATATAAGGCACTGTGGAGACACCAACACCACCATCCACATCCCTTCCACAGAGCTTGGGGTGTTCCTGAGCACTGGACATCTCAGGTGTGACTCCATTCACATTCCCCTCTTCAAGGGCATGAGCCCCACTGGAGTCTATTCATCCAGATAAGCCCCCTTCGGGAATGAGGCATTTGCAGGGCACACCCATTCAAATGCCGTTCTCCTCAATCTGTGTACACTTTCCGGCACGGGGCATCTCCTGGGCACAGAGCATCCTGGTGCCCCCAAATCTACACAGTCCACCTTCAGTCATGAGCTCCTCCAGGGCTCACTGCTCCCCACTCTTCAGGCATGAGACATCCTGGGGACTAGTCCATCAACTCAATCCACTCCCAGGCCCCTTGGCACCCCAGGACACAGGGCACTGCAAGGCACTGTCCATCACTGTTCCCCTGCAGCCAGCCCTTCCTCCATCCACTCAGCACCCCTGAGCATGGGCTCACAAAACAGCCAGCCCCCTCCCCCAGCCCACACTGCTCTCTGAAAAGGCACAACCAACCCCCTCCAGGTCATGCCTTCCACATTCCGAAATTTCTCCAGCTGCTGCCCACCCTGGGCACAGCAAGGCTCCAGAATGGGACCCTGGGCTCCTGCCCAACAGTGACAGGGGCTGCAGGGGAACATGATACCTGGGTTCTCTTGCCCAGGGAGAGAAAGGGCCTTTGGAAGGGAGATGCTGTGAGAGCATCAGTCCCCTTCTTCACCCACACCTGGGCTGGTAAGGGTGGCAGTTTGGCAGTGAGTAGGCACCACGGAAAAGTCTGGGGAAAGCATCATCCACCTGGAGAAACTGAGGCATGAATTTAGGGGAGGGGGAGCCTATGAGGAGTGAGGGCACTTTTTGTCACCCATGTCCTTGTTGCCACCCCCGCCGAGGGTGGCAGGGAGAGGCTGAGGGTGGTGGGTGCGAGGCAGGCGGGCGCCCGGCAGGGGGAAGGCGGGTGGGGAGAGGAGGAGGGGGAAGCGCGGGGCTGCCAAAATCAACTCCGGGCGGTGCAAACACCCGGCCAGCTGCGCGGTGTAGCTAGGGAAACACGGCACAGCTGGAGCACAACAGGCTCCTGCCTCCCCAGAAATCTCCTCCTGGGCCTCCCCGCAGCCCACCGAGCAGCTGGGGGGGCTGCAGCCCACCGCCCCTGCCCCAGTGCCACCATGGGATTATCCATCCCCAGCTTATCCACGGCTGCCCCATCCCACTCCTTACCCTGGTTTGGCACACGTCTCCACGCAGCGAGACACCTCTCCCGGGGAGGCCAGTGGGACAGGGGGACTTGGCCTTGCGGGGACCTGGCCCCTGGCAGGAGCTGGCAGAAGGCAGCAAGGAGTAGCCGGGCTTACCTCGGCAGGACAGCCCGCTGGCATCACCAGAGCTGGGACACTGCCAGGACCTCGGGCCTCGCCCGGGCATGGCTGTCCCTGACACGCTGCTGCTTGCAAACACGTTCTACGGGCAGCGACCATGCCTGGCAGCATGGCACCCCTTGGCCCTGTGCCCTCCCCGCGGTCCTCAGCCGTGTCACTGACCTGTCCCCTCTCCTCTCTCCCGACGTCCTGGCTGGCCGGGGGTCCAGCGACGCGGAGGGCAGGGAAGGGTTGGGGTCTGTGAGGCTGTGCCAGCGTCGCTGCACGGTGCCCGCTGCAGAGCAGCGGCTCTGGGGACGGCGGGACGTGAGCGGGGCTGAGCAGGGAGGAGGCGGGCGATGGCTCCCAGCTGTCCCGCCGATGCCAGGAATCCGGTGCTGGCTCTGTGCACCCAGAGCTCGTCACAGTCTCCTGGCTCGTCTGCGGGACACGGGAAAGAGATGAGGGAAGCTCCCTCCCCTTTCCCGGGGAAAGGAAAGAGAGACGGGGAACCCGCCTGGCTGCAGCCTCTTGGCACGGGAGAATCCGAGGGATGGGGTTGCAGCGTGAGGGAGAGAGGGGCTGCAAGGGTATCCGGCGCTGCCAGGCTGGGAACAGGGTGGCATGCTGGCATGGGACCTATCAGGTCAGGAGGGTGCTGGGTACCCCTGCCCAGGGAGGGGGGCATGGCCACTGCAGTGGGGGCAAGTGGGCAGGGAGGAAAGGGAGGCTCCAGCTGTGCCTGGGCTTCCCTCGTCCAAAGCCTGGGGTGCCCCTGGAAATGCCAAGGGGGTGCCCTCATCAACAGGCAGAAGTGGCTTGCAGAACCTTGGGGGTCCCTGTGCTCTTAGAGAGGGAATGGTGCCAGCCAAGGGCAGTACTGGGAAAGGGTCCCGGTCCCACCAGCTGCTTCCCAGCGGCTGCACATGTGTGCGAGGAGCAGCGCCCTGCACAAAGGCACCTCTGAGGCTTCAGAGCTGGGTCTGGAACCGGCACATCCCCAACGGGGCTGCCAGCTGTGGGCAGCTGGAACTGCACTGCGATGGAGACAGCTGGCCATGGGCAGCCTCAAGCCTGGCACCTTCACCCCTCCACCACCTCTTCCCAGGGCAGGCACTGGCTTGACACAGCATGGGGTGTCTCCTGTCTCAGCAAAGTAACGGTGGGGTGCCCCAACGGTGTCCTACAGAACAGCCTGTAGTTGTGCAGGAGCTTTGCGGGAATGTGCCCTGCTCAGTGGTGAGGGTTCCATGGAGTGTTCCAGAGGATCGTGGTGCCAGGGCTGTGCCATGCCTGGTATGGGGTGTCTCAGCAGGCCCTCACCCGAGCTCTGCCCTACGCAGCTCCATTGTCTGCCCTCATTAGCTGCTGCCTGCTCGCGGCTTTGAACACGAGCCCGGCTCAGGGCGACAGGAAGGAGCCTCTGTTCCCCAGGGATGGGGTCATGGTGAAACTGCATGCCCTGAGCCCCCCTTCTCACAGCCTCCCACTGCCTTCTGGGCACTCCAACACCCCCTCCAAGCACAGCTTGAAGACGGAGAGGCATGTGGGGCACCCCCTTTCTCCAAAAAGAGCCCCCCTCGACTGCTCCGCCCCGTTGTGGGATGCAGAGAGTCGTCAGCCTCTCCAAAGCTTTGTGCCGAGCGTGGCTTGTGCCGTGTCTAATCCCCCCGGCCTCACACACACGCGGCGGGGCGGGGGGGCTGTCGTAATGGGTGGAAATATCTCATAATTCACGTGTGACACAGGGATTACAGCCATTCCGGCAATATTTGCACAACTGGTAGGCGACTTGCAGGGCTGGGCCATCCTAGATGAAGGCCGGGGGGTCTGGGGATGGAGGGAGTTTTGGGGGTAGTAGGTACGGAAGGGAGATGCAGTTTGGGGGGGCAATGGAGCGGGGAAAGTTGGCTATTTTCTGCCTGTGAACACATGGAATTTATTATGGAGGGTGCACTGCTGACATGGTGGGGACGGCTGGGGCTCTCGCCTTCATCTAATCCTGCTGTGGTGGCCACGGCTCAGGGAGAGGAATGGAAACCCCAAACCAGTCTCATCTGCCATGCCAAGCAGATCCTGGCAGTGTCCCTGAACAAGATACCTATTCCCAGTGCCCGGTCAACCCCATAGAGTTCCCCGCTCATAGGAGCACCCAAAGGTGCTGGTGTCCCCCTGACCCCAAATGTCCCCTCCTCAAGGGTTTTGCAGAGTGACCCCAGCAGGAGGAAGGCAGGGGGCATTTGGGGGCCTTGTTTGACATGGGGATTAGCAAGCTCCCAGAAGCGATGGTGGTCTCCCCCCTCCCCACCGGACATGCAGGCAAATATTTGTGCCCAGACTTCGCAGGACAGCGAGAAGGAATTTCATTCTTGCGCCCACCTGCGGCTCGGCAGCCTGGCATTAACCCCTTCTCCTCTCCACGAGATGAAGGCGGAAGGGCGAGGTGCCCTCCCAGCCACACTCCGTGCGCCCCACTGGAGTGGGGAGCTTGGCTGAGAAGCGGGATGGTAAAAGAGGCACAATGGAATTGCCCCAGATGCCAGCAGAGCCACCGGCATTAGGTGCCCTTGCCCAAGGCAAGGAGGGTTTGCCCGTGGACTTCCTCTGGGCAGCACCGAGGGCTTTGTGCTGGGGTGCTGGGCAGCATCTGGCTTGCTGAAAATTGGGAAAGGTAAAACCCTGCCATCCTTCACCCCCAAGCTGCTGCACCGTTACCAAGGTGCCCCTTGCAAGCCCTTTTACCCTGCAGTGTGAGTGTTCTTGGACAGCTGTCTGGGAGCACTGCAAGGACCAGATTGCGTGGCGAGTAGGATTTGCCCACGGATGTTTATTGGCAATTTGCATATGTAGCAAAAAAGCCCAGAGGGTCCAGGAGGGACCCTGCTCCCGGGAACTGCCCGTGCTCGGGGAGGGGCAGCCCGGGTAGAGGGTCTCCCGCTGCCTGGCACCCGTAGAGCCCCGCTGTGCTCCTTTCCCTGGCCCCGGAGCCAGCTGTGCCCTGAGCAAACGGGGCTGTTTGCTCACGCCGGGATTAGCCGCTCTCTTTGTTCCTTTGACTTTCTCTTTCCTTTATGCCAGACCCTTTTATGGGGGCTTCAAAGGGGGCTGGGTCCCCCCTCCCTGCCCTGGAAGGCCAGGTTTGCTTCCCATGCTAGCACTGACATCCTGGGGGTACTCACCGAGCACATCTGGGTGGCCTGCGGGGACAGCAGCTGTGCCACCGAACCACAGTCTCTCCCCAACCCCGGCATCTTCCTCCTCTTCCCCCCCCTCTTCCCTGACTCCTGGCACCTCCTGCTGTCTTCAGCACCTTGCCAAAGTGGGTGCGAACGGCTGTCCCTGCAGCGGGATTCCCAGCACTTTGCACCCTGTAAGGAGAGGTGGGAATCTTGGCACCGGGATCCGGCCAGCTGTGCAGCCCCGCGGCCCCCGCCTGGCTTCCTGTCCCCTGCCAGAGCCCAGGCTGCCTGGCCGGAGCCCCTGTGTCCCTCTGGGGTCCCTGTGCCTCACTTACTGCCCCCACACTCTCTCCCTCTACAGCACGAAATAGTGGGATCGGGCTGGGGCCAGAAGCAGGGACTCTCCCCCACATCCTCCTCTGCCCCCCTGACACGGGCAGCAAATGCTGGCATTGCCTTTCCAGCAGAGGAATACCAGGCTGCCCAGGGGCACAGGCTCATGCTCCCTGCCAGCTTCTGGCATTATTGAAAAGGAATATTTTGGAGTAAAGGGACTATTGTGGGCACCTTAGGCTGCCCATGGGGGTCCATTAGACCTCCAGTTTGCAGTTGCTCTCCAGTTTCCCCGATGGGTTTGTTTGCCTAATCAAGAAGGAATGCGGGGCACCGCAGCTTTCCAGCCTGGCATTGCCAATGACTTTGCATCCAGGGAGGGACTGGGAATGGACATGGTGGGGGCATGGCAGGGACTGACATGGGGACGGCGGTGGGCCCGAGGCCAGCGCTGGCACAGGGTGCTGACGGGTGTGATTGGGGGCATGATTGCAGCTTGTCACGTCCGCAGAAGGGCCACGGCCGTGTGGGGAAGCCTGGAGGTGTTTGACCCCGGTGCTCACGGGTCCTGTTGCTGCCAGCTGTGCTGGGGCTGCCAGTCTCGTCCCTGGAGTCGTGGTGATGGCACCCGCTGGACTTCTCCAGGCACCCTGCAAGGTGGGCTGTTGTGGGCTGAGCAGGGCATGGGGCAGGTGGAGCGCGGCTGGGGTGTTTACTTTAACTGCTGTCACCCGGCCAGGCACTGCCGGGAACTACCGTCCACAGGGACAGGGGTGGGAACGTGCGAGAGTGTGCGAGAGCCGGGGTGTGAAAAGGAAACTCACACGCTGCAGGGAGACTGGGAGCGAGAGGATGTGTGCTGGGACGGGGTGTCCCCCAAAGGGAAGCCGTGGGGGGCTGCTGGGATGAAGGGTTATCCGAGCACATGCCCCGACGTGTGCCAGGGAAGTGCACGTGTGTACAGGTAGGTTTCAGGGTGCACTTGGTGGATGTGTACCTGTGTACCCGTGTGCAGTACACCTGTACACGTGGACATGAGGACGTGCAGCCCCTGCCAGAGTGTCCAGTGAGAGCTGACTTTGCCAGGCGGTGTCACAGCCATGCCAAGGCATGGTGCTGGACAGGCCCTTGGTGCTTCTGCTACCCAGGGAAGGGACATCTGTGGGTGTCTCACCAAGCCCACTCCCAACCAACACCCCTGGTGAAACAGCCCTGGGGCCATGCGCTAGCCATGACTCCTGTGATCCATCGCCCTCCCCAGCTCAGAAGGATCCCACGAACCACAGCCATCCCCACGATCTCCAGCTCCCTGAGTCATCTCTGGTGGATGCAGGGCTCAGAGCATGCCTCTGTGTGAGGGTCAAGAGGGATGGGGTCTAACTGGGTAAAGGGCACCACAGATGATGTCCACCTCTGTGAGAACATGACCAGGATTATGGTCCACCTCTGGGAGAGGGTTTTTGGTGGCTTTCATTCCTGGCTGCCACAACCAGGAGCAGGACCCTATTAGGGCTGATATTCCCAGGGCTATCCAGTGCAGGGTCACTGACACCATCCCTTCTGCAGGTACCAGGGCCACCCTCTACCCCTGGACAGGCACAGCTGAGGCACTGATCACTGAGGTGCCGGCTGCTGAGCGCTCAGGCCTGGGGGCAGGTGAGCAGCCAAGGAGGGCGCCCGGGGACGGCCTTCCCGTGCCCCGAGCCAAGGGAGGAAGCGGCCAGAGGCAGGAAGCCTTCCCCCGGGCCCGGGGCCCCTGCTGCGATTTTGCTGGAAGGTCAGCGGCGACACAACAGGAAATCGTGCTGCCTCGGCGGGGCGGCCAGGCCGGAGCCGCGGAGCCGCGCCGTGCTGTCCTGGGGCCGCTCCCGGCCCTCCGTCCTGGCTGGGCGGCTCGCGGGGAACCCGCGCCACCACTGCCCTCCATGGAAGGGGGACGGGAGCCAGGGAGCAGCCGCTGGCCCCAGGGTGGAAGATGCAGGGCCGAAGCCCCCAGCCGAGCATGGAGCTGAACAGTGAGTGTGTGGCTAAAAGGGGGGACTGGGTATGCAGGAAGGGACAGTGGATACTGTGGCCCCACAGCCAGTGTCCCCTGCATGATGAATCCCACAGATGGGCATCAAACCCCAAGGGTGGCTCTGGGCTGTTTGGACCTGACCACTGCCAGCATGTGAGGGCAACCAAGCATCTCTCTGTGCCCATCCTAGGTAAACAGGCTGCACTGAGGAGTTTTGGGGACAGCTGCAGTGCCAGGGCAGGTAATGAGGCAGACAGGAGGATGCAAAGAGGGCACTGGAGAAGCTGTCAGGATGGGCAGTTGCTGGGCACAGCGGTATGCAGCGGCACTGGGGAGGGCAGTGCTGGCAGGGGAGCGCTCAGCCAGCGCAGCAGCCAGGAGCAGATGTTCCCTGTGGGACACTGCAGGCTGGGATTCCCCGAAGTGCACATGACGCCTGGAACTGCTCTTGGCAGGGATCCGGAGGGCTGGCCCTAGTCTGCACAGGGAGTACAGCCTTGCTTCCTTGCTTGGAGCACGGCTGAAAAACCTGGCAGACGTGGCTGTGCGGCCCCTTGGCACACACCACTGGCACGGAAACCCCAGCTCTTCCCCGAGAGCACAGGGCACCTCTCGCTGGCTGACTGGAGAGCAGCACCAGGCCTTCCTCAGCCACTCACATCTCCTCCTGCATTCCCACCACGGGGCCATCAAGGCCACCAAAGGGCTGGGGAGAGGACTTGCCACTGCAGGCTTGGCTCTGGGCTGGCACTGCCCAGGAAGGCTGGCACAATGCACAAGGCAACCCCATCTCCTCCAGGACTGCTCCTCCTCACATCCTTCCTCCTGCATGTGAAAGAGGACCGTGCCAGCCCAACACGGCTGGTCTGTGACAACAGACTTATCCAGAAATACATTGTGGAGGCCAAGGACATGGAAAAGAGAGTGGTGAGGATACAGTCCCCCACAAAACCCAAGACTGGGGACATGCACAGTCCCTGGCACCTCACTTTGACATCTCTCCTCACTAGGGTCAGTGCCAGGCCCTGCCTCCACTCAGCTGCCCTGCAGTGCTGCCCTTGGTGGACTTCACTTTCCAGCAGTGGAAATCCAAATCGGTGAGAGGGGCTGGGAGGAGGGTGCTGGCACTGGTGTGCTAACACGACTGGAGAAGGAACCTTGGGTTGGCACAAGCACCAGAAATGCTGAACAAGATACTTGTAGGCATATCTGGTGGCAAAGGGAGGGTAGAGAACCCCATCCAGACCTAAGGTGAGCACAGGAAGCAACGAGACCCTGGGGGTCACTGTCTGCTCCCCCAGAACGAGACCAAGCGGCGGGAGATCCTGTGTGACCTGGCCCTGCTGGTGGGTGCTGCAACAGCGGCCCAGGGCCAGGTGAGCAACGAGTGCGGGGCCAGGCATCTGAACCAGCTTTACCGACAAGCCAACTCCTTCTTCCTGCTCCTGCAGACCTTCAGCTGGGAGGTGAGGCCTCCCCACATGAGCCAGACCACCCTGGCACAGGTGCCAGCTGGGCTGGGTGCAACCGTGTTTGTCACCCCTCTGTTGCACTCTCACCCCTCAGGAAGGACACTGGGAGCCGAGCTGCTCCCCACACTCCATGGAGCAGACCCACATCACCAGCATTTTCCTCACCTACCGGCAGCTGGTACAGGGCAAGTTGAGCTTCTTCTTCTACGACCTGGCCAAGGTCTTGTGCAAGCAAGGACAGGGAGACAGCAGAGACCCTCCATGCGGGGCCCAGTGAGGCTGCACACAGGGCTCAAAGTGAAGCTGGAGCAATCCTGCAGGACACTAAGCTGTGTTCTGGGTGCCCAGGAAGATGCCTACAGGGAAAGGGTTGGCACCTGTTCCTCAAGTCTTCATCAACCGTGCAGCGCATGGAGACAAACAGTGACACTCATGTGCCAGCAGGCACAGGCCCTGCTCCCATCCAGGCAGGAATCTCTACTGTGAATGCTTTTCGATTAAAGAGCTATTTTTCTAAAGAGTTGTGTGTGTCCCTGTACCCAGGCCCAGGGCAGAAGCCAGGTCGTCTGGGACATACTCCCAGTTCTTCCTGGTGCCCGCTCCCACCTGTGGCAGCCGCCAGTGCTGCAGCATCTCCTAGCACAGCCCTGCACAGGGCCTGAGCTGCCACTCCTCCTCTCTGCACCCACCTGACACAGGTTTGGACTCCTCATCCTTTGGGAAGTGGCAGGGTTCCCCCTTAGCCCCTGCACAGGTGTATCCACTCCCTGCCAGCCTCCTCTCTCAGCAAGCAGAGCCAGGTTTAGAAAACATCCCAGTTTAATTGAAACTAAGGCAGCCTGCCTCAGGATGGCTCCTGAAGGAATGGTCCCCAGTCCCCAGAGGGAGGCAGCTGTCCCAGTCTGGTTGCTCCTGGCCAGAACCAGGGCTGTAGAGCACAGGCGAAGGTGAGGAGATGCTATCAGGAATGACTAGAGCACCCAGCATGGTGTTCACTCAGATGTCAGGTACCTCTCTCCTCACAAACAGAGATGTGGATCTCAGCAGGAGTCCAAAGACACTGGGATGAGGAGGGGGACTGCTCCCGCCTCCCCAGCTCTGAAGAGGCTGGGCAGCATGGGTGCTGGAGCAGTATGTGGGCTCTCAGGGCTCCAGCTGGATGTCTATGGGGCAGCCCATGAAGGCGTGCTAGAAGGCCAACTTCTTCATCAGCAGGTAAACGCGAGAGTCCACTTCAAACCCGTGCAGGTTGTTTGCATCTCCCTGCAGCCGCATGAGCAGCCCCCCGTAGGACACATAGGCAGAGCTGAGGTGGGAAGAGAGGAGTAGTGAGAGCAGGGAACCCCATGGGAAACCCAAGCAGAGATCCCAGCACTCCCAATGGCACCCCAGGGCACTGTGTCCCCCTACTGTCGACAGGCACTCACAGGCGTGTGGCCGCCTCTGTGGAGGTCTCGTCCCCCTCGATCCGGTACACCTTGCCATACATCACGTATTCAAACTGGTCTGCCCTGCAACAGCACAGCCTGAGGTCAGCAAGGAATCAAACCTGGCCATTCCTCCATCTCAGTGTCCTCTGGGAGAAGGTACCTCACATTTACAGAGTCAATTAGATTGGAAAAGACCTCCCTCAGATCATCAAGTCCAACCTGTGGCTGAACACCACCATATCAACTAGACCACGGCACGAGTGCCACATCCAGTCTTTCTTTAAACAATTCTAGGGATAGTGATTCCACCATCCTCCACTCCAATATTTAATCACCCCCTCCATGAAGAAATTCCTCCTAGTGTCCAACGTGAAACATTCAACCTCAGCACTTCCCCTTTTCCCCTGTCGCCACCCACGTGGATCCCAGCTGGGCCCTGTACCTGGACGGCCGGTCATCTGTGGGGTTGTACTCGCCATCATCCAGGGTGCCGTCCTCATACAAGGTGCTAGCGATTACCAGGCGGAATTTGTCCCCTGCAAAGAGGCCAGAGGAGCAGTGAGAAGGTTAGAGCACAACCAGAGCAGAAGCAGACACAGCCAGAACTCAGGCTGGTGGCAAAGGCCCTGACTTTTACCACTCCTTGCAGGGGGTGCTAAACAAGCCCTGTCTCTCCTGCCAGTCCTCCAACAGGATTGTAGGGAACGTCTGAAAGGTCACACTGGATCCTGTGTCTCCTTGTTCCCCGCATCATGGAGGAAACCAGAGCCACAAGGACGCCACTGCTGGTGTTTTCAGGAGACACAACAACATATTCACTTATATCCCCCCAGAGGGCTTGGCTGGACCTTAGGCAGGTTTCTGCAGATTCAGCTTCAGCCCTTCTGTATTTCATCAAGGGTAATATTCTCTTTTCCACACGTTTAGTGTATTTAGCTGCAGGAGTTAATTTCAGGAAATCTCCCTCCAAGGCTGGTTACTACCAGCTGAAGCAGCTTTCCCAGACAGTGTTTGTGGGGAAAGAGACAGAGCTGAGCCCAAATACAGACAGGGAGGTGAACAAGAAACCCAACTCAGCCTTAGCATACTGAGCGTGCCCTGAACCTCCCTGTCACCTGGGGACAAGAGAGGGGCACAAGGAAGCCTGGGGCAGTTTATTCCTTGATCACAGCAATTCCTGGCTCCATCCTCTCTAACCTCACCCATCCAAGCTAGCACCGGCTGACCTACTCTGTGCTAGCAGCCCGATGACTTACCAAGGTCCACGGGATAGATCTGGATGTTCACGTCCAGGATGAGATCCATCTTGAAGGACTCGCTCTCGCAGTGCAGGCGCGACACTGGGGAGAGCAGCACAGTCAGGGACCAAGACAGAGAAAATTCCCGAGGGCTAGGTGGGAACAGGGTCGTGCTCCGACCCCAGGCTGGCACCGGAGCCGTTTTCGGATGGGTTTGGGATGGATGCCAGAGTCCGGCAGCTGTTGGAGGTGTACCCAGGCAGGGAGAGGAACACGGTGGGGCGGCGAATGCAATGCACAGGGCCCACGGGGGTGTAGGGGGCAGAGCAGCTGGGCTGGGGAAGCCCTGAGGAAGCGGGGCGCTCCGGGGGCTGGCAACACGCGGAGGGGCCAGCGCCGGCGGGAGGGGCGGACAGGGGACCGGGAGAAGCGGGCCGGGGCCAACTCACCACGGTCGAACTTCTTGCCCTCTGGGTCGATGTCCTTCACGTCGAAGATGTCCTCGAAGAGGATCCCCGCCATGGCAGCGGCTTCACTCCTACTCCCGGCACCGCTTCCCGACAGGCGCACACTGATGACGCAATCGCGCCGCCACGGCGGGGCGGAAGCGGCTTCACGGTGGGCGGGGCCTTTTCCCCGCCAGGACCGCCGTGCCCCCGCCCCCCTGCGAGCGGCCGGCAGGGGGCGCTGAGAGGCCGCGGATGGAGCAGCGCTCCGCGGCCCCGCCCCACCGGCCCGGAGCGGGCACGGCAGCGCCCCCGCGCGGAGGGCACGGGGAGCCCTGGGAGCGGTCCGGAGTGTCCCAGGCGGGGTCAGGGATGTTCTGGGAGGGGTCCGAGGTGTGCCAGTAGGGGTTCAAGGTCTCCCAGGAGGGGTCCGGGCTGTCAAGGGAGGGGTCTAGGGTGTCACGGCAGGGGTCCAGGATGTTCTGGGAGGGGTCCGGGGTGTTCCGGGAGGGGTTCGGGGTGTCCCGAGAGCGGTCCAGGGTGTCCCGGGCGGGGTCAGGGATGTTCTGGGAGGGATCCGAGGTGTACTGGGAGCGGTCCGGGGTGTCCCGCGGGGCTCTTGCAGCTCACGTCCCACCCTCGCCGCATGGGACAGAGGGGCTTCACCCCCGCCCCCCGATCGCAGCTGGTGTGATGAGCTGCCCGGACTCATCCAGTGATGGTCTCGGGGCTGCAGCCCCCACCGGCTTCTTCCTCCTCGCCCGCCAGCCATGGCGGGGAGGGGCGTGTGACACCGTCCCCCGTGTCCTGCCGATGAACCGTGAGGGGAGCAGGGGGGTCTGGCACGGCCGGGGGCTGCTCACGCGTTGGGCGCCACAGGGTGCTCCATGCTTGGCATCTGGTCGGGAGCGGGTTCAAGAGTTCAGCCCTGTCCTCCCCGTTCCCCGAATGCCGCCACCACCAGCCTGCCTGAATTCTTCCCTGCCCCAGGAGAGGCTGGGCAGGGGGGACCCTGCGCCTCGTTTGGGCAGCGTGTGCCCTCCCAGATGTGACACAGAGAAGGCTGGAGGAGCCGGCAGGTGTTCTGATGTGATGGGGAGTGGGGACAGAGTGCACTGTGTGCGTCACATGCCATCATCTCCCTAGGGACCACGAGGTCTTGAGCGGGGACATCTATGGGATATGGCTCCCCGTGCGTGGCCCCTTATGCCTGCAGCGAGGTGGCTTCGTGGGGACATAGCCCATGCTGTCCCCGGGAGCCAGGTCGTGATCAGGGATGGCTCCCAGAGCCGAGGTGCCCCAGCATCCGCACCGGGAGGCCTGTCACAAGATGCCTGTGGTCCCCAGACACACACAGGTGTGACCTCTCCATGGCATGTTCCCCCCGTGACACGGTGCCAGCGCATCCTCACGCATGCCTGAGGCGCAGGCAGCGGAACGGGGCAGTGTGGTGACACGCAGCGGGGACACTGGCGTGAAGGGGGGTGCTGGTGCCAGGGGTTTGTGGCTCGTCGGGGGAGCATGGGCGGTTCACGGCGGGGTCACCCCGCGGCTGTGGCACTCAGCGGGGACAGTCTTAATGCACTGGGACGGAACCTCGGCTCCTTCTAATCATCGCCTGGGTGGGTAACGCCCCCAAAGTCCCGCAGCCCCCTCCCCGCTCTGTCCATCCTGGCTCGGGGAGGAAACCTCCTCCCTGCCAGAATGTGGTGGCCCTCTGGGCTCCCCTCTGGAACAAGGTGAGCGGTGTGGACCCTTCTCCAGAGTTACTGTGCCCTCCTGGCATCCTGCATCCCGCTTGTTTGGGGTGCAGGACTGGGCTGGTGCAGGGGACCTGGACACCCCTGCGTGAAGGGGCTGTGGGGGACACCCGAGGCCCTGCAGGTTGCCAGGGGGTGGCAGCAGCACACCGAACATGGCAGGACAGCCCCAGGGTGTGCCGGAACGGAGGGAGTCCTACCATAGCCAGGCTCACCAGTATGACCAGTTGCCCTTTGCAGACTCCTCAGGGTGCCGTCCTGGAGGGACGTGACCTGCCTGGCGGACACCAGCCAGCTGGGACAGGGTGGTGTGGGAGTCAGGGCTGTTTTTCGGGGAGGAGTCCATGTGCCAGCCCTCCCTGTACTCAGGGGTACCCATTGGGATCTTGATGTGGTTCAGGCTGGAGGGTCATGGCACAGCTGTGTCCCCTGTTTGGATGCTCTCAGGGCCTCTGCGGGGTGACACAAAGGGCTAATCCCACCTGGCTGTGCCTGTCTGCCCCTGCTGAGACCTGGCACACTGGGTACAGGCCAGCAGGCAGCTGGGACTGTGCTCACCAGCCGGCGAGGCAGCCCCCAGGGGTGCTGACCCTGCCAGCCAACACTGCCGTCTGCCTCCCTGCCCTTTCGGGACAGGGCACACCTGAGCCCCCTCCCTGGGCAGGGTCATGGGCGCACAGCCACCTGCAGGGTCAGATGAAGAAGAGGGAGGTGGATTTCCAGATGCCTCGCAGATGCCACAGGATTAGGGTGGCAGCAGGAGACTGGCACAGCCCTGAACCTCCTAGGCACTGGCTGTGTAGCAGGACCATGATGCCAAGAGCTGTCCTTGTTCCTATGCCCCTTCCTTGGCCCCGTGCCCAAGCCACCCTTAGGGCAGGATTGGCCGGGGGGTTGCTGGCCCTGGTGTAAATCTGGCCTGGGTTGGCAGAAGATGGAGCCCCCTGCTTTTCCCTGCACTTCATGCCCATCTGCCCTGGCTGTGCCGTGTGCCGGCTGCTTTGCTGACCCTGTGCCATGTGCCGTGCCATGCCATGTCATGCCATGCTGTGCCACAGGAGTGTAGGTGGCCAGAGGGACTTAGGTACCCAGCTAACACCAGCCCTGTGCAGCCAGGGCTGAACAGACTGTCCTGGCACAGATGCTGGTGGGGGCTGGGGGGTCAGCACTGCCTTCACGGCTGTTGCCCAGGGAGCACCCGTTTGCCATCCAGGTGCCTGGCGTCGCCTCCTTATCTGGGATTAAACAAACTCTCCTCAGATCCGGCGCCAGGTGCTGCCCCTGCGCCCGTGGGACCAGCCCTTCCCTACCTGTGTCCCTTCATGCCTACTGCCCTTCCCCCATGCTGGGAAATCCATGTGTCCCTGGGATGAAGAATCCCTCAAATACTGGACCCTTGCTGTAGTTGTGCAGTAGCTCCTGGGCTCCCTGTGCAAGGCAGGCAGCAACTCCAAAGCAGGGCACAGAGTGGGAGCATCTTGGCTCTGCTTTGGAGCACCCCCAAACCAAAATGGGACCTACTCCTCAGCCACGGAGGTATGCGTGCCCCCAGTGTGATGAATCCTGGCAGCACTAGTGCCTGTGGTGCCACACTTCTCAGAGCAGGAGTACAACCTCCTTCTTTAGCTGCTTGTCTGTTATCTCCTGCCGATAAATTATACAACACAAGCGCCTTTGAAAGGCAGCCAGGCCTCCATCCGGTGGGGCGGCCTTTGGGGGCCCCACATCAGCCATCGTGGGTTGCTGCCAGCTGCTTTTCCTGGGAGGGGGACAGGGACAGGGTTTGGGGCACTCTCCTGGTGATGGGGTGCTGGGGATGGGCTCATGGGCTACAATATGGCCCCGAAGGCAAAGGAGAAGAACAGTGGGGGTGAGAAACCTGCCTGCACCCCATGCCCACACCTACTGCTTGCAAGTCTGCCTGCACTCCTGCCCGTGCCGTGGCCTGGACTCCTTGCTCGTATGCCCATATCCTGCTGCCCAGTTTGGGGTGGCTGGTACTTCAGAGGCAGCAGCGATTCCTGTTATCCGCCGGCACAAAGGAGCCGAAAGGGCGCCACCGTTACAGAAGCAAACAAGGGCAGGGTGAGGTGAGGAAGGTGGGCAACGGCCTGCACCTGCTGGCACCTGCCGTGGTGGTATCCCTGCCCATCCCAGTGGGGCAAGGAGCAGGGAGGCACTGTTCCCATGCTGAGGAATGGGTGTCCCTGCATGCACTCTGATGTTGGGGAGCCATGTGGGCTGCCCAGGGCAGTGCTGCCAGCCCGTGTTGTGCATTCCTTTGCTCTCCCAGCAGCTCCACGGGTGCCCTCATGGGGTGCAGCAATGTGGCCTCCGGATGCCCATCCCTGCACCCTGCTGGGCCAGTCCCCACCTGGGCTGGGGGTCAGGCAGGAAGAGATGAAGCCGAAATTAAGCTGCTAATGAGCCCGTCTGTCACCAGGCCACCAATTACCCGGGCTGGGAATGAGGAGATGATGGAGTGTGACTGGGGGAGGGGAGCAGGATGTCGGGGTCTCCAGCATGGAGACAACTGGGGGGTGTCACCATCTCTCCACAGCTTCCTCATCGCCACATCCTGTGGGGTGGGGGACAGAAGGGACCAAGGGCTGACCAGGCCATAACCATACCAGAAGCCCCAAGGCATCTGGGAAGGTGTTAGAACTTTGTTTCTCCTCAGTGAGATCCTAAGGAATTCAAACTCGGCCACTGTCCTTGACTGGCACAGGGAATGTCACCAGTGTCCTGAGCTGGCTCTTCTCTGCACTCAGAGCTTGAAGGGGGCTGTACTTACAGGAAGCAGAGTCAGTGACTGCACCCTGGGGTTACTCACAGACCCTCTGGGCTGCTCCTGGCCCCCAGGAAGAGGCACAGTGAAGAAGGGGGCTTATACCATCCCTCCTCCTACTTCACCTTGCTTGTCTGCTATGGTGCATGGCAGAGGCCCCTGTCTCCATCCCTGTCCCCATCTGGGATGGGCCAGGGAGACCGAATTCCTCCGGGCTGATGCTGATGTCAGTTTTTCCACATCACCTCTCAGAGCGGGGCAGGGTGCCTGTCCGGGCTGGCAGAGGGACAGGCCATCTCCCCAGCTGTCATCACAGCCGCCTGTCCCCATGATGGCCCTTAGCAGCACCGGGCCCCAGGAGGGACGTAGGGGCCGCTGGAGAGTGGTCTGGGAGCCTGCAGGAGCGAGTTCTTGCTCCTTCATGACGGAAGGAGCTCCATGCTGGACACTGGCAGTGTCTGGCAGCTGTCCGCCATGCCCCTGCCAGACCCATCGAGCTGGAGGGTGGGCTGGGATGAAAGCCGTGGGATTTTGCTGGGCTCGGAATTAACTTAATGGCTTTGGAAGACAAACAGATTAGGGAGCTGCAGGGATCGGGATGAGGATCAGCTAAATTGGAAACAGAGGCAGGCAGCAGCATCCTGCACAAGTTCTAGTGCCCCTGCCCAAACCCTCATCCCTGCAGCCCAGGGTACCTCTATGGGGTCCTCACAGTCCCCTCTCACGACCAAGCTGATGGTGGGGCTGGTCGGGGCTGGCTCTTTCTTCCAGTCTGGGTCTTGGCCACACATCAGCAGCCTCTGGGGATTGCTGTCTTCCCCTTCCTTGCCTGTCCCCTTCCTGCTCTCAATGCCCCCTCTCTCTGCTCTCCCTTTCCCCAGCACCCTGCAACCCCACTGCATCCCAGCCATGTCCCCTCACACCTCTCCTCACATGCCATGAAGCCACACTTCCGAAATAAGCAGTCCCAAAATAAGCTTCCTCCTTAGACTCCATAAATCTCAGCAAAGCACTGAGTCATGCGGTCAGTCCTGCAGTCCCCTTTGCTGGCAGGGTGCCCTGCCCCATCCCCATGTGTCCCGCCTGGCACCCCAGAAGGGTTTGGGGTTGTGTTGCTATCCCGATAATATCAGGTCCTGGGGGCAGCCCCACTCACTGAAGATCAGATCACCAGTAATGAACAACATCTGGGCGTGGGGGCTGGGCACAGAGGGAATGGAAGGGACAATCCTGTCCTCTTTTAGCAGCCAGGCACATCTCTGGAGACACTGGGCAGCATCGGACCAAGAGGCTTCACTGCCCTTTTTAGGGTGACACCCCCATGGCAGGACCCCCAGTGCTATTCGTGAGCCTGGCAGCTCTCAGTCAGGTTTTGATGGTGCAGTGGGGAGAGCGTGCCTTGCCTAGGGGTCCCCGAGGAGGAGGGGGGCCGAGGCAAGGAAGGCTGGGTGTGGGGACAGCCTCCTGCTGCCGTGGCCCCCCCGGCGCCCCCGTCCCCCTCCCGCCCCCGCTTCCTGCGCAGGCGGCCCGGGGAGGCGATGAAAGCAGCCCCAGCAGATGTTTCTGGCTTGTTTTCATCTCATTAACTGTTTCCTCTTTTATTATGGGATAAATTATTAATTGTTCAGTGCGAGGAAGAAAGGAAAGAGAAATCCTGGCGGAGAACCCGCAGGCTCTGGGGAGGGTAGCGGGCAGGAGTTGGCACAGCCTGGGGCAAGGGGAAGGCAGGGGGGATTTGGGGTCTCTAGGATGGAGGCAGCCCCTCGTAGTGCCACCAATCCCCAAGTGTCCTCCTGAAAAAGGGGGGGGGGGGGCAATGTGGGGTGCAAGAGGTGCTCTGGGAGTGGGGCAGGGTTGGCTGCTGGCACCTGGCCTCTGTCAGCAGCAGGGAAAGTAACCCAGACAGCCAGGGCAGTGGGACAGACTGCTCACATGGGACCCAGACATCTGGGCACCAGGCTTCAAGCCCTCTGCCCTGAGACCCCCGACCCCTACTCCCCACCCTCTCTATGCCCAGTGGTCTGAGAATGGACACACTCACTGCACCTCCTGGCCAAGGAATGGGGCTCAGCCCCAGCCCTGTCACCCCTGGCCCCCCCAGCTCCCCAGCCCCTTCTCCCCTGAAATATTCATGCCCTGCAATGACTTGCTAATTTAATTGCCCTGATGAGAAGCTGAATAATTTACGTTCTTTTCGAGCAGGGTCAGGAGGCATCATTAGCAGCTGATCTGGGAGCAGGGAGGGGAAGTGGCTGAGCCTCCGCCCTGCTACTTGGGGACACTAGGTGGGCTATGGGAACCCAAAAGCTTTCCCATGCTGGAACCCCCATGGCTGGGCGGTATATGTTGAGGTCTGAAGTACCAAACCTCTCTGACCATCCTAGGAACCCCCAGCCATGTGGGATAGGAAAGTGACCCCAGTCCAGTGTGTTTTGTGGCTTCCATGGCCCTGAGGTCCTGGCAGCCCTGAGACACAGCCTCCCTCCATTCTGTGGCCTTGACAATGTTTAAGGCAATTGTGATCTTTAAGTCTCTTACACATCCCCATCATTGTTGCTTTGGTTTGCAGCCAGCAGGGACGCCTGGGATGAAATATGGCTGGGAGAAGGGCCTGGCGCGCTCCGGATTCCTGAGATAAGGGGACAGGCGGGACAGGGACCTTTATTTACATTTTTTCCTGGAAATTTCAGCCTCTCTCTGGTGAGACCCCATCCGGCTGCCATGAAGATAAGAGGGGCTTGTAGGGGGGCTGCTGGGGGCCAGGACGCCTTTCAGGGGGCTTATTACTCCCCCAAGCCTGATTCTTGTCCCAGTCTGTGTACCCTATGTGAGTGGGGGTAACAGAGGAGCACCAAGGTGGGGCTTAGGACTGGCTCCTTCCCCATCAAAATCCACATTTCTTCCTCTCCACTGGTTTGACAGGGATCTAGGGGGCCTGATCCATCACTGAGGTGTCAAGGGGAAGCTTGGCTGGACCCCACCTTGGTGAGGAAGGCACAGATCAGGATAAATGCTGTTGTGATGGCCATGCCAGGAAATTTCAGGCCAGAGGCCACGGCAAGGGCTGCAGCCGGCTGCCTGATAACGCCTGGATTTCCTCCCGGCACTGCCTAGCGTCCGGCTGGTGAGGAGAGATGTGCTGTGGGGGTTGCCCAGCAGCAGCACCTTGTATCCCGGAGGAGCAGCCCCAGCTGGCCCCTGGCCCTAGTGGACACAGCAGAGGGGTCTGGCATCCAGCAGCGCTGGGGGTCCCAGGCTGCGCCCCTTGCAGCACTGGGAGCATCACTGTCCCAGAGAGGAATGGGTGAGGGAGAGGAGCTGCTGTGACCTGCAGGTGCCTCCTGCACCTGAAGCCCCGAGGTTCCTGTCCCTGTTGCCCCGGCGGAGTCAGCTGGGGAGTCTCCCTGGGAGGTCCAGCACGGCTGGGGTGGAGGACAGAGCCAGGACCCACTGCAGCCACCTCAGACGGCAGAACTGGCTGGATGGGGGCACAACGGTGTCTGAACACGCAGTTGTGCAGCCACAGGCACACCTTTGCACACACAGACACACACACTACATGCAGTACTGATGTCCCAGCATGGACAGACACGGTCACCTCCTTCTCCTCCAGGCCTCCAGGCATTCAGACATGCACAGACAGGCTCAGGTGTACACAGACCTCCCGTGCACTGTATGTTTGCACACAGCAGCACGTGTACACCGGTACAGGCACACCAACAGCCAGTTATGCACATCAGCAGATGTGTGGGTGTGCACACAAGGGCACTCATGCGCGTGCATGCACACCCCCAAATCCACATGCACATGCTGTGCATCCACACCCATGCACACACACAGGTGGTCCCTGTGCACCACCCCAAAAATGCACACACATGAACACACATGAACTCACACACACAGACACAGATGCCTGCCTCTGCCCACACTCATTCTGCCTGCCCGGGGTGCTGGCGGGTGCTCCCCGTGCAGCCGCTGCTCGCCAGCCGCTCTCCGGAGTTCGAGGAGGAATTTTAAATGTATTGACCCCTGACCCTTCCCTGCCTGAGAGGCGAAGCCAGACCTTGAGCTGCCTCCAGCCAGATGGGGATGGGGGGCTGCGGGGATGGTGAGCCCACAAAGCTCATGGAGTGCAAAGGGGGCACTCTGCCTTACCGCCCCTTCTTCTGCACCCCGTGTGCCCTCCACCTTGGGGAGCACCAAGAAGGATCACTCCAAAACCTCGCTGCCTAGAGCCCTCATGTCTTGGGGATGCCACAGCTGTGTGTTCCACGCCAGGAGGGTTCTGTGGGAGCGGGATGCCCCTGCCATGCCCTCTGCAAAGGGTCCCAGGCCCCCTACCCTGCTTCTGCCTGGCTCCCAGCATCCCTGCATCCCGTGGAGGGGTTGTGGCAATGGCAGTGTAATTAAAAACGCAATTAAGCGCTGCCACTTAGCAGAAAAGTCATACAGTTTGGGGATAATTATCTGACAATATAACAAGTTGCCCAACATTAATCAGGCGCTGATCTGCTCCGGCAGCTGTGCTCCCAGCTCTGGACGCTGTCTTAATGGCATCCTTCAAGAGACAGCGATAAATCAGGCCCTTACGGGGGCCCGGGGGGCAGGACACTGTCCCCTGCCTGCTCCCTGCCTGCATTTGGGGGCTTTTTGGGTGTCAAAGCAACATCCTTCCCACCCAGCCTCATGGTTAATTTATAAATGCCTGCGGGTGCTCAGAGACGCCCAGCGCAGTGGGGCAGGTCCCCTGGGATCAGCCCTCACCCTAAGTGGAAGGGATGGTGGGGCACCCTTGAAAGGAGACCTCCCGGAGGGGATGGCTGTACCTGGGGGAGGTGCCCAGGGTGGGGGTTGCCCATTCTTCTCTTTCAAGGCGCAGACAGAACTCCCTGCCCTCTCTCGAGAAGGCAAAAGGATCCCGGATAGCTGGGGGACAAGAAGTGAAAGGGGAGACATTTTAACAAGTATTTATGGCTTGCATTTGTCTGTGTTAATGAAGCCTTTGCGTTGTTACAATATTAACTCTGAAGCAGAGGTGTGTCCTACCGCTGCGAGCCCCAGAGTGGCCCGGGAACTGTCTTAATGCCCGGCCAGACCCATACATTTCCCCAGCCTAGCTGCCCTCCCACTGCTGTTCCCTGTCTTGGATGCTGAGGGGTCCCACGCTACAGGGACTCCTCGGTGCCATATCTCCCTGACTTGGAGATGAGCCCTTTTGTGCTTCTTCCCTAAATTTATCCCTATAGCCAATGTATTGGCACAACTCCCTTGCAGCGTGTTCCTCCCAAGCTTCTTTGCCAGAGCCCCGAGCTGTGCCCGTCCATGCTCTGTCCCTGCCTGCCTGTTCCGGAGGGGGAAACACAGCCCTGTACAGCTCTGACTTCTAAGGACCCGAGATAAAAGCAGAGCTGGACGCCTTTGTTCAAGCTCCGGCCGGCGTGGGCTGGAGAGGGGGAACCGCCAGAAAGAAACCAGCAGCTTAACACATTCACTTCGCCCCTAATTTGCCGGTTCTGCCACAAAATCCCATTACAAAGGGCTTAGCGCTGCGCCCAGGAAGAGGTCATCGCCGGGGGCCCCGGAGGAGATTTTCCAGTCACAAAAAGCACGAGAAAAGAGCAACCCCGTCTCCCTTGGGCACTCCCCGGCACGGTGAGGGATGGGCACTGTGTCCCAGGGTCTCCTGTCCCTGCCCTTCTCTTCCACCCTGCACCTGCCTGCGGGGGAGAACAGTTGCAGAGGTGCAGCTGGGTCAATTCAGCTTTATGACTTCAAAACCAAATAAAATGCGGATCGGCATTGATCCGCAGGTGTTGAGTGGGGCCATAAAACACCGGTTCCAGTAAACGGGCACTGCTGGAGAACCAGCTGCACTGGTCTGGGTCCCTGGGGTCTGGTAGGGGATGTGGCTGTGGTGGTGATGGGTGTGCAGGGAGGATGCTGGGAGCTGTGAGGAGCCCAGAGTTGCTCACGGTATCCCTGTGCCGTGGGGTCTGGCTGTGCTGGGCTGGACGGAGCTGCCTGTCAGCCCCGGGCACCCTGCTTAGCTGGGGTGGGGGGATTTGGGGGACCCTGAGGGTAGGGGATGTGCACGGGGGTGTGAAAACGTGGGTACACATAGCTGGAGCTGGCCGCAGGTGGGTGGGCAGGTGCACCTGTGGGAAGCACACGCACACCCCCCGACCGTGGCAGCCTGTGCAAGAGAGGACACAGACCCTCAGTGGGACAAGGACAGAGCAGCTCAGCAACCACTGCGTGGGGCAGTGGCACACACAACAGCTCAGCACACCGGGATGGGGCACGAACCCCCGGAATGGGGACAGTGCCGGGCTGGGGCACAGCTGTGGCTTGGCACCGCTGCTCCAGGCTCGGGCACGCTGGTGGAGCAGGGAGCGAGGCCTCTCGGCACTGAATGGAACGAGGCGAGCGCCCGGGCGGGATGGAAATGAGCCCCCGGCGGTCCGCACAGCACAAAGGAGCCCGCTGGGGTGGGCCGAGACCTTCCCAGCCCCTCGCCACAATGTTTGCAAATACCAAAGGCCACTTGTAGCGGGGCCGCCAGCGGGGAGGGCGAGGGGGCCTCCCAGCATCCCCCCCTAACTGGGGGCTCCTCGAGCCCCGCAGCGCCCCGTGGATACCCCATGGCACCCCAGATGGTGGGGCGAGGTGGGTAAGGGCTGTCCCTTGCCTTTGTCGGTGTCTCGGTGCTGGAGCCAGGGGAGCAGGGAGTGCCGAGGAGGAATGTCCCCGCTCAATGCCTACCATGCCGGGGCTGACAGCCCTGAAATCGGGTTGTCACATCCCGTCTGGGCAGCCCTTCACCTCCATTTGTGGGGGCTTGTTCGGCTCCCGTCTCATTCAGCCAACACAAACAGCACTTAACCCTCTGGCTCCCGCCGGCCCCGGGCCGGCCCAAAGCAGAGAATTGGGCACCAGGATGTGCCGCTGCCATCCTGCTTCAACATCTGAAGGGATGATGTGGGATACCCCACGGAGCCAGGCTCTTTGGGAGGGAAGTATAGGGTCCTCAGGACCGCTCACCTCAGAGCCCTCAACAGACAGCCTGAAACAGGACTGGGGGGCTTACACCAACCCCTCTGACATCCTACACGCTTCCATCGCTGCCACCCTCCAGGCCCTACGACCACCCTGAGACCCCTTCCCACCCCCCCGCAGGGACACCCACCCCGCAGCAGCCCTGGCTGCCAATGAAAGCGGGAGCAGGAGCCTTTCCTTTGACACAATTAAGCAGCCCGGGGTCCCAGCTCCTCGGCTCGCCGCAGTGTGTTAAATTAATGTAGCAGAAAAAATCATTATGCGGGGACACAGATGGAAGTGACCAAGCAGAAAATGCGATGTGCAGCGGCAGAGGACCCCTCTTACCCGTGTAAACACCACGGGGAAGAACAGGTTTCCCAGCTCCCAGGCGAGGAGGTGACTTGCCAGTTTCCCCCTTGCACTGCCACTGGGGCAAGTCCCGGATGGAGCCAGACATGGGGGTCCCATGGGCAGGTGAGGGGGCAGATGGTGGGACCCCCTGGGCAGCAGCTACCCCAGGTTGGGGAGGGCTGGCCAGCGAGCTGGGCAGTGCGTGTGGCCGGGCCCCTGCTCACAATTACCATGTCATTATGTGCCGGCACAGCCGTGGCTAACGGAGCAGAAAAGCGGCCCCTGCTCAGCACCCGTGGGGAACGGGGCCAGGGGGGCCCCAGGGAGCACCCAGTTACACGTGTACATGTACCCAAACATGTACCCAGCACACGGCCGCAGGGGTGGGAGCTTATTCTCTAAGTACCACCACATAGGAGATCTCTCCCTGGGTGTACACCTCAGTCTCACCTTTGTGGCCCAAACTTAAGGCATCAAAGGGACTGCCACTCACCCTGGAGACCTCTCAGTCCCCGAGGGAGTTGCCCTGGAGAAGGCTTCTGCTCCCCAGAGAGGTAAGCCCAGGACATCCAGGGTCCTGGGAATCACCTCAGTGAACACTGAGAGCCACAGGGCTGCTCCCAGAGACCTTGCAGATCAGTAATCTCAAACACTGGGCAAAGGGTCCCCACACCAGGACCGAGCATGGGGCACAGCAGGAAGCAGAGGGAATGGAGGGGTGCTGAGCACGTGGGAAACAGAGGGTGGGATGTCACCAAGGCAAACTGTCCTCTTCCTTTCTCGTGGGTCCTGCCTGCTACTTGGGCAGGAGCTGGAGCCTCCCAGTTTGAATCCGCAGGTGTTCTAGTGGTCTGAGACTGCCCCTGGGTGTGTGGGAGGCTCCCACCACCACTGGGGGTCCCTAGACAGCTCAGCTCCCCTCCTGGCTGACCTCATACCCCACAGCCTTCTCCAGCCTCCTCCAACCCGTGGCAAACAAGTACTAGTTTATACTAGTTTGCCCTTGTTTGCCAGGAGCTCCCAAGTGCTGGCATTCGGGCACTTCCTGTGCCACCTCCCTCTGGGGCTTGCCATGGTGAAACATGAGGATGGACACGGGGTCAGGGAGGTGGCTGGACGCTGTCACAGGGTTATCAGACTGGGGTGGTGTGGGATGATAACCAGAGCTCCCTCCTGTCAGCACTCTGAAGTGTGAAAGTAGGATGGGGACAGGGACAGTCCTCAAGCCCCTGTCCCCCACCTTGGGGACGCCTTGGGATGGCGGGTGCCTGCTCCCTGCTGCCTCCCTGTCTGGCTTTGTTCCCACTGGGCTGTGTTCCCACCCGCCCAATATTCATGTGGGCCCCTTCCCTCCCCAGGAGGCTGCTAATCCCCCCCGAAACGGGCCAGGGATTGTTGACCGAGCTGCCATATCCCTTGAACAAGCAAGCCTGGGCCCCGCAGCTGCCGCCGGATTAAGAGTCACCCTTTCACTGCCACAGCCCCCACACCAAAGCCCCTGCCCCCCAGTGTGCTCGGCCCCCCAGTCATGAGGGAGGGCAGCCAACAGGACGCCAAGGAGATGGTTATTTGGGGCACTCCTGCAGTCAAAACTGACAGGTTTAGTGTGGCTCTGCCAGCACCCGAAATGCCTGATCTGCTGGGTCTGGCTTGTGTTGGCAGTGCCTGGGGAGTGGGGCCCAGGAGTGTGCCAGCTTGCAGGAAGGAGCCCTGGTAGCGTGACACTGGCACTGGCATCAGTGGCTGTCTAGTTGGTCCCCTTCCTGCTGCCACCAGTCATGGCAGGGGCACAGCTGGTCACAGCAACGGCACAGAGTGAGAAGCAGCTCTCATGCTCCAGAATTGTGGGTCATTGGAATTACATTAATTAGCGTGTGCTAATGGTATCTAATTAACACCCAGCTGTGCTGATGCAGAGCTTGCTAAGCCAGGCACCTGACCCCTGCCCTGCTGCCTCAGTTTACCCACCTGCAGCAAGGTGAGCCTGGCACCTGGTGCTCCATGAAGCCAAGAGACATCAAACCAATAGGGAAATGTTGCAGGGAGAGGGGACCAGCTGCTGGCTTGTTATCGGGGCCAGCCCTGCCAAGTGCCCCATCCGGGGCAGCCTCTGGCTATCTTGCTATCTCAAGAGCTTGCTCTGGGTCGGGGTGGACATGTCCACACGCCAAGAGGGTGTTGCTGGATGCCCAAGCCAGGGTGGCTGAGGGGTATCCAGGGATGTCTCAGAGGGTGAATAAATAGAGGTGGGAAGAGCAGAGTACCACGGTTCTGTCTGCTCCTGCTGTGGAGAGGAATGGTGGGGGCTGCCCTTTGTAGGGGGAGTCAGGGACCCATGGGTGCTATTCATACCTGGAGAGATTAAAAAAACATCTTTCAACTCCACTAACAAGCCCCCAAAGCCCTGCAGAAGCTTTCGTCCTGGATAAGTGCACAGAGCAGATAAAGGGTCCTCAAGAGTCCCCAAGGAGCTGGCTGAGACGCTTGCTGTCCTCAGTGTGCATTTTTGGTGGCAAGAACCCTGTCCCTCCCTCACAGGGATCCCCTGAGCTCTGCAGCAGCCTCAGCAGTGGTGCTGGGCACCTACTGTCGTGGGCTGTAAATACGAAAAGCCCTTTACTCATGCTGTGCCCATCTCAGCCTCTCCTAGAAAGTCTCTGCCTCCAGGTGATGTGTGACACCAGCTCGAGGATGAGCCCTCCTCCCGAACAGCTGGTGTAATGGGTGCCATCCCCCAGCTTGACCCCTCCAAGTGCTGCAGGGACATCTGGAAGCTGTGGTTCCACAGGACACAGAGGGTTCCCCAATAGCAGCATTTAGGGGCACTTTGGGGCCAACCCCATCTGGGCAAGGGGTTGGTGCAGGGGGAAAGGGTGCTTCAGAAATTGCAAACCCCAGCACAAGCTGTCCTGCCTACAATGCAAGCAGCGAGTGTGAAGTTAAGAGATAAAGAGGGAATTAGGAGATAAAGTCTGCGTAATCCCAGTTGCTCTATGCAATTAAAATGAGCTTCACCCCGCTGTAATTGGATGGAAGCTGCCTGCCAGCGTCAGCGCGAGCGGGAGTGTTGGGCGAGCAGGCGCGGAGGATTCACCGCACCGAGCACGGAGACTTATCTCCCCGCCAGAAAAACTGAGAGGGCAGCGGCACAGAGAGCGGGAGTTAATGAGATGAAAATGGAAAGCCTGGCACAAAGGATTAGCTCCCGGCCGGCTCTGCTGTTGAAATCCCAAGGTTCCCTGGAAAGGCTTTCCTTGCATCATGGATGCATTCCTGCCTGGGCCTGCTTTGCAGAGGAGGCATGTGCTTGGAGCAGGAAAATTTGGCTCCTCTTCAGCACTTTGACCCCTCAGTTGGAACTGGGCTGTACTAGCTTCCAGCTCCTCCTGCTCCATCATATCCATGCCCTGATGTCCAGCCTTCCCCCAGAGGGTCCCTGCACAAGACAATCTCTAACAGCATTTACAGCTGCTGGTATTAAGCAGAAATAAAAAACCCCCAAGTGCAGATTAAAAGGACACTGATGGAATGCCAGGAGAAGAATTACAGCCCTAATAAACTGCTGCCTTCTGCTGGGGGTGGGTGACAAGGGGGTTTACGAGGCCATTTAAACTTCACTGTCAGAAAGGTGTATTAAAGCTATAAAGGTCTCGTTGCCTCTCCTGTCCCCTGGATGCTGGAGCATGGCTGTGGTCATAAATCCACCTGCTTGCAGCCTGGGGCGAGGGGCCCAAAGCCCCTTATCCCTGGGAAAAGCCAGGAAGAGCAGTGAGGCCTCTTTGGCTGGGGTCTTGGGGGGTGACGTCAGCCCTGGCGTGAGATAAATGCTGCCCGTGGGCCGGCAGGGACAGGATTATCTCGGCATGGCGGCCGGGACATGCCTCGTCCATCACCCACTGCCCACCCGCCAGGAGCGTGTGAACGGGAGCCCACACCCCTGGTGCCAGCACATCCTGTCCCCTGCCTGCCTCCTGGGCCCAAGGGACAATGGCTGGGACCAGAGCACTGCTGGATCACACTGTCAGGGACAGCTCCTGCCTCATACCAGCCCCCAGATGTGCCACGGCTCCATCACCTGGATCCTTGACCCTATGACCCCCAGAGCTGAGGGTGTTACGGGGCCTCCCCATCCTTCTGCCTGGCTCTCCCTCATCCCTGCAGTCCCTCGTGTTTGTTTGCACAGGTCTGATGATGCTGGCTCACACACCTCGGCACTGCAGCTCCAGTGCTCCTGCCCCAGGCTTGGCTCATCCTCCTGCTCTGCCTCTTGCAAGGCTGGGCTGTGGACAGAAACATCCACCACCTCCATCGGGTTTTTACCTCCCTCCTCTCTATCAGTGCCTTCCGTGGGGCCCTTCTGCACCATTGTGGGATGGGGATGGGGTCAGACACAGGAACAGGGTTAGGAACAGGGACAGGAATGGGGATGGTGCTGAAAGGTGCTTTCCAGCAGAAGTCACCTGGAACAGCCTGACTCACCGCCCTGGGGATGGGTCATGGTTTCAGCTTCATCCTCCCGTCTCCCGGGGTGCAGTCCTGGTTCCCTGCCTGGGTGACAATGGGGACAGCAGGATGGGGGGAAACTACACCAGGGAGGTGGCAGAAACTGAGCCACCCTGTGAGGTGGTGACATGAGACACCCTTCTTTCCAGGCAACAGTCTGGAGCTGCTGGGGTGTCAGGGATGTGCTGGGGATCAGTGGGGCTGGCTGGGGAGCACCAAAAGCAAGCAGGACTCAATGCGGGGAGTTAAGGTGGATGATGGTTGCCTCTCCCCCGAATACGCTCTGCTAGGAGCCACTCGCTCCCCCTCCACTGCCCCAGTTTGGAGGCCCTCGGTCTCTGCTGCTTCCCACGCAGACTCATTAGCGAGTTCAGAGCGAGAAAACCCGTTAATGGCACGAAATGACTTCAGGCTGTGACATGGGGAGTGGGGATCCAAGTCTAAACCCTCACACACAGCGGGGACTGCTGCTTTTCTTCTTCCCTTTGAACTTCCTCAGCTGCCCCGAGCTGTGGTTCCCTGAGCACGGACCAGGGACGGTGGGGCATAGCAGGGTGTGGCAATCCCCAGCCGCTCCCCCTCCCCAGGCTCAGCGCATCCACCTCGACTTCAGAGCAGTGCCCGGGTTTCAGGGCATCACTCCGGAGTGTTTGGCTCTTGCAACACGATGGGTCATCGGAGTTTTGGTTGTGCCAGGCTCCTGGTCACGCCACCCTCAGGGGAAGGCATTGGGAGAGGGTGCTGCTAGTGCCTGGCAAGCACCGTGCCGGTGGGCGAAGCCAGCGTGCGGGAGGTGGCCCAGGCCCCCCGTGACTCAGTCTGTCGTGGCGGAGGCAGAGGTGGGGTAGCGATACCGGAGCTAAAAAAAAACCTGGCCGAGCGCCGGGGAGAGGAAATTTCTCATTAGCCAGAAATGTGTGGCTGAACCAGTCTGACACCCAGGGCGGCCCCCGGCCCCGGCGGCGATACTGGCCCCTGCTCCGAGGGAGATCAAAGCGGGAGAGGGGAACAAGGGGGCTCAGCAGCACTTCGGATGTGGTTGTTGGGATACTGGGGCAGGGTGAAGGGGTCTTCTCATCTGAAGATGCCAGATTTAGGTGGCAGGAAGGGCTGGGTGGGCAGTGGCGTGGGTAATGCTGCCATGTGGGACACAGGCACCAATATCTGTGATACTCCATGACTGGGCAGGGGTGTTGGCCAGTGAAATGTGAGTAAGGCAAGCTAGCAGGGACAGGGACATCTCTACCTCACTTCCAGTCCTTTGCTCCCCTCATTCCCGAAGGAGCCAGCTTTTCCAGCCAGGGCAGCATTTGGTGGGAGCAATGCAGCCCCTGGCACCAGCCCCAGCCCTACCAGCAGGACACCATTGCTTTCCATCTGATTTTCCCTGAAGATCCAGTCTTTCCCAGACTGCACTGGGTCAAGGCATTGCCCTGGTCTTGTTTCATAACCCTAAGTTGCGTTTTGCTTCCTGGTCCAGTGTTGGGTGAGATTCTGCTCCCCAAACACGGCAGACAGGCGTGGGGTGATTGATGCGGGTGCATTTGCTCACTGGCTCTGCTGCCAAGGACGATGTCAGCTCCCAGGCATCTGCAAGAGAGCTGCCTCCTGCTCCCCAAGGCAGCCCCCAGCCCTCAGATCCCCTTTTCCAGAACATCCTAGGCTGGCTGGCAGCTTCTGGGGGTCTTGTCCCCCGTGGCCCCCTTGTGGGGACACAGCCCTGATGAGGGGGGGCACTGGGCAGGGAGGACGGGCTGTGGTGGTAGCAGACAAGGACGGATGCTGCACCATGTGCAAGTCCTCTGCTAGCAACCAAGGGAGACTGGAAGGAAAGAATGGAAAGAAAATGATTAAAACAATTCGGTTTTTTAAAATGTAATTAAAAAAAAAGCCCTGGGAAAAAGCCGTGTAGGGTCCTGGCACGTGAACAGAGTCTGTAAGTGGTCTTAAAAATTACCAATAAATAATCTTAACGGGAAACAGAAGGAGCAGAACAGGGGTGTTCGTGGGTGTTTCATGGCTTCTTGTGAGCATGGGAAAATGTGCTGGGTCTTGTCCCTTGTGCTGTGGGGACAGCCCCTTCCCGGGTCATGGTGTGTCCTTGGCTCCAGCCATGAGGCAATGACCCGCCTGGTCGGCAGCCGGCCCATCCTTGGCTGAGTGGGTTCAGGATGTATCCCCCAGCACGGCTGTGCTTGGCCATTCCCTTGGGCACAGGATGGCAGTGGGGACAAGGCATGGTGGAGGTTGTGGAGAAAGCCTGTGCCCTCACTGCCCCATTCCTTGTGCTGGCCTGCCGGGTCACAGACGTGCTGTGCCAAGCTGTGCCGAGCCATGCCGAGCCGTGATCCCTTCCAGCTGTGCCGGCCCCAGGCGGCTGACGGGGCTGCGGGATCCTCTCCCTGCCAAGTTGTTGAGGTGTCAGCCAAGAGTTAGCAGGGAAAACGCCAAGCAGCCGTCAAGCCGGCCAACCCATCCTCCTCAGCCTTCCTCCTCCTCCTCTGCTGCAGATAGCCTCCCACCCTCCTGTTGGAGCCCTGAGCCCCCGGGCCACTCCAGCAGAGTTCCCCTTTAACACCCAGTGTGCCTTCATCCCAGCTATGCCCCTGGGACCCCCCACAGCTGCTCCCAGGGTGTTCCCCCATCCCGGCCCCTCCACCTGGGGCGCATGTCCCCCTCCTCTGGGTCTGTCTGGAAAGGGACGATCCCCCCTCCCCGAACTTTCCAGCTCTCTGCAGAGCGGGAACAATCGTAGCCTTTGTCTTCTCTTAATCTCCTGGTTAGGAATTAAAAGGGGGGAAAAAACCCAGCAGCACAAAAGGCTCTTTTGCACGGGCTGGGAGGGGGGAAGCGCAGGGAGCAGGCAGAGCATAGGCAGGGGTGCAGGCAGGGCTTGCCTTCCCCCCAGGCTGGCCTGGCCACCACCCTCCCCAAGGGCCACCCCACGCTGCTCCCATCCCCATGGCCCCAGCATGTTCCCACAGTGGCAGCCGAGGGCTAGTGGCCCTGGGAGCATCATCTAGTCCATTCAGCCCCTCAAAACGTCCTCACCCATTGGCTCTTCCAGGAGGAAGCAGGGAGCATCTTTGGGGGGGAATTGGACTGGGCTTCCACCCATGTGGGGTCAAATGCCTCCTGCTCACTGTCATGGATCCACTTTTACACACACAGTGCCCAAACACACCCTCACCTGCCCAGCACGGGGCTCCCTGCCACCCAGAGCCCCCCAAGAACCACGCAGGCACCACAGACCTCCATAAAATTCCTTAAATAATTTAATTGAAAAAAAGTCTTTCCGTTAAAAAATATTTTTACAAACGCACGCTCGCATTGATTTCCCTGGCTGCTGTTTTTCGCTGTTGCTTTTCTTTCACCATGGAACACAGCTTTCCCCCAGATTTTTACGGAAAGGGAGGAGGCAGGTACAGGATGTGGAGGGCTGCTGAGTGCACCTCGTTGGCTGGGGTGAGACCTGGGGCTGGCTGCAGGGATGGTGTGTCCTACCCCATGGGAGCAGGGTGTGCATAGAGAAGGGTAGGAGAAGGGGTTTGTTGTTTAAAAGGAGAGGAACCCCTCCTCAAAGCAAAGCCAGGCCAGGATGGAGGGCCAAGATGGGGATGTTTGAGATGCACCAGGGCTGGTGGGACCCCAAACTTTGCAGCAGCAGGGACTAGGGGGCAAAAGGGGCAGGGGCAGCCCCTGAGCCCCATTGTGCTTCTGCATGGGGGGATGTGGGGAATTAACAAGCCCCAAACAGGCTATCTCTTCAGCCACTTGCTCTTAAAAGCTTCTCAATGCCAGGTTTCTCCTCCTGATCTGGGAAAGAGGTGAGGTCTGCCCAGCGCTGCTGTTTGGGGTCCCACCAGAGCAGGGCTGGGGTAGGGAGCAAGCCAGGATGGGAAACCCCAGCAAAACGGGGCTATAGTGTCCCTGTCAGCCAATATCCCAGATCCATGTGGCAGAGGAGACAGTGGGATGTGGGGAGACTATTCCTGCTGCAAGATCTGCTGCCACCTGCCCTCCTGGACTTGTTTACCCTGTGGAGGAGGACAGGGTTAATCAGAAACCCAAGGGTGGGCCTGTTCCAAGGGAACGGGAAAAACAGCACCTGCCGTGTCAGCCCGGGGAGAAGGGGACTGGGGCCAAGCACTGGGGAGCATAGAAGTGCACCCCCTAATTTTGGGGAGAGACCACTTGTCCCTCTGGACTGCCAGCAAAGCACCCCAAAAGCCAGTTAGCAAGGTGTACTGCAGCCGAGGGGGACCTGAGAAACCCAGGAGCAACTGGGGTTTCACTTGGTTACTGTGGACAAATCTCCCCTGGGCATGGGGCCCTCCATATCTTCTCTCCCCGGGCGTTACCTTGTCACCTGCAGCTGGTCCACTCATCCTGGTGAGCTCTCCCCTGCTCAAGAGCCATTTTGTAGAGGAGGAGTGAGGCCAGTAATCCAGGGGTGCCAGGGGCTGTTGCAACCCTTCTGCTGAGGGCCAGACTGCCCAGAGGGAGCAGGGGAGGAGCAGTGCCTGTGGAGAAGCCCTGGAGCTGTGGGGACTCTCTGGCATTGGATGAGCAGTGAGCACGGCTGTTCCCTGCTTGGCTTTCACATTCACTGTCTGGTTCCCACAGTTCCAGTTTGACTTGAGGGGGGTAGGGGGGGAAAAATGCTGAGTATCTCTAGTACATTAGAGTTTCCTGACTGACTGTGACCTGGGACTCAGAGCCTCCACCCTATGTGCCCCATGGGGAGTGTGCTGGGTCTCCCAGCACAACAGGGTTGGTACAGCACCACTGCCTGATCCCTGTCAGACAACCTGAAAATATGACAGCAAGGGAAGGGGAGAGCAGAAAGGGGCACACAGCCAGCTTGGGGTTGGCCAGGAGGAGGAGAAGGATGACCCTGGTGGGCAGCAAAGCTGCAGGCAGCCGGGCCCATCCAATGAGAGCGCGATCGAGCAAAGGAAACTCGGGTAAAATTCTTATTGCCTTTATTCTGCCCATTGCCTCCCACAGTCCTGCGGCCAGCACACACCCACGCACGCATGCACACACTCACGCACACTCAGGCACGCTGGGAGTCTCTCCCTCGGCTCGGAGGAACCGGGCTGCAGTGAATCCTCAGGGTAAGGTGAGTGAGTCTTTTGGCAGCAATCACAGCGTGTGTCAGGAGCGGGCGGCCGCGCCGGCGGCACCTGCTCCTTCTGCATAAAAGAGGAGGCTGGGGGATCCGCGGCCCCCGGCGCAGCCCCCGCCCCAGCCCCGCTCTCCGGCCCCTCGCGGGGAGCGCGGCTGCCGTCGGTCCGGGGGCGGAGGGTCCCTGTGCAAACGTGCTGACGGCCTCGCTCTGCAGTCCAGAGCCGGCCAGGAGAACCAAGAGGGTAAGAGATGAGGAGCTGGGCACCTGGTCTCCCTCCCTCCCCTTTCTGCTCCCTCTTATCTTTTTTTTTAATATATCTCTTTTTTTTTTCTTTTTTCTTTTTTTTTTGCCTAACTCCCTGCATAGTAAATCGGGTTCGGGTTCTGGCGTGCAAAGCCAAGAAAGGGAGCGAAGCCTTCCCTTCGGACACGTTCCAGTGCAGGCCCTTGGGTGGAGGGCTTGCCAGGGCTGGAGGAGAGGAGTGATTGTCTGGGGCTAGTGGCCCCAGCCCTGTCGCTGGCTCGGCCTCCCCCAGCTGCTTCCATGTGGGGAACAGAGTTAGGGAAGGCTTTGGACGTGTCTGACGGACTCAGCGGACGGGTCAACAGTCTGTGGCCTTGGGGAGGTGAGGGAAGTGAGGACTGGGGGGAAAACAGGATGAAAAGAAATCCAAGAAGCAGAACAACTCTTCAAACCGATGAGCACCAAGACAGGGTGGGAAGTGGGATGTGCCATCTCTGTCCCATAATCCATCTTCAATATGAAGATGTGTTGCTGCCTCGCCATTCCAGGACACGGGACGAAAAGCTGGGCTCCCTCTCAGCATGAGTGCCTTCGATCCAGGGAAGGGTGTCCCGTCCCATCCCGTCCTAGGCGACCGTCCGAGGCAGAGGAGCGCCATGTGGAGGGGAAAACAGGAAGCTGGGCTGCACCGCAAACTGAACCTTTTTGGCAGGTTCCCTTGGTCCGTTCCAATGCAGAGTCCCCTGTGGTCAAACCTGCACTGGGAGTGTCTGGTTCATCTGCAGCCTCATGTCCTGAATGCTGCTCAGGATCTTCTTCTGATGCCCTGCTAGCGTCACCCCTATCCTCAGCAGGTCCCTGCAAGGAAAAGGTGAAGACTCAGCCTTCAGCCACCAGCAACATCAACATGTGGCCCTGCCCCAGTGGGGCAAGGGACCTGCTTCCATCATTAATAATCCATCATTAGTAATCCATCATTACAGCCCCTCTGCCAAGCTCCAGTGCTCCCTCTAACAACAGATGCTGAATCCTAAACTTGAACTCCCTTGGGACCAGATGCTGAATCTCAGTCCTTAATTCAGCCCACCACGCCCAGGTGGGAGGAGGTGGCTGTCAGATAGGCAAGGGACAGTGTGCAGCAGCCCCACTCCCAGTCTTCTCCCTCCTCCCCTCCAAGCAGGGACTTACTCCGCAGTCATCTGTGCCACCAGGTCAAAGGAGGCAAACCCAGCATTGACAAAGTTCTCCTTGTACCGTCCCATTTTGATGGCATCCAACCAGTCTCCCACGGTGGTGAAGGTGGTGTAATCTGGGACAGTTCGGTCCAGGAGCGGTTGGGAGATGCTAAAGGGCAAGAGAGCCACAGGTCACAGGGAGCAGGGGATGGAGAGGTGTAATGAAGCGAGGGCCATTTCTTATCTCTACCCCCCCACAGCTCTATTCCCAGCCACTCCAGTGTTCCTTGGAACTGGGGTAGGTGCTGGCTGGAAACAAAGATGTCACTAACCCAGACTGGATGCTGGCGATGACCTTCAGGCTGGCAGCATTGCGGATGAGCTTGTCCAGCGTGTTGACGATCTGTGCAAATTTGGGCCTTAGGTTGCGGTCCCGCACCCAGCAGTCCAGCATCAGCTGGTGCAGTGCAGTGGGGCAGTCCATGGGGGGTGGCAGGCGGTAATCCTGCTCCACAGCATTGATCACCTGCAGAGAGAAGCAAAGGCACCCTGTGAACCACCTGGGCTCCCACAGGCAGCCTACAGCTCCCAGTTCCCTACTCCCCAGAGAGCACTTACATCCTGGTTGGACATGTCCCAGTAAGGTCGCTCCCCATAGGACATCACTTCCCACATGACGATGCCGTAGCTCCACACGTCGCTGGCTGAAGTGAATTTGCGGTAGGCGATGGCCTCAGGAGCTGTCCATCTGATTGGGATCTTGCCCCCCTGCACGGATACACAGCTCTATGATTTAGTGCATACCTGAGGTGCATCCCCCCCACCCTCAGATCAGTGGATCCCTCCTGAGTGTCCCATACCAGAGAGCTGGTGTAGGTGGGGTCAGCTGGGTCATCTTCCAGAAAGCGAGAGAGCCCGAAGTCAGACACTTTGCAGACCAAGTTGCTGTTGACCAGAATGTTGCGGGCAGCCAGATCCCGATGCACATAGTTCATCTCCGAAAGGTACTTCATGCCAGCGGCGATGCCTCGCATCATTCCCACCAGCTGGATGACTGTGAACTGCCCATCATTCAGCTGCCAGAGGAGAGATCAGAGGGGTTTGCAACACCCTGAACAGATTGAGGAAGGATCCCAATGTGCTACCAGCACCTTCCTCCTCCCTAGAGCCACCCCTCTTCTCCTACTCATGATGTCTGTGAAGAGCTCAACCCTGGGGACACCAGCAATGCAGAGATGGAGAAGGGCTCAGAGCTGCTACCCCCCCATGCACTGCAGCCCCCAGCCCAGGCAGGAGGGGATGGATGGATACTCACCCGGAGGAAGGAGTCAAGCGCACAGTTCTCCATGAATTCTGTGATGATCATGACAGGGCGGCTCTTGGTCACCACCCCCTCCAGGTGGATGATGTTGGGGTGGTCGAACTGACCCATTATGCTGGCCTCGCTCAGGAAGTCCCGTCGCTGCCGCTCCGTGTAGCCCACCTTCAGTGTCTTGATGGCCACAAAGATCTCACGGCGGCCAGGCAGCTTCAGGCGCCCACGGCACACCTCACCAAACTCCCCTGTAGTGGGAAGGAGAGGAGAGCAGCATGGTGAGCCACAGGACAGGGTAAGAGGCAGCAGTCTCAGCACCTGCTGTGCCCAGCCCCAGGACTTGCCTGCTCCAATGACCTCCTCAATTTTCACACAGGAGATGTCAATCTCTTTGGCAAATTCCCGGACAGCTTCGTTTGGGTCCTCATAGGTAAAGGGGTCAATGTACACCTTCATCCCAGGAGTAACTGCAAGGGCAGAAGTCATCACCAGGAGGGATGCAGCAAGGGTGACATATGCCAAGCCACTTGGCTGGCTGTCAGCCCACCCCTTGTTAGCAAAGGTTGCCCCTTTGCACGGGACAGGAATTGGGAGAGGACAGGCAGAGTCCATTTGCTAAGCTCTCACACTCACCATATTGCTGCAGCTTCTCTGTGTACTCAGGGTCAGTGTTGTTGCGCTGCTTCCTGCCCAAAGGAGACGAGAGGAGGTGTTCAGTAACCATCCCTTTCCTGATGGGGCAAAGACATTCACTGCCAACTTCCAAATCCCAGCACAGACAGCCTATGCCAGAGAGCCTTCCCTCTGACAACCTGTATGCAGAGCCATCCCTCCACCCTAGTTGCAATGGGAGGAGATGGCCTAGTTGTGCTGCGTGCATGGCAGGAGCCTGGGCAGAGCCCAGTTCGTGCTGGGGAAGCAGAGGCACAATCCTCCCACAGGACCCCTGCTCTGGGACCCACGTGTGGCCGGCCCAGTCCTTCACTCTGTGACTGGAGTTACCAGAGCTCTGCCCACAGGTGAGGGGGAAAGCTCCGAAAAGCCAGACATGAGCAACCCCCAAACCCAGCTTTGAAGCCCTCTTCCCTGAAAAGCTTCAGTACCTGAAGCAGACGATAGCAATCACCACCACCACGATGACAAACACCAGGCCTGCAGTGGCCGAACCCACGATCAGAGGCAGCTCCTGGAAGGTCTTGCTGGTGGAACCTGATGGAGGGACAGGTAGGAATCAAAGTCAAGCTGGGAAAGGAGCACATATGGGAGGGCTGGGGGATGGAGGCAACCCAGTGCTGGTACCTACCACCCTCCGCAGTGGTCTGAAACTCTGTGGGGAGGCTGTAGCGGCCATATCCCGCCACGGTGCGTGCCCGGACCTGCACCATGTACCGAGCATTGGCCTTCAGCCCGTCCAGCCGCACTGAGTTCTTCTGGCTGGTGACTGTGTTGGCGATGCCATCATTCTGGCCTTGCTGTAGGGGAGACATGGGTGTCACCTCTGTGAAGCCACCCTCCACTTGCTAGCTCCCATATCCCCCAGGTACCATGTTTGGAGGGATCCTCTATGCCATGGTGCTGATGGCCAACTAGAAGGACTGGAGGAGGGAAAAGGCTGTTCCTGCTTTACCTTCTCCGAGTACTTGATTTCATAGTCCAGAATGATGCCGTTCGGTCTCTCTGGGGGAGTCCATGACAGCGTCATGCTGTTCCCGGTGCTGCTGTGCAGGTGCATCGTCGGCACGGCAGATGGGGCTAGGAAGGAGGGCAGGGAAGGAATGAGCCACCTGCATCAGGCTTCCTCCTCCACCATCCCACACTGTGTAGGGGATGCTCTGCCTGCGACCTGCTTGGATAATCTTGGTGGAAAGGCGTGGGAAATCTTTGAGACTGGCCTCCCCCAAGTCTCCATAAGGAGGTGTGATCTCAACACAAGGGGAGCTTCAGAAATAGCACTGAGGTCATGCTTCACCCCATGCCTAGCTGCAAACTGGTTTGCGGAAGGGCCCTGCCAACCCAAACTGGGGCTCCCTCCCCTCCTCCACTCGCCAGGAGCTCTGTGCTCCACCCCAGCTGCAAGACCCATGAAATCAGATCAGTGCGCAGTGGCTGGAGATTATCAGCACGCTGGAGCAGGGCCAGAGTGGGAGGAAGGAGGGAATGGCAGAGCACTTGGCTGCCTGAAAAGGCTTGGGCTGGTGCTGAGTCTTCCCAAGCACACAGGAGAGAAATCTCATTTCCTTCCTCCTCCTCTCACAGCAGGCACAGCATCTCTGGGGTAGGTCTAGGAGATCCAGAGCTCTCTGGAGCATGTGCCAACCCTAGTCTTCTCCACTTGCATGCATTCTGATCTCATCTCCTCTAGGGACATGCTTTAAACAGAGGGGACAGTTTTCCCAAGGGATTAGATGCAGGCCCAGAGAGCCAGTTATGCAGCACTACAAAGGACTGTAGCCTCCCAGGCTGTCAGAAAGAAATTTCTGCTCCACTCTGCTCTGAGGAGGAGATACAGTCCCTGCTCCCAGGTGGCTCCACTGACCTGCCTGGTTGGTGGTGATGTTGACAGAGGCAAAATGGGGAGGGTAGGGACTCTTGTTGGAGATGCCATTCACGGCCTGGATCTCGAAGGTGTACTGGGTGTGGGCCATCAGGTTGCTGATGTAGATGCGTCGCTCGGTGAGGCCGAGCTGGCGCGGCACGAACTCCACGTTGTCGTCGCAGCGGGTGCACAGGCGCCGCTCCACGCTGCACTTCTTGCAGATGACGTTGTAGAGCAGGTCATCCCGCCCGCCCGTGTCCTGCGGCTCGCTCCACTCCAGCACCAGCGATGTCTCATTCACGTTGGAGATCACATTGCGGGGGGCTGAGGGGACACCTGCAGGGAAATGTGAGGGGTAGGGGTGGTGTGTCTTCATGTCCAGCTCACCCCTGGCATGGGCACAGCACATACCTCCATCCCAGATACACACCCCCATCACCTCCACAGCTTCCCTTGCCTCCCCTCCTCGCCCAGAACAGGACTCACTGGTGCAGGCACTGTCTGCTGGGTCTGTGTCTGCCCGGAAAAAGCCATTTCGACAAGTGCAAACCATTGCTGCTCCAGAGGTGGTCCGGCTATTGGGAGGGCAGGGAGAGCAGGGACCTTCCCCCTGCTTCGACTTGAAGGTTCCTGGGCCGCATGCTGGAGGGAAAAAAAACCAGACCTGAGTTATAAAGTGACCCCAGAGAACGCTCCCACCATAACGGGGTAGACCCTTCTTTGCTGCCCTGCCAAATCTTTGATCAGTGGCTTGAAGACCTCAGGCCTCCTATGAGCCTTTCCACCACCATCAGCTATGCCCAAGGATGCATGGCTGGGAAGAGTGAGAAGAGTGGGCTGATGGAAGCACCAGACAGCTCAGGCACAGGTCTGCCAGGAAATGCTGTGCTCCAGCAGCAGGCCCGAGGTAATTGGAGATGGGATGAGTTGGTCATCACCAGCAGTACAGGGGGACAGGACAGGTCCATCCAGGAGCTCCATTCCTCGGTTTTGTTTCTTCACTGCCCTTCCCAAGGGTCTTACCACGCTCCCTTCCATGAAGGAAGGCCATGCTGGTTTCCGGGCCTGGCAACCTTCACAGTGCCAGGCCCATCCTCCAGGGAAATAAGGCTGGGAAGGAAAGAATTCCTCAGCCCTGTCCGCAGCAGCCCCTGCAAGAGGCCTCCACCACCCAAAATCAGCCACTCAGCCCCAAACCTTCCGCCTCAGGCTCTTGAACCACTTGTCAGTCCCAGGGTGGTGGCACCTCACGAGGTCGGCTCAAGTGGAGCTCTGAGCGAGATGAAAACATTCCTGCAGGTCCTTGGCTGAAGAGCTGCTTCAGCATCACTGCCACCTCCCTCCTCCGCTTCCGATCAGGGTCCTTCAAGGAGCCACAAGTCCTGGGATAGGGCCTGATTGGCACTATAAGGTGTTTATTTGTAATGAGGGGCACGTGAAGGGATTAACAGCACTTGAGCCAAAGAGCAGAGCGGCCTCGGGAACCTGACCCACACCTCAAAATATCCCAGTTTATCACACTGCTACCCAAGGAAGCAGATTCTGTGCTCTGTGTTTGCAGCTGGATGAGGTGAGAGACCCACTGGCGCCTGCTCTGCTTCGGCATCACCCTGCTTGCCGCAGCCAGGGCAGCATCAGCACCGACAGCCCGAAGGAGGGCACGTCCTCCTCGCTCCACCACATTAGGGAAGCTCCGAGGGCAGTAACCCTCCCACCTCCCACGCCTGTCACACATCATCTTGAAAACAGGAGGAGGTTTCCTGGTGCTTCACCAGGCTGTGGCAAGTGGAAGTTTCCTGCTATGAGGCATCTCCCGACGCTCTCTGTGGAAGTTTTCCGGCTGGTTGCAGCTCCACACGGGGTGTGGAGTGCTGTGAGTCACACGCTGCTGTGCCGGCCCCGCAGGGACCCGCACACAGCTCCAGGTGCTGTCTTGGGTCTCTGGCTTGTCCGGGCACCAGGCAGCAGCAATCCCAAGGGAGAAGTCCCACTCCAATGCAGTGCTGCTGGCCAGGGGGACATGAGAGCAGCCCCTCATAGAGATAACTGACTGCTCTCCAGCCCCTCTGCCTGGATGGGTGTTAGGAGCTGTTTCCTGCTCCCAGGGTGCGAACCTTCCGGCAAAGAGACTCTTTGGTCAAAACAGGACCGACTACATGGCTCAACTGACTCCAGCTCCTTGACCTGAGTTCACCCAGCCTCTGGGCCTTCCCTTTGGAAATGAAAGCTTTGCCCGTCCCGACTGTGCAGGCTGGAAGGCAATGAAGTACACAGATCTGCTCCTTGGCAAGCAATGGGAAGACAGCAGGTCTAGGGCTTCTGTGTGTCCCCAGCCTGGGACAAACAGGCCACTAGAAAATGTGTCTTTATGCGGACAGTAGAAGCCCAGAGGTCGCAGAGCAGCTTTGACATAGGCAGACCCACCCCAGCTGGAGTCCCGGGCGGTTCAAACTGGGTGGATGCAGATTCACACATAAGGAACCAGATTGTTCAGGAATGAGAGATGACTGAAACCTCTTGGACAGGAACGCTCTGGGCTCAGAAAGCTGCCAAACATGCTTTGGTTATGGAGAGGAGCCCAGATCCATCAGGGACAAAACCCCCTGAACAGGCTTATTGGGGGGAGAGTGAAGCTGGAGCAGCCAGAGCTTATGTGAAGCTGACAGCCCAAGCATGACATGGCAGCCAAGGACAGCCAGGTGCTTGCAAAGGATGCATGAGGGATGAGGGCACTTGGTCTCCTGCATGTGAAATGCCAGCCGGTGCCCAGTGGGTTACAGGCACGGAGGTGATAGTGGCCTCCCAGACACAGGAGGAAGGGACAGGTAGAGCTGTCCTTCAGTAGCTGCCTGCCACCCCGAAACAGTGCCCAGTGCAGGCACAAGGGATGAAGACCTTTTCTTTGCATCCTTATTCCACCCTGGCAGGAGGAGGATGAGCCATGAACTAGCTCTGTTAAGGAGGGGAAGAGCAGCAGAGGGACTGAGGCCCAGATGCACTCCAGTGTTTAAGTTTCCAACTCTGCTTAATAAATCAGAGCATAAAGACCTCGGTGGCAGCATGACAGCTCTCAGCCGCCACATTTGAAGGCAGTAACCGAGCTGAAAGCTGATCCCAGGTCCCTGGTGGATAAGCCGCTGTGTCATCTCTTCTCTGCAAGAAACTGCCTGTACAACAACCACTGTCTTGGCCAGCACGCTGTGGAACGAGCCTGGGAGCTCTGGAGTGGGAACGTGACTCCATCCAGCCGGAGCTGGGAAGCCAGGCTCCCTTCTCCCTACCGAGAGCTTTGCATAAGCACTTTTCCTGCTGAAGTGTCCTCAAATAAAATAACAACTCCGAACCTCTGCACACAGATCACATCTCCTGGTGCTGTGTTGCGGTCACCTCTGGGGAGAACATGACAGTCAGTGACAGCCACAGGATAACAGGTCAGGGAACCGAAGCGAAGCTTCCTGGTCTGAAGAGGAGCCGCTGGTTTGATGGGAGGGAGAGGCAGTCTGGCCTGACAGCAAAGATCAGCCACAGAGGGGATTTGTGTGGGGTGTAGGAGGGAGGAGGACAGTAATAGAGCCCTGCTGTAAAGCTGCCCCTGCACCCCCTATGGGGCATCCATCACACACCCGGCATGGCAAACCTGGCCATCCGGCTGCTTCTGGCAGCCCCTCCAGGATTTTCATCAGCCGCCCACCTCCAGGGCCTGATCCTGTCTCAAAGAGCTGTAGCACAGAGCTGGGGGAAGAGGAGGGTACTGTTCCCAAATACAATCCCCGCCCTGGTGAATAAAGTTCAAGGAAGGGAGGTGAAAAAAACACTGAAATAAAACCCTTCTGGCAGCAGCAGAGAGCAGTGACTCATCCCGTAGGCAGCCTCCATTATTGCATGGGATGCAGGCAAGTAGCAATGAACCACGCGTGCATCCCCAAAACTTTGGGGTCTCCTTCCCTGGGGGAGACAGGGATAGCCGTGACACACTGGGAAAAACCAGCCCCAAACTACCCTGTTTCATGTTTGACTGCTTCCCACTCACACTACAATAGTCCAGCATCCTTCCAGCTATTTCTCTCCCTGTAGGACTGAAGCAGGACACCTCGCCTGAGCCTAGATAAATTAAATTGATCATATCCCTTTGTCCATCAACCCTGTAATTTCTTTAGAGGCAGCAGTCAGGTTTGTTCGGGACGATCTGTGCTTTTATGAACCTGCACAGCTCGCTCCCTTCTCGCTGTTGTAAGTGGCTACAGATGGAGCAGAGCTGTGGAAGCAATAGCCTGGCTACAGCCAAGGCGGTAACTCTGTTTTTAAGTCTCTCTTAAAAGGCAGTTATTTAAAAAAAACGAAAATAGTCACCCTTTGGGTGAAAATATTTCACACTAGCGCAGTCCAAAAGTGAATGGAGTAAATCTGAAGGGAGAGAAGGGGAACAGCCCTTGGGGGTTTGAAGTGGCATCCAAGGAACAGGCAGGAAAACAATTTTTGTCTTTTTTTTTTTTAAGAAAAGGAAAAAAAAATTCAATAAGCAAAGCTGCCTCTTGAGCCACAGTGGGTCACAGGCAGGACGGCAGGGGCAGATTTCCTCGACTGTGTTACAAGTAACCCATTGTGGAGCTGCCTGGCTGTAAACCGGCAGCTCTCCCTGCCTTCCCTGCTGCTGCCTTTGATCTGGAATCCCGGGCAATTAATCCAGGCAGTTTCACTTCCTGGGTTTCATGCAGCAAGCCCATGTTGCAATGCAAAGCTGCAAACAGTTGGCAAGTGCAATGCTTGCTTGGCAATTTTTTTTTTATTTAATTCAGGGTGATGTTTTCATTAGTCACTGATTGCAAGGGAAATTTATTTTTGCAAAAATTCTGATTTTGGCCCCAGCCTGACCTGCAGTCACCTACTGATTGTGCCCAAATGTTCAGTGCCCAGTGCCACAAGAAAAGAAACATCAAGAAGACTAGAAATGGGTCTCAGGAAGGTGTGGTGTCATGATGGACACTGTCACCTCCAGTGCTCCTACAGTTTGTGTACTACACAGACTCAGCAGCCCTCCCAAGTGGGGTGCAGGCTCTGGGGCGCTGTGGTCCTCCTCCAGGGCTCCCCCATGAGCAGAGGGGACATGCAAGGAGGGGACTCACTGCTCACCCTGGCACAGTAGCCTTTCTGTCTTTGTGTGAAACCAGCAACACAAAGGTTGCAAATCCCAACAAATCCATCATGGAGCACATGCCCAGGAGCGTTTTTGGGGAGCCCCTTGACACCAAATCCCCTTAACTGTTTGGATGCCTCCTAAACCCAAAGGAGAAGGGATGGGGCTAGGGGAAAGGCTAAACCCCAGGGGCTGCAGAGCCTGGGGTGTGAATGCAGTGGACCCCAGCCCATGGGAGGCATGTGGGAGCCTTTGCTCCCCTCCCTGGCCAACAGCTCCTCCTTGTCCTCCAAGAGCTGCCTCTGCAGCTCTGCGTGGCAGGGAGTGTGTGGGAAGCAGCACAACCCCCAGAAGGGCCGTGTGCTAATTAAATAAAGATAATGAGGCTGAGAACGAGATGCCAAATCAATGCTGTGGCAACTCAGGAGTAGAGCGCCAGGTACCAGCCTGGCGTATCGTCTTACAAAGCAAGCCAAAGAAACTGTCTTCAGTCAGGCAGGATGAGCCCTCTGCTCCCGAGGGACTGGGATACAAGCTGCATTGTAACAGGTCTGAATGAATGCGAGCTCTAATCTTGGCTCTGGATGGAGATAAAGAGGAGGAGGAGGAGGTCTTCAAAGGCCAGTGAAAGTCTGGGAAAAGGGGGAGATTTACAACAGGGCTTATCCCATCTAAGCAGTAACTGAGTATTGTTATTTATTAAAATGCCATCTGGCACTCTGGAGCGCTGCTCACCCGCACGGTGAAGCCCCTGCGGGCTCCCTGTGGCGGGAGTGATGAAACCCCAGCTATGGGGGGCTGCATCCACACTGCTGCCCATGACATGGCCTCAGAGACTTCTCGGTGGTGCTGGACTGTGGAAATGGGATAAGGGAACACCCAGGCAAGAGGAGAAAAGAAGCTGCAGCTCCGGCTTCTCCCAGCCCTTCTTCAGCTGTTTCCACTTAAAACACACGATCATACGGTGGAAAATCTGATCCTACAAGCACAGCGCAACTTTCCCAGAGAAACGTGAGGACACTGCCGCTTCTGCCCAGCAAGAAGGCAGGCTGCCGGATGGAGACGTGCCCATGGCCCAGCGTGGCTTCCCTGCCTGCTGCAGCAGAAGCTGGGGCTTGGTGGGAAATCAAAGGCACTGGGAAAGCTGCCACATGGGGGTCTGTCCAGCTTGGAGATGAGGAGACGGGACCTTGCCCCAGGCTCCTGAGCTTAATCTGGGGAGCTCTGTCCTGCCTTGGGATGCCTCCTTTCAGCACAGCCTCAGTACTGGATGGAAACTGTGTCACCTTGTGTCCAAACCCCAATTTCTGCTGGGAAAGAGCCAACATGATGCACAGTCTAAGATCTCCCAATCCAAGCAAGAAGGAAAGCAGCTCCCCAGGAGCATGGACCTCAGTGCAGTTTAAAGTGCGGACAGATGCCTGGCACTGGTGTCCATCTGCTCAGCAGGAGTCAGATTGGCTGCTCCCAAGACTGATGCAGGAGGCTGTGGCACTGAAGTCAGAGCTGTGCTGGCACTGATGCTGCTGGAGGCTCTGGATCCCCAGCAGAGCTGTGGCTCTGCGAAGACTGACCTCTCCCTAACTAGCCACAGGAGCATGGCTGTCAGCTATGCTGCTCCCAGAGCCAACAGGGAGGCCAGCCTGGCCCAAGCCCCACATTACAGGCCATCCCAAATCACATGGCCCCTGCCAAGAGCAAAGGGCCGGCGCCAAGCATCCCGTCATCAGCGAGCACAAGGCATCCAGTGCTGGGGGCCCAGCCAGCATCCCACTCCCTGTACAATGCCTGTAGCCAAGGGGAACGGCAACCTTTCTGCCCTAAACTCCAGCCACCCCAGGGCAGGGTCCTGCCTGCCAGAAAGAGCTCCCAAGAAAAAAATCACTCCAAGGGAGTGCAACATTCATCTAGATAGATTTTTCCTGATCAACACACCTGGACTGGGGTTAAATAGCAACACCAAAGCTATCATGGGAGAGCATGGCAGCTGCAGGACCCACACAGAGCTATCCCGCTGCTAGGGTGGCTCTCAATCCCCAACATCTCCAGCAGGATATGTTTCCTTCCCTTCCCGTAAGAACAGGGAGCTTCAGATCCCCTGCCTTCGTGCTGGTCCCTACCATCCCTGCTGAAAGCTTTCAGCACTGGCAGGGTGAGCATGCACCAGCATGGCTTCTCCCACAGCGGAGCCCTGCTCACCACCAGGGCTTCCGAGTGCCTCCGCACAAGCAGCATGAAATCACACTTGCCAAGAACAATCACTTGCCCCAGCCACGAGCACTGCAGGAGGGAGAGAGGGAAGATGCTGGATACAGCAGCAGCGACGAGAGAGAGATTTTGGTAATGGTCAAGGGCTTAAATGTGCTGGATCCCTGCTGAGGACCATGCCTTGAGCTGCAGCTCTGTGCAAGGAGATGCATCCCACAGAGGGTAGCACTGGTGGTTGCTCACCAGTGTGTCCCAGCAGATACTGGGAGACACTGCACAAGTCCAGACCACGAAGATTTTAAGGCTTCAGAGTTCAAACTGCAGACCTCTGACATACCACCCTGCTCACTCATCAGGGAAAAGCCTCCAAAACCAGACTGAGCTCAGTGCAAAACCACCTCCTTCACACCACCGAACCCATGGGGACAAAAGTCATAATCACTTTGCCATGCACATACCTTGGCACTGGGTATCCTTCATGGTGGGCTCATATCCAGCAGCACATGTACATGCTCCCACGGGTACCATCCACTCGCCATCGCCATTGCAGTACAGCTTCAGGGGCACAGACACCTCCACTGCATTGGGGATGCAGGTGCCTGGCGCGATAACCAGGGAAGTGGGCTCAGCCCCTGTTAAAGTCTCCGGGAAGATAGCAAAGCCAGCAATGGTGTTGGAGCATTTCTTGTAGAAAGCCCGGACGGAGATGAGGGACATGCAGGCTCCTAGGTCTTGGAAGGCAAGGTAAAAACCATTCTTGGAGAGAGGGCCAAAGCTGCGCACCTTGGTGTTCACGCGGCCAGACTCCAGCTTGGAGAAACTCTCATCTGGGGCAATTGTATCCACTTTGATATAGGGGTTCTCCATCCAGAAAGGGCTGTTTGCAGAGGCAGAATCTGTATCTGACTCATAATAGAAGAGGTTGAAGGTCTCTTTGCAGGAGCCAGGGATGTTGGGGATGCTGTTGCAGTCCCGCACAGTGAACTTCAGCTCCACGTAGACACGCTGGACATCCTGGCGCTGGATGAATTTGGTACGAAGCCAGTTGTTCTGGTTGGCCTCCCGTACGTTGCAGACCTGGTACGTGCGGATAGGGTTCATAGCCTCGTCATAACCACTGACTTCTTCCCACTGTGATTGAGAGGGAAAGGGTTAGATCCCCAGCCAGGGACATCAGTGCCATGGACACACTGTGAATGGCACAGGGTGGGGGGGAACAGGCAACAGGGAAGAGCACCAGCTGCATCTCCACCCGTCACAACCCTCCTGGTCATCAAGGTGACTAAGAGCAACCCAGGCCAGGGACCATGGCACTCCCACTCTGTTGGCACAGAGTCAAGAGGAGATGGTTTCATGAGGCGAGGATATGCACAGGAGGGAAGGAGAAAGATGCAGCCAGCTTCACAAAGGCACTGGTGAGCAAGCATGATTACTGTGGGGCCAGGACCAGCTCTGCTCTTTGGAGGTCAGGACCAGGTTCTAAACTTACCCCTGTCTCTGGATGAGTTGTCCATGCCAACTCAGAGGTCACCCACTTCGTGTCCATCAGGGTCTCTGGAGAGAAAGGAAGGAGAGAAAGAAGTAATTGGAGATGAAGGCCAAGATTAGAGGGGAAAAAACCCAGGAGGAGTGGGGGAGAGGAGAGCTGAGCCTGACATTTCTGTGGAAAACAGCAACTTGGGGGGTGAGACATGGTGGGAGGAGGGGAGAGTGGTGCAGACAGACTCCAGATTTCTCTTCTCCTGTCAAGAGAACAGGAAGAGCGAGGCGTCCCCAGAGAGCTGTGCTGGAGCAGGCAAGCAGCAGGACGAGGAGTTGGCCAGGTGGCAAGAGGGAGATGGGGACAGGCTGCCATTCCCAGCCACTAACACAGCTAAATGTGCCCCCCAGGCAGTGCAGGGGGTGCCAAAGGAGGAAGACCGGGCGCCCCGTCCTCACCCTCCCCCTCTGCTTTGGCAGGGCGCGTATTTACTGTGGCTGGGGTTGAAAGGGCCCGTTCCCATGACAGGGTGGTGCGGGCCAGGCAGGTTTATCCAGAGGAGGAGGGACTGGCAGGCTGCTCTCCCAGAGACGCCCCACATCACTCATTTTACAAGAGGGGAGAAGAATTTGACCGTCTGGCCAACATTCCTGGAGCAGACTACAAGACAAACCACCCCGGCAGCATTCCCCAAACAGCCCCAGCCCCAGCCTTGGGGAAGCGAGACGCTTGTCTGGGAAGAGCTGCAATTGCAGGCAGCTGTCGCTAATCCCAGGCAGAGCCGCGTGGCTCCGCGCGAGCACCACGCGCAAAAACCAGGAGTGAAACACAAGGATGGGAAAACACTGACATGCTCAGGGGCCAGTGGCTCCTCTGTGAGCTGCTGGCCCTGTGAGCCCTGCTCCAGGGATGGTCCTTAAACTGTTTGGAGAGTAGCAGGCACCCCAGCACTCTGGGGTCCTCTGGTCCTTCTGCCTAAGGGGGATTTGGCAGAAGATGAGTGCAAATGCCTGGAGACTGTGGTGTGCTCGGGGGTCTCTGCTGCCTTCACCAAGCAGGACCCAGGACCAGCGCCAAAACAACTCCCTGATGAGGGCATCCCCTTCCCCAGCCACAAGTATGGCCCCATCCCCAACTCCATGCAGCTCCCCAAGGGCTGCCCATCCATCCATCTATCCATCCATCCATCCATCCATCCATCCATCCATCCATCCATCCACTTCTCACCCACCCAGGCTCAAGATGAAGTGCAGGGAGCCATGGTCTCAGCAGTGTGCTGAGAACTGCTCACTCTTGCTGGCTGAGGCACAAGGATGTGCCAGGGCAGCTCAGATGTGCAGCATGGCTCAGCCCCACAGCAAGAGGCAGTTTCAGCTTCTTTCCTTCCATCCCAGGAAAAACCCAGACTGACCCAGGCAGGGAGGAAGTGTGGAGGAGGAAGGAAGCATTCACGCATCGCAGGGTTTCGGATGAAGCCCGACTGGAGGTAAACACCTTCTTCCTGTGTCCCACCCTGGGGAGACCCGCCAGCAGCTTCCAGGCCAGCACCCACAGGCAGGCTGGGAGCACAGGCTGTGGGTGCCACCACGGCACAGATAAACAAGCATGTCTGGGAACACGTGGGCTCTCTGACCTGAGTTGTGGCTTGCCAGGTTGGCAGCTGGGCCAGTGAGCTTGCTTCTCGCCCAGGCTACTCGCCCAGAGCAAACACAAACGCAGTCTCATTGTGGGCTGGTGCTACTAACACTGGACATGGCACTGGGGACAGGGAGAAGAAAACATCTCGTGGTGCTAGCTCCCCATCGGGAGAGGTGTAGAGGGGCAGCATGTACAACAGACACCAGTGCAGAGATGGTTATGGGCAGTGGTTATTTGCTGTTTCTCAAGAACACAAACTAGGGGCATCTGGCAAAAACAGAGGAAGAGAAGGAAGAAGCCCTCTGTCAAGCAGGTAATGCAGGAGGGGTGGGACACAGCATGGACACTGTGCACCCACCCATAAGGCAGCCAGTCCCATGGCACTACCTGCCCAGCAAGCTGCCATCTCTCTCCCTTCCTATTTCCCACACCATCAGATCCCAAGCACAGCTTTGCACGGCCACAAGACCACTGGAGACGCTGCTGCACTTCCCAGACCCCTGCACGGGGTGGCTGCCAGGGCAGGCAGGCAGTGCCGGATGATGGGCGAGCAGGTTCCAGAAGGGGGCTGCCCACACTTCTGCGAGGGACAGGCCCTGTGCTGGCTGCCCTAATAAGGGCACAGTGGTGCTGTGAGGGCCCAGACACGCCGTGCTGGCGGTGAGCAGAGCCAAGCGTGTGCTCAGCGCTCACAGCGCAGAGCTGCCAGCTCCCGGTGCAGATACTCTGTGCAGGTCCAGTCAGTGCAGGGCCCTGCTGCTGGCGTGGCCAGCTGGGGGGTGTTTCTGCAGGAGGAAGGGATGCCTTGCGTTCTCAGGGCTGGGGCTGCTGATGGATGAGCGGCGGTGGCGGTGAGTCAGGCTGGGGAGATGGGGATCTGGGTGGCAGGGTGTGCCCGCAAATAGAGCGACACAGGGATGCTGTGGCAAGCCACAGCATAGCTTGGACTGACCAGACCATGGTAGGTGTTTGCTTCCCAAACCTGTCCAAGGTATGTGGGAACTCTCCTGCACAGCAGCAGGCCCCATGTAGGAAGCCCTTGTCATGGCAGTTGTCCTCTCCAGCAGTATCCTTCCCCTCAAGTGTTGGCCGTAGGCAGAACTTCAGCTTGGACAGGAGGCTTGCTGCCTGCATCCTAATTTGGCAGCATCTGCCATCTGACCAGCAGAGGAGGGAAAAAACTGACAGAGCCAAGCTGGCTGTTGGTGTGAGAGCCACGTAAACCACACAGAGAGAGCAGGGAGGGAAAATAATAATAATAATAAAAAAAGATCACTGAGCAGCTCAGCTAAAGGAAACAGGCTGAGCACAGAGGGCAGAGGGGGTTTCCTGCAGCCACCGGAGTGACCCAGGTGGAACGTCCCAGACCCTTGCAGCCTGCCATTGTGAAGGTCCTGAGTGGAAGGCCCTGTGAGCTTCTGTCTGTGTGATCCAGGGGCTGGGGGCACATGCTGAGTTGAGTTGCAGAAACTGCTCTCAGCCCTTAAAGGTGCCACAGAGCTCCCACCGTGGCCTAGCCCTGGACCTGGTCCTCTCTCCCAAAACCACTGGGGCACACCAAGCAATGGCCCTCCCATGAAAGGGCATGTGGGAGTGTCCTGGGCTGCAGAGCCCAAGCCACTGGGCTTCAGTGGTCCAGGATCAGGCAGCTGCTCTCTCCCTCCAGCCCATGGTGCCAGAGGGGGGTTGAGAGGCGTCACCGGTGATTTCCCGGTGTGGTTCAGGTTTGCAGGTGTTGTGGAGGGACATGAACGGCGTCAGGGCTGGCTGAACAGTGAGTCAAAGCCACTTCAATCCCGCACACCACAGCAAGAGCCTGGTCCCATTAGTCAACGGGAAATTGGCTCCCAATTTCGCCAGCTTGGGGAAGTCACCCTAAGGCTTGCTTTATCACTGTCTGCAGCACTGGGAATTGTCCTCTCCTTACCTTCAGCTGGGCAAAAGCAAGGGACGGAGCAGGAGCTTCGCTATGCTCAGCAAGTGCAGCTGGCCAGGGTTGACTCCACATAGAATCAAGAGTTCCATGGCAGAGTGGGATCCCAGGACAGGGAAAGATTCTTACTCCTTGGACAGGGCTGTGAGCATCATTCTGGCTGCCTATCCCCTCCCCTTCACATCTCCCAAGCATATTCTGAGCTGCAAAGACGAGCGGTCCCCTACTAGCAGCCCTCCCATCACCTCCACAGAGTCCCCAGCAGTTTCACTAGGTGTTTGAAGCCCTGGCAAGGACCCATCTGGAGCCAGGGACCTCTTTCTCCTGGTGCTGAGGCCCAGGAATGCAGCATGCATGGTCTGAGGCCAGCAAAAACGTTTGAACTCCCCCCTTAAGAGGCCCAGAGAGCCTGTCTCACGCTGTTGAGCGGCAGACGCGCGCGGCAGCGATGGCTGAGCCAGAAAAGGGGGGGAAATATCAAAATTCTTTCAAGATGAAGCCACTGGGGAAGACTCAATCGTCTCCACCAGTAAGCTCCACTTTGAACATTCTCTCTTAGGACTGATGAGAAGGCAGCTCAGGCAAGTCCAGAGCATCCTGGAAGAAGGCACGGGAGAAAAGTTAGTAAAGACACCCACGCAGCCCCGCTGCAAACAGTGGAACCTGTTCTGCAACGTGCCCATGCTCACTGTGAGCTACACACACCATGGCACCATGTCTGCAGGAGCTCAGCGTGGGGCAAATGGCCCGGACTGGCCTTTTGTGGCTACTTGCCCCACGCTGAGCTTCTGCAGACACCATAAATGGCTGGGCCATTTGCCCCAGGACATGGCTTGACTTCTACCACGGTGGTGCCAGATGCCTCTTTCCCTCACTGCCATTCTTTTCTCCTCTAGAAGGAAAGCTAGCTTGTTTAGATATGCACTTTTAATCTTGGAGACTGCCTGCTAGTCAAAAAGCCACCAAAAGGGGCATCTCTGCATATTTGAATTTCTCTCTCAGTTTTGAAGATAATTACACCAGGAGTGAGTGGCCTTGCGTGCTCCCCATTCAAGCACCTATCGGTACAATTAATCCCAGCACTGTTCTGAGCAGCGGCACAAAGGGCCTTTGGTGTAAGGTCCTTTATCTGGGAACAAAGAGCTGCCTGTGGGAGAGAACCTGAGGTTGCACTTTTCCCGCTGACAAGCGTTCCATACACAAAAGCTGAGCCACAGGAGCGCCCTGTGAGCGCGTCAGGTCTGGGAGACCCTGCAACACGTTTTCTTGAAGCATGCGGCTCACCCAGATCCCTCCTCCTCTTCCCCCAGGAGGGTTCTTCCTGCTCTGACCCCAGCTAAACCCTGTAGCCATCCTCTGCCCAGGCAGGGGATGTCCCTGCTCCAAGACTAGGGGACTCCACATGCTGCCTGCATTAAGAAAGCTCTCCCGTCCTGCTCAGCCCACGTGCTCCACGGATGGAACACACCACAGACAGCAGCTTTGGAGCACAGGAGGTGGCGTACTGGGAGGTTTCGGCACTTGGCAGCCCCTTGTGCCAGAGCTGCACTGCAGGGAGGAGAGGCTCTTGCTGATGCAGTCAAGAGCCAGGAGAGCAGGGAGGAAGGTTGCAGCCAGTGTGGGAGGCATTAGGCAGGGAACCAGCAGGCACCCTTGGTGGTCAGGGGGTACCCATGGTGGAGGTGCCAGGCATGGGGTTTGGGAGCCTGGGGAAGGTTCTGGCAGGCACTGTCTGCTAGTTCTCTCTGCAGAGATGGGGCTGGCAGCACTGCCAGCAAGTTTCACAACTCACATGCTCTCATCCTCCCTCAGGAATCTCATCTCTTCCAGGGACCCCCTGCACACCTACCTACCCTAGTGCCCAGCGCAAGGCCAGGGGGCTGTGCTGGTCCCACCCTTCCCCTCCCCGACTGTCAGGCCGGGCAGGCCAGGCAGTGCGGTTCAGCCCAAGGGAAGGGCTGGAGCACTCCCTATCACCGCCCACGCTGGGAACCTGTCCTTATGACGAGCAGGGCGCCTGCTGCTCCCCAGTGCCGAGGGGGGAGACGCCAGGCTGCCATGGGAGCTGGCCCCCCACCCCATCCCTCTCCAGGGAGGCACAGGGGCTCTGACCACCCGTTCCCACTATGTCCACTTGTCCCAGGTCCGAGGCAAGCCAGCGAACTTGTCAATGAACTGGGAACAAAGGGAAGAGAGGAAGGGAAGAAAGAAAAAAAGGGGCCTGTATCACAGCTGTGGCCCTTCATGCCAAGGGCGTTTGGCCCATCATCAAAGGGGATCGGATTTGCTGAGGCAAATGATGACACATCCACTTCAAGCGGGGCAGGTTCTGCCTGCTGCTGGAGGCGAGCCACCGGAGTGAAGAAGTACTGTGGGCACTTAATAATAGACTCATTATTTCTGCATTATGGCAGGGCCCAGAGGCCCCAACTGAGATTAAGGCCCCTCTGTGCACACAAGGCACATGCACACACCAAGACAGGCAGTCCCTGCCCAGAGAGCCCAGCCAGGGGTGGGCAGCACTGCCAGTCCTGGCATCATTCACCACTGCCATTTCCAGCCCTGCCAGCACCACGGTAAGCTCACAGCAGAGCCCAAAACTCCAATTCCAACGATGCTCCAAGGATGCATCCTTCATTTCCCAATCCCACACCTACACTGGGGTATTAACCTCAAGCCAGGAGACGGTCCCATGGCTCTAAGCCACTGGCCTACTGCACTTCTCTCACAGTCCTCCCCATCCGAGCCCAATGTCCTGCACCTTCTGCACTGGCCAGATCCAGATGCCAGATGACTGGGGGCTGTCTGGCACATGGGGTGGAGGGGGACAGGAATGCTCCCTCCATCCAGCCCTGCCCTGTCGCCAACCCACCATCCGCTAACTGGCTGAAGAGGGTTTTCCGGCCACGTGCTCCTCACCAGGAGCTGTTTCCTGATGGCTGCGAGACAGTCTGAAGCATGTGAGAGAGGACAGGTGCCAGCTCTGCAAAAGGCAGATCAAGTGGCAGCGGCTGGGATGCAGGGAGGGATGAGTGCTCCTTTCTGCCTGGTCACGCACTGGATCAAGGCGGGAATGGCATATTTCTGCTGTTTTATGAGCAGAGCCACGCCAAACTGGGCTCCAGCATCCACCAGCATCACACTGTGTGCACCCCCTTCCAAAGCACAGCACTTGGAGCCTCGGACTTTTGCAAGACAGCAGGTTCCGCCCTCCAGCTGCATGCCAAGGACACGTGCAGCCCGCTGCCCAAAGCCTGCCAGGTCCCACTGGCAGGCCCTGGTCCTGCAGAAAGGCTGTACCGACACTGGGAGAGGACAGAAGCCAGCTGCCTGAGCCCAGCCCTGCACTGCAATTACTGTTCTATTAATACCATGGGGATTTCGGATGTCAGAGCCCAGTGTGCTACGCCAGGGTCAGCTTGGCCAAGGAAGAGCTGCCATCCCTGCCCACGTGGTGGATGTGCCCCGGTGCTTGCTGCTTCAGCTTGTCCAGGCGGAAAAGATGCTTTTGCTATGCCAGGCTGTGTGCAAAGGGGAATGGACAGATCCCAGAGACAGCCTCTCATCCTTGCCTGCTGCCAGACTGACCACTTGGGACAGGAATGTCCCTGCCTGGCTCAGGGGAAGGGGCTGCCCTCTTCAGCTCTCTGCCATATGGACAACGTGACCAGCCGTGCCAGGCAGGCAGGAGCTCTATGGCCAGCATGCGGGACAGATTTATAGGTCACTGTCCCCAGCAGGAATGGCCATGCCGCCATCCTCTGCTGCAACAGAAATAACTCATCTGATCAGGAGATGCCAGACCTGTTCAAGCCACGAATGCTAGTCACTAGGACACAGACAGCAAACCAGCCTGCAAAGCTACCCTTGTTTCCAGGATGTGTTATAATGGCAACAACTCCTGCCACCTCTCTCTGTGACCCCACTATCCTGTGGCCATGGTTTCATGGGACAGGTGCCCCCATGGGGCCACCAAGCTGAGCTGGGCTGGTGCAGATGGATGAAGAGCCCCAAAGTCCCCAGGGGAAGGAAGAAAAGGCGGTCCATACTGCAGACCTGCCTCCGCAGGGTAACTGTTTGCATCAGGATGAGATCCAAAGGGCCCCTCTCCCCCTCCAGCTCTGTTTTTTTCCAGGTTGTCTTTTTGGAAAGTGCCCAGAAAAGGAGTAATGATATTTAAAAGACAAAAAAAACCCACCCCTTCCCCAAAAAAGGTTACTCGGTGCACATCCAAAGGCTCGCCCCACAGACGGGTAGCTTGGCTGCCAAGCTCCATCCCATCCCGACAGCGCAGAGTGGGAGTTTCTGCCAAGATCTCCCTCCTCTCTACTGCCTGGGGCAGTTACCCAAATCTCCGCGCTGCTCTCTGCTCACTTCCTCAGCTCTCCGAGAGCACCAAGCCCATCTGGAACTGCTTAAACCCAAATATTGCCCCCCCTCCCTCCTCCACCTCCCCCACCCCCAAAGTCAGATTCTTCCAAAGTTAAAACAAGCACAGAGTCAGGAGGGGGTGCCGGGCCAGGCTGACTCGCTCCTTCATTTCGGTTTAATTTCTGGGGAACTAGAATAAATCTGTTCCTGGCGATCGTTCAAGCCCTGCACATTTTTCTCATTAATAAAAAAAGGCCTTGGATAGCACGCCGCGTGTGCTTGGCCCCCTCTCCCTGCGGGGTCCCCCTGCGCCCCACCCCTTGCTGGGCAGGCCCTGAGCACCCCAGAGATGCAGGACTGGGTGCAGGGGGCATGGGGACAGCAGTGTCCCTTCCCCGGGACAGGCATGGATTTCGGCAGCCCTGTACAACAGACACACCTCACAGAGGAACAGGCAGGCTCAAATCCCCCCGCAGCTGCTGCTAGGCAGGAGAATCCTGGGGGAGGGCTCCCCTGGGAGGGGACATCCCTGCTGCCCACCCCTTCGGCACCGCAGCCCCCGCAGGGCCCCCGGGGCATTCCTGGGGAGGGGGCCGAGAAACAGGTGTTTGTCAACAGCTCCTGCCACAAGCATGAGAAACGCCAGGCCCCGCAGAACAGCAGGGCTTAGCAATGGGCAAAAATAAAATAAAGAGAACCCCCCAGCAAAACCCTCCCCCCTGTCCCAGGCCGGGACCCTCAGCCAGCACACGCTGGCACGTGCATGCAGCACGGCCATGGGGCCGGGGCTCGGCCCTGCCGCTGCGCTCCTGCCTCTTCTCAAGATGGCTCCTGCTCCTCTTCTGCGGGGCGGCCATGCGAAGACAGCACTGGGCTCGCTACCTCCCGACTCAGGGATCACAGGCTGGAGGGCTGAGCTGTGCCGAGGGGAAAGCAGGCACCAGGGAGGAATGCAGCCCCTCTGGGAGCGGTGGCACTGTGGGAAATGGACGTGATCCTGCGGAAAGGGATGTTGCCCCACTCTCAAGCTCAGCTCCGTGACCCCTCTGTGGCCATGCTGAGGGTGGGTGATAATGGCAGGAGAATGAGGCTTCACCTGCCTGTTCCTTCAGAGGCAGGATGCCCACTTGCCCTCTCTACAAAATGGCTCCCACTTGGGGCTCAGCTCTGCAAGGGAACGGCCCATGCTCCATTGCCAGCACCGCCCAGCCAGAGCACAGGGCTGGGTTTGGAGCAACAACAACAACAAAAAATGCAATAAAAAACAAAACAAAACAAAACATGACTTCAAATGGGACGGTCCCAGTCGGGTGGGAGTGTCACTGCAACAGGCCGCCTAGCCTTCAAGATGGCAGCCCATCCCCTGGGGCACAGGGCTCTGCAAGGAGATTCCTGTCCATGGAGGAGCATCCCTATTCCCACCATCCCCCAAATGCTTCATGGGAACATGCTGGACCCAGAAACAACAGCACTTCATTATGGTTTCAACCACTGAGAAGCTTGTGGCAATGGCAACCACCAGCTTCACCGCAGCCCTTGGGTACAGTCCCCCTTTCCCAGGGTTCTCCTCCGGGGGAGGCTGACACCCACCCTGTGGTCTGCACAGCTGGGAATGGGGATTCCGACCCCGGGGCCGCCCCAGCACCCTTCCCCCAGCGAGGCTCCCAGGCGGAGACGCTTAATCCCGACAAACCAGTTTGACTCAGCACAACAGGAACAGCTACAATTTTAAAAACATGCAAGTCTGTGATTCAGATTGCTGGGGCTGTTTTAATTAAACACCAAGCTCCCTTGCTCCAGCGGCAGCAGCAAACGGCTCACGGAAAGAAAATGCAACAAACTGGTTTCCCCAAATATCTCTTGCAGTAAGTCATCATAACAAAACAAGGAGTTTCGGTTCATTCCTTAAAAACCAGAGGCCGCTATTCCCAATTGCAAGGGCTGGGCAAGCATGGCCTGGCAGCCACAGCCTTGCTGTACACCGAGGGAGAAATGTGGGGCCGCAAATGGGCCCTGGCGCTCCAAGTTCTCCCTCTCCCCAGCTCTCCACATGCTCCACTTGACACAAAGGAAAGTCCTTCTCCTCCCCTCCTTGGGAGCATGGAACGGGAAGGCTTCCTGGAGCACAGCTTTTACTGAGGAATGGGAGATTTAATGAATCCAACGAGTGTTGTGGAGCCCCACGATCCACTTTCCCTCACAGCCCTACCCCAAGCATCCATAAAACAGCAGGGCCAACTTCACCCATTGCTCCGCCAAGAAACATGCCATTTCTGTGAAAAGCAATTAAACAGAAAGCAAATCTCTCTGCCAAGAAAATACCTGGCAGTTCCAGCACAGGGTTCAATTAAGCAGGGGTTTGCCAGTGCAGAGAGGAGCATGGTCAATCTGTGTAACGCTCAGCTGGGGTCTGGGAGGTGCCACTGGGCAGAGCCCAGATGAAGAAAATCCGCCCTAGACATCTTGCTGCGTTGTGGCGTTTGGCTATTTCGCTGGAGCCCAAGTCTGCTCAGGACTATGTGCAGCAAACTACAGTGCTTCTACATGGGAGTTCACGGGGAAGCACGTGGGAAACTCCAAGTCGAAATGGAGTCCTGAATCCAGAGAGGCTGCTCAGGACAGGAACAGCCTGGGAGAGTGGCTCCTAAAGGGAGCAGGTCCCTGTCCCAGTCTACCCGCAGCCCCAGGGCGACAGGCAGATCCAGTCTGTGGCTGTCCATGCTCCCTTGGGCCAGGGTGTTTTGAAGCCTGGGGTTTTACCCCTGGATGGTCGGCAAGGGCCTGGAACGCAGCACATTCCCCATGCTGTTCCACCGCATCCACTCCCCACAGGGCCTCTGCTCCCACAGCCCCGCTGGGACAAACTTCTCTGCTCAAATCCCTGCATTGGAGAAAGGATCCGCTGTTGCCCCCGGATAGAGCATTCCTTCTGCAGCCGGCCTGGGGACTGCTCAACCGGAGAAGAAAAACACATTGTGACTTCAAACAGACCCAGCGCACTTACAGGATCTGGAGAGAAACCATTTTCTCCTCGGCAGCACAAAGCCCTCACTGAGCTGCTGCCGAACGCGGCTTTTCTCCTCCACCTCCGTGGGGCCTTGTAAAGAAACCCAACTCCCCACCATCCCCTCGGGAATAGGGAGCGCCATCCAGCCCCAAAACCCCCTGAGCTTCCAGCCTGGCACCAGCCGTAAACCCAGCCCTCAGAGGGGACGGTAAAGTGGCCGGGTCTGGGGACTGCTCGCTGCCGTTGTCTGCAGGACGTGTGTACAGATTTACAGCCATGCCAGATTTATGATCAGCACTAAAATATCCAAACAAACGTGCACATGAGATTTACAGTAACCTCTGGAACGCGCCAGTCCCCGTCAGGAAGCAGTGTTGAGCGCGGACAGAAATGCCAAACGTAGCAGAAGAGCAGGAGCTCGCTGACCCTGATGTGAACAGCGGCTTCCCTAAGCTGGGCAAGGCAGAAGCCTCTCCAGGCCAGCTGCAACTTTCCCTCCAGCTCAAACAAGAACAAAGGGGAAAAAAAAATAAAAAAAAAAAAAAAAGAAAAAACCAAAGAAAAATAGAGGATCCCACAGGGAATCGGGGCCAGCCCGAAAAGTGCTGGGCAACTGCCTGCGATCCCCAACATGGTCCCACTGGGCTGGCACCCAGCTGGGCCCTGACCTCTCAGACGGCATGTTCAGCCCCTGACCCCTCCACACATTCAGGAAGCTGAAAAAACCCAGTGACTCCTCAGCACGGGCTGTTTATTTTCTCTCCATCCGACTCTTCACATTGCTCCATCCCCGGATGGCAGTGGGGGAGAGACTGGGGCTCCCTCTCTCCCCGGAGACTGGAGAGACTGTCCCCAGGTGATACACACCGGTGCTGCGAGCCCCCATGCCGGCTATCCTTCCCAAATTCCTAAACCGCTGATGGGAAGCAGGTTGCGAGGGGCTACCCGCGAGCGTGGGGCCCCGCCAGGCTCCCTGCCCAGAACTTCATCCTCCGGCACCCCTCCAGAAGGCAGGGATCCCCGGGCGGGTGCTCGGGAGCCTTCATCCCGCGAGGGCTGAATGCCGGTGGCTTGTCCCTTCCCCTCCTGCCGCGGGGTTCCCGCTTAGCCGGGAGCACACGGACCCGGCAGGCCCACAGCTCTGATTCCTACAGCGTACAAAGAACGAGGGATTTTAAATTTTTTTTCCCTTTTAAAGAAAAAACAAAAACAACAACAACAAAAAAAGAAACAAACAAAAAAATCGCACGGAGGAAGGATGAAAAGGAATGCGGACAACAAGCACCCCCTAAACTTTCCACAAAGCCCAAAGCTAGAGGAAACACGTCCCCCAGACACCGCAGCGGGGGAGGGCTCCTACCCACGGCCACCCCCGGCGCCGCGGCCCGAACCTCGCATCGCGGGGCGACGGCAGCGGGAGCACGAAGCACGACACCGCCTCCGAGCAGCCCCCGCCGCCCCCTTCCCGGGCGGGGGCACTCACAGCCCCGCTCCGACCGGGGGATCTCCCTTCCCTTCCGTCCCTCCCTTCCCAGCCCCCTCCCGCCGCTCCGGCAGCGGGTTCGGTTACCGGACACTGGAACGCCGCGGCCCCCGGCACTCCGGCTGGAGCCCCGCACACTTTGTGCTCAGACAAAATCCCGTCCGGGCCCTCTTCTTCTCTCCCGTACCACCCGCCTTGCCCGCCCGGGAAAACCCTGTACCCCAGCGGGGCCAAAAGCCTTCTTCCTCGCTCAAAGCTTGGGGTGCAACGGCGCTGCCCCGCGGACCTGGGTTCACTATTCAAGGGGAAGAGAATTACTCCCGTTCTATTTCAAACTCCATCGGAGCTCGAGGGTGGGCGAGCCGCGGAGCGCAGACCCGGTCGGGAATATTTGCGGCACGCGTGGCCACCCGCCCCGGAGGTCCCACGCTGGAGCCTCGGGGGTTAAGGCAGCGGGCGCGGCGAGCCCTGTCGGGGAAGGGATGGAGCCGGACACGGCACACGGACACTCCTTCCGCGGCCCCACCAGTTCTGGCACGCCGCGAGCTTTCACTGAAAGAAATATTAATTTTCCAGCCCTCTCGGTCGTGGCGAAAAGCCTCGAAACGTGAACCGAGTATTCAAAGAGGCGCCGTTCCCTGCCAGCAGCCGCCGGCCGCGGATGCCGCGGCTCTGCCGCGCCGGGCTCGGTTCCACGGGGCGTTGACTCTGAAACCTACTGAGGGCGACTAAGCGCTGGGAGCGGGGCTGCGGCGGCGAGCTCTCCGCGGGTACAACCGGGCATCTGCGGCGCGACGACGAGTCGCGCTGAGCCACGACGGGCCTGGGACATCCCGGAGGATGCATGCACCCGTGCACGGTCGCCCGGGCCCCGGTGCGGCGTACGGGCACACCCGCCCGGTACTCACCCTCCAGAGCGCGGCGGCCACCGGGGAGCAGCAGGAGCAGCAGGAGGGGGAGCAGCGGCGGCGGCGGCGGGGGGGCCCCCGGGCGGGCCGCGGCCATAGCGGGGGCGGTGCGGGCGGCCCCGCCGGGCAGTCCCGAGCTCGGCGCCACGCGCGGCTCCTCTCGCCGCCGCGCCACGCTCGCGCTCTGGCGCCGCCGCCGCCGCCGCCGCTGCTGAGCCGGGCGGGGCGGGGCCCATCCGCCAATCACCCCGCCCCTGGCAACCCGGCGCCCCTGGCGACGGCGAGCGCGGCGCCGATTGGGCGGTGCTGCAGCGGAGGGCGGAGCCTCCGCGGAAAGATGAATTGGAGGGGGCGGGCACTGCCAGGCGCGCCCCCCGTGGCCCCGCCCCCTGGCGCGGGAGGCGCAGGGCGGGGAGCGCGCCCCACCCAGCGGCCGCCCGCGGAATTGGGCTCTTAAAGGGGCCGCGCTCCCGGCTTGCCTCGCACACCCCCGGCTCGCGCTGCCCTGTCCCCCGCCCCTCCGGGTACGGGTGAATGCATGAGCTTGACTGTGTGTGATGACGGAACCGTGGGCCCCTCTATGCCACATTACTGGCAACCTGGTTTATCTGTGCCACCCACTGAATTCCCATTCTCTACAGTCCCATTGCGTCTCTCATGCATCCCACCCTTTGCTAACCCATCTCACCCCCCAGCCTATCCCATACATCCCATCCTACTTCACTTATCCCATCTCATTGTATCATAAGCCTCCCCACCCTCTTCGCACCACGATTCCCACCACACAGACAGGGATGAATGCTGTGATCCTGGCCAAGCTGAAATCATAGAGAGGGCACCCTGAAGCCACCTCTCCCAGGGCCACTACCCCTACCCACAAGGTGCCTTCCCCATCACATTCCTCGTGGGAGAAGGTAGTAGTTACTGTGCACCCAGCCACAGTTTCCAAGCCTGTGAGTTCTTCATTTTTCTTTCCCCTCTGTCCTGACTTTGCTTTGGGAAGGTTTTGGGGTGCTGTCAGGGACAGACTGCTCCCTCGGGATGGTGTATCCACACACACTGTCCTGGTGGTTGGAGCTGGCACTTCCACATCCTTCAGGACAGACACATATCTGCCATTACGGGTGTGCCGTGATGGGTCACGGGCTGCCACCTGTCCTGGCCCTCTGAGCTGCATCTGCCCTTCAGATACTTGGGGAGGCTTCACTTGGGGTTAGCAAAATCCCCTAAGTCCCTGATGCTGGGGAATGCTGATGCCCCTGTTCCCTGCAAGTGGCTGGAACTCCAGCAGGTCTAGGGACAGTGGGGTGCATGGCTGGTTGCTTCACCCTGGGCAGCCTTGTCCCCCTGGCAGAGCCATCTGGGCTATCCCCGCAGACACCTGCCATCTGCAAGCAACACCTCCCCACAGTGCTCCTGCCCCAGATACCTGCCCCAGAAACTCCCTTGCCATGCAGCCCCAGCCCTGGCCCCTCACTGGCGCAGCAGGGAGGCCACAGGACCACACTCCTGGCCACGTTCCCCGCAGCTGCTGGCAGGAGCAAGAATTTGGGAGGTTATCAGGGCTGGCTATGGTTCACTTCTCCTCTGTGAGGACAGACGCAGAGCACATCCGTATTCCCTCTGCCTTCTGCTGTACATTCCCACCGGGGCTGAGGATGGACATTTTCCTTCCATGTCCTGAAAGGATTTGGCTTCCCAAGTCCTGGCCAGAGAGGCTGGCACAGACCTGAGCTCTGCCTGGGCAGCTGAAAATTTGGAGATGACTGATTCGTACTGCAGGAACGCTGGCATCCTCCGGGAGCTGTGGGTAGTCTTGCCAGAATGCTGAGCTCTGAGGACTGCCACAGTGCCCCAGCACCACTGGACATGGTTCCTGAAGGAAAAGTCATGCCCAAGAAAGCCAGGGCGCTAATTTAAGGCAGGATATAACACATAGGACTGTGATAAATCTCTGTGAGGGACAAGAGATGCAGTAAGTGGGGCATTGCACTCTCCAGGTAAAGGGAAGTGGCTGGGGAGCAAAGCAGCAGTAAGGGGATTGCACTCGTGGAAAATGTCAAAGTTTGAGCAAAGAAGCAGAAGATGTTGGTTTGGACATGCTGTCACTCAAGGAGATAAGCAGCAGAGAAGGGAGTGATGAAGCAGGCATTGTTAACATATGCATGGGGGTATAATGCAGCATCAGTGGGGAAGAAGAGGAATAGGGGCTGATGGAGATGCTGAGAATCTTAACCAAAGGCCAGGCCCAAGGTGGGAAGATATGCTGTCTCCCTGTGAAGTCACTCCCGGGAAATCCCCTCCCTGCTGGCTTAGTGAGATGCAGAAATCTCGTTTATTCTGCAATTCCAGAGGTCTGAGTTACCCAAGCACAAAATTTCTGAACGGAGCACATGGGGAAATTGCTTATTCACACTTGAATAACTCAAAAATGGCTGAACCAATTTTACTTAAACTTTCTCCAAGAATTCCCCTTGGAGCCAAGCCATGCCTGGCAAATTTCAGCCCGAATGGAATTTATTTCAGAATAGGATGAGAAATTGGAGCAGGCAGCGGGGGTGCGCGGGCTGGGGGAGGATGCTCCATACAATCGCGTCGCTCCCCACGTGCTGTAATTAATGAGCCCCCAGTCGCTCCCACTGGGCCAGCCGGCCTCTCCCCGGGGCCTCAGGCTCCCTGGTGCCGGCGGCTGTAGAGCAGCGGGCCCGGCTGGGGGGCTGAGGATTTCAGGGCAGCTCGCTGGCCAGGGAGCCCCGGTCGCCGCCTGTGTGTTGCAGCTGGTGGGCAGCCTGGGGAGCAGCGCTGGCAGGGCTCCGACGCCTGCACAATACCAAATAACTGCGGTAACTGCGTGGTATTTGCTGGCAGGGGCTGGGTCTTTAGTGCCAACCCGCCTGCTTGGGCACGGACTCGGTGCTGAGGATGGCGCTGCTGTGGCCCCCGAGGGACGGGGCAATAGCGTGGCTGGGGGATAGGCACGTCTGTGTAAACACGGACAGCTCCCAGCCACACAACGTCCCTGCACACACACTCAGCCCTGATCCCCTCCCTGGCACCTTGGGGTGACGGCTGGAGCCGAATAGAGCTGCAATGAGCACTGTGTTGGCAAGATGTGGACAGGGATGGGCTGAGAGATGAAACGTGGGGCTATGGGATAGGCAGGGGAGTTTGTCTGCAGCACTGACCTGAGATAGTGATGCTCTGCTTTAGAATAGCCTCCAGCCTGCACGGCAAAGCTGCGGTGCCCACGGTGTCCCTGCGAGGCATTCCTGTGCAGACAGGGAGTGGCAGACATGAAAGGAAAACCTCGAAAAGCAGCAACAGCCATGGAAGACTCAGAGGACAAACCTCCCAACCCAGCCCTCTCTCCATAAGAAATTTCTCACCCAGAGATTCCATCCTGCTGGAGCAAGCCTGACTTTAACTCCCCGTTTCCAAACACAGCTCTGATGTGCTCCGGTGACGGGTCCATGTCACACAGGCACACGCATGGTGTGTGTCAAACCATGGCCCTTCACACGGGTGCACCCACGCACCCTGCCCACTGCACCAGCCACCGCCCCTCGCCTCCTTTGCATGCGGCAGCCTTAGCTGCAATTTCATAAGGAAAGGTGATTAGGGAATAATTATTTCTATTTTCTCAGAAGATCTAAGGGGCATCAAATGAAATTACCCAGCAAGAGTCTAAAAACAAACAGAAGGGAGTACATTCCTCACCGGGAAGCCAGTCCCAGGAGTGCATTGCCACAAGGTAAGTATTGGGGACATGTGTTTGAAGGGTGGAACTGGATGAATGCAAGAAAAAGCCTTGCCCTGCAAGAGGCCTCTGTTGTCTGCTCACCTGGAGTGCAGCTGTGCTGGGGATGTGGGAAGCTGAGTGGGGATTTCCCCATGTTTCTGGGCTGGATACCACATGGATACCCATGTTTCTGAGCTGTAGTAGGGGCCATCGTGGCATCAAGTGACATCTCCAAGTCCTTCTTCCAAAGGGCTGCACTCGGAGGGGCGACATCTGAGCAGACACCTGGGTCAGCTGTGTGGCTGCTGAGGGGGTCCCTTGTGCCATCCCCAGTGCAAGGGGAGCCTCGTGGGGCCCCATTCTCAGGGCAGAGAGCACTGCCGGGTGCTAGCTCGCCCAGCCGGTGTGCTCTCCGCCAGACCAGCGCCGGCTCCAGCCTGTCTCCTTCCCAGGCTTCCTGGGTGCTTGCCCCTCCGGGAGCTCCTCCCTGTGCTGCCAGGAGTTTGCCGCTGCCAGCGGGTAGGGGCAGCCGGCAGCACCGGTGCCAACCCAGTTGGGCCCAGCGAGGAAGCCACCTTCTGCTGCTCGTGGTCCCTACTTCAAAATCTTCTCCCGTCCCACCCACATCCACCACCCCTCACCTCTGGCAGCTTCAGGATGCAGTTAAACACTTCAGCACTTAAAATTTCAGGTGCTAATTGCTTAGTAATGAAAACTTTAATCACAGGGCAATTAAAACCTTAAGTAGCTGTGGGAGATCCATTCCACGTCAACAAAAAAAGAGTGCCGTCACTACTCCGGCACCGCCCTGGCACGGCCCGGGAGAGCCCATCCTGCAGCCCCCACTGCCCCCTGCTCCGGGAATCTGGGGAGCCCCCCCTTTCCCACGCTGAGCGGGAGGTGGCTGAGGAATGATCAGCTACTGCTGTAAAACTTAAAACCCAGCTAATTTCGGATTAAGTGCCATATGAAAGGGTTTTGTTATTTTAAATCTCCTACTTTCCAAATTCCCAGGATTAAAATTCTCTGCATTTATTTTAACCACATAACATTTGCAGACAAATCACTTCTCCCAGTGCAAAGTTTGAAGCAGGCTTAGCAGATCTAGAGCCCAGCCACAAGCTCCAGGGTGGAATCGCTGGAAGCGGCTGCCAGCAGCCGCCAGCCCCTTTCGCTGGCGCGCTCTTGCAGCAGAGCTCAGCCACTTTTTCTGCAGGGGGAAAGGGCCTGCTAGGTGCTGGAGCCCTGGGAGACAGCATGAGAAGGAAGGGTGGCTGTTATCCTGGCTTCTGGGCTCATTTCTGCACTGGGGATGTGCCCTTGGGACAATCTGATGAGGCTTGTGTGTTTGCAGAGCAAGCCCTGTCCGTATGCTGCAGGGTGCATGTTGCAACCATGCTGATGCTGTCCAGGTGACACTGTCCAGTTCTGCATCAGCCCTTTGTCATCAGGTGCTGACAAATGCCACACAAAAAAATAAATAAAAATCGGTATTTTTGCCTTTCCCCCCCTGCTCTGCAGCCCATTGGGACTGAAAGGGAAAGGAAGGCATCCAGCCTCGCGTGACTCCAGCTCTGTGGGAGGCAAAGGCTCCAGAGACGGGGGACGAGGTTTGTCCCCCAGCTGCCGGGAGGTGTGGGAAACATGGGTGCCTGTGGGCAGCAAACTGCCCCCTGCTCTTTATCAAAAGCAGCATCAGTGTCTGGCAAATGTCACTCCCCCGCGTGCTTCCCAGCTGGGAGGTCCATTTCCTCCTCCCATCGCCCCCTTCCCCTCGCTGCCTCCCAGCCCTGCGGCAGGACGGGGCTGGCAGGATGAGGACGAGCTGGTGAGCGGGTGGCCATGGGACTGGGGGGACAAGGCAAGGTAGTCAACTGGTGATGCAGCACCCTCACCCAGCCCACTGCTCTCTCAGGCACCTTTGCTAACCAGGCAGTTAGCAGCCTGGCCCCATTAGGGACATTTTAGGGGGCTGCAGCTGAAATGCTTGTGCAGAGGCCCTTTGCAAGCTCAGCCCTGAGCTGGGGTTAGCTGGGTGCCTGCCTTAGTCACAGGAAGCAGATAATCTCCAAACCCATAGATTTAGGGGCTGAAACCTGCTTTGTGCCACAGCCTGACCCCAGAGAGACATTCCCAAGTGAAGGGTAATGACCCCCAAATGGGTTGACAAGATATTTGGGGTTCATGCTCATAATGAGAGATGCTGACAGACCTCCTGGTTGCAAAAATCCAAGAGGCCTCTCCTGACCCTGCATGCCCTGCAAAGATGGTTGCTCCTCCAGACTGAACGGGAAGCAGCAACATGTCCTGCTAGGGCTACCTGGGAACAGCCAGAGGTGATGATAGCAATGGACACAATGGGATCAAAGCAGGGTGAAGTATAGAGCCTGAACCCCAGCAGCCTCCACCTGCTCACCCCCACCAGGCACTGTGGGCCAGGGGCAGCCCTTAGAGCAGGGCATCTTTCCTGGTCTTTAAAGGTGAGTCTTTGGCCTTCCCCGACCTTGGGGCAGTACCCTGGTCCTGCTTCCCATCCCACCTGGAGCATCCCTTGCCCAAAGCCAGCTCCGGATGCTGCGCCTCTCATTGCCATGGCAACCCCCATCCTTGCCGGGTTGCCATGGCTCCCCGGCCCCCAGCCGCAGCCACATCCTCAGCATCAAGAGGCCCCAGTGATTTGGGTCCTTGGGGGCTGTCACCATGGGAGATGCCACATAGGGCCTGGGAATGGAGGGAGGAGGGCTGATGGCTTGCCGGCATCTCCACATCACACTGAGGTTCGAGCTCTGGAACCACCTGGGACCTTGGGAGGCTGGTGGGGATAGGGTCCCTAAGGAGCATCACTGATGTCATGGGGATGGCATCACTTCATCAGTTCACAGACCACCCTCGTACTTTACAAACTTGCCTCCTTCCAGCCTAGATTTTCTCTGCTTGGCACAGCTGCCACAGCCCCACAGGACTGTGTTGGTGGGCAGGCATGCAGGTGCTGGAGCCCTTTGGTGTGGCTGTGTGCCGGCAACATCAACATTGCCAAGCACGTGTGACCATGCTCTTGTCCACTGCCCACTGTCCCCTTGAAAGTGTGTCCCACACAATTGCAAACACCCCAGCAGGCCCTTGGGAGAAACCTCAGCATGGGGTTGCTGTCGTGGCTCTTGCTGCTCCCGGGTTATGGCTGTGCTCGGCAGCAGCACGAGCCCGGCGGGCTCCAGGCCTGGCGTGCTAAATAAACACAGCCACCGTGAGAAAAAGGCAGCCAGGAATAAATAGTCAAATAAAATAATAAGTCAAAGGAATAAACAAAGTGGGGACGTGCCCAGGCATGGCAAAGCCTCCGACGTAGCACTTCCAAGCCGGGCTCCAGCCCAGCCCCGGTGCCTGCAGGTAGTGGAGCCCAGCCTGCTGGCAGCACCCTGGCCGGCCGCACCCCCACCCCAGCTTCCCCCCTGGCTGCAGGAATCCCCTCTCCCCGTCACACCACATTCCTAAGGTGCCCGAGGATGAAGGTGCAAACACCCTGGGAGAGGTGCCAGGCAATTCCTAGCCTGCCTGGGATTTGCATCCGCTGCCCTGGCGCTTGGTTTGGGAGGGATAAGCCCAGGCTTAGCTGTTGCTTCCCCCGGGGCTGGCTGCCAGTTCCTAACCAGTTTTGCTGTAGCCCTTTCCCACACTAACTGGGGTCAAGGGAGCTGTGTGTCCCACCTCTTCCCTCCAGCGCTCAGGAGCTTTCATGGTCTAAACAATTTGCTGCAAAGCAGACGGTGCAAGGGTGGGAAAGGGACAGTCCTAAGGGCAGGGCTCTGAAGTGGGGTGGCACTGTGAGGAGTCTACAGGGGATGTCTGCAGGCTGCAAAACCGGGGTGCAGACTCACGGCTGCCCCCTTGGAGCCTGGATGGAGTTTGGGTAGTGCCAGAGAGGGGACCAGCTGAGAACCTCCAAACTCTGTGCTTCCCTGGGAAATCCCACAACACAGGGACCTGCTGGTAACAAGAGAGAGAGCAGCTCGGAGGACTCAGGGTGTAACACACTGTCCCCATCACCACAAACCTCCTTTAAAACTCTCTGCAGGGCCCTGACACTTCACCTCCCTCTCTCTCCAGCTGGCAGCCAGCGGTGCTCAGCCAGGGAACAAAGGAGCATGGTTTAAAGTAGCCAGTTATTTTAAGAGCCTGCACTGGCAGTGACAAGCGGAAAATAGAAAGAAAACCAGAATAAGCAACAAAAGAGCATTCCCCGATACATACTTTCTCAGCAGTGCTTCCATGCTTTTGGTGTAAAATTCTTTGCGGGCATAAAAATTGGAATAAAAGGAAAATTGCCTCAAAGCTCATCCACAAAACAGCACCTGGGTGTCCCAGTGGGGCAGGACGCCAGCGACGTGGCACTGTGAACAGCCAGGCACTCAGCTGATGGGATTTTGCACATAAACTTCACATCTTCAGGTTTCCCTTGGCTTTCCAGCCTGAAAGGTTGAGTACAAAACAAATTTCTGGCATGCCATGCTTCACTCCACCAGCCAGGATGGACCTGCTGGGGCCCCAGCACAGCCTGGCTCACCCTGGGAGCCAGCAATGGCAGAGCTGCAGCTTTGGCATGACCCGGACATCCTTTGTGTCCTCTGGCACAATTCTGCTGAGGTTTCCAAGTGATCATTGTTTGATCTTTGCCTCCACATGTCTGGAGGAGCAGCCTGACTTCTCCCTCTATTGGGATGCTTTCCCATGCTGCTTAGCAGTGAGGGATTCAGCTCCAAGGATAGTTGTAAAGAGATCAGTGACATAAGATTCATCACCCTAAGAGTGCAAAATTCCTGAAAAGAGCCTGTCACAGCACAGCTCTCTCTGCAGCACACTGGCCAGGGTGCTGTACTGGCCATCCTGGCTCCCCTGACATGAGAAATGGCCCACAAAGCCTGCAGTAGTGTGGGCTTTTCCTAAAAGCATTAGTGTGCACCATTATACTGGGGAAAATCCAGTGAGGAGGTGTAGAGGAATGTGAGATGTGTTGCTCCAGCAGCCCGTAGGTGACAGGGCCGGTTCAGCAGGACTGTGGCTGAGTGACCCTGGTGTGCCCTTACCCAGCATCTCCATGTGAGCCTGGTGGGGTGGGGAGTAGGAGGGTGGTGAGGGAGGATCTGCCCACCCCACACCAGTGTGGAGAAGTCAGGGAAGGCTGACAGGCAGAAAGGTGAAAGTTGCACAAGGGACTATGATGAGTCTCAAAATACCCCCAGGCTGAGAGCTGGTGGCGCTGGCACAGGAGGGGATCTGCTGTCCTTTGGCGGGGGGGGGCAGGCAGGGTCCCCAAATCAGCTGCACCACATCAGAAAGCAGCAGTTCCTGACACAGCCAGGTACTGCTTTGTCCCCTGCAATGGCTACCCATGATGCTGCGGCACATCTCTAATACACAGGGCAATATGTTTTTTTTCTCCTTCTAACTGCTTGCTAATGCCAGAACACCATGGAAAACCAATGAAGCTGCTGGGATGTCAGATGGAACATCCCTGCTTACTCCTTGCTGGAGACCCAAACTGCTCCCACATTTCCACTTGCAGCAGGTATGGCAGCACGTGGGAAGGACTAATAGGGAACAAGGAGAGGACACTGACTTCAGCCCTCCCCCATGGCACCCAAATAGACCTCCAGATTATGCCCTGAAGGATGGTCGTACTGCAGAGGTACTGAATGTAGCCCCTAGGACAAGCAGTGTCAGGGACTCACATTGCCAGGACCCCTCAGCCAGGGGCTGGGCAGGTGCAGCCATGGGTGCTCCACATACCCCCAGGTTCCTGGCCTCCAGCAGAGAATTTGGGGGGAGGTCAAGCAGTTTCTTCATTCTCTCCCCCCTCCCTTTCCAAAATGAAGAATTTAATTTTAGTTTTTACAACTCCTCCTAGGTGGATAAATCCCTTCCTGGCGAGTCCAAGCCCTGGAAAATCTTGTGAATCTAACGCTGGCCCTTCTGGCAGTCACTGCAGCAATTCCTGTTTCTCTCCAGCCGCACTCTGTAAAGTTTTATAGTTTCCTGGTTGTAGCTGCAAGGCCCCAGCCGTGCCGAGGAGGGTGGCGGGGGGAGAGCCCAGCACTCAGGAACTCGAGGCCAGGAAGGCGAAGCAGGGAATTGTGGCCTGGTGGGATGTGCCAGGGGAGCTGCCAGGTCCCTTTGTGGGCTCATGCAGGCAGGAATGTTCTGTGCAGAGGGTGGTACAGTCCTGCATGTGGGGATGACGTCCATCACAGATGTCATCCCCTCCCAGTGTGCATCTGTGGGGATGGGTTCTGTGTGTGTGCCATGGTGCTGGGTAGATGCCACTGTCACCCAGCATGGGGAATATGCTTGGGGAGTGGGCAGAGCTGCTGGCATCAGAGCCCTGCTGGGTGCAAGCAGGGCCCCACCATGAAACCTGGTGCTCCTCCCTAATGAAAATCAGCTTTATATCTGGTTTATATCAGCTCAGCACTGCTCCAGCCTTGGGGAGCCTGGAGAGCAAGCAGTGCCATGGTATAGCCCATCACCTTGTTCATCCGGCCACATGCATGTCCTCAGAGGGTAATGTGGCACCTTCACAGGCACAAAACCAAGGCACAGAGGTACTGCTTTGGCTGGGACCAGCTTCATCCTAGTGCAGGATGTGGTACTTCGCTGACCAAGTGACCATAGAGGCCTCTCTGCTTGATCCCTGTACCTCCAGCTTTGCAGTGCTCCCCAAGGTGATTCACTCCCCATGGTGATCCAGTCCCTTGTGAGCCTTGGGTACCCATCTATGGAATGCATGAAGCTTCATATCACCAATCTCTTGATTTTCTTTCTGATCCTTACCTGTATTTGGCAACTTTTGATGGAAAATTTGACCCCCAGAAATGTCAATAATGAGAGGATGGGTCTGGTGGCTGTGGGAGACAAGTCCCTGCTAAATGTCCCATCATGTCTAAAAGTCCTGGCTGATGTTTGGCTTTATTAAGGAAGCTGTGAGAGAGTGCCAACATTGTAATGCCATCAGCTCTGTTAATACTTAGGCTCTGCCTCTGAGTGCCAAAGTCACCATGCTCAACTCTGTCTGCTCTGTTGCCAAAAGGATACATTAAAAACAGCCCAGAGAGAGGCAGGGAGTGTGACAGGCAGGAAGGTGATTTCTGGGAAAAAAAAGAAAGAGAGGAAAGAGAGGAATGAAAGGGATGTGACAGTGGCAGTCAGCCTCCTGCACCAGCCCTGTGCTCTGCCACTGGGTCTCATGGGACTGCAAGGCATCACAGGAGATTGTGGTTGGGATCAGGATAGATGCGTGGGACACAGTGTTTCCAGTTCTGACTCTGCAGTGGGTCTTTCCCACATATTCCCCAGTCACCCCTCAGCCAGGGAGAAGAGAATGACTGCGGATTAAGGCACCCATGGGTGCTGGGGTGGGTTATAGCACAAGTGGGACCTAGGGATGCTCTTGAGTGAGTGCCACATTGACAAATCTTCCCTGTCTTCCTCCTTGTCCCAGCAGCCAGGCTGGGATGTCCTCATCCCCTCCACCAGCGCCGTATCGCTGGAGGGACATCACAGGTCACCGAGCAGCACAGAGACCTGTCTAACCCTTCACACCCTTCCCAGAAACAAGGGGCGGGGGGAGGCAGTGAGGGGGGCTGTAAACTCTGCATTACCACTAATTAAGCACTTGGCTGTCACAGAGGCTTCCCAACACGCCTCTTTCCCTGACACTTTTACTGTTTGGGGAAATGGTGTCTCGGGCCTTTGATGAACTCACTATGAAGTTGAAAGGAGCTGGTGGCGCGGTGCCAGGGCCCATCGCAATTGTCTCTCGGGCTGGGGATGGGAAATGACCCATTTATAAAAAGTAAGGTGATAAATTAGACCTGGGAAATGGGAGCCACTGACTGTGGATAAAAGACAGGATGGGCTGGACTGGCCGTCGGCTGCCCCAGCGTGTCCCCAGCCCCAGTGCAGGTACAGCCAGGCTGGGGTGAACTCAAGGGGTGACAAACCTTGTCCTGCTGCTGATGCCAACCTGGCACACGGTCCCTGCTGTGGTGGGAGCATGAGCTAGTGGAAAAGGGAACTGGTACTGGGCAGGATACTGTGCAGAGGAGGACTCCTGAGGTTTATATGTAGTAGGATATTTTGGAGTGAAGCAAATTCAAAGCTGGAAATCCAGAGACAAAGAGGAAAATATCTAGGTCTCAGGCTGTCAGAAAGAGCAAATTCAGTTCATGAAGTCAGCTCATGGCTGGGGCTGAGGCATGGCCCCATGTGTTTTTCCTGGGGAATATGCATAGAGAGCTATGGAGACCCTATGACCATTGCTCTGATTGCCACCACGACACAGGGCCTGTTTGGGGTGCAGGTGACAGTGGCTGTGTGGCCATGTATCCCTGCTGTCCCTGTGTGGGGACCCCACACACCCTGCCAGCATAGACCCTCCTGTAACAAGGGCCAAGCCCTTGGGTCAAGGTTGGCCATGATGGCCAATTCCTGGGATGCAGAGGCAAATCTACAAATCTATTTCAACACGGGCCAGGGCTGTTGGGGGTCTCCCAAGCGCTCCATGTCCCGGGTAAGTGAAGGTGTGACCATGCTGATGACTAAGTTCAGGAACCATCACCCACAGCTACATCATCATCCAACTTCTGAGTTCTCCCTGTCCCCTGTGTCTGCCCCTTGCCCCACCTCCATTCTGCCATGGCTCAGCTCCGAGCTGGAATAGCAGCCAAGGAGCTGCACCACAGGATCATTCCAGGTTAGCTCAGAAAATCTTCATGGAAGGCAGTTGGTTTTCCATAACTCTGGTGCCTAACCCCAGAGAGCTGGGCTGTGGGCAGGCAGCAGGAGCTATGCCTTTCCCTGTCCCCAGACTAGGGTGAGGCTGGGGGATTCTGCCCTCCTCAGGGCAGGCTCCAGCAGTCTGTATGGAGCAGGAGGACACCAGCTCTCTCCTTGCATCAGCAGGTTGCAATGGGCTCTTGTCGGCAAGTCCACAGAGTGAAAGCCTGCCGGAAGGCTAATTAATGACTGCCAATTAGCACTGGTCAGGCCTGGCCAGCAGCTTGGAGCCGGATGCAGCAGGTGATGGGATTTTCTGTGAAGTTGAAGGGAAAACCTCTGGGTTTCACACTTACAATTCAGTTGCCTGTTTTCTGGCCATGGATGGTGAGAGGCTCAACTGCATACAGACACAGCAATGGTTGTGTGGGCTTGGATGGCTGCCGAGAGGCTCTGGAGGGTGGTTTGGTCAAGGATGCAAAATCCCAGCTCTCAGAGATGCTTTGCCTCCTACTGCAGCACAGGCGCCCACCAGGATCTCACCCCTAACCCAGGGCAATGCAGGAGTAGCCCTTGGTATCGCCCTCTCTTTGGCATTGCACAGCCCTGCACAACTCTGGGAAAGAGCTGGGAGAGATGCCTCTGCCTGTGATGAGCTTCTGGGCTATTTGGTAAGGCTGGAGGTTCCTGCTGTCATAGGAGACACCACCTGTATTCTATCCTCTGCACCCCTCAAATCTCTCCATCTGCCTTTTATGACTCTCTGTTGTGCTCTTTACCCCACATTTTCATGGCTGCTGTTAAGTGGCCACAACCACAACATTCCCTATATATTTGAGCCTTGATTATTTCTAACACTATGTATGTGTGTGAGTATATGTATACATATATATATCCATCTTATCCTCCCTGCATTGTGTTTCTCATTAATTATTCACATCTCATGAAATAGGAATGAAAAGAGATTGCATGATGCTGGCTGGAGTCTCACAGGAGGAAAATCAGCCCAAAGATTTCCCACAGCCACTGCAGGGCTCGGGCATGAAGCCCTATGCCTCAGGGCACAGGGCACCCGGTGTCAGGGTTCCCTGATGAGAATCTAGGGAAAGGGAGCCTGACTGAATTGAGGCTGCAGGAAGCCCCTCAGCTGCATGGAATGGGTGACAGAGAGGTCTCCCAGCCCCGATGAGTTCCTGCCATGGTGCAAGGCCTGCACCAGTCCTGGTCACTGGGTTTCATTATGTGTTTTTAACTGAAAAAAATCCCTGCCCTTCAGCATGTGCTGACTGCAATGGAGTCACATGCTAACCTCTGCTGTGATTGAAAAATAGGCAGAGGCCTGCCTCAACCTCCCACTCAAAGGCAGTTTCCCATATTCCTGAGCCCTCTCCAACTTTTCCACGTCCTTTATCAAGTCAGGATGCAGCACTCAGTCCTTGTCCCATCCACTGTACACAGAGCTGGACTCATCTTTCTCCTCTTTCCACCTTTTCTCCTTGAAGAGTCACACCCTGGCCAGCACACGGGCACTGAGCTGTGGGGTCATTGCTCTGCATGAACGGGAACCTCTGCTTCTGCTCCACCCAAACAGCACTTGCTTTCTAAAATAGCTCTTTTCTTCCCACCCCTCTCCCTTGCTATTTAAAAATCTGCTTCATATACTTGATCTATTCTGTTTTTAAGAAGTTATCGGGAAGAAGGGGCTAAAGAAGGTCCCTTGTTGTCCCCTCTTAGCCTCTCTCCACACTGCCCTGCGCCCATCACCCTCACCCTCTGCTCCCTCACGTGCTGGCAAAGCTGTTTATTTAAGCAGTGGTACTGCAATATTTCCAGTGCTTTGCTCCATGCTCTCTGCTCATTGTAATCTTTTCTTTGCTCTTTTGACCATCAGCATATATTGAATAAGAGCTGTTAATTGAGCTGTCTGCATTGACATGTTGGGCTTGTACTTAGTGGCTATAATTAATTTAGGACAATATATGTGAATTATCTTGATTAGTCTATCCAAGATGCATCATCTCGCACAGGCCCATGGTGAATGTCATATATCTTTGTGCAATCCTTTCCCACAGCAGCAAAGTCCTTCAGCCTTAACTAACCTAAATATGTCACGTTTTTGCTAACACGCTGCCTTCTCCACATCATTAATGAGCGTAATAAACCACACTGATGCTAACACTCAGCAGCCTGCCTGGCCCTCTGCTAACCTCCTGCCACAGGGAGTAGTGGCTGTTCACACAGCCTGGAGGTAGAAACCAGGACCTGGTGAGGTGGACGTGCCTGAATTCCTGGACACGCACTCAGGTGGGGGGTGGCTTTGTGCAGTGGATGCTGCCGAGGCCTTTCCCTCCTCCCCTGTTTTTTTCCTGTTAGGTTGGCCAACAGGAAAATCAGCCCATGAGAGGTCCAGCCAGGTCCCCTCTGAAGCCTGTGCTCTAGCTGGCACACGGACCTTGGGATGTATGGTCATGTTTGCATTCCTTTGCTGTCTTTTTCCGGGGGGAGGGAAGTGTCTGTCAGCTTTCCACAGCTGAGGAAATACAATGGTGCATCTGCTCAGCCCTGCTTCTGTCAACTTCCCTGCTCCCTTTGCCTCGTCACAGCCACATTTTGGCAATATCCTTTCTCACCCATTGCTTGGCCCCTGCGGAGAGCCCTTCTCAGGGTTCTCCTGGAAGTGCTCAGCGATGTTGGAACCTGTTTTCAGGCATGGCAGGCAATCCTCCACTCCTATAGGAATGCCGGTATGCCTCTGGAGCCGCCACTGGTAGGACGGGTTATGCTTATGGGGACGTGTAGTGGCTCGACCTGGAGAAGGGCTGGTGCTGGCTCCAGGGCAGGCCCTTTTTTAGAAGCAGCATTCATCATCGCTGAGACCTCCTTTGATAGTTGCACTACAAACAAACACGCAAACAAACCAGCCAGCCCTTCAGATATCACTTGCGCAGAACAATACAATTACAGGGCTCAGGTTTCCAGCATCAGCCTCATCCTGGCGCTTTGGAGACCTCTGAAACCAGCAAATGCTTAACTCTGCATCCATTTGCAGGTCGCTCCAAATTTCCCAAGCACTGTGGAGGTGTTTACAACAGCGCACCGAGATGGAGGAAATTCAGTGGGCCTGGTGACGACCAATCCCAAGGCAGCAGGGAGATGTGGCACACACACCTCGCTTGCCAGAGACTGACCTTGCCCAAACAACCACACGCTGCAGGATCCTGTTTGGGACAGACTGAGCAAGATGGGAGAGATGTTTAGGCTAAGTCCTTGGTATTTAGCCATTGGAATTTAACCCCTCTGTTTCTGATTATGGCTGTAGAAGTTCAGTTTCCATCACAGACCACCGGTTTTGGCCACTTAAGAGCAGTCGGTATCACCTCTGACCCCCTGGCAAGCTTTATTGCTGCAGCTCGCAAGGAAGCAGCCGCATCGGCTGCCTCGTAAAGCTCGGGGCCGCCAAGGGCTGGTCCCAGCAAATAAACCCCTCACAGATCCCCTCCCCCCGAGCACTCCCTGGGGTCCCCTAGGGCCACCCAGCATCACCAGCCCCATCACAGGATTCCCTGTGGCTGCATGGGAGAGGGCAAGGCCAGGAACAGCCAGATCAGTGTCACTCTGATTTGGTGGCTGGTCCCTGGGGAAGATTCCCACAGAGACAAGGTATACACATGGGGACACTCCTCACTGGCATGGAGCTGAGTGGCATTTTCTCAGAACAGCTTTGGTTCAGCCATGAGTTGGTACAGTGCCATTCTTGCTCCACGAGTGCTTAGATTGCAGCCAGGGGCAGCCTCTCCTATGTTTCCTAAGCAATCACTGCATTTGCAGCCCTCCTCCTCCTGTTCTCCCCAGCCTTGGTTGAATTACTGACAGCCAACACAATCAGGAGGGAGCTCAGAGGTATCACACCCCTTCCCTGCTTTGGGAGTCCTCCTTGCAGCCTTGCTGGGGACACATGGATGATGGAGGGGAGCAGCTCCATTCCATCGAGTCTCCATCCCCATTGTCTGGCAGGCTGGGGAACAGGAAGGTGGCCCCAAGAAGTCCCTATCCCCACTGGGGTCTCTCCTCCTCATTGTGAGCCCACTCACTTGCCACCACCATTCCAGCTCCTCTTTTTGGAGCTTCTCCCAGTCACACATGGTCCTGTTGGCTGTCTGTGCTCACCAAGACCCTCAGCTCAGGGATTTCTCCTGCTGGCCTGGGACTTTGTGAGTGTATCACAGCCAGAGCCCACCCTGCTCTGAGCACACGAGCGTCCTCTGCACCCTGATACTCCCAGCTGTGTCTGCTCCTCCTGCCCTGAGGGTCAGGGACTGGCACTGGTGGCACCTTGAGTCCCACGTCCCTTGCCCTGGCTGCAGTGCTGTTGGGGATTCTCATTCAGACAAGCTGAAGGAAAACCTTCATGAGGTTTCCTGCTTTTGTGTGGTGAGCCAAGGCTTGAGATTTGTTTTGGAAACTCTCCCAGGGGAGGCTTTTTGGCTTGAATTTTTTTTTCCCTTAGAAGGATGAAGTGTGCCCGGTTGGGTTCCCTAGCCCTGCCTGAAGAAGCTTTGGGTTTCTGCTGGGACGTGAGTGAAGTCTGTGGGAACAAAACTGCATGTCCAGGCTGTTGTGCAGGTCCCCTCCAAGTGACACAATGCCATACACGATCAACATCCTTCAGGAGAGCCTAATCCCACACTGCTGACATGCACAGTGAGCAAACTCATGGATGTTTAAATTAAGAAAAGTTAGTCTTCTGGATTTTCCCATGCCTCATAAAACATCACAGAAGGGACACCCACCGTGGAGATGGTGCCCAGTGTCAAACCACCACCTGGTCCCCAGGACCCAATGCTGCACTAAATAGGGTGTGAGAGCCCTGACCTGCTGCATCAGCCACCCCCACCTCACTGAAGCAAGGAAGCTGCATCTCTCCTCTCATGAGAGCCACGGGATGGAGGCACCCCGAGGTGCTTGTGGAAGGAGCAGACCTGGCAGCTGCTACCCTAAAGGGACTCAGGGTCCCAAGGGCCCCTCAAGATGCTATCAGTGTCATAGCTGCATCCTCCATCCTCATCTCATGGCTTGCTAGGAGAAAGGATATTTTGGCAGGATGGGTGACTTTTCAGCGGGGAAAAGGGACTATTTAGGCTGAGCTGGATCTTCCCGCCTCCTAACTGCGGAGTCTATGCAACAAGGAAGCGCGGGGGCACTGCTGGCCCCGGGGATGCTCTCCCCAGGGACACAACGCTGACGCTGATACTTGAGACACTTCAAACGGTACCAGCCAAAGCTCCCGAGAGCAGACTGACAGCAGAGCTGCTGGCGCCGTCCCCAGACGGGCTCCTCGGGTCCGAGGAGGGCTGCGAGCGCTCGCCTCTCTATTTACATTACCAGGAATGCACAAAACAGGGGGGCGCAGGCTGGGAAGGGGGGTATTGGCTGATTGTTCCCAGGATCCCCTTGTCAGAAACCCTCCCTGCTCTGTTAGTGTCTCTTGATATATGGCTTGCATTAGGGGATGAAAGTGAGGCATAGCTTGGGGTTTTGGCACGACAAACCCCATTAAACTCTCTCTGGGAAAATGAGTCCAAGAAGTGTTTTGGGGGGTTGAGTCACTAACGGAGCAGCATTTATCCGCACCTCCGGCAGCCTGACCAGGGCAGGAGAGGAGCGGGTGCTGCCGGGGCTGGCAAGAAGCTACAGTGCCCCTCTTCACCCGTCCCCTCCCACTGTCCTGCCGGGGATCTGGGAGTTCTCAGACACAGAGCAGCTGGCCCCAGCCCTTCCATGGTATTGGTCCCAAGTCCAGGCACCCCTCTGCCACCTGGAAGTTTTGGGGTGGGTGGAGGAGCCACAGAGCTGGGAGTCTTCCCTGCTCTCCCAAAGCTGTTTTTGGGGAGGAGATGGAGACAGGATCCTTCCCCAGCATGGCAGCCTGACTTGGAGGTCACCCCATCCCCTCCTATCTGGAGTGTTTGATTGGCAGTGGGATGCACCACCTTGCACCACACGTCCCTGGTTTTCATTTCCCCAGGGACAGCGGGACAAACTGAGCCCCTCTCAGGTGTGCCACCACCTTTGTCCTCTGCTTGGAGGTCAGGCAGAGCAGGAGAGAGTCATGCTGGAAGAACACAATGGGAGCTATTGGGGCCTAAACCCTCTTCTTTCTTCCCAGTACCAGGGGATCAAAAACAGGCAGGAGGAGGGAGGGTCGTTGCAGCCCTGAATCCCCAGCCCCTCTGTCTGTAGTTCCCAGCCAGAACAGCCACCTGCCTGCACCCCCAGCCCCACAAAGGCCACTCTGCAGGTGATCTGCTCCAGGGCAAGGAGAGGGGGCTGCTGAAAACTTTCCATCACGCCATGAGGCAGCAGGAAAATACCTACAGAGGCTGAGGCAGGAGTCAAAGTAGAAGAAGGGATGACTAAATACAGGTGAAAGGAAAATTGCTCCCGGTCAGAGAAGGCAATCCTCTCCAAACCCAGCCCAAATTGCCCTCTCTTCCCTGTTTGCACTGTGTTTCCTGCTCTCTCTGATGAGAGGCCACATGAATTCTTAAGCGCCAGTTTTGCAGCAGCAAGAACATGGCAAATGCCAAGAGCAATGCAATAAAAAGGGTGGGAAGAGGGAGAGTGTGGGCATTGTTTGCCTGTCTACCCCCTGCCTCCCACCAGCCATTCTCTCATTGTACTGTACTTGCCCCTTGTTTCCCTATAAAGGAATCAGGAATTTGCTGGGGACAACGGGCAAATGCAGAGCATCACAAACGTCTCTGGCTGCTACTCGTGTTGGGTTCCTGAGGGCCCCACCTGGGAAAAAAGGCAGGGATCTCAGCCCCAGAACTTGCCATGCTCCGTGGGCCCAGGAACAGCATCTCAGGACAGATGGCACAAAGGCACCAGGGGACTGCAAGTGACACTCAGGTCACCATCCTACAGGACATCCAGCCTGGTTTCCTTGGCCTGTCAACCCTGCCCAGTGCTGATGCCCAGTGCCCCCTCAGCATCCCTCAGTGGGGTAATGCTCATGGGTGCTTGTGGTACACTCTGCCCATGCCTTGGAGGGGAGAGGGTGGCCATCAGGAATGAGAAGCAAGGCCCTGGAAGATGTCCAGCTCTCTTTTAATTAACCTGAACAAGCCAGAGCTTAAGTTTCCGAGCCAAGCCAAAGTCTCCCTGTTAGGAAAAACCTGCAGTACCTGGCAGTAATTTAATAACTCTCATTTCGAGCTTTCTAATAGCAGTGCTGTGGAACGGCTCCAAACCCACTGGTCTCCCTGCCTTTCCGCAATCAAGTTACCTTTATTGCTTTATAGCAATATTAACAGAGATACCAGTGTTAATGCCTCACCTCAAACTCAGCTGGCAGGAGCCTGGCACGGCCCAGAGGAAACCCGGCGGTGCGTGGTGGGGCCGGGATGGCTGGCTCCTGGCATGGCTCCAGCACCCACCCCTAGCCCAGGGAACAGTCCCTGCTCCAGGCCCCAGTGCCAGGCACGTAGCAAGGTGAACTGTCACCTCTGGGATGGGGTCTGGCTCAGGGGTGCCCCGGGATGAAGGATGCCCATTCTAAGAAATAGTACACACTATCACCCTTGGATCCAGCCCTTTTTGGGGAGCTGTTTGCATTGCTGCAGGGGTACAGGATTAAGTCCTTTCCCAGCCACCAGAGGAGATGCCAGGACCCATGGGGAATGTATCACCATCCCCAGACACCTCTGCTCTAGCAGCCTTGTCCCTTTCAGCGTAGCAGGAGTTTGGGTGACCTGTGTGGCAGGGACTGCCTGCCTGCCCCCTGCAGAGCTTCAATTAGCTCAGTTGCACTAACTTGGAGGAGGGGCTCCATGGCTTGAGGTGCTTCAGAAATCCTCCTCCCTCCCAGAGTGGGCAGAATGACTTTCATCTTTGAATCCACAAGTAGAAGAGGGACAGAAGAGCACAAAGGAGACAAACTCCTCCTTAAATTCAAGTCCAAATTGTTCTATTCTACAAGGAACACCCCATCACACAACTAGGGCCATGTGAGCTGTTTATAGGAGCCCCAGCCATCCATCACTCACAGGTGTCCCTCCATGGGACTTTCCCTGGCTCTGATCTCCCCTAGCTGAACCCTGTCACCCAGCAGCTGATGCTTTAGAGGGGTTTCCCCCAGTACTCCTGGCTCTGCTGCAGGTTTGTGATACAACTGTGGTGCTTCAAGAGTAGGTCTGAAGAATGTGGTTCCTCCTTGCTGGCTGGACATTGTAGGGAAAGCTTGTCTTGAGGCGCAGCCCTGACCAGGGGTACCACCCAGGGATGTGAGGGATGTGGTCACCTTACCCTCCCTGGCCTCCCCTAGCCAGCCTGAGTGGCAAGGGGCAGACTTGCCACTGCTGCCATGAGCACCAAGTGTCAGTGAGGAAGAGGAAGGGCTGAAGGTGTGTGACATCGTGGGAAAGGCATGAACGCCCCAGCCCAGCTGCAGTGGTAGCAGCACCACATCCCAGGGCAGAGCAGGATTGTATAAAAGCCCCTGGCTGTGACTGGCCACCAGCATGGGAGCTGACAAAGCAGCACTGTTCCACTTTATGGGATTGGAAACAGCTGCTCGTGGGGCACAGATAACCTGACATAGCAGGGACATGATGGGCTGCTGGAGAGGACAGACTGAGAGAGCACACCATACAGGGGTTCGCCCAAACCTTACTGGTGCCCACTGGTTTCAGCTGGGAGCAGGGCTGGGGCAGTGGACCCTGCAGGGATTGCTGTGCTTTCCTTGAGCATCTCCCACTTGGATGGAAGGTTTCTCCCCGACCTGGAAAGTGGAGCTGAGTGCCAGTTTGTGTGTGGAGCCACTGCTAATACCTTCTTTGCTATTTTTAGCTCAGCAGCCTTGTGCTGTTGGTTTCAGCATATTTTTTTTCCTCCCAGTAAATTCCAAATCTTTTCCCTCTTTCACCTTCTATTCCGGGATGCTGCCTGTACCATTCGGCTTTGATCTGCACTGATGCCAAGTGTGTTTTGAAACTCTAAGTATAGCACATCCCTTGAATTTCTCTTATCTAGCAAAGCAGTAATATCCTCAAAGAGCTCCAGCAAGCTCTGTGACATCGCACGGCTCAGTCCACACCAGCTACTCCTCAGCCTGGTTCCCAGGCATCCTCCCCTCCAGAGTGCTCTGCAGGCTTGTGACCTGGGCTGTGCTTTGCTGCTGGTGTCTCGAAGTCGCTGTCAATCTTATTTTACAGCTCAGAGACTGAAAAGGGCAGCTAGGAGCAAAGACAGCCGATATTTATTTATTTATTTATTTATTTATTTATTTATTTATTTATTTATTTATTTTCCCCAAAGATGCCTGAATGCAGCCTTGAATTTTGCATCTGTAAATTGATTGTAGATGTAAGTAATAAGAATATTTTAGACTTCAAAATAAATAATTTTCCAATGTAGGCAGGTAACTAGGAGGCCAAATGCAATCATTTGTGACTGGCAGTGGATTGCAAGGGCAAAGATCTGAAGGCTGCTCTTAAATCCGTCCCCAAAATGTCTGGTGCTCTATACACACACACTGTAACAAATTAATGTCAGATGCTGCACTTGGTATAATTAGACAGGATTTAGAGTGGCAGAGCCAGCAAATTGCTACGATTTATGTGAAGCCCCTACCCCAGGGTCTGCACCCACCGCTGCTTTGTCGTCACTGAAAATTCCTTCATCAGTTGAAGGACTCAGCCCCTGGATTGCTTTGCACAGTTTGGTCCCAAATTTGGCCCCGGATGGATCCCTGATATCAGCTCCTTGGGATGCCCTTTGGGCTGCAGGATATCAGTAGGAGCCCACAGAGCTGATAAACTACATAAACCACAAAGGACACCTACCAGAAGGACACCAGAGCCAGAGTGCTAGGAAGCACCAATTTGCTTAGTAAATCCTTTTCTGCCTTTCCCCAACACGGAGTATGAATTTAAAAAAAGTTAGAAAGAAGAAAAAGCGTTTTCATTCCCTAGTTCTTATTAAGAGATAAACTCAATCTGGTTTAACTAACTAAGCCAAGCTCTGGCAGTGGCGGCGCGTGAGCGACGCGGGTCTGCTCCAAAGTGGAACCAGCTCCCAGCCCCACACTTCAGGAAACATCTCATCCAGTGAACCTCGTATTTTTCCCACAAACTCCCCTCGAGCTGTAAAGCACATCTGGATAATTTTAGGCAGAAAGGGATTTTCCCAGAAAGTTGCAGGGGGAGGGTGGGGGTAGGCGAGGGGTTGGTTATATTTGGAAACCTCTTTCAGGCACGGAGACCCCGTTGTGGCGGCAGCATCGTGGGGTGATGCTGAGTGGTGCAGTGACGAGGGCGGCTGTTGCACCAGCATGGAGAAATATCTGGCACATTTGTGGCCACAGGTGGGTTTTTCTCCTTGCAGTTGAGTTTTGGAGTGTGCTTCCGCCTGTACTCTCTCAGCTGCTCTGGGATGAAGCAGGGACCTGCTGAAATCCTCCAGAGATTTGGTCCAGTGGCTCCAGGGCAGCTCCGGACATGGCACTGCTCAAAAGCAACAGAAAGGCAATTAAAAAAAAAAAAAGAAAAGGGAGTTTTGAATAGACAAAGTGCCCCAACTGCCTCAGGGCCCAGACAAGCGATGCTCCTTGCTCGGAGGGGCCGGTGATGAGGGTATGAGGAGGCAGCTCATCAAGCCCTTATTAGCACAGGAACTGCCGAGTGCAAATTAACGCACCAGACTCTGTCCCAGCGTACGGAGAGCGCCGCGTGCGCAGCCACGCTGAGCAGTTTAATCAACTCAGAAAGCAATTTGTTCTCTCTCTCTTTATAACCTTGACAAGCTAGCGGGTTATTTTTAAGCACACTAGCAAAGGCAAAGGCAATTCCCGGCTGGTTGGCAGCTGGCTGGCAAACCACCACGCTGGGCAGCCCCCTGCCAGCTCTGCTTCAGAGCAGGGGAAACCTTTCCCCAGGCTTCAGCAATTTCACCCACGCATGCCCAGGCCAGGGGCACTCTGTCATGGGCACAGTCCATCACTTTGGGACAATGCAACCCCCTGATGCTGTTGACCTGGGGACACGCGTGCCCTCTTTGCTGTGTGCTGTGCTGTGGAGAAGGTTGGAGAAGCCAAGACAGATGCAGGGCTGAGGCACTAAGAACAATTAGGGATTGATGATTCCCCAGAGGATGGATGGGTAACTGAGAGGAGTTGTGTTTTAGTGGTGTTGCTTGCCCTGCCCTGTAATTTCTTCCCCTGGAGAGGGCTGTCCTCAGGGAGGGAGGATGGAGGAGATGCTTGGGATGCCAGACCCACTGCCACATGCACCCTGACACCCAACCTGCTCCTTCACCTCTTACAGCTGATCTCCCAGAGAAGGAAGGCAGATGTTTTGCAGGCATAGTCCCTGCTGTGCAGCATGTCCCAGGTCACCCAGGCACTGGTGTCAGGACAGCAGCCCAAATTTCAACCAGGGCAGTTTCCACCCTCCCTGCTGCAGCATCCCTCCTGCCCACTGCAGTACTGGCTGGGTTTGTCCTGTGCAGCCTCCTTCCTTCCAGAGGCCAACTGGACCGCTGTGGTGGGAGATATGGGACCTGGAAACCCGAGAGTAGGCACAGCTGCCTCTGACTGCTCCGTGTCCTCAGGGCGCTGGGCCGTGTTTGCTTTGGCCTGTGCTGCCCCAGCAGCTGCTCAGATGTGCTGGTGATAACACAATTAGCAGTAAATTGGTTAATGCTTTCCCAGCCAGCAGGATGCACATGGTGCAGAGGCCACCTCCCTGCCACGACCACCACTGTCCTCTCAGACCCAGAGGTGCTGGGCACTCTTGGGGACAATGCTGCCATGCTGGTCCCCCTCACCTGGGAACTGGGAAGGGCCTGAGGATCAAGATTCCTGCCCCAGCAATGATATGTTTCAGCGCCTGCACTTCCAGCTGATTTAAAGCAATGTCCAAGTTTATAGAGAATTAGTGAGACTAAGGAACATTATTTTTCTTTATTAGGTTAAAGGGTAAGCAAATACAATCAATCTTGTCATGTATCACAAGATGTCAGCAACTTCCCACCTCAGCCAGAAAACTACCGGCTCCTCAGTGGATTGTGGAATTACATTCATAACTGCGGAAAACAAATATATACATGTATATTTTAATGAAAACACTGAAGGTCACTACCTCACATCATCATCACAAACAGGTTACTGCTGAGCTAATTTAATCAACAACAAAATCCAGGCTGCAGAGGAACCCCCACTTGGAGGAAGATGCAGCTCACATATGGAGATGAAGGTGTTGGTGAAGAGATCTGCACGGGATGGAGCTGGCAAACATGACCCCAGGCTGGGCTGGTGTCCACAGGGACTTGCTGCCCAGCCCCAGCCCCAACCCAGATGAGTGCAACCATAGTGCTGTGTTCTGCCCTGTGTTTTAATAATGCTCTATACCATATTTTAGCCATGGAGACATTTTGCAATGGCTGTGTTCTGTCTCAGTTTGGCTTCTTCATTTAACAGCATCCTAATTCAATTGCACTTATCCCCATCCTTCCTTTGCCATTTGTGGTTCAGATAACCTTGCTGAACTCCTCTTGGAGATTAACCAGGGGGAGGGAGCCCATTAGCTGGTCCGAGCTTCAGAGTTGCTAATCAAAGCTAATGAATTAACCAAGAGGGTGTTGGTTTCCAATCTGAGCATTCAGGAGGAGGGACAAGATCTGTCCTTCCCTCTGCCCCATCTCCTGCATCCCACTGCAGTCCCCTGCCCTGACAGTGCAGGATGCTGCCCTCTCCCCTTTCTCCATCCACAGTCCCACCTAACTCGAGGCCAACCAGGGGCGAGGTAAGAGGAAAGCCCTTTTGACCTGGGAAGACACAAATAATCATTGTAATGATGACTGGTAGGACTCTGAATTGCCTGCCAAAATCACGAGCTGCTTAGACAGCCCGAAGAGCACCGAGGCTGGAAGTCATCTGGCAAGCACAGGGCTGTCCACAGTGGTGGCAGGGCAGAGGGCAGGGGATGTGAAGAGGCAAGGAGGAGCATTGGGACAGGGTTTTCCTGCCTGGCAGGATGAGGGATGTGGCCTAGCAGGGTCAGTCTCACCGTCGCGGGCACTGTGCCATGAAGGAAGCTGTGTGTGCTGGCCAGCACTGCCAAGGGCTGCTTCTGCCCCATGTGTGACCCCACGTTAACCCTGCTGTCCCCACCAAGGGTGGCCAGGTGACAGTTTATCCAATGTCAGAGTGACTGTCTTCCTAAACATAAAGCTATGCCCTCCTCACTCAGCACTGATTCATCTCCTTTTGCAGCTCCAGGCCCCCAGCTCCAATGTATCCATATGTCATTCCAAAGCAAAAATATTTGGTGGCACTCAGCAAGGTCCTCCAGCCTGGAAGCAGTAGGAGGAGAGGGGTGGCCCAGGCAAGTTGTTCTTTTGGTGGGAGGGGATATGGCGGCATCTTCCCTCTCCAAGATCTGATGTGCAGGGCAGGTGATGATGGCAATGCTGTCCCCTGTCTCTGCAGCATCATGGTACAGTGGACCAGGATCAACCTTTGCCCCTGAGATGGGCAGGTAGTCTTGGATGTGTGTCATTCTTGGAAATGATGTGCACACAAAGCTGGTAAGGCTTTCATACCCAGTCAAGTCACTGTCTGTCCCTCTCCTACCCGGCTGCCCACAGAGCCACGCTGCAAGGTCTCTGTCATCCCTGTCACCCAGCAGGCAGAGACCAGGTCTCCCCAGTATTTGTTCTCCAAACCTGCCAAGGGAGCCCAGCCGTCCACCCTGAGGACAGCACAGGCAGCCTGAGCTTGTCTGGCAGAGTCACCACTGCACTTCAGCTCCCAGCGAGTGCCTAGCCCGTGGTGACAGGGACCATAAAACACTTGCACGAGCAGACATGAGGCAGTGCTGAGGGCTGGCTGGCTGGCTGCCTCCTTTGGACTGTCCCTGATTCAGAAGCACACAGGGTTGCCCAGGCTGCTCAAGGCTCCTCTGGGAGCTCTGGTTCAGCTCCTGTGCATTGCAGGGAAGCTGTGGCAGCTCAGAACTGCAGAATTACTGAGTTTGCACCACTTGTTGCTTGCCCAGCTGATGTTGGCTGACAGCTGCCGTGCACACACTGATACTCAACAGAACTGGCAGCAGGATGCTGTCTGTTCCTGCCTGGAGTTTGCCTGCACCACGTGCTGCCCATTGGACAATGGTGGCTCCAGTATGCAGAGCCCAGGTGCAGGTGTGCAAGCCAGTGGCATGTGGCACAGCCACCATGCTGAGCAGCATGCCCAGGGAAGATGAAACATGTGCAGGCACAAACACACAAAGAGCAGCCCCTGCAGCTGGTGGCACATGCAGACCCCCAGCCTCGAGCTGGACTCCTCCACCTGAGCCCAGGGCTTTCAGGTGAACCCAATTACCTTTAGAAAGGGTTTTCCAGCAGGACATGGGCAGAAGGACCTTGGTGAGCTGGCTGCCCTGGCGCTGCAGGCGCCCTGCATCCGCAGCCACGGCGTGCTGCCGCTGTGCAGCCCCAGCCCGCCCTCATTTATCTCCCCTCCAAATTGTGAATGAACGAACTTTCTCCCAGAATAAATAACCATCGCTCAAAAGTTATTTTAGGGCTGGTCTCGGTCGCTGGAGTTTCCGCGCCTGCCGAGGCCCATCACATTGTTTTCTGCTGCTTTCCTTGGCACGGCCCCAGTCCAGGGTTCAGAAGTTATTACTATAAAAGTCAAATTGCTTTGAGGGGGGGAGGCTGGGGGAGGCAGGGTCGGTGGAGGGAGAGGGGATGGGATTCCTGGAAAGTGTCCAGCCAGGGATAATTGGAGCTGTGCGGGGTTGGACCAGTCCCTTCCGTGCTCGGGGGAGCGTTTCACCTGGCCTGTGGCCAGCGGAGCTGAGGCGAGGAGGAGGAGGAGGGCTGGGTTATTGAAGGCACAGCCCCCCCTGAAATACGGTGCTGCTGGGGTTTGGTGTGCTGGGGGGGATTCCTGGGGGCCTCCAGGCTCATTCCTTGCCATCTCCTGGAGAGCCCTTGCCCATCCTCCTCCTTGTGGCCCCTTGAACCTGCTCTCGCCCCACTGCCATTTAATGCTGGTTATTTCCCCATCTACAGCACTAATTACTTTCCTGCCTTTGCACTGAGGACTGCCTTAAGCCCTGAAATATTAATGTTTTATTTCCCTTCTAAAACTTCCTCTTTCAGTGTTTGCGACCACAACTTGGTAAGTTTTGGCCATCCATAAAAGCAAATGATCTGCCCCTTCACACCAGGCACTGCACCCAGTTGCAGTAAAGCTGGTGACAAGAGACCAGTTCCCATCCTGAATGAAGCACCATCTCCCTTAGTCCTTTAGGCTCTTTTCCCACACCCTCTGTAGTCAAGGGTTGCCCTGGACCTTCCCTAGCACAACAGGGCAGGAGCAGCTCATGGATGTGGGATCTCAGTGGGGATGCCCTCTCCCAGGGTATCCTTGTGGGATTGTGCCTTTGCTGCTGTGTCCCAAATCCTTTGATCTAAACTTGATGCTCTTTTTTCCTTTTAAAAATTATTTCTGTGTAATGGTCATGCTGATGTGTCCATGCAGCCTCATTAGAATTCAGTTTGCTCTCTCCTTTCCTCCAGGCAGCCATATTTTTATTATTCCCATTATTTAAGGTTGACCTTACAGCAATGACCAGCATCCTCCTGGCAGACAGGGCTGTGTCTGTGCTGGCCCTTCCAACCTGCACCCCAGAGACCTGCCGCAGAGTGCCCCTCACCCTGAAGCTGGCACCCATAAATCCACCACAACCCACAGTGCTGGGGAAGCACTGCAAGCACCCCACAGCCAGGATTCACAGGCAGGAACAGTCAGGAGATGAGATATGGCTCAGCTTTGATACCTGCAGCTCGTACTCCTGGAGCAAAATTATCAGACATGGGGATCCACTCAGTGAGGTGACTGCCAGGCAGCAAGGCTTCGAGGGACAGGGAGCAGGCACAGGAGGTTACCTGGCAGCAGCATGTGACAGCAGAAGATGTGACCTGTGGAGGCACTTCAGAGAGGACATCTTCATGGAATCACTTTGGGAAGAGCCTAGTGCTGTTCTCATCCCACTCAGCTCTGCTGCCCTGGCATGACACAGGGCACATCCTCGACCCCTTCCCTGCCCCATCTCCTGCCAGGGTGCTGAAATATTGCACTACCTGTGATGCTCAGAGTGAGTAAATATAAAAGCATTAACTGAATATAAAGAAGAAAAAAAGTGAGGAAAGGAGAGGAGAGAAAGCAGGGTGAGTCTCAGCTTCATGGCAGGAGCACTCTGCCCCATGCACCTGGGACCTCACCGTCTGAGGACATGTAGAAAACCCCTGTCCCAGGGCTGCAGAGTTGCCATTCCATACCTACCGTGACCCAGCACAACCCTCCAGGCCCAGCTGGTGGGACAAGTCTCTGCTTCTTGAAGGTAAAAGCCAGCAGAAATTATCCCTGAGGCCACATCCAGGTGGGCTGGTGGGTGAAGTGGGCTCCTGGCTCCTCTGTACACTTTTTCCACCTAACCTTACCTATTATAGAATCATAGAACAGTTTGGGTTGGACCTTTAAATGCCATCTAGTCCAACCCCCTTGCCATGGGCAGGAGGATCTTCAGCCAACTCAGGTAGTCAGAGCCCCATCCAGCCAGGGGTGGGGCATTCACCACCTCCCTGGGCAGCCTGTGCCAGTGTACTACCATCCCAAATGTAAAAAAACCCACTCCTTATATTTAATGTAAATTGACCCTCTTTCAGTCTAAACCCACTGTTCTGTCCCTTTTAGCCCCCTGCTGTGTACCCCTGCCACCCCACCACCCCTCTCCTGCAATTGCCATCCACCAGGCATAGCTGGTTCCTTCTCTATCCCTTCCCTAATGGATCTGACAGCTGCTCCCTGCACTGGGCCAGGTTTCAGTTTCCCCACGCTGAGGTTTTCTTGCACAGTCTATTGCAAAGCAAGAGCCAGGGCCGTCTCGGCCGGGCGGCAGCGATGCTCCCTGGCCACGGCACGGCTGCCAGGTGGGTCACCCTGCTGGCCCCTCGTGGGCACTCACCAGCACACGGGGGACAGGAAGGAAGGAACAGAGTCGTAGGAATCAGATTATGAACTGAGCAGTATCACGTGTGGAAGACCCCGTGGGGAAGGGGCTTCCAGGGCTATTTTCGCCTAACGAAAGTTGCAATTAATTTGCGGAGGAAGTCGCTCGGTATTAAGAAACCCTCCAGGCAGAGTCCAGACCCAGGGACACACATCCCATTATTTTCTCGTTTAAAAACCATCTTGGTGGTGAAGGGGGCTGCTTCCCCCGGGCTGGCGCTAACGGGGAGCCGGGGGGGGAGCTGGGGAAGGGGGGAGCTGGCTCTGGAGGGGCAGGCGTGTTTGGAGAGGGAGAGGGAGCTGAAATTAACCTTGGAAAGCATTCAAATTAGACTGTGTAATAAGAGACCCACTTCTCTGGGTAAATTTGTTAGGATTAGGGCTCACTGAGCTGTTGAGGAGAATTCAGCATGGCTCAGAGCCAGGACGAAATGAAGCTCCTGGCTTGGTCGGCTGCGGGAAAGTCCAGGCTAATGGGCTTTGGTTCAAACTTTGATAGGAAAAAAATCCAGGAACAAAGGCACTAATTCTTCCAAAAGCCCCAAAATCTCAGTTTATACATTTCTGTTTATGTTCATTCATAATAGATATACACAGCTGTTCTTATCATTCATATTCAAATTCCATATGCATCTTTAGCAGTTAGTACTCCTGCCTCAAAATGAAAAAAAAAAAAAGCCATGTGGAAGATTAAAGAAAACTGAAAAACAACCTGTCTTGGGGTGTGAATTCTCCCAGCATCTGTGTCTGAGATCAGGTCTTTGCACTGGGGTCCAACCTCAGGACAGAGGAGGAGCCCACTGCTAGCATGGGCTGGACAATTTAGGGACTTATTTGAGTCTCTTTGTCACCTGCCACAGACCACCTATCTGCTGAGCTTCCTCTGCCCTGGGTAGTGCGGTGGCTGGCTGGGGTTCACCCTGTGCCACCAGTCCTGACACCCATCAGCATGCCCATGGCTTCCCCAGTGATATTCAATAACTGGAGAGGGATGGACGAGCCCAACCTGCTCCCCAGGGCTCCCCTGTGCTTAGCACTGCCCTGGGTGAACAGAAGGGAACTTTTCCAAATTCCATGGTTATAAGCTAAAAAACCCCAAACAACCAAAACCAAAACTGTGATTTTATGTTATTTGGTCTTTTCTTTTAAAAAATTTTCCTCTGTCTCACATTCCAGAGGATCTCTCCTTGCTTCCTTTAAAAATTACCTCTGGAGTAAGGAACAGAAAAACCCTAAACATTTAAATCAGGGTATCTCACAGAATATTTGCATCTTAAACCTTATTTTTGCTGGAATTTGCTCTTACAGACAAATCTAGTGCTGTTGAGTAAAGCTCATTAGTAAGAACTATCTGCTAGAATGAGCAGCAGGGACATAGATAGCACAGATACTTAAAGTGTTGTCACTAGGTTTCAGAGTTAATCCTGCTGAGAAGTTCCCCTCTCAACTCGGAGCTGTTGTTCTGCACATCCATGACACTGCTATTGATTCTTCGGATTATTAGGGAAGGCTGAGGCTCCATCCCTCTGCAGTGGATGTGGAACCTGTGGTACCTCAACGCGGGCAGCAGGAACAGCAGCAGTGGCACTGGCTGTGGCTGCTGCAGCCCCTGACCCTCCTCCTCCTCACCTCTGCACAGTGCCCAGGTGAGATGCAGGTTCTGGCACGGCAGGGACCTGAGCCTGGGCAGCTCTAACCCGTGTTCCGGAGCCAGGAGGGGGGTACACGCCCTGCGGAGCAGCATGCTGCTGCTGTATTTACATTCCAGCGTAAATTAGTTTCTCCTCTGCTCTCTCTCCTGTCCCCGTCCCCTCCTGCTGCGCGTTCTCCCGGCTGCCGCAGCCACTCCGTCTGCTTGAAATATCCTTTAATCGGGAGCTCATGTCTTCCGGCTACAGCAGAAGGGGAGCGGCAGCCTGGGGACAGGGGACAACTGGAGCACACCCAGACAGGGCCCCCTATCACCCCGTACTGTACCCCAGCACGGTCTGTAGTGCCTGGGAGCGCCCAGGGTTGTACCAGCGCCTTCCCCCGTGTCACCCTTGACACCCAGGGCTTTAACATCAGCCCCCACGGATGTGTCCCCCACTCAGGCAGTGTTTGGGTGCCTGTGAAGGGAGGCATCATCCCGAGACTGAAGGATCCCTTGTGGGCTGCAGAAGGCAGGCCAGAGGAGTAGAAAGCAGGCTCACCCAGCCGTCTTTCATTTCATGAACAAACACATGAAGACCTGGAAGCAATAAATCCAGAGCTTGGACTACAAAACCAAACACGGCTGCAGCTCCCCCTTGGAACAGGAAAGTGGGAGGAAGAGGGCAGCCACAAAGCCAGCCGACGAGCACAGGCAACGTGTCCCCTCCTGAAACCACCAGGATGCTTTAAAGGAGCTGCATCAGGGTGCTCTGGCCAAAAATGCGTCCCCAAAAAGCTGTATGTGCTGGTTCTTCTGCGCTGTCAGTCACTGTGCCCCTAGGATTCACGGAGCATTCTTGGAAGCAGCCTGAATTGACAGGTCCCAGGGCGAGCAGCTGTCCCTCACGCAGCTGGGAGCAATAGGAGCAGAGCCCAGGGGGGCAGAGGGTGCTCTGGGAGGACATGTACCCTCACACAGCACAGCATCACCCACACACCACGCTCGAGGTGCCAGAGCGCAGAGCCCCCTTGAGAGCAGTGGGTCATGTGTGCTGTGCCAGTGGTGCTGTCCTGGCTGCTGCCCTGATGTGGGCCTGCCCTGGGGGTGCTGCTGTGGGAGGGGGCTGCCCCGAGCTGCTCTGTGGGCAGGGCTCTGCCTGTGTAGGGCACCCAGCCAGGCATTTCCCAGCCTGGGTGCTTCCTGCCCATGGGTGTAGCGTGGCACCTCATAGCGCTCCCTGGAAAAACAGCTGGGAGCCACCAGACCCTGTTACTGTCAGGTCTCCCCAGTCCAGCTCACTCTTGCTTCCAAGCCCCCCACTTTCCCCCTCCCATCTTGCACCAGGAGCTGAGCATTTGTGTTGCTGGCCCTGCCAAGACCCTCAGGCTCACTGCCACCTACCCATGCACAGGGAAGGACAGGTGTGTGCCCAGGCTGTCAGCATTGCCCCCAAACCAGCAGAACTCACCTTAGGAATACCTGATTCCCATGTAGCTGGGGGCATCGCACCTCAGAGACTTGGGGAGTCCTGCTCCCTTTGGGCTGGAGACCCAGGGAGGAAGAGGAGAAGAGGATGGAGAAGTGGCAGCACAACCAATGGGCAATACAAGCCACTAGTGGGATCCCTGGCCAAGTCTGCACTTCTCATGGTCAACCTGCAGCAATCCCAGCTTTCTCACAACCCTGCCAGGTACAAGGGCAGACTGGGTGCCCACCAGCTCCCTCCCCAGGACCCCACTCACCTGACTCGATGATCTTACAGGTGATCTTTTCCCAGATGATTCTAAGATTCTATTACTTCCCCTGGCAGCCAGGGAAGCTGCAGCAGCATCGGAGCTGCCTTCTCCTTCCAGCATTCGGGCAAACTGCTATTTGTAAAACAAAGGTGAAAACATCAAATCAAATGGATGAGTCAGAGGAGAAGTTCAAAAAACGGGGAGCGCGGGGAAGGGGAGAAGCAGGATCTCCATCTCCCCTCCCACCTGCCAGCAGGCAGTGAAGCAGGCAGGGAAACAGGCAGCACCTCGCCTGCTGGCAGCCCATCACGGCTTCAAAGCGGGCGCAGATCGGATCTAGCAGCAGCCAGGGATGCAGCGAGCAAGCGCTTAGCGGGGAAAGGAGATGGCTCTGATAAGCCAACGTGTGAACTCCCAGGTTTAAATTAACTAATGACTTCAGATGCTGCCGATAGTCTGCAGGGGATGAGGAGGAGTGATTTATGGGAGAAGATTAAACAGACTAATTAGGCCAGCTTTACCACTTAGGAGTTACCCAGCCAGGCTGGGGGCTGTGCCAAGGAGGACCCACTGTGCCCCAGCCTTGTGTGAAAGGATGGGGAGCAACTCCAGGCCCCCCCTGAAGCCACAGGTACTCTGGCAGCCTCCTGACCCAGGAGCATCCCTGTGTGAGTGCAGGAGATCCCACCATGCACCCCAGCACTCACCCACAGCTGCCCGCTCTCAGGTGCAGATATGGAAGACTTGTGGACTCTCTTCTGCTCCATGACCTGAACTTCCCCAGTGCTTCCCAGCCAGCACAGAGGGTCCAGGGTCTGCTCGACCCCCACTGCTTCATGGCCACAGGACCAAGCACTAACATGGACCAGGCACCACAGCTGCCAGGTCTCTGGGGTGAAGTGCAAGGTCAACAGGACTCACATCAAGGTTCTTTCAAATTCCGGCTACATACATAAAGAATCAGTGATTTCCAGTGGCTGGGCAAGCACTGAGCTCAGCTTCATGTTGCACTGACTCACTGCCCTCACGTGTAAGAAGTTGTCGTGGTCTCAGCCAGGAGAGCTTTTTATCACGTTATGGGAAAGCACTTGGAGTTTCCTTTTCCAGGAGCCCTGGATATATTAAAAAGGCCTCCTCAGGCTTCAAAGCAGGAGGATTTTCATTGCTTCCTGGGCCAAGAACAAAGCACCATTGAGCACTGCCAACAGTTGTTGTCTCTGTCCCTTGATGTGCATCAAGCATCCTGTTCTCAGGCTTGGAGGGCTTGGTTCACAGGGATGGAGACAGGTTCATCCACAGCCATTGCTCTGGACCAGGAACGCTCTGAGACAGGTTTGCCCCCTTGAATCATCCCAGTTTCACCATGAACTGCCAGGGTGGCCATAGGCAAGGCATGAGGAGTGCTGGTGGCCTGACCCCGGGGCTGGCATCACTTCCCCACCCACTCGGTACCTGTGAGACAACAGGGCACTGCTGGAGTGCATAACATGGTTTTCAGCAGGGATTGAATGCATGACTGTGTAAATAACACAGAGGTACCATGAAAACAGCTGTTTCCACGTTAAAATGGAAATTTAACAGAGTGACAAGCAGGAGCTGCAGGGCATGCAGCATGGGCTTCCTCCAGGAACCCACACAAGTCGCAGCTTAGTGCTGGGGCACGAACTTCCCATTGTGTCCAAAGCCCATCCCTGGGGTGATGCTTGCCCAGAGCAGTTCAGGGAACTTCCTGCCCCTTGCCCCGGGGCACCCACAGAGAGCCAGAGCCCTGCTTTCAGCTGCCGCCTCCAGCACTGTGACATGCCAGGGACAGATGGTTGGGGACATTTCCCAGATGCCTTTGGAGAAACAGGAGTTCCTTGTCACTGCTATCAGCATGAAGCTCTTGGGTCCTTCCCCTGCCCACGCTGGGTCTGGGACGGGTTTCCTGGAGCTCTTTGTCATCAGTGCATGGGGACTGGCTGGGTAGGGCTCTGCCTGGCTTGGTGCCACCAGTCCCATTGCTGGAAATGAGGTTTTGGAGAAGAAATTTCTGATGTCCCCATGGCTGCTGTGTGCAATGCAAAGAGCCAGGCCAAGCAAGGCTACGGTCATGAGCCCCTGCCTGCTCCCCATATCCCCTGCTGCCAGCCCATGCTCTGTTTCAACCACCTCACCCCACTTCCCTGAAAAACAATAAGCCATCATGTTTGTGCAGAGACAGAGTCAGAACAGTTAAAAAAAAAAAGAGGGAAAAGCCTAGGCCCATGATGTCCCACAAACACTGCACTGTTGTGGCTGCCTGTGAGCTGCTTCAGCTGTGCACAACATCACTGGCAAGAAATCACTCACTGCACAATATTTTTGTTTTCCCAAACCATTAATGAATTATTTAGGCATCTCTAGCAGTTACATGGAGAACGATCAACCGCTGCTCAGTGTGGGCTGCCTCAGTGCCTGCCAGAGAGCATCTTTTGGGGAAAGCAGCCCCACTGTCATGACGTTCCACGTGCCTGAGCAGAGCCATGGCACTGCAGAGCTCGCTGCGGTGCTGCCAGCGCAGCAGAGAACGTCATCTCTCCCTACAAAGGCTACAACCAGGAGTAGGAGCTTTGTTCCAGAGCTGGAAGAGAGACGTTCACCTGCTCCGCCTCCCCCAGCCTTTTCCTCCCTGCGACGTGCTCCAGGCACCTGCCCAGTGCCAAAACCGTGGAGAAACTCGGCACTGATTTGTAACGTGTGAAGGTAATCCAGCGCTGGAGCAAACGGCTGCACTGAGTCACAGCAAACCTTGGCTACCTGCTAACGAACATGGGCCTGGGATGTCTGAAACCGGCAGAGAAAGCCCTGGCTGAGCAGACAGGAGAGCTCTGCTGATTGCAGCCATGAAACTTCATGAGGGTGACACCGATCCCTGACAAAACAGTCCCTGCCAACACATACATGTGCTCAGAGTGTCTCATCGACTCAGTGCAGCCTCCTGGAGCAAGGTATCCCTTGACATCCTGCACTAGCACTACCAGACACAAGCTAGAGGCTCCTGAACCTGGACAAGCATCAGGCAAGGAGATAGTCCCAACTACTCCAAGAAATACCTTTAATCCTGCAAATAAATGCACCCAGTGTGGAGAAATGAAGGGATAAAAGCACTCTCTAAGAAAACTTCAGAAGGACAAAAGTCCTTTCACAAAATCACTCTTCTTTATTGGAAAGGCACACGGTGAGGATGGACTGCTGCTGCTCTGAAGGTGAGCACTGGCTTTCCTGGTGCCTCACTGCTGAAGGATGTGGGAGCTAATGGGAGAACTAGGGAGCTGGTGCTGCCATGCAGCACAGGGAGGCTGTACAGCTCTCTGCCCTGTAGCTAAGGAAAAAGGCTATGTTTTAAAGCCAAAATCCGCAGTAAAGGATGGGAAGCTCTGCTCCTGGCTGTCTCTTTTCTGTCAGTGTAGGCAACAGGCTACTGGTGCCACTGGAATCACAAAGAAGCTCTCAGGACTTTCAGCTCAATTGTAAAGCCTCTTCATCCCTTCCCTCTTTCACTCTCACAGCAAGTTTACAAGTTCTGCCACAAACCCATCTTTAGGCTTGTCCTGGACAGGCTGGAGGCTGCATCGGTGTCTGGGTGGGGATCAGCCTCACCAGCCACCATGGATCTTGCCCCTCAGCAGGGCTTGCATCCCTTCTGGCAGCCTCCAGCTACGCATCTCTCCCAACACTTTGCCTTCTCCCCTTTCTCCAGCTAAGCCCTCTGCATGGCCTCAATTACTGGCAAAGGTTTCCACAGACCCTGGCTCCTTACGCCCTTCTCAGACCTGGGGACCATCACCTGCTTCCAGCTCCTGAATTATGTCCAAATTCTCTTGCTCATGGTTTCACAGCTGCCTGATGTCTCAGCCATCCCCAGCCTGCCTAGTTCATGGCATCCCAGCACTCCATGAGCTAGTCACGCTCCTGGCCCAAGGTCCCCGGTCGGTTTTTTATCTTCTGAATTACTTCCCCTGTCCTGAAGGATGGAGCAGAAAGAGCCGAGGTGTGCAGGTGAGGATGGATCTGGAATCCATGCAAGCCTGATTCTGAGTATCAGTGCATGGGTGCTCAGCCACTGCAATTTTCAGAGGAGAATCCCCTCCCCAGGGAAATCACTCAGCCCTCTTTGGCTGCTTCTAAATTTGGTGGAGCATCTCACCTGGGCTCCATGGTTTGGGCAGTCAGACCTTTTCCATACCCCACAACTCCCCTGGCACTGGTTCCTTTGATGTCTCAGCACTGAAAGCTGAGACCTGGAGGGAGGGACCCCCTGTAAATGAGAGGGAGTTTGCAGACATCACCACAGCCCCAGCTTCCCCTCCCTCATCCCCAGCCCCACAGCACATCATGTGGCTCTTGCCTGCAGCGGGGCCCCAGACCAGAGAAACACACGCTTTTTGTCAGGGCTGGTCTCCTCATGTTTATTTCCCTTTGCCGTGGGAGCAATTTCCCCTTCCCACACAGGCAGCGACGGCCGTGGCTGTATCAAACGCGGCCGTGGGGATGGGGATGGGGCCAGCGCTACCCCGGCAGAGCCAGGCAGGGACGCGGGGCCGTATCTCATCCGCTGGCATGCAGCACGCAGCGCCTGCAGGAAACATATGTCACTGCTTAAACAGATCGTGAAAGCTTCAATCACTTCCTTATGGCGGAGCCGGGCTGCGTTCATACCAACAGCCAGCATCTCCTGCGCTCTTTGCTGTGAGTGAGACCAGCCCTCGGCCCTGTGGGGTGCTCCCCTGCCTCGGTGCTCCCCTGTCCCCACGGACAGCTCCACAGGGAGCTGTGAAACACCATCCGGGAAAACAAACCATTTCTTGTCAGCACCTTGTCACCTCTCTAAGAAGCTCCCCTCTGCCTGCAAACCTGCCCTTCAGGAAACTCAGGGATGGAGCCCTCCTCAAATTCACAGTCCACCCCCAGGCTCCCTCCAGCCTATTTGCTGGGTGCACAGCTGGTGTGTTTGGGGCACTCTGCACTTGCTGGCAGCACATGGCCAGGGCCCAGAACAGTCTCACTGGTCCCCAACCCCTCACTGACCCTTGGGGCAGGCTTGGAAGAGTTCAGTGCATTTCATGGGCATCAGCTGTGCATGGAGTATGGGATCCCACAACTCTGCCTGTCCCCAAGGAGCTTCATACAAACCTTTCTTGGGATGTCTCTTGGAGCAATCTCCTTTGGTGGGATGTCAATCACACACTCTCCTGCCCCACCGATGGAAGTCTGAAAGCTCCCAGTGTCAATAAACCAGGTGGCCACAGCAGCCTGCCCTGCCCCATCCCTGCAGCAGGGTCCAGGGCTGCCCAGGCGGGTCCCTCCTCCTGCAGACATGGGTAGGTGTCAGTGAGACGATGCATCATCACACTGTCTCTACCATCACGCTCGGTTTTCTCCCGTGGGCTGGAAATTGCTTTTTTTGGAAGAGATGCAGGCAGGAAATCTCACGTGGGCTTTGGCGATGAGACTGGCGGCTGCACTCATCCAAGCCTGGCAGGAGATGTTGGCGGCCAGGCCAGCCTGGCCATGGGTGCTGTTGTGATGGCAGACTACCTGCCAAAGAGCTCCCCCGGATTCTCTGCTGCCACCCTGCCTTGCCCAGGGGTTTCCCTGTCTCCCTGCAGCCTCCAGCCACCTCCGCAACACCTTTTGCCTGGATGGAGGGGAGCACTTGACAATAACATCTTCCTTATGTGCTTGCAACAACTGCCAAAATCCTTGGCCTTTCCTGGGATTGCATTTCAGTCAAGTGCCCACACCCTCACGAAAGGAAAAAGCAAGACAAGAGTGTTATTTCTGCAAACACAAACACCCACAGAGCTCCTTGCCGGCTGGAGACGAAGGCACACAGGCTGGTGCCATGTCTGTGTAGCTCCCACCTCCCCAAACTCTGCTCACCAAGACTTCACCTGAAGCAGCCAGTTTGCTTGGGACAGTCCTCCTGCCTCCCTGCTTGGAAGCAGCTGCACCATTCCTGGAGCATTGCCCGCTGATCAGCTCCAGCTCCCTGCCGCAGGATCATGTTTGCTTACCCAAAGCACCTTCTTGCTTGTGAAGGAAAGAACCAAATCCCAGCTCGATCTCAGCAGTGTGATCCACCTGGGTGCCTCTGCTCCAGGACCACGCGCTGTGTGAGCAGCCCTGGTTCTGTCAGTATTGGCAAATCCAATCCCAGCCGGAGCGGTGCCTCCCGCTCATTAAGGAAGGGAGTAGTACCTGACAGAACCCTCCCTACCCACCTCTGCAAGCCACCCTCGGGACGCTGTCCTCACTCAGCCACTGTGTAACACATGTGGCAGCAAACCCGGCCCCTGTGTGGCCACAGTCTTGCCTGAGAGATGGGAGCCACCTCGGCTCTGCCAGATTCTGTGCCTGCCCCAGGCAAGAGGTGGGGTGGCTGCAGCCCGATTTCACTGCTGCACACCCATCCCCTACCCAACAATCCTCAGGGTCGGGTTTGCCTCCCACCCACACCTGCTGCTTTAATGGGGCAGCAGGAGTGGAGCAGCCACCTTCCCAGCAGGAAGGAGCTGGTGGAGGATTGTTCAAAGGCACAAGACAGTTCACGTGGCCAGTTCCTGCCATGCTGATTAATGTTCCTGAGGAACACAACTTCAGTCCAGTTCATCTGCTCCCTTTTATTTCCAGCACCTGGGAGCCATCTCCCTGCCACAGCATCTCTTGTGTATCAGTATCAAGTGCTTGGCTACACAGCTAATTTGTACAAATTAAACCAATTTTAAAGGGAAGAGGAGGTGCAGATTTACTCCCCATAAACATTTTGCTGTGTGGTCTACAACCTGCTCAAACCACATAGCTCCTCATGGTTGTAAACAACTCCCAATTGCTGGTTCCCTGCCTGTGTCTCCAAAACCATTTTGGGGTCGGACCCTCCATCCCTCCCCATCTGCCCACAGCTCCAGTCCCTGGAATTTACCAACACTTAAAAATATTTTACACATTCCTGTAAAATCACACACATTTAAAGCCAGTTAAGGCCTGAATTATGTTTTAAGATGTTGTCCAATTTGTAAGCATCATAAAAACCTGAAATAAGTTATCGCAGAAATAACCACAGGGAAACTACTGTCCCAACTCGCAGCTAAGGAGGCCATGACCCTGGAGCAGGAGCAGGCAGCTCTTGCTGTGGCTGATGCAGCCAGTGAGTGGGAGGGCTGCCTGCACTTTTGGGGGATCTATTTTAACCATCAGGTTTGCCTGGGCACAAATTTGTCAACAGCACAGGAGAGCCCAGTCACACTTCATCAGGGAACCCCATGAGTGCTTAAAGGAGGGAAGTGGGTGTCAGGACAATCTTCTGATCTCAACCTGTTTGGAAGCATGGAAGGAAGCACAACTTCGCTGACAGGTTTTTTCCCCAAAAGTATTATCCAGTGAGTCATTCAGGAGGCAATTATGCCCATGCAAAAAACTTTCCTGCCAAACCATATCAGGGTTCAGTCTCACATTTTGTATTTGATCAACCTGGTAGAGGCTGGTGAAGGAGGCTGCAGACCCTCAGCAGCACTGAGCACCAGCAGGCACACAAAATGACTTCTGCCTCCCAAGTCTCCAGTTCATTTCTGCAAGGGACCATTGCCCTCTGCTACATGACCATTCTCTCCATCATGCTTCTTTTCCAGTCATCACCCTGCTTCATCTTGATTTTTCTCTTAAATTCTCTTGGTTTTTTCTGCAAATTTCCAGAGGAGAAAGCCACTACAGAGTAGGATGCACCAGCATTCCTTGGCACAGGAAGGCCTCACTGGGTTCCCAGTCACCCTAAGGGTCTCCAGTGACACATCTGGGCCATTGGCTTCCCACCACCTCCATGCCGGTCTTGAACATTATGGATGTGCACAAAAGGTGGGCCATGCAATTAAACTGCCCAGAGAAATACAAGGAGCAGGATCCATGCCTGAGAGCTGGTCCCCAGGAGCAGCTGGATGCCTTCCCCGTGTTTTGCACTCTCCATCTGTCTCCAATGGAAGGCAGGAGCCCAGCCTGGAAACGCATTGATTCTTTCCAGAGCTGCAAAACGAAGCTTTTTCATCCCAAGGACGCAGGCTGCTCTGCAAGCTGCCCTTCTGCCTCCCTAAACTCTGACCAGATTTCACACCGAGCCTTCAAAGGGAAGGAGCTGGAGCAGCATCCCCGGCAGGCAGCACAGTGGGGACTGGCCAGCTGAGCCCCCCAGGGATTCCATGGGGCCACTGGTCCTCAGGGCAGGGCAACAAGTTCTCATGGCAGAAAGGTGTTAAAGAAGGCCAAGCAAGCAAGCTGCGGCTCAGCTGCTGGCAGGGAATCAGAGAGCCCAGGTCTGTTTTGCTGCCAGGTTATCAGTGGATCCATCAAGGGATGCCTTCAAGACGCCAAATCTATCAGCTCTCCCATATGGATGCCATCCACACTGAGCCATTTCCTGCCTAATCGGTATCAGCCCTGCTCCTCCCTCCCCCAAAATTGCTCTTTACAGCCTGCTGCAACTCTACAAATATTTTTACAACAGGTAAAAAAGGCACGGATTGCATACCCCGCCCCCCCAACCTCCCTGGGGGCATTCACTGTGCACCACCACAACAATAGGGATGCAGGTGCAGGAAGAAATCCCTGGGCTCTAACATTACTTTGCACTGTGAATTTTCACAGTGGGTCTGCAAATGCCCCGGTGGGTGTTGAAGGCCTTGCAGGTACCCAGGAATAGGGACGCAGGTGACAGGGGCTGTACAGGACCTCCCTGGGTGCCAGGGCAGAGCCCTAGCCAGGGTGTGCCTTATTTACCAGCAGAGAGGAGTTTACCTTGCAAAGGTTTCTGTGCCTGATAGCCTGGGATTATTTTGTCTTTCATGTGGTCTCTAATGAAAGGGAGTCTGGAACAGATGCAGATTTGAAAGAAAAGAGGAGGAGGAAATTTCTTAGCATAGGGTTTCGGTTCCCCTGCCTATAAACAGTGCTGACAGCGAGAGGCGGCAGTGATAAACACGCCGATAAGAGCCCAGCTAGACAGGTAATCTGGCACAAAAGGTCTGTCTGGAGAAGTTTAGGCAAAAGTCGCCACACGCTGTTTAAAAAACACAAAACCTCAGGCCCTGGCCAGTGCGAGTGGTTGCACCAGGGAATTCCCCCAGCTGCCTGGGCACAGGGTACCCCGGGTAGGAGAGGAGTTACTCCATTACTAAACATGGTTGGTTTTCCTGCCTGGCAGCTGTGGGAATTCCCAGCAGAGGGGTTGTTCCCAGCAAAGGCTCTTCACATTCCCTCCACAGCCCCAAAACCATCTTGCTTCCTCCTCGTCTGATGAGCTGTCACATATTCTTAGAGTTAAATGTCTTCAATGCGCAGTATTCAGGGAAATAATTCCTCCTGTTTAAAGATTCATGGGCATAGGTGTTGGAGAGAAAAACAGCGGTTTTCCCTTCCTCATGGTCAGGAATTTCTGCAGAGCAGGATTATTTTTGATAACAATAAACAGCGTCTTGGCCCAAGGATCATCCCACTGGTTGATACCATTCCCAGGGTCCCAGGTAAAGGGACCATAAATCTTAAAGCCTTGAATAAAGAGTGTAAATATTTTAAGGCAGAAGCAGCATGTATAAATTGTGCAGAACTTTATAAAAGCCACAGAAAATACATCCCTGCCACACGAGCAGCATAAGCCTTACACAACAGCCGGGATGATTCACGGGAGTGGAGAGGCATGAATCACCCGAGGTGGGTGAAACAGGTTTTTACCCTGTACCTGTAATTCAGAGCAAGCCCAGCTTCAGCAGGGATCTTATCAGCCCCATCCTGCTCCCTCGGCACTGCTGCGTGACTTGACTTGCCAGCATCGGCATCACTGGGGTGTGATGGGAAGAGCCAGGGCAGGCCAAGGTGTTGTAGGAAAGCCAAGAAAGGTTTTCTTTCAGACCAGCTGATGCCTAGCAGGGATTGCAGAGAGATGCCCATTATTTTCAGGTGATAACAACAAAATATTTCTACAAAGAGCCATGCCAAAGGAGCAGAAATTGTATGAGTCTGGCCAGCACAAAGCTTCAGAAGTTGAAAGTGAAATACCCGAAGGCTCTGATGGCTCTCACTTGCCAAGTGACCTGGCTGCTAACAAAAGAGCCAGTGAGAGAAAGAGCCTGCTCTCTGGCAGGCATGGAGACACGAGTCTCTTTAAGGCTGTGAGAACTGAATCGGTGGTTAGAGATGAAGGTGCTCATAAGAAGCTGAATTTTAAAACCTGTAAATTAACTAAGTAAGAAAGTAGCAAGCAATCCTGGCTTCCTGAAAGGAGTTCATGCCTCTATCTGCTGGGATGCCTTCTTCCATTGTCAGGAGGGCAAACTAAGGAGAACTACTTGACATCATATGTTTGGGGTTTTAAAACTCTTTGACAAGGATCCCTTACGAGAGACTATTAAGGGAATTAAACACTTGGAAAGCAAATGGAAAAAGTAACACTAATGGTTGGAAGCAAAGAGGCAAAACAGCATATATTAACGAGGGCTACCTTCCAGAAGGCTATAGTACCCATGGGGAGGCTCCCCAAGTTTTTGTGTCAATACCACGGGTGTTAAAGAGATGCCTTAATGATCTGGAAAAGGAGAATGAAAAATGTCATAAGAAAAACCTGGCAGAGGACCCAAACTGCACAGAGTGTTCAGAACAAGCGAAGGCTACAGGGAACTTCAAAAGGCCTGAAAGGAGCTTGATGGATGGGCCAGTCAATGGCGGATGAAATCCAAAGTAGACAAATGCGTAGTCATGCACGCTGCGAGGAACAGGCCCCACTAATTCAAACAGAATGTTAAAGCACAAAGGAACAGGAGAGATAACAGGGGAAACGTTCTGGTGCCAATACCTCCATCGATGGCACCCCCACATAGAAATCCCTCTTGCAGTAGGATTAGAGGGTGCCATGCTCAGCCCTGGATGCTTCACTTTGGCAGAGGCATTTTCCAGCCTCACTTTCCCCTGGAGGAACCCAGGGCTGCACAGGCACAGAGGAACCCTGCCCATGGTTAGGCATGGGGATCAGTTCAGAACAAGGAGGTAAGTCAGGTGAGGCCAAGCATCTCTGTCAGGAACAGCTGAGCAAGAGCCTGGATTTGCAGGCTGGGGTTGCCCTCAGAGGGACTCTCCTCTTCTCCCAGGGGAAGAGCCCGATGAGGCCTGCCAGGAGTTTATCCAGCTGAATAACCTGACAGCAAGGTAAGGTTAAATGGCATGTCACTGCCCCCGCAGGGATCAGCCATCCCAGAGGATAGCTGCTCTGAAGCAGACAGGGAAGGTGGGAAGTCCCAGGAGGAGCCCAGGTTCAACGGGATCAGCTGGTCTGGTGAGGTCCACATGGTGCCTGACCCCGATGCTGTCACTCCCCTGGGACTGGGTGAGCTGCTGCTTTGCTCAGCTGGGGATGGCCCCAGCTCCCCACTTCTCCCCTCTCTCTGGTGCTGCCCAAACAGCCAAGAGGGGCTGTGGAGCTCGGGCTGGACTTCATCAGCATTAACAGGTCCCATCAGCGGGTGCTTGGAAGTGAAAAAAGATCTAAGGTGCCTTTGAAAGAGATGCAGATGTTGAGAGGCATCAGTCACTGAACAGGGGAGCACTGTGGGGGCAGGGGGTGGCCCCAGGACTGGAGGACGGATGCCAGCAGGGTCCTAGCAAGTGGTTTTGACGCTTGGGAGACACCAGGCTTTGGTGGGAGCTTGGCTTTGAGAGCTGGGCACTCCATCCCCAGCACTGGCTTTGGGGATCTTCCCATCACAGGCTGGGGAGGGGAGAAAGCAATAAATACACCAAACTTTGCAGTCTGGGGTGAGCAGGGACCTTGTGAGGAGCAGATGGGAAAGACCTGGTGGCAACAGTGCCAAAGAAGCCACGCACACACAGCCAGGAGCAGGGGGAGGGAGTGTTCATCCCCACAGGGGAAAATAAACAGAGACCCAAAGAGCCTCACCGGGTTTTTCCCATCCATTCACAGCTTTGTCAATGGTTACTTTTCCGCAAATAAATTCAATATTTATTTCCAACAAGTGGCTGGTGGGAGGTAGAGGAAGGAAAGACACTTATTGAATAATTGCACAACCCTCAAGAAAAGCCATAAATTACCCAGCTCTGTCACTATAATTTCCAGCCAAAGTCCTAATGAATCTTTCCCAACAATAGTGTAAGGACAGGTCTGAAAATGTATTGAACCATCTAAGCACTTGGGTAAGCAAAGCAGAGGCATTAATAACCACCACGAGACAGCCCACACAGCAGCAGGGACAGAGCATTGTGGGCTGCCTTCACCCCACAGCCTCTGCCACAGCCTTTGCTGCCCTTTCACAAGGAGAGGGTGGCTCTGGGGGTCACCAGCCAAAAAGAGCAATTGGAGGCTTAAATAGTTCAAAGGTTTTTGATAATTATAGGCAAGAAAACTCAACAGCAGGAAGGCATCACTAACAGAGGCAAGTGCCTGAGGTATGTCTATGGGTAGGAGAGCAGCGACAGTTTTGCTGGTTTACCCTGTAGTTTTGGTCCACAAAGCAATAGAAGATGAGAGGTTTGTCCACACAATGAGTCGTGTTTCACCTACAGCCTTCAGCCTAGCACATTAATGTAAGAGCAGATAAAAAATACTGGCAATTTTTTTGGCCAGACAATAGAAAAATACAATAAAAGCTACTTCTGTGAATTGCTTTTCCAGGAAGTGTTTCTTAATTCAAACACATCTTTCTGCCTTTTCTCCTCAAACTCTTCCTGCAACCAGCAGAAGGGAATGTTAAAAAAAAATAAAAACTAAGTACTCAAGTGGTGGGGGGTGGGATGGACAAACCCCAGCCCTCACCAGGATTACAGCCACCATCACAGCTGGGGCACAGCAGCACCCTGATGGCCATGGGATATGGGTGACCAGGGCTCCTGAACTCCCTTCTCCCAGACAAGCCCAGTCCTGAGCTTCTCCAAATCATGCTCCTAAGTCCCCACTACGCCTTGTGCTTTCACTTCATGTTTCACTTCTGCACTTCAAATGCTGCTCCCACAGTGAGGATTTAGTGCTGCAGCCACCCTCCACCGTGTATCCCATAATGCCACCTCCAAACCACCAGCACAGCTCTCTGCAGTGTTCACAGGACCCCATTACTGACATCCGAGCACTTCACCAACAATAATGGATTTAAGCCTGCAACCTCCAGCTGAAGCAGGGAAGAGTTATTACTGCAGTTTACAGAGGGGAAACCACGACACAGCAGGGCTGGCTTGCCCAAATCCGCGGTGAAATTTGTATTGAAGCAGGTGAGAGGGATGTGGTTTTCTGTCTCTTGGATTAGCATCTTAATATCAAATATTCTGTTTCCTTCCTATCCCCATGGATGGCCTTCCTCCACCAAGGTTTTGGATGTTATTGCCTGCCCAGCCACACTGGAGTTTTCAATCCAGATGGACGTACCCCAGCCCTGCTCTGCACAGAAGGCTCCTGGGACCCCAGGGGGCAGCTGAGAAGGGGGTCCCATAGGAGATCACAGCCTCCCATGAGCAGACAGATTAATGTTTCAACTTGTCTCGGTTTGACATTTCCATCTGGTCTGACAAACTAAACATTTGAGTTTGCAAATGTCAAAGTATTTCCATCAAAAATGTCGGTGGGGAAATCTGACATTTCCTAATCTCTTTTTTGTTCCCATTCTGCGAACATTTTTGATATTTCAACTTCGTCTTGATTTGAGAGGGAAAACATACTGCAATTTTTAACCAGTTTAAGCAATTACATATTTTTAACCTAAGCCATTAGCTAGGTCCTGTGGGCTATTCCTGCCAGGAACAGACATTGATGGTGGCACTGGACAGTCCCTCCATGAACCCCGGTTATTTACAGAGGGGGTTCAAAATCACAGCCCACAGCATGCTGGGAAGCAAGCACACGAAGTTTCCTCACTCCAGGCTCCAAGCCGCATCCAACCTGCCCTTCACCTCCAACTTCTTGCTCAGCTTTTTCATGGGATCATGCTGAGCTCCATCTCCAGGGGCCTGGGCAAGGGGCTTCTCACCCCCTCCCGGTGCGTTAGTGGAAGACGGAGCAGGAGTCAATGCAGAAGAGCACGTACGGTACAGAAATCTATAGTCAGCTGCATTTTGATACAGTTCCCAAAGTACCTAATTATGCAGCTCAGATTTCTTCCTGCTCCTCATTCCAGCGATAGCTCACCCTGAATCTTTATCAGGCCTTCGGGCTGCGCAGACTGAAAGGAGACATTCGGCTCTCCCCTCTTCCCAGCAGGACGAGAGGGCAAAGGTAGAAGGGCAGCATACTGCTCTTGTCAGATTTGCAGAATGCAATGTCAGGGAGCAGGCGTCTAAGTGCACATAACACCTAAATAAATGCCTGGCTTCCCCACGGTGCTCAGGCTGTGCTGTGGAAGGCTGGTGTGGAGCCAAGCAGGCAGCTGCAGCAGCACAGGAACACGCTCCGAGGGGGTCTTAGAGGGATTTGGGAGAGGGACAGCGTGCATGAAAATTGCATCAGAGCAACAGCTAATTGCCAAGATTAACAGGCTCCAACAAGTGAAGGGTGAGCACTTGAAGTATGAAGTGTTGACTGAGATGCAAGTGTTACCCACAGAGCCAAGTGGGGATGATGTGGAGAGGGGCAGAGCTATTTTTGAGTGGTGAGGGGGGCTACACAGCCCCAGAGGGACTGAATGGCCTACTGCCCCTTACCTATAGCAGGGAGCATGGCTTCTTGGTGGGAAGATGTGAGGAAGCACAGAAAAGGAAACCATGTTCCTCCACCCACGGGCTTGCATATTGGAGTTTTCTCAAAGTGGGGTCAAGAACAGGCAGCAGCACTGCCAAGGTGCCACTGGCTGTTACCCACACCATGTCCTCACCATTACATCCCAGGAAAGGCGTAGAAATGATATTTGCAATTAGAAACTCATGACTTAACCAGAGAGGCTTGAGCCACCAGGAGCAAGCACACAACAGGGTGCAGGTGGATGCCTGCTCTGGAAAACCAGAGCCAGCTGCAACAAAAACAAATACAGCCAACCAGCTTCAATGCTCAGCCAGCCCAGGGAGATATTAAGTGCACAGTCAGGGAGAACTGTGGGGTGGCTGCAGGAATTGGACAGTTTATGAGATAAATGAACACCGTGGCCAGGAGAATTTGTTGGTGTTTAAATTAAATGATTATGGACACAGAGGTACTCTGGCTTTGGCAGAAACACCTGGGAATGCATACCTAGCACAAGGCAGAGGCTGATGATAGTGTGTGCTGCAAGAGGAGAGTGCCTACAAGAATGCCACAATTGTCCCTATGGATGAGGGGAGGGAAGAAGGACAGCTGGGGCAAGGGCAGCAGCCCAAATCTAGAAACAGCTTTGCAGCAAGATACTGCCATGAGGAGAGAGATGGGTGGGAAGTGCCTGGGAGCACTGGGCAAGTTGCAGAGCACACACCAGCATTGCAATGGCAAAGCTGGAGGCTTTGAAAATCCTTGTAAAGGAGTCAAGGGAAAAGCTGAGAAGGAAACACAGAAAATTCAAAGGAAAAGCTAAAAGGAGTGTCTTCCACCACAAACATCAGTAGTGGGAATGAAAAAAGTGCTTGGCTCCATGCTGAGCTCCCAAGGATCATTTTAAGATAGGGGCTCAGAGTGCTGGCATGTGCTGTAAGTGGCTGATGCTGCAGCAGGATCAGGAGAGCTGGGCACTAGTTACCTGCACAAGAGTGGTGCCCCTGTGAATTTGTGCCTTCAGGCCCCAGAGGTACAATGCAGAGAGCCATGCCAGTCTGTGGCTCTCCTGCTAAAAAAAACCCCCAAAAAAGGGAATGTGAGACATCTGTGTTTGGCTTGGAAAGGCAGGAGTGCTGCGGAGGAGGAGGATGATGAGATTCATACCAAGTCCTGGAGGAAATCGATGTGGGACCTGGGAGCAATCCCTGTTATCCCCAGCTGGCTGGTGGCAACTTACAAGCACTTCCCCTGAAACCAGGTTTGGGGCAGGCGTGATTCACAAAATAGAGAGAGATAAACTTCTAACAAACATTATTTGCAAACGCATCATTCAGCCAGCCCCGTTTCTAGGTTACACAGCTGACAATTTTGCAATGCAGAAAGAGAAAAAAGATCAAAACCAGCCAACATGTCAAGGAACATAAGCCACAGAAGACAAAACACAGGGGAAAAAAAAAAAGAAAAATACCAATTTTCAAAGAGAAAAGAGAAAACATTAAACCATAGGGTGCCTGGAGATCTCTACCAGAACCAGCCTTGTCTTCCTCTTTACCAGGGCTAGGAAGTCAGAGTTAAAGCGATGAAAACTTGCAAACTCTTTAGGGTAGGTTAATGCAGGGCAGTGAACGTGGTGCAGGGCACAATGAGCTTCCTGTCACGGCTGGGTCCCACTGCAGGGGACAGCTCTGCTTTCCCAGTGCCTGGCATGGGGATGTCCTGGACTATTCATGTGCACAGCAAATGTTTTGAACACAGCTGAGGTGGAAAAGAAAATGCCTGAATATCACTGCAGATATTCCCTCAAATGCGTCTATGCATAATGCGGCAGCATTCAAAACCCAAATAAAACATTATAGAATATATAAAGGGTGGGAGAGAAAATACTATTATATAAAGCTGTCTTCACATCCAGACTGGGGGCCTTTCCAAAAAGATACACTTTAGCCAAACAAATAATGGAGCTCGGTGCAGGGATAACCGGATGAGGTTTAATGGCCTGTAATAGGCAGGAGGTCAGGCTAAGCGAGCTAATAGTTTCTCCTGGCCTTAAAGCCTATGAATGTATGAATAAATCAGAGGAACACTTGTTTAGTTCCAGTCCCCCAGTCTGAAAAATTATGGTGCAGCAGGAGAGGAAGGAAATTAGAGATGGGCAGTGGACACAATATGGGCATGAGGAAGGGGATGAGGGAGGTTCAGGGAGTGCAGCACTGGAAAAAGCCAAAAGCCACAGACGAAGATGCTGGGTTTTGTGACTGACCTTGGAGCTGCTGGACAGAAGGATTTGCTGCAGTGAATTCCAGAAGTGAGAGAACAGCTGGGAAACAGCAGCAGTTGCTGGGGCAGGAGGGAATATATGCCTTGGGCCAGCATCAGCCCCATGGCCAGAGGGACCAGGAGCAGATGTGACACTAGAAGAGGTGGCACTGGTCCTCATTCCCTAATGCCCATAGGCGAAGTAAGAGATCCCTCTGCCAAATACTTAATTCTGGGACGGGTTGGGACTGAGAAATCCCAGAATAAACACTGTCAGTGTGGAGCTGGGAAGCACCAAAAGCAAGGACATTAAATGAGTGAAGCCACAGGGATAGCAGCTGACCAGTAGAAGAAGTTGGAACTTTCAAAATGTTCCAGGGAATATGAAGGGCTTTTAAAGACATTGGGGAAAAGAAGCACTAGAGAGACAGAAGGATAATAATAAATGAGAAAGAGACTGGAAAGAATGAAGAACTTTAAAATGGCTGTTGTCGAATTGCTTTTTTAAATTGCTCTTTAAGGCGATAACTGAAGAGAAGAGGCATGGTCAATTAGGAACTAATGAAGACCTTGTAAATACACTTACTGATAAAAAGCACGTAAGGGAAGCTCTGACAAGCCTAATGTGCACAAATCAGCCAGGGTGAACAACACGCATTCTGAATTATTAAGGGAATTCACTAACGGACTTAGTGAGCCTCCACCACTTTAAAACCCACCACCAGCACTGAAAATAAAATTGCAGCTGGCCAAATTCTGAGCTGGCATAACAAATCAGTGAAGGACCTGGGAGTGGGGGGGGGGGGATGATGGGAACTGCCAGAGAAGGAAACAAACACAAACAAAATTTAAAAGAAAAATAAAAGGAAGAGACTGGAAAAAGGAGACTGACAATTAGTAGCCAGGAAATTTGTTTCATCTGCCAGACAAGGAATGCCAAAAAAACTGGGGATTAAGGAAAAGGCATTTGATGCTCTTGAAGGAGAGCAAAGCCACAGGCAATGCCAAGGATGAATTTATTAAAGAACAAACTAGGGCGGTTAAAGCCGGTTAGTATTTGTCAGGGCTTTGCACCCTCTCTGGAGGCAAGCACTGGTGGATAAAGCCTGGCAGGACACACAGCATTTCATCCTGTGTCTCACAGACAATTCCTGGAGGAATTAACTGGTTCCAAAGCAAGGCCAGCTTTGGAGCCCACATGGCACAGCAGCCAGTGGAGGAACCAGCACTAGGTTTGATCTTGTTTGGGATGAACATTAATGATCCAGAAGATAAATGGCAATGTAATTGCATTTGCAGATGATGCTTAATTAGGACACACTGCGAACAGCAATAACACAACAGGAACTGGGAAGGTTTGAAACACAGGTGGAACCGGGAGAGTGATGAGCCTGGAAGGATGCAGGGACCTCAGGGAGACGGTGTCCTCAGTGTAGGTGGAGGGGAAGAGCTGGAAGACAACCGTGGAGCAGGAGGAGGCTGGAAACAGGAGATTAGGTGGGATTTCTCAATGAATCTGTCCTGCCCTCTCAGCGCTCTGAAAGTTACCAGGGTCTCTCAAAATCATGAGTGGTATGGTAGGGTTTAGCCAGGCCTTTTGTAGCACAAGGAGGACACTGTTGCTGCCTTGCCTGGAAGTTTTGGGGCAGAAAGGGTGGTTCTGGAGGTCAAGAGAAAGAAAATCATTTGGCTCCAAGGAGCTGGGATGGCAGCTCTCCCCTGTGGCATGGCCAGGGCTAAATGGGCACACAAGAGAGATGACATCTCCACTCTGGGAAAGGGCACAAAGATTTCCCCAGAGCGGGAGGAAACTCCCTTCATGCCATCACCCCGAGCAGGACAGGGCAAATAAAAGGAGTCCCAGCAGAGCGGGTGTTATTTGGGAGAGCTGTCAGAGTGCTCACTCCTGGGGCACCTCTGCTTCTTATCCGCCTGATGGAAGCTGACGTTGCATGAACCTTTCCGAGCAAACTCAAATTATTTTAATTTCTAAATCCAAACAGCTCCAATTATATCATTTCCCCTGTGCGAAGCTGGGTAATGCTCTCCCTCTGCTTCCCTGGCAGGGCTACGGCAGCCCTGAGTGCAGGCAGTGCTGGCGGCTCAGGGCTGGTTTGGGGGTGCCAGAAGCCCACACTCTGCTGTTCAGGGACAGCTCAAGGGGCACATTGGGACAGACCCCAGCAGGAGAAGTCAGATGGGGTGATGGTGAAGTGATTTAAATAAATAGGAGTCTCCAAAGATCAGTATCAGGGAAAAAAAAATCAGGCTTTTTAAAGAAATTAAAAATCTTTTCCATGAATATTCCTATCCACAGCAGAACTCTTTGGTTTTTCTCCTTTTGCTTCACACAGAGCAGCCTTCCTTGGCATGCTCAGGGAAGATTTCACCATAAGGATGAGCAACAAACCATTTGGTAGTTACGGAAATAAAGGGGTGAAAAAAGCAATTGAGGAAACACTTCCTAAAGAGCTCTGCTTAACTAATTAACTGAGTTTCTTCTTACACTAGTCTGTTCCTCACATCTTCAGTGCCATCCGTTTGCAGAGGGTATATTGCACTAGCACTTATATATCATAATTGCAATTATACACCTGGAGCTGCCTTTGGTAATTATTTTCTCCCAGAAGAAGATGTCTCCCTTTTCTCCAAAATTGCTACTGCCTCAGCACCCTTTTTTCACCTTTGTTTGACCCACAGCCCATACAGAGCAAGCTGAGCAATCCCTGGATGCAGTTTCTGCCTCTCCCTCCCAGGCTCCTATGGCTTTTTCCACCTCCACCCCCAAAAGCCCCATCGCCCCCAGCCTCACTTCTTTCTCCTCCCTTCCCCTTGCTGCCTTCTCTTCCATCCTTCCCTGTGCTATTTTTACCAGGGTGCTAAGGTCTCTGCTTCCAGCAGCTCACAGAGACTCTTCTCCAGCTCAGCCAAGTCAAATTCCAGGCACATTCCTTGCACCCACACTCAACTGCCCAAGCCAGCGAGGGTTTTCTGCCGAGCCACCTCCAGCCCAGCCACACGGTCCCAGCAAACCTGGTCTCACACAGACAAGCCACGGCTCTGTCACACACAGAAGATGCTGACACTGCTGCCACCACCTCTAGCATCCCTCCGCCAGCCTTGCCCTCACTGCCCTTTAGCACCTTCGGTCCTGCTCCAGCATCACCTGGCTGCCGGCAGCCCCTGAGCCCAGCAACCTTAGCGCCCCTTCTGCAACAGCTGGGGGCAAGGCAGGGGCTGCACTGCTCTTGCTCCCACCTGGAACCCCTTTGCTCCAGGAACCGCAGCTCTTCGGCACCATCTCCCTTCCAGGCTCCGCTGGTTTGCTGCAGCACCCGCACGCCCCCTCCCCCTTAGCCCCTCCATTTCTGGTTTAAATTCCCAGCCCCTTATCACATTACAAAGTAACCGGGGCGCCTCTGCACTCCTCTAAACTTAAACACCTTTTATTCTCATTAAAGGGGGCTGTGCTTCTCTCCTGCTTCTCTATCTCCCAGTTAAAAGCCAATTAATTACTGTTGACTTTCCCAGCAGATGTTCTCGCTTCGGCACTGGTCGGAAACGCGGTGATTTGTGAACCGCAGGGCTCCGGTGTGGAGGAGTGAGGACCGGGACATGCAGGCCGGCAGGGAAAGAGCCCTTCCCAGCCAGCCTGGCTTTTGAAAAGGGAGAGAGAGCATGGCTGTTTATGAGAAAGTCACTGGCTGTTTTTCTTGGAAAGAAGCAAAATCCTCAGATAGGGGTAAAATCCTGATTCCACAGAAAATGAAGCAGTGTGGATTTCAGTTGGGTCTGGTCAGAGGTTTATTTCCCCTTGTACGAGAAACCTCTCATAAATCACCGCTCTCTCCAAGGGCTTTTCAAAGCAGTGATGCAAAACAGAACTGCACTGTCCGCCAAAGGCTGCCGGCCCCAAAGTGCACAGGGAAGTGAAAAGGAAGTGGAGACCATCTCAACTGCCCTGCCCCTGCCATGTCCCCACCACCCTTCACCTGTTTTTCCACCCCTGCAGCTCACAAAATACCAGCCAAGGATCTGGTATTTTGTGAGCTGGCAGGAGGAACAGAAGGGATGAGAAGCAAAGGGGTGCTGGGGGAATGAGATAGGTGATGGATCAGAGGGAGGATGACCTGGATGTCGTCCAAGGAAAGGGGCAACAGTGCTTGGTGATAGGGGTATCGTTGCCATGGTGTGTACAGGTGCACTGGTGGGCATGGGCATCCTCATGGGCATAGTCACCCCTATGGGCATGGGCATCCTGCTGGGCATCCCAGAACAATACGGGGAGCAAGGATGTCCCAGTATGAATGGGCATCCTGGTGAGCATGTGCAGCTTCTGGCTGGGGTTGGCATCTTCACCACTGCTGGGTGAGAGGAGTGCAGCACACCAGTGCAGAGCGGGTCACAGGGGTATGGAGTCTCTGCCCATAGGGAGCATGTCAAAGGCACCTTTTTCTGCAAAAATGCTGCTGAAAATACTTGCAAACAGTGAAGCTCCTGGGCTAACAGCCATGCAAATCCCCCTGATGATTACAGTGACTTTCTAATATCGACAGAAACCTCTGTGCTAATGAAATGCACTGAAGTTAAGCAGCCGTGGAAATGCCAGTGTAAAGGAGAAAGGCCACCAAACAGGCACTAATGGAAACCCAAATCCCCAGAACTAACTGGCTGTGATTGGAGAAGAGGGAAGGGAACAGAGTTCTCCTGTGTCGTTGTCCCTGGACAGTTGTGTGACCTTCTCTGGCTTTGAGTGGTGCCACTGTCCTCAGAAGAGGGGGGATTCATGGGTGGGGGTACCAGTGGATGGAAGGGAACACTGGGCGTGGAACCTGGGAAGATAAGGAGCAGTTTATCCCTTTGTCCCTCAGCTCCGGCACTCTGAAGTGCTTGTCCTTCCTAGGGAGCCTCCAGTGGGAGCCTCCAGTATGGCTGGGAAGTGCTGTCTGTGGAGGAGGTGCCTGAGGAACGCATCTACTCGAGCCCTGCCTAGCCCTGACAGGCTGTTTCCCACTGAGCTGCAGGAAGAAAATGGGATTTCAGCTTTTCTTTTTCATGGTAAATGTTTCTGATTCTGCCAGCCGATGTATTCACCTCTCAAGTTAATAGGCAATAAGCAAAGCCGTGCCATTCTTGTTAAGGAGACAGAAAGGGTTCAATTTAAATGCAATGTGCGAGTGACATAAGCTGGGATGGGAGAATACCCCGGGCCTCCTGGCAGTGGTTCAGGGAGCTGGGAAAGGTGGTTTGCATTTTCTCTAACAGCAGAGGCAGGCTGTGGGCATGGCTGGAATATACCAGCACCGAAAATAAGGATTTTTGTCATTTTGCTGTCAGCTCTGCCAGGTGTTTGAATTGAAAGTGACCTCAGACATGGGTCTTCCAAGCTGCTCCCTCCTGGTTATCAGGACAGACCAGGCACCCTCTCCCAGCACCACTCTGCCCTGCATGCTGCCACTCTTTGAAGTGCTGGAGCAGCACAGCCCAGCACTGTGCTGATGCAGTGAACCTCATCTTGGTGGAGAGAGGCAAGAAATAGGAACTGAATCCCTTCAGACATCATCCATCTTCCCGTGTGGGCTGCAAGGTTCAGGCGGTGCAGCAAACCAGGGGGCCTGTGCTGCAAGTACATTTTCTGTTGAACACTTTCTACTAATTGCACTAAAAATCTCACACTGAGATGAGAGTAAAGGCACCCATGTGGTCAGCAAGAACATGCTCAAGTCGACTCATTACAAAATCCCCATTGCTGATAGGGCCCTCTTTTTAAATAATGTGTGGCATTCTTCTTGCTTTACAAAATTCCTTTTAAAGGAGAAATTGCAAAAGCTTTCTAGCTCCTTTGATCATTTTGAGGGTTATTTCCAGTGTGGGAACGAGACATTGACTTGAAGAAAAAGGGAACGGTGCTGAGCTGAGGGAAGCGCTCAGTGGGGTGGCTGCACTGGGCTCTCCTCACATCTCCAAGGAGAAATCCTATGGCCATGCACAGAACACTGCCTGCCATCACAGACATGTTCCCAGAGCCCAGCATTGCTGCTGCAACTGGTCAGGTTTGGTTGGCCCTGATCCCTGGGACTAGCTGGTGAAAGAAAAAGAGATAAACAGGGGGACCAGGGGACTATTGATGATTTCATTTGATGTCTGTGTCACCTTGGAGGAGCCTGTGCAGTTTGCTTAACAAAGTTGAAAAGTGTCAAAATTTGGGTTCCAGCCTTGACTGAAGCCATGGGTGATGGGAATGGGGCAGCACACACAGAGGTTGGGTTTTCACTGCCCAAGGCAATGGCCAGCCCCACATCACTGGACATCACTCCAAGGAGCCCTCACTGCCAGGACCAGCCCTGGGCTGTGCCAGGCTCAGCACTGCTGAGGACATACAAGGTCACCACCAAAAGCCTTCTCATTGCTGTGGCATGTGAGGGATCAGTTTCCCTACAGCCACGCACGTCCTTTGGCTTAAACACCAAAGCCCTGGCAGGTAAAACCCTTTTTGTCTTTTGTCTTTTTATTGAAGGGCAGAATGCGCAGGGGAGGGAACGGCAGCCGGGTGTGTTCTAATGAACCTTGATTTCTAGCAAAGCCTTTAATAGTATCTTGGTCTTGTGGTATCTTGCTTGAAAAATTAATTCAAATTGGTTTGGATATAAGCCTTTTCACAGGGCTGAGAACAAGCAGAAGGATCTGAAACAAAAGGGAACAATAATATCTTGAGCTGGAAGGTGCTGTTCAGACCCAGCAAGGATTGGTGTAAGGCCTGGTTTTATCTAACACCTTCAATTAATTATCTGGGAGAGGGAACAAACAGCACCTTAATTAAATCTTCAAATGACATTATAGTGAAAAGGTGTTAGACACTTACAGGGACGTGCAAAGTAGAAGGAGGTGGAGAGAGCTTGGCTGACTCAGTGATGCCATTCGGGAGGAGGACCTGGAGCAAGCTGCATTCTCCAGGCACCCCTTTCCCCCCTCTGCCTCATGTTGCATTCACAGAGATGAACGTGGGAGAGATCTCAGCCGGCTAGCTCTGTCTCCAGCATCCTCTGACCTCCAGATTCCTGTCTGAGCAGGTTTTGGTGCTGCCAAAATCATCACCATGGAACGGCACCCGCTCCTCCTGCCTGCTGCCCCCGTGGCTACGGTAACTCCAGTCACACCGGACCACTGAGGACTTGCACCTCCCGTGGCTGCTTGAGCATCTTTGAAGCTGTATCTGGGCTGGGTCTGCTCAGAGGAAAGCCAAAACCCTTCAAGCAATCTGTTTGAGCTGGTGGAAACCAAGGGAACTTAACAGTGGCACACCTATGGTCTTAACTGGAAATGCCAGTTTTATTAATAAAGAAACCAAGCTAAGGAAATTCTGGACAAAAAAATTTAATTAACTAAAAATTGAGCTTCCAGAGGAAGTTACATAAACATATTGAGGAAAAAAAATAAACACACAGAATATTTCCTAGAGAATTAAGAAGAGCCATAAGCATTTCAGTCTAGAAATGAGAAACTAATATTGTGAGCATAAAGATTTCAGTTCCTTTGCAGTTCATACATTTTATAACAGAAATCCAGACATCTAAAAACCAAAATAAAACACTCCAATAACAATCATAACTCTGACTCTCTCTTTTTCTTCTTTCCTGGCACCCAGACAATGGCTCAGAAATGTATCTCATAACTCGAGCTTGGCGCCGGAAGTGACTTCTATAAAGTGGGATAATTAAGCAAGAGTAACGTGTTATTTTTGAAATTACATCCTCGCCATAACATGCCAGAGGAGGATGCTGGGCGGCCGCGGGCTGCGACCACTGCTGGATCCATGCTGGCACTCCCGGCACTGAAGCCTCGGTCAGCATTTGCAGAGAGGCATTGCCAGAGGCTCAGGATGGCTGCAGCCAGCCCCGGCTTTGCATTTGGGAAGAGGTAATGCTTAAATTGTGTTTAACTCCCAGATTCTCGGCTGCTGGGCAGGGCAGAGGGGAGGGTGGAGGTCAAAGCAAGGCTGCTCCTGGCAGAATGATTAATTCCGGCTGCGAGGAGCGGGTTTGCAGTGCTCTGAAATGACAAGCATTGACATCTCCCCATGCCTTATCCTGCTGCACTAAGGCTGTGTTTTGCATCTTGTATCATGCGTCACATGTTTTTGGTGCGGTGTGGCTAATAAACCAGCCGCTGGCAATTCCCACTCTCCTTTTCCACTCCAGATTTTTATTGCTGGGGCTGGTGTCCATCTTTTACATCCTGGTGTTTATTTTTCCCTATTGTTTAGATTAACTTTAACTTCAGGTGGACGCCAGGCTTTTGTTCAGGAAAAAAAACACAATCCCTTGAGCAGCCAGATCTAAAAACATCTTGCAAGCACCTCTAAATATTTCAGGGAGAGAGTCTGTCGGGGTTGCAGGGAACGTCTCCGATCTGCTCTCATTCATAGTTTAGCACATCCCTCGCCTCCTCCCACCTCCACAAGCGATTGCGCCTGAGCTCAGACACACACACACCTTTCTCATGCTGAAAACATGTCAGCAGCTTCCCGCGAGGAGCTGGGCCAGCCCGGGCTGCCAGCTCGGCTGCCCCGGCCCTGTGGGGGGGAGAGGAGCAAGAGGAGAACCGCTGCCTCCAATTAATCCTGAGCAAAGTCCCAGTGCAGCCAGAGAGAGCTCAGATTTATCTCCCGACTGCCTGACTTGGCTCCTCTCTCCCCAACATTTGGCAGCGGCGGCTCCGGCGCGGTGGCTGGTGGAAACCCACGAGGGTCCGCCGGAGCTGGAGCCTCTCCAAGGAACCTGCTGAGGGTCTCTGTGGAGGGGTGGGACCCTCGGGGCACCCCAGGACAGGGTGCCCGCCCTGCTGTGCTCTGCTCCCATGGTGTGCTGCTGCCTGCTGGCTCTGACCCTCGCGCCCGCCGCTGGCAGCTCCGCCGGTAACCGCGGGCGCACGGGAGCCCGGCCTTGGCTGGGATCCACGCCAGGCAGGAATGCCGCGGGGAAGGCAACCCGCAGCCAGTGCCTAGCAGAAAGGATGAGCAGGCTGGTTAAAGAGGTGTGAAAATAACATTTTGTTTCAGTTCGGTTTGTTTTTTCCCCTAGTCCTATTAAAAGAAAAGATTGGTGAAATCCCTGCAGCCGGGACAGAGCCAGCCACGCTGGCAGCTCCTCCAACTTTAGAGAGAGAATGGAGGCAAGTGATGCCTGGGAGCGACGCCGAGATGCTGCTTAACCTTGGAGATGACCCATCTGCCCAGGCAGCTTCCTCCAGCCCTGCTGCTTGGGCACGGAGGGATAAAAGGAGTCATGCTACCAGTACAGAGCAGTAAGTCACACTGAAAAAGGAAAAGGAGAAGCAGCAAAGGCAGAGGAAGGTCGAGAAAGGGATGGAATATGTCCTGAGAAGAAGGAAAGGTGAAGAAGCATTTTGGTTCACTGCTGCCTGGGGAGGCCTGGCAGGCAGAGCAAGCCCACAGCCTCGCTGCTTAATTCCCACTGCGCCAAGAGGAACAGGATATCGCATGTCATTTGTAAATAAACCCGCGGCATCAAAGGAACCCTGTATCCCTATGCACCCATCCAGGGCCGCCACTCCGGGGAGAGCATACCAATGATCCCAGGGGTGGAGCACAGGGAGGCATCAGGGCTTTCGGAGCCTTGTTTACCTTCTGCACAAGCTGGTGGCATGCCAAAGGGGTTATCCAGGTGCCTGGAAAAGGGACGCATTTGAGGAGCGGGCGGAGATGTCCGCATTCCTGCAGCCCTGGGCAGTGGTCAAAAGCCGCCCCGCTGGGGTGCCAAACCCTGCAGTGATGGCTCCAGGAGGTGCTCGCAGGATGAGGACCCAGGACAAGAAGAAAGTCGCGGGTGCCACACGACTTCCTCGGGGCCCTTCTGCCACCTCCTGCCCCCGCCCAGGCGCGCGGGAGTCCGCAGAGGGAATCAGAGCTGCCTCGGCTCTCCGACTTCAAAGCCGTGAGGGGAACATAATGATGTGCGAAACGCCGAGCTGCCAGCTCCCCGCGGCCGGCCCCACGCTTCCTTTGGAGTAAATAATGCCGTCTTAACGACATGCTTTAATTGTGTCACGCTAATTTCACGAAAAAGTAGACAAGATTGAGCATGTGCGCAGTCACGGTGGGTGCAGGACCCCAGCCTGCAATGTCCCCCTCCCCACAATGGCCCGGTCACAGACGGGCTGCCTCATGATGCTCAGCCCGGGTGTGAGTGGCAGAGACTGCTCCAGGGATAAGGGAGTGACCGGCAGAGCTGTCCTGGGCAGGAGGCTCCAGGGCACCATGGGGTGCACGCGGGTGGGTGGTGCAGCCACCACTGCAACCATCGGCACATGCCATGAGGGTCCGTGCGAGGGGCTGGGATGCTGGGAAGCTGTAGAGTGAAGCCAGAGTTCTGCCAGTGTGGAAGGGACAGCTCATGGCTTGAGTTTGTCTGGGCTCCGTGGGCATTCCCGGTACAAAGGTACAGCGTTGTCCTTGATCACAGCGCCGCAGGGAAGGATGCTGTTGAGCCTTGCCTACCACTGAAGCCCTGTGCTGATACCTCAAAGCCAACCATGGGATGGCTGCAGGCAAACACCAGCTGGGAAAACCCCAGCAGCAGGACATGCTATGCCCGGGGCACAGTCATGTCCCCAGTGATGGGCACGGATGCTCACAGACTGAGCAGGAACATCTTCCAGCTCCCAGCTCCCATCCAACCTAATTCTTCCAAATCTGTTTCTTAAATGAGATTAGGACAAAGAGCATGAAGAGCAGAAATGTATACAAGGGGTAAATCAAGCCTGGGAAAATCCTCCAGTGAGCCTCGGCCTCCTGGCAGGATGTTTTGAAGTGACAGTCCCCAATTTCCATCTCCATGGCAACACTGGCTGATCTGGTGGTGCTCCCTGTCCCCCTGCATAGGCGTGCACAGCACCAGGATGCTTCTGGGTGGTTTGTGGCCGCTGTTATTTCTGCGGATTAGCATTTTGTTATTGTCTGCAGGCAGCCTGACCCCAGTCTCCACGGGGCTCTCAGCTGGGGCTCCTGGACCCCGAAGCCCCCAGGCGTGACTTTAGCCATTGGCCACATGTGACGAGGTGCTGAGAAGCCAACACCTGTGCCTACGGTGCGCCCAGTCACCCTGGCCACTGTAAGCTCTTTCCTGGACATAAACCCTTGGTTTTCAAGGCTGTTTTCTCACCAGATGAATGAAATAAACCAGTGATTAAAAGGAAAAGTAGGAAAATAAATTGCACCATGTGCAGTCGTTTGGACACCCCAGATGGCTTGTCAGCAGGGTTTGACTTTCAGGTCTACAGCACAGATGGCTCTGAAGCCAGGGGAAGAGCTGCTACCCGTCGTGTGCGGCAGCCCCCAGCCCTCAGGGCGCTTCTCCTCGGAGGTCAGGGGCCGTGGCTCAGCACCAGGGTCTCGTAAGTCCACCATGGTGTGCTCAGAAGAGGCCCCACTCCCATGGCTGTTGCACTGGATGGGTGACACTGTGCAATGCCCTGGTGTGCTGCCTCTTGTGCTGCTCTGTTTGCACCAGGTGATACCAAAACATTTTGAGAGCAATTCAGCCAGGCACCATGCCAAGAGCAGGATGTGAGGGCTGACTTTGGGCAGGGAGCATGGTGTCGCTGGGGAGACATTGCGCCAGGAGAAGACTGGAGCAGTTTGGGGAACCTCGGTGGCCATGCTTGCCCTCTACTCCACACAGTAGTGATGACAGCCGTCCTCTTCTCCATGAGCCTGCGGCCCTCAGAGCTCCCTTCCTCCTTTTCCTCACAGATATATGGTCTAATTTGGAACAGCAACTCCTTTGAGTGGAGGCTGCATCAGTCTCTGCCTGGAACTGCCAGACACATCAGCGTGGTGGCATCGTCACGAGACAGTAGCAATAATCATTAGCACTGGGACTGAGGACTCTGTGCTGGCAGTGATGTAGCATTTCCATTAGGAACCTCATACCATTCTATTACTATGGCATTAGCAGGAACAACGCTGCTGCGGCCCTGGGAATGGAAGAGGATGTTGGCTGTGATGGGGCAGCAGCTCCTCACCAAACCTTCCTGCTCTGTTGCCAGCCAGGATGCAGTGGCAATGCTCATGTCATCACCCGGGGGGAAATCTGTCCCTCATCACTGGTGGGTCACCCTGTCACACAGAGGGTCTGTCCCAGCATTTTGGCACTTGGTTTTGTTTCCTTTTTTCCCCCCATCTCTGGTTTTCATTGTAAAGCTCCAAACTTTCCCCTCCACTTCCCTGCGTGCAACAACATTTCCAACTCTCCCCTCCTTGGAGACCCACGAAGGCTCCAGGAAGAGGGAGGTTTGTGATAAACAGATGGGAAATAGGGAAAATAGTCAAACAAAGAGAGGAATGAGAAGGAGAAGAGAACAAGGTGCAGATTCCTGGCCACTGGGGTAGGAGGGGGAAGCGGGTGGATTATTACGTTAGGAGCAGCTTCAAACTCCCAATTCTCAGGGCACGAAACCTGCACAATTTAAAGTAGTCAAAACAAACCCTTTGCCGCTATTTATACTTGGGCTGCCTGCAGGCGGCAAAACCTTGACTCCATATTCCAGGCCTAATAGATTCCAGGTGTTTTCCAATAAACTCCCCTCCTCCAGTGAGAAGACTGAATAAGCTCCAGGCACCTTTCGTTCCCTCATCCCCCTCGGAGCAGCCAGAGGGAAGGGGCTGGCCCCCAGGGTGACCAACACAGTGGGGCATCCCCTGCTCCCAGCCTTCACTGCTGAGGTTGGAAATACAGGCTGGGAGCCAGGGTTGATGCTGCAAGGAAGGCTTTGCTGATTGAGGGGCTCAGGGCAGTTCTGGGGGTTACCTCTCTGCAGCCTGGCTCCCAGGGTGATGGACAGGGGTATTTAATGGAACAAGTATGGAGTGGGAGATGGGCCTTGCAGAGGGGATGCTGTTTATAGCTGTTACATCCTTGTCTCCCCTCCCCAAATCATTACATATGGCCATGGGATGTCTGCTGCCTCTGGAGGGGGTCCAGCCCCATGGCCGTGCTGCACAGTGCTGCCCTTGAGGGTGTCTGACACCTTCAGCTGCCAGGTTTGGGGCAAAGGCTCTGTCCTGGCAATGCCTCACCCTGGTGCTGAACACAGAACACCCTGGGAAGCACCAGGGCTCCTGGGAGAGAGTGCCCACCCGCATCCCTGCCTGCAGCCCTGCCCGAAGGATGCTTAGATCTTGCAGAGCAGAAAACTCTGCTTTTTAAAGCAGCTGAGGAGAAGCAGTGCTAAGCCATGCTCAGCATCAGGCAATTAAGCTGGTGACAGGGGCCCAGAACAGCCTGCACATTCCCACTGCTTTCCTGCCACTCTCCCAAGATGCTGGGCACAGCCAGGCTTTCTCCCTGATGTGACCCCTGCACCCTCCCAGCCCACCACAGCACTCCTGGTAACATTGATCTCCTTGACAGATCAGCACCTATTCCCTGTAAACTAAGTGAGGTTCATTTGCAGCTCTCCAGGGAAAAGTGCAGGTCTGGCTAAAAATGTCATGTTTCAGAAGTTATTTGAGGGGAATAAAGCCTAACCCTGGTACTTATCAGATTTACCCAGCTCTCTGGCAGGAGGGTGCTGGGATGAGGATACAATGAGCCACAGAAACGCACTGCAAACCCTGCTCCTTCCCCCTCCATCTCCAAAGAGGTGCGCATGAAGGAGCTAGGAACTGCTTTTGTTTTATTCATGTCTCAGAGCCAGCAGAGGCCACAGGCATTAGCACTGCATTGCACGTGGCAAAGGAAACATCCCATCAGTTCCTTTAGTGTGTGGAGGAGATTAGACTTCAGCATTTGAGTGACACCCACAGATTTAAGGACCCCGTACCTGAAGGACCTGCAGCATTCCCTTGCTGCAGCAGATAATTCCTCTCCCAAAAAAGTATTTGTGCCTGAATTCAATTTTTCCCCCTCCTTTGAAACCTCCAGCTGCGGCATCCTGCTTTACCTGCTAAGCTGGAGAAGCCTCTGCTATCAGATATCTTCCCCTGGTGCAGCTCAGGTCTCCTCTCCTTTGATCAACTGATTGGGATCCTTAAATTTCTCACGGTAAGCAGGTCTTGGGGCTCAGCCCTGCCACGTATCTCAGCCTGTTTCTGATCTTGTTACTGTTTTCCAATATCCTTTGCAGGAATGAGGTCACCAAAATTGGACCCCTGCTGCTCTTCCTCTTGTCTCTGAGGCAGCACCCACCATGTGTGCCCCACATCCCAGCCCAGCCGGCACTGCTATCATCTCTGCAGGTGGGAACCCCACAGACCCCAGGCTGTGCAGCATCCCCCGCACTTGGAGACTGCCAGAGCACGGCTGAGGGCTGGAGCAGGAGCTTTGGCACCCTCTGGCAGCTCTTGTACCAGCAAGGAGTGTGCCTGCTTCTGAAACAACTCCTGATCGTTGCATTTAAGATCAGGATTGACTTCTTATGTGCCAAATTAGCTGATCTGCAGGGAAAGCAGAGGCAGAGCATCCAAGACTGGTATGTAAGGGACAGGAGAGGGTCAGGACCCGGGGCTGGCGCTTGCAACAGGGAAGCTGCTCCCTCTCCTGAGAAGGAAAAGGGGAAGAGCTGAGCCCTTTGGAGTAATTTAAAATGAAAGAAATAAAATGAAAGCGCGGCAGGAAAGACAAATAGTTTTCAGGCACTGTGTTGGCATTTTGGCCTAATGACTGATTAATCTAAAGCAGAGTCTCGTTACGGATTCCTGGATGTCGATTGGATCAGATCATTAATTCCAGCATGCACTGACCGTGATTAGAAATCCAAACTGGCAGAGCCTGTGGGGAAAGGATTAAAGACTTGGGCCAGGAGGAGGGAGTGAGGTAGTGGGAAATGGGAAGGCATGGTCATCCCTATGATGAGGGGAATGCAGTGCTGTCACTGAAATAGCTGCTGCTGTGGTCCCAAGACTGATTTGCTTTGCAGCAGGGGGAAAGCATCTTTCTATTGGGAATGAAGACTGTCAGACACAATTCCAGGAAATCTTGATTGTATCCTCCAGAACTGGGGCCAGAGACGCTCAGACGGGTCCCGTGCTGCTGCTCAGAGGAGGCACAGCCCCAGAGCGGTTGCCATCCGCTCTTCAGCTGTCGGATGTCAACTGATTAATTTTGCCTGGGATTAATTAAGGATCAGCCAGCGACCACTGTGCTGGTGGGGGGAGCCGTGGTGACCTCTTCACCACAGGCAGTAGTGGGAAGCTGGGGTCAGTGACCTCCTCCACGGACACAGCCACCGCTGGGCCGGGCTCTGACCCCAGCAGTGTTGACCCGATGACTGCCTGGGTCACATTTCATCCTGTGGAGACCCGATGCCAGGGTAGTGTGCAGGAGCACAGCCGTGCATCACCCCCATGTTTCACCTGAACACTTCTTGCGGGTTTCCCTCCACCTCAGGGCTGGGTTTATGGCAAGTATTTTGCAAGGCTTTGTTGCAGCAGGCTCTGCTGCTTGGCCAGGGTGGTTGCAAGGACAGGGGCAGGTTGTGCTGGTTGAGCTGAGCTTGCCACGGGTGGGCACTGCCAGCTGTTAGGCAGGTGCAGGTCTGTCTCACTGGCAGATCCATTGCCAAATGATCGCCTGCTTCAGGAACTGAGAGTACTGAATGGAGATGTTTTGGGAAATGAAAGCACTGAGGCTTAGGCAGAATCAGTGGAAACCGGAAGGAGGTGGAAGGCAGATGTTTGAGCAAAGCTGTACTAAGATGTGCTACAGTGGAATAAGGTCCCCATGGGAGAATTGCAGGTGAGATCCTGCTTGTTCGGGGTTTCCACACTGCCTTGCCATATCCCGTCATTCCCCTCTTGGTCCCAATGGGAGGACACATCCCCTCCGTGAGGGTCCCGGCGGGACGGGGGTGGATGCTCCTGCTGCGGGGGGTGGGGATGGCGATGGCAGCCGGCCCCGGGGCCACGCTGCACTTCATGGCTGGAGCTGCTCTCACCGCAGCTGAAGCCATCCCAGCTAGGAGCTCGCCCAGCCTGCTCCTCCGCCTCGGCTCTCCGGGGGCGGATAATGACAGCCCTCTGTTCCATGTGGATGTGAACGCCTGGGAGCTGCTGCGGGACGGCAGCTGGAAGGTGAATCATTACAAAAGCCGGTCCTGCTGTCCCCAGGAAGAGCTGAACACTTGGGCGGTGCTTCACAGGCACAGGAGGTTCGAGTGATCAGTAAGCACGAGTGCGAGATGCACCTTCACTGTGGTTCCAGCAAACGCATCCTTGCACCTACAGACAGCTCACACCCCCTCCCGCTGCGGTAGCAACACGAGGGGCTCTGCTCTGCCCGCAGCAAAGCGATGGAGGCTTCAGCAGCAAACACAGCTTGCTTGAGCCCGACCTGCTGCAGCTCTCAGGACCCTGCATTTCCGTTTCCCTCCCATGCCCAACCTGCAGAGCAGCCTGCCTCACTGCTCTCAGCCATCCCAGCTGAGACTCATCTCCATCTGGGAAAACTTCCCAGCAGAACAACTTGGAGCCAAAGCAGAGGAGACTGTCTTCCAGGTCTCTGGCACTTGGTCTCAAGAGGTGTGCATTAAAAATGCTTGCAGTAAAATGAGTTTCATGGCATCAGCCAAGCCGTGGATGCTCAGGGACCCCTCTGACAGTACCATGCATGTGGGTCCAATTTAGTGAAGCCTCTGAGATTCCATCGGAGCAAACTGCAATGCTTCTGCAGTGCTTCCAGCACCAGAGACAGGATCCAATCCCCTTTCCCCCTCGAGTACTCTGTGCCCGGCTGCGAGGGGACAACAGATGCTGTGCATGGATCCCTGGGCTGTTTCCTGAAGCAGGTAAGGGTGGAGGGCCCACGCTGCCGGTGGTCCCCAGGCTGGTGGGGAGACCCTGCTTGGGGCAGCAGTGAGGGGTATCACTTACAGGAGGCAGGCACACAGGGTGGCTTGGGGGTTCTCTGCTCCTCCACAGAGCAACCTCCGTATGGGAGGGAAAATACAAAAAGAAGGGAAAGAAAAGAGAAAAAAAAAATCCTCACCATAGGGAAGATTTGCTTGGACTCCCCAGCTGGGACATTACCACTGCTATTGCAAGAGATCCCTGTCAGAGTTTTACAAAGAAAAACTACCAGGAGAAATACATAACCTTTTCTTAACATCGGCAGCTCAATTAACTAATGACAGCAAAGCATTCTCCAGTGTCACCAGCCCCACTGACTGTGAGGAGGTGGGGGGTGAGGGGGGCCACCTCATATTTATACAGCTGCGCCCGGCCTTTGGCTGGGGCTGGCTACTTAGGTTTTATCTCTGGCGGGATCTCTCCTGCCTCCCGCACGCGTGCGCGCACACATGCTTTTGAGAAGTGAGTTCCACTCTGCACAAGAAGGTTAACAAATACCAGACTGCCTCTAAAAATACCTCCTCAATCGATGCCGAGCACAAGCCAGCCCAGAGTGCCAAAAGCTGCGAGAAAGGGCATTTGTTCCCCGCAGGATCACCCCTTTCTGTCTCCCCTCTATGCTGCCAGAAGCTCTGGATCTGTCCCTGATGCCCATCCCATCTGGGTGCCTCCGAAAGGCTGGTCCCTCCCTTTCTCTCCGGCGAAAACCTCCATATTAAATCATTTGTCTGTGTCGATTGATTCAATATTGAGGCGCGACTTGTAGCCACTTGTATCTAAATAGAATCTAAATTGTTATTACGGCTCCGTAGTCGCAGCTTCTCCAGCGTTGTCCCTCGTCTTGCCAGCTCCGCTCCGCTCTAATTGCCTTCAGTACGCCGAAAACATGAGCGCCTACAATTTGCAGGGAAGAAATTATCATCACATCTCCTTTCAGATCTCACTAAATGCTGTTGTGTTTATTCATTCACCCTGTGATTGCTCCCGGGGCAGAGAGCAGCAGGCAGGCTAATAGCAGGCAGATAGCGTGCACTTCTGATCAGAGGCCAAGAGGAACATGAAAGAAGAGGGAATCCCATCTCCACACGTGCCGCAGGGGCAGCCCCCAGCTCCTGGTGGCTGCAGTGTCCTCGGAGTGCTGCCTGTCTCCATCCCACCTGCTGCACACCGGGGACAGCTGCTCTAGTGACACAGAGCCCTCCCTCACACTGGGCTGGGTGTGCACAGGGCGTGATGAGCAGTGGGCACTGCGAGGCTGGAGAGGCTGTGACTCTGCTAATGATGGGAAAACTGAGGCAGGGAGGGCAGTGAAGGCGGCTGGGGTGTGAGTTTTGCTGTGGGGAGCGCTGCTCCTGAGGCGTCTCTGCAAGGCGAGTTCTTGCCAGGGCTGAGCCAGGGTGGAACAGCTCGCTGGCCCGCTGGCGCTCCTGCCAGGCTTGGCAAAGTGCCCACCGTGCTGGGCAGCTCTGGCAGCAGCCCGAAGAAGGGGCACGGACCCAGGCTGCCCATAAATCACCAGCCACATGTGTGTCCCTCGGCTCTGACCTCGGCGGGCCGAGATTAATGGACTATCCGTTTAACCCCACTAGCCCTTAACTAGCCGTGAAGCACAGGAACAGCTCACCAACAGCACCGGTGGGAACAGTCCCGCTCCGTGGGTGGCTGGGCGGAGAGGATGAAGAGCCCCTCGTTTTTGGAAGAAAGCTGCCTGGGAAAGTCATTCTCTCCAAGCGGGGGGGAGCAGCTCTGCCACTTCTCCCCTGTGCAGGACATTTTTCATAATTACAAGGAAGAGCTCAGTCACAACAGCTCGGCACAGCTGCAGTTAATACCTTGCCTGCTGCTGGCTTTGCAGCCGGGCCCTGCTCCACCTTCCGTCACAGGGATGGACGGAGGACAGGGCATCTCCCCGAGCACTGCTTCCAGCCGTGTGCCAAGAGCCTGGGCAGAGGGGTGGTGCCAGCCCCTGCAGTGGGTGCCACACACGGCTGGGAGGAAGGCATGCAGCCTTCGAGGGGCAATAGGAAGGAAATGCACACGGCTCCATCCTCAGGCCCAGCAACAAAGCTCACCCTCCCATCACTCCATCCTTTCCACTGAGAGCCAGCCCATCTGCTGCTGCCCAGCATCAGGGTGAGTGTGTTTGGGGTTTTCTACTGCTTCCCCTCCTGGCTGCTTCTCCAGGCTGGCACTAGTCTGAGCAGCACCCAGACACAGGGTGTCTTTGCACCGCAGGAGGAGGCTGTGCAGCAGAATAAAGCCCCCGAGGCAGAGCCAGGACACTTTTGCCATTTCTGGTGGTGACAGTGGTGGGGCAGAGCCTTGGCTGCAGTGCTGGTGTTCAGAACCTCCCCACCAAACGTGCCACCGTGCATTTTAGAGCAGAAAAAGGGATGGGAGATCAGCCTGGTGTGCCCTCAGCCTCCCTCACCAGTCCTGTGTGAGGTCACACTGTAAAGCCCAGGGCAGGGGACTCCTGGCTCTGTGTTGCAGCACAATCCCCTAAAGAACAAACTGTTCTGCCTTCCCAGCCCAGCTCCTATCTCCTTCCACCATCAATCCACCCATCCATCTATGGCATTACTCTATACCATAAGGGATACTGAGGCACGGTACCAAGGCAATTTCCTAATTTTCAGCTCACAGCCCTCTGACACCATTTTGGGTTTTCAAGGCAACTGCTTCTTAGGTCCAAATGCAGTGCCCTCATCAGGACCAGGGTCCTGCTCCTGAGGGGAGGAAGGCTGAGGTACTGTGCTTCCTACTCTGCTCCACCTTCTTCCTCAGCCTTGGGAAGACTTGAGGGGTGATGGCCAGGCAGCATCACAGCCTCACCAGGACTTGCAGGTGTTGGCTCCCTTCTGTGGAAGCAGGGCTGGCCAGCTGAGAGCGAGAGTCAGATGTCCCCAAAACCGCAGTGCTCACTCTTTCAATATTGTTATACAGCAAAATGGAGAGTAAATATGAATGAATTCAATATTACCCGTGTGAGATAGGATGTCGTATATTCACACGGTTAAGTAAAAGAAAGTAAATGGAAATCTTTATCACTATAGACTGCTGAATATTAATAGTTATTGTTTGAGTTGCTGCAGCATGGAAAAGTCAATTATAACCTAAGTGTTAAAACGTCCTGAATTATAGATAAACTAGGCAAGGATAGAGACGAATCTTCACCACACAATACAAAAACTGCGATAAAAGGAAAAAAATAACTATGATAAGAACTTTAAAACAGTAGCTGTCAAAACGCAATGGACGATTCTTTATATTAGTTAATGCTATGAATAAACTAGAATCCTGAAAGGGTTAAATGCCTGCATGTTAAACACTTGCTTTATTTCTGCAGCCTACACAGAGACATGGGCAATGGAGGGGAACTAACATGTTTGCATCTTCAGCACAAAGCCTGAATTTTCCAAACAATTCAACCCCCACACTGAGGACAGAGTTTTCCAGCACGCTTTGGAAGACCAAAATGGTCAGGTTTTCCCAAGTTTTCAAGAACTGAGAGTTGAAAATGCAAGGACATGTGCCTTGGCAATGGCTGCTGGGCCCTGAGTTTGTGGGGAGACCTTGCCCTGGGTCATATGGATATCTTTGGGAGGTGACTTGGCTCCCCCTGGGGAGAAGCCTAAAGCTGCCTGAGGTCTGGCAAGGGGGCAGTGTGACAGGGAGCTCTGCACTGCACACTGGGGAAGAGGGGCTGCCATTCCCCACCCACCCTGACACCACTCCAGAGATGGAGATTGGTCCCTTGCAAGATGTCACCATCATTTTCCATGGCTGTTCCTGGCAGTGTGCAGGCACAGGAGGAGGTCACACCTTCTTCAAGTCTCTCTGGATCTCCCATCAGCCCAGTCTGCCCCGTTGATGGCAGTGGTTTTGGCTGGTGTCCTCCACCCCTGCAGCTGTGCGAATCAACCACTCATCTCACCTGAATTTCCCTAGCCACAAGGAAGCCTTTTGCCCGAGATCTCGGATGCCTTTGTGGCAGGAGAAGAGGTGAACCAGGCGATCCCTGCCCCCTTGAAGGGCCAGCATCCACTGATGGCCCGAAACAGAGGTTTCTAAATCACATTAGCCGCACACGTCACAGCTCCCAGGCGGTGCCAAGTGACCCGTTAGAGCAGGGGTAATAACAGCACATTTCCAGAGCGAGGAGGTTTGACCCTACACCAAAGGTGATGTGCTTCCTCTTCAGTAATTAACCCGTCCTGCTTCCACCCCCCGCAAATGCTGTGTCATTATTTTGCAATCTGGATCCTTCAAACGAGTATCTTTGCTCTCATCAGCATCATTTATCCCTGGAGTTCATTGTGTCGGCATTCACAGCTGAGAATCGCTTTCCTGGAAGAGCTGAGAGAGGCAGGCAGCTTCCCTTGCCTCGGGGGGAAGCTGAGCAGGAAGATCCGTGCTGCCCCTGTGCTGGGACTTGCCGTGCTGATCCCAGCAGGGAATTACAGGCTCTCTCCCCGCTCCTCTGTGCTAGGTGCTAGGCTAGGTGTTGCCTGTACATTCTGCTGGCATTGATGAGGGACTTGAGGCTGCCTACATTCTTGTCTGAAACAGAAATGGAGCAAAGCCTTAGCTCTGGATGGAGCGATCCAAAGCTGCTGCTGGTGGCAGTGAGGGACACTCACCAGCCTCAGCCCAGCTCTCCGAGAGCCTCCCGGGAGAAAGAAGCCAAAGGCTGCCGAGCCCTCGTTGTCCTCCCGTCACCATCATCGGCTCAGATCTGCTGCACATACCAAACCCCACTGCTGAGGTTGCACAACTATTTCCATTAGAAGCCATAATTAAGGTCAAAAACTATTTCTATTATAACCCTGCTTTGCTCACTCAGAGCTTCTTGAAAAATTCTCCTTTTGCTCTAATTTTTTCCATGCCTTGAGCCCAGAGGCAAATTGGGAATTAATGTTTAAATTAAGCCTATTGAAGAGCATGTGAGACATGTGAGAAGCACACTGTCCTGCTCCAGAAAGAGCCTACATCCCCAAACCAGCTCCACGTCCAGGTCTGGAGGGAGGGCATTGCTAGATCTGAGTGGAGGAGAAAGCTGATTAATATTAAGTTTGATTAATATGGGTCCATTGTTCAGACATACCCCACAGAGCATTTATTAATTCCACACTAGCACTGCGCTGTAACTGCGTGCACTGTGCCCATGTGAGGATATTTGTGTAGTCTGAATATTAAAATAATCTCAAAATAAGGAAATCTTGTCCCCAGCCAAGATCAGAGTGGCAGTGGACAGCAGCCTGCATCCCCTGCCCACGTGGAGAGCTGACACCTCTGCTCAGCCCCGAGTATCATTTGCAGACAAAAGATGAACCAGCACAGGAACAATTTAGCCTCAAAGCAGCCGTAAGTGCTTGGGTCTGGCAGATCACCTGCCGGTGCTGCAGGGTGGGAGGAAGGTTACAGGCTTCAGGGGCAGACATTTGGGGAGATCCTATCGCTACTGCTTGCTGCAGGCACATGGGGGTTGTTGCAATTAGTGTAATTTCCTCTAGGAATCCAAGAAAACACCAGTTCTCCAAATCTTCTGAAATTCCTACCCTTCCAGAAAGGCAGGTTAGCAGCAGCCAGCCGGCACCTCCAAACCACCTCTGCTCACAGACTGAATTTGTGACTCATTAAGGCAACAAATATGAACAAGATCGATATCACCGTCTTGAACAACTCCAGGTACGATTGGCACGAAAAAAATCATCTGATCCGAGCTATGGGAGAGAAGAAACACTCTTGGGCAAGACCCTGCAGGTATTCTGCTGGTACCAGGCAGAGAGGCAGAGATGAGCTGGTGTAAAGGTGTAAGGGTGTTTTTTTGGAGAGGTCTCCATTTCAAGGGTTGTTTCTCCTCCTGGAGAGGCTGCTCAGAGGTCTCGGGTTGTGTGCAGGGAGCAGGAGCCGGGCAGACTGTTCTTGTGCGCATTAATCCCCTCCGTCTGCTCGCCATACGGGCTGCTGCGGCCGGCCCCGGCGGGGAGAGGAATGCTTTTGTTAGCCCAGCGCACTTGGCAGCCGGGAGGGATCGCTGGAAAGCAAAGCGGGCACTTAACGAGCCGCGTCCTTCCATTATAATTAAAGTGAGACCCAGAAATCAAAGCTGTTATCTGCCTGCCTGCCTGCCAGGCGAGATGCTGCCCTCAGTTGCTGCCAAGCCGGGGTCCAAGCCGAACCCATAGGCTTTCTGCCCTAAGGAATGGCTGTGGACATGGGCCAGGGCTGCCAGCGAGCCGCTGCCACCAGCTGGTTTAATTCACAGGTAACCCGTCTCCAGCGCTGGAGAGTGGCTGCAGGGTGGAGAGAGACCTCCGGCTGTCAGGGATCAACAGGGACAAGCTCCCCCCATTTTCCTCCCAAGATTTCAGGTGCTGGGTCACCTTCAGAAGGGAGGAGAGCCATGGGTTTTGGCAGTGGTTCCCAGAATAGAGGTGCAAGCCTGGCTGTTCACATGCTGTCTTGTCATTCCCCACGGCAAGGCAATGGGGTGAGCAGGGGGATGCGGCTGAGCTTTACTCTGCTCAGCTCTGTCAGAGGAAGCCTGACAGCAAGTTTTCACTTCAATTGCCCTAGAAGTTATGTGCATAGGATGAGGAAAGGGGGGCTTTAGCAAGGAGGACCTTTCCTGCCCAGCATCCCAGGGCATCCCATGGGTGTCAGCACAGCATCCCACTCCCCACCAGGCCAGGACTGCTCCTTGCACTGGGCTGGCGTCTCTGTGGCCACTGCAGAGACCAGACTCGGCGGGACCCTTCTGGTTGGATCAACATCTAATGGCCACAGCTGAGGGGAACAGCCGGGCTGAGGACGGAGGGGTGAAAGGGCAACGACTGATTCACAAACCACCCAGTCATCAGAACAAAATTCCCCTTCTAACAAGGCATGGAGCAAACAAATTATCTTTGTTGTTAGGAAATCTGTAAGCACTTATGGTTATAATTACCATCTGTGGTTTTGCCATTCAGGTAAAGTAGCAGCAGCAGCAGCACTGATACAGGTTAGGCTCAACCCCACGAGCTGCTAATCAAAACCAACCTCTTTGCCTTCAGGTTGAAGATGATGTCAAACTTGATTGAACGTCCACCTCTGATGGCTTTACCTGAGACCTAACAACATCTGTGTCCTACTCACAGTAGCTCTGAAAGGTAATATGTGTGGAAGAGAGAAGCCGCCTGCCATCCAAGCAGTGAGCTCTGACCAAAACATCACAGCTTCAGGAATCAATAAAGCACAATTAAAAAAAAAAAAAAGGAAGGGAAAAAAAGTGTAAACAACAGAGACCAAAGCCTAAAGAACTGGTCAGAAGATTTATATGCAGCTTAGTTCAAATTTCTGTAATCTATTTAAATTAATAGCCACATCCCATGCTAAATTGCTTCCAGAGGCCAACAGCTTCCAGGTTATTTCATTCTTTGCAAGGGAAGCGCAGAGGGGGACCTTGCTATGGGCTTAACAACGTGGTACAACTCATCTTTTGAGGGCTCAAGTCCAGATATGGAAGGAGCTTGGACATGGCAGTGAGCTGGAGGGGTCCCACTTAGCCTCTGTCCAGCACCTCCCTGCAGAGAAATGCAGTGGAAGCAGATTTGGAGTTGCTGTACTCTGGTATTTGGTGCACTTCTTTGGAGTGGGGACAGGAGCATCCTCCCATGCTCAGAGCCCATTCGTGCTCAGTCTAGCTGAGCACAGCAGCCAGCAGCACGAGGGACTCAGTTTCCTCACCAAAGAGGTTCCCCTCACCATGCTGCATGCTGCAAAACTATTCAGTCTTTCCCAACATTTTCCATTTTAAGATCTTCCCTCAATTCCCTATAACTGTGCCAGCATTTAGTTTTCAAAAATAAGAAAAGCCCCTGGAGCTGGGGGCATAACCCAGGCCAGGAAGATTTCAGCCAATGTGCCAAATGAGATTCTGGAGAACAAAGATGGCCAAATTGAGAAATTCTTGCAGCCGCTTCAAGGAGAAGCTTGAATTCCTCTGCCTTTGTGGTGGAGCTCTGAATTTCCCTGGGGTGCTATAGCAGTTTTCCTAGTGATAATTCTTCCAAGTTGTGCAATATTTTAAGCTTCTGAAACTCCTGGGTCGCCCTTGTCGAATGAAGAGTTCCTCCTTTGCTGACTGACAACTCAGAGGATTTATCCAAACCCCAGACTGTGAATGCTGGGAGAGCAGAGCTCTCTCTGCTCTTGCACCTTGCAGAAGCTGAGGTGACTCACATTTCATAGTGCAAACTCTCCAAATCCCAGGCAGGGAGAGAAGGGAGAGGAAAACTGCACACTTGTCAAGGGAAAGGGAGGAATGTGCCAGAACCTGGTTGAGGAGGGTTGGGACTTGGTAGGGGTAAGGGGAGTGCCCCAGAAGTGCCACAGAAATACTCAGGCTGGATCATGGGATCCTCAGCCTCCTGCAGTGGGAAGGCAAGGCGTTTGTCAAATACAATCTCTTATTTGTGCCAGGAAGAAATATTTAATTCCCTGTGGGTGAAATTCCTGGTGTCAGGGCCTGCAATTTTCATTAAACAGACTAGCATCAGACCACCAAGATGGGAATCTTCACTCAGCTTTCACCCCATATCTGTAAACTCTTAAGTAGGAAGAAAAAACAATTCACAAAGGTCTCCTCCCTCTCTCCATCACACGCTTGGTATCTCAACACAAAACCCCACCTAAGCAGAATTTGATTTTAACTCATTCTCTCTGCCACAACCCATCTCTGGCAGAAACTAAGCCCTGGGAATGAGAGCTCCAAAAACGGAAAGCAGAAAAATCTCCTGGAAACCATTACACAACCCAGGACTGTTGCGACACGTCTGAGGTACAATAAACAAGGTGCTCGACATACCAGCAATTCCAATGCTCTGCCCTGCGTCACTGCCACCCACTTGCAGGAGACTTTTGTCTGTCCCCAAACCTCTTCTGAGCCTCAAGAGATCCTGCTGAGATCTCCAGGCTGAGATCCTGCTCCAGTTATCCTGGTCACCCAGCCCCAAGCAGCCACCATCCTGGAGAGACGTAACAGTCCTGGGAAAATGGTGTTGCATGGATCTGACGCTGCTATTTTTTTGGGTGGGGCTTCTGCTGAGGTTTCACTGATACAGTTCTATCTGTAAGCACTGTAACCACTCTTACTGTGAATGGTAAAGGACCCTTCCCTGCTCCTCACCTGCTTTGGGGAGTGCAGAGCTACATACAGTGGCTGCAAACCCCTACACCGACAGCATCCCTCTCCCCGCATGGATCCCGCTGCCGGGGTCCAGCATCACGGAAAAACTTCTCATCAAAGACAGGGAAGTTACCCCTGTTCCCAATGCAGCTGTTCTGTATAAACCATGTCCCACAGATTATCATCTGAGGGCAGTATTTTAACCACAAACTATTATTGTTTATCCGTTATAGAGGCAGGCAGGTGCAGGAGGCACTTTACACTGAGTCATGAGTGTGTAAGTTATGGCTGGGGGGATCAAAGCTCTCAGTGGCACCAAGAGCTGCTGTTACTCTTCAGTGTTACCTGGACATCTCCTGCAGACAGCTCCCCCTATTTGTCCGTGATTCCCCCCAGCTTTTTAACAAGCCTTTTCCCTAGGCACAGCTTCTCCTCCTGCTTCTCCCTGGCAGTGCCCTGGAAGAAGCCCTCCAGCCCCAGCCATGGCCCAGATTCAGCAGCCATCAGTGCAGTGCTGATCACAGGCAGCCCCCAGGAAGGCTCAGCTCCCCGTGTCCCCAGGGAACAGGCAGCTCACAGGCAGGAGCCTGGCAGCTTTGCAGTCCTCATCTAGGCACCACTGTCCCTGAGGATGGGGAATGCTGCAAATGCCCCAAATTTAATATACACTGAGGGAGGGGGCCGCTAGCCCCTCATGCCAGGCTGGAGGAGGAAAGCAGGGCACACAGAGGCTTTGGCACCCTGGCTCAGTGCTGTTACCAGTTCTCTGGAGGAAGGGAGGTTTTGGGGACAGACTGATGGATGGTTAAAGAGCACAGTCTGGCAGCCAGCCTCGTGCTGGTCATCCTCACATTCCCTCTTCTGCAGCCCCAGACACTGGCAAATTTCTTCCTGGAAATATTTGTAAAATGTAGGCAGCTCTTTTAATAACTGCCACATGACATGCTTTAAAAAAACCCAAAAACTCCAATGGAGCATCAATGTCTCTTTCAAGCTGATATCACCCTAATGCTGAGCACAGTGAGAGGTGCAAGAAGATGGATTTACAGCAGAGGTGAAGCGCTGAACCCCCTGGGTTTTGGTCCCAGCTCTGCTGCAGCCCTGTCTGTGCTGGAGGTGATGCCTGTGCTCACATTCCTGCCACACTGTGCCTCTGTTTCCCCAATGAACACAGGAATAGAGAGGCTGGGAAGCATGTCCATGCTCACCAAGATCTTGTGGAGAGATGAGTGGGGAAAATGCATATTATTGATGAACTACTCTGGGATGTCTGTTCCCCTTCTGGGAGCAAAGAGTCTGGGAGAGACCGGGACTGTGCTCCTTCAGAATCCCATGCTTGGTGGTGGGGAGAGCAGAGGCTGCAGAAAGCCATCTCGAGGGATGATTCCTCCTGCCTGCTCTTGGCCAGGGAATGAGTGAGAAGAGATGCTTCAGTCTACTTTATCAGACTGGAGAAAGGCACAAGCAGCAGGATCCCAGTCATAGCTTCCCTGGTCCCATTTCTGCTTCTCCCCCAGGGGGATCAGCTCTGCCTGGCATTCACCCAAACCAAGCAGCTTCCCTCCCTGGCCTGAAGGAGGGAGGTGAAGAGGCAGGATGTCACTCTGGCCAGGTAAACCCCAGGGGCTTGGAGAATGGAATGGAATGGAATAGAATAATAGAATAAGCTGGAAAGGACCCCCAAGGATCATTGTGTACAGGCTCTGTCCCTGTACAGAACAATCCTAAACCCTTTTCACTGAGCAACCCAAGGGATAAGGTTCAATCCCCAGACAAGTCCCTCCAGGGAGCAATGGGAAAAAGGCTTGAAAAGCAATGAGGAAAGGCTGCTCAGCCTCCAACACCAGGTGTCAAAAATCCCACAGTGCAAACACCTCCGTCCTGTTTCCCCAAAAGCTTTTCACGCCACACACCTCCCTCCACATTATCACACTGGCACGAGCCTCCTCATCCTGTGTTTGTTAAAAGTGTCCAAATGGGAGATTGATGCAGCTCACAGCTGCGGGATGGAGCAAGACAGACTGACATCTTTCCCACTTTTCACGTAGTTATGAGTGTGCAGCTTCAGGATGATTGAGTCTCACCCTTCCATGATGGCATTCACCAGCTCAGGAAGCATTTCCTGTGGGTAATGCAGTGGGTCTGCTTGCCTTCCAGACCCCAAGATTTACATGTCTGACAATTCACATTGGGGAATGCTCATACATTGATATTTCCAATATTTGGGTACTGTAAAGCAAGCGCAGCTGATGTGAAGTCATTAATATGTAATAAATGCAACTCCACCGTGGTGCTTTGACAGCCACAGCTTTTCATAAGAGATTGACTCTTCTGAACACATTTTAAACCCAAACAAGCTTTTTCCTGGCAGCTGACAGAAACTGGGTTTTCAGGAGGTTTCACTGGCACACAAAATTTCAGGTGTGCCTTTGCTGAGGAGCCATTCACCTTTAAACCTCTACACAGGCACAAGCAAGTTGTATAGGGCTCTAAGGGCACAACCAGGGTAGTGGCAGCATGGTGGGGAATGCAGTGGGTGAGCTGGGTTGGGGGGGGGTCACCCCACTACCCTCAGGTGGGCTGGTGGTGTTTCAAAAAGGAGTCCTGCAGCCCTAACCTGCACAGATGGCAGTGCCTACTGGCCTGGGATCCAGTGGGATTGTGCTTGGGATGCTGCTGCAAGGCTGGATTTTTATTTCTTGGTTGTTTTTTCTTTAATTCCAGAGCCCTGGTTTCAGTCTGTGGGCTGACACAGAGTGATTTCAGTGCAGACATCAGGCAGCACAGCTCTTCCTGCATCAGCTCACACCTGCTTCACAAAGCTGCTCTCCATCCAACACACACAGCCTGTTTGCAAGCTCCGTGTATGTTTGCATAACCTCGGTTTTTTTGGCCGGAAACCAGGCTTTTGGGAGGATTTCTCAGGCTTTCAAAACCCATCATGGTGCTGGGGCCGTGAGTACGTGTGCTCTAACCACACAACGTGATAGGCAGGAGGAAGGAGCAGTGGCCGCGGGAGGGAAAGATGGGTCTGTCCAAGCTGTGAAAGCAGACTTTTTGGGATCACACCTTGCTTTTTTTTCCTCTCCTCAGAGATATTTTCTTTCAAACGTCATAAAAAGGTATTGGATATTCTTTCAAGGATGCCCAGGAGAGAGAGCAGAAGGAAAGCCAGCCTGCAGCATGGCTCTGTGGATAACTGATTGCTTTGCTCATTTTGGTCTGACCCAGAACAAATATGTTTCATTTTTCCAATGAGCTGGTAAAAAAAATACAGTCCCCTTATTTCTAGTTTACTTAGAGTGGTATTTTTTTCTTTTCTATATTTTTATTCTCTTCTTAATGCAGGGCAATTTCAGAACAAAAAGCCAAAATCGAGACTTGAAAAATCACTTTTCAAGCTTTTCTTATTCTTGTCAATACGATTTTCCCCGTTCAGCCTGATTTCACAAACCATTTACAGTCACCTTGAAACACCTTTTTTTGGCCCCTTCAGTGCTTACCAGTCACCCTGCCCAGCTGTGGTCCCAGTGTCCCCCTGGCAGGGCAGCAAGGCACCCCAGCAGCAGTAGCTCCTGTTCAGGATGTCTCTGGCAGTGCTGTGCTCCCCTCCATGCTGGGATCGTGCTGGCAGCTCGGCTCGATGCCGTTTCCCCAGTGAAAGACGCTTCAGACTAAAGCTGAGATGTGGTTTACCAAAATATTTGACAACACGAAATGCTGCTTGGCCAGGTGCCAGAAACCCTATTTGAAAAGTGAAATTCGGCATGCTCCAGCCCCAGGAGTCATTCCCACATAGCCAGGAAGGGCAATGGCAGCACCTAGGCATGGGGATAGAGCAGAGGACCCACTGCCTCCCATTTTGACCCTGGTGGAACATGAGCATCCCTGGAGCTCCCAGAGCTGTGGGAGGCAGTCTACACCTCTCCTGCCCAGATAACAGGGTTGAGGTGATGCTACACCCAGGCACCCTCTGGAAGAGCAGAGGGAGTTTGTCTGAGATGGGGCATGGCCCTGGGGCAGCCCACCCTCCTCCAGCACAGCTCCCAGCCACAAACCCACCGTGACACAGCCCTTAAGTCCCACTGGCTCCAGCACAGCCTGCAGCTGAGGTGCCAGCCTGAGTGAATGAGCCTGTGCTGAATGCCAGCATTTCCCCCCACTCACAGGTGGCTCAGGGGGACTGCGCCAGGCTGTCAAATGGTCCTGGCACAGCACCATTCCCCGGTCCCTGTTTGGGAGCTGCGTGCCATATGCCCTCCTTGCCGCAGCTTTCACGGGATTCCCACCTGCCAAAAGTGATGGCTTGGGCGAGAAGCAGAGCACAGTGGGCAGCAGGGCTGCCATGGGGCAGAAAAACCTCCCTCATGTCACTAAAAAATGTAGAAGGGTCTCAAAGCCCCTGTGGCAGCAGGACAGGATGAAGGCCAGGGCACAGACATGCTGCTTCTTTCCTTTGTAACTCAGTCAGGATTTAATGCTGGGTAAATCTGTCACATGGACCTCATCTTTTTCCCTGCACCGTAAAGTGCTGAGCACACATCAGGGTGCTGTAAAACTAACTCATAATAAGAAATAAGGTCTTCCAGGATGAAAAACTAATGCGTTATCCTCAGCACAGGGAGAGGTGTGATAGAAGTAAGTGGTATTTCTTGGGAGGCATCTCTGCCCTATCTGCACTTTGTTCTCCAAACCTTGCTGTGCCAGGTGTTGGGGACACCCACTTCTGCCCAGGCTATTGCCCCTCCATTACAGCCCTCACAGGAAGCCCAGAGCTGCAGTGGCTGGATGGAAAGACGCTGCCCATTGCCCTCCCACTCCCTGCCAACCTCCACTTGGAATAGCCTAGCTTGGTTTTTGTGCAAACCAAATATTCCAGCCTTCATTTGCATCACTTCGACTCTGTGCCAGAAAGAGAACAACAAAATTAAAGAGCAAAGCACGGCAGTAAATACAAATCTAAAAGCAGAGAGCAGCATCCCCGGCAGCAGTAACACATGTCCAAGAACTCCAAATCCCAGCATAGAAAGATGGCACTTCTGGAAAGAGGTAGCAGAAAAGAGGAAAGTCTTCTCTGAGATCCCTGAAGCATAAATCCCCGATTTGAGCTATGAAGTAGAGCATTAAGATGGAAAAAAAAACCCCAACCCTTTGCCAGTATGGTGATGTTCATGAAAAGAATAAATATCTGGAAGGAGAGTGGCTGTTATTGCTGGAATAACACAATCACAAAGGAACACGCCGCAAAGAATTACACTGGAACTAAGAGGGATGGATGCTTGCTCTGTATGCAATTAGGCACAGCTCTGAGGCAGGGAAACACACATTTTTTTAGAAACACTGAGCTTCTCCATAGTGCAGAAACCACCTCCTGGATGGCAGGATAAAGTATGAAGTAAAATAAAAAAAAAGAATAAAGGGAACAGAAATCTGCAGTATCATAACAGAAATCACAGATCAATGTGTTTGCCCTAGGAAATGAGCAGATACACATCAGGACTTGGCAGATAAAGGAGTCTTCCAAGCAAAGCAGAAACAGCTCAAAAGGGAAGGAACAAAACTGAGAAGGAAGGAAAGAAAGGAAAGAGGGAGTGGACTCTGGAGCAGACACCATCAATCTGCACATGTGGAGAAGGAGTCAGTGGCAGTACCTGCCTCCCGACCAGCAAAAGCTGTACATGCAAAGAGGGAGGACAAACAGCCCTGAGAAAATACAGATGATTTGCTTCCAAGGACTTTTTCTTGCCAAAATTTACAGGCCTGCAGTTCTCAGTTAATAGATGGAGCTCCCCTTAGAGCTTCTAATGGAAGAGGCTGAAATGAAAACCACCCGCTCCCCGAGGGAGAGGGGGGTCAGATCCAACAGCCCGCACGAATGTGTTCTGCATCATCTCTGCCGGGACAGACCCCTGGACACCTCATCACACGCCCTGAGATAACGAGCTATGTGGAAGTGGGAATGTGGATTTTTAAATTAAAAAAGAAGAATAAACGGCCTAGCACAAAGAAATCATCATCAGAAGGAAATCCCAGTCTCCCGGCACGCCTCAGACATGCGGGGGTTTTGCCTCTTCCCTCCAGGACACCTCCTGCCTGACTGCTGGTAATCCCATGGGATTTCTGTGCTTCATTTGCTTTCTGGGTGGAGAGGGTGAATCCATTACAACCATGCAGATTTTGCCTTCCAGCTCCACTCCCCAGTAAAGAGCAGTTTAACTTCGGTTCCTGTTGATAGAGGGTGGGGAGGGGAGGGCAGATCACCTCCCTCCAGGGCACCTTCCCTGAGGTGATGCTGCAGCAGGTGGACAAGGAGATCTGGGGACAATGGCTAGTGAGTGCTGTGCCTGCTGCAGCTGTTTGGAAGAGGCATTCACTGCCAGCACCCAGCACCCAGCCAGAGGCAACTCCAAGCACTCCACAATCAATAACTCTGCCCAGACAGAGACGCGCTCCTAGACCTGCACAGGCTGGCAGGCAGCAAATGACACAATGGTAAAAAGAGGGACCCCAACAGCTATTAAACACAATAGGCAGCAAACGCCTCCATCGATATTCTGGACACACAGCCTAACTCTCGCCATAAATCACTCCCGATCACACTGAGAACACAACCTTTGCAGAATTGGCGAGGTGTCGTTCAGCTCCACGGGCAGCGTTAAATGCAAACTGTTTAGTTAACGGGATGACATATTTGCAGTCTGCCTGCATATGCCCCGAGTTGTCAGCCTGTTCCCAAGCACACAAGGCAGTTGGAGTTCTGGCACCAAGCAGGGCACTGATGGATCCAAAGGGTAATGGAAAAGTGAGGTGCCACAGAGGAGCAAGAAGCAGAGCAAAACTCAACTGGCCCATTATCCAGGCTGCAACACCAGTTTAAAAAGTCTGCAAAATGGGTGTGAAGGGATTATCCTGCCCCATTCATGTCCCCAGTTTGCAAATTCAGACCCCTCTGTCCCTTACAACCCTTCTAACACCTGTGGCCGGTTCTCTCCACCCAGACAATCCACGGGTAGCCGAGCAGGAGATGGGAAGGGGACCAGGACAGAGCAACTCCTACACTCAGCTCCCAAGGAACAGGGTGACCATAACAGTGAATTATCAGGCCAAAGGCAGGTGAGTGAGCTTCCACCGAGCTGGGACTAAACAGTGAGCTGCCATCAGGAAAAACTGAGTGTAACCCAGGAGCAAAACTGACACACAGGACCCAAGGGCACATCATGCAGGAGAAAGGTGCATGCAACCATACATGTAGCATGGAACGTGCATATTTAATATATTTGCTTGGCAGATGGAATAACTTTGTTAACAGACTATTTAAATTCCTGAGGGGGTACCTGTAACTATTAGAAATTGATTTTATGAGCCTGTTATACAAACATTACACTTCAAGGTCTAAAGCATATTGAAATTCTTCCTGTTCTCTCTCAAACAGATGGTGCTAGGAATTTTTCTGAACCTACTCGTATCCATAAATACTACCCGCCAATCCCTCTTGCAAGACAGAAATGATCCTAATTAGAACGGTGAGCCCTCACCATCTTTTCCTCATCACACAGTTACTATAAAAATGCTCTAGAATAGGACAGTTTTGGCAAACCCCTCCCTGGGCAAGCAGCCGTGAGTACTCCCCTATGTTTGATCAGACAGAATAAAAAAGGTTTCAGTGCCTGGAAACAAAGCAGAGGGAATGAGTGGGATGGCGACAGGAGTAGTCAGTGTCTGTGGGTAACAGAGGCTTAGAGCTGGGTAAGGACGAGGCTGCAATGCCAGCAGTATCATACCTCCAACCCCAGGCTCAGCAACACACTCAGGGCTTCAGAGGGTACACCAAGAGAAATGAATGTGGGGAGTGATATTCTTCTACCACAGAAGAGAAGAGGGCTCGAGGGACTGGTTTCTAAGGAAAAATTAAAAGAGCTTAATTTGCCAAGCTTGACTAGGCATCAGCCAGGAGCAGGCATTGGGGTTAGGAGAACCTGATGAGGAGCCACTGGTGCCCAGGGTATTTCCACACCACCAGGAGCTGCCTTCCAGGGCATTACAAACAGGAGTAGGGGGATCAGAAGCACGTTAGCACTGTAAATACAGCCCCGAGCTCCTCTGGGAGCCACCCACTTGTATCTGTGGCTTCCTCAGTAGGTGTTCAACCAGAAATGAAATTTTGCTCACTGAGATATCTTTCAGGGCTGGCAACAGATTCATTTAATCAAGCAGCCAGATTTGTTGCAGGATGAAATTAATTTTGTTCTGGGTAGGAGTGGAGGTAGTTGAGGGAGATGAGAGCTCCTATTCAGGGGAGAGAAACAATACTTGGTGCGATAAGGTACCCGGCCTCGCAGCATGAATAGCAAACTGCAGCTCAGATAGGCCACCGGATATTTTTTTTTTTTTACTATACTGCCATTCATGAACAACCCTGAGCTCAAATACTGCCATAAAGAGCATTCATTGAATGGAAAAAAATCATTAAATATTGTGGTCTCTTCCTGGACAACTCAGCAACAGAAAGTGCCAGCTACATTTGTTGAATAAATTGCTTGCAGGGAATAGTTTTTACTAGGTCTAAATGGGATGAAATTAAGCGTAGGGGGATGAATGCCAAGTACCACAAAACTATTCCTGGGTGTGAGAGGTACAAGGCAGGGAGCAGCCTCTCCAGACAGACCTCAACAAAAAGCCCTATCCAGACCCCTGGTACATCCTTCCACCAGGCATCCCAGAGATCTGGGGCTGCTTGCTCTGAATTTGCACTTTTATGTCTTATCAGAGGGCAGAGGCTGGCCACTGGGTCAGGGACTGGGGCCACTGGGTTGAGCAAGTGCACATGAGACTCTGGGGGTTCACTGTGTGTCCTGCAACAGCCCAGCAGCAGATTTGTCCAAGTATCTCTCCATCAGTCCCATCCCATTCTGGAGATTGCAGTGGATTGCTTGGATCTGGGAAGCTGAGAGGACATCTCATGCACATGGGAGAGAGGCAGACCTTGCAAGAATAAGTTCACCCTTCCCCTCCTCTGGTTCCCCTGCTCCTCAGCTGCAGCAGCCATCCCCAGGCTCCCATCCTCAGTGTTTCCAGCCCATTCCCTGCCCTGACTCCCAGGCTCACCCCAAGGAAGCACCATGACCCCAAGAACAGAGGCAGGCACAACACCAGCAGCAGGCAAAGCTTTCCAGCCAGTTATTTTCTAGGACTTCAGAGAAGGTAAGAAAAAAAGGTCTTATTAAAGAAGAGAAAATGAAAAAGAATCCCCAAATTATTTGCTTATTCCATCTCCTATTTTGTTTGGTCAACACAAAGCAGGGGTTATCACAGGCTGAGGGCTGGCATCCACTAAGAGAACATTTTAAGGATATTTCACAACCTCCATCTCCAAAGAAGAGACAACATTTTTGTCCCTGCAACAGCCATACAAGGGCAGAGCAGCCCAGGGCAGGATGCTCACAGATCCCCAGCGCCACCGACAGCTCCAGGACAGGCACAGGTTGAGTGAATACCTGCAGGGTTTCCCCGGGCTTTGACCCGTGTGTGAAAGGCATCTGTGCGCTCGCAGCGAGCGGCGGCTCCTGCCGTGCCCCGGGGCGATGGCGCGGCGCAAATTGCCACAGACAGGGGACTGTAATGCGACCCAGCATCCGCGAAGTGAGCCAGCATCCTTCCGTGTGAGCGCACAGATGCATTGTGCCATGGAGCAGGGAGGTGACAAACCCTTGCCAGGCACAGCGGAGAGACCATGGAGGGAAGGGAGGCTCAAGGGGGATCAGGCTAATCAGCCTCAGGATCTCCTCAAGGTTCACAGGGCAGGAGGAACGCAGCAGTGCTGTCCCTGTCCCACCCTGCTCTCCCCTGCCAGTTTACGAGCACAGGGACTGGGAGTCCCTTAGAAAGCAGATGGAGGGAGAGTCAGAGGAACCTGGGAATAACATCTCACCTTGAGCTATTTGGAGATTTTTGACCAGACACAAAGAGTCTGGTGAGTCTTGGTGGCCTCTTGGGGCCGTGAAGGATCTCAGGGGCCCCACTGGCCATGGCAGGAATGGGACAGGAGAGAGCTTTAAAGAGCATCAAAGATGCCCTTGACCTAAGGACTGTAGTGACTTCACATCAAAGAAGCACCATCCTTTCCAAAAGCAATTCAGCACCAGCTTCATCCTGCCCTGCTGCCACAACCAGATAAAAACTGAGCTGAAATTGGTGTCTCGCTGCCTATCCCCAAATTTTGCTTATTCCACGGATGGGATGAGACCCTGAAATAGAAAGTTTCTACTCGTGTCCTACTCCAGGTGCCTCCAAACCACTGATGGGAGCTGCTGGAGTAACAGCACTGCTCTGGGTCCAAAAGTTCTTCCCAGGAAGTAGAACCAGTGGCTAGGGGTATGCCATGGTCACAGAGATGAGAAGAGTATCCAGACACTTCTTTGCCAGCCTCATGAGCACTTCCATCACACTGGTGCTGCAATTACAGAATCAGCCAAACGGTTAAAGAGGCTGGAGGGTTTGATTTAAATAAATAATAATAATTTAGCTTCCAAATTGCTCCCACATTGAGGTGCTTCAGGCTTTGTGCAATGCAATAAAAACCCTCTCTAAAAACAACAAAACACGCTAAAATGTTATCAGAAAAACACTACTCATTAAAATTAACAATTAAAACAAATTAGAAAGGCTCTACTGACACGGAGGGCGAAGGAGAGCATCCAAATGAGGAAAAATGCCTGGTAATTTTTAGTCACTGATAAGTAAAATAATGGTCTCATTTAGTACTGATTACCTAGAATTATTTAATTTTATTTCAAATTATTCAATTTTTGGTTCAAGTTACCTAGTAATTTTTAATTACCGATACATAATGCAATGACGAATGGCTCTTATTTACCTCTGTCTGCACAGAAGCGTGCAAGAAATCAATAGGCATTTCTGGCGAATTATTAAGCGACTTGATGAAATGACAGGAATGCTTTTCCCATTAGCAGGAGCTGCCGAGCCCCAGCCGAGGATGAGCTCTGGGGCTGGGCTTGGGCTGAGGGAGGAGAAGCCAGAGAGGCCCAGAACACGGAGCAGCTTTCGGGAAGAGATGGGGTCAGAGCTGGGAAAAGGCAAACCCACCCCGTTGCACTCAGGAAAGAGGCATTTGGTCCATTTTTAGCAGAGAGCAGGCTCAGCCACAGGCTCTTGGCTGCCTCATTGATTTTTCCCTCTTAATGGAAACAACCTGCAGGACTGAAAATATTTGCAAACTGCTCAGGACAAAAAAAGGGAGCAGCAATAACAACAGGGGCAGAGGGGAGGCTCTTCCAGGGCAGTGTCATGCTGTGCCCCTTTCCCAGCATCTCTAGGATGTTTGCCTTCCCCCGGGCATGCTGCCTATCTTTTTTTTCTTTTTTTTTAATCCTCAAGCAAGAGCATTCCCTGGGTATTTGCCACACATGGACCAGTCTTGTTAAAGATATGAGGGTGGACAGGGTCGAAGGAAGAGAAGATGATTGTCCTTAACCTGTGCATGGAGAAAAATCACCTCTTGTCACCTGCTGGAGAGCTCGTGCCTCCTGCCAGAACCAGGAATGCTCAGGCAACTCGTCTAGGCAGGATTAGAGCTCAGAACAATCTTCATAAATCAGAGACAGAGCCAGGAAAAACAGGAGGGTGTTCACCAAGACAAGTGCAAGGTTCAACTGAACAAATACAGGGCAGAGGGGAGGAAGCCTAAATAAATACAGAGAGAAGCTGGCAAGGCAACTGCTCTGCAGAAAAGAGCTGGGGGATGTAATGGATTGCAGGCTGAACACAAGTCAGGAGCCTTGTACTGTGACAAAAAAAGATTAAAAGATTAAAAAAGGGAGTATTGTTGGGAGATACAAAAAGAACATCTTGCCTCCAGCACCCTCCCCAGCCCTGCCAGAGTCACCCCTGTGAATATGTCCTATTTTGGGTGCCACCTGTAATGGAGTGGGAAATGAGCAGTGAAAGCTGGCCAAGGTCAGGGAGGTGAGCCAGAAGTCTGCAAAGCCTTGGAATGGTTGCCTGGCTGGGGTCAGCCATCCCCTGGGGAAGGAGATGGGATATCCCTCAGGTGGAGGGATCCTGCAGGGAGGAAGGGGTTTCTCCATGGTGAGTGAGAAATAATGGGCTGAAGCTTCAGGGAGGGAAAGCTCCTTTTGGCTGTAATACCCGTCAGGAGCGAGTATCACCTCCATCCCAGAGGGCTGAGAAACCTCCCACAAATCCATCAGGGGCTGAGCTGGTGCTGCCTTGGTGCTGGGCTGCAGTTCTGGCAGCTGCTGCTCCCCCCTTGCCTTCCCAGCTCACATCCAGCCCAGTCTTGCCCTGCCCAACACCACCACGACTGTTTGGCTGCTGAAGTGTTTTCAGCAGTCACTCCTATTATTTTTTTTAAATTAAAGAAATAGCTGTGAAACGCATGATAAAAATCTATAGCTCTCCTCGCCAGCTTGCAGATAGAGTCCCACGACTGTTCATATTGGAAATTCAATTCCAATCAGTGCATTGGCAGGAAAGGATTAGGGTCAGTGCCAAACACATTCATCCTGGCCAGCACTTACATGAGTCTCTGTGTGCTCCACCAGCTACTCTGGTACCTGCAGAGGGCCCATCTCAGAAGCTGGCTGCTGGAGTGGCTCCCTGTGGGGTTCTCATGCCAGCACCCCATGATGTGCCCTGTGGAGGGCGTGGGCACATTCCTTGGTGATGCCTCCACATGCCCAGGCTATGCCTGCTTCCCTTCTTCCCAGCAAAGCTCCCGTGCAGATCAGAGAGCCCTGAGGCCTCTGCTGCACAAGCAATGGGGCCTGGTGAGCAAAATCTTCAATGGTCCTTCCAACTCTGTTCTCTCCACCTTCCCCAAGGACCAGCCCCTCTATCAGGATACATATGGGCCATCTAACACACAGTAACTGGGATTTCGCACACAGTAGGGGCCTCCAGGACCCCTTCCATCACCTCTTGGGTTCTGTCCCATCATGTCTCCTGTTCCAAGCTGCTCAAATACATCACAACACAGAGCTTGGTGCTCAGTAAAAACCAGGACACCAAACTGCCTTTGGGCATGTGAAGGCAGGGCCAGGAAGAGCTGTCCCAGGCTAGGGCAATACAACAGTAAATGTCACATTGGGTTCAGGTGCCTCACAGTTAAGGAGATATTGGAAATAGAGTCAGCAGTGGAGAATTTCAAGCCATTGGGTTTTATTAGGAGCATGGAGATAAATCTGAATAAAAATGAGTAAGGTAGAGGCATTACCCACAGGGTCTTATCTGATCTGGCATCCAAACCTGCTATTGCCTTCACTTCCCTATCTCGAGGAGCTTTTTAAATGCGCACAGCTACAAATCACACTCTTTCAGTTTAAGTGTCAAATTAAATCAAGACAAACGTTCCCCTGTTCCACATTTCCTTTGGTCCTTGGCTAAGCCCTGCAGCCCTTTCCCAAACCTCCACCTCCCACAACCTGGCACAACCCCAAGCCTTTGCCTTGGGAGACATCTTCAGCCTGAACTTCCCATCCCTCTGGCATGCAGAGCTGCTCCACTGCCAGCCCCTCTTTCCAGCAAGAAAGTTGCTGAAGACTTTTTGCAGAGGAGTTTTGCTGTCAAACTCTTCTAGTCACCAACTTTAAGCCCTTTACCAGAAAAAGTCAGGGAAACCCAGAGTTGGTCTTGGCATCCAGCTCACTCTGCAATGAGTGTCCATCCCTCATGCAACAGTGAAAGCTCTGCTGGGACAGATGGTGAAATCCAAAGAGCGAAAGCTAAAAACTGATAAGAAACTCATTTTTACACCAGCACATGATTTATATGTGGAACTCTTTGCCGTAAGATACAACAGGCAGAGAGTTTTGTAAGATTTTAAAGAAGATCTGACATTTACGCAGCTAATAGAAGATTCTGTAGCTCCATGAGTCAAGGTAGATAAAAGGAAGATGCCTGGAGGGAAGATAAGGCCATGTGCTTCGGAGCATAAGCTAATGACTAATAGCAAAAGACAAAGAAGAAAGCACCCCTGGGAGGCTGGGTTTTTCCTGTGTACCAGGTGTTTGCTTGTACCTTCTCTGAAGGTCCTGGCACATGTTTCTGCAAGATCGGATATGTGACGAGCTGCATCCCAGGCTTGCCCCAGGACAGCAACTCCCCTGCTCCTAAAATTCTAAGTTTTGTTTTGGTTTTAAATTAGACCCAGATCTCAAAGCCCTGAGAAGCCTCTGTCATTAATCCTCCTGACACACAACCTGGCTGCGTGCACTGGAAACCATTGCTCAGGGGTTGGCAGTGCTCCAGGCAGAGGGGACCGAGTGCTGACTCACAGGGGCCCCAGAGATGCTGACACCGAGGGCAGGCACCAAGGATGTCATTTTAGCTGTACCTGCACAGAAAGATCTTGTCTGAGCAAGAGCATGGTGCTGCCTGGACTCTGCTGGAGGGACATGGGTGATGCTGGAAGGACAGATGGGTGCATTGCTGGCTGGGCCACATCTCCACAGAGGGGACCACAGACCCCCGTGCACTCAGGTACTCTCAACTGTGGCACTTGCTGCAAAGCATGAGGCCAGTGTGCCACAGTTCAGGAGGCACAGTGGCATCTCACAAGCCTCTCCTCTGTAGCAGGGTTAGGAAAGATATTGCATATCATGGGCTGGAGCTGAACCAGGGACACAACTCCTCAAATGTACTGATGCTGGATGTGGTGGCACCGGGACTTTGTGTTCACTTGCAGCCGTGTATTCCCACATCCTATCTCCACGTTCTTCCACTGCAGCAACACTGCCACAAGCCCACCTCCCACCTCTGCCAGATGTGCTGCTTCACTGCCTTCTCTTTGAAGCCCCCTGTGCCTGTGCACTGACATCCGGAGCTGTCACTGCCGCCAGCCAGAGCGTGCTCCGTGCCTTGGGCCAACATCTCTTACCTTCACAGTGTTTACATGATCTCAGCCTCCTCCTCCCCGTCTGTCTGCGGGCTCTGTCCTGCCTGTCGGTGCACAGAGCTCTCTTTGTACAGCTACTGTCCTCCGAGACATGGATGTTTAGGTCCCAGGACCCATCCCCTTCCCCTACATCCCTGCATCAAACCCCCATTCCATCAGCCAGCTCTAGGGCCATTAACACCACCCAGGGTTCTTACCTTGAGATTTGTGGGCCCAAATGCTCCTTTGTCTCCTGACCAGTGCTTCTACACAGAAGTGGATCCCATCTCTGGGACCAGCCTGCCACTTTCTGCGTGGCCCAGCTCTACAGGAGGCAGAGTTGCTCTGTCTGCACAGCATCTGATTGTGTCTAGCCATGGGGAAGATCCCTCAGCTGCAATGGAGATGAAGGTCAGAACACTGGAGGATGATGATTTCAACCCTACTGCTCAGACTGACCATGTTCCTTGCCTTCATTTCCGCCTTCTCACTGTGGTGGGTTAAACTCTCCTACTGTCCTGCAGCCCCATGGCTGAGCTTGGGTATTTTCCCCATAGGTGCTGCCACTCTCCCCCTGCCCAGCTCCATCAGCCCTGCCACAGTCCCCTCGCTCACCTCACCCTCCAGGGCTGCTGCACCCCCTCACACATCCGCATCCCTGGCAGGGCTGGTCTCTCCCGAGCTTCCCCACTTCAGGCAGGAGACAAGCTCAGCTGCAGCACTCCAGTCTAAACAAAAACACGGGTACGGCACCCCGACCTCCTCCTCTTTCTCCTGGTGCTCTCCCTATATGCTTTTTATGCCTCTCCCAGCCACAGTCTGTACTTACTGACAGCACTTCAGCCTCCCTAATTCGAGACTGTGAGAACTCTGGGGGAAGATTGCTTTTTCTTTTATTTACATATTTCCACAGCACCCAGCCAGCACACCAGGACACACACAGCCCTATCAGTAGCCAAGTAGGTACTGACTCCATCTCACACTTGCCTTCATGCCATCAGTGGAACAGCCATAGACCAGTGATAAACCCACATTCCAAGGGCTACAAACACAAAGAAAGGAAGAAACCCTAAAATAAATCCCTTAGCCTGAAGCTAGCAGCACCCAGAGCTGTCGGGGAAACCCATCCCACCCTTCATGCCTTGTTAAAAAGGCTCAGCTGCCACTTAGCGGGCAGGACCCAGCTGCGAGGGGCTGATGAGCCTTTTAGCATCCCTGCAGATTGCAGCGGGCGGGTGTGATTTTCTCCATCCTGATGTAGCAGAAAGTTGCAGCTGCGGGGAGCGCTCCGGCATTTGTTACAAAACAGCTCCCCACCCTTTTTTTTTTTCTTTCTTTTCTTTTCTTTCTTCTCAAAAGCCAAACTATTTGCTTCACCCAGCATTTAGCGGAGCGCTGTGGTACCCGGCGGCTGTCGCAGCCCTGGCTGCCTGTGCCCATGGCCCTGCTGCCATCTTCAGGGCATCTCCCACCAGCTCCCGCTGGCCCGGGGCTGCGGCGGCTCTGCGGGAGGGCGTTCCTGGCCACAGCTCCGCCGAGACCAAAGGCTAAGGGAAAAAAGCCAACAGGCAACTTCTGGAGGACTTTCCACAGCACGATCCAAGAATTAAAAAAGCTAAACAGATTTTACATATTAAGACTACAACCCTTTAGTGCAACATTAAAGACTATTTACTTAAGAGGTTGTGGATGTTACGCTGGGAAGTTTTCCCTTCCACAGATGCTGGGAGCAGCGATGGGAGAAGCCTGCAACCAGCAGTTCGTGGAGTTTTATGGCGTCGTTGCTGCTGCAGCCAAAAATGCTCGTTATCCTCCCAAAGTGGAGGTTTGCCAGTGCCGTGGTGATGGGCAGCTGATCGCTGGGTGATGGCTGTGAGTGCTTTTCTTCTCCAAACCCACGTGTTGAGGTCACCTGTGGGTTGTCACAAGCAAGTCACTAGCCTAATGGTTATATGCAGAGCTGAGGATCTGGAAAAGCATCCATAAATCTTATCCTGTGCCGTTTTCCCAATATGACATTGCCCAACCTTTCCCTCCTCCCTCCTCCAGCTTCTCTCCTCTGGATGACCCTTGGGAAATCTGGAGGAATTAGAGATTAACAGGAAAAAAAATATTTCACCTAATAAAAAAAAAAAATTAAAAATAAAAAAAAAAGAAAAAAGAAAGATATAATCAGAAGAGCTTGTTGTGAGCCCAGAAACCTGATGGGCTTTAAAGCTTCAAGTTTTCCTCCAGACCACAGGGAGCCGTTCCCACTCCTCCATTGGAAGCGAAAAGGAAGGGAACGCCTCCTGCTAAATCCAGATAACCCTGTTCATCTTCTGCCGCGGATCTTTAACGTTTTTACTGGAGACGAGCCAAACACTGGGAAATCCAAGCCTCACCTCCAGCCCGCTCTTGGGCCACCTGTGCTCGAGTCAGCACAGCTACGAGGGCCCTGTGCTGCCTCCCGAGCCGTCCTGTGGTTTCCTCCCACCCCAGACGGCGCTCCTGGAGCTCTATCTCCAATTCATTATGCTAAATGGGAGGAACCAGAAAGCCAGACTTTGGGTCAGCAGATTTTTGCTGGGGGGAAAAAGCTAAAAAAGAGCAGGTTTGGCTCCTTGTAGACACATTTCCAGCTACAAGAAACTGTGGGAAACCCCAGTGGTGCTAAAGTGGTGCCATTTTGCCCCAGTTTTTTGATTTATCTTCCCTGTCCAGATCTGTACCTGCCACAGACCCAGTGATGTCTCCATGGTTTTCAAAGTTAGGACCACCTGAAATTGTGTTTAGATGAGAAAAGCAGCTTTCATTAATGTCTAACATGTCCCCTGTGTGCCCAAAATGCTCAGAAAGCTGAAGAAAAATTAAAAGTCATAATGTATTTTTTTATTCTTATTGATTTTTAAGCCTATTTCATTTTGGGGAGCTGGTTTGTAATTTTGGAGCGCTTGTGGGATAATATAAGTACCCAAGGCCTCATGGCAGGATTGTACAAAGACTTTTACTCATGTTTTATTTTTCAGTAACCTTGATAACTAAATACAGTCTTGTCGAGAAGAGTTTTTAATATTCAGGCTGCAAAAAATAATTTCTTTTCAGTGTTACGTGCTAAACCACCCGATGGGGCCACGGCACTGGAATTCACATGAGCAAGCTGGCCAGGACAGACCTCTAATGAAATGTGGGGACCAGCCACCCCATCCCAGGGCTGCCCTGCTTTTACCTGGCTTTTACTGCACGACCCTGGACTTACCAGCAGAAAACTGGAAGCGCCAGGATGTGGTGGCATCTCCTGGTGTTCCTGGGGAGGCTCGGCTGGCTGTGCAGGGCACACTGTGAGCCCAGCAGCTTCACATGCACATCCTTGCTCAGGAAGCCGTGCTTTAATCAAGGCTCTGGGATCCTTCCTTTACTCGCCTGGGGCGGGGGGATTTTAACTCTAAACACATTAGTGTGCGAGATTGAAAGGTAACGTGTCCTCCCGGGGCTGCCGAACAACGGGAAGGAGCCTGGGTTTCATTTGCACAGAGTGTGCAGTGGGAATTTCCCTAATCAAATAAAAAGAAAATGAAAAACTCACTCTCTCCAAAAGTTTAATTCTCTTAATTACATTAATTGGAGAAATATAGGAGACTCCTTTGCACGCCTTTCTTCTCTGCAGAGAGGGCTGCAGAAAGGGATTTCTCTGGCATGAGGGTGCAAGCTGGACTCGCATCTGCTGTCAGCATGGGATGAGGATGGAGGAGGCATAGCAGGGATGCTCTGTGGTCAACCTCACCCCAAAAAGAGCCTTGCACTGTGAGATGACCTATTACTCCCTGAAAAATGTAGTGGGGATTTTTTTCCAGCCTTCGCCTGCTCCAGATTCCCGTCAGGCAGATGTCAGAAGGGACATGAGGAGCAGAACCACACCTCTCACTCCCGGCTTCTCCAAGGCTTTTCAGCAGCCAGGAGGTGGCACATAGCCCCGGAGGGGGCTGTGCTGTGGGCTGAGGTTCTCTGTCAGATGCAGCCATGGGCACCCCCTGCCAGGTGCTGCCCACCTGCACGGCCGGGCCCCCTTAGCACACGGGCTGGTTTAACGCTTCCTTGGGGACAGCAGGGAGGTGACATCATGGCCAGCAGCAGCAGAGAGGGGGGAGCGGCTTCCGCCCCTCTCTGCACAGCCATGGCCCCCAACATCCCCTGGGATTCACCCTGTCGGCTTTAACCCCTTTGCCTCCACAAGGAAGGGAGGAACTCACAAAACTGCCACGGCGTTGGATGTGTGCTGCCTGTCCCCACTGCTGGCCATCCTGAGCCAACCTTCAGTGGTGGGGACCATCCCCCAGGTCCTCACAACAGAGAGATGACAGGGAGCAACAACATAAATGTGTCGGAAATACCTGCAAATATATATTTCCCAGCCCTACTTGGAAATCAGTGCTTTTGGAAAATCTGGAAGGAAAAGGGGTTTTGAACTTGAACCCACACAAGGCTCCTGCTGAAAGCAGCCTGGCCCCCACCCGACCTGCCTCCAGCTTGCTGGAGGAAAACAAACACTGAAGTAGGAACACACGTATTGCTCTGCTCTTGGGCAAAATGTCTTCTTCAAGGGTCGTAATTCAGGTTTCCCGGGGCACCTGAAGGGCTCAGGGGAGGGTCAGTGTTTGGGTGAGCTGAGGAAAGCTGAGCTGGGTTGGACTGCAGGATCCCCCTCCGCACGCCAGCTCCCCGGCGGTCGGCCAGGGGCCTGCTCCCCACTGACACCGCAGCAGGAAAGGTGACTCTAGAACTATAACTCTAATATATAATGAGAAAAGTCTGTGTTTACTGAAAAAAAAATAAAAATAAAGTAAATGGACATGGCCAGACCATTTGGCTGAACGCTTTTCCTCGGTTTAAAAAAAAAAAAAAAAAGAAAATAAAAGGAAAGAGCCACCTTTGTAGGGAGATCACGTCTGGAAAATTCCAGCCCAAATGACATAAGTTATGAGCAATTGAAAATTCGGATTAGAAAGGAACTGAGCAAAAACCTCAAGTATGAGCATCAGCATCCTGCTCACAGGTCCCCATTGCCTGAGCAGAGGTCGGCAGTGGGATGGCTCCCAGGGCACGGACGCTCCAGAATTTAGGGCCTGGAGAGGGGAGAAGGAGGAACCCCTAAGTGACATCAGGGTGCTGGTAGAGCAGGGAGGATTGGGGGCAGCCAGGTATAATCCAGAGCCTCTCCCTCAGGCAGTCAGTATCAGCAAAGAGCTGCTCTAAGGTGACATAAATTACCCACAGCAAAACACCCCAAACACATCCTGTTCTCTCCTGCCATCTCAGGGCAGGGTTGAAGCTACAGTCCAAGTTTGGTCTGCACATGAGACTGAACCCACTGAACTCCTGTTGTTTCATGCTGGCTTAGCTCAGCTGAGGCAGCTTTGTGCCAGAAATCTCCTAACTGAATTTACTCCTGGCTTGCTGCAGGTTGGGCTGTGCCAAGAAATGCACAGGTGCAAATTAAATCAATATACCTGGTGTGGGGAGGTGCTCCCCGGGGACAGAGATGTGCCTGCCTCATCTGGCACAGCTGCAGGAGCACTGGCAGCTCCGTTGCCCCAGGGCAGAGCATCAGGAGTGTTACCTGCCCTGGATTCCTGGGTCTGGTGTCCTGCCCTGGCTCCCTGGCTCTGCTGATGCCTGTTGCAGTAAGGATGGATGCAGCAGGGACTGCATCTGGACAAGGTCCCTATGGGATCAGGGCAACCCAGTGCAAACCAGGTCCCCTGGAGACAGCAAGCAAAGAACTGCTCCTTTTTCTGGGCAGGATAGGGCTGCTCTGCCCCAGATCCATCCCGTGATGTTCCTTCCCTGGCAGCACTGGTGCTGGAGATCCTCCTCCCGTGGGCTGCCATTCATATCCCTCCCTCACTCAGTGTCCTAATCCTGCATTTCAGTGTCATCAAGAGGATGAAGGTGAGAGCTCACTTCCCCTTGCAAGCTCCCAAGGTGGGAGACCACCTCGCAAACCTCCATGCTGTGAGACAACCTTGCAAGCCATGGTGGGAGAATACATTGCAAGCCCCCTTGGTGGGAGGTTCCCTCATCTCAGGCTCCATAGCTCTCTGGATGGGGTGGAAATGGGCCTGTGGTTTGATTCCCACAAATGTAGAAGGTACAGCAGCCCCAGAGGCAGTGAAGCCTCAGGTTCAGCTCAGCTCTTGCAAGTCACTGTGGTCAGGTCCACAGTAATGAACAAGACAGTGCCAGGGAGTGGGGAATTGTTAGCACAGCTCTGCTAACGTGACTGCTAAACGACTTTGGTGGTGTGGGACAGGGACCCTTCCTAGATGACAGGGTGGACATGGCCCTACCTGGGATGCTGCGAGATTTGAATACTCTGGAAGTGATAAGAGTTCATGCTGCTTGGCTTCAGCCTCTCTGGACAAACTGTGGCCAGCAGCCAGGCAACACCTGGGACTCTGGGTCTGATCCACCCAGGACAGCACTTACTCCATGGTGTAGCTACAGAGGATGGGATTCAGCTACCCGGTGGGTGTCTGTGCTGCCTTCATGGCTCTGTCACAGGGATGATCCTGCCTGTGACACTGTGCCCTAAAGCAGGCAGATAGCCACAGTGAGAGCCACCCAGTTCCCAGGCCCCGGCACGACAGGAACTGGAGATGCCCTTTGTCAAATGAGGGTGCAGAGACCTCATGTGGGAGCTGGGCCTTGGGCTTGGAGTCAATGAACCCAGCCACAGCCTGTCCCCAATTTGTTTTATTATCTGCATTGTTTATGGGCACCCAGACATGGCCCTGACAACGTGAGGGGCATTGCACCCCTCTGGCAGTGCTGTGCACACCCTGCATCAGCCCCAGGAGCCAGCACTGGCCAGGATCCATGGACAGCATCACCCCCCTTAGTGAGGGCTGGGAGAAAGGCAGGATCGGTGGTGTTATTTTACTTAATTTATGATTAAATGCCCCCAGAAGAGTTTAGCCCTTATTACCGAGATATAATGGCCTATTAAGGGAGCAGCATTCCCTGGAAAGCAGCCCAGTGTCAGTGACTCCTTATTGCGATAAGAACTTAATAATCACACGTGGGGCGAGGACAGGAGGAAGCCACAGCCTGCCCGTGGCGCAGCCCGGGGGCTCCTGCCCGCGGGGGAAGGGGGTGATGGGAAGCCCCTCTGGGAGCTCTGCTGATTGAGAAGGAAATCCCCACGCTTGTAAATCTGTAATTCCTCACTAAATGCTTCGTAACGACAACAAATGTAAAGTAGTGTCAGAAACCTCTCATTTTCTTTTACGGTAAAGTCATGTCCTGAAGCCAAAGAAAGGAACTAGAGAAAAACTAATAGCTCACTCACTGCTGGTCTTCAGCATCTTTGCAGTTTCTTCGACCTGTTTTCCAGGTTGTCCTATGGGCAGGGTGGAGAGCTTGAGCCCTGTGTGTCCTCTACCCTTGTAATCAATTAATTTCAGGAGAAGGGACCTCCCTCCTCTATGCCTCTTTCTGAGCACATCACTCCTGAGTGAAATGGTCTCGCTTGCTTCTGGGTTTGTTATTGAACAGGGGACATTTTCTCAGCAAAATGTAAGGCTGGGCGATAAGGACTGGGCAGGAACTGATAGAGACTTTGCAGATCGAATATGATGTTGTTTATTTGACTATGATGTATATTTAAGGGTCTCAGTTACAATTGGCCCCAGGCACTCTCTAATGAGCTGCAGCTGCCTGGACTCTCATTAGCTTTAATGACATCTTCTCAGTACATTTTTCTTGGGGTAAGACCTTGTCCTCTCTATGGTTGTGCACACACTAAAACCAAGAGACATCTCACCCTAAAAGGGCAGCCAACTCAAAACAGTGGAGCAATGATAAATGATGCAAGTGCCCAGAAGAGACAAACCTTTCCTGGAAGAGTCATTGTTTATTTAAGGCAAAGTAAATGTAATTTACTTTGGCACGCCTTAGAATTAGCCCGGGAGGTATTTGCGCCGAGGCTCAAAAAGTGGGTAACAAAGTCACTGTGTGTGTTCGGCAAAGATCAATTTGCAATTTCCCTGATTTTTGCCATTTGCCTTACTCAATGGGCAACCATCTGCCTTCCCAAGAGCCACTTTTGGAGGCAGAAAGCGGCGAGAAAAAAGCCTGGATTAGGAAAGGAGGTGAGAGCAGCAAACACAAGCCCCAGTGTTGGGCAGCACCGCCCCGCTCCTGCTGCAAGCCTGCGAGCTGCCGGCGCTCCGGCAGGCTGCTGCCTATTGATCCTGCCCCTCCATGCGGAGCCCCGGCCTCTTTTCTTCACTCTGGGTATGTCTTCTGGTGCTCTGCCCCTACCGCCAGCAGAGGCCTTATCCGACTTCCATCTCTTCTTCGGAGAATTGAGGGAGCAGTCATTAATCATCCGAGCTGTCCCCTCCGTGGGAGCACAATGGCCTTCTTTATCCTGCACTTCAACAGCCCTGACATGTACAATAACAATCAGCCTTGACGTATCTGTAGTGCACCAAAGAGACTTACTCAAAAGGTTCTTTTGCAACATTTCGGGTTGTAGTTAAAATATATTGTTGCATTGTGAGGCGAGTGGTACAGATCATATCGGAGATGTATAAGGGTTTCTAGGTAGCGGGGCAGCATCTCGCAAACATTTTTCTGGCTGTGCTGCTAACCCTGGCAGCAGAGGTAGAGATGGCTGGTGCAGGGAAGGTGATCCATGCTTTCGTGGGGTGGTTTTCCATCCTGACTGTTTTTTTAGGGAATCTTTCTAATGGGGAAATTTGGCTGCTTCTGACTGAGACGTGCAGAGCTTAGGAAATTCCTGTCCCAAACTGAGTGCTGCTCTCATGACATGATGGATGGTAAAGCACCATCCCAGCAATCCTGGAAATATCAGATGAAACTTGTATCTCCTAGCTGATGTCTTCAGACCAGTCCCACATTCAGGGGTTTCTCCTCTACAGTGAAATATAGTGGAATTTTGTCCCCAAAACCCCATCAGAGATACAGAAGTCTGCAGAGCTGCTCATAGGATTTGTCTGACGGAATGTTTGGATCTCACTGCCACCACCACACATGTGCACCAAATGTCCATGGACACGGGGCAGGAGAAGACAAGCTGAGTACCACAACTCCTGGGCATGAGGGGGACAAGGGAGAGGTCAGGAGAGGGAAGGAAGACAAGAAAGAGACATTCTGATTGAAAAATCAGTGAGCTGCCTTCACCCACATTTAGTCAGCTGAAAGCTGTGTTAGGAATTTCTAAGCCCTCCTTAAATTCCTGGGCTCCAAAATGCCACTGAACTAGCAGAGGTATTTCTGGACAAGTTGCAGGAGCTCCCAAACAACCAGGGAACACTAAGAAAATACAGAAAGATGGGGGTGGGGGAAATAAAAACAGGAAACAGGTGGGATTTACTTCTCCCTTTCCCCCCCTCGTTGTTTCACTGCTTTCTGCAGGGGCAAGCTGCACCTCTGAAGCTCAGATTAAACAGTTTGCTACAAAATAAAAATGCATCTGAGTTAACAAGCTCTGAGATTTAGGGAGACACCGCTCCGGCAAATACACGCGTAGGTCACCGGGGCATTTCTCAGCTCTGCAGACCTCGTGGGTAACTGCTTTGCCCCTTCCATCCTCAGTGAAACCTAAGCCTGTCGTTTGCTCGCCGCCAGGCAAGCTGCACTCGCTCAACTGTCCCAGCAGCCCAGCCTCCATTTGGCTTCACTGCTGCAGATCCAACACCCTGCTCTGCCTGAGAGCAGCTGGGGCTAAAAAAGCAGCAGGAACAGAGCAAATATTGGGATTATTTCAGTTCAACGGCCCTTCTTGAAACTACAAATTGCTTTCAGTCCTCTGTGCTGGATAAATGGGTGGGTGAAGCAGCGCTGGGGGAGTTGCAGGGGGTAAAGCTGTCCTGGGACCCCCTTGCTCTCCCTGCAGAGCTGATGATCTGCTCCAGTGCAGGCAGACACAGCGTCCCCGGCACCAAGAGAACCGTGCCAAGCAGAGCTGCACATACTGCCCTTCTGCTCTTATCCAGGAATCTATTTTTTTAAACACGTATTTTCTGCTGGCTGCCTCCATGGACTTTTAAAAAAAATTTATTTATTTATTTCCTTCTTTCTGAAAAAAATGTGGGAATCAAAAAGCACACAGCTCACAGCACACAATGACCTGGCCAGCACTGCTGGATCCAGCTCAGCCAGAGCCAGGCTGTGGGCATGCTGTGAATGGAACCATCTCCTTGGCAGCCCCAGAAGCTAAAGCAGCTTTTTCCTCTGACACAAACTACACCCAGGTCCAACCTCTCATTCTCACTCCTTGGTTCTCTCCTGACCTCTCCATGAGCGCCCATGGGGCTCTTGTTGCTGGGTGCTGCAGGTGGGTGTGGGTGATGCCACTGACTGAGCTGGAGGCCCAACAGATGCTTCCTACTTGGTCATGTTTTGGTATACTGGTTTGACATGTAATTAGAATTATAAATTCATCTCATCTTTCCTCCCACAGCCGTGAATTACCCTGATCTCCTCACCAGGCTTTCATCATTTACCAGTGTTTGCAGGGATGACTGAATGTGGTGTTGGGAGGGCTTCTCACCCCTGGCCATGTGCCATCATCATCCCACCACCTCAACCAGGGAAAGGCATTCCAGACTGGGAAAGGCACACTGTGGGGAGCTGGCAGAGGAGAGGGAGATGGTTTGGGCAAAGCATCCCAGGAGCACCAGGTGAAGCTGAAAGGACTAATGAGCTCTGTCCTCCTCCTGCTGTGAGCTGTGGACCCAAGCAGAGACATTTCAGATGGTAGAGACTTGCACATCAACATATCCATTCCTCCAGGTTTTCCTTTCCAGCCTTTCCCCAAATAAAGGCTCATGCTGCTCTGCAGCAGGCTCAGGCCCCAGGCTTTTTATTATTTCCAAGGTCATTTGCTCTGCAGCGGGGCTGGAAAACAGAATTGCCTTTCTTGTGCTGTTTATGTCTACCAGATACACACTACTTGCTTTTTCATTTGGATTCATTTTCTGTGCTGTCCTGAGAGAAAGGAGCAAAGCAATTTTCTATTTACTGCAAAATTCCAACTGAGCAATTTTGTGGATCTGGAGATTGTCAGGAAGAGGTTACTGGACTGTGTACACAGAGGAGGAGGAGAGCAGAAGTGATAGGAGAAGTGCACAGAGCATGAGAGGCGATAGCTAAAGCTGTTTCAATCCCATCCCTGTCTTAAGAAACCTTTGCCTAAACACCCAAGACTGGTAACTATTACTGGATGTGTGAGTAATTCCTAGATAATTTTTTAAGTATTTGGAAAAAAACAATGCATAATGAAAACATTACGTTATTGTCGTGCTGCTGACACTGTTGGCCAGATTCTCAGCTGCTGTGAATCATGATCTTGCCTTTGACTCGAGCAGAATTATGCCTTTTTTCTTCCCAGCTGAGGATCAAATCCATCGGCCAGCACTCATGCCACCTTTGCCTCACAGGTTAGAGCAAAGTTATGCCTAAAAAGCTGGTAAATTTGGTGCCAGCCCGTGGCTTGGCTCTGAAATGCAGCCAAGGCTGCAAAGTGCCAGCTACAGCTGGCTGCTGTTGTGTGCAGCCCAAACCCGATGGGGTGAGCTTTGTGCAGATCTGGTACTGGTGAGGGCAGGCAAAGGCTTTGCTGGATGCCAAGGATGGGAGCCCAACGAGGGCAGGGCTGCAGCCAGAGAGCTGAGATGCACTGGCAGGAGGGAAGGGTAAACAAGAACTGGTTAGCAGTTTGCACATATAGATTAATTCCTATATGTTTTTTAGAACCTAGAATAATTTATTGTAATTACTGTTGACTGAGTTGTGTTTGAAGGAGGCAGCGCCGTTTAAAAGGATTTTTTGAAAGGTATTGAATTGGGAGGCAATTACTTTTTTTTTAAGATATGTTTAAGGATTATAAAAGTAATTACTGCCCTCAAGCCAGGATGTCTAATTATGTTAAACTGTGGCTTAAGACAGCACAGCTTTCAGTCTCTTCCTTGGGTGGCTCACACAGGAGCTGAGCACACGTGGCATGGCCGGAGCAGGGAGTGGCACCAGAGCAGAACAGCAGCCCTGCAGGGACACGGGACAGACACAGGGATGAACGTAGGGCCACAGGAAAGCAGGGAAAAACAGCTGGAAAAAGGAGAAAGGGAAAAATTGGGAGGGCAATGGAAATGAGAGTCTGTAGGCACTAAGTTGGCAGTCCCATCACCCCAGCCTGATGCCTGCAGGGAAGAGCTTGCCCTTGCTTTGGGGAATGGGCACACTGACCCCTCCGGGGCCCCTTCCTGCCCTGTTTTTCTCTGTTTTCCTCTGGGAGCCCTTCACAAGCAGCAAGAGAGAAGTATGCGTTTATTTTTCAAGCTTGCCTTTTGACTCCAACTCCCCTCTGTTCTTCTGCCAACGTGTGAGAAACAAGTTCAGGTTTAAAAGGCAACCTGAAATGTGCATGCACGCACAAAACAGTTTTATTTTTATAATGCTGTGATTTATGGGCCAGCTTGGGGCAGGGGGGGATTTCACTGGTGATTTCTGAGCACTTGAAGGCTGCACATGGCAGGAGAGACAGCCAACATCCTACGTGCCAGGGATGTGGCTGTCACAGGCAGGGGCAGAGGGCAGCAAGGGCAGCAGCCGGAATGGCACAGAGGGTCTCTGCCAGGGCACTGCAGCTGCACAGGGCAGGGCTGGGTGGAATGTGGGGAGGCAGAAGTGGGAATGAGAGGTGGAGCTGCAGGAGTGATAGACAAAGCTGTGCCTTAGGGATGTCTTAAGAGCTTCTGGGATTTGGGCTCAGCCCAGAGCTGGGGGACCCAGGGGGAGACAATTGCTCTTGTAGCTGAGCAGGATGGAGGCTGGTGTGCCGAAATCGGGAGTGCTCCTTTGCCTTCCCTCCCAGCCCTTGGCTTTAGAGGTGTGCTCACATGGCTGATCACACGGATCAATTTTGAGTACTTATCACCCAGCTGATCCCTCTCACCCCACACCTCTTCTCCCCCAGGCAGCAGCGAGCCAGAAGGTCATGAGCTGGTGGGGACACACACACACACACTCCTCTTCCAGCAAGGCTCAAAACAAATTCACCCTGTTTAACCCAAACTGCCAAGCAGCATTGACCCAGAAAAGGCTGTTCCTGGGGGGCAGCAGCAGAGCAGGCTGGGGCAGCAGGGAGGGCTGTGTCCCATCCAGTGCTGCTGAGCAGGCTGGGTGCAGGAAAGGAATGCTAACAGCATCCTTGGCCATGGCACTGCAGCCCCAGGCACTTCGTGGTGCAGAGCTGCTGTCTCACAGGCACTGGGGAGATACTGCAAGGACGAGATGCAGCAAGAGGCAATGGATAATATCTGCTTTCTGGGAAGAGCAAGTGCTGCACTGCCACAGAAAGCAACAGCTAGAAAGCAAACCAGGAGCTGCCAGCGCTGGGAGAGGAACAGCAGGGCAGCTTCCAGCATCCCACGAATCTGTCAAGTGTCAGTGCTGGGTTTATCTCTGGCTTGGCTGCATGAGATAGACTGGGGAAAATGCAGTCCTGACACAAGGTTTTTTTCAAATACAGAAAATAGTTTTTTTATTATTATTATTGTTGCTGTTGTTATTATTACTAGTGTTATTACTATTTCTCAGTCTGGCTCCCCAGTGTCTTTGTGTGATTTTCACCCTTTGAGCCTGCCAGCTGAAATAGTCGGTGTATTTTTTTTTCCAAAGCCACACGTGGAAGCAGTTCTTGGTGGTTTGGGTCCTTTGTATTCTGCGGATTATAAAAGGTCTCTCCTGTAAGTAGCCTGGAAAAGGAGAAGTACTAATTATTATTAACTCTGCCAAAGCCAATAATATCCTTGGGTAATTATCAGTTTACCCAATTTTCCTGTGAGCCTACTGTGTAAATACACCATTGTAAGAGGCTATTATTTCACCATGCTCCACCTCACCATAGCACTGATAGTTTCGGCCTCGTCACGAGTCTGTTATGTTCAGGGCTGTTAATTTTGGTGGACAGTCACCACTAATAATCAAATATAAGACAGAATGGCACGAGTTTATGTGCTCCTGGACCCTCCCAGTCCAGCCCCTTCTCCCCACTGCAGCCTCACCAAACTCTGCTGAGCCCTCTTGCCCCAGCTGGGGCCATTTGCCACCCTCAGGCAAAATCCATCAGGATGCTCCTCAGGGAGTATGGCCACCCCTCCAGCCCCTGGGCAAGTGGCATGGCATGGCAGAGACCATATCATGGACCAGCTGCCTCCATACCCATCCTGATCCCGAGCAGGACTTTCCCTGCCACGCCGAGGTGAAGCCGGGCAGGGAGCCGGCGGGGAGGAAGCGTGTCTCACGGCAGGAGAGCCGAGCTGCTTTCCCTTTCATCGCCGCTCATTTATTTGGATTAGAGTCAGCTCTCTCCTGAATCCTTTGTTCGCTGTTTGTTATTCCACATGCGCCCAGTGCTGCGTGTTCATCTTTATTAGCTTTAATTGCTTTCCCGTTCTAATGGGATCTCGCTATTCGCATACAATTGAAAGGAAATGTATTCATTAAAATAATTCTCCTCCTAACTGTTGTTTAGAGCTGGTGCTGTCAGTGCCACTCACCGTGATTTTCTCCCTGCCCACCGTCCACTGCCGGACAGGACCAGGACACAGGCAGAGCTTCAGTGGTGATTTTCTGTTAATGTGTACCACGGGCTGCAGGCTCAGGTCAGCTTGGGTGATGTTTGCCGACAGAGGAAAGGTCACATAAAGCCACCTGGCTGCTCTTCCTGCGAAGCCTGAGGCACATGTGAAGGGGGAACTCGTGTGTGCTCCCATTCCCGGGCACCCTTCTCCTCCCCTGGCTGCACCTCGGCCCCCTCACACCAGAGCTCCCAGCCTTCACTTCCAAGGAGAAGGAATTAAATGGGAAAGTGGAAGAGAAACAAAAAAGCCTGGATTGCTTAAGGGCTGAGACCGTGCTACAGAAAAGTCTCCAGCTGAAATTAGTGACAAGAGGTGGTTTCAGGCAGCAGACAAGCCATCTCCTGAACAGCTTGACTTCCTCCCTGGCACTCACACCATCTTTTCCTCCTTATTTATTTCCTCCAGCCAGCACTAGTTAGGGGTCTTTAGGGAACAGTTTAATGACCCTTCTTCCTCCTGGCTGTTTACTCTGGGCTCTCCCTCCCCTACCTGGGGCTGCTGAGGTACCATTGCCATTGTAGCTAAGCAACCTCCCCATTAGCACACTGGTGGCTCAGACCAAGGCATCTCCTCACCAGCTTTACACAATTAGCCTCTTGGTTTTTGGCTGCAGTGCCCTTCTCCTCCCCTCCCAACACCTCTGAACAGTTTGTTTCTGCAGCACTGTCCATTCAAATGAGTAGATCTCTCTTTCAATGAAAAAAACATCCCCTGTTTTATGACATTCCCAATCCTCTGTGAAAGCTGCCTTCCCTTGCCTGGCATATTTATGCCATAGTTTGTTAAGACCATCATGTAAGGCCAGGGATTGGAAGCTGGCAGTTTCAGGGCTTGCAGAGCTGTTTCAGCGGAGATGGGCAATATGTTCTCCTTGTAAGTGATGCAGACATGCAGGAGTTGTCCCTGCAAACGCAGCTGGCAGAGTCCTTCCCTGTTGGCCACCCCATGGGCTACATTTAAGTCACTAATGGGCCATGAGGGAGTATCAACTTAGACCAACAGCACCGTCCTCAAAAAAACCCTGGCAAAGATGAGCCCTGCCAGCATGCCCCATGCTCTTGTTCCTGTCCTGTGTCACCTCTGTGGGATGGCTTTGCAATCAGCACAAAAGCTGAGGCCTTGCAATGTTTGTTTTCACTAGCAGGGTATTCCTAGACACCCCAAAGCTCCCCGAGTGCAGACACAGTCTTGCAGGTTTCCTGGAGCAAATCCTGGACTGGGGCTGGTCTGGGAGCTTAGTTTAAAATGTAAATGACTCGGTGGTGCCTAACAGCAATGGCATTAATGGGATGGGATGCAAGTTTGTGCCTGCTAATAGCATTCTGCAGGACTTCTGAAGGGAGCATCTGCTTTGTCTCTGCATTTGTCTGTCACAGAAGAACATTGCCCAGGCCCCGGCTCCCAATCTATTAATATATTTGCTTAATTACGCTGTACAGAGTGAGTGCCAGGCTGGCAGACAGACTGCAGAAGCTCTGCTATCACTGGAAGTGCTCCTCTGAAGAAGACAGTGGTGACATCACAGGCAGGTGACATCAGTCCCATGACACTTCTGCTCTTCCATCCGGCTCTTCAAACCCTTCTGACCTTGCCCTGCCAGGCCCAGGGTGAATACGGGTGGGGGCTATCAAGCTGGCCCCCGATAACAGACACGTGCCACGCTCCCCATCAACCTGCCCTGCACATCCTAACGCTGGCATTCAGCTGCCAAGCACTGCCCCCTTCCCCCAGTGAGGGCTCGCCGTCTATCTGCATTTTAGAAGTGCCTATCAAGCCCCAAAAGACAGTGTAAGACAGACAGTAACCATCTGCCTGCAGGTCAAGTGGCTGTGACAGGCATCCTCTGGCCACTAAGACAGTGAGACAGTTTTGAGACCGTCTTCACAGAGACTCTGGCTGACTGCAGAAATCACTACCTGTTCTGTCGCTTTTTATTCATCCTTGGGATGTACTTGAGAGCTGTCAGCTCCCTGAGTCACGGGGAGGCTGAATGTCTTGCCAAAATGTGTGCTCGGGGTAGCAAGAACATGATGAACACTTAGAGCAGCCCCAGGAGCCCTCCCCTGGGCTGGGCACTGTCCCTGGCACAGGTGGCTCACTCACACACACAGCAAGGGAGGACCCCAGCCTCCATGGCCAGATGCCCCTAGGCAGCACTGATTGCTGTGGCTACCAGGTCCTTGCAGGTAAACCCAGAAATGTCCCTGCACAGCATCACTGTAAGCAGTGTGAGAAGGTTGGTGAAACATCAAGATGTGAAGAGGGTGGGTGGCTGCTCTGCTGATCATTTTTGGGAGCCTTGCTGTTTTTCTGGCCAAGCAATGGGACAGGGGGTGTCCAGCCCAGGAAGGAGCTTTCATCTCTAACAGCCCTACTGAGCTGCAGCTGAAGCCCAGGTCTCCTTTCCTTCCCTCCCTAACTTCTTCCTCCTAACTGAGGTTTTTTTCCTGATGCCTTCTCTGCTCTGATGCTTCACTTTGATTCTTCAGTTTGGACGCATGTCCTCCTCCATTTCTTCTTCAGCAGAACAAAATGGTAGATCCCACCTTTGCAGGAGGTGCTGGTGGCTGATCCAGGACACTCTGATGGGTGGGAATTAGTAACAGGTCAAATTAAAGAAAAGTAATCAGCCTTTTCCAAAAAACCCCATAAACCCCAAAAACCGAACCCAGAAAGGAACAATGATGGTACCACACAGCAGCAAAGACAGCAGCTTTGTGGGAGGGACCTCCTGACCAAGCCACCTCAGCAGCCAAAGAGGCTGAGCAGGGGTGGTGTGGGTGTCCTCAGGCACAGCCACTGAGGGGAGGAGCTGAGCAAGGGGTGAGAACCACTCCCGGGCCCTGGAGCTCTTGCAGTGACTTACTAGGAGCAGTTCCTGAAAGATCCTGGAGCATCTGCAGGTCCAAGGATGTGCCACGCTTGCAGGGAATAACACCCAGGCTCTGGAAATGCATACTGGCAGCAACAGGAGCTTTTTCTCTCTTCCCAGCCATGGAGAGCCAAGGGGAGAGAGGGGACAATTCTTGCTCCAAAGAGTAAAATGAGATTTTTTTTTTAATTTGATTTTTTTTTTGCCTTGTTCTTCACATAAACCTAACACTTCCTTTGAGGCAGTCCTCCAGGACTTCCCAAACCCTAACTTGATCAAAAAGGAGAATATTTTAAAAAACTAAGCTGTTCCACCAGAATTGGCCTCCTGAAGCTTATAAACATAAGTGAGATTAGAGGGGCAGAAGGGATGGGGAAACATGTGCCTGATCCTGCAAAGGGTGGTGGGCAGAGAAAGCAGGGAGTGCTGCTGGCAGGGAGATGGGGCAAGCAGGGAAAAAGCTGAGAGAGCAGGGGCCATCCTTTGTGGAGGCAGACCTTGGCCCTGCAGGCAGTGGGGGCACATCTCTGCAGGCATCATACAAACCCTCCCTGCTCCTGGTGCCTTTGAGACTGCTCCTGCAGAAGGCACCAGGCCCACAGCAGGAGAGCCAGCAGCTGTGCCTCGTCCTGTGCAACGCTGGAAACCTTGGCTGCCCCAAAGCCTCGGGGTTTTGGGGTTTTTGGCTCCTAATCGATCTTCTTTCTAAGCTTTACTCCGGTTACAAATCTGCATGGGTTGTCGCTTTTGTTACTTTACTATTTTTTTTGCTATTTGCCAGGTTGTTTATTTTCCTGCCTTGTGTGACAGCCCTGTTCCCTGACTGGGGTGTCCCCACTCCCCAGCAGTACATGTGTTCCCCTCCACTGGCACCAGCACTCGCTGCTGCCTCGGACAGACATCTCCCACCAACCCGATGATTCTGTGGCATCTCCCGCATTCCTGAGCTGAAATAATCCTCCAAGCTTTGTCAAGTTTCTGCACCAGTGGCCCCACTGCAGTTTAATTAAGGCAAAACCCCTCCTTGCTTTAGAGATTTTCGCTTTCCAGTGGATTTCCCTAAGGCCTCATCAACCAGAACATTCCTCTCTTGCCTGCTCCTCCTCTACCAGCAGTGCAGCAATCCCTGGCTGCCCAGGGGGAATGGGTGAAGCCTGGATTTAGGGCTCCTCTGAGGGTACATGTGTGGGAATCCTGACACCCAGGGATGCACCTGGGTGCATCTGCTCATTGAACTGAGACTGACCTTGTCCTGGGAAATTACATTTTTGGTCTTAACCCTGTCTTTGCTTTAGGCTCAGTGCATGCAAATTTAGCTCCTGTATCTGCAAATGGCTTTGTGGCCATTGCACAGGTTGGAATTTGTGTTTATTCTCCAAAAATGTGTGGAGCTGGTGATGGCTCTGCAGCTGGAACAGCAGACAGGATTACCCAATTACCAGTTTTTTCTCCACTGAGCTCAACAACAAGATTTGTGAAAAATTAAGGAAGGGCAATGCTCTTCCCTCCTTAGAGGAACAATGAGAGCCTATCTGCCATAGGCTTCCAGATGTCATTTTATATTGCCTATAAAAATTTATAGGGAGCCCAGCTGGCCCTAGAGACACAGTGTGAGGAGCAGACAGTGAATTGCCGCTTGGCACAGGTGACCATGCAGCACGTGCTGGCACTGCTGCTGCCTTTGCCAGCTGGGGGTCAGGGCTAAAGCAGTCCTGGCACCAGCCAAACCTCTGCCCTGTGCCAGGCCGATGGAGCTCAGCCTGGCCTCCAGTGGGCAGTGGGAGGGCGATGTTTTGAGAGCAAGGCAAGCTACTCCTGTGATGGGAGGATGAGGCCCTCAGGCTGCTCCTGCTCTCCAGCTTTCCTCACTCCTCGCTGCTGCTGGACCCGGGGTTCCTCTGGCACCCCCGGCAAGCAAAGTGCGCTGGAGCGGAGAGGCGAGCAGGACTGGCCCCTTCTCTGACTTTGTTTCGCATTTTCAGGAGCATGAATTGCCATGGTTACCAAAGCCTGGGCTCCTCATTAGCAACATTTGCTCTGGATGTCAGATTAACAAAGTTGTTCCCTCGCAGCACTGGCGGAAGCTGCAGCTGTTCCGGTGCCGTTTGCCAGCGTGGGCCATCACTTCACCTGCAGCCACCACCCAGATGCAGGATGATAAACCAGCCTGAGAGCCTGGCACCAGTGTGGGAAGGGAACCCAGCCACAAGAACCTGGCACCACTGTGGGAAGGCTGCACCACGACTAGGGCACAGGCTGCTCTCCAGCACTCACTCTGCTGCTTTTCCCCAGATCCCAATTATTCCCTGTGTCATGTGGATGCCTCGCACTCCCCCATGCGCTGCAGGAACAGCCCGGCTTTCATTTTCCCTAACGCAGGCTGCTGGCAGAAGTGCCTTTGAAAGCACAAACCACATCTGCTGCTCGTATCATTACTCGGCAATGGCTACACAGAGCCACGGCCATTGTGCCTTTCTGACCCGCTCTCTCTCTCCAAAGAGGAGCTATTTAAAGCATCCTATTGAACCATATCATGTGTCCACAGAGGAACTTCGAATGCTCTCACTATTGTACAGCTCTTGCTGGTGCCAGCTATGAAAATGCTGTTTTTGCACTCTTGTCAGCAAGGAGGGAGTGACTGCTGGGATCACACAGCCCCTGCCAGGGAGAGGAGAGGACCGATGGACACAACAGAGTGCTGGGGATGTGCTGCTCAGCTGGGCATTCCCGGGATGTTAATGGGGGGAAGAATCATCAGCTCATGCCAGAAACTCTGGACCTGAGCAAATGCCTTCAGTGACATCAGCATGTACATCGTTACCCCGGCGATGTCATGTCATCAGGCTAATCCCTAGCGGCACGTAATCCCCTGTCACTAGGACAACACCAGCAGAAAGCAAACCTGGACCAATATATCCTCATTTACCCAGACCTACCTAATCCCAGAGAAGCAAGTTAATAACATACATCAGCTCAGTATCTGCAGGTTTTTTATTAAACTCTTCGCGTAAGTTTTATATTATTTTGATCCTTGCCAAGTCAAGCTGCCCAGCTTCAGAGCCAGCAAGGATGTGCTCATAGGAGATGTTCTGTGAGCAGACCTCAGGCTAAAACTTATTTCCTCTCACTATCTGATGAACTCTTATTAATAATGAAAACATTATTTAAAAAAAAAAAAAAAGTAGGTCAGATCTCAAGCATTTTACGGATGGAACAGGCTGAGAACAGTTGACTGAATGATGTTACAACAGGTTGTCCGAGCAGCTCCTTTGGCGAGCGTCTCCTCCTGGCATCCAGCGACTCCCTGGTGCTCACGGGGCCCTTCCAGCGGCGCCTGGTGTGGCGGCCACGTAAGCCCTTACCCACAGCTTTATCATCCCAGTGTGGATGAACAGGCTTTTCCTTACCAACTGTGGCTTAATAAGCTTCTCCAGCGAGTGCAGATCTGTAAACAGTGGTATAAGTTATTCTGTCTGACCTGCAGCATAAAATTGTTTTCCTGCTTGTGAAGGAAATCTTCAGAGAAGAGCTGGGGATACACAAAGGCAGCTCCACGTAGACCATAAATAAATATATATCAGTGCACGTGCTCTTTTATTTTGCACGCCTGAAAGCTAGAAATAATGTCTGATGCTTAGAAGAAAGGAAATATTTAGTTAGGAGAAAAAGAGAGAGCTGTAAGAAAAAAAGAAAAACACAATATATTTATTTTTTGTGGCATAAGTGAAAAGCCTGCACTTTCAGCTTTGTTGAATTATTTTACACTGTATCTCTGGCAGAAATCGAAAAAAGACCTGCTCTCATCCAGCCCCTCAATTATTGCACCTCGCTTTTCTGTGTGCCAAAATGACATCTGAAGAACTGGCAGGAAGATTTGCCTCCGCACTCTCCCTTGCACGCAGGAAGGCAGTTCCGCCACGCTCAAAGGTGTTGGGAGATTTTGCAGCTTAGGTCAAAGGATGTTAATAAAGCACTTGAGCCTCCATATGGTATTTTGGCACTAAAATGTCAGCTGCTTTTCAGACACTGTACTTTAATCATTTCAGACAGGCCCCTTTTAAATGGTTTGTTTAGTTTGCTTAGAGAATAATATTTGTTATTTGGTTTTCAGAATGACTAATAAATGAACTGTCTTTGCTCAGGGAGAATAATGCCACTTAAGCAAAACCTGGTACTGCAGTTCAGAGCTATTTAATAAGAAATACCTGTCAGTGTCAGAATATATTTAGTGTGCATTAGCTTTGAAGAATTGCAGAATAGGTTTTCCCCTTGCTAAGTTTACTTTATGTAAAATGTAACACATGAACTGTGAATATGTGGACAGCAAACAGACTGTATCAATGAATTCAGCCTCCCCCGGAAAATGCTGACAGTGGCAAGAGAAACACCTCCTCACAGACACAACTGACACCATCAAAAGCGGAACGTGTGACAGCTGCCAAGGAGCCGCAGCTTCCCGCCTCCCTCCCCTTGTTTAAAAAACAAAATCAAATCCAAAATAACACGCTGTAGTCTATTTATCCTCTTGTTTAATCCACTGGGAAAGCATCAGCATAATTAAATGCTTTTAACCTTTCTTTTTAACCTGTGATCAGGCAGCGGTGCAAAGAGAAGCCGTAAGGAGCAGGAGCTCGGCACTGCCGGCACTGCAGCACCCCAGCCCTGCCCCGGGGCATCCCCATCCCGAGTGCCACCAAAACTGTGCTACACCCACACAGGAAGGGGCACTGCGGCTTCCCAGCAGCTCTCCATTCCAGATCGGGGGCTGCAAACAGAGAATTTGCTGGACCAAGCCACAGCCACCCCGTGTGCATTATTCATGCGACTCAGCTCTTCCTTTCACAACCCAGGTACTGTCTCGGATGCTCCAGCCATCTGGGGCAGCTACTTGGGAGGCTGGCAGTGGGTTGCATGAAGAAGCAAGCTATTTACTTAGAAACTGTCTCTGTGGCATCTTGACCATCTGGAAAGAATATGGAAATGAGACTTTTAGCGAGATAGAGCTCCTCAGTAGATAAATTAACCAGGCATCTCCAGAACTAGGTAGAGCTGATAAAAGTGAGCGTTTCTGAGCACGTCCCAGCTCGCACACACATTTATAGGTGTGAGCATTTGCAATTTCCCATCTCACCTACACATCTGGGGACCTAAGTGACTCTCCTGCAAACTGCCTGGGTTTCTGGGCAAACAAAGCCTGACTTCCAGCTGTAGAATTTCTGTGCAAACAAAGGAGGGGCCAGGCAGGGCTGGGTCACACAGCTTTGCCACCAAAGGTCTGCTTCCATCACCAAACCCACCCCAAGGGGACTAAGCCCAGTCCTGCAGGGAGAGCAGGGCTGTGAGTGTCCTGCCAGGGTGGCTGGCCAGCAGGAGCTCCTCACCTCATCCTAGGGAAGGTCAGGTGCAAGTGTGCACCCCAACTTGGTCCTTACTCACTCCCCAAAGCTACAGCAGCGAGCAGGAGCCTGGTGCAGTGGGGGAATAACGCTCACAGCCTGTCACACACACAGGAACCTCTCAGCTCTTATGCCAGCCTCTTACTAATCAAAATATCATGCTAGGCTGGAGTGGATCTGGCTTCTTTGAACATGAGTCACATCATTTGCAGATTGCCAGGAGAGTTCCCAGGAACTGGGGGCAGCAGGACAGAAATTGCAGCTGTCCTCAGAGCACTGTAATTTGTGCTGGAGCTGGATGGCTCTCCCAACCACCCTGAGACAGGGCAATTAAGGCTGGCTTCGAGCCAGATGCAGGTCGCTGGGATCAGAGCATGGAGCCCCAAATTAAGCACTGTGAGAACGGAGCCAGGAGACTGTACAGAAGAACTTAGTGAAGCAGTGAAGTCCCTGGAACAGCCATCGTGCCTTTCAAATGCAAATGCCATCTCCAGGAAAGTGTTTTGTTCTGAAGCCTCAGAGTGCTGACTTCTAAACACTGAACAGAGAAAATACACCCAGGAATACCAACATGGAGAAAAGGCTCTGGGGGTGGCTTGGAGCAGGTCAGTGGTACAGGGAAACACATTCCCACCAGCTGAGTCAATCCAAGGGCACACATGTTCAGTAAAGTCCTGCTCTGTGCCCACCTGCTCTGTGTCAGAGTTTATTCGAGTGCCCCTGTCATGCTGCATAAAATTACCTCCTGCTAATGCAGCCCTAACACTTTCCAAAATGCAATCTAAACTTCCCAAGAGCAGTTGAGGTATCTGGTACCTGTTGTCCTTTCAATATCATGTACAAAAAGTGATGTACAACAGCAGGCAGCTCCTCCATCGTCCGCTTCCCAAGTGTCCAAAATGGACAAAGTTGGATGGATACCCACAATCCAATTATAAACTGACGTAAATAGATGTGAAACACCAACAGGGCTCTAGAAAAAGGAAGAGCCCTGTGATAACCTCCACTGGGGGTGAGAGTGTTGCTAAATTCCCAAATTATTTTTAGTTTCCCAAAGCTTCCCTTCATCTTATGGGATCAGCATCAGTCAGGGGTCCTTCTGCCCTAGGATGGCACCTTTGTCCCACAGCTGCAGGTTTTTACATGGGAGCTGTGGCTATGGTGGAGTTAGAGGTTGTGTCTGGCTGCACCTACGTGAGCCTGATGCCACTGGTTCCTGCAGCCTGAGGAGATGAGACCTTCCACAAGTTCAGGAGCACCTGGAGGGGGATGGAGCTGCCTTGGCAGAGCACTGAGCAGGGAACAATATTCCAGAGTGACACATACTTAGCTCTACAGGGAAGAGGACTCTTTTGGAGAAGCCCTGCTGTGCCCAAGCCCTGATCAGCAGAGAAGCGATTTCCTCATTTAAGGCTCAGTGTGGTCTGAAGGTCTCCTTCATACAGGTACTGGTAACTCTGGTGTGATGAGGACCAGCAGCAGAGCAGCAGCTGAGCATCTGTCCCCTGAGCCTGTGCCGCAGCTACAGCCATTCATTGGCATTTTAAACACTTTTCTCTAGAGAATTTTATTCCCCCTATATATAGGAATGCATCGAGCTTAGGTATGCCCATATGGCTCGAGGAAACCCATGGGACCTCAGAGTGGGATTTACTGGCCATAATACTTTGCAAACATGTATGTATTTTAAAATCTGTGATTTTATTTTGTTAATTGACTGAACAAAAGTGTTGCATTAAAGCAAAACTAAGATCTGAGCAATGTCAGATGACCTTGGATACAGTGCCAGCAGGGCTTGAAGCTGGAGCTGGTGGAGGCTCAGCCCTCTGGCTACTGAGCCAAAGGCTCTCCAGGTGGACTCATCATCAACTGCCCACTGCAGCAGCTAAAAAACATGGGGGAACAAAAGCCTCTTCAGTGGGAAATATCCCAGGAGGCTCCATCCTGGGTCCTTTGCTGTGTTCCTTTACGGGCAGTGACTCGGGCAGTGTGAAATTTTGCCATTGCTGGAGTTTCCTAAAGTCATGAGGCCCTTTGCCAGTGATGAGCTCCAGCTCCTCCTATACCCACAAGTGCCCTGAAATTTTTCAGGAGCAGGAAAGGTCTGAGAAGAGACCCTCTCCCCTTTCATCCCAGGATCACAGGCAGCAGTGCTTACTTTCTGAGGAACAAGGGTCCTTTTTAAAAGCACTTCTTAGGTTTAACTCCCACGACATCCATAAACTCTTTAAAGGCAGGAATTAACCTGGGTTTCTAGAAAGAGTCTCTGACGCTTTTAAGCAGCATTTCAGAGGCAGAAATGATCTTCAAAATCTTCTGACATCCAGTTTTGAGAGAAATACTTTTTTCTTTGAAATTAGTCTAATTAGAAGATCACAAAATTAATTAAAATGCAAAATGAAATGCAACACTTTACATCAGGTCAAATTAAACGTTTTTGCAAGTTTTAAAATGAAATCAGAGCTGTTTTTTTCACTTTTATTAAAGAAACCTCCCTCTCCCTCCCCAAGATCTGGAAAACATTGATCCATAGAAAATCCTCCTCTCCTAAACCTGCCCATTCCAGCAGGCAGAGGGGTACAGCTCTCCCTGCCCTGAAATATCAGGGACCAGAAATTCCACTTCACACTCAACCCTCGGCTCTCACCACAGGCACTTTGGCTGGATGATATTTTAAGTGGTCCTACTTGGTGGCAGCAGCTCGTTTAAAATTAGCAGCACCCCTAATTGGGAAGGGGGAGCTCTGCCTGGCAGAAATGGCACTGCTGGCCCCTGGCACAGCGGGGGCAGCCCAGTGCCACTCTCAATAGCCATCACTGTCAGAGATGGGTTCCTGGCCAGGGCTAAACTGTCTGCCCGTTTAAATATAGCAAATCCCAAAATGTCAGGAGTTTTGTAGGCGGCCGCAGTGCAGTGGCAGGGGAAGGCAGGGCTCAGTGCTGGTTGCTGGCTCAGAACCAGTCCCTGCCAGGGGCTGGGTCACTCCAATGTGCTGGTGTAACACCTGAGCTTTAATTGCCTCTGCTGTGGCCCTGTCCTGCTCCCAGTGGAGCTGCTGACACAGCCTACTGTAGCTCTTGGCTCCAGAAAATACATTCTCCTCCGAGACCAAAAATATCGGTTCACTCTAAACATCAAGAGAGCAGTTTGTGATTAAGCAGTTGGGGTTTTATACTATTCTGAGGATGTAAAGTGCTATTTAAGTGATGGCTATTTTTACTGTGGCTATTTATTATGTGGGGCTGGTCAGTGATGGGGTCCAGCCCCCTCTGCACAGCAGGTGTTCCCAGCACAAAATGCGGGTGTAAGGTGGGCCAGCCTCAGGCAAGCATCACAACAGCAGATGGCCACCATCCTCCTGCTCCTTCAGCAGGGGGAAGATGTTTTGGCCCTAAGAAGGGTGGTTAAGCCCAGACCCTTGGAGGCATTCATGTTGCTAAACCCATGGGGAAACAAGCAGCTGCTTCCCCAGAGTAAAGCACTCTAATGTGGCTGCAAGGGGTGCATCCCTTGGGTTTGCTTGGGCTTGATGAACTTGGAGGTTTTTTCCAGCCTACATTCTATGAATCTATAGTTCTATTCCTACAGAGTGGGGTAAGGCATAAGCAGCCATTTCTTTTGACAGAAATGCTCCGTTTTCGTCCCCCCACCCTGGGATCTGGCCAAGCGCAGCCAGCTCTGCTTGTCCCACTGGGATGACAGCAGAACCCCAATCTCCAGCAGCTGCAGAAGGTTTGGCTTTTACAGCTCCCTGCTGGCTCCCCTGCTCAGCTACCAGACATGAGCTTCCTGGGCAGCCAAAGCGGCTCTGCATGGAGGCTCTGAGGAGCCAGGGCATGCATCACTCTCTCTGCAGCCATGTGAATGCTTATTTGTGCCCTAGCATTGCACAGTATCACACGTGCATTGCTGCAGCCCTCGGGATCTGCAGGCCTGGAGGAGTCGAGACTCCCCTTCACCAGGCATGGTGCCACTGCAAATCCCTCATAGACATGGATACTCCAGCATCATGGCAGAGCCCTGGCCCTCACTGTAGCCATGAACTTCCCCCCCCCTCCAAAATAGGATGCTGTGCAGCAAAGGCCCCAGGATGAGCTCAGCCAAAGCAAACCCCCAGGCAGCTTCCAAGGGGTTAAGCACATCCACTCTCCCCTCTGCCTTTCCAAACTCCTCCTGCAAAAGGCAAACAAAGAGGCTCTCCTAAGAGTACCTCGGCCTGCCATAATGGCATTAGGGGAAGGGCGGAAAGAGATCCTAACTCTCAGCTCACATTTAAGCATACAAAAACAAACAACCAAAAAAAGGGAAAAGTTAAAGCCATCTGAAAGTGCCTCCCTCTCTCCCAAAAGAGTGATAAAGGCTTTTTGGCAGAGTGAGGTGGTGTTTATTTTGGTTTGTGTTGTGTTGCTGCTCTGACCCCCTCAGCTGTTAGCCGGCAAACTTGACAGCCTGATTGTTTTTACTGGACTGTGCCGGAGTTTTTCGCTTTGCGAAAGTGATTTGGGAGCAGTTTGCACTGATTGCACAGAGGGCTCTGACCAGGGCCCATTGCCATGTCCTGCACCATGCCCTGCATCCCAGCCGGGACTGCAGCCGGGCCCAGCCTGCAGCTGGTTTAAATCAGCACTTTCTTCCCATTTCACTGCACAAGGCAGCACTTGAAGATTTTCCCTTCTATTCTGCTGAAATGTGACTCTAATTAGATGATAACAAGGCTCTGACATTTTCTAATAGTAATCCTATCCGTGCGAGGGGACATTATTAAAACGATTAAAATTATTGATAAAGGGGAGGAGGGGTGGTCGGTCAGAGAACTTGGTATTTGGCCTATGGCACAGAGGGGTGCACAGGCCTGGGTGTGTCCCCTGGGATAAAGGCACCACTGTCCCCAAGGACCTGCCACTGTCTTAAACACTTGCTTGAGTAACACAATGCTGCCCACTGAGCTGGAGCTTCCTATCATGACCAGGACTTAAAGGAAAGCTGACTTTGGAAACAAAAGGTGGCTTTCATGTAGAGCTAAGGAAGCACAGCTTCACCAGACCTGAAGTTACCAAGGAGGTGCCTGGACCCAGTGTTTTCCACAACCATATGTGCTCATGTGGAAGACACAGTGCAAACATCAGCACTGCACACATGGCTTTCAGTCCCTCTTTTGGCAAGGTTTTTGCTTCATGGGATTGGCATGAGGGATGAGCAATTGTGCTGTCATCTGCTCAGGTGAAATCAGAGGGCACCATGTCCCTGTCCACAAGGTGAGCTGTACTTTCTAAAGCTGGGCACCTCTCCACAGGCAAGAGTCAGAATCAGAGATGAAAAAGTCCTGAGGGCTGAAGTTTCCACAAAGGGATGGTGAACAGAGCAAGATTTTGCTTTTACTGCCTTTGAACCCCTCAAGGTAATGCAACAAGCATCTTCTCTCTGACTCAGGGGACAGGCATGTGACATCCTACACTCCCTGTCCCCTATCAGCCATACACACAGAGCCATGTGAGGGCATGCCAGCTGTCCTGAGCCAGCCTGCTGTGCCATACAGGGATGTGGATCTCAGCTGGAGCCCAGTGAGCACCCAAGCACAGCGCCAGGCCCTCCAGCTTCCCTCTTGGTGGTTCCTGACTCTGCATCGCTCCTGCAGGATCCCATTGATTTGTCAATCAAACATCCTTCTCTGCGGGGCTCCGTGCCCAGCTCTACATCATCCCTGCCTGGCATGGAGGCAGGCAGTTCTGAGCCAGTTTTCTGCTCTGGAAACCTCGGGAATCTCCCTCAGTGTTTCCCAGAATAGCCCCAAGGCTCCTCTAATTTCCTACAGCTGCTGCATGGCAGCGAGCCGGCAGCTCCACCCGGAGCATCCCCCTCGGTGGTGGCAGGAATGTCGGTGCCACAGCCCCGGAGACCGGGGATTCCTCATCCCTGGGGAAGTCCCTACACCTGCAGAGAAAAAGGCTCATTTTAAAGTACAAAAAAACCCAGCAACCCAGAGACAGGGAGACATGGGCAGCTCAGCCCGTGCACCGACACTGCGGATGTTGCCAACCTCCAAGCACCAGCGCTCCTCACTCCCTAGGGCAGGGGAGACACAGCACTACCCACCCCAATCAGCCCACACCTTCTCCAGGATAAAACAGCACGAATTTTTCCAGCAGCATCCGTAGCCCTGCTCAGCATGGTGATGTCCAGCTGAGGGGGGGAAAGTCCCCGGAGAGCAGGATGGGTCAGTACAGCCAGAACATGCCAAAGCTTGAGGTGTTTCAGAAGCCTCCCCCAGCACTGGTTTGCATGCAGGGTCAAACCCCCAGTCCACAGAGGACTGAAGACCTCAGCACTTCTCAAAGAGAAAAGCCCTCTGGAGCCAGCAATCTGTTTGCAGAGAACAATTTATTAATCCAATTTACATCTTATTTCTCTTCACAAGCAGATCATAGTCTTCATGAAATTGCCCATTGCTAGAAATAATGCAGCAAATATTTTCGGATATGAATCTCCAGCAAACTGTCTGCTGCCAGTGCTATTTCCCTATCCAGGGCTGGAAATCTGAGCTGTGTTATAGGACACGCAGCTCCCATAGCTCGGTGCATTCCCCACAACAGGGGCCTGGTGCTCTCCCAGCCAGGCACCAACAGGCAGCACTTCTTCTCTTATAAATAAAAAGCTACAACAGAATCAACCTTACAGTGCAAATATTCATGATTCTGAATTTAAAAATCACTTCCTATGAATAAGCCTGCATAGTTTGCATTAAAATATGCTGCTTCAGCACCGTTCCTGACGGTGTACATGTTTGCTAGAACAGCCACATAGAGCAAACCTGAAAAGGTCAGGAAGGGAAAGGGAACAAATTTATGGAGGAATTGAAACATATGTTTGGTGCTGGTTTAAAAAAAAATCTGCTGCAAGTACATAGATGGTGTCTGTGTCAGGGAAAGTGCACTATGCAGAGCTCGCTACACAGGGACAGAGGTCTCAGCTAATTGAAAAACTGATTAATTTTTACACCTACGAACTTTGGTATTTAGAAGATTTTAATTTCTCTTTAAAACACAGAAGATTCCTTTGAAAAAGATTTAGAATTCATACTGGAAACCCACAAAGGAGTTTTTAAGACTCTACCTTCTTATTTTAATAAAATGTAGTTTAGATTTTTTTTTTCTTGGAAATATCTTCATTAAATAGAAGAAGAACTAAAGGGCATGGTAATATAATTCACAGATGATACTAAATTAGGATATATTGTACATGGCAGTGCGGACTGAGAAATAATACAAAGGGCCCCAGAGAGATTGGAAACCTGGGTAGAAAATAAATGAGATTCAATTTGGAAAAATGCTGTCGATGCCTCTGGGGAAAATAATTTGAAACATGCGGAAACCTGGGAAGCAGGAATGGCTAACATGGAGTTTAAAACAATAACAGAGAGAAAATTGTCTGCAAAGCATTACGGACCCCCTCGAACGCCCGCTGGTGTCAGCAAAGAGGTTCCTGCTCCCTGCCGTGATGCCCTGGGGACGGTCACTGCTGATGGCAGAGGCACAGGCAGGACAGGAAAAGGCTCATCAGCACAGCCCCGGTGACAAAACCACACGGAGGTGATCAGGGACAGGATCAGGGCAGGGAAATTCAGGTGTTTGGAGAAACGACCAGGGCTGAGAGCTGGGACCACCCCCCTTCTGCCACAGGAGAGGGAGGATGCTCTACGGGATCCTGATAAAGGTGTGGGGGAATGGGACAAGAGACACGAGCTGAATTTCGAACCAACCCCTCAGAGGACCTCCCAGCAGTAAAGACCAAAGGCACAGAGGTTTTGAGAGCACGAAACTCTGCAGACACGTGTTCCTCCTGGGAAGGAGATGGGCAGGGACCCAGGTGGTCCCTTCCTACCTCAAGTGTTTCCTCTCCTCTCTCCTTTTCCTTCAAACTGGTATGTGTTTATCAGAGCTGGATAAAAGGAAGAAATGAGGAGCACAGAGCAAGTGTGATCATGGATCACATGGATCCACCGTGGGATGGATCATGACCTTGCTCAAATCTCCTTTTTCCCTGCTGCCCTCCACAAACACCCCCCATCTCTTGGGATCACAGTTTCAAGAAAATGTAGTGGGGAGGATGAGGGTCCTCAGCTGCTCTTGCCTCTGCTTCAAGAGCTGTGAGAAAGGGAAGGGGTCTGGCCCTGCAACGTGTCCAAGGCACAGGAGCAGCTCCATCACACTCCCAGGGACACCCTGGCTGTGCCAGGGCTGCACCCACAGCCCCAACCCTTTAATTCACACAGAATAGCACCAGGTCAGTCTACTGAAAGATAACAACTTTTTTTTTTTAAATTATTATTTTCTTTTTAAAGGGTTGGGCACTATTTCTCCTGGGCATTCAGAGCTATCCTCACCTGTCTTCTGTATTTCAAAAAACCATCTAAGCCTATATATTCCAGATGATAAACTCCACCTAGCAATTTTCTCCTTTTCATTAAAATTATTTACACCAGAAGAACTTAAAACAAAAATCGATTTCAAGAGAAACAAGGAGGGACAGACCAAGGACTTTGGCTTTACACTGCTATTTTTTAGCTTCTGAAAGGCACACACTTCACTTACGAACTTGAGCATCACATATATATTTTAAAAGGCAACAGTAGAAACACTTGTTACTGTATCCATCATTTTTTCTTGACCTTACAAAAAACAGAGCTCATCAGGTAACAGCATTTCTGACATTTTGAAGTTGTTTTCTTTCACCTTTGGGATAGAAATAAAACCTTTAAGCATTCTGTTGAATGAGCTTTCAGAAGTGTGGCTTTGGAGACATCTAACCAAAAATCAATGTTTTTGTTTAGATAAGGTTGAAAGTATCCAAAACTTCCCATCAAATCTAAAAAAATCCTGATTTTAATTCTAATTCTAAAAAAAGTTATCATCTCCTAAGAGCATTTCAAATTAAATGTAATTGTTCTTTTCCTCCAGATGAAAACTCTGTCATGGGAGTGAGACTGAGGATGTTTTTGATGATCCTCCCCAGAGACATCCACAGGCTCTTGGATCTCAAATCAGAGGGAAGTTGTTTACTTTTTTAACAGGACTATTGATTTTTAAAGACATCTCTGAAATAGTTTGTATCTGACTGTCACAAGAGGGGTACTTAGGAATGAAAGGTGTGGATATATAACTGGCCCTTGAATTCCCTGGGAAACAGCAGAGAGGAGGTTTGAAAAGGCTTTTTCCTGCACCCCAGGACTGCCACAACACATTCCCTTTCCAGTCAACACTGAGCTGGAGCCAGCAAATATTTAAACCTTTTGAGGGCAAGAGAGAAATGAGGAGGCCTCAGGATCCCAGCCTTGTATAGTACAGCCTCGACTGTCTGCTCCCACATCATCAACAACCAGGTATTTTAGAAAGGCCAACTTCAGGTGACGGATGTGGGAGTTCTAGCAGGTTACAAACTCAGGAGCATCCCTGCCTTCAGAAGACACATAACCCTTCGGTTACCCTTTGGTTACTTAAGTGCACTGGGTCCCACACTGGAATACCACATCAATCTTAAGACTGGAACAAAGGATTTTTTATTTACTACAGTGTAAAGATCTGCACATTTTGTCACACAGGAAGCTCATCTCCTCATGCCACCAGTTTCCAGTCCAGCTACCAAGTGTAGGGCAAGGTGATCTTCACCCAGCCCAGCTCAGATGGAACTGGGAAACAGGGAATCAATCTTCCCATCCTTTCTCACCGGGCAAATCTGAACCCACAATGGAAGGGCGAGAGTCAGAAATTCTAGAATTTCAGAGGAAAAAAGTCACACAAACCATTTCAAAATGCTGTAGGCAAATTAGTAAATGTAACCCCTTGCTCTCTCGTAAATGGCTTCTGGAAATGCTTTCCATGGCTACAGAGGCCCTGGACGATGAAAGGCATTGTCCTGTTGTGACCAGAATCTCTCACATTCATTATCTTGTACTCAATCACTGCAAAATGCAAAACATGGTTTGACAAGTTTAATTTCTGTATATAACCAGTTTTAAAAGTATATTGTTTATTTTAATTGCATACCATTCTTCATCCAAGCGCAGTCCAACAAAATTCAAGCTAAAAACCATCTCAAGGTTATGTTCACTTTTAAAAAAGTGAAAAAGCTGAGGTTTTGAATACAAAAACTGAACTATGTAATTGTTTAAATGAGCATTCCTTTACCATATCATCCTCCCTAGTAAGAAGTAGTGCCATTTTTAATGCAAGCAGCTATATTTGGTTACAAATCATGTTTTAGCAATTATACTACACAGCAAGATTGAACAACTCTGTAGTCTTTAATAAAATACACATGAGAAACAGGATCTTCAATTTACATTTATTTTTATCTTGCTTGCTCATTAAAAGTCTCGTTCAAAAACTACTTTGTCTTGTCCTTTCATGAGAGCAAAGCAGGGATGTTCTTGAGCCCAGCGTGGGACTCGCCTGTCCTGACCAGCTCAGGACAGAGCTGCTTCTGCAGATCTTAACTGGGATGTGGCACCTCCACGGTTTGCAGAGGGAAAGGGGCATCAATATTGCAGGCTGGGAAGCACTGTTGGAATTCAGTGGGAAAGGGTAGGAACCCTCTCCCTCAAGGGGCAGCACCCTGCCCTCATCTCCATCAGTTGCCTCCAGGGGGTTTGGTCATTCTCAGCCTCTCAGCTGAGATTCCAGTGATTTCACACACCCAGGACCTGACACCTACTGAGGTGAGAGCTGCACCTCACAGAGACCTTGTCACCTTGGCACCTTGCCTTCCTGATGTGTCCCACGGACAAACCAAGTACTTCTGCTATTAAAACGAGCCTGTAAAAGCAAAATTTATCTCATTTTAACGCCTACAAAAGGCTGCAATTAATTCCCATTGGCAACAGTGAGGATTCTTAAATCTACTGTGTTTCAGCCCTTAATTAAGACTTAGAGTAAGGAAAGGAGGAAGACGTAAGAATATAAAATAAAATAACAGGGCTACATAGAAAAGAGATGAGCAAATCTCCCTCAAATACCCAAGTGATGAGTAGCTGCTCACTATCCTCCAGAGCACCCTGCTCTCCTACTGCCCCCGTGGTTGGTGTCATCTCAGAAAGGATTCCCACATCAGCACACTTTACTCCCACTCTAGGAGAGGCAAGGCTCCACCATCACTGCTCCAGCAAGTACACTGACATTTTCTATTAAAAGTGATAATCCAAGTCAATAACTTGAGGAGAATGATGACTTTGGTGGACTTGGCACCACAGAGCTGGCTACCAACAGGCTGGCTCAAGTTTTCCAAGCCAAAGTTTTCCCTGGACCCAGAACTTCAACAACTGGCATGAGTATGTTGCAGGTCACTCAACCCGAGAAATCCCATCAGCAAAGCAGAATAAAAAGGACACAAGGGTGAAGCCATGGCAGTGCAGTTCACTTTCCATCCACCACGGGGATTAGCATAATTAATGAACTATTTAGAAGCTTTTAGACTGGGAAGCAATGCCACCTAGTGAACAGGATGGCGTGTGACAGACAGGGGACACATCTCTGAAGGTTGGTCCCTGGGTGAGATGTCGATGCAGCAAGCCCCACTGCTGCTGTGGGGTGAGCAGTGCACTGGATAGGGCATCTGTGCAAGGACCATCCTTGATCTGCCCCTAACCCACCAGCTACACAAACACAAGTTCAAAGACATTTTATCAATGAATAATTTAAAGAAAAATGCATTTTCAGTAGGCCATGAATTTAAATTTTCCTTCAATAAGACCTTTCAAAGCTGGAAAATATATAGCTCAAAAATGACAGATGGCTTTAAAATTAGACATCAGATTATATGAGAATTTATAAAGGTATTGCAGAGAAAAGTGAGCACTGAATGTTACTAAATTTAGGATAAAGCCTGAGCAGACACCAGCAATTAAATAAAAATTCAAGAAAATGCACGGCCAAGAGTCTGTCAGTGTATGGCAGTGGTTGACAGCCACAGCACAGCCCCAACTCACTAACAGAGGGCAACCAGTTCCCATTCCTGTTCTGAACCATTTTCCATTAAAAGATCCAAATTGTGAGCAATTCAGACGCTTCACACAAGATATCTGATGCAGCCGTTTTTTGGAGTTTTGGGTAGGGTTTTTCTTCTCCCTAAAGGAATTCCTGGTTTTGTTTAGTTATTTGCAAGACCATGTCAAGTTATAAGCATATGACCACAAATCAGACAGAAGTTGCTACTGATGTGGTTTCTCCCCCTCTCCCAGCATTTGCCACGGTAATACAGAGTTATAAAAATAACAGTCATGATCTATGGTAGGGCAGCAGTTTGATCAGAGTAAAGACCTCTGGTATGCAAGGCTTCTCTACCAAAAAATGTTTCGGCCAATTTGTAAAATTGATGGGACTCTGGAGTAATCACATTGGAGCCAAACACTTACATGTTTGATACAGAGGGATTTTCAGTGGATTTGATGGTGGGTGGAAGGTGGTGGTGGGGGTTTGGTTTAACACACACATTCTTTCTGCAAGTGCAGTGCAGACATTGCTGAGGAACGTGTGAGAAGACAACCACCGACGTGGCAGTGACACGCAACCAGGAGACAACCATGGCTTGGTCAACCCACGAGCTGGGAGCTGGAGCACAGCAGCACACGCTGGTCTGGTGGTCCTTGCGTGACATCTGGTGGCCAAAGAGTACCCTGGGAAGATCCATCTGACTCAGGCTGCTCCCAGGGATCTCCCCACAGCCCCAGGAAAGGCCATGAGCTACAGCCCAGCTAAGAACTGCACCAGGACTTAAATGCTCTGCTTCTGATGTTCGTTATGGAAAAATGTTCAAAGAGTGAATTTGGGAGCTGGACCTTTATGCTCCCTGTTTTCTAAACAGCACTGATCCCCTCAAAATACTTCCCAGTGCCTTCTAAAGACCAGGACATCCCATCTGGGGACAACCAATTGCTTACAAGAATCTCAAGTGTCCATTAATTCAAGGCACTACATTTCATTACTTAAGAATATTTTAGCTATATTCTTGTTGAAAAGGAAAAAAACCATTCACCTGAAGAGCCATTCACCACAAGACAAAACCCAAAATTCTGCCAAAAATTCTGCCCTGAAGACTCTTTTCTGTCCATTAATAGTGAAACAGAAGCATTTCAGTATGCAAAACTGAGAGCAGACCTCCTGAGCCAAGTTTCCTGAATGAAAAGGGAATATATTAACTGAAGAACTACCCTAAAACTCTCTGTACTTTAGACTTCTTTAAAAACAAAACAAAAACCACCAACCTCCTCAAACCTGAAACCCCAAAGAAGGCAGACCTGAAAGGTGAGCCTTTGTGAGGCCTTCCCTTGCAGCAGCCCCATGTCTGCCCGGAGCAGCAATGCCTGCCAGCTCTTCAATGGGCTGGAGCTGTCAAGAGATGCTGAGGATAAATTGTCAAGCTCCAACTGCCCTAAACAAATGTAATGTTCAGCTGAACACTGCAGAGGGAATTTCTTCCTTTGCTGCAGTTGCTGCCTGCATTAAGTTGATATAAAATGCACAGGCTTGAAGCAAGACAGTGTCCCTTTGTGCAGAGCAATGATCCCTGCAGAAGGCATCTCTTCCCACATTTCTCTCCCACTCATCTCAAAGGTTTCCATAAACAAGATGGCTCCTTGTCTGCATCAAGCTCAATAGGTACCATAAACATGACCTGACCCACATTATCCAGTTAAATACATCTTTTTTAAAGCTCAGTTTCTCCCCTGTCCTTCCTCCCACAAAACATTTATCACAGGGTGGTGCAAATAGATTCTCCAACCCCTTTTTTATCCTTCCTCCTCTCAGTCACTTCCCAAAGTTGCCTGTAAAGAGCCTCGGGTAACCTTAGTGTTTAGGTAAGGTCTGGAACCTCAAAGTACCAGGTTAGTGGAGATGAGTTACCAGCAATGCTGAAATTAAACCCAAGAATTAAGAACCCATCAGAATTTCAGGCAGGAGCTGGAGTTGCTTCGCACATGTTCTGCTTACTTGTGTTGAGAGAAAACAAACCAGTTGATTTCTCAAGATATTTCACTCCATTTAGAACAGTTTTTAGCTCTGTAGTTTGTAATATTACATACTCTGAAATGAAATTCAATCCCCAAATCCTTCTAGCTGGTTACTCATAAAACCCATTAAGTTCAGGCATAAGCAAACCAGACTCATCTTTTTCCTCCCAGTGCCTATTACATATAAATAGTAATTATTGTTCCTGGCAAGGCTTTAGTGTCTCTTATGATTCTGTACTTTAATGATCTGATTTCTTAGTACTTTGCACTGAAGAATATATTTAACAAGCATCCATGTTTCCTCCTCCATGATAGGATTTTTAAATTATGAATGTAATAAAGACAATGATGTTGCCAGCCTCATGATTAATAGCTTAAAGAGACATTTGCTAAGCCTTCATTCTCACCATTATCACAAATTCACAAGCTGTATAGCTTTGTAATATGTGGCAAAGACAAGATTTAACTCTATAGTTACACAGCTAAATCCACAAGTAATACAAGAAGGGCATTAGTGTATTTTGATCTAGAAAAGCAATTTAAGTCCTACATGCTCTGTTGACAGATTTGTGTTTTTTAAATGCCACCTTAGAAGAAAGTGTCTAATGCAAGATTTCCACCCTTATTTATGCAATGGGTGACATCTCCAATCTTGTATGTTGTCAGAACTTAAACCACAGTAAGTTACATCACTGTGAGACAGAGAGCATCATTAGTCTCAGCTCAGAGTTACTGAACTAATCAACTGGAGAGGCTTCTCCTAATAACACATCCCAAAACAAGCTGCTACAAACATTCCCTCAAACATCACATCGGTTGCTTTTAAAATTAAAATGAAACCAAACAGCTGAAAGAAAATAAAGTTTATAGTAAAACTCAATTTTATTACTTCACAGGAACATGGGCTTCATTCAATGCAAGAGCACACCCACAGCGGAGTCATTGCTCAGCGGAGTTAACTCTGCAGCACTTTCCAAGGTCTAAATTTTCACACGGAATTGAGTAAATGCTACAAGTAGATAACGCCAATCAAAACTCAGAGAAAGTAAAGGTAGTTTAAGCATTACACTGGAGATTCAACACAAGCCAGCAGCTCTGTGTAAGCCTGTCTGGCTCAGTGATCAGTGCATGTGAAATATTCAAAATATCACCTTCACACTCAGGAGAGTCAGGTAAGAACAGAACAACTGCATATAAGACAACACAAAGGTCCAGCCTCCATTCTGCAAGTACCAGCAGCTCAGCAATAGGCATCTCTCCACTCCCCTTGCAGAATCAAGGCCACACTCTGCATTTATTGATTTGTATCAGGGGCACAGTCATTTAAAACTATAGATTAAAGCAAATGAAATGGAAACTGATAATTCATTTGCAATTCTGTTTAAGGTTTATTACAACTCAGGTAGCTTAAATTTGTCACGCACAAGGCAGAGGCTTCACCAGTTCTGGGACTATTTGTATAAATCAGCACAGCGAGACAATCTCTTTGGAACAAGTCGTGAAATTTAAGCATCTGCCAAACCAGTTCAGAGTGATTTATGAAAATCTGAAGATCACATTAATGGAATTGCTAACAGCCATAACTACATCCACATAAATGTGCCTCTCATAATAAAAACACTCTACATAGTTCTGAATGTTTTAAGAACTAGTAAAATGACTACAGATTATGAAGTCCATCTCCTTTAAGGCATCAAAGACATTCTCAAGGAGGAGTTAATTAGTCCAGTTTCACAGGATACACCATTACAGAGCCTGAGATTCCGACTGCCTGTGATTAATTTCAACACTGCACCAACATACTTTTCTTACATTAGATCTGTTTTCAATTTCCCCTTCTTTTTTTTTTTTCAGAGGCCCCTCACTGGTGTGTTCACAGCTGGAGACTCAAGTGCAACTCCTCTGTGCTGCCCCATAACCAACTGGAACACTTGTCAGGAAACCTCTAGATGACAAGAAAGCACATAAGAAGTACTTTCCAACATGCATGTTTCCCCACCCTGTTCCCCAGTTCACAAGGCAGCAGATTCAAGTGCAAGCCCCCTCCCCTCAACCGATCTGGGACACACATGCACTTGCTTCAAAGCACCCATGTTCAACACACAGTTCACAGAAATCCTGCACTTTGGCTGATGCTGCTGATAAGGGGATTGTGATTAAAGACTCCTCACGATCTCTCATATAGAGCAAGATGGATCCTACCAACCAGTAGTAGGCATCAAGCCTCAGGAAACAACTGTCTGTAGTGCAATGTTCCAGCACATTCCCATGCAATGAAAAATATCTTTCAACAAGACAACGCAAGTTGCAAAAAAATAAGGGTTTTTCTTTGAGGCATTGAGCTTCCCAGGCTGGTAGTCTCACAGGACACCTTTCAAGCTTCCTTACCAAATTGCTCAAGTTCTGAAAATAAAAGCAATTTGCTCATGCAGTTCTCTTTTTGTTCCATTCCCTTTCTGACAGTCTTGAAAATAAAGCCTCACTTGCAATGCACCCCAAGTGGCACCACCTCCACATCTCTTCCTGGCCACCCAATTCTGTGTATTCCTTCATGCCAGGATATACACTGAGTAGCAAGTTATACTGAGGTAAGAACTGTCCTCTGGGTTAGTTGTGGCCTGGATCAGTTGTCCCACCACATAAGCATTGGAATCATTCCTGTGACACCAGTGCATAGAGAAGATGAGAATGGCAGGCAGCACTGGCTTATATGTGCTACCCCACAGGAGAAACTACATCCCAAGTTTCAGTTTTCATGGAAGTCACCCTCCCCTGCTCACAAGCACACACCTCAAGAAGGTGCTGCTGTCCTGTCAGTTACACCTCAGGGAAACACAAATAAACCCTGTGCTGTGGGGCGCTCTGCACCATACAATGGGCAGATGTATCTTGCTTGTCTGGGTTTTAGGTTCTTTCTGATTCATTAAGTTCCTTGTTTAAATTATCTAACCAAGTGCTTAAGGCTTTCCTTATCTTGCTAAATTAAGCCAGTCCTTGCCAGCTGCCAACAAGGGGAAGTGGGAACATGCAAGGATACTGCAGGAACTCCTTCTCCAGCAGAGCACAGTGTGCACGTGCTTCCACTTCCTGGCCTGACTGTGCTTGGCACTCCCTCCCTTCTCCCTCCCGTCATCTAGGAGGGATTTGCACCTGGCTTAGCTCAAGTTTGAATTAATTTGCAAGACAGGGAAGTCAAAGTGGTTTTCCTCCATCAGAAGCCAGGGCTATGGACAGACAAAAAGTGAAGCTGTGCAGCAGATGATGTTAAGCAATGAAAATACTTTTCCTCTGGGCTCATTCCTGTATCTGGCAGAAAAACACAGCAAAGACATTTGCCGGTGTAGCAGTGCCAGACAACAATCTCTTCAAACAGAAGTAGCTCCCTTCAGCAAGGAGCACATCACAGTTTACAGACCAAGGTGAAAGCCCAGCAGATCCACTGCTCTCCCTCATCCTTTGCCCAGCACAACAACCCTGCAAAGTTCAGGGCTGGGCTTGAGGGCTCCCACCCCTCTGGAGCAGGATGACATCACCTTGCTGTGTTTGCACTGCACCCACCACAAGTGCTGGAACTCCCAACCAGACCCATCGTGCTACTGAACGCAGACAAAACCAGGGATGTTGGAGACAATCAAACAGCAGATGCAGCAGAAATGAATTAATTTACATTTGAACAAAAGCAAAAGCCAACGGAAGGTTAAAGACAACAATCTTTGAAGACAGAGCTGAAGGGAGAAATGGTACATTTTCACTGCATATTGTGGATCTGAGAAATGACTCAAAGCCATCTGAGATGTAAACAGTTACAGCCACGGAGTTTATCTTACGATCTAAGCTGTGACTCTTCAAGGCCAGCTTTACAATTCTCCTTAATACACACACCATGGAGACTTCTGCAGCATCTAGGAACTTACCATCCGACTGACTGAACACCTCTGTACTTTCTATTATACAGACAAATGATGAAGCTTTATTTGTGCAAAGGCTGCTTTTTATCTATAGACAGGCTGATAATGACAGCCAGAGAAATGCTAACAGAACAAATTTTATTAGCATCTTCAACTATTTGAAAAAGGGATCTTCACAAATTAAAACTGTAGATGAATTTAGCCACCCTAAAAATGTGTAAAATGTGGTGTTCAGTATTACACAGCCACAACAGGGACAATGGAACTATCAAATAGGTTCTAGCTGTTCTTTTTATGGCATTGATTTTTTTTTTGATACATTCAAAGCATTATTGCATCAGAAAACATATCATGCATCTTTATTTTTCCAGACAAATTCACCTGTATTTGTCATTTCTAGCTACACCTCAAAGGTGCCCCAAATCTACCATTTCATGGTTTTAGTTGCATGCTTTGCCTATATGCATGCTGAAATAATAAATATTAAATACAGGAAAGAACATAAGAGAACCAAACTGACATTAGGAATAGTCTATGGCAGCTCTGTTATGTTCTGCCAATTAAAGAACTTTGCAGAAGATTGAGGTAACAACAGTGGCCACACCACTCAGCTGAGAAACGCTCAAAATTTATGGAAATTTTCAGAAATTCAAGTACACAAACACCAGCTGCAACTTGTCAGAAATGCCAGAGAAATTAGGTTGGCTGCATTTTATTAGTCTATTAGCTGGCGTTCACACAGCTCCTTGTAAATCCTTTTTCTCACTCGGGGCATATCTTCCTGGGAGAACTGAAAAGGCTGGTCTAAGGCGAGGCACTTGCAGTACTGGGGAAAAGGAAAAGGCTTAGTTGAAAAAAGGACATTTACTACATGAACAATACAGGCCACTGATTTTTAAAAAGGAATACTCTTACCTGGAGCACAAAAACCCCACAGTCACTGTCATTTTTCTGTTGTGGAATGCACTGAAAGGAAGAGAAACAACCAGAGATATGTCAGATCCTTATCTTTTTACTTATCCCTTCTTTCTCTAACTCCTGCTTCAAGTCCAAGAGGAGATTCAGCATAAGGATCAGAACTCATGCTCAGAGCTACCTGTTCTGCAGTAGCAGAAACTGGAGTTGTAATTACTTGCTCTCATCTCAAACTTTGCAAGGTGACACTCAACACCTTGTTAGAATAACACCTAATATTTAGAAAAATATATAGTGTAGAACAGGAAAATAAATTACAAGTCTTTCTTTCAAGTTTATTTTCTTTTAGTGACCTACACAGAACAGCTTCTCAATTAGTTTAAATAAATATTCGTACAGCATTATCTACTTTACACAGGACAAAACTATATCAGCAAAGTCACACAGGCCTAGAGGAAGATTACTCTCAGCATCCATGCTACCAGCAGTGGCTTTCCTCCCCCAGTCACACCAAAGGGTTTCAGAGAACATGACAAATGGTTCATCACTAGGCAACAGGGCTGAGCAAGGCAGTCTCAAATGATAACTTTCAACCTTCATTATTTCCTCAAACATGCTCAATTTTGATATGCAGAGCTAAAAAGTCCCAATCACTAGTGCTATTATGTCTCTGGCACTTGAAAAGACAAAGTAATTGTTTTTTTCTCAACTCCCAGATCTTCTGCCTCACAGAATGCAGGAGGATGAACTGACTGCACAGGTTGTGCATGAGTGCAGAGAGGGATCATTTCATCATTGTATCAGCATCTAAAAATAAACCTGTGCAAGGAGGGAGCTGTTGGAAGTATGTCTAGTGTGCAATGACCTCTTTTATATCTTTGGAGCCATTATGGGATGGCTAGCAAATTACATATTCCCTCATTTACACTACACACAAGTTATTCCCTTTTATTGTTGCCAGACTTTGTTTACTTGTGATCAAATACAATGTGCCACAAGCAGCCCTGGAGACCAAAGCCCTCTATCCATAGGAAACATAAAATATCAGCAGTAGCAACACCAGCCTGTTCCCTCCCTCACCAAAGCCCATCCATTCAGAACGGTCCTTTCAGGAGAAGGGGAGTAGCTAAGTGTCCAGCTCATTCAGTCCTTAACCTTGTGTCAATATGGACACCAGCTGCAGGTTTTGCTGTGCACACATTTAATTATCCAGAGAACAACTCAGATCACCAAGCCACTTACAGAAATTGCTAAAGCCCTGGTGAGAGTTGAATGAGCAACAGTGCTGGAATTCCCATGTGTAACTACCTCCATCTCCCCCCTCACCCTCCATATGGGCAGCACAAACCCATTTACTACTTGTACAAATACATGAATTTAGAAGCAGCTTTATGAAATCTCCCACAAAGTCAGAGCCCAGGGCTCAAAGTGCTGTCATTTACCTTTGTCACAGCAGTCTGCCAACCCTGAAGGAACTCGGGGTGATTCTTCTCTTTTGCTTCAGTCAGCAAATACTTTCGAATGTTCTTCAAAGAAGAAAGGAAAAAAAGCAGTATTATTCACCCACTAAAGAACAGGAGAGAAACATTGACTGCTTGGTTGGTATCCTTCTGACAATGAGGACAAATTTCAGGTGAACATTAGGAGCTGAGCTCAAATCTAGAGGTAAAGAAATTAACTCTGATGGGTACTGCACCTTCTACCATCAAGGCTCATGTTAGTCTATCAAGGGGAGCTCTAACACCCCTCAGTCACACTGTACACTGCTTTACTTCATACCAGACTAGCTGTGGCATCCAGACACAAGGTCAGAGTGCTCCCAGATATGCAGAGAAAAACAGAGCAGCCTGGCATGTGTTCTTTCCTGGCTTACTGGCTGACACCAAGGCCCTTACATTCAATATGACCGCATTTTCTTGCTGGAATCTCAATACAAAATGTTCGAGTTCTGCAGCTAATCAACAAAGCTCCAGGGAGAGTTTTAGTGACATACAGGAAAAAAAATAGGCTGACACAAGCGAAGAGAAGGAAGCAAGATAAATGAGACCATGGTCTTGGGTTAAGCAAATCCTACTTCTCTGTAAACAGGCTGGGCATTTACAGCACAATTTAAACGCTGCAGCACACAAATATTCACCTTAGTGTGTGGATCACAGCGAAATTTAGAACAGGCTGAAATAAACGTTCCTCATGTCTGTGAGACATTGAGGTGCAAATGCTTGGAATGGGACGGGAGAAATCTTGTTGCAAGGTTGCACGAGAGACTGTAGGGCTGCCGAGAGGGATGGCTGGTTCATGCTGCACATTCACAAGCTAGAGAGCATGAGATCTCTTGCTCCCAGGACAAACATTAGCCTCATCCTCAGCAAATGCCAGCAGGCATACTATCTTCATTCAGAAGTCCTAGCTGGGAACTCTCCTGGGTATAATAATTACTACTCTTCTCTAAGCCAACAACTACACACAGTTAAAAGTAGAGGGCTGCTGCATCAAGCAAGCAATTAAGTTGACAAAATTAGCTTTTGTAAGAGGGTCATTACAATTTGCTAAGCCCAGCAAAAATTTCCTGGCTGCTCTTTATCAGGAAGACTGATAATTTAACTCCAGTGTTCAGGTTGCAGCCCTGAAAGGTGGCTGTGTTATAACCAAACACCCTGTTTCAATGCAGGCCAAGGCAACATACTGTTAATAGCACAGTAACACATAAACCCCACTGGGCAACACTACAGCATCTTCAGTCCTGTGCTCTCACCCAGGCAACCTATCTCCTAAAGGACCACAATTTATCATTTATCCTAAACATAAGTCCCTTAACAGATGAAAGAAATGCCCTCACTCTCCTTGGGGTTCTTCTGCTTCCCCATGGCACTGGGCTTTGAGCTCCTGCTTTTTGTGGGAGTGCCAAGTCAGAGTCACCAAAGCTGTGCTGATTACACGGTCAGGCTAATTGGGCAACAGGCAATCTGACCTCAGCTCCTGGCTCTGGTGTGACCCTCGAGCTCTGTGCTTCAGACTCCTCAGCAGGACAGGCTGATTCTCATTTCATACCCAGCAAGACAATGACAGATATACCACATTTAAAGTTTATGGCTGAACAGAAACAAAGGGGGAGTGTTTTGTTTAAGGAAACAGTTCTGCGGACACAGCTGTCACTCTTACCTCTACACAAAACTTAAAATGAATGCCTTGGGAATCGTAAAATGAAATAATTCGACTGGGGATGTTCACAGTAATGAGGGACCAGTGGACTTCCAGATGAATAGGAATTAACAAGAGAGTCTTTTTAAACAAGTCCACCTGGCAAAAAGAACAACATATATTAGAGTTCCACAGGCAGAATACAGCAAAGCAAGAGATTAATTGTATCCAGGTTTCCTCTCTGCCACTCCATAACTGAAATCTTCTTTTGCCCCCTCCACTCTTTCACCACATTCTTCATGTTTACTTTAATACACAACTTATTAGCAGGCACAATAATACAGTTACAGTCCAGAAAGTGGCTGAGGAACCTTGTACAGTATCAGAACTAATCACTACTGTATTTGTGACAAAATCCTGCTCATGTTGCACTGCAACATCTGTGTTGAAGTGGGATTTGTTAGGTAATAATGGCAATACAATCGAGCCTCAGTTTAGGTTAGCTACATCTCTTTAGTAATGACACTTGTCCAGTGTGAGCACCACTCATTTCTATCAGAGCTCCTTTGTGAGTAGGTGATGGACTTCGGGCATGTTGACGAGAAGCTCAACACAATGCAGCAATTTGAATTCACAGCTCAGAAATCCAACTGCGTGCTGGGCTGTATCACAGTGAGGCCAGCAAGTCAGGGAGGGGATTCTGCCCTTCCACTGCTCTCACAGGAGACTAGCCCTACAGTGCTGTGTCCAGGTCTGAGGCCCCCATATGTCAGAAAGAGGAAGGAAAACAAAAATATGTTCAGAGGCTACGAAGACAGACTGAGGGAGTTGGGGCTACCTAGTCTGGAGAAGAGAAGGCCCTGTAGAGACTTTATGGCACCTTCTAGTACCTAAAGGGATACAACAAACTGGAGATGGACTTTGTCAAGGGCATGGAGGGACAGAACAAGAGGGAAGGGCTTTAAACTGACAGAGGATAGGTTTAGATTAGATGTAAGGAAGAAATTCTTCCCTGTTGGAGTGGTGAGGCACAGGCACGGGTTGCCCAGAGAAGCTGTGGCTGCCCTACCCCTGGAAGTGTTCAAGGCCAGGCTGGACAGGGCTTGGAGCAGCCTGGGACTGTGGAAGATGTCTCTGCCCATGGCAGTGGGGTGGAACTGGATGATCTGTAAGGTATCTTCCAACTCAAACCATTCCATGATTCTATGAAGAAGCTGTAATTACAAACACCCCACAAAAGCAGGAAGATTGCAGTTTGCAAACCATTTCTGCTCTAACACAGGCTCTGGGACTTGCCAGAGGAAGGCAGAGGAGTGCAGGATGCTTTGGTGAGCAGAGGAAAGGAGGGTTAGAAGGTAGAGCAGATTCATCCTTTCTCAAAGCTAACTTTGTAGCAGATGTACTGTGGTCACAGGCAAGCAAACAAGGGAAAAGGTCTTGAAGTACAGAACAAGTAGATCAGATGCAACACCCCTGGTGTCTGTATGGCAGATGAGCCCTAATGCTTTTGGAAGCCAGCCAAGCCAGGGCCTTTCATGATCTTCCTTCTCCTAGCTCCTCTCGAAAAAAAGTGTCTAATTACTGGGGTTTTGGTGGCACAGTCCAGAAAATAAGCAAAAATAGAATACTGAACTAAATGAACTCATCCTGTGGGAAGATTTCTAAGCTTTTTTCCTGTTTTTTTTTAAGCACTGTGCAATTTGAACAGTACATAATTGCAACACTACTGGCAAGGGCAGGTCTTTTGTAGGAAAGAAAAGTCCATTTCTTAAGTAACAATGGGAAGTCGAAGAGACAAAAAGGTCTGGGCATTCACAGCAGTTATCAGCCGAGCCTGGCTCACAACAGTCCTTTGATTGTGACAAGCATCGACCCTGCTCCCACCTGCAGAAACTGCTTCCTGACTGGATTACAGCACACTCACTACACACAGATTCATCATTCTTGGAGAGAAGCAGAGGGATGTCAGCCAGCAGCAAGCTGAGACCACAAAGGAAAACTGGAGGAAGATAAATGAACTACATCTTCTGTGACGTCCAGCAACAGCAGAGCCACACGAAACTGAAGGGTCCTCATGTGGCCCTAGCTGTGGGATTATTGCAGGTGTGCAATCCTAGAGCAGGAGAGTAGAAACAGGCAGCCAAAAGTGGGGTCTTTAGTTATGAACCAATGTACAGGAAGAGTGGTGGCAACCCAGATTCACTTCATCAAGAGAGCAGAGTCAGCTCTGTGTCATGACAGTGGATCAGTGCCAGTGTGATGGGTGATCAGAAGGGACAGACACAAACAGGAGCTCTGAAACCACTGCAGCCAGAACCAGCACAGGACACCCTGTATCCCAGGAGAGAACATTTACAAAACATGGTGCAATACTCTGGTGCATTTAAAGAGCGGAAATAAGTCCCTCTTAATTGCACATTGCAGGATGAAAGAGTCTACAGAATCTTTCCCATAGAAACTGCTTAGTTCTCGTTCTTGCTTGAGAGATTATTCAGGAATTTAAGAGCGAATACCTAAAAATTGTCCTGTCTCATCACGTACCTCTCAGCAGCAAAAACAATACAGATCCTGCTTCCAGAATCTACCTTAATTTTGGGGGTTTTTGCAAAACTTGGGTTGCTGGAGAAAAGGAACGTTTAAAAAATAATATATGGGAATATTAAGAACCAACATTCCATCTCTCTTTAAAGAGATTTTTAATAAAATATATGAATAGATTTTATATTCGGATAATGAGTTCATCTCTAGCATTTCACAGATGTGTGCTATTTAAGTACTTTTGCAGAAAGATCATACATTCAAACACGGCCTTTGATTAGTCTTGCCTCATCTCCCTTATTAGAAAGGACAAATGTTCATAGAAAAAAATAGAAAAAAAAGAGTATTTCTTTTTTCATTAGCTACCCCTGAAAATATCACACCCATGATCCGGTGTGGGTTCTGGAAAGCAAGGTGAATTCTGTCCTTGTCATGAGAACAACAGTCTGACTTATTAACCATGGGTCTCTTTTTGCTTTCTAGTGCCTGGTATGTGTTACTTGGAGTAACAATTTGATTTTCTCAAAGAATGCCAGTTTGAGATAAAAGGAAGAAGCAGAATTAAGTCTGCCCTCCTGTAGATTAGTGTACCTGGCACTGTCAGGAGCAGTAAGAGACATTTCTTGCAGTTAAATTAACAACTTGCATGAACATACACAAAGAGATAACCTCCCACTGAAGATTTAGCCATTCCAAGCACAACATACCCGTACTAACTTGAATAGTGCCACGCTACTATTTTCATCAAGCCCTCCCTGCTTTGTACAGCTCCTTTGCTAACTCATCCTTTGCAAATAACACACTGTAACCCAGCTTCAAGTTAGTGACTGAGCCCAGCCCAGCAGAACCCCAGCACTGATGACACCATGTTAAAGGTACCTTTTTAGTCCATCGTTTCACCCCATTATATCCTTTGGTTACAAGCTGTCTATGAAAAAAGCTGTTAAAGAAATGAACCTAAAAAGAGAGAGAGAGGAGAAATGAGCACAGAAATTTTCATGCACAGTCATTCCCCTTCCCCCAGGATAATTTATACAAAACAACTTGTAATGAGGCAATATTTAATGCAGGTTTAGAAACAGAACCCCAGTAGGGACAAACAGAGGCTTTGCCAAGCCTCAACTATTACTGTTCTTCAGCAAGCTAATACAACAAGCCTTATTTCCCTATAATATATCATGTGAGCCACTGCAGCATTTATATTTACATTTTTGTATCTCCAGGCATATCATGTTTAATTTTTTGTTGGGGACGGACTTGGGAGAAAAACACCAGGACAAGGAGTTAGTTTTTGTTTTCTTTACAGGAGTTAGTTTTTGTTTTCTTTACAAGGAACAAGGAAGAGAACACTGGACTGGAAAAACGGGGGTGGTGGAGAAGGGAGTAACTTCTGGCTTTAGTTGCTGGAAACTGAGACTCAGAAAAAAAAAATTGATCAAAACAGTTATGCGATTTAGTCCAACTACATTGTCTTTGGTATTCTGCTCTTAGGACCAGCTCCTGACAAGAATAATATTCTGCTATTGAGAAGTATTTTTAGAATATGACCAATCCATTTGGTAAGTGAAAAGTGGCATTTATGACAAAAAAATGCAGGCTTATGCAAAAGAAAAAAAAATTAGCTCCAGGTTAACACTATTATTCACTGTGCTTAGCTTCTTACAATTATAGGAACAGATTAATACAAATAGAAATCTGCAACATCTGTTTTTAATAATTCTGCTGGTGTAGAGGTGGTAGAAAGTTTGAGTTGTTACTTGAAAAAAATTAGAAAATTCAGCGTCTGAGAACACAGTCTAACACCCATTAGCTATGCCAGCAGACTTCAAAACCACATTCTGAGGTACCAGCACAAAACCTCCCATGAGGATTTCAATTATGCACTAGGAAGAAAAAGCAGACACAAGCAAACAGATACAATCTCCAATACCCCAAGCCTGGCACACTCAGGAAATACGGAGAATACTAATGAAGAATCACCATCACCTCCAATCAAAGCAACAAGGCTCTTTCTTCAGAGCTTGAAGATTTTAAGAGTTACATTGTGCAAAGCTCATCTAAAATGGCTTTGTTTGGTTCTTCCTTTGTGGTCTCACCTGAAAAGTGTTCTGCCCTAGTAGTAAACAGATGGGTTTTTTTAATTGTCACTGCAGCAAATTCAGTCACAAAATGGGGAGGGGGTGTTATCTTGATTACTTTTTTTTACTTTCTTTCTCTCAACTGCCACCAACAGTCAGACACTGCAGTTGCAAAGCTGTAAGCATTCTGAGGAGGATGCACAAAACAGAGTCCTACAGAGTCAGTACTGCCAAGGAACCAAGCAGCTCCACACAAATTCACATTCACCAGGCAGGCAGCTGACACAGCTTGAGCTGTTACAGCCCCCACAGCTACGAGGTGGGCGGGAGGGTGAGTGCAAGCAGCACATGTGCATGGTTCAGATGCTAACACTCATGGTTTGTCATCTCAGCAGAAATCCATCTTCATCAGAAATTTCAGCTGAAACACCAGGCTGGTGAGCAAAGGCATGAATATAGCACTTCAGAAGTAGATAAGCTGAAAACAGAAACCTCCAGGGAAGTAAGGAGAGTGGGATGGGCCAAAACAGGGCTCGTGTCTTCTACAGGTACATCAGCGACAATAGGCTACCACAGAGACCACCTGCAGAGCTAATATACTCAGCTCCTGAAACAAGAGTAACAGCACTGAAAAGAGAAAAGGAAAGGCAGAAAATCTGAGCAGCACATAGCAACAAATTTTAATGGAATCACTCAGGCCATCGTTGAGTTGAATCCTGATTCTCTATCTGAAATCTGCAAAGTTTCCATCTCTCATTAGGTACATTTGCATAATAATAAAACCACCTCACCTTTTCAGGGACTGCATCCATTACGAGTTCACCATACATGTTAATTATCTGGAAGAGTTTGTAAATAGTTAAACACACACATCACAACTTTTTAAAATGCAAATTCACAAATGTCCACAAACCATAGGCTCCTACCCACTTAGACCAGCAGTATGGAGAGAAGCTTTTAGAGCCACGTTGTCTGAAGGACAAGCACTCTGCAACTAATAGTGGTCATCTTGGAGAGAGACTGTAACTGGCTGCTTGAAGTCCGTCTCAATCTTAAATGCAGTTTAACTCAATTTAAATCTACTGGTGCATGCCCTGGGCTCTGCAGTCTTTCTGGATTTTTGGCTGTGGGCCACAGTTTGCTGTTTCACTCTGTCATTCTTGTGCTCTGCTCAAGCTGGGGATGAGGAAAGTTACTAAAACCTATATGGGTAGCCACTATTTTATCAAAATAGTACAACATCATTTCTTCAAAAGGAAACCAATCTAATTGTGACTCCCAGCCTCCAGACTTATTGCACCTGTCACTGTAAAAGCTGCCCACCACTCCTTGTACTTTAGTGTAAAGTAAGGACAGTCCACCTGTAATGTCCGCAGAAGGTGTACAACTGGTATTCTAACATAAATGGGCTAAAAAGGGTTAGGGAAGCATATAAACACCAAGCATCTCTGACCTGGTCATTCAGCCAGTTCTGGCCCTCCAGTGTAGCCAAATCATCCATATCTAGCATGTGCTTATTATAGAAGACCCGGAAATTGCAAGTGGAGGTTTTTGGATGTTTTTCCCGATACTTCATGATTTCCCTGGTGATAAAAGGTTTTCTAAAACAGGATTGAAAAGGTAGAGAAAAGTCAAGTCAAAGTCATGTCAAATGGATCCTGTTCTGCTAGTTGTTGGATGCAGAGCATGCAGTAGCAATGCAAGTGATTTGTTCTTTACCAGGTACACAATGTGATACTGCTACACACCTATGGGAGAAATCTTCATTAAAGACTTCTTTTAATCTTCCCATGACATCTTTTTCACAGAGTGGTACTAAACTGCCATATTTCTTCATAACTTCATCTAGGAATCCTTTAAATATACCAGAAAAATGAAAGTGCAAACATATAAAAACCTTCTGAGTTCACCAATCCAATAAAGCTCTCGATTCTTACAGGTACAAGCAGCAGTCATTCTGCACCCAACCAACATGCAGCACCACACATGGCAAGTATCTATTTAAGAAAACTAATCTCAAATTGGCAACATTAAATAAAAGCGGGGGTAGGGGAAGAAGGACAAAAATAAAAATGCACAAATCTGATCACTCAGCTTCACAGGAAAAGATCAGCCCGTTCTTGCCATCCACATACATATCTGCAGCAACTAATTATACCAGCGCTAGAGATGAATCCATCCCCTTCCCTACTTCAATTACCATTTTAAATCATTTTACTGCAACGTGAAAAGCCATCAGTTCCTGCAACAGGTTTCACTGAAAAGCCAGTATCCTGTCCTTATGGCAGGCAGAATGACTCTCCTCAAATGCAGGCAGCTGGAGCTGGCAGTGTTTGCAGTCTGCTCAATTCCGCTGCTGCACCACAGTGAACGGAAAAGACACCAGAGAGGCTCCGAGCCAGTTTAACTCCTTTACCCTTGTATCCTACGGATGGCATTTAAGGTTACACAGAGAGCCATGTTAGCCTGTCATTGCCCAGGAAAATACTGAGCAACCACACCAGAAAAAGATATTAATTTGGAAATAATGAAGAGATGAACGCTGGAGGAATTGAAAAACCTAGGCAACGGACTTTTTCTTTCTCAAACACAAGACTGGAACACTGGAGATAAAAATTCCATACAGGCATCCAAAACCAGTCTGAGAATGAAAGAGAATGGAGAACAGGATTTCAACACTTGCTAGTAAACAAGAGAAAAAAGACCAAGTTGTCCCGCTCTCTGAAAATAAATTTTCAGATGCAGCAGAAAACATGTGTTCTTTGTACAGAAAGCTCGTGTGTACAGAAAGCTGGATCTGAGATCAGAGTCCAGGAAAATTACATTAATCCAAAGTCCAGGACTCTTCTGAGGCTGGGGTGTGATGGCAGAGCATCACTGGATAGGACAGCGTGTGCTTACTAAGGCTTTAAGAACATTTCCTGGAAACTTTCAAGATCAGGATAGGAAAAAGCAACAGGAGAGAAACATCGTACAGAAAAAGTGCCAGAAGAACAGCAGTAAGAATAAAAACCAAAGGAGACAGACCAAGAAAAAACCCCAAACACAATGAGTTGAGAATAGCAGTGAAGATATAATAAGAAGTGTGACAGAAGGAAGGGAGGAAGAATTGAAGAGCAAGATCAAACCACAGTGAAGCATTCTTTATGGGGAAAGAACCTTCCTTGCAACTCTGCCACATATTTGCCTAAAAACTTTTATCCCTTATATCTCAGTACACTGTGACAGGGAAGATGTTTTTCACTCTGGCTAGAAGTCTAGCTAAACAATGCATGAGGCTCGTGAGTGCACCTTTTTCTGTTTCAATATATAGAATTTTTGAAGACTTCTTATTAATACACAGAGGAAGGACTGTTTTTGTCATTACAACTAAGAGCAGCAGAGCTGCAGACCTCCAGCAATACTGACCTCACTTGGGCTGGTGTAACTCAAGTAAGAGAATACAAAGTTCAGCCCTGGGGCAAAATCAGATACCCATCATGAACAGGATTTACCATGGGGCTGCTTGATACCTAATAGCACTTCTGAATGCACTAAGCATTGCAGCCCATTAAGGTCCGAGTTCAGCTGCTGCAGAGAAATTCAAAACCCAAGGGCAGTCCTTGCACCTCCTTCATTTTTCTACCCCAGGAACTCTTGCCAGGTCAGTACTACCTTTTAGGGTGCAGTTAATTATTAACACTCCTAAACACACAAGAGCTCCTGTACAGTTATACCATAACTAAAATTCTTCTTTACAGCTTTTCAGCTGAAAAAAGTCAGAAGTACTGTACTATCAGACCACAAAACTTTAACCTTTGCCACCCTGATACAACCTCGGATCTTGCCTGTTATAGAAGGACTACATCTCTTTTTCTGAAGAACAAATTTTAAAACTCCATTGCAGAAGCGATCTCTTCACTGAGTTACCAGTTTCTCTCAATTTCTCACACTGCATCTGGTCCTTGCTGGATCACATAAAGCCAGCCACAGAGATACATATCTGACACTAACTTACAGATATGGATGTGGAGAGCTAACTCCTCTCTAGAGGTTCACTGTCTCCTTCTTCATATTTTGTTTTAGAGAAAACAATTACAAAATTGAAGGACAAGCAGGTAGGCAGAAAAGTCAGAGCATGTCAAACTTCAAACAATTCCTTTAACACTCACTGACACCAGCTTAAAGTTTATGGGACTCTAAAAAGCCCATTTCTCCAAAGGAAGTTATCAGAACATCTCTGAAGTTACACTGATGGCACAAGATGGCACAACGTGTTAGCTTACTACTCCTTACACTGTGTGTAGAAAGCTACTACACATAAATAAGACACCAATTACTATTTTTATCATGCTTCTCTTTACAGAGACTATCGAATACTGCATGCTCAGCATAGCACAAAAAGACCCCAAAGCTTTTTTGCTGAACCTTTGCTAAGACTAGTATTTTTAAAAAATATTATCTCATAGGGGTCATTAAGCTTACTCCATGAACAACTGCAGAAAAAAATAAGGGACAATGAAGAGTATTTGGCTATTAAAACCTGAGTTTAAGTGATTTAGTTTAAGACTAAGAGCAAGAGAAGAGAGTATAAGGGTAGAAGGAAGCATTAGAATACCTAGAATTTTCAAAAACCAAATTAAGAATAACAACTGTCAACCGGTTAAAAACCTGAACCTTTCGATTCCACGTGACAAGACATTTAAATTTCCTACCAACAATTTTCTGCAGATTCCAATTAAACTACATCGCATTCTCTTAAAAAAAAACAACTTAAAATAGCTTGTCACATAAACATTCATTTGTCCCTCCTTCATGCAGCTCTCCTCCACGCAGCTCTCCTCTTTGCAGCCTCATTTAATCAAATATTATGCTAAGTGACCTTTACAATACAGAGTAAGAAACCATTTTTATAAAGGAATTAACACAGTATGTAAACTCCACAATACATGCAGCAGCTTTCAGGAACTCCTGGATGCCCTAAGATATTTAAAAGGTATACCACAAAGCCACGATGCCAACTGCTCATCAGCCACCCGGGAAGTTTTCTGACTGTTCCTTTTGCTTCCCTTCCGAGTTCCTGATTTCAGATTTTTTCCTGTGCTTTCTGGTGAAGGCTCCTCAAGAGGACTTTTACAGTAAGGGTGATCTAGTAATTTTGAACTAAAAATGTCCAGGTTTAAGGAGCCTTCTACTTCCATCTGGCTAGAGCTGTCCTCATTCTGTGCCAGCTCCATGGAGAAAGGTCCATTTGCAAAATTATCACTGACATCAGAATCCGGCAAAGAGGATTGCAACAGTGTCATTCCATCTACACCCTCAACCTCCTTGGATTCTGCACCATCTTGATCTGAAACACCAATTTCTTTGCCTGTCACAGAGACGACAATGTCAGAGCAATCATCCTCTGCCAGAGCCCCGTTGGTCTCCACTTGGTGCAAGGTTTCTGCCTCTGGAGAAGCTCTAACATGCAGTTCTGGTGGGACAGCATCGACACTGCCATCCTGCCCTCTGGATGCTGGATCCTCAGAACGCGGCTCAGCAGACACATCCTGTGTGTGGCAGATCTCAGGTGCACCTATTTCATTCTCTGCTCCTAGAGATTTGGGTGTATTATTGTTCATATCTGATAAGCTGTACCGCTTCCAAAGACGCTTACTTTTAGATTTCCAGGAGGAAAACAAATTACACAACCCACTTTCAAAATCCTGCTGAAGCGTTTCTTGATGGTCCCTTGTAACTTTCTGCACCCACCTTCGCTTGATTTTTCTTAATTTGCAAGTCTTGCCTCTTGCTCGAAGTTTCGGGAATTTTATGATTCTATACCGAAACCTAACCATAGAAAGTTTCTTATGCATCATAAATAAAAATCTCTTTTTTACAGTATGATGGTTAAATTTGGACCTCTTTAGAGCTGTCAAGGGGCCACAAGTTCCATTCCACTCCCTTTGCAACAGCATTTCCTTTTATAGTTGTTTAAAACTACCAGGACTGTGTCGCCCACATCATTATTGCTCTCCTCCCCACAATATACAAAACCACCTTTCTTTACAGGTAAGGCAGCACCTTCCAGCCAGCCACATGAGACATAATGGATATGGCCAGAGATGCTATTGAAAACAGAAACAGTTTCAAATTCTTCATTCAAGGGATCTTTACTCTGAAAGGATTCATTGTTGAGTTTCCTTACTGCTTCTCCAGACGAGCTTTCAGCTTCGTGATAGGGACAGGATCTTTTTGCTCTCAGTGGTTTTATAACTACTTCAACAGTAGGTTTTGGATAGGTTTCTGCATTTAGAAGCACATCAGGAGCCCACCTGCTTTGGAGCTCAAGTGTCTTCCTTCTGCACAGTTTGTTGTGATTTAATCTCACAAATAGCTGAGCACTCAGTCTTCTCTTCTAAGTTAGGAAAACTTGCTTTTGGAAGCAGTATTTCCCAAGTTTCCCAAAACCAGTGGTCCATCTTCCAGATTGGGCCTGCAGCTGACTTCTTTGCCAAAGCAAATGTCTTCTAAGGCTTTTCATTTTTCTGCTGCATTATGATCTTCAAAGACAGCTGAAAGAATAAGGGAAATGAATTCAGAGTTATCTGGACTGTAACATAATAGCAAAACACTAAGGCACACCCTCAGGCCACATGCCTATCCAAAATTCCACCCCCTCCTCCAATCACAACCCCACATTCCCGAAGACATTTTCACTTCCACCAAAAGGAAAAACAAGTCATAGTTGCAATGGCTCGGTGTGTAAACAGGCTTTGCTCATTTACCTTCCCTAGAGGTAGAGCAATAAACAGGTAATTCCCACCATCCCATGCTCTCCATATGTAATTCATGACTCTCTAGCCTGAGGTTAAACCTCTCTCACTGCCCATGCCATAGGGCAAGCACAGTTAACCAGCTTGCCTCAAAAGGCTTTTGAAAAACAAAACTTTGAAGTCCGGGTTATCAACAAGTGTGTGCAAGTACCCCACCCCATCAACACTGCACAAAGGAGCCCTTACTCTTGTGCAATAAACGTGAGCAGCTCTGAAAACATTTCACAAACTCACACAAAGTTTTCTTTTAAAGGAACAGCAAAACACAAACACCCACAGAAATTTTGATTCTCTGACTAGATAAAGAATGACACAGTTTACTCCCAAAGTAATTGCTCTATATTTACAGCAACACCTCAGTCTGTATGACATCACCACTATCAGCTTCTTTAATCAGTGTTTATCTTTGCACTAACAAAGCAGTACCAATGCAGCGCAGCAGCTAATCATCTTTAAAGTTCCTTTCCCCACTAAAAAACCTGCATCTCAAAGTGTTTAATAAGGATATATCTGAGACTACACAAGAGTGTAAAGCATGCACAGTAATATGCGTTTATCTTCACTACGTAGCTAAAAATATTAATTAAAAGTCAGAAGAATCCAGAAACACAAGGGGAAGGCAAAAGCAGCACAGACAACATGGGATGCTTCATGCAAATTGCCCCAGTCTCACTATGTACATCCCATCCCGTATTTTACAAGTTTGTATTTTTCTCAAGTTCAGAAAAGGACTTTGTCCTGCCCCTTTATCAGACTTATTCTGACTTAGAGACTATTATAACAAGCTTAGTCTAAGCCATGTCTCTCCTAATCATTAGACATAGGCATGTATAGCTCAAAATAAAGGAGCCTATAGAGTCTATAAGTGAAAATAAAACATTAACAACTGGACTTTTAAGGCAAGTATGAATGACTCCTGCAAAACCAGGTATTCAAAAAGTCTGACTTAAGAAGCTCCTCTGCATTTTTCACTCTTCTTAGACACAAACAGCAGTTTCGAGAGCACAGCTTAACAGTATAAAAGGACTGCAACAGGGCCTGGCTCTTTTGTAACCCTCTATTACTCACCACATAACTCAGTTATCAGAAAAATCAGGACGTAACATCTCAGCACACCAATTTTCTTGTACTTGCTCGTCTAGCACTTCCCTATTTCCCTACCCTAGATGCAGTTTACTGCAGATGCCTGCTTTTCCACTACAAACTCTATGCGTCTGTCTATTGTGTGCAGCACCTACAAAACATTCTTTGAGTGGCCTCAGTAAACATCTGCCAAACCACAGGCTTGCTGGACAGCCTACTCCAGACACATTTCATCCAGGTAAAACAAACAAACCCAGGCAAATCTCAACATTCTCAACAGAGCCCCATACACAAGGTGCTTCTGCCAACACAGCAAGTGTTGAGCACTCCAAGTAGAGCACAGCAGATGAAGGTAAGGGTTTCATCTTCTCAGGCTCTGCAATAGGTGCCACATACCTGGCAGTTTTTAAGAACACTTCTGAATAATTTGGAGTCATCATCTTTCTCCTTGCTCTCCCACAGCCAAGCCCAGCAGCTTCCACAGACAATGCCTCAGACATAGAAAAAAGCTTTCTGAATGGCCATGGATTACACAGGAGCTGAAATTCCTACAGCTGCCACTGTTCTACCCACAGGAGATTGAACTTAGGATCAGAGCAGGAGAAACAGTGAATCAGATTCTAGCAAAGGTAAGTCCTGGTAACAAAAAGGACCCAAAGCAAACCTGAATGGAGGCAAGGGTGATGCCACAGTTTCAACACAATTGCAACAGCAATGAAAACAGATCATTTGCTCATTGGTGTCATGAGATCCAGCTTCTTAAAACTGCAACAAAGGAAGATGTTAGGAAATCTACTCTCCCTACCTGTTCTTCTGTTTCATTTTTAACTCAGATCTTTAAAAAAAGGCTTTAATTATAACTTACAGGATTAAAAAATATTTAATGTTTATTTGTGACGCCCACATCAATTTTTCCATATTACACAAGTTTTCTGTACAAAAAAGTTTCTCCCTAAAGTGTAAATAAAGTTGAGTAAGCCATTTACTCCAAGCAAAGTTTTCTTCCCTTCCCCTCTCCCTTTTCAAACATGATCAGTTTTGAGTCTGGATCCCCTTAAAGTGAAGGCCTCCAAAGAGCAGTTAATCCCAGCCCTAGAAGCTGAAACAGCTCCTTTTCTAACAGCAGTGTTACTTAAGAGTGACAAAAGATAATCCATATGCAAATATTTAATTCAAGATGCTGCTTGAAGAACTTACTTTCCACCAGTGCTACAGGAGTATCACTGGGTTTACCTGGCACCATAAACCAGCAAGACAAAAGGACAGCTTAGAAGTGCACTGCTAGAAAAGGAACTGAAATCAGCAATGTGAAACCAAAAACCAAGCAAGCACTGCCCAAAGTTAAAGAATCTGAAGTGAAATATTTGCCCCATTCATTAATACATATGAAAAACCTCTGAACTGAGGAACTTGCACCACTAACAGTTGTTTTGCTAGACAGCAGAGGTAGCCAGGTTTCTGTCCTGTGCTGGGTGACTGCACAGGGATGCTGCCAGTACTACACCAGCAAACCTCAAACTCAAAAAGCCCAAAATGTACACGTCCTAAAGACCAAAAGTTAAAGGAATTTATTATAACTCACCCCTTTAGCTGTGTTTGACATACCATCTGCAAATGGTTAAATATTAAAAGGCCCAATCTCTTTTGCACTGGACGAAGACAACCCCAGACTGTTACACTTCTATATTAATGGCAGATTCTGATTATAAATTTGCTTTATACCCGAATTTTTAAAAAATATGTTTGGGAACCACTCAGTTTTCAGAATGCTTATCCCAAGAGCTGTGGTAAGCTGCAAGCAAACATGATTGGCAACTTGACATCAAGTACTGCAACACTTGCATGGGAATGAAGGATCATGAGGCACTCAATCCTTTATGAGTAACAAATTCAGTGCACGCACACACACACACACTGTATTTTCCTTAGATCAATCAGCAGATTGCTCCATTTGCAACTTACATGGCTGCAACTTACATCACCTTCAGTGGAGTACTGTAAAAGATACTTTACATTCATATCTTTCACCCTTATAAGCCTCTTAGTTTAACCACCCATTAGTCCTTGGCAGTCCTATTTATTTTTGACAGTTTTAGAGACCCCAGGTTTTAACTGAAAAGCACATAAATGGGGAAAGCAGTCCCAGCAAATGCTGCTACCAAAGGCAGCAGATCACAGAACCTTTCGTCCACACAAGTGCAGAACAAACCCACAGCACTGCAGAAGAGCTGCTCCTTCATGCTTAGACCACCACAAGCCATCTAGGGCTGTGTCAGGGTGCCCAGTGGATCACGAGATACATGGAAATTCTTCTGTTAAAGAAGCTTGTTTTAAAGAACATCAGTAATGTAAATAAAGTGAACAGCTTTGAGAGCATGGCCTTGTGCAGGCAGGAGTAATTCATGCATCACCTGCTCCCGTGGGAGGCAATTTTTACAAGATTCAGAGCTCAGCCTTTTCCAGTGGAGGTCTGGGCAGCTCCCAAGGACAGGACATAAGGAGGAAAGAGAAAGCCAGCCTGAGACTGTGGTGTGCAGCTGAGATATGCTGTGCAAGAAGATGCCCTCCCTCCCCCAAGCAGGATCCAAAATTGGAGAGAGGAAGCTGGAGAAGGGTGTCTCTCTTCAAACCACCACGTGACCAAAGCTAAGCTGATAAGGTTAGGAAGTCTGAAATGACTCAATTAGCACATGCAAAAGCAGACTCACAGCACTGGCAACTATCCCCTCTTCTCTTCCTTTTCGACCAGCACAGTTCTGTTGACTGTTAAGCAAACATTTTGTCCCAGGGTGAAGCAAGCCCTAGGGAAAGGCACTTTGACACAACATAACTCATTAGCACAAGACCATACAGAAATAGCCAAAGTCCGAAGTTACTGACTCAGAGGAACACAGCGGGACACGTAGCTGGTGACCTCATGGTCACACTGCAAAGCTTCAACTCCTACAGTTACCATGGACTCTTCTCTCAACCAGCACTTCTGGGAAATCACTGTCTCACCTAGCGGGTACACAACGACTAGATTTATTTCTGGCAAGATGATAAGAGTTTACTTAAAGAAACATCCTCCTTTAGGCTAAACTAGATTATGGAGAGATGTATATTAGATAACAGAACTTTTAAGAGAAATACTGTCACTAATCAGAGATGGAAATTTTCTAGATTAAAGAACCCAAAGATCCTTTTGTATAAGCAAAGCATAAGGATATAAATACTTTTTAATCTTCAGGCTTTAGTTTGATTTTAATGAAATGTGACTCAAGCTTTGTCCCTTCCTTCCTGAATACCTCTGCAAGGCAGAAGCACGGAAGTAGCTGAAACAAAGTCCATCAAACTTTGCGGTCCAAGTGCTGTGAAGGGAACAGAAACTGGTATTTCATCTGAAGCCCTTGAGTGTGTCTGAGGTCAACAGTGTCAAAGTCTTGATGCTTCCTGAAGGCCTTCCTTAAGAGAGAGTGTATTTCTACAAGTATTAAACACATTCTCCTGCAGCTTTTAAAAATGACTTCTCTTCTTGTGTTAGCAACATGAAAAGATGAGGCAATCCATCTCTCTTCCGAGCTAGAAGTCTGGGCTAGAACAAGTGGAGTTTGGAAATGGTAGGGCACATTAGTTAAATGCAGCCTTTAGCTGAGGAACACATCTGTGCTGTGTCTGTCCCGTGGCTCATTTGCTGTCCCTGTCTCTCCCGGCCAGCACAGCTTGGAAGGGCTGAGGGAGGGGAGAGCAAACAGCACTGGAGCAGATAAGCTGTGCTTACACTGCACAGATACTGGGAGTCTTAGGGAGAAGAAGACAACTTGGGGACAGAGGAGCGGGGTCGAGAGCCCAGTGATGGACAAACAAAGCTCTTGCAACACCTGAAAATTCCCCTCTATAGCTTCCCAACCCCATCAACGCCCCAACTCTCTCAGGATGTAGTCAGGGCGAGCCTCCTCGTACTGCCCAGGGCACAGCGTGCCTGGATTCCCCCCGATTCCCGCTGGCCCGGTCTCAGCCCCGCGGCAGCCCCCGGACAGCGCGGGGAGGCCAGGGCCGGAGGCCGGAGCGCAGGGAGGGCCGGAAGGCAGCGCAGCCACACGCGGCGCCCCGCGGCCTCCGCCCGCCCGCCCGCCGCCCCGCGCTGACAGCGCCCGGGCCCCGCCGCTCCGCGGCCGCGGGGCCGAGCTCCGGGCGGGCCGAGGCCGCCGCCGCCGCCCCCCGGCGCCCCCCGCTCACCTCTGCCCGCGGCGCCGCCCGGCTCAGCCCGGCCGCCGCCTGGGCCGCGCTCCGCCCCCGCCGCTCTCGGGCCGGAGCTGCGCCGGCGCCGCCGCGTCAGCCCTGCGACGGGCGGGGAGCGGCCGGGCGGCACCGCGGGCAGGGCCCGCCCGGGCAGCGCGGCGGGGCCGGGCCGGGCCGGCGGGGCAGGGCCGGCGGGGCAGGGCCGGGGCTCGGCCCCACCCGGCCCGGCCATTCCCCGGCCCGTTCTCTGCGGAGTCTCCGCGGGGCAGCCGTGGGGCTGCGTGAGCTGCGGTGCCAAAGGTTACACGGGCCCTCCCTGGTGCCCCGGTCTTACCGGGACCTCGGCGCCGCCGCTGTGCCCGGGAACGGCCGCGGAAATGAGACACTTAAAAATGCCAACCTGACTTTTAAAATAAACCGTTAATTAATACCTCAGTCTGTGGAAGTGCTTCTCAAAAACCCAATTTGCAAAATAAGAAACTCAACAACCTGACCTTTTAAAATAAGCTATTAATTAATATCTCGATATATGTAAGTGCTGCTAAAAACCACCAAATTAAAAAGTTCTGCTGTTAACTCTGGCCCCAGCAGAATGGCAAAGCTGCTTCTCCTACGGGGCAGAGCTTGTTTCTCCCAAGTGCTGTCATGTGTGGGTCACGCAACATCTCTGAACCCCAGTTCCCCTGCCTGCAGCCAGGGAAGAAGGTACAGACCAGTTTAACCTCTGTGCTGCGTTGTACCGAGACATCATGGAAATGGGAAGTGTTCCAAAACCATTGCATTTTTGTTGCTGGGTGGAGAAAGGTTACACTTCCTCTCACTTGGTATCCCCTGTGAAAAGAAGCTGAAAGAATTTCTCCAAATAAAAGAAACCAGTGAAGCAGGGATGATTGGGAAACAGCCATGTTGCATCGTTTTCTGCTATGGCTTTGCACGAGGTGAACTATTTTGTGATCATGCAGTATTCATTATGCTGTGCATTCCTTCAGGAATTACAGTATCCAGGCTGTGGGTTGTGAAATGCTGTAACAAAGAAATTTTTAAAAGAAGAAGGGATAGAGAAGACAATGGGGTGATGCAACAAACAAAACGGCAAAGTCCATGCCAAGCTGAGAGTTGCTGGCTTTTATCTGTTTGTTTGAAAAAAAATCCAGCCCAGCTCTCTCGTTAAATACAGCGCTTTCCTAAGCAACCGCTTGTTCTTCCTGAACAGTAAATCCAGCCAAAGATGGGCTAAACAGTTTCAGAGCAACAGGATGAGTCCTCTGGCCTTTATGAAACACACAGTAAACAGGGTGCACAGGGCAAGGCTCAGGCCATGAAGTTAAAGCAGGAATATAATAAATGGAAAGAGGATTCCTCCCCCAATCCATCTGTGTGCTGCAGAGCTCTCTGCATCTCACAGCACCTCTGCACTCGCATCATGGCCTGACCCAGGAGATCATTAGTAGAGTCTACGCCAGGCACTTGAGACACATAAATGGGAGACCAAGTTCATGAGATCCTCTTTAAAAAATCGTATTTGACTTTTTAAATGTGGGCTTTTATGAGCCTTCTGTTTTTGCCTATGAGGATCAGCCTTATCACACGTTCCTGCTTCCTCCCTCTCCATGAGGGCTAATAGCAGATCTTTAAAAACTGGAAGCTGAGATTCTCAGATGAGTAAGATGCCTGTAAACACCGAGGCTTTATGGAATGCCTGAAAAACATGAGACTTGTGAAAATGAATAAATAAATAAAAGCCAGACTTGGCAACGCTGACAGAAAGGACTGAATACCAACTGCATTACGGTAACATTTTTGTGGCCAAACTTCCAGCCTCAATGTTTTAATGATGGCAGCCTTTACTGCATTTAACAGAAGCCTGGATTTGATTCTTTCATAATAAAAGGGCTTTTGAATGCTCTGTAAAGGCAGTTTCCTGACTTCATTGATCGCTGACACAAACACCAGAATTAAATCTCCTACATCTTGAGCTAAAGCAACAATCCCATTAATTTGGAGAGCAGTGGGCTTGTACAGGAAGCAGTTGCTGGAAGAGGACATGTAGCATGAACTGAACCAGTTGGCTGTTCTCTGCATCTCATGTCGCCAAGCAAGAACAGGGCCAAGGTAAATCTCCATATAACCATGTTTTATTTGGAGGCTGCTAACAGCCAGTCTGAGTTCATGAAGGAATGTGAATAGCCACATCAGGAAACTCAGCAAGAGATTATTCGAACTGGCAGGGTTTAAGAAGGAAAATTAAATTTGCTCTTTGTTGTCCCTGCCTGTTTTTCCATTTCTGAATCAGAATAAAATGAAGGACCACTCCAGAGAACTTGGACATTCCTTCACATAGCTTCGAGTTGTGATGTAAAGACTATGCTGGCAGAAATTTCTGTAGGTCTCAGCACATACTTTCATTAAATACGTGGAAAGGATTGTTGTTAAATTACAACAAAGTAAAAAAGCTTGAAAAAAGGTGCATTCACAGCAGGTGAACTCTAACCTGAACATAACTATGTACATAACGATGGAATGCAGCTACTCTTTGGCCTGTGCTTTGGAAGTCTGAAGTTTTTTCAGGCCATAAGAATTTTCATGACGTTAGTCCTTCCATGGCACAGGGGTAAAAGAAGTGGGAAGGAAGCAATATTATATCAGAGGTACCCAAGCTCCCCTGAGAGGAAACAGCCCCACTACATAATCTTGCCTCAGTACTTCCAGCCCCTGCTCAGTTAATGAAGAGAATCTTGGTCAGTTGGAGAAGCTCTGCCCCTGCTGACCGTCCCCATGGCCACCCCTTGTGGTCACACCCTGCCCAGGATTCTCCTGCTTCCACCCCTACTTGTTCACTTATTTCTCCCAGGACAAGTGAACAGCAACTTCTGAAAAGATCACTTCAGCGTATCCCAGAAGTGAATCTTCTAGAATTTAAACACTGATTTCTATATCACAATAAAGTGAAAGTGGCATTTCTTCTTCCCCCAAATTCAATGGACTAAATAAAGATTAAGTCTTATATTACTACAGCCATGTAGATCCACACAAACTTCATTTAAGGAGTTGCCAATTTTCCAGCTGCACATCATAGTACATACGAGTTACCCCAAAGCAAAGACTGTCCATATAATGTATGCCGCAAACTCGAAATTGGATTTGCAAAGTGACCTGGTTAAAAACCCCCAGACCCATAACATTTTAAAGGCAGAATTCTGATAGGTTGTTTAGGGTGACTCCATGGCCTGCACAATTCACCCACAGCAACTTCTGGCAGAGGTGGGGGTGAGGGCACCTCTGACATTTTTACCACTGCAGGTTGAGGCTTTCAGTTCCTCCTCTATGATTATAACCCAATTATATAAATACAGGCAGAGCTTTTAAAGCACGAAACCACCATGACTTGCACATTTACTCAGCTGCATTTAAAATATCTGTACTTTCATAATTACAACATTGACAAGGATTTCAGAGGGAAGGCCAATTTTCATGAGGGAGAGAGGATGCTTAGTGATGGAGAATGTGGTGCATTGACATCAATATTCTGTTCCACTACAAACTCCTGGAGTGAATCCCCATATATCTGGCATTTCAGGACAGTGCTTCCCCTACAGTGGTCACCTCCTAGCCCTGGCTGCATGACACAAAATGCTGCCTGTCCACTTTGTGTACAAGTCAGAATAGCTAGGGCCAGCCTCAAGCAGTGAAGTGCAGATACCCAGCGTTGTGCTGAGGAATGAAGAGCCGCACTGCCCATCAGCTCTCTTGTGGCACTGATGGCTGCCCTCACACAGATGGAGTAGTGAAGTCCCAAGTGATCCTTGCTGCTTTTAAGTGTGTTCTCATATCTCACTCGACAGGACACAGACGGGGCTGCTTGCCTGCCCTGCAGGTATGTTTTGAAAACAAACATATTGAAGTCAACAGTCCTGAGATATAACTGCAAAAAGGACTGTGGAAGTGAAGGAAAGGCAGCCCTAACATAGTGTTTAGCTTTGGACTTGCAAAATCCATAATTATATCTTGCTGCATGTCTGCACAGACCAAAGCTCACAGAGACCATGTATAGGCTATGTTTAAATGAGCGATTCCAGGTACCACAGGCAGTGTTGTCATGGTACCAACACAGGCAGCAGAGTCTAGTTCTGAAACCCAGAAAATATGCAGGTAACCACTGCTGTGCTCTGTAGCTCACCAGCTGCTCAGCAGGTAATATAAAGCTAGTTCTAGGTACAATTCCACATGTTTATTTAAGCAGTGAAGCCGGCGGAGGAATTTCTTGCTTCCTGTCACTCTCTTTTGCTCCTGCATCTCTGTTCTCCTGTTACACCACTACAGTTATCCATGAGGCTCACTGGAAAAAGAATGATTGAATTTATCCACGTGGAGAAAACAAACAAGAAACCTCAAACAAACAAATATTAAGCAAAAAAAAAAAAAAAAAAGAAAAAAAAAGAAGAGGAGAGAGAAGCAAGCAATACCCAACAATTTTTCTCTAGAGTTGCATAGGGACCACCAGAGGCAGGGGCTGAAATGGTCAAGGCTGGAAGCATAGGTACCAATCTCCCCTGAACATGTATAAATGGCACTAGTCCAAATGGTGTTACAGAAAGAATAAACACAGTTTTTTCTTTTCCAGTCAGCTGCCAATATTCTTCATTAAAATATGTTGGTTGTGTTCTCTCTAGCAGTGACACACCAGGGACAAGATCTGGAAGAAGGCTGCCTCCTGGAAGTACTACTGCTGCACAGCATCCTACTGGTACATTTTGTCTTTTGCTTGGCAGCCAGACGTGGGACTTGCTTTTGACACTGTGCTGGCTTTCACTGATATCAGATTGTGAGGGGTTGTTTCATCAGAAACAAAAGAGTAAAATGGAATAAAGAATAAATTAGAAGAAGGACCAAGCTGTTGTTGCAATTCCTGCAACTTGAAAGAAAAAGAGGTAAAAACCAGCAGAGATTGATTATCAGCTTCCCCAAAGGATACGAATTACCAAACTCTTTCTAAAGCAGGATGTAGCTACAGTTATTGCAGCACCAGAACTGTACGTGGAGAAGGATACAGAACATGCACTGTAGGACAGAAATGAGGACGTTTCAGTCAGTGAAAAATCTTTATTCTCAGGAGAAGCTGGAGAAGCCGAGACCATCTTCAGAGAGAAATGAGAGTGCTGGAGGGGCCTTCCTACATGTTCTCAGGCCATTGAAAAGCAACTCTGTTTATGGATTTTTCTTAGCCTGGGAGAATCCACTAGGAGAAAGTAAGGTCAAATTGGGCATTCAAAATGACATAGGCAAGGATGTCAGCCTCTCCCAGTGTCCTATGAAGACATTTATGCAATATCATCTGTAGCAGGGCTGCCATACCTAAGGCTTTTGACACTGAATGAACTTTGCTTTTCAAATCAGAACTGACAAATAAAATAGATTATTCATCTCTATGGAAAGGAAAGGGAAAAGGAAAGGGAAAAGGAAAAGGAAAGGGAATCCAGGCAGTGTATTTGGTGCCCTGGCACTTATAGGAAATGTTTGTGATGACAAGTTTGTTATTTAGACCTGTGCCCTTTTTCTGACTTGACATTAGAAGTGAAAGGAGAATGCCCTAACCCAAGCTAGGGGCCACTCCAATACAGAAACTATCATCTTATAAACATAGGCATGGCCTCATTTAGGTATTTCAAGAGATGCAGAAGAAGATCAGCAGTTACTGTCAGCCTCTGCCTCAGAGGCATCTTGTGTCCTTGGAGTTTTTAAAAACTAAGCAGATAATACCCTGACCACACAGAGGGATCTGAAAGTGTTCACACACAACCTCTGTTTCCATGCAGTCCCTGGAAGAGCTGTAGAAAAAGCCATGGTGCCACTGCCAAAAGAGCTGAATCTCTTTAATCTCTGCTGTCTTTAAAACTAATGTAAACTCTCACATTAGAGTACAATGAGATTCCTGAGCTGGGCTGAGGTGAATAAGGAACCTTGGTAGTTTGCATTTGAAAGGTATCCAGTGTTGCTGGCCTATGGAAACAAACAAACAAAAAACCAAAAAAAAACCCAAAACAAAACAAAAAAAAACACCCACAAAAAAAGAAACCAACCCAAACAACACAAAAACAAACCCCAAGCAAAACCTGTACAATGTTACCAGAGTTGTTCTAGGACAAGAAATATCAGAGATCCTTCTGCACTGAAATACAGTGGTATTAACCAAAACTGACTGTATAAAAGGAGGCATCCAGTCTGATCATGCTGCCAGGACTTCTGAAATGAACAGCAAAATATATCCTCCTCCAGTGGCAAGTCATCAAATCTAGATTAGATGATAAATCTTCAGGAGAAGAAAACATTCCTTGTCCATTCATTATGGACACACCCAGACAGCTCCTACAAATTAAAGATGAGGGAGATGAATCTGCCGTTATTGAAAAACAGTTAAACAGTTTCTTCCTTTCTTCCCTAATTTACCATCAAAGACAATGGAGAGACATCCCAATACAGACTCTAGAGTTCTTCGAATGGGAATGTGATGGGACATTTCAGGTGGTAACCTCTGGACCCAGAAGATACCCTCTAAGGCAGATGTTTACCCTCCTGTACAGTGCAGTCACTGGCAAAGCCCAGCCAAACCCTGATAATCAGATAATTCCCTTTTTAAAAACAGATTTCATCTCTCCTGTACAATGACTATTTTCTCAAATTATGAAAATGTTATGCCTATTGTTTTGAACAAAATCCTGACTCATACTTAGTTGACCTAGTTGACATTTTAGTAATTTCTCACATTTCTGCATTGCAGTGCTATTACTATATACCTACAATAATGTTATAAAGATCAAGGGCTGAACTTGTTTCAAGAAGGATACCTGTCAATATTCCTACAGGCTTTTATGGATAGTGATCCAAATTCTGTGCTCACTTTTGTCTGGGTAGGAGGGAAAGATGTTCATTTAAAGCCTGTTGGATAATTATTTTAACTTACATTTCTTGAACACTTATTTGTGGTCCAGAAGATAATGTGATTTAGAATCTTATAAAATGTGTTAAGTTGGCTTAAGAAGAGCCACATAATGATTCCATCTAGCTAACATGTTAAATTGGAATAAAGTTGGATTAACTCACAAGAAGAAAAACCACTAAATACTCCAGATTCACCCCAGTGACCAGTGATTCACCCCAGGCTGAATTTCTGTTCAAGGAAGATTTTCAAAGTTACTGAAATTCTGGCTGTTGAGCAATTATTCATCTGCTGTTCTGAAGGACATTCTTCACATTCCCCACTTCTACTTAGAGCTAGTAAGTATAAAAAAAAGAAAGAAATAAGCAAATGAAATATTTGAGCCTCTTACCAAAATACACTAACAGCTAATCATAATGCAGTCCAGGAAGGTGCACTGCCATAATGTATTCAATAATGTGTTAAAGTTCCCATTGCAGGGAACAAACAAAATCTATTGTAAGAGATTTCTAGATAGACTCCAATTAATATCACTTACAGGAGGTCTTGCTTGTCTCTGTGAGGCCAGACCAGCTGGGGCAGCCTGTTGACTGACTGCAGGGATTTTCATCCAGCTCACAGTCAATGAGCAGCTGCTGCTTTTGGTTATTCTCTAGGGCTCACCTGTGGAATTTTCCTTGGATGGAGGCTCTGACCACCCAAAAGTGGCAGGCAGGTTCTTGGGCTTCTTTGCTGCTTTCCTGGCCAGGTGATGGTAGTTGTATTTAGAAGAATGGGTCAAGTGGTGCAGACAACAGTGGGAACTGGGACATGTTTTTCCACAGGAGAGTTGCAGAATAAAATAATGCCACTGCTACAGATTCTAACTCCAGTCTTTTCTAGTTCAGATGGTCTTTAAGCATGGTTGAAATGCTTTGTACCCTTCATACTATGAACAACCTACATTTGAAAGCTTTTTCAACAATACTGTTCCCTCTTAGAAAGGGGAAGGAATCTCAGAGTTTAGGACTGAGATTGCCTCATGTGGTGACATACTGTGATTTAGTTTCCAGTTGGTAACACAGGAATAATAATTCCCTAGACAAGGGGGCATCCTGTGAAAGATGAACATGTTTTAGGCATTCAGTTAGCAGAGATATCATGACTGAATGCACAGCTATCAGAAATGATGAGAGGATCTTGCAATGTTATGCTGTCTGTCCCCTTGTCCCAATATAGTGTCATGGTAGGTGACTTCTAACCCTCTCCTAGACTATATTTACATGTGCCCTATTTACACAGCCTCGTTTCATGTCTAGATTTAATGTTTGATACCCCTTCTCAGGACTCACCTGCATAAACAAATCTGTTTTCACACCTTCCCTCTAGTTGCTTGAGATTCTTGAAGAGCAGGCTTCTTTCCCTTTTATCATTACTCAGAAGCCCTCAAACAATTTGCTCTCATCGATCTGTCAAGGCAAGCATACTCAGATGAGATACTTCAAACAGTATCTTCTTCCTTTTCCTCCTGCCTGTCCTCTCTGAGCAGTCTGTACATATAGACAAACTGTAACTAGCTGATGCCTTCAAAATGCATGTCTAAGTCTCTGTTAAAATTTGCCCCCCCTGCTCTGAAGCCGAATGAGTTGCAGAGCCTCTGAAAGGATAAGGCCTTGACTACTGGAGTTTTTAAAACTATGCATTCCTTTGATCCCTTTCCCAATATGCACAAAATACTAAAATTCTCTCCTGGATTTCATTACACATAAAAAGACATGAAAGTGCAATTTGCTCCTTAATCATCAACAACTGCCCATCAGCCTTAGCTCCAAGCTAGACCATTCTGGCCACTTTAAGAAATGGTTTTGAAATTTCCATTTCCAGATTGCCCTGGCAGGTATAACTGTGACTTTGCAAACAGCTGCAGCCGTGTGTGCTAATTGCTTTCCTCTAAATTATTTAGGAGACGTTTTTGACTGATGAGATTTCTCACAGCAGCATGTGCTAACCATTGGCAGTGGGCTCCTGAAGTGGTGGGAACTCCATCACCTGCCGAGATGCAGAAAAGCCAGCTGTTAGCAGGCACTGCATCCCCCCTGTGCACTGAGCTGGGAGGGCAAGCTTTACCTGCTTTCAGCTCCTTTTCCAATGACTGCTCAACAGAAATTTATGTGTAAGCATTATATCTGCACATAACACACACCCGCTACTTTTGGGATTAGATCAGAGAATACTGGAGACTGCCTAATTTAGATAGGGCAGAATATAGGGTGTCAATGACCTGTGGAAGACAATCCATTTCACTAAACAGGACTTTTCAAGCTCTGGTCCCAGAGTCAGCAGGGATTCTGTAAAATGCAATTAGGACAGCTACAAATCAATAGGCTTAAATTCACCCTATAGAAGGTAGCAGATTTACTGGAAAATTTTTACAAGATACATAAACTGAAAAAGAATGGAAAACACGACTACAGAGAGAACAAAATATTTATAATGAACCACCATTTCACCACTGCTTTTTCCTGGAGAGCTTATCTCCCTCATCCAGCTAAAAACTACTTTAAAAGCTATGTCTGAAGGTAACCATAAGCCCTGTCACTTAAATAAAAAAGTTGTATTCCAGGGTCCAGCAATTTATGTCAGTATTTTTCCTTTCCCTTTCAGATATGAATAACTGATAGGGAGAAGCAGTTAGAACCATGTTGGGTAGAAGAAAAACTTCTTGTCTGTTGTTGTAGGAGCTCAACAACGAGTAGCCAGAGGAATGAAGCAAAGCAGCCTGTTAGAACTGCTTACTATTGGTGCTGTGATTATCTTCCCAGGAGGCTCTCAAGGTTGTTGGGTGAGCTACTATGTGACATCTTCATGAGTTTCACAGCTGTGTTTAAGAACTAAGTTTACACAGGATTTTCAGCCAAACTCTAGATGAAATTGTGCACTGGGTATTTTCCTAAGCAGTAGTTTTATCCTGCCCATTCCGTAAGTTTTAAACAATTTGAATTTTCCTTTTGCTCATTTATTCTATATATGCCAGAAGATTCAATGTTTTCCGTACAAAAGTGTACTGACCCCAGATACAGAAGTTCAGACAAGAAAGAGATGGTGACAAAGGGGACTCTGTTGTTTCTCAGAGGTGAGCTGGTATTTCAGAGCCAGGTCAGATATTCCTGAGCAAATGTATAAACCGAATTGTTATGGAAGGTGTGCAGAGGACAGCACACCATAATCCAGCTGTGCATAAGGTCAGGAGGAGGAAGGCAGGGCAGAATGTGCCATTACTCTAAGAGCAACCCAGAAGTTTCATTTCCTTACTCCTTTCTTCCATGCAGTGGAGTCGACTCACTGCCTGTGTCCTGTTCAGTAGGTGGAACTTGGGAATTGAAACAAATGTCCCAACTTCCAGGCCTGCTCCCTCAGAGACGTGAGCCACGTGGACTCCTTGTACTTCCATGAAACAGCAGCCTGGGGATAAGGAGTTGGCCTCCCTACAGAAGAAGAGGAGGAAGCAGGGAGTGGGGGGAACTGATGCTCCCAGCCACCTATCACAGATGCAAAAGGAGACAGGACAGAAGGTATCTGTCTGGATCTGACACAGACTAACAGCATGGCACAGGTAAGGCTAGGAAGTTATTCATGCCTCATTTCTCCCACCTGTAAATTATTCCTCCCCCTTCATCCCCATTGGCACATCATTATGACTGCTCAATTAATTAACAGTTTAAAAGAGCTTTGAGACATTCAGATGAAAGAAAAGGATTTTTTTTTGTACTTCTGCTTCTCCAAAGTTGTGTGTATAAACACTGAACTTTTTAAGTCCTTCACTGATGATGAAGATTTACTTCATATTTAGAGATGGGAAAGTTAAATCATGGAAATGTGAAAGCACACATTTTGAGAAACAGCCTCAAGATCCAAGATACTGCTTTCTGCATGTTCAGCTACAAGCACAGCTTGCCCTTCATTCCCAATCCTACCTGTTAGCAGCCACAAATGAAGACATTCACCCATTGAAGATCTTGTGTTCAGGACCAGAATCAAGTATCTCAAAACCCAACCCCCTCTAGAAAACCTAAAAGAAAACCCAAGAAAACCTGTCTGGAAGCAGCACACTCCAGTGCTTTGCCCACCACATCATACACAGCACCCTTCTGTTCAGCCAGAGCTTTGGAACAGCTTTGTTGCCACTGGGGGGGTCAGAACCCAGGATTAGACTTTGGGAAGTGTCTGTCACGTGGCTCTCCAGCACGGTGAGTGTAAATCAATTTATTACAGGAGTGACAGTTTCCTTGATCAAAACAATTAAAACTCTCACATAAAAATAGAATGCTGGAAGGAAAATCTGTCCATTATTGTGTTTAACAGAAAACCCAAGTTCCTGTCAAAAACAAGAGAATAGAAAATCTCTAGCCAGCTTTAATAGCAAGATCTTTTGAAATACTCAGCCATCTGTCACAGCAGGAGTGCTTGTTGTTCAGCCCTTCTGAAAAATTTGGCCTTTCTTTGGGAACATGATGCTTTTGAAACTCGGCTCTCAGGCCCCTCCTAGGAATGACTTCTTTCATGGAAGGTCCTGCTCTTTTTGTACCTACACACAGAGCTAGACAGAGCTGTCCTCAGTGTGGTGCAACCTGCCAGTAAAGCAGGTAGACATGGGCTTGAAGTGCAAAACTGGAAGATTGCCCTGAGCTAACCCTAAATCCAAGGAAAAAAGGGTAGGTTAAGTCCAAGATTAGCTATACTTTAATTTAATCTTTCTTATGAAAAACATTACAAACATATTTTAGCAAATTTCCCTATGTGTGTATCGCATGAAAAGTGATCACAGAGTTCTCCTAATTCCCCCTCCTCTGATTCTTCCAGTCCATTCTCTTCCTTCTCCCACTGTTGTTGACATTTTGTCCCATGTGAAAGGAGAGGTAACAAAGGGCTCAGCAATGGAATGAAGTGCTCCATGCTCATAAAAGATTGTTAATAGTAAGATCTCAGTTTGGGGTGGAAAAATAGCTTCCAGATAGAGTTTTCTGGGGGCTAATAAAATCTGCTATACAGAGAGGAAAATCCAGAAGCAGGTGAATCATTTCATGCACTGGGAGCAGGCAAACAGAGACAGAATCATGCACAGCACTGCACTCAAACAGAATCACCCTGTAAACACCTACATCTGGAACCTGCAGTGATTCTCCTCCACAGAACAAACACTTTAAAGCAATGATGTGAAAATAGCCCAGCAAAGCAGAGCACTAACCTGGACATTTGCCCTTTCCTCTGCTACTGTTTTATTAGAAGAACATGTTGCTGGTCTCCATTTTTACAAATATAGATTGGGTTCCTTGTGGTTCTCTGGGACAGAGACAGAAATCATGTTATCTTCAATGATGCAAGACCTCCAACAAGTTGATGGGATATATAAGAAAATTTTTTATTTCTGAAGTGGGCCAAGAAGCTTTGAAGTTACATTAATACCTCCAGATAGAGAGTCACACAATCCCTCCTGCTGCAAAGAAAACCTCAGTAAAATGGCTACATGAAAGTCAACAGCAAAATTCCCACCAGTTTCACTGTGAACAAGACTTCAGGCCATAAATGTGTTTTGTAAAGGGTTTCCTACCAAATGTTTGAAAATTATTTTTTCCAAAGGAAAAAAAAAAAGCTAATTGTTTCATTGTATTTTCTATAAAAAGCCATAACTAAACATTTCATTTTAGATTGGGGTCAATCCCAATTAAAAAATTTCCAGTTCTCACACACATCTTCACAAAGCAGTGGAACTCTGTTGGCTGACGTTCTGTTGCTAAACTGAACTGACACAAAAGAGCTTGATAATGCCAGGCAAAATGTTTTGAACTTTCCAGTCCCACAAAAGAAAAAAAAATCAGCATATCAATGTATTTCTCCAACCCTCCCTCCCAAGTTTGCACAGTACAAATACATATGGTAATACTGCAGTTTTTGAAAGAGATGTTTAAACTACAATTCACATCACAAATGGCTACCACCTGGCACAACCCTACCAAAGTTGAGAAGTTACTTTGGAAAACAGCATAATTTGGAACAAAATTCAGCCTGAAGAGCTCCATGTCCCAAAGAGCCCAACAAAACCTTCCCCTTGGCTCTGCTCATTCCTTTTCAGGAAGAGCCCAGCGGAAGGGAGGCAGTCAGTGTGACCGCCAGTTTTGCAGAGTCCGTGAAACTCTTCAGAGACATGACCCCTGTTCTGGCTCTTGGATTTCCAACAGAGGACTCTATTAAAAATTATCCTCTCCAGGGCCCCAACATCTTCACCCTTAACCTTTCTGAGTCATTAAAGAGTATTCAGCCTGTAATACAACAAATACAAACTTCCATTTGCTACATACAAAGCAAGCTTCCATCTGCTACGGCACAGCAACCTCAGAAGCTACTGAAACATAAAGTAATGGCCCAGACTTTGTTCTGCAAGGCTGAAGTCCCAGGAACTGAATAGAACTTCAGCACTTTCTTGAGCTTAAGCACAAACTGAAATGCATGGCTGAATAGGAATGGCCTGAGGAATTATGCAAATGATTAGCTGAATCCGGATCCAAATATGAATTACTTTAAAAGATAGAGAAGCAAGCAGTGCAATTTAATCATTTTTATCTCCTTACCAAGAATGCACTAGTTCTTATAGCTAATATTACAGCATCTTCTGCTGCTGCCAGAAGCCAAATGACCTGTTCTTTAACAGTCAAGCTCTCCTCATTTTCAAACTGAAGATTAGTCCATTTATGCTGAACAGTGGCACAGAATGACAATTTCATAATACACAGATTGAGAGCTATTCCACTCACATGTTACATTATCTTGCCCTTTATCCATAGCACTACCACTTGCAATTGACTATCACGATAGTAAAGTGGAGCTGCTTCTAATCTCCAATTTTGTATGTTCTGAGATGCTGGCAATTCATTATACACTGCCACAGAGTGACCAACTGGATCTGACCTTGAATCTGAACACAGAATGTGAACTCCAGAAAAAAGGGAGACATAACTTATTCATGTGAACTGACTGCAGTAAAGTTACAAAGTGAGATGGGCACTTCCTTAAAATGCTGAATAAAATGAACCTCCAGCAATGGCACTGCCAAGGGCAGCCAGCACTTCCCAGCAGACTCTTGGCATTGTCCACAAATGATCCATCCCATAAACAGGAAGGCTGATTGTGAAATTTTTTCTACACATGACTAGTCCTTACTTCTTCAAATATTCTCCCAGACATGAGCATTTTCAGGGTCAGATCCCACAGCTGTACTGCTAACAGGCAGTGCAGTAAGTGTCCAACATAGTTTCCAGTTTGCTCTCCTTGCTGGAATATCGGTGAATCCATAATATAATCTCTGATTATGTCACCATAGAAAACTAATGCGTTAGAGTAGGACATCATAACCCTTCCACACACTTACGAAAGTCTTTATTTCACTGTGATCTGAGCAGAAATTCATTGGAGAAAATGGAAAGCAATTAATAAATTCTGCTACCAGAACGAGGATTGTGGTAATTACAGCACAATTGCCATAGAAGATATACAAAAGAGCTCACCGAGAAAACATCCCAATTTAGACTGCACAACTCCAGGGATTGCTTGCTAACAAAATACAGAGTATTTTACTTCTAGGTCACTGATTTCAATCTGGCCTCAAAGGAAAAAATGACTGGAAGTTAATGCCAGCTGACAGGGGTGTGAAAGCTGCAGGGTGGATCTCAGCTCACTTCCTAGCAGATTGGAGGACACAGCCCAAGTATTTGTGGTTTGTGTAAGTAATACGGCTAAAAATTCAGGCTGTGATTCAATGATACTGCAAATCCAGCTGTAGGACTCTTAGGACAAGGAGCTGATATGACACACACAATTCTGCTGATTCCAGCTTGTCTGAAACCTTTTGACAAGTTAACAGTGAACAAACAGGTGCTGGGGCAGATCAGATATCATTATGCTCTTTACAGCTGTAAGAAAAATCCAGGTTGTATGTGCCAAGCAGTCCAACAGGAATGTAGGTAAGTGACCACAGCTCACTGAGATCCAGACTGCCTGGTATCAAGGGTCAGCAATCCATGGCCTCCAAGCTTCATCCTTCAGTGACAGCAGGTGCAGGCATGTAGGAGCAGGCACATCAGAACTGTGCTGTTTTACTGCTGCTGGTCACTCTCTGAACCGGAGACAAGTGAAGGTGCTGTCTCCACCTCCGTCTGTCCTGCAAAAGGGGGGAGGGTGCCAGATGGTTTGCAAGTCACCCAGGGCACATAAAGCCACACAGGCATTAAATAGCATAAATAGTGAGGCATTAAATGACACCATCCCTGCTGGCACCACATCCCTGCTCATCAGTGCTCCATTCATTTAAACACTTTAAAGAGAGCAGAGAAATAGGAGATTAGAGAGATGTGCTGCTGCCTTTGATAAGCCTGAAAATAGAAGCAATGTTTGTGTTAATCCTGTAGCAGTAATACAGAAAAGGCACGATTAACTGCAGTTGCAGGAACAGTCTAGTGCAATCTATTTACCCAGTAAATTTCTCCACGGAAAGATGGGTCACAGGGCACACCTGCAAAATGCATCCAGGCGTTTGTATCTGCATTATGTCCATGGCCTCTGTTCCAACAGATGGTTGGCCAAAGGATTTCTTCTCCTTTTATTTTATTTTGGTTGGTTTTTTTTCCCCTGAACACACAGGAGCAGAGCAAGCCCTCCTGCCAACAGCACAGTGAATGCAGAGCATTCAGCAATGAAAGGGTGACCTTGATTAGTGTCTAATGTGTAAAAGCCAGTTACTTTTCAGCACATAATAAAGTAGAAGAATTCTGCTATGATCTGCCAGAGCTCTTCAAGCTGCTCTGAGGAATACTGTTGGAGATGCTGTCTATACAGTCTCTGCTTCAGGCACCCGCTAATCCTTGGTCCCTCCACCCAGGTGGTTTCTCCTGCTTCACTGCAAGATTGCTCCTAGATAAGAGCATGTACAGGCTATCCCTTATTCAGCAGCACAAATGATAGGGCAGCTCTACCTGACTTGTACCTACAGACAGAAAATGAAGACAGCTTTTAGATTCCTTATTTTCTGTCTTATTTTCTTTTAAAATGATTACATTCTGTAAGCAGTGTCTATCCCTCATTGCTACTAGTAATGGAGAGGAGTGAGCAGCCCTGCAGGTAAGAAAAGAAATTCTGGATCCACTGATACTGAGTGAAAATATCCTTGCTGAGTTTTCCCCTTAGAACTCTACACCTTTGGGAGAGAAGCCAAAAGAGGTTGGATTAGCTGGTGTGAAGGCTTGCAAGATCAACTGTAGCTTGGAAAGGCAATACCATCATAAAGGTGCTACTGAGAATAGAGAGAGATTAACACGGTGTTTGAGTGGATCCACCAAGTCTTGGGATGAGGAAACATGAACAGTGTTGGCATTATGTGATTGTAATAAAATCAGGCTGATGATGGAGAGGGGAAAAAAGTGATACCTCTTCTCTACTAAATAACAAGAAAAGAATGCTGGCTAAAAAGGCTGCAGTCCCTGTGCACACAGCCACATTTCACTGAACTGCAGAGAAAACCCCCATTTGGGACAGACTCTGTTAGCAGAGGCCACAGAGGAACAGGAATCAGGAACTGGAGGTAGCAGTACAGAAACAGGATAAACCAAGGAGTTTCCACATTCTTTAAAAACCTAGGGCATTCACAGAACAAAAGCTTCCCTGAGGGCATGGGAGGGGGTAAAATCTGTGCTTTGAAAGGGAAAAAATTCACAGCTTATAAAAAGGAGGGTGGGAATCACAGATCTGGAAACCAAATGCATAGAGGGGCTGCAGTCTTAGTGCAGGGGGAGGGGTGTTGCAAATAGGAGGAAATATTTTTGTGCTTTTCAGAGATTCCTGAACCCATAAACCTACAGCCTTCACTTCCATAAGGTATTCTGCTCTCTCTCTCTCTCTCTCTCTTTTCCATTTCAGAGCTTATCTGGAGAGGAAAATGTTAAGCTGTTAGTATTAAAAAAGAAGGAAAAAAGTTAAGGTGTTTTTAATTTTAAAAAGAAGAAACTTCTTTATAGCTGCATAATCAGGAAAAAGTTGCCTGTGGTGTTATGTCCATGTGCTAAGTTTCCTTAGAGATCTACTTACATCTGCATAATCATCTATTTTAATTATATGATGCCATAGGGTATATGATACTGTATGGACAAGTAAAGAGACAAGGAGATGACAGTAAGACAAAAAAATACAGCAACCAGATTTCCATCAGCAAAAATGACTGTTGCATGCAGTCATGAGCATGGGATAGAGGAGGAAAAGTCATGTGAAATGAGTTACTTCAATCCTTCAAGTCCCTAAAATAAATTCCTTCAATCCCTTGTGAGGCAGATTTTCTCTCTCTTCTGCTCCACATCTCAAACCCAGTATGATTTCCTGCTCCGCTCTGTGGCAATACACTTCAAGCCAAGGCATCCATCTTCTCCGCACTATGATCCCAAGTCTCTGCTGTTTCAGAAGCCCCCACCTCACAGCAACCCCCCCAGTCTCAACTCAAAATACCACCATTTCTCCAACCTCCCTGTTATCACTTATGCATATATAAACATTGACATTATCTATACAAAAAAGATCAGGAACTTCTGGTATCTGAAGAATCCCAGACTACTCCTTCCAACCCCGAAATGTTCCCATTTCCTAACCTCATTTGCAATGGAGGTGATACAAAGAATGAGACTTGTTCTCATCAGCCACAGCAGAAGGATCTCTAAGTTGGAGAGAGATCAGGGGAATATGGCCTGTGCACAGCCAGATCTCTGAACAGCACATGCTGTTTATCACACCAAGCCAGAGTCATGACTGCATTTCTTCCTGGCAGATGAATCCTTTCTCTTCTCTTGTTTTTCACCACCAGTGGCTGTTGTGCTCTCCCAGCACCTCTCCAGAGACCAGCAAAGACATTGGTTGGTAGGTAGGTAGGTAGGTAGGTAGGTAGCACAAATTTGCAGCACAAATGCATTAGTCATTTCCCAATGATCTTTATTAGCTGCTCTGGCCCCCCCATAAGTTTATGCAGATTTTGTAATGATGGATTCTTAGATCTCTTTTTGGAGGTGAATCCCAGCAAATGACAGCACCAATGAAGGCACCAGGACCAGTGATGAAGCTGTCCCACCTGAGATCCTTGGGGATACCAGGAGGTGAAGGGTCTACCTGAAAAACAGAGCAAGGCATAGGGAGGAATTTTCAAAAATCAAGATATTTCTAACAGAAAGACAGGCGGTGACATGAGCAGGCTAAAACAGCTGCCAGAGCTTGTCTTTCAAATGTTCGGTTCTAACTATCAGCAGAGCACATCCTACCACTGAAAGTCACTGAAAGTCAAATCAACAATATCTGGATTAGTAATATTAGATGTAGTGTTACAGATTGAGAGAGACTTGGGTGGAAAGGAGTTTCCAAACCTGGAACTGCAAGGGCTCAAACTTGGTTACAGATTGAGCTTTAACTCCTGAGCACACTTGAACTTTGTTCTAACTATAAGACAAAAGATGCACAGGACAGAACTAAGCAGCTTTGAGAAAACACTGTTGACATTCACAATTTCATAAAGAATGGTTTCACCTACCAGAGTGAAAAGATGATCATGCAAGTGGGTAAAATATATTAAACCAGGAAAACAGTGCTAGCATTCCCCATAAAGAAAGTACTCTGCAATTACCAAGAGACAGGATATGGATAAGCAGTTTTCAAGAGGAAAGCCCCTCTATCTCATTAAACAGCTGCTTCACTCCTGCATTTTTTCCCTGTTCAACTCTTCACCTTTAATCTGCAATCCTCAGCTATGCTGCACACACCAAGAATGCAAAGCTGACAAGCACAGGAGGGCCTCCCTTATCAGCTTAGGATAAAAGCAAGAGATCGAAAGGATGGATTGTCTGTGATTTTTCATTGCAGACTGGTAGATATTTTATGCTGGTTTCAGACAGGCTAAAGATTTGGAGATCTGAAGATTCATTTATCTTGAAAGATTTGGAGGAATATTGGTAGAAAATAACAGGTGAACTTGCACATAGGAAGGAAGAAGTGCCATGGTGTGCACACCATGAGCAGTGTGACTGTGCAGGGCTGTGTGGCAGGAGCTGGGGACAGCAGGCACTGCCTTTCCTTCCCCTCGCAGAGAACTGAGCACTCCCAGTGCTGGCTGATTGTAAGAGGAAGATGCAAATCAATGGGTCAGTCCTCTCTCCCCACAGGGATACAAAAAAGGGTATGTGCAGGTATAAAGTCTGCAGTAATATGCCAGCAAAGGAAGTTTCTTCCTAATCCCAGTGCCTGCCTTGTGGCCTTTGGAAGGAGGATTTCGATTTTTCCTGAGGACAGCAGGTAACCCCAGAACACTGCTGAGCCACTGCGGCAGGCAAGAGGAGCACACAGGCTCCCAGGCACTCTTCCTTGCTGTCTGAATAAAGCTCCTGAGTACAGAATAGGCAGCTTGGTCAGGGCCTTCCTTATCCTCTCCTCCCTGCTGTGATCACAGGGAGCTCCCACTCCAGGCCTCTGATGTGTTGGCAGCCTCTATAATTTAGAGTAGCTGTGATTTATGGCTTGGACAGAGCCTGTACTTAGGGAGTACAAAGGTAGGGCTGGCCTGACCAGTATAACTGTGTCATGTCCGGCCCTTTGTATTGATCCAATGAGTGATGGAAGTGAAGAATTCAATGGCGTTTGCTATCTGTAAGGAGCAGCAAAGGGACAGGGAGCTGGGGTGGAGGCAGGGATTTAATTACCCCTCACAGCCAGCACCAGCAGCCAAAGTGTGAGGGTGACACTCTGTATTGATGGGGGAACCACTCTCGGCGACCTCCCTCTGCACCTCCGCTCAGTGAGGAAGGAAACAGGAACAAGAATGAGAAAATTTTTTGAATGCTTCATCCTGCATTAATCACGTACCATATCCTTCTCCTCATCTAGTCTCAGGGGGAATGTCACAGGCACTGGAACAAGAGAAATGAGAGGAAGTTTACAGTTGCCTAAATCTAAGAGAGAGAGGTGTTTGTGGCACACAGCATGCTGTAGCTCCCACTATAAATTCGTGGGCAGATTTCCAACAAGTAATAGGGAGCCAAATCCAAACTATTCAGTGAAAGGCTTGAGCAACCTTTAATCAGACTCCTAATTGGTCTTTTCCTCTGTTTCAACATTTGTTGTTTGAGGAAACTAACAAAAGTTCCCAAATGAGCTTTTTAAAGTGCCATTCAGGATATAATCAGGTCTCTTTGAAAAGGGACAGCTCTAAATTCAGTCATAAATATTTAATACTGTTGTCTGCCAAATTTAGCAAATGGTTTTAGTGGGGACCTGTATTTATCAAATTACCACCTTCAAGACAAATGCTTACGAGGAATGCTTAGTCTTCCTAGACCTTACTCTGCTAATGAGGGCATGCCCCATCTTTTCCAAAACACCACTTCTAAGACAATGCTCCAATTTTTACATTACAGCCACGTCTGCCTTGCACTGGTTGAGTAGCTGTCATTTGGATTCCTCCTATCAGCTCTTGAATTCCCTTTCATCTAGGGTCTGTGTTATGTGATGGCAGCCCAGAGCGGTGACCTATGACTATGCTTGACTTCTTATCTCATGACATGAGGACTAACTTACAAATGCAGGTAATTAGTTAAAGACGTTTCATGACAAATTAGACTAATGGAATTGTAATGGTTAAATTAAGTCTTGGGGTCAGTTTTAAGGTCCCTTGTTAGGGGTGATAGTTAAAATGCAAGCTGTCAGACTCTGGGAAGTATCTTGTTTCTTTTAATAAAATGCTTCTTTTGCATGTGAAAAGCCAAGGACATAACTGCTTCGATAGGGTCTGATCCAAGGGAAACAATCTGGCTGGCAGTTTTTGGATAAGTCCCCCAGTCCTGCCCCCAAACTGTGTCCTATAGGCAAGACACATGGTGGAGAAGAGCAGTAAATGTGCAGAAGGATCAAAGCACACAACTTTGTACTGCTCTGAACACTAATCTCTTACTCTCCCCTTGCACCTTTCAACTGAAAATTTCATCTGACATCTTTCTTCAGGGAGGAAGTTAATTTTGCAAAATCAAACAGTCCAACATAAATTAAACAGATAAATCATGTCCTGTTATCCACATCCTTCCTCCAGAAGGAGTCTGCGAGGCTCTCCCTGTAGGCCCTTCTAACAACAGAGTGACTTGATAACTCACACACTGCTAAGGACAAATGGGAAAGGAAGAGGCAACAAAATGGAAAACATTATTCTGCAATTTTGTCATTCCCCAGTGTGCCCATGTCTTGAGCACTGCCTGCAATTCTGTTTGTGCAATCTCAAAAAGGTACATTAGAGTGAGGAGAAGCAACAAGAACATCAGAGGTACCAAATGGCTTCTGTAGTAGAAGAGACTTCATACACAAGGACTCGTTTGCTTGGCAAACAATAGCTGAACTTGGATGTGATTGAGGTATTTAGCATGGAGTGGCATGGAGAAAGCAAATGGAGTAATTGCTCTTATAATAAAAAGGAAACACTTTTTACACAGTTGGTAGTTGAATGTGGATGATCACTGATGTAGAGTCCAAAGGAATAAGTGCATTCAAAAAATTAGATAAATTAATGGTAATCTAACAGCCACTACATAATGCAATTCAGATACAGCCTGGAGCTCAGGAAGTGCCTCCACATTGAGCACCCTAAGCTGGAAAGACATCAAACAAAGGAGTCCTCTCCAGTATCATTTTATGCTCTTTTCTTACATTTCCAGCACTGCAGTCTGAGACAGGACAGCAGGCTGGGCAGGGCCTTTTTCTGACTCAACAGGGACCTGGTTTTGGGTCTCTCCTCCCTGCAGACAAGGTATTAGTCACAGATAAGGTTAAGCCACTTCCCTTCAAAGGCAGCCCTGACCTCTCATGGCCATGGCAAGGAACAGCTCGATTCAGAGCTATCTCCTGCCCCAGGATGTGGTGGTGATGAGGGCAGGGGTATCTCATGTATGTAAGGACATGCACATGCACATGGGACTCGGAACGAGAGGAGGTCCCTAATTACACAGTCTCCCTTTTAAACTCCAAGCACATGCTTTGATCTTTCCTTTTCCAACATAAACAGAGAGCAGAGTACAGATTTAGATAGACATCCCCCGCTGAAACCCTGCACTGTTCCCTGCCCAGGCATGGAAGGAGACAGCGAGTGACACAAGGCAGCTGTTTGCTACAACCCTGCATCCAGTCTTTGGATGTAATGGCAAGAACCACAATGCAAGGATCCCTAAGTAAGAGAGAGAATAACATAACATATCTATGTTCAGATATAATTCCAGATGCCAGTCCAGGCATCTCTGGCAGGACCCTTCACTGCTGTTTACCTCTTGGAACTAGGATCAGTCTATTGAATTCACCTAGGGGAAAAAAAAATCCAAGCCAGAAGAACAGAGCCCACTCTGATTTGGTACTTCTGCTTGGTTTTCTGCCATTTAGGCAAACAGTGTCCTCTCCAGTCCCACAATGACAGTGGCTGTATGAGATGGAGACCCCACAGTCCAGTCACAGTGTGCTCCTGACTTGTGGCACTCACTGCCCCTGGCTGCACCTCAGGGAGCCCTGTAACAGACCTTTCTCATGGGTGAGTCTCCCTCCCAGGGAATCTACATCCTCAGAAAAACGTTTCCCTTCAGATACTTCACAGGACAGCAGAGCATGCACTGTACTTTCCCTGTATTCCATGTGTTCTGCTGGTGGAGAGGCGAGGTCCCAAGGGCTGTGCATTACCAGCCCAAAGTATGGAAATGGATCAATTCCAGTTCACCTTGGGAGCCATGAGGCTGCAGCTCCTGCTGGGGCAGCTTGCACAACCCATCTCTGGAGCTCCCAAAGCCCCAGCCAAAACAGTGCTGTCATTCCTTCTCTTGCTACCCTTTTCTCCCAGCATACACACACACGGAGTAACAAGCCAGACCGTTGTGCTTAAAAGAAACACTTAAATTATTAATGTGTGTTGAAGGAAAATTATTATTCTTTAGTACACTTACTACACTTTTTCTCAGGACAAAAACTGCAGGGATGGAGAATTTAGGTATTCAATATGCATGTAAGATGACAGGAGGAAATCAAGGCCAAAATCCACTCAGTGCCTTGACTTTCTGTATCTTTCATTTCCCTAATTCCTGGTACATGTCATTCATACTTTTTTCATATATGCATATGGACCAAATGACACTCAAATGCAACAATTCTCCTCCACCAAAAAAAAACAGGATTCAAAAGCCCATTAATAGAATGATGCAGAATTCATTGCTTTGTGCATCCTTGTAAATATGCATGCACACTCTTTTTATATCAGTTCATGTACGTGAAATAGTAATAAGTAGTAAACACAAAAATATAAAATGAGAACCTCGTGTTGTTACTGCACTACAGTTCTTCTTCTTTATGTGAGAGCTTTTAGCATTAATAGCTAGAGGAGAGTACACACTAGTCACTGTGAATTTTGAGAGAACTCATTAAGTTCTACTGGTTTCTATTACAGAGATGGGACTATTTGGACCTTGAAAGATGTGAATTATGATTTATTTGGAATATAAGAGAGAGGAAATACTTCCCATTAGTGGAATAGCAGCTGTTAACTCTGTAGAGCATATATGTATTAGTTTGAAAAGTCTGTAGGTAGGGAAGATATTTCAGCCTCAAGTATCCTCATAAGACACTGACATACTTAAGCTGCAGTTTGCAATATGTTTGTAGAGTTAATGCTTGACAATTTTTTGGTTTAGTATTATTATACAGAAATGATACCAGGATGGTGTTGTCAAATAAATTATTATGTAAAATGCATAACCAATGTATACAATAGAAAAATTAATTTGAAAAATAGATAACATATCTAATCTAATCTAAAATCTGTCTTCAGTTTTGCTTTGAGAGCCAGAAAGCAGGGCTATTCAAGAGTTTGCCTTTGGTGGAATACTTACTCAATCCTAGTAATAAAGGATAATAAACACTTATCTTCTTTGCTTCCACTGCTCAAAGATACAGATATTTCCTAAAATAACTTTGATATTTCCATGTAGGACGAAGCTAATTAGATTCACAGAGTCACAGAAATGCTGGTTGGAGGAGACCTCTGGAGATCTGCAGTCCAGCCTCCCACTCAAAGCAGGAGTGCTGCCAACACAAGATCAGGTCAACCATGGCTTGGCCCCACAGCCTCTTAAAAAATATATAAAGACAGAAATTTCACAACCACTTTTGGTGACCTCTTCCAGTGCTACACCACCCTCTTGATGAAGAAATCAAGTATGAGAAAGTCTGCTGAGAGTTGTAGTATCTTGTAAAAGACTAATGAAGGTCAACTAAATTTTGTTCATAAGAAAGACACTATCCCTAAAAATCCTGTCTCACTGTTAATTCTCACAGAAAGAGTAAAACTCAATTAAAGAATAGTATTTACTGGCCTATGTCTATTTTAATCTCTCACCAGTGCATATATTCTCAAAATCACCTTCTGATGGTATGGAAATGTTCTCAGTTCTAGCTGATGGAAGGAGAACTGAGGTGAACAGACACTGTGTATTCAATTACACAGCACAACCAAAACAAAGCTGGGAGCTGAATCCAGATTTCCTATGCACTGCACAATTGAGATTAACTACAAAATCACTTTAGTGCTTCTTAGCTTTCTTTTCCCACCAGCTACTGCAAAGGTAAGTTGCAAAAAGTTGAAATAAGTGTCTAAGGGCAGCAGGAATGATGACAGCCTTTGTCAGGATCTGAAATTTAGAATTGCCTTTTTTACTACATAAGAAAAAATAATTCTTCCTTATCCCTGTAAGTATGGAGCTCACTCGGATCTCAGTCTGCCATTCTTTCACTTCATCTTCACTGAGATGAATCCTGAAGTTCCTCCTGGAGAATGTAAATTGAAGTCATTGACTGGCACACACATTGACTTTAGATTTCTATCAGATTTCAAAGATGTCACTGGAACCTTTGAGAAGGGTTTAGCCTTTAAAGAAACACTTAAAAATGATAAGTGGTGATTGGAATGCAGCAGTAGGGGTGGCAAAAAGCAGGGTTCAGTGTGTGTATCTACACCCCTAAAATGGATCAGTTGGAATGTCATTGAGTATCCTCCCTGAAGAGCAAAAGAACAGCCAGGTCTCTGTGCTCACTTCCTATCATTTTATTCCCCATCATTGTTGTGCCACAGAGTCAGCTTATCTAACAGTAGGAACTGACTTAGTGGAACGAGGATTTACTCCTGAGAATGGGACCACTCAAGCTCCTGCTGAGGTGCTATTTTGTACCTGCAAACCTTCTCTGCACTCATCTTGTGATAGCAGAGAGATGCAGGCTCCCATTACTATCTCTAAACACACAGTCCCCTGTTAGCCGAGATCATGCAGTGCCCCTTTTACTGCAGCAATGTAAACATTTACCAAGAGAAGACAAGGAAATATGATCTGACACAAGAAGATTAAGCTGTATGGGTTTTTCACAGGAAGCCAAGTCCTTTAGCTGTCAGGTAGAAGCCACAGAGTGATGCCTATTGTTTCTTAAAGAGTAATTACTTCTGATTGCTTCCGAGTACACTAATTTGTCTTGATACAGAATGACAGCATAACCCAGAGCAGTGGATAACTGCATTACTTTACCTGTGTACAGGTTTTCTGGGGCTGGCAAGTACACCCATGCTGCTTTGAGCAGCACTAGAGCATTGCACTCACACTTTGCAGAGCTGTACCCAGGCAGAAACAAAATCTCCTGATCTGCTCGTGAAGGGCAGTGCCCTCACTTGGTGCTGAGATGGGATCTCAGAAAATCCTGGCTGGTTAGAGAAAGGGGCTGGCTCAATCAGGCAAAGCAAAGGGACTGGGAACAGCTGGTTTCTAGAAAGGAACAACTAACCTGACTGCAATTGCTAATTTTCTGATCTCTTATTCCCTCATATTCTCATATACATTATATATGCTACATATGCTGCTACCTGAATTCATTCATGCACCTATGAGAAGCTTTTTGCTAATTTCATCCAAATAAAATTATTTTCAGTAGTGTTACCTCCAAAAGGCAGGAATAGAGAGAATACAGGGAAAACTTGCTACTTCAGAAAATTGTTGGAAATGTCAGAATACACTGTGGGTGCTACCAAAGTCCTATTGCTCAGGGATGACTTTGCTATGTCACAATTTTACGTGGTTGTTGCAGGGCAGGAGGAACCCCTGCACCAGTCAAAGAATCCTGGTTCGTCAATGCTTTGCTCCTGTGGTGCAGTCAAATCAGGAAGATCTAGAAATTTTGCAAACTGAAAGCTGAACAAAATATTCAGGTTCAGTTACTCAGAGTGTTTTGTTGGAAATTTTAAATATTTTGTTTCTATTTTAATTTTTTTATTTAAATCTTCTGATCTCAATTACCTTAAAATTTCAAAGTAGAAAGTGACTTCAAATGAAATAAAAATATTAAGGTTTCAGGTAAAAACTGTCAAAAAATACTATCATACACATTCTGAAAAAGCAGTTCCATGCTTTGGCTGAGTTAGAGAACATTTTGGTTTATGAATCATTTCAATTTTGAAAAATTAGGATTTCTAAGAGGGGAGAAATAGTGAAAGGAAAAACAAAAATCATAAATGGATCTCTGATTGGTCCTAAACAAAAGTTCACCAAGGCTGTTATCTAGTGATACTGTCTAGTTGCAAAAAAGAACAGTTTTATCATTCCTGACTGTAGTTTATCATAACTGACTCTAGTCAATGAGAAGCTGCCCAGGACATGAAAGTCAAACTCACAGAGCTTCAGTGAGGGGTCACAAAACTGACCATCATGCTCCCAAACTTCAGCTGACATGCAGAAATTCAAAAGCCAGAGAAGAAGCATTGCTCTGTTTTTCCCACCCTCCTGGCATCCCTCAGATTCTCCTTATGCCACTTTACAAGCCATAGCAGCTCCCTGCTGCTCTTCACATTTCCTGGCACTTCTAATAATTCTGGTCTTAAAATTTCTTCTTTGCAGGGAGAAGAGTGAAGGCATTTCAACACTTACTGCAGGTTCATTGCAACCTGAAAAAAAGAAAATGCTCACCTCACTTTACCCCTGTGGTGGTAAAATTATTATTTTTAAGATCTGAGAGCGCTGGTTAAGAAGTTTATCCTAACTAGAAGAATGCTCCCTCTGGCTTAACAGCCTGTGATTGTTCCCAACTCCCCACTTCTGAGGCAAGATAATACTGAGTGTGCCACTCCTATGGGCTCCACCAAGAGCCATCTCTCCATAAGATCTCATTATCTACTTTGATTCGTTCTTAGAATTGTAGCAGTTAGGGTTTTGTTTGCCTAAATGGTTGTTTTCTTCACGAGTTTTGTTTTTTTCTGAACCAGTATATCAGGCTGGATCTCTGCATCCACTTGGAGGAAGGAGGAGCAGAGGGGGACATGCTGCCCAAGTGTTCTCTCACTGATCGTAGTTAAAAAAGCTTCTGTGTGACCCATTCCAAATTGTACTTGTGTCATGATACTTGTGTCATGATACCAGTGTCTCCAGCCTCTTTCATGGGGGCATATCCCACAGTAAAGGGAGCCAAGAGCTCATTGGAAATTCCAGGCCCCAGCAGCACATAAATCTCTGGGGTCATCACGGGAAACACCAGAGCCCCCAAGAGCTGCACAGGAGCTGGGTGGTGCAGGCAGAACAAGACCTGCCACTGGTGCTAAGTTCACGCTGGTAAATAATGAGGACTCAAGCAACAAGAGCTGCAGAGGATTTACAGAGCCAGTGGACAAAATGAGTGGCCAGAGACCAAGCAGGGATCACAGGCACTGACATCCTCAGACCTGCAGCAGCAGCAGCAGCAGCAGCAGCAGCAGCAGCAGCAGCAGCAGCAGCAGCAGCAGCAGCAGCCACTCACTCTCTGCAGCCAGAGCTGACTTGGGCACCAGCTGGAGCAGGATTGGGTCTGATGGCTCAGCACACACCTGGCTCTCCATCATCCATCACAGTGGTGCCCCCAGTCTGGACAGGCCCCAGCATGGTAAAATGTCAGCTGCCTGCTCTCCCAAAGTGCACAGAAGCACAGAAAAGATCCCTATAACCTGTGCAGACAATTTTTTGGAAAGTTTTCTCCATATGTATGGATGCATCAGGTGTGATCAAGCCAAATTCTAATTACAGTCAATACAAGCACATGTCCAGTGTCCAGCATCCGTGGGTTCGTACTCCAAAAGCAAATAATATTTCTGAGTGACTTCAGTTATTTACTCTGCAAATGTTGCTGGAATAGCAAAGAAATTTGGTTCATGAAACATAAAGGGAATCTCATGTATAATTTTTAGTTAGAATTTATTGATTTAATTCTGTCTACAAACAGAACATGAGATCTAATTTTCTACTGGACATTAATTTAGAGAGTTTTCTGAATTTAAAAACAATAAAAATGAAGACCAAAATGTGACCAGTTCTTAAAATAACCTATAGAAAATTAAATCACATTAAAGTGTTAAAAATAAATGTGTATTTATGGCAGAAAACAGTTTTTCCAGATTTGAATTATGCATTGTGAAATAAAAAGAACATAATAAATGCTTCTCCTCATTTGTTTGGGCTTCATGATAAAAAGAACTGATAAATAGGTCAAGATTAAAAAAAAAACAAATGGATGCTGTAGTTTGGAAGTCTTGTTTTGTGTTATAGAAGTAATAAAGTAATAAATCAGCATTAACATAAACACATTTACTTCTCCTCTCCAAAGCAGTTAATTGTTTCACGTTATCAATAAATATGTAATGTTATTGATGATGTTTTCTTTTCTTAAATCAACTCTGAAGTAATTCTATTGATTTCCATCGAGTTACCAAAGACCAGTTTAGACCCACTATGACCATTTAAATATATAATTCTGGAAAGCACCTTTCCATAATATCTGTGACATTAGTTGCCATTATTCAGTGTTTCCAAATACAGTTCTTCCATAAAAGTTATTTACCGGCTTCTTACACTGCAGTTTATCACAACCTTCATTATTCCCTCTAGGAGTTGCACTAAATCACCCAGCTGACAGCTCAAGTGATCCAGTTCCCTGACTGCTGGTGCTTCTAAAATAATCAAGGTCCAAACCGCCTTCTATAAAGCTTCCATTTAATCAGTGCTGACATGCACCTTAGATTGCACTTCAGGAGGTGCCAGGAGTGCCTCCAGGGCTTTGTGGCTTTATCACCAGGCAGACAGAAAGTTGTTCTGCTGGCAGGTCACGCCATGAGCCCAGCCCTTCATGTGAAAGTCACTGCCTAGGAGGGGGACTTGCTTTACTACCAAATCTCCCTGCACCTTTACAGTTTTGACCCAAGTCAAGGAGGTGGGGAGTGGTGTTATTTGGTTTTACTCCAAGGAAGCAACAAGAGCAGAAAGTCCCTTGCAGGATCAGCCAGGTGTCAGTCAGGACCAGGTACAGCTCCGAGTCCTTGCTTGCACATCATGGGTCCAGTCAAACGACTGTCTTGATGAGAAGCTGGATATTTTTCTTCTTCTGACAAAAGCAGTGTCAGCAGAACAAATTTTCTTCCAGGCACAGTTCATGCAGTATGGGAAAGTAGTTTGAAGTAGATTGGCAAAAGATTACTATTGTTCTGCCAATATAAGCCATGTCTGCACTAGCGAGCTTCTGCCCCCAGTGCTCAACCAGTCAAGCAGCCCTGTGGATAGACTGACAGATATACAAGGAAAGTTCCTTTCTTTCAATGGCGCTAGCATGGATTTGTCCTGATAAAACTGTGAAATAGATACTGGCCCTCTGTTCATTCTTTGGCACTTGAACGGTTTTCTGAGGAGCCACAAGAGTCAGTGCTATAACAGTGAGCCATAAAAACAGGCAGAAAGTATAAACACATCTGTCCCCATCTCCCATAAAAATTAACAACATTGCACTGAAGAAATACTTTATAAAAGTTCCAGGCAAAAAATATATTCTTTGAATGATTTTTAATAAAAAAAGTGAAAATTTCCCACCAAAGACTAAACTTCAAGCAAAACGATCTTGTCGAGAATCCAATTTTCCACTGAAAAGCATGATAGGCTCTCCCTTAATAACAATAATAACAATCACCACTGCCAGTGTGCTACAGATGGAGCAATGAAGCAAGAAAATAGCATGTTCTTTAACAGAACAAGAAGAATAGGCAGCATTGCCCTGGACACCGTGCTAATAGCAGTTTGTGATCTTGGTACAGCAGCGTTTCCTGCTCGAGAGCTACAGCTGACATGGAGCACTGCAGGCTGCTTTTCAACACCTTCACACTTGCTGCTCTCACTTGGAAAACTGTTGAGAGGGAAACCACCACATACTGCAGCAGGATGAATTTTAATTCCAGTTTTACAAATTTGCATCAGAAAACATTGAAGACCGATGGAAGGAAGCTTATCTGGAGGAAGAAGATAAGATCAAACAGGTAAAGTCACTTCTTCCAGCCCTTGTGCAGAGGGCTGCTTTTTGCAGCAGAGAAATGCATCAAAAACAAATACATAAATCAAGATATATCAGTCTTTGGGACATAGAAAGATACTTCCAGCAACATACACAAGGCTTGGAGTAGAAGATGAGAGAGAAGAAGGAAATGGTTTTTTTAAGCAGACCCATCCTGGTTTAGATGAGGTACCAGCCAAAAGGCAGAGCTGGGAACAGATTTCAGGTCTCAAAAGTCATAAGATGAACTGCAAAGAAAAACTGATCAACTTACAGTTACCTGACTAATGTCTGTAGTGGTAAAGAAGCAGAGTTGGGAAACAGAGATATTTTGTCAGTGGCCTTTTGTTTTTTGTTTTGTTTTGTTTTGTTTTTTGTTGCGATTCCCCTATTTTTGTGCTGCTAAAGCAATTGTGCTTTAAAATTCTGTGCAAAGCAGGTGCATTCTGTGCAACAACATGTCCTTGCATGCATAAACTGAAAACTTCTGAGTATCCCTGTGTCTTGAGTCTGGGAAAATCTACATGCCACTGTGAATAGAGACCTCACACCAGGGCTGACCCTTCACAGCACACACTTACACCCAGAGTGGCTAAAAAGTCAAGCCTCTTCCAGAGCTGCCTAGGAGAGGTTTGAGGAAGAGGAGCTCTGCCAGAGCTTCTGACAGGAGCATTTGCATGTTTTCAGTGCATGAACATTTTAGTAGGGCTGACATACAATGAAACCTTACAGATTATGCCCTGGAAAGGCTGCACAAGGATTCAGCAGGTCCCACGGATCTGCATGAGTGAGGGCATTGAAGCTGCTGTGGTGGCTTAACTCATCACATGGACATGAAAGACAGAGCATGAGGTGGCTGATGGCTTTTTCTCTCTGGTTTGAAGACTGTAGTGGGAAGTGCTTAGCACAACTATCGGATCATTTTCAGGCTTTGCCCATTTTCTATGACATAACTGCTTACTTTGTTGCTTCCTACCAAATTTAGATTTACTCTGTCTTGTAACCCATTTCACCTGTTGACAACATCAGTAAATTGATACTATCTCCTTAGAGTATCCTGAAGTTCAGTCCAGCTCTATCTGAAAACAATAGGTACTTATCCAGTGACAGCAAGAAGAGCTGGGATGTGCTGAAAGGGGAGGAAAGATGTAGATCACTTGGTGGATCTACTTTTAAAAATGGCTTCTAGTCAAGGGAGAGGCAAAACTGTTATCTCAGCTTTACAGATGGAAACGACAGTATAATTTGGGAAGAGTCCTGCACTGTGGTGTCTAAAAGTAGGTCTCTGCTGCAAATAGGCTTCTACAGAAAATCTACATACAGTTAAAGACCGAAGTGCTCAGAGGCAGCTACTCAGAAGTGGCAAGCAGCCATAATTCCTCCTGAAACCACTGGAGTTTTATGGATGGAACTGAGGAAGCACTCTCTCCACAAGAGAAGTTGCTGACAATAAATCAGCAGCAAGTGTTGCAATTACTGCCCCACGCAGTGTGATGCCTTGCTTGATGCTGCCTCCACAGAAAAGAAATTCTATTGATGGTACTTCTCACAGTGGCACTGGAAAAAAAACCAACAACAAACAAAACCAACTTCACAGCAGTTTTGGCACAAGGAAAGATCCAGACAACTGCCAGTCTTGCACTTCAATACACAATCCTGACCAGGAGGAAAATGACTCATGCAAAGTCTGGAGCAAGACATGGTATAATGCTTTCATATGGCCCCAGACACAATTATAATTCCTCCCATCAGCTCTTCCTGCTGACATCAGCTTTCTCATTGGTTTGGCCTAATAATTAGAAAAGTTCTTAGAACTTAACCAGAACATCATTGTTCCCATGGAAAACACCCCACTGCTCCTGTGAAGGGAAATAGCTTTTTTCCCCTTTCCTTTTGAAAATTTTACTGCTGATCTGGCTAGGCCAAGCTCCAAGTCTAAGCTAGGTTTCAGTGTGCTTTTACAACACTGGCATTGCATCGGCATCTCCCACTGCTTCTGAAATCAGCCAGAGAAAATGAGCCTTTGTAGGGAGCAAGCAGAAATGTCTCAGAAAAACAGATGAGCAGCCTGGACTATACCCTGGAAGCAGAGCAGGAGGGGGAAAGGCTTCCCACACTGCCCTCCCTGCCCCAGGTCCTGTCCCCTGGCTCCAAGCTGCTGGGGAAGGAGGAACCCTGGTGCCATCACAACCCATCCAAAGGTAGCAGAGGCCACAGAGAGAGGAAAAAAGAGCAGTTAATGAATGTCACTGGAGAGAGTGTGAGCTGCTCCTGGGGCTCAGTGTGTGGTAAGCAGAGACGTGATCAGAGGTAGCAGCAGCTAACAGATGTCTGGCAACACTGCTCTAAGAGAGCCCTGGTGTGGTGGAGACAAGGGAGGGGGGGAGGAAGGGAGGAAAGGAGAGACAACTCCCAAGGATCAGGGTGGATGGTCCCTATCTGCAGGAGGCTGACAGGAGATATTCCTGCAACCCAGCCTGCCCTTGGGGGAATGAATTGGGTCAATCTTCTCTGGCAAATCCAATCTCCCAACTTTCCCACACTATTTCCATATTTCCTCTTAAAGGTTTCAGTCATGACAGGTGCTGTCACTGTGACTGCTCAGGCAGACACAAGAGGAAGAGATGTCCTTGGAATACAGAGAAGGTAAGGGCTGGCCCTTAACTGTGTCTGGTGATGTGGATAAAGCTCCACCCAAAGCTGCCATGGTCACACTGTCTTAGCCTCAGGTGATGGGACTTGGTTCTGTGCCTTCACATGCAGGATTTTAGTGAGCTTCCAGAGGGTGAGTGTCTGTCAGTTCACTGTCCCATTTACTTTTGCATGATGTTATAAGTATTTGGAGACTGAAGCTACCAGCTTTAAGATGGTAATAACCCTTTTGCAGCTTAAAATAAAAAAAATTCAGTGAACCCAGTAGAGGATATAGTTAAGCAGTAAACCAGCTTAAACTCAGTAAACCAGCTTAAACTCAGTATGTTTCATTTGCTTTTCTCACCATCCATCATATCATCTTGGGAGAGCTGAAACCATCCTATAATAATTTGAAGAGTGAGAATTTTCTGGAAGGATACTTGCTAGAAAATAGCTTTTTGACTCCTGGGCAATAGCAGTTTTACAAAATCACTCACTCTGAGCACTGACCCTTTGTCATCACCAAGGAATAGTTGTTAATATTCATTTTAAGGGCTCAATTTCAGATTCTTCCAGTCATGTAAGCAACACTCTGTACCCCAGCTATTCCACTAGAAGAGATGTTCAGACCATATTATGGATTTTATATATATATGTATATATTTCCACATATATGCCATACTGCTCTACAAAGCTTGAGTGGTATAAGGAGGAACAACAGCCAAACTGAGGAGCAACCCAGCCGTGCACTGCCTTAGCAGGTACTTTCAGGTGTAGTGACATATTTTGTTTTCTTCAGGAGTGAAATGACCCCTGACTTTATCATCACCTCTGCACTGGGGTGTGCTGCCAGGAGAGATGATCACCTGAGGGACCGTGCTGTCACTGGAATGAGCCAGGGTTGGGAATTCCTCAAGTTGGCATTGCTGAGAAATACTTTATACTGCAGAGCTATGGCCTTAGATTCATAGGGCATTACAGCACACGGCTTTATGTGCCTGTCTCCAGGAGAGGAAAAGGTGTCCCTCACTCGTGGTAATGTTGGAAGGGGACTCTTCCCTCCTGCTGTTCTCACTGACATGTTGGGTGTGCTGCTGTGGACTCCATGAGTGTTGGTGGTCTAGAGGAGCTGATGCGACTTTTAATTGAATACACACAAGAATGCACTCACACCAACCTTACACAGCAATACAAAGTTGAACTGGATGTGAGGGGCACCCAGAGAGCAGATTTTAGCCCTCCCTGTGGACAGCTGAAAAGTTTGATACATTGTTCCTGGGAATTGTGCACTCGTTCTGATGAAGGCTGAGAGGGAGGATTCCTTGCTGGGCCACTTAACATAGCAACATTCCACATAGTGAATCATCAGAATAAACAACGTACTTCAAAGTGGAGTGCAGTTTCCCATTGTGAACACGAATTTGGCTTTTAATTTGCTGAAGACATCAGAGAGTAAAAAAAAGTTGATTCTTATGAAAGACAGAAGTAGCAGCAGTCACCTGTAACTCAGCACCAAGGGGATCAAATCACTCTACAATTAACTCTCACAGTGTTCCTGCTGTGAGGATGATTATGCCTTGATGCAGAAACTGAAGCATAAATGGTTGATGGGCTTAAGACTCCGTCCTGGGTCAACACTCAACCAGGAACAGAGCCCAGGAGTCCCAGCCCACCACCAGCGGCTGAGGGGTCATTGGGGGATGTTGGGCAGATGCACTGACCAAAAATTCATGAGTGGGTCCTGCCTCGAGGTACCTGCCACTGCCCTGTCTCCAGATCAGCAGGCAAGCAGGACATAGCCTCTTAAGGGATGATCTTGTAAGTATTCCCAATCCTATCAATCAAAACAAGACAGGTTTACTTAAAATGGTTTAAGTAATAGCTCTTTGCTAACTGAGAGGATTTTGTCAGAAGCAACTTGAAGACCCTCTTCTGAACATTTCTGCAAACAATCTGAGGCTATGATAACATCTGGCAGGAAGACACCAACAAACAGCTGGGAGAGGAGGAAAGACTGGGAGACAATAACCCTTTTTTATCATAATTGGATTCAGAGATGGGTATCTGATCCTGGCCTATCACCTGAATCACCTGGTAAGAAAGACTCACATAGGAAAAAAAGCTTCTTTGAGCACCTACCTAAGAACACCTCCTGTGGCCCACACACCAGGTCAAAATTTTGGCACACTAAGCAGAGAAAACACAATTAATTAAGTTTTAGTTTTTGTTTGGGTATGGTTTGGGGTTTTTTGGGTGGGTTTTTTTGTGTTTTTGTTTTTCATGGTAGACAGATATGCTGTCTCTCTGAGCTTCATTTTAAGCTAAACTCTGACAAACCTTTCATACACTAGAAGAAGAATTTTTACCCAACCTCAAATTTATGCATTAGTTTAATCCACTATATTTTTCCCACATAGACAAAGCTTTAGTTATCCTATACATATATATCACGTATTTTGCAGTAAATTATTATTCTTCCACTACAAAAGAGCATTGATAAGTAGATGCAGAAGCAGTTCTGGCTTTGATCCTCACTGTGCCATGGAAAAAGTATTGATCAGCTAGTATCAATTAAAACAAAACGAACAGCAAAATACCCCATCAAAATAATATTCCATGTAAACATTTCAAAAATCTTTGCTGTGTTTTCCTAATGTCAGTGTTAGTCAAGAATAACTCAAGGACAAACTGTGCACAGGTGCACAGAACCAGCTCTTTTATCAGTATTGCAAAAGGATGCTGTCCTGCTGAGGGGATCAGTGAGGATATATCCAAGGTCAGGAGTTTAGTGAGTGTAAGTGACCCCAGTCATGCTGCTGGGTAAGCTGGTTAACCAAGGTGAGGAATGAATCTCTGAGGTCTCCAGAGGTTGGTCACACTGGCACGAAGCAGAGAGCTCATGAAGCCCAGCTACTGAAGTGCTCCAAGTCTGGTTTGCCCCTTAGGTGGCTGTGGAGATTAACACATTGTTTTTTCTCAGTTGACAGTGCCCATTTTCAGGATTACTTTTGAAAGACTGGAAGGTGAAAGTGTCACCGAGGCATTGAAAAGGTTTGGAGAGCTGCAGCAATTAGAGCTGACTTTCCTCATGTCTGGGAGAGCAAAAGGCTGGAGCGGCTCTGGCAGCACAGCCCAGAGTAGCTCTGAGGTGCTGCTGCTCCCAGTCACTCCAAGGAGGCTCCGTCTGTGGAGCCAGTGAGCTGCACTTTCTGTGAAAGGAGCCACTGTTCTGCCTCATGGAGAACACAGCTGGGGAAGCACAAAAGGCTGCACCTTCAGGCCCTTCTTGGGAGTTCAGTCACACTGAGAATTTGAAAGCCATGTTTATATCATGAAAAGATTGATTTAGGGATGAGTTGTCCATATATCAGAGTTCATATGATGACATCTAAAATCTCGTCTGCAGAAAATCTCCTGTCTTAGGGGACAGCTCCCAGCTCTACTGAAAACATTTCAATCACTGAATTCATCACTTGGCTGTGCTACCCCAGTCCAGGGCCCAGTCCCTCAGGTTGTTACTCAATCAATGCAGCTATTGATTTCATCAGGAGCACTGTCTGCATCAGATCAAGTGCTAAGGAGTTCACAAGTTGCCAGGCTGATAAAGAGTTTCTCCATGACAGAGTGGCTCTCTTTGTTGGAGAATGTGGCTCACAGATATTAACTGTTAGTGAGCTAAAAGCAGCACAGATCCACATGGTGCATATGGTGTAAAACAAGTGATTTATTAGACCAACATGCTGCAGCAACAGACTGAAAGAGAAAACTCCAAGTGACATCAGGAGGTGATAAGTGGGCAGGCACAAGTGTAGTTTTGCTACCGTCTACATCCCTGCAGTTAGTCCACTTGTACCAGTTCAGAGCCTAATCTTACATTCTGTTCTGGCCTGAACCCTGCAAATCTTGGCACCCAAGAGTGCTCTCACTGAGCATTGAGACATCACAGCCTGCAAACAGCTAATAAAGCAGAAAATGTTTTCAGCATCAGACCTTGAACTAGAAAGTGTCCATTCCACCATCCTTTCAGTATGATGCATGCATTTAAAATAACCACTCTTACACTTATACAAGGAGAATTGAAAGTCTGACTCAAATTGAGGCTATGTACTCTTCAGGCAAAAAATCTGTCAATGGGGAACTGATTCCTCATCTCAGATTTTGTACCCCCTCAATCTGTTTTGTGTTACAGTCTTCATTTTTAACAAAGTCCTAAAGAATAAGAGAGACATTAGTAGACTGCCATCAACTTTGACCAATTTCAATTCCAGCATCTGAAAAACACTGAGATGCTATTATTTTGTTTCAGGGATTTCTCTTTCCCATCTTATATTTTGAATTCTTTGGGGTAAGGACCAGTCCTCTGAAGATTTCAGAAAGCACATACTGATTTTCCGACAGCAGTTGCAATGAGTATCATTGACTCTGGGATATTTCTGAAACTTGATTTATCTTTCTCTGAAATAGTCTTTCCAAATTATTCATGAGACTAAAGTATATTTAATGCCAGCAATATTTAACGAATTTGAAATGCATAGTTATGCTTTCTTTGCTTTGAAATGTATTTTATACCAAAAAAAATGTTTCTGTAGTACTTATAATAATGAAGAACCACTCACACTTTCACAATATAGAGTCTTTTCCTTGCACTAATTTATACAAGTTTGAGATTGACCATCAAATAAAATTCTGACTCCATGCAAGCCAATGGCTAAATTTTCATGAAGCTCAGACTTGAGCCATGCTACACACGTCTCTGTTATGTGAATGGTCTTTTAGATGCTATTGCATGAAGTAGAACAAGGGTATATTTAAAATAAACATGTACTGTTATTTAATACTAATACTAGTACTAATAATATTTGGTAACGTAATTGCATTCTGCCCCCAGGAGTTCAGAGCTCCTCCTGCTCACATTCCTGAATTAAGTGGCACAGCACAATTACATATTCTCCTCCTTTTCAGGTGAGGGAACTGAAGCTTACAGAGAGGTTAAGCAACTTGCCCAAGGCTACAAAAGACGTCTGGAATATGATCTTCGGACATTTAAATATACTGCCAGTGGCTTAAGGGGTCTGATTTCTGAGAATTATAATTTTGGAGAGGCCCAAGAACACCAACAGAGATCATATTGGGAGAATGTTCAAGAACATCTCTCTAAAGCACGAGGCAGAACAGCACATTGATTATAAATCTCTCAAACTGTGCAGAGGTCTGGAGCCAGTGGATACCTTCTGAAAACTCTGGTCTAAGGCATCTAGAAAAGTGAATGATCTGATGAAGAAAGAACAGCCTTTTGTCATTCTAAAAATACCAAGCCTGTACATCATGTGCACTGAGAGAAAAGTTCCTGTGTGAGACATCCTGAAGAGATAGAGAGCTTCACACACTTTGTGCAATTGCCTCTTTCACGCCTAAAAGTGTTTAACAAAAATGAGTTTCACTTTAGTCACAACTCTACCTACATCCAAAGCCTTAATGTAAAAGTGCTTACATACATTCTTTGATTCTTTACAGAACCAGGGCTGATTTCAGCTCATGAGATATAGTCTCCACTGAAATCAGTTCATTTCTTGCACTCTGCAACAGAGAAAATAATGAGGACAAAGAGAGGCTCTTCTACACATTTTGTGGAATGAATTTTTATTAATCTATTTTTTTTCTTAAAAGGGATTTCAATATATATTAAAAATTCAATGTATTCTTTTTTTTATGTTCCACTTCCTTCGGTAGAAAGGTCTGACTGAAGGATGCTCCTCAAGATTGAAATAAACAGCTCTACCAGACTCCCAAATCCTATGGGACTCAGAGTGTAAATCTCTGAGTGCTCAGCTGTGCTGCTTGCTGAGTTTACACCCTCTGTCAAGGCTCTCAGCCCGAGCCAGTAGTGCTGTGTTCCACCCATAAATGGCTTTAGAGCCAAAGCTCTCATCTTGAACAGCACCTGGCAAGGAGCAGTGAGATAGTGCAGTGTACAGAGCGTCACACAATATCCTGTGCAGGCAGCTCAGAAAACCAAGTGAACACCTCATTCTGCTTATGCTGACATTTCCACAGGCAGCATTACATACTTTCTTGAGATGGCAGTTCCCAATGAGCTTAACAACATCCATATCCAAAAAGCACGGGTTAAGTGTGTCCAAGAGCACTGCAAGCTGTGAGTCTTCCTCAGAACAGCAGATATTACCTTGTTCTTTTCCTCATTTGGCAGCAATTTTCTGCATTAACAGAAATTTTTTCCTTTCTATTGATTTCCTTAGTCTGTCCTTAAGGTTCCTTTAGACTTCAAAATTACTCGGAAAATTTGGTGTTGCTAAGATTACTCTGTAAGTTAGGAATCTGAGGGAGTTTATTCTTTGTGCTGGCAAGCCTTCAAACTATCTTGATTTTATCAGCTATAATTCATGTTTTGTTCACGGGACAAGCTTTTTCTTTTGTATTATTTTGAGTCATCTCTGGAAAAAATCACCTCGCACTAAGATGTAATAAAATATGAGAAGAGATTATGACTTATTAAATTAAGCCAAAGCATACACTGTATTTTGGTATAGTACCATCCCTGGAGGAAAAGTGAATACATTTTGAAATGAGTTCTGCTTCCAATTAGGCAGGAAAACAAGTACCTAAATTTTCAAAGGAAACCAGCACACAAGGTGTGCAGTGAACACAGGGTACCAAAAATCCCAGCCCATAAGCAGCACAACAGAAACTGCTGGGTGCCGACAGTCTCAGCCAAGACTGGGGACTGCACAATGTCATTGGTAATTTTTTTGCTCCAGTCCTTTCCCTATAAACTCTGCTTGCTCTGCATGTATTTTGTTACATGGGTGAATCTGGAAGAAATGGTAAAACATTTCTCATAGGCATCTTAATTCACACCTATAAACAGCTTAAGAAGAAAATGCCCTTCTGCCTGTTGGATGTGTGCCTTCTATCACTATGGGTCACTTATTTCAATTATTTAAGTTTGCAACATTAAGTGCTCTACCATTGGAACAAACAAGGATTTTAGTCATTGAATTTAACAGTAGCAGGATCAGGCAAGTATTTACTTTCTGGCTCACGGAAAATGAAATAAGATAAAAACCCCTCTCTGTTAAGCACTCAGTGCCCTAGTATTGATAACCTTTAAAAATTATGTCAAATACACATGAGATGGGAGATGATTCAGCAGCTCCTAGATTTTCAGAGAAGATGGAACGTCGATGTCCCCATACCAGAGATTTCTATACGCCTGCTTCTTGCTGAAGACACTGGTTCCAGTCATGGAAGCAAAGATTTTTACTGCAAAGCTGGCTTTGCTAATAATAAGTGTGAAATAAGGATATTTCTCAAGGGGATTTTCTAAATTTAAAACGCATTCTGCTTCTTAACACCTCCTATCCTATGGAGTGCTTTAGCCTACCACAGTCTAAATGCAGTAATTAAGTGTGAGTGTAATTGTTACAACTGTCTATGGCAGGACAAAAGTAATTGTCATGGAACTGCCACATCTCCAGACTGTCCTACTTCCAAGTCCATAAGTCATGGCTGTGGGACCAAATTATTCCTCCCAATTCCCCTCCAGTTCCACTCCAGTGTATTTAACTTGACTAGTGGTACCATGACAAATGTTAGTTACACTCCATATGACTCTCAGTTCAAAAAAAGCAGGAATATGCCGTATTTCTCATTACACAACCACAACAATATCTCAACCAGCCCCACTGATATTTAACTTCCTTGGTCCTTTTAGTCATCATATTTGTTGAGAGGAGGCACAGAGTGATGTCCTGAAAGTGAAGTTGAATGTTTGACTTCCTTATGGATTTTGCATCCTCTGTCCACTCATATTCAAAGCAATGGCCACTTCTACCCTAACAATAAAACCCATCATTCAGATTCTTTGACACTACTTATGCTGATCGGTTTTGGCTCTGTAACTTTATTTGCTGAATTTTTATATGGAAACAATGACGATAGCATATAGCCAGGAATTATTTTCAAGGAGTAAATAGTAGGGCTGGGACTTAATCACAGGACATTTGAGAAGGGCCACTAAGCTCTTCTTCTCTGCCACGAAAACTGTCTCTGCAGGGCTGTTCCCTCACCATACTGGTGTTATTAGGGACCAGAAACAGGATCAGAGTTTCTTTCCTGACCTGGCCAACGTTGGGCCAGTAGCTGTTCTCTGTTCCCTGCCATGTCACAGGAGCTGGAAGAAGGATGTAGCATTTCCCCTATTTGGCAAAAAAACTAGTATGAAAGGGAGGAAAGAGGTTGGCCCATCTCAGTGCTCTCACTAGACCTTCTTTCCCCATGGGCACCTGGGGAAGAAGGGCTACAGGTAATAAAGGCATTTGTACCGTTCATCTTGTTTCATGAATCTTGAAATGATCCTGCCTAATAAATCTTAGTGGTAAATCCAATCATCCGGCCTTATTTCATTAGTTTTGCTGCTCTGAGAATGGCAGGCTAGTTTTTCCTGTAACCCTTCTGATTTTCACACATTCCTTTAACTCTCAGAATTTATTTTCCCTGTGGAGTCTGAAGTAATCTGAGAGAGCAACAAACCACTGCACCATTATAAGCCCCAGTTTCTCTCTCAGTGTAGTCCAAATATGCTTCTTACTGTGCTTGCTTCTGTAATAGAGGTTTGTACAAGCTGCCAAGCAGATACTGATGAGAGACAAGATAGGTATTTTCTGCCCAGAAAACAAGAAATTATTAGGTTGTGCACAGTTAAGAGGAAAACTTGCTAGGATTTAACTACACTTGGGCAGTTTCCCCATTTAAGGTGAGTAGCAAAGACAAGAGGTGCCCTTGCTGCAGCACTTCACCATCACTGCTGAGGCAGCCCTGGGTGAGACGAGAAAAAAATATTGGTCAAAGTTGTTTTGGTACAAGTTCTTCCCTTATAAATGTACAGAAATTTCTAATGCTCACACAGATTAAATGGACATCGCTTTAAGTCACATTTGGAAACTCCCTGCCTACCAAATTGCCTGTCACTTGGGCATTAAAAGCAAAGTTCAAACACATTTTCTGTAAGTCCAGTGAAATATTATTTCAGAGCTTTGGTGCTTTACTCAACAAAAACAATTTTCTCATTTTTAAAGGCCATGCCAAGTATTCTAACAACTGTAGCTACAGATCATGTAACTGAAAACCTTCCTAATGTGAGCTTGAGAATTTTTACTAGCTCTAAAAACAGCTGGTCATGAACATACTAGTCAGAAAAGAACACAAAACAAAACTAGTAAAAAGAGTGTTGATTACTAGCTCTCTCACGGGTATTTTTAACCATTTCTTAAATATGTTTTGCCTGTCTAGAAGTGAGAATATTCACATTATTTATTTCACATCTATCTGGGAAAAAAAATCCCCTAAATTCCTAATGGAGTGCATTTGTTTTTGAGCAATACTTCTAAAGTGAAACCTGGTGTATGTACTTACACAAAAAGTTTATTAATCTTGACTGTTCTAGGATGAAGCAAAACTCCTTGAAGACGAGTCCAACCTCAAAAATGTTTTTGAACAGGTTTCAGGGATCTGTCTTCTGTAGCTCAGTGTATGCACAGACGTGCTGTGAGTGTAAAGGTGAGGCTGTGTATGAGAGAAGAAAGACCCTGAGAAATTACTCCATTCATCCACTAAACTGGGTAAGCATCCTTGCACTGATCTCAGTGCTTTTGGTCAGACTATACTGACCTGTTTGCTCATACAACCTACAGGAAGCTTTCACTGATCTGATTGTTAGCTTTGATTTTAATTGCTAAAATTCTTAGTAAGTGGTACCTGGATATAAGTATTGATTAGGAACTAATACTTAACAAGGGCAATACAAAAATATTATGAAAATGTCAGTTATCAGGCATTGGCAAATGGACTTTTTCTACATCTTTGCCAATTATTGTGCACATAAGGCGTGCACCTATTCACTGTGCCAACCTGTATTAGACTACAGTGGTAAACAGGTAAACAAAGCATGCTTTCTGTTGCTATCACTGCCACAATAGAGAGAAGCGGATTTTTGATTTCTCAGACATTTCAATGAATAGTGGAAGGTTACTCTAAAACTTATAAAACAGGATAAAAAAATGAATCTGACATAAAGCCGTTCCTGAAAGGCACGAACAGTCTTAGTCAAACCATCCCTGGTCAAAACTAAATCTGATCTTCAAGGTCTTCATCTCTCTCTATTTATGCTGTAGATGAACTGTACAAGCTGGCAGCAATACTGCCTTCAAACCAAAATATAGCTCACCTTATCACTAAAGAAGAAGAGGAGCCCAGTGGATCATAATGGTTCGCAAGTATCTGATTGACCTTTCTGTGGTTGCTGAAAGGAATTGCCATATTGCAAATCTGATTGTCTCCCTGTAATCAGTCCTCATGGCAATTTCAGGGGGTATGTCTAAGAAGAGTCCCTGAATGCTTGAAATCCAATAAGGATATTGATTAGCACTAGTGACCTCTGCCAAGAAAGGTCAAAGGGAAAATTCTCTTTCAACTTCTCATCAGCTTTTAGCAAATGAGTGCCAGATCCCATGCTTCCAGCTTAGCAGCACCATGGAAACGGGTCCAGGTGAACTGCTTCCCATTACAAAAATCTGTGTTAATCACATGCATAAGGATGATAGAAACGCTCCCTGGGCTCCCCAGTGCAATGAAACAATGTGACTTAATGACATTTGCAGGATCTTATATAGAAAGGGAGGAAAGAATAGGATTTCCTTCAGAGATAATTAAGATAAGGAACAGAGACATCAGTAGGGTTAAAAAAAAAAAAGGTTAAAATAAGGAGTAAAAATCTATGCTGCTGATCTCAAGTTTTTGCACCTTGGCCTTTCATATCTTTGCAATAATTTTCAGAGTGCTTCCCCAGTATAGGCTAGAGAGAATTTTTTATGAACTTCTGAAAAAAGAGATTTAAAATTCACAAAGTCTTACAACAACCGCTACGCTTCCTGCCACTCTCCTCTCTGGTCGTTTTTCAGCTGAGAACTCAGCAGAGCTCAGCAGACTGACACGGGGCCGTGACTGGGCTGCTAAGCACGCTGTGATGCTGAGGAGATGATGCTCCCATCCTCCGGGGCTGCGGTTTCCGCGGGCTCGGCTCAGCCCCGGCGGCCGCTCCGCTCCCGCGGGAAGGCGCCGTTACGGAGGTGCAGCAGCACCACCTGCTGGGGACAGGCGCGCACTGCACCCTCCGCCGCCTCCCCGCTCCTCCGGCTTTCTGCTTATTCATCCTCCGAGATCCTTTATTTGTCTTGTAAGGCAAGATGAATGAAAACAGAGGCCACTTAGGCAGGGGTTGTGACATCAACACTCAGGAACTCACAGGTGGATACACATTGCTGCAGCCAAAACACAGTCTGGTATTGGAGAGCAGGGGAGGTGGAATAAATACATCCCCGTGTCTTGGGAACAATTTTCTCACCTCCCCAGCAAGTACTCACACAATAAATATATTTCCAACTCATGAAAAGGGGAAAGATTTATCTTTTATCACTAATTTAAGCTCACTGAAAAAATCCAACTGGCTCTTTTACATAAGGAAATCGAATGGCTAAGTCAGAACATATTCTGGTGAAAATCAGCATAGCTCCAGGGACTTCCACTCGGGTGGATCAGAGCCAATTAACTCTGCCTTGTGTACAGAGGTCTGATAAGTAAGCCTGTGCTGGGGATTAAGTCACCCAAAAGAGCACAGACAAGGCCAACTTTTATCTGCTGCTGTTTGCAGGCAAAGGTGAAAAGACAGTTGGTCAAGTGAACCAAACTGGGCTGGAAGCCAACTGGTAAAACCTCAGTGACTCGGGCAGAGTCACTCCACGTTCAGGTCTGCATAATGGGGACTGCAACCCAGCTTCCCCATCCAACCCCAAGCCATTTGACTTAAATATGTGTCCTAACTGGCACTCCTAAATAACACTGCCTTGCCAGAGAGGCTGCATCCACATTCATGTGAGTTTACATCCATTTGCTTTTTCCACCTGTGATGGCAGATCTCAAACAAGCCTTTGCACTAGATCTCAAGATTAAGCTATTTTATCAGCATCCTCCTCCTTTCCTTTTTAAAGACTACATAGACAAATGTCTAATAGTTCTGCAGTCAGTGCACGCTGATCTCCCACACAGGGGAGACGGAATTATCTCCACATTACTGTTCCTCACTTCTGCAATTTCTCCTTTATTTTTGAGATGGACCTGATTAGGCTGTCTCTACTCTAAGGAGGCCCATTGCTCGTCTGCAGGGACTGGCACATGCCTGGGGCTTCCAGATCACTGCACAATGCAGTGAGTGGAAGCACAATAGCAAGTGGAAGCTTGGGTGAATCTCTCTATTTCAGACAAACAGACTGTTTAATCTGTCCAGAGTTTAGTGACCGATAATGACTGACAGACTGTACTGTTAAAAACAAAAAAGGCCTTATTTGGTCTTACCTCCCCTTAGTCTTGAATTTCCAAGAATAAAAGAGCTACTCTTCCCACATCTGCTCCTGTGTAAGGGACTCTGCTCACCTTAGAAACCTTTTCCTACACTCATCTCCACAGAAAGTTGTTCCTGACCAGGATGCCAGACAGGGGTATGGCACTGCAGATGTTCTACCAGTTCCCTGGGCAAAGGCATTCACACCTCCCTGTCCTGCTGCTCCTCACCATCAGACACTGAAATTCTTTTCCAGATGCTACATGCTAACAGTCCAATCATCCTGAAATCAGGCTAAATGCCCACATTTTCCTGTCCTCTCTTTTATACTATTGATGAGTTTACAGCACAAGGTTCCCAGCTACATGGCTCTGCTTTTCTCATCTTTCCTTTGTTACATTTCATTCCACTTCTGTGGCTCCACTTCTTGAGGTCACCTGGCCCTTTGTGCAGCATATCCTGATCCTCCTTTACTAATGGTGTCCTCTAAATGCTACCAGCAATTTGCATAACAGTGTCCCTACCCGTGTGCTGAGGACATGAACCAATATATTAAAGCAGGATAATTTTTAAGACTAACCTAAGATATCTGGGAAACGTCACTATCAGTTTTCCTCCAAGCCGTTACGTTTCCTTTTTATAGTACATATTTTTGTGTCTCCTCTTTAGCCAGCAGAATTGTAACATATAAATAACATCTTTAGTAATTCCCCATATAGCAGCTATCAGATACTAAAGCCTAGGAGATCCACCCCATTTTTCCTGACTATGAATATTGATTATCTTAAAAATAGTAGTGAGACATGATCCAACATTAGTAAAAGCTTGCTACATTTTATTCCACTTTCCTCTCTTTCTCTGTCCTATCCTTCATCTTATTATTCTTCCCACCAAAGTCTATTCATAAGTCTTGCACGCTACTGTTACAAGTCAAGCAACCCTGTTGTTACTGCTTGGAAATACAGGGCATTTTTTATTTGTGTTCTCCAATCACGAGCCTGAGGTTCTGCTTGCTCGTTCTTATGCCCAGTTTGAAAGGGTTCTAGTACAAAAAGTGCCTTGTCCCCCGTGCCCATATCCCTCCGTAAAAGCATACAGATTTTGCTGTGCAAATACAGATTTTGCTGTGACATTTTCTCTCTTTCATCTCTGCCAATGCTTTTTAGGGAAGTGGTAAGAAGGCAGTTTGTTGCTAATTTCTTTATGTTATGTTTGGAACAGGGCTAACAGATTGTCATAAAATGAAAAGATGCAAAAGGTTTATGTACCATTGTCAGCAGGCTTAAATGGACTGGGATTGTCTCTTGGATGAACCACAAACTCCTCATGTATGTCTGCAAAGATGTAGCTCTTTCCAAGACTCACTCCTCTATTTAACTCATACCCAGCCTTGGGTCTGCTCAGCTGCTGAACCTCCTCACTCAGGCCAGCAGCCTCCAGTACTGAACCCAAACAGTGTGGGCTTGTTTTGGGGAGATCTTGACAGCCAGAAAGGAAATCAAGCTCTGTTTCTGCCCCAGCATAGGACTTGCAGACAAGACCCCTGTCACAGGCTGAGGTTACAAACTTTTGGAATTTCTTAGTCCTTCCCTCTTTCTCTTATCTTGCCAGCCAGGCAGTAATTGTTTATAAAAGAATTGCACAGTACCTATCGCCAGGTGCTTCCTTTTGCGAGAGAGGATTTTAAGGCCGTCTCCACTCATTCTCATTTATTTATAATATTTTTATATTATTCTCCCTTGGACTTCTCCAGTGAGATCAGGCTCACCTTAAAGTATATATATGCATTATTTATCCCTGCCTGCAGTTAACCCTTTCAAGGCTACTGCAGAATTTTTGCATGAGGTCCCAAAAATATAATAAAAGAGACTGAGTGTGAACTTCTTATTGCATCACAGTTTGATGGTCTGAGTATTTACTAGAGAAAGAAAGTGGTTTGGTGTTGACTTAAATGTTGTTCATTAACTTATTTTTCATCTCCTATGTTTCAAACTATGCTGAAACACAGTATTTGTTCCTTTGGAGAACATCTTATGTAAACTTCTGATGAAAAGTAAATATTTTCTTTGAAGGAAATGTTTATACCTGATGCTGCCTGAAACGTGGAAGCTACTACAAAGGAGCAAAGAAGGTCTCGCTATTCTGACATCACTCAGTTTAGGTAAACAACTATGACAGCCAGTATCACATTAGGAATAGCTTTCAGGCAGTCACAGTTTAAATCTACTGGAAAACAGATGAATATTTAGGGCTGTATCATCCCCTCTTTAATGGTATATGTGCCAATATGGTTGTAATTTTTTCTATAAGCAGTGCTGAGAAATGTTTTTTTTTCTTTTAACAAATTCAGCATTCTTGTGCCCGAAACATTAATCCATATCACAAGCCTTATACAAAGGCCAGGAAAAACAAAATTCTTATCCTTGACCAACAGCAGCTTTGAGTAGTCTTGTACGTCCTTCAAGCTAAGGCAGTGCTTGTTGCCTCTCGATTTCCAGATGCTTCACCAAACAGGTATTCAGCTTCCCCAGTGTGGTGTCACCCCTGTTTCACATGGACAGAAACTGAAGCTGACACAGCTGGTGCCTCCAACCACCACTGTAATGCCGGTGATAGTCTTGCTTTGTGGCGGCAGTTTGCCCAAATGATCTCCAGAGATCCCTTCCATAAATTTTTTATGATTCAGTGACTCGACTGGTTAGATTATCCAGGTTTCCCTCTGGCAGCTGTTGTTTCCCATGTGACTGTACAGCCACTCGCAGGATCTGCCTTAACCCAACTCCTGGAGTTAATCTGCCGAAGAACCAACCTCGCCACAACGAAAGATTCATCTCCCGATGGCAGAACTCCCGGCATCACCGCACGGCATGGTTGGGTGAATGAAGGAGCAATGCCAGGGGAGGGTGAGACCTGTGGCCAGGAGCAGGGAATGGCACCTCCCCTTTCCGGGGCAGTTAGCGGCTACATCAGCGACCCGTAACGTCAACCCGTGCCTTGGGGACAGACATGGGAACTGAGCCTGCTCCATTCTCCACGCCTGCCCCGTTCCCCGACCTGTCACGGTGCCACAGGTGTGGTTGAGTACCTCTGATGGACATCTGCCAGATTGCCCCGGGTTTGCTGTGGTTGGGAAGCGTTAGGCATGGGTCTTGGCATTTGGACTGCAGGCATGGAGCCGTGGCTGGAAAGTTGGCAGGGGCAGTCCCTGAGCCTCGTGATTAAAACCTGTTAGTAGCACCATCTCCTCAGTTTTCTGCCAGCATGTTCACCATCTTGCTGAAGGTACAAACCCCTGCCTGGTGAATATGCCTCTCTGGGACATGCCACTTGTGCACGTTTTCCACAATTTTCTGAACACCAAAAGTTTTAAGCATTAAAAGAGTTTGGCAGCAGGTAAAATGTTCTTAGGCCCATGCACAGCACCTCCTCTAGTTTCTAGCTACTCTGAAACATTTTTTGTTTGTAGGCTTGGGCTCTTCTGCCCTAATAGCTTATCTTCCAAAACATGCTCTTATTTCAGATTCGGTTTCTTTGACCTTTGTTACACAGCAAACTTGAACTTCTGCCCTAAGAAAGCCTGTTCATCTCTTCCTGTCTTCTTCCATAAGCTTCCCGTAGTACTCTGCAAGTCTGTTTAACACCATCTTGTTATCTCTTTTGCTCTTGGAGTTTTCCATTCTGTAGTGCTAAAGTTGGCTAAACTGGTTTCCCAGCTCAAGTTTTCCATTTGAATATCAATCACCCAAAAGCCTGAGTACAAACTTCAGTGTTAAGTATGCCACATTGTCCCTAGTCTGAAGGGACAGGCCAGTAATGGTTTTTTTAAATATCTACAAAACTTTACATGCTGGCTCTTCTAACCTGATTAGTTTCAGTGGAATTTAGTGGGCTTTCCTATTTTTCTCTCCTAAAATTCCTTTCACAGGCTTTAGTTGCTGAGAGGTTTCAATTTGTGGAATCTAAGGTTGCAAATATCCAAAGATCTCCATCTCCCTGCTCTACCCAAGATACCAACCTGTCTGGCTCATTGCTCCTGTGTTTTTTCCATGGGCGCCATTGCACCTTCTCCAGTATCTCTGGTAAATATAAACTGGATGGGGACAGAGTGGGAACTGGAGATAGAAATGGCTATTTCAGAAACTATTTTTGCCCCCGAATAAGATGTTTTGTGTTCAGCTCCAACTGCAGAAAGGGCCTTTGGACTGGAATAGGGGCATTTACTCCTGAATACAGTGCTAATCTGTTGGAGCCACATGTTTCTTCTCACAGAGACCTACATCTTATGAATTATTACTTTTTCTGGATTTATTAGGGGACATCTTGGGGGTGAATTACAGTTGATTTCAGAACGCAGACGAAGTAAAGGGCATATATTCCTTACAGATCAAACTGGTTTTTACTGACAAACACATATTGATCCTAGCAGTTGGACCCAATTGTGACCAAGATCTGTAATCCCTATTAGTTTATTACTTGGAGATGCAAGGAAAAAGGGTTTTCCTCCCTCATTACTGTCATAATACAGCAGAGAAATTATTCATTTCTTACTGACTTAAATTTTCTTTTCAACAAAACTGAATAGAAATTATTTAATCATTCATCCTCTATTTACCTTTCATATCAAAGCAAAGTTAGCATAGGCAGCTTCATGATGCATATAAAACAAATCCCAACAGAGACCATTCCAGGATTTTAGGGGAAATTATTTGTATCATTATTATTCTAGCGGGCTGCCTGCAATTTTCATCTCAAACCCAATTCATTTTCCCCCCAGTATCTGCAATGACTTCCAAAATTGTGCAGATGATTATTTTATTAGCATGTACCCAGATGGTAGACTGCCAGGCACAGTTACTGTCATTGCATGTAGCTCTCTGTAATGCAAGAATTACTATGAAAACAGTGCATTTGGCCACTGGTTATATAAATAAAGACCAAAGCAACAGTTACAAACTCAATTCAAACAAAATCTATAAAAGGTATGTGAATCATCAAACTAGTAACATTAGACATAATGTTAACGCTAATCTTTTCATGTCAGTCTAGCCCAACACTGAGTTGTGGGAAATGTCTGACAGGCTTCTTCCCCATAATGCCATTTCTCATTGACTTTATTTAAAGCCAGTTCTATTTCAAGCAGTACATCACTACTCTTGCAATTTACTCCGTGGTTATACCTTAGACCACACCTGAAAGACAAGGACCTGAGAGCAGAGTAGACTACAGTAAACGGGGGAAAAATACACATTCATTTTAAAACATCATTTTTGTGGCAGTCAGATCCCTCTGTGACATTTGCCCCACTAGACTGGTAGTGATGTTTATTCCAATACTGTATTTTGTATAAATGCAATGTTTGTCTCTTCCTACCTCCAAGGGATACAGTTAGTAAAATCATTTTGGTTATGAAAAGCACTGTGAGGATAAAGTACTCTGTGTACTGTAAGATCACCTAGTGAGTACAAAGCCCCAGAACTGTGTGTCTGCAGAGCCCTGTGCAGTGGGGCTGGATGGGCTGCCTGGTATCAACAGTGGTTGATGAGATGCCACATGCAGCAGGAGCCAACAGAGCCTTGGGTATGTCAGCATCCATCCTCACCCTGGGGGCTTTTCAATTGCTGATTACTCCCCTTCTGCTCTCCTTGCTTTGATTTCTTCCTCTGGTGTCCATCTCATCTCTGTGATTCCTCCCAGCATCTGTGGACTCCTCTTTTCTGGCACTGACACAACAGTGAACAACTGGCCTCAGGCGTGTTTGCCCTTACTTAGCCCCCAGATGAAGAAGTATTTTATCCTGCCTGGGCACAAGGACCAAATACAGGCTGGAGATTCCTTCCCTCACTGAATCCTGAACCTACCTCTCTTCTCTGCAGCACATTGTGCAATGCACTCTGTCGTCCCCCACAAACAGATCACTGTGGGGGAGTGTGATGGCAGCAGAAGTCACCTGGCTTCCTCTGTTGGACTGTGACATGTAGGTAGAGAACTGTGGCAGCGTTTGCTGCTTGGAAAACTTCTCCCCATCTTCAGGAAGAGGCAGAAGGCTACCAGCTTAACCACGCGGGTTAAGGCATGCCCCAAAAGTGTGAAAGCATAATCCACAAGAGCAAGAGTTAGCATATCAAGGAGACAGCAATCTGAATACACCTTACACTGTTTCAGAAATCTGTTCTCTATCTGTTCAGGCAGGGGTGGGAAGATTGTACTGTTGGATCTGGACGAGCTAGAAGCCAAGTGTTATATCAAAATCTGTGTGCCACAGGAGGCTTGTGAACACAGGTCTTTTGTTGAAATATACTATATATACTATATCTGCAGATTGGGTTTAGCTTTACACCTTGATTCTTCTGGCACAGCTGTTCACATTAGGAAAGTCAAACATGATGACAGATCTGATAGCTGGCACTGTCTGATGCAAACATGGGAAGCAGGAAGCAAGAAAATCAAAGAAGAAAAATGTGTCTCTCCTTTAATGCACAACAGCAAACACTCCAGCCATATTCTCGCTGAAAGGAATTTGATGTCTCGGTCAGTGCTTTGCCTAATGAGCTACCGACATCAATCTGTCATCATCTGTATTATTTGAAATGGCCTCTGCTGACACAAGGTATATTCATGTACTGGCCCTCCTGGGCACTTGAGAGTTCAAGTCCTGGGCAGTTTATACCACACTGAATGATAATGAAAGGTAACAGAATAATCATTGGCTTTCTTCTCTCAAGGGGAGGCAAGAATGTTGTTGCAGGGATCCCCCCCAGCCAAGAATGGCTTTTGATTACAGAGCTGGGAATATGAGTTATTTGTTTCTCTGTGCACAAATAGTCTCCAGCAATTCTTTGCAACAGTGCTTCAGCTCTCCAAAGCACATGTAGTGCATCTGTCCATCTGTCCTGGCATTTCCATGAGCCTGCCCCAAGTATCCGACTCTCAAAAACTTGAAGGGCTGTATCAAAAGCCAAGAAAGAGATGAACACTGAGAAAAGGTGGGAATTTCAAGCAAAGGAATCCCCTTTTAGTGCCTGTCTTTACCTGTTCCTATAATACACACATAACATTACACAATCATCTTTAACATCTTCAGTCATACTCAGAAAATTACTGTTTCTGGAAATATCTTCTGAGTGAGATTTTAGATTGTAAGGTTTCTAACCAACACCCAGCAGTTTTTTCAAAACTCAAATCTTTAACTTGTGACATTAGATGAAGCAAATAAATTGCCAAGAAACTTAATACAAATGACAACTATATTTTTATTGGTCCAAAGTTTGCAAGAGATCTTGTTTCCTTTAAGAAACTACCTGGCAGTTGCAACACCATAATCCTAGCCAAGCCTTATGTTCCCATGTTAATGCACACCTAAAACTGCAGTTGAGCTACAGGTGAGTTACATAACAAGACAAATAACAGTGTTTGACACCAGTATTGCAAACCTTTCTCTTAGGAACTCAAAGGTTTCAAAATGTATGAACTAGACCTCACCTTCTCTTCTATAACAAGTAAATACTCTATGTTCCCTTTTGTCAGTGAAAGTGCTTCATCCAGCTACCCCAAGGACAGTCTCATTTGCGAGACTTGAGTACGAGCTGCAGGATGGTTTCTTTGCTCCTCACGTATACCAAAATGAAGGCAAGAGTTAGGAAGAGGCCAGATAAGACTGTTTTCAAAGGAATGTTTCACACCAAACTGCTTTTGGTAAGCAAAGAAGATAAGACTGTCCCTAGAGTGGCACTGCCATATGTGCTCTTAAAGGCAGATTAAGAAAATACCTGTCAAGCTGAAATGTGGTAGATAAAGTCACCATTTCAGGTGGTTCTCAAACATTTTGCCTTGTGAAGTCCTAAAATTTTTCAGTGTAAGTGTAGCCACCCCTATAACAAAAAACAGTTTAAAATTCATGTAACACTTAACTGCAGATAATGTGACAAGGGGCAGCTCTTCAGGCCCTGTGAGAACTCAGAGAGGTGGTGGCCTCAAGGACAAGCTCAGAAGTGGGATTCTTTCTGAAGAGAGTGCAAGAGACATATCTGTCAGTGACAAGGCTGAATAGCTCAAAGAGATGGTGATGGCAGAAGGGACAAGGTGAGATCCAGGTGAAAGTTGAGTGAGAAGGTCTGGTCTTGGCCAAGGCCTTGCAGATGCAAGGAGAAAATTGAGCTTGATGTTCTTGTGAATGGGAAACCACTTGGAGAAATTATGAAATACAGCCTTGCTTAGGGAGTAGGACCAATGGTCGAGGAAGTTATGGTATGGAGATCATCGTGACATGAAGACACTGAGCTACAGCGACAGATAAAACAGGCATTTCAGATACATTTGACAGGAAGAAAATTATGCTGTAGACCCAGAGTAGTTGTGTTAGACAAGAGGATTCAAAAAGACCCAAGATCCCCTTCAAGAGACAGAAGAATGGAAATAACTAATGGAAAAATTAGAAATTTACTGAGACTAACAATGGTCAACAGAACAGCAGAGGGGGCATGCCAGGTGCAAAGGCTGAGATGGCCAGTACAGAACCTTGTAACATCACCAAAGCAGTTCTGTGAGTTCTCTTTGCCTGTTTTATTCATAAATCCATGAGTACAAAAGGTATGTTCTGCACCAGCCAGTTACACGCACAACTTCTGTCTGGCAATATTTAATATCACTGTTTGGTTCAGAATTTCTGGGCTAAATATAAACAAAGCTACAGCTCTCTTTCCTCTGACATAACAAAATTTAACAAATTCACAAACATACCGGGAAAAAGTGTTGACATGCACCTCTTTATAGAAATGTGACACAGGATGTTGTTTTTAATCAGTCCATGATGCTCACATCCACATCTCCCTTTTTCTGAGACACTGAGGAGGAGGTCACCTGGGCACTGGTGTGTCTGTTCAGAGAGCCTCGTGTTTATTGCTCTTGACAGCCTGGGCTCCCTGTCTGCTGTGAATCTGAGGCTGTGTAAATTAAGCAAGGAAAGCTGTAAGTGTAGTTACTTTGTTGTCATAAAAGTCATCCGTACTTTATGTCTAACATGCAAAATTTCAACTCCTTAAGCAGGAATGTCTATATAAATTCTTTCAAACTGCACTAACTTGGAAAGACTCACTTCCCCTGTTGCAAATGTGTTATTAATATATCGCCTCCATGCTATTAAATTAAAATGTCCCCCTCATGTTTCCGATCTTACTTCCAGATTTTTAGCCATGTGGCTGGAAGGCAGCAGAGAGCTGAATTTAATGGGTGATTTAGGGACATGTAACAGTAAAAAAAAAACCATAGGACATCATCATCTGCCTCACTAAAAATAAATAACTTTAATTTTTTAAGACTCTCTTGCTTGTCGGAATTATGTAAATCTCACTGGGATATTGATTGAGTTTGTCATGCCCCTGAAGGAGTGCTCCAAGGTGAGAAAGGATATCAGTTTGCCATCCTCCCACCTGCCATTCCCTAGCCCTGCCTGGGATAGTGTGGACCCTCCTGTCACTCATGCCAGTGAGCCTCTACATGGAAACACATGCACCATTTTCAAAACAGTAGTCCAGCATAAGTAGGGAACAATCTCATTTTCTCAGACTGCCACAGCACAAGAATGAATGTGCATTTTTTTTCTACAAAACTCTGGAAAAAGCACTTACCTACAGTGCCAAGAGTGAACTTTGTTTCTCACATCAAAAATATGTCATTGCAGCTGAGCATGTGGGTATCCAGAGAGCACAGCAGGCTTCCCTTACACTTGCTACTAAATTTCAGGATTTAACTCAGCAAGGCAAGATAACATGTGGAGTTATCATGTGGAGTTCTCCATCAAAGAGACTAAAAGCATCATAGAATATGACAGCACCCAGACAAATTGTGCACTTACATCTCTAAAGATTGCTGTGAGTAGAGGGAATTAATGTGGTATGTTTCAATTTGCGTTTTTAAACTGGAGCCATGTGTCTGTGGAAACCCTGGTAATGCCAGGACAGTCACTGGCTCTCCCAGGGAGTGGAGCTGAAATTCCCTTGCTGTTCATGGAGACGAGGAGAGGTCAGAGTGACTGCAAGGCGTTTGTTTACTCAATGTGAAATACCTTGTTTCTGCTTCTGGTCCACTGTTTGCTCCTGTGGTTCAGCCCAGGTATCCTGCTCTGTTTGTTCTAGGTTCTGGTATGGAGCAATGATCAGGGGAACACCCATATAAGCAGGAAGAACAAGCTATAGCATAAGAACATAAAGCCAAAACCCCCCAAATCCCCTTCCGCAGCTGCTAATCTCTGATTTCACAGTTGCCACCTATCCATCTCCAACACAGCTTTCCCACACCCATCAAATTGCACAGGAATGATACCGAGAGAACCATGACATCCCTGCAGGGCTGAAGCAAAAATATCCCACTGTTTAGAGTTGCATGGCAACATAAATAACTTTGACCTCAATAAAAGGGTAAAAAAGTATAACAAATTTAGGAAGGGGGGGTCTCCCATACCAGGTCAGCCTAACACAGGGAAAGTCAATCAGGGGCTTGAAAACCCTCAACTCATAAAACTGCTCTTGTTACTGATTGCAACATCAAAACATAGAGCAGGGAAAATGCGGAAATGGGGAGGAAAATTTAAATCAATCAAAAACTTCGCTAAGACAAAACATCTTATATAATCTTCCCACTGGGAAGAGAAGGAGAATAGACTTTCATGTAACAAGTGCTAGTTTTGTCAGTTGATGTACTTCTGGAAGGCACTCAAGTATTTCAGTGGCATAGACAATAGAAGAGCAAAATAGAACAAGAGAGAACAGAACAGAAATAGACTTGGTTGGCTTTGTCTGGAAGAGCTGGTCAAAAATTAAAATTTCCATTTCAGTAAAAATTTCAAAATTCTTGACAACTTTTATGCTCTTTCAAAGGAAAAGAAAAACAACAGCAATACAGTTTTTTAAAAGAAACTCTAACCAGTGAAAAATGTCTCTGAAATAATAAATACTAAATCTAAATATTAAATACTAAATGAAGATCAAATTTCAACCCTCGCAGTCTTCCTACATTTCTGATAAATACAGGAAATAGTCTTATCTCAGGTTTTACTGACTGACATCTGGTTTTCCTGACTCTTGGATTCCTCTAATGTTTTGAATACATCCTTCTACCCAGTGATAGCAAATATTTTTACAAAATTCAGTGAATTAGATCACAGAATTAAAAGGGAAAATAGTGATTTTCATCCTACAGTTAAAAGAAAATAATTACAGATTGAGATTAGCAAAGCTGACCGAAAAAGAATCTCTAGCTGGACACCCAGGACTAGAGGCTCCCAAATTAGATGCCATGTCTGCACACTTTATATGTCATAGTAAGAAATTTCTCAACTGCAAATAGCATAGCAAGCTAGGGCACATGGTCAGCCTTTCTTCTCCTAAAGACTCTCACATTAAACAAAAATTAATTAATTTACATATAATATTCTACTATTACAATCTGGTAAAATTGTTCAGACTTCACAGTTTCCCTTCAGCCTGAAATTCCTGTTATAGGGACAATGGGGGACTTGGAGTCAAGTGATTCTGAGCCAATTTACATCTGCTGAAGATTTGCCCATGTAGTGGAAAGGGGCCAATAAGACTATGCAAATCAATTAGTCTAATTTGTCTTGAGGTTTTTCTCAGACCTCTATGGGTTTTCACACACTTTATTTTTAAATGCTGATTATACTGTCATTTAAGGGAGCAATATGCTCCTTTGACAAGACTGGTGACTTCAACTTTCTGACATTTTCCCTGCAGACATTTTCTTGCCCTTGCGTGCAGGTTTCTGAGTAGGTGATGGCTATATAGAAGACAGCCCTGATGTTCCAATATCTTGTGAACTCGATGATCCAAAAGTAATGTACTTAATCAAGTGTAAAGCAAAAGGTGATTAAGTTTTGCAGTACTGTACAATGCCTGACTGCTCAGAAATGCATCTTTTGATGTGGTGCAGAGAATTGGACCAGTTCTGTCTGCTTTACCAAAAAATGACGTTTTAGTAATCTGAAAAGAGAGCCTCAGAAATCCCCACAAGTGTTTAACTTTGATGTGAAGCTTTAAAAAGATGATATTTATCTGTTTGCTTGGTTAATTTGTTTGAATTTTAAGCTCAGGAAGATGTCAGTTTGACATCTAGGGAAGTGGTTCTTTGCTTTTTTTCCAGATGAGGTTGAACAGGGGCAGCAAGTTTCCAATCATCACTAGCTGTTCCAAGCATCCAACCAAAAAAAAAGAGAGAAAGCAAAAAAGAAAACCATCAACTCACCTTTCCATTGTGGCTTATATGAATTATTAAGAACTGAGATTCAGTGGAGCCTCAATTTCTGAGCATAGAATCAATACTATATTTTATATAACAAGTGCAGTAAACCCAGCTTGTTCTGCTTCCATTGCAGTAAAGCTTTGCCAAGTCTCTCAGGCAACCTAATTCACCAGGGCCTAAGTCTCACACCACTGATGTGAAAGGTGGATTAAGGTGGATTGAAAACTGGCTGAACAGCTGAGCCTGGAGGTGCTGACCATGGCACAAAGTCGAGATGGAGGCCAGTAAGCAGTGGTGCAGCAAAGGGGGCAATACTGGGGTCCAGCCCTGTTTAACGTGATCTGGATGATGAGCAAAACCGGGAGAAGAGACTGATATGCCACAGGGTCATGCTGTCATTGAGAGGGACCATGACAGGATGCAGGACTGGGCTGACAGGAGCCTCATGAAGGCTGAAATCCTGCCCCTGGGGGAGACGTGTAGGAAAACATGCTGGGCCCCACCTAGCTGGCAAGCAGCTTGGCAGAAAAGGACCTGGGGGTCCTGGCAGGCACCGAGCTGAGCCAGTGATGCTCCCTTGTCGCCCAGAGGGTTAACAGCACCCTGAGCTGCACTGGGCAAAGCATTGCCGGTAGCTTTAGGGAGGTGATCCTTCCCCTGTATCCAGCACTGGTGAGGCCACATCTGGTTTCTGTGTCCAGTTCCAGGCTCCTCAATAGGGGAGAGACAAGGACATACTGGAGACAGTGTGGCAAAAAGCCACAAAGGTAACTAAAGTACTGGAGCATCTCCTGTGAGGAAAGGCTGACAGCTGGGACTACCTAGCACAGAGAAGAGAAGGCTTGGAAGGACTTAATGGATATAAATACCAGAAGGGAGGGTGCAAAGGGGTGGATCAGTGGTATCCTGTGACAGGACCATGGACAATGAGCATAAACTGAAACGGAAGGCTCTGTCTGAACATCAGGAAACACACCTTGCTGTGAGGGTGACCAAGCATGGGCATAGGCTGCCCAGAGAGGTTGTGGAGTCTCTTTTCTACGACATAATCAAAAGCCACCTGGACATGGTTCTGGGTGACTGTTTCATGGTGGCCCTCCCTACTTGTGCAGTGGGGCTGAACAAGGTGACCCCCAGATGTCCTTTCAAAAGTCAACCATTCTGTGATACTGTGAAAGACTTGTTCACTTCAGTGGGGTTGAGATGTCACCTTCTGAGCAGGAGCCCATGGCATGCAGCTCACTTTCCTGTGCTGTAAGAACTATTTGCAGCCACTACTGAAAATATAGGACAATGTGTTACTATGTCTCAGGCATGAAAGAGAGAGAATAGATCAGCCCTGAGCTCAGTGAGAAGCTATCTCTGCAATTATTGCCTCTTGAGTGAGGGTGCTGTTAAAAGGCCAGTTGTGATGGGCCACAGGCCTGCAGGGAACTGACACCAGCAATCTCACTTTCAGAGGGAATAATGTGTGTCAGTCTGTACCCAAAAGGTGAAAAGCTCTTTTGTCATATTACCTGTATCCAAACTACTTGATTATATTTTTAAACTCCTTTCCCAAACATAAAAACCAAACACAAATTTCTGCACACATATCACAAGTCACCCAAAACCTGCTAACTGCAAACATTCTGCATTGCACTGAACATTAATAATCATGTGGTCACATTCTGATCCTCTGAACAAAGAAAGTTCACAGCCACCGAGAGGGGAAGGGCTTGAGTAAGCCTATAGAGAAACTAAGGAGAGGTACAGCAGGCTTCAAAGTATTTCCTTTTTGTCCTGCTTGGTAAATGGAATATAGAATTTGAGTGACAATGAAGAGGGAAGAAAGAAGATAATAAATCCTGTTTGCTATTTGAGGTTTTAAGTTGTTCTTTGAAACTGGAACCTGAAGCTGACTGAACTGGGTTATATATTATATTGAGGAATATGTAGAGCTTGACTGCAGAAATGTTATACATCCTATAGTATTTGCAATTCTGAAGTAGAAAAGATGTAACCTGAGAAACTGAGTAATGACCACATGAAATTTATAAGTAATATTCCAAGTCCTTCACAGGAATAATTATATATCACTCAGGTGAAAAACAATTTCAATCTGTACCTGATGGAAGCTCACCTCAATGTTTCATACCAAAAAAAGGAAAAGAGGAATTAAAAGATTTACAGGTTAGAAACTGAACTGTGCATTAACAGTAAAGAGTAAAATACTATCTTTCTAAATAAATTTGCTGTGATTCAAAAGATATCCACAAGGAACACTTAAAGTGTGTTTTTGGGACACCAAAACTTCATTCTTTAATTGTTCCAGGCAAAAGTCAGGAAAACAAATGATCATCCACACAACAAAACAAATGCCAAAAAAACCCTGCTTCTAGTCATGGAGAAGAAACAAATCATGCTTAGACCAATTTTTTAATGCAAGAGAGAGAAAAAGCCTTTCTTTTCCCCACAAATCTTTTCAATTTGCAAATCCCAGCATACAAAACACACCTCATGCTACACAACTGTAGCAAACAATCCAATCTTTTTAGTCTCTTTCCATTCTCCTTCTTTATCATGTAATCTGTCCAGTTGAACCATTTCTATTTATAATGTTTTCTGTATTCATAGATTCTAGAAGAGAAGCATGACTCAAGACTGCTTCTTTTCCCAAAACTTTTACCCTCTCTCACAATATCGTGTAAGCTGAAAAGAAATACTTATTACTTAAAGTTTAAAAAATGCCAACTTCTAACTATACCAAAGTCCTTCTATACATCTCAAATCTGCAGATAGTTCCTCAACTCTAAAAATGACAACAGAGACTCAGACTTGTTAAAGCCAAAAGGGACCTTTACTGTTCTGCAGCCTGATCACTTCCCTAACATGGATGGTAGAAACCTGCTCTGAAACCCCTGCAGGAAAACCATTTCTATTGTTTGAGCCAGATTGTCTAGCTAGAATCTATCTAGCCAAAGTCATCTCACCTTAAATTAAAGATTGTAAATGCTGGATGCATCATAGATGCTTTATTCTGCTACATAGAATATTTTTTTATCCCATTACTCTTTTGAAAATATGTACACTATGAATGTAAATATAAGGTTGGATCCAGCATTCCTAAGCATTTAAGCAGCTAATTTTCCTCTACATTCTCCTTAAAATGCTTTGTGCTCTTTAGGATCTTCTGCCAAATCCTCAAATCTGTACAGCATATTCCAGAAACATTCCTATAAGATGCCTGCTTTGCAAAATAAAACTCCAAGAACTATTGGACATATTCAGATTATTCAGAGAAAGAAAGAGCTGATGCAAAGGATTTAGGAACTATGCCTCATTTCCTATTCCAAATAAATTCAGTAGCAAAAGTTGCTATTCAATTACATTTGCTGTTGAATGTGATCCTTAGAACTACTTAAAATTCCATTTTCTAAATTATCATGCTACTGATCTCACAATTTAGATTGGTGCCTGGTGAGATTTGGGCCCCAACAGAATGTGTCCTGTTTACAAGAAAGCTTAATTAGCATTAGCATCTCTACACATTTAACAGAAGGGATCACATTCCTCTTACATGGACAGTATTTGGTTGGTAGAAATGTCTAAAAATTGTGTTACATTTTTGCTGACACTTTACCCTTAAGCTGCTTTAGCAGACTTCGCAATATCCTACCTGATAAAATTTACTTTGGCCAAAATTAATCAGTCAGCTTGATGTCCTAACATTTACTTTTCTCTTTTGTTGTTTGCAATGCTTCTTGGAACTGGGACAAATATCAGGCGTGTGCTCATGTAAATCTGAGGTATGTACTATATAAACGAGGCCCCAGTTCCCACTACCTAGCTACCATCTGAGCTGTATTCTTAGATCTTTATTTCTGAAAGGGATCAGTTTTCCTCAGGTGCCATGAAGGCACTAGTAGCTTTAATACTGCTTGTTCAGCTTCCAATTCACAAAGCTGTACCAGCAGCTCCCCCTGCTCCCTTGGGCTGTGATGACCCAGAATCTGAAGCAGCAGCTGAAGTTGCTGTGAATTATATTAATGGCCACAGTCATCATGGATACAAGTTTGCCTTAAACAGAATCGAGGATATCCGTGTGGTACCCCAGGTAAGTGAGGAGCTTGCAGGCAGAACACTGTGTTCACCTGGGGATGCTTGGAAATCACCAGGACAAGGGCCTGCAAGGGCTGTATCCCCACATGGGGAAATCAGCATGGCTCTGTTGATTTAAATGGGGCAAGGACACCGGGTAGCAGTGGAGAATCCAGGTCACTGGAATGTATCTCTCAAAGATCAGAACACACAGGGAGCGAGAAATGTTCAGACGTTTTTGTGCAACGTTAGAAGGGGCTCGGTTTACAAACACATGTTTGCTAGATCAGATCATTCCAGGTGCTGATTTGTAAACCCAGTAGCTAATCTGAAGAAAAACTGAGGACAATCTTTGAGATAGAGGTAATTACTTATTGGCTAAATACATACCTATCAAAACTCCATGCTATTAGTGATTTTGTAGTAGGCATTAATTTTACCTAATGTCCCATTGAGCTGCCAAGAGGTCTAAATGGAAATAACAGTGGCTTATTTTCCCTAAGATCTATTGCCACCATTGTAGGCATCTACAAAGGCTGAAAAAATAGTCATGAATACAATGTATATGCCAATTCAGAACCTTTGATTCTCCTAAAACATGGAAAATAGTCCCAAACAATGACATGAGTGAAACTCCATGGCTGTTTCCTACTTGTTATGAAACAGAAGATGCCAAAAGATATGTTTAGAAAAGACTACAACAGACATAAATGAGATTAGAAGTGTGTCCAGAGTCACCCACACAAAACCACTGGTGACACTGCTTTGTGCTCATATTAATGCTTTTACACTAAAATTACTTAATTGGTTTAAAAGGAATCACTCATGAGTCGAACATCAGAATCAGTCTTGGACCTAGGAAATCCAAGGAACTCTCTTATGTTACAGATGCATAGGAACTGGTGCAATTCAGTGTAATTCCAATGGACTAAACAAGACAGGTCAATGTTCACTGGTGTTTGTTTGGTATCTGTTTATATAAAGCTTTTTCATCAAAAAGAAAGCTGCTGATTTTTTAAAACTACCCAATAACACAAAATTAACTTAAGAGAACTGACTCACTACATACAAGCTTGACTTTCCAAAATTTATGAGCCTGTTCCTTATTAGCTGGAATAAAATCAGTGTGATTATCTTGATTTATTCCAGATTTAGGGTTCTGGTTTTTTACGAAGTAAAAAGGACCTTTTCAGTTACTCTGGTGTATACCTGGAGCTATCCATGACAGTCAGCAACAGAGACCCCCGTGCAGCCCCAGGGAAGAAATCTGTTGATGTTGTCTGAAGAAATTACATCAATCTCAATGGTTTATTTTTTTTCTTTTAGGGGCCAAATAATGACATCATATTCCTTGAACTTGACTTACTGGAGACCAAGTGCCCTATTCTCAGCCCTACACCTCTTGCAAATTGCACAGTGAGGAGCTTTGCAGAACATGTGAGTACCTGAACGCTACCAGCTGGGTTCAAAGGTGCATGTCCGATATGCTGATGCCAGAGGCCAGGCTATCACCAGATTCCCAAGCAAATGTCATATCCCTGTAACAGCCTGTAACCACCCAATCACTTGTAACCTCCTTGCTGACTTCACTGCCTTCATGTCATGAAGGACTTCATTCCTGGATTTCTTTCATGTCCTGTAATTGGAACAGGACAGATCTCTGCCACCATAACATCCCACATAGAGTCCATAAATGCTATGGGGCCTTCTTTAGGGGCTCCAGATTCAGTCCCTTTGTTCAGTCCAGTTGTCACTGCCTCATTGCAAACCACAGACAGGGCAGGCTGTGAATCAGTGCAAAAATACTCTTCCCTTGGCTACATGTGGGTTGTTACCAGGTGTAATTCCACCAAGCCATCTCTTCCTAGTTACAACTGCAGATAAGCTATTCTCTTCAGATAGGGCTCTTCCTTCAAAGTAATGCTCAGCTGGAATTTACTGGCCTCACATATTTTGTTCTTATGCAAGTGTGATTCAGCTGTGAGACGCTTTCCCTGACCAAAGCAGTAGAAATGCTGTCTGAGCCTGCTGTTTCCAGAATGGGGCCCAATTCACAGAGCTCACTAAATATGAATCATGATCTACCCCTGTATTCATCAGGGCTCAGATTCTATTTTCCATTGGGGGGGAGGTAACTCTAACTGTTCCCTCTTCCCAGTGCCTCCAGCTTTGCCTTTGACATCTCCTCCCTGCTGGATCATGTTGCTCACACAAGGCAGCACACTCTGCTGTTACCATGGCCACTGACCAGCTGAGATTAGTGAGAATGTTATCAAACAGCTCTGTGGAAGGTCTTAATTCATAAGTATTCATATTCTTTGCTCTATATGAGAGACAAACCTGTACTAAATGTCCACAGTCTTGCTACCCTGGTACTTTTGATACTTTTGAGATCCAGATTTGGATTCAGATTTTGTAGCTCTGATCTGCCTTTTAGAAAATCAGACATAAGGACATGCCTAGCAGTGCCTTTGCCATCAGACCAGTGTTGCCAGGAATGGTCAGCCAGGTTCTGTTCTTTTGAATTTAGTGGCCCTTTATCAGAAAATCCAATTTATCTGAACAATGTAACCCTTTGATTTTTGTCTCTCTCTAGGCAGTTGAGGGTGACTGTGATGTTAAACTGCAGAAGGTGGATGGGACATTATCTGTACTCGCTAGCAAATGCCACTCACATGCAGGTAAAGGCTTTGTTCTGTAGGATTGAATCTAGAGGCTGGAGTATTTTTGTAGCAGTGCTTACAGCTCAGTAGTTTTCTTATTCTAAACTATTGTGTATAAATATAGTATAAAGCACAACAGTTAATGGGTTTACTAAATCCAGCCCCCTTTTCTGGTTTCATTCCCTTATAAACTCACTGTTTCTCTTTGCTCTTCTTTACTGTGACAATTAAGATACTGTAAGACTAACTGGGGAGCAAGTCCCAGATTTGAGTCTTTTCAGTCAGCAGTTTAACCTTAAGAATTTGGTTAAATTTGATTTAACAGTTCTTTGACAAGAATTTGATTCCTTGCTGGTCTGAGTTTATTTGTGCTAGTTGGCCATCAGTCTCATTGGCAGATGCAGCTTCTTTACTAAATCCAGCATTTTCAATACTGCCATGGGAAAGCAGAATGTCTATTCTGTGTGCTCAGTGTGAGATCTCTTTGCTCTGTACAAGATGTCTTCAGTACTACTGTCAAAACTGATGACTAAAATAACACACACAAGCACAACTCCAATAAGTTAAAATATCCTCATTTTTCTACTATTCCTTGTGTGAGCTGACGCACTTTTTCACTGGTGTCATAGAGAGGTTTCCAGAAAGAAAATTTTCTAAAAACTGAGTAAGTATTAAATGTGCTACTGAAATTCACAGCACTTTTCCTTGCAGAATGATTTGAATGGCCAAGTCGTGTGACACACTGCCATCTATAGCCTGTACTGGAAAAATTCCTGCCACTTTAATTTGGGACTGACTTTTAAAGTGTGTTTTGTGTTACTGAATAGGTCTATAATGCCTTTCTAAACAATTTACAATCTGATCAAAACATGACCTATTCCTCCTGCAGACTCCAGTGAAGACATTCTCAAAGTCTGCCCTGACTGTTCACTGCTGGCAAGAATGAACAACACAGAGGTGTTAGAAACAGTGTCAGCTGCACTCAATGACTATAACAGCAAAACCACTGATTCTTACCTCAGACTCCTTGAGATTGGAAGAGCCAAAATACAGGTAATTTCTAGAACTATGTCTAGCCTTTCATGTAAACATAATATTTCATCTCTACAGTAATTGTGCACTGCTACCTAGTTATATTTGCAAACAGACACAATTTGCTGGCTCTAATTCGCCCTCCGGATTTGCTTTTAATTTCCCAACTATTATGTGTCATTTTAGCCACAGGATTCCCTTTCACTCCAGTGGGAGATGAAGCCACAACATTTGCCTTTTATCTTTTCTCAGCAGCTCTGCAGTTTCCGAGTGCAAAGTCAGTTAAACAATTTTCCTGTTTTATCAGTATCACCCAGCGCACGTTGTTGTTACTGAGTTTGCTGTGGGTGCCACGAACTGCTCTGCAGAAGAAGCTAAAGCCAATGTGGGGGCTTGTCAGCTGCTGCCCGAGGATCAGTCTGTGAGTATGGCAGCCCATCAGCCCCAGTCTCCCCAGCTCTGAGGCAGAAAAGCAGCATCATGCTGGGATGTGCTTGCACTGGAGCAGGAATAGACCCCTGTGGGGATCAAAGTGCAAGAGATGTGTACCATCATGATATGTTTTCCAATATATCATTCTTAAAGCTATATCACAGCTTTCCCTTTTCTCTAAGGTATCTGGACTGAATTCCAATGGATTTGAATACATTTGAAAAAGGCTTGAGGACCAGAGACAGAATATTTTTAATCAACAGGATATACATTATTGTTTATTCTTAAAATCAGCACCTGGGAAACTCAAGCTCTTTGTACTGGACAGTACACAGTCACATAAAAAAAAAAAAAGGCAGACTGTTTCCCCCTCCTACAATTCCAATGCACCCAGTTCTGATATATATGCTCTTGCAAATTATATTGTATACTTTACCATGTTAAAATTCTTCTGTTTCTGATGAAACTGAGTCCTAAGCAGTTTTAGGGGGTAGAAGCTCTTTACCTAGATTCTTATATATTCTTTCCCTCCCTCATATCCAGACATACAAAGGATCTTACTCTAGAAAAATACAGAAGTTTCCCTTATTTTCTGCTTATGCATTTAAAGAGCTTGGCTTTTGAGCCCAGCAGGCTAAAAAGCAAATACTTTACTGCTCAGATAAAACATGAGAACAAGTAGCCATTTCTAAATTTACTGAAATTAAAAATTCGAATGCAGCCTCCCTCTATTTTCTAACAATTTTCTCTTGACTATGTTCTGCTTTGTCAGAATTTTGGTTTCTGCACAGCAGTGATGGTAAAACGTCCCTCACAAGACCTTCAGGTGGACTGCCAGTTGTACGGACATCAGGTACCAGCTCCAGATATTTCCTTGCTTTCCTGGGTATTCTAGCCTACTGGTACTGTTACAAGCCATCACCTTGAGTTTACTTCTTTCACTGTAGATTTCATTAGCCACCTGTAACTTTATATCCTAAAAGCTGAGGTAAGGTAGCTCCTGATTTTCCTAAGGATTTCTGTGCTTGGAATTAAGTCATGTCTGCCATCCATGCTTGACACAATTTACCCTCCTGACCATCTGGGAGATTCACATGTCTAGCAGGGCAAAGGGAACCAAACTCTGCTCAGCTAAAGGGATGTGGCAGAAAAATGTAAAACAGAAATCAGCATTGTGAGGCTGGAGGCTTTTAGACTTTAGACATGACTGAATTCAATTCAATTGTCCTGCACTGCTGTAGCAAGGGGAGGGAAACATACACACTTGACCTGAGTACTCTCCAGGTATTTTAGCCTACATTTGGTCTCAGGAGGACTAGGTGGTGGTTGAATGCTTCCTATGGACAACAGCTCTGGTAACTCAACAGTAATTAGCTGTCTAGGAGGTATACGGAAGAGAAAATGAGACAGCTGGTCTGAGTGTTTCACCAGCTGTGCAGATGGCCCTGAAAGATCATATAGCACAGAATTTGGTCCTAATGATTCACTGGCTATTAAAAATGTATTCCTGGGCTCCTGTGCATGTGTTCCAATGCAAAATCAAACTTATGTGATAGTCAGGAACATTTGAACCTGGGTTGCAGACCAATAGCTAGTTAGGAGCAGGGTACCTAGTTAAGGTATCAATTACCTGTATGTCACAAGTCCCAAATCACTGAAAACCAACATGACCTATTTTTTCTTTTCCAGCCTGGAGTTACCTACATTTATCCCGGTCAAGACACATCAGCAGGACTGGCACCCAGTGCTGTAGGGGTCACAAACCATAATCTTGCACTTGCCCACAATAACCCTGTTGCATCTGAATCCAGCTCTTCAGAAATTTTGCGTTCCATGCTCTCAGCAAAATCACTGACAAAGAGAGCAGTTGCAGAGGCTGCTCAGCATGACAAAGTACCTCGCCCAGTTGGCTTTGTGCCTCCTCCTCCTCCCTGCCCTGGGAAGATTCGTCATTTCGATATCTAGACTGTGTTTCAGACATGCAATGCATTCAAACTGAGGGATCAGTGCAGCAGCAGCAACACACAGACCACAGCATCGAGTATAAATAGATGAGAACACTTGACTCTGAGCCCAAATAAGTTTTACCCTCCAGAGAGCAGAGTCATGGTCAGGGTCTTGCAAAAGTCTGCTCCAAAATGCAGATGATTGCAACATGTAGCAGTAGTTTACATACAGGGATTCTCTAGTTAAAATACAGAAAATATTGTTTCAGTGAAACTGTTGCAACAGCTATAGAACAGTTGTAGCTTTGCGATAGAAACACCACCGGAAAGGTTAGTTCACAATAAAATGTTCAATGCTTTGCTACCTTGTATCTGTATATATTTTCATTTAGTTGTCAAGTATCTCCTTCACAGCATTATGAGTCATATTCTAGGCTTGATTTCAAAAACATTAATCTCCTGCACTTCTCATCAGCTTCACTGGAATGTGTGGGTGCTGAGCACTGCAGAAAATCAGGTCAGTCCTCCCTTTTGATCACACACCAATAACATTAAAGAAGTGGCAGGAAAAGAAGTATTTTTCCCTTCCACCTATAATGTTTTCTTACCATGCATGTATTTTTGATATCCACCAGAAGTATTCCAAAACTTTTGGACGTGGCACAAGAGCATCCATGTCTATGAAAAGACCAGAGAGTCAGGACACACTCACTGCTGGCAGGCTGAAAGCATCAATCCCTGCAGCCAAATACATGTGTATTGTCTGTCTTCCAGCAGACACACAGGTGCAGTACAATCATGGGGTCCTGCATGGTCTGTGTGCATATGAGGAAATGCCAATTCATTGGAATAAAAATATATGACTGGCATATATCTCATATAACAGGACCCAGACAGTGATGGCAATTTACCATTGTCCTAGCAGTCAAATCTTCCCTGAATTTCTGGCACATGTTAGAAGCAGAATCTATTCTAGGTGGAGAATTAATAAGGGGCTGGGGCCAGAAGGATCTTTACTGCCAGCCAGACTGGAATTCTGCAGGCCCTGGGGAGCAGTCTCAAAGACAGTCATGAATGTTTAACCAGGAACAGCACTTGCTACAAGATAATTATCATGCAGGCAGCAAAAAATTGCAGAACACATGTCATTTCTGAGCTGTTTCAAATAACCTGTCCTGTTCTCCTAGTTACAGCCATCCAGTACTCAGTAAGCAACACAACTAACACTTGCTCTTGGTGATAGTGCAACAGCTCACAGTACAGAAAGATTCTGCTCTGCTGTGTCAGTGGGGAAGGGAAGTCATTGCCACTTACACCAGTGCTTCAGGTGGGTATGTAAAAGACAAGGAAAATCAGCCCAGACTCTATAAACCTTAGTCCAAAGTGATGGCAGCACACTGAGGGCAAGCTCTGCCCGTGAAGGTAGCTGCTCTCACATTTCAGGCAAATGCTGAGTTTTGCAGGAAGCATGTTGTGGGCATTTGCACCAGCCACAGCCAGTCAGTGGCTCAGAGAATTTTTGCTTCTCTGTTAAGCAAAGACTCCAGTATATCCTGCATGCAGCCATTCCCTCAAAAAGTGCTAGTATTAAGCTGTAGAAATCTCTTAATGCAGTAAGATAGGTGGTCTTCCCATCTCACTGCACGAGACACAATACAGGACTGAATGAAATGGCAACTATTCTGTTTTGCATCATTGTGACACCAGACAAGAGACTTTTCAAAACTAGGAATCACTGTAACTAAATGACAGAAATTGTACTCTATATCATGAAGTAGGAACTAATTAATAGAAGAGAGAATGTTTTCCAGGCTTAGAAAATTTTCTGATGGCAGAAACTATGTTTATAGAAGGAATCCCTGTCCCTGGGGATCCCTGAAATCCAGAAATGCTGCATTTTCCTGTTGCCTTTTCAAACCACACAAAGCAAAGAGATGTAGCAGAAACATCTGCAGGCTCCATACTTCACAGATGTTCTCCTATACTTGGTGTAACCACTCCCTTGTTTTCTAAAACAGGAAGAAAAAAAATTCCTCTGTTCATTCCAGTTTGGTAGCTGCACTTCATCTTCTTTCTCCATAACACTTATCCTCTTAAGGGCACATCGTGCCCCCTTACAGATTTGTTTACCATGACTGTTTTGAAGCAATCACTTTGTCTCCCACCAGTAAAGCTCCATTTTCATGCACCTGGGCCTTAGTAACAGACTCAGTATTCAACAATTTATTCTCTGGGCAATGAGACATATGAAATAGTGGTAGATTAAATACAAATGCCTCCTCCCTTGAAATGCAGCATGAAGAGTTTTGCGAGGTCTGCATCACTGGCTGACAATGTTTTCCAGCTTTTTCAGACCCTATTTTGCAAAAGCCCATGTACTTCATGTGCTGCTTTGGCTGGACATGCTCGGATTTCCCAGCTGTGTCCATGTTTTGAGGTCAGCTCCTTCAACAGAGAAATTTTTCCTTTCCAGGCAGAGGAAGAATACAAAGAACAGAGTCAGGGATATAACAATCCCCTATTATAAGAAGCATCGACACAGCCAGTACTAACTGGCACCCATCTCCATAGAAATGCCACGCACTGTAAGGATAAAGAAAATGAGTTATTATCCTTTAGCCGCAGGGGAAGCATCCCCAGGCACAAGGAACAATGTGAGTGAGTCTGCATTGCTGCTTCTGCGGTTCCTGTACTATGGCTACAGCAGTGTTTCCCAACATTCACCCCTTGTATCCCATCCCTCTGGGATACAGTCCGTGCATTATCCCTCACCCGACACATGAGGGGCTCATTCTAGCAGCCATGTGCCCCTTCTGTCCTGCTGTTGGAGTTTTGCACCTCTGCCACCAAACAAAGTCTTCTTGGAAGAGTTTCAGCTCCAGTGCTGTTGCAGGTCTTCTGGATATATCTATAATCCCAGCTTTCTACAGACATTCGCTGGGACACATTTTGCTGTCTCCCAGATGCTTTAAACACTTCTGGGCTAAGATTCTTTACACAGCCGGTAAAAAAAGTGACAATATAGAAATCTTTAACTACTCCAAACATCACAGTAGTATTGAAGAGACTATTATGGCCATCACTTGCACTTTTTCTTCCTCATTCAACAGAACATTCAAACCTAAAGTGTCATCCAGCAGAAAGCTGCAATCAGTGTCCCATGACAAAAAAATAAGAGCCAGGGACATGGCAACCCAGCTTCTGGTATCCTTCAAGGTGAAATGCTGCAGAATTGCCCCTTAGCAGAAAGCCAGTGACATTCGCTGGGATCTTCCCCAAGTAACGGTTACTGTCACTTCTGCAGATCTTCAAGACAGAAGCTACTTGTAAAGTTATTCCCCCTTGTCTCCAGCATGGAGCTCCTGACAGGTTATTCACAAGGCACAGTGCTGTCATTTCAAACGAAAGTTTCTCTGGGAAGAATTTCCATGACCCTTGAGGGGTCTCAATGCCTCCAGGGCTAAGGGGTAGCATTCAACTGTAGGTATCCAGATGAGTAGAAATGCTCACAGAACGAATCCAAACTGAGATTTCTATCACAACCAATTTGACTGCATATAATAGAGTCAATATATTTGTTTAAATTTGGCATTTAACAAATACAAAGTGCAAAATTAGTCAACCTCGTGGCATTTATTTTCTGTTCAAATTACTGAGATCTTTGTCATTGTTTTATTTCGCAGAACTGGATTACTGACTGAACAGAATTGGAGCCAGACCTGTTCTGCATATAGATCTACTCAAGAAAATCTGGTTACTTAAGGAAGCAGTTTTGTGTGTATATTCTGATCCCTTGCTATGAGGTCAAAATTGCATGGCCAGTGAAGTCCAAATTAGAGACGGAAAGCCAGGAGGAAAAAGTGCTCTCTGGTCTCAGGGGGAGCAACAACACTTCTGTGAAACCTCGTGATCATTGACATAATGTTTACTGTTGCAGCTGCAGGTTTAAAGGTGATGGTCAGTATGTAATAAAGAAGGGACACAAGTTTATAAAGAGACAGGGCTCCACTATAAAAGTCTGTGATCTTACTCAGGTCTCAGCCCCTCCATCCTGACTGGCCTCTCTAAGCAGAATGGTTTGGCTCGTTTGGATGCTCTTTGGCACCCAGGTGCTTTGCTCCTGCATTGCTGCCCCTCCAGGCCAAGGAGCAGGGGCTGCCCTGCTCTCCCCGCGCTGCGATGACGCTGCAGTGGAGGAGGCTGCAGACCTGGCTCTCCGCCAGATCAATGCTGACCGAGAAGAGGGCTATGTACTCAGCCTCTACAGAGTTGTCAGCGCCCGAGAGCAGCCGCAGGTAAGTCGCCCTCTTGCTCAATATAGGTTTCTCCCTGTGTCTATTCCTTAGAAATATTTGTTTGAATGAAGAAATATTTCAAAAGGCAAATGCAAAGCTCTATTCATAGGACTCCAGAGGCCATGTCAACTTTATGCACAGACTAGAAACAATTTCATCACACTGTGGGCAATTAGAGAGCAAATCTCAGTCATGACTCTCTGCTGCAGGCCCTTGGAATAGCTCCAGGCATCAGTTCAAATTTGATATGAAACACCACTACTCTGATTTAATTTCATTTTACACCTTCCTCCCACTGCCTTGAGCAGTTGGAGTGTAAAGGCTAGTAAGTCATCGTGTGTTTTTGCACAAAAGATACGAGCACTAACAGGTGTAAGCACATCTTGCTTGGGACCAAGGAATTCCTTTACAGACCTCTAAAAGATGACTCATTCTCCAGAAGAAACCTGAAACCAGTTCAAGGACAAAAAAACCACTGGAAATACCTATAGAATATCACTCACATTTCCTCAAGTATCGTATTCCTCTGTGTGTGCTTAATTTATGACAATTTTGTGCTACAATAACTGAATCTACTGGCACTAACTAGGGACAGCCCGACATGAATTCACAAGGGCCTGCAGCAGATTAGGCACTATGGAAGCCTGCTGCTAGCATTCTGTGCAATGCCTGCTCACTTCCCATAAGCTTACCTGAAACGCTGAGTTCTGACCGCTAAAGAAAATTAGGCTCATTGCCAGATGCTTAAAGATCTGTGCTGGCAAGGATATGACACTTCTTCCTGCTGCTCTTACAAGGACATGGCTCCTGCAGACTCACTATGGACTCCAGCAGCCTGAGATCTCACAGCTAAAGATGCTTTGTGTTTTGCACTATGTTCTCTATATTGCCTTGCTCAGGTGACAGAATGTGCCCACTAAGCAGCCGGATCAGGTCTCTTCAGAATTTTTCCATATGATACATGTGAGCTGGCCCAGAATCTACCTCACCAAGCATGGAGTTAGGTGCTCAGGCCCCTTCCTGAAGGTATTTCATGGAGTTCAGTACTCACACCCCCCACCTCCTGGGGCTATTTCCTATTGACAATAGTTAGAGCCCCCGATGACCACCCTAGAGTGCAGCATGGTGGGTGCAGACATGCTCAGTTATCTCCCTACTTCTCCCTTCACCTGTGCCAATGATATCTCAGCACAGAATTTTTGTCCTTGGTTGTGATTTGTCAGTCACTCAATTTCCTAAAGACTTAACTTACTGCTTTAGAGCAAGCATACATTGTTGATCTGGGGGGTTAATTTACTTATTTACTTTCATTATTTCTTTAATCTATTACTGTATCCTGTAAATAAGGTGTTTCAAGACATTGCAATAACAAACTAGACATTCTAAGCCCTTTGTCCCCTTGTTGCTGCTGCTGGGACTGAGTACAGAAGGAACAGTCAGCAATGTCAGGGGGTTCATGGACAGTAAACAGCCTTATGCCACCTCCCATTCCTCTCAAAAAAAATTAAGAAGTTTTTATTTCCCTGCACCAGTCAGTGGTCCTTTCTCTCACTTTCTTAAGCAGTACTGAGGATAAAAACATTTTCAAAGTTACTTCAAATTCAAATCTGCCCTTAAGCAACCTGTGGTTTGCTTTGCTCTAATTGAAACTAATGAGCCATCTGCTATTAACTCATATGCAAGTAGGACAGTGCTTGCTTTCATACAAGATACTCATGATTAGCTTCACTGACAGGCACTTAACCAAAATTATGAAACATGCCAAAATATTTTATTTCTTTCCCTTGCACCAGGTCACCCTCCTGCCACATCTCCCCTGGCTCCCAGGCTGCCCAGCACACATTGTGGCCTGGCACCAGCAGTGCTGAGGAAGGGATCTTTTTGGCAATGGAAAGATATACAACTTCTTATTCAATACTAAGCAGATATCAAAAGTCTTTTGCATAACTATCTTTTAATGAAAATTAAAATAAGGATGATTAAACCTTCAGTGATCTGCTGAGCTCTGAATAAGCCCCCAGTTATCCTTTCCCCAGGGGAGGATGATACATACAGAAGCAGGTAGACCAAAAGATGTGTAGACTTCGTAATAACCTTATCTGCTTATTAGAGCTGGTATTATACAAGACACCTATAGGCAACAAGAAATACAGTTTGGTCTGCCCCGGTTGCATTTAGTGTTTCTAAGATCACCACACTTTATAATCAATATTCATGATTCAGGTGAGGAAACTCATCTAACACCAAACACATTTGATTATAAGAACGTTCCTTTAATGAGGTATTTGTGTGCTTTTGCCCCCAGAATACCTTAACAAACCAGTCTGAAAGCTCAAGTCACCAATTCCAAATATGAGACTCCTTAAAGAGGCACATTTTTCTTGGCTATTTCTTCTTCATGTGGATAGTCTTAGTGATGGCTTTTTGCTCATAGAAGTCATATTTAAAGTTACAAACTTGTACCAAATGCTGCACTACTCAAAAACACATTTTCAGCAAACAGAAATTACTTTTCGACTGGTCTTACTCTGTGTTTACTGATTTAAGCTGTATTAGCTATCATATTCAAGAGAATTATCATCATGGCATTTAGATATCTTGTATGTAAACAGAAAATTATGATTAGTCCCTTCCACAGAAGGATCTCTGCAGCCAGGTGTGGGGATATTGCTGTGCCACTGCACAAACAGCACTGTTGCACCTCAGCGTCACTCTTTGTCAAAATAACTTTTGATCTTTTCACAGCCTTCAAAATGAAACTTATAATTAAACCTCAGGATTAGTGTAAGCAAACCCTGAGATCTCAGTGCAAGGCATTACCAGATCACTTTATAGAACACTTAAGAAAATAAATACAATATGAAAATAAAAAAAATAGTAGAAAGCATGAGAACTTGCATATGTAAGAATAGAATTAAGAGACAATGGTAACAAAACAATTTAATAACTCTTTATATTTATTTTCTATTAGTTTCACCCTTGCATATTTAAAGGATTTAGTATTACTAGTATATATGGTAGAGCTCGCATAAAATCACCATCCCACAGATCTCTATAGGATGTGATCAGAGTAGTTTGTATCTCTCGATCTGCTCAGAACTCGAGCAGATACCACTGAGTGGTTTTCTAAGCAGTATGAAGACAAAAAAGTCAGCAGCACTCCAGCTTTATAGGCCCTATGGACTGGTATTTAGTCACTGCTAAACAGAAGCCATTACTAAAGCCAAAATTATACAGATATTGCCCCTAGACTTCCACAAGACTGTTGCCCCATTTAGTGTTTTCTCCACAGACCAATGAAATCAAGCAAGGATGAATGAACACTGCTGTCATTCAGTTTTGGTTTTTCTTCCCCTTCAACAAAGACATAATCTCAGTCTAAACATGCAGCTAATACTCACATCTAAGTTCTTTAGGATGGATAAATGACAGCTGCCCTCTTTCCAGCTTTCCACTAAGGATATAAATAAAACATGATCCAACTAAGCTGCATCCTTGAAAAATCTGCTGGAAAGGTGCTAACCCATATCTACAGTGGAAGCAGAATGAGGAGCTGCACCATGCAGCATCTCATCTTCCTGCACTACATGATGCAAGCACTAGATATACAGAGCTGTACTTTTAGTCCTTCCTTGTACTTCTTCCCTAGAAAGATGTTTGGCCAAAAATTGAGCCTGAATTGCTTTGTGCACCTTGTGCTGCAGTGAACGGAATAAAGGTTTCTGGACTTAAGCACAGGTCAGAACTCCAGCACTGGACTGAAGCTTTAAGTGAGTCTGAGACATCCATGTGACTCTGCAAGGTCTCTCACAGCACTCCCTGAGAGCTGAGAGAATATTTAAGCTTCTCTATCAATGCAACCTTTGCTTCTTTACAGCAAGTGTAAAGCATCCACACTTGAAGAAGACACTGCCCTAAGAAATAAGATATTTCTCTTTCTAATGCCCACTGGGAATGCTCCATGTTAGCAGTTTTTTATTAGTTGTGGTATTTATAATCTCATTCTTATTTCAGGCAAAATAACCTACCTTTCACATCTGATAATAAAATGTAGTTGACAGTGAAAACATCAACATGTTTAGTCTTTATTCTTGGGTACTGGTTGGTACCAGAATCAGAAGAACAAAACTGACCAAAGGATTATTCTTTATATAAAGCTGGCTAGCTGCATGATCAAGCCTGTTCTAACAGGACCTGATTTGCCACTTTTGTCACAGAGAGTGTTCAGTTTTCAGGATATCTATGCATTCCACTTGTATGTTTCCATTTCTCCATCTCTCCTTTTTATGAGTCCCTACTTTGTTTGATATAAAACTGGGATGTGGCCCTTTTGTTTGTTTTCAGGAGATCACTGGTTCTGTCTTCTATCTCATCTTGGATGTAGTAGATACTGAATGCCATGTACTCAGCAAAAAGTTGTGGAAGGACTGTAACACCAGACCTGCTCATTCAACTGTAAGGATTTTATGTTTCTACTTAATCTCACATATAATGAGTTATTCAGGTGCTACTGATGACTGCAAAATCCCTACACTCGCATTTTTAGTGGGCAACAAAGCTTAGAAAAAAATCAAAGCCCATTTTACAATAACCACATTTTACTCTGTACCTTCTAATCAGTTTATAGGCTGGTGAGGTCTATTTTAAAAAGTGAAAATTAAGATAAAGTTTTTGACCAGAGCTAATAAAGAGACCAAACTCTATAGCCATGCTAGGACACTATTTAGAATAATGGTTTACTTTTTATGGCAACCCTATAAGAGTTTATTTTAAAGACAGCTTGTCAAGGAGGGAATAAAAGAAACATGCTTTTATATAACATGTGATTTTTGGCTTAGTTTAATTCTACTTTTATTCTGACAACTTTGCCTAAATTGCACTGAAATAGGAGAAAAAGGAAAGTTCATCAAGATAAGCTGCAAAGACAGAAAGTGGTCCAAGACTGTCGCTACAGGTGACCAAAACTGTTCTGAACAAGTGAAAAAAACTCTGAGAAAATGAAGAATGACAAGAGACAAAGTTCATATAAAAAGCCCTAACAAACAAACAAAAAAAATCCAACCAAAGAAACAAACAAAATAAAAGACAAAAGAGGAAGTTATGATTAAATTGTCCTGGACTGCTTCTAAGGCCAATCAATTTTAACGTAGCAACTAAAAATGAGGAAAAAAAAAAAAAATCTGCTCGCTTCTCATTACAGTGTTCTCAGCAGAAAAAGGGCACAAAGCCTATATGGTTCATATGGCTTCAGTGAAGCCAAGAAATGCATGTCCAGAGGCCTTGAGCACACACGTAGGAATATCTAAGAAGGTCTCAGAGAATATACTTTCAACTCTTAAATATAAAAGCACAATGGATATTAACAGGCCAGTATTATTTTTGGCCAAAAAGTCTGAGTTTTTTATGTGCAAGGATGACCCTATCATGCCACAAAACTTGGTTTTATGGGTCTTCCTACCACTCTCCCTACGATTATAGGGAAAAGATGGAAGACAGCTGACTGGATCCAGACACTCTGAATTATGTCTGGGATGAAATTCCAGGTTCCAGACATAGACCCAGCCTGGACAGAGACCCAGGAGCACCCTGTGACACTTGGGCACTTTTCAGCTGCCAGAAGGGTGGCCCTGGGCAGGCCACCCAACAGTCAAGGACTGCATCTGTATAGTTCAGAATCACACCAGGGGATGAGCTGGCCTTTTATTTTTAAATGAAATGCTTAGAAATGTGCATTTTTGTCATTTGAGTATTCACAAAACTTTTGTCTTGAAATGAATTCCATGATTGCAAGAAGAAAATAAACCACTCCTGTCTAGTACTAGATGATCAGTAAAGGGTGCAATACTAATTGTTTTTAAACGTTTATATTGTTTTAGGTTTATGGTCAATGCAAAGCAATTATCTATATTAATCAGGCAAGAAATATTGCTCATCTGAATACTTATGAGTGCACTTTACAACCAGGTATGTCTTTAACATACACTTTATAAAAGAACTGGAAAAATTCTTTGCCAAATAGCATTACTTTAAATTTTAAATGTAATTATGACACCGCAGTATCTCCATTAGCTTCAGCTGCCCTGATTTTTTCAAGTCAGTGATCATAAGGCCAGGGAGGTGCTGCAGCTCAAAAGAGTTCAGTAATAACTGTTTTAACCTCTATGACACTCAGCAGAGGCTCTATATGGGCTTTTACCCTCTGAACAAAAAAACATTTTTGTGGGTTTCTGAAAGGCAAGGAAAAACAGCAATCCCACTGTCAATAGGCTGAATTTTTCATTCAGGGTCTGCCTCCACTGCAACATTTTTATGGGTCTGCAAATAAATAAAGATTCAAAATTATGGAGGGGTGCACATCATATATTCTTACTCCAGAGGAGTGGAGGACAAGTGGGCAGGGTTGGGGGCATAGATGCATTTACAGTGACCTACAATGTCAGCATGCTTTCATGGTTATGCCTTCTCTAAAGACATTGTTGTGTTTGAATAAAAAGTTCCACGCAGATACATTTGGTCAGTATGTCCTGACTGCCCAGTTGATGATTCTCCAACTAAGCCTGAATACTTGGAAACTGCTGCTCGAAGTCTTGCCAAGTTCAATGAAGAGAGTGAAGAAACTCATTACTTCTCTGTCCTCAATGTCACAAGAGCTTCAATGCAGGTAAACCAAGGCTCATGTGACTTGTTCTAGCCTTCAAGAATTCTTCTTCATAGTCCTGATCTTCTTGATCCAAGACTCTGATTCTGTTTCATGCAAAAAGAAGAGGCTTTATGCAAAAGTCAAGACATAGACTTGCTCTCAAAGTTCAGAAAGGCTTCACTGTTAACTATTTCTTCTTCCACCACCATGAATTCACAACTCCCTAATGGAAAGTATTTAATAAAGCACAGTCATACCTTCCAATACATACCTGTAATTCACTGAATGAGTCTAAGCATGGTTTAGAACTAATTTTAGACTAACAGAGAGCTCATAATCTCATGGCTAAGGCCTCTTTGTTTACCACAGTATTATCTAGTCTCTCTAAAATTCAGTATGTGTAGACAGCAAAGTGGCTTTTCTTCTTTGTAACTGTCAGATATTACTACAATATACTATTTAATCACTTCCATTTTATAACCCCAATTTCAGAAATAGTAAAATTATCCTGTTCATCAAAACTACCAGAAATTGTCAGCAAGACACTGAAGAGCGTCTCTGGCTATGTTGTTCTATATGGATGCTAACTTATGACAAAATCTAAACCCATTTCCACTACGCCAATCCATGAGTTAAGATTGTGCATTTATAAGGCAATAAAGCAGCAGTGGCAAAAAACCCATTCACTGTAACACAACTAACAGTAATGCCCCAAGTATCACCTGTTCCTTCTAGACTTTTTTCATAGGAGCAGGAGTTTTTAATATATTTCAAGGTCAGTAGAATTCTTTATTCTTCTTGACAAGAAGTTCTAATTGCCACTGGCCTCTCATTTACAGTGGGTCATTGGTCCTGCATATTTTGTGGAGTTTTTAATTCAGGAGACATCTTGCTCCAAAAGTGACACAGTCGCTGACATCTCGATGTGTGAGCCACTTCCACCAGAAGTAGCTGTAAGTATTTTTCCTTGTAGGAGCACCAGTTTTCCAGATACTATGATTCCTCAGCGAATATTTAGTATTTATCTCCTTGGCTCTTTGCAGACAGGAACCAAAAGCCACAGTCATATTTTTATGGATCATAGTTCTGTAGTGTCTTGTAACTCTACAGACTGCTTTAGAAGAGAGAAACATTTCAGCAAAAGTTCTGAATTCTTACCAGAAGTCCATATGCAAAGAAAACAAAAAAATACCATCCAGAAAAAGGTGGAGTAGCCATTGCCTTACAAAACTGAACGAGTCTAAAGGATTTCTTTGAAAGAAGCAGACATAGACAATAAATCACAAACAGTGCATGAAGAGTATACTACAGTCAGGTCAGCTAAAGAAAACATTTAGGAACTAAAGGAAAAATTGTAAGAGAAACTGGAAAACTAAACTGAGTGTGTTGTCAAGAAATAACATTTCAAGCCCCAGCTTACGTGAGATCCAAGCCATGATACCTACAGCCCTGTACAAACACAACTACTAGAATTAGCATTTTTTTCACGGTTTCTTTCACTAGTATGGCGTGAAATTGGTTCTGTGTGGAAAATTATATTATGTTCCACACACAATTTGCCTGCATAGGGATATTCTGCTGCAGGAGAACTTAAGCAAGCTGTTGTAGTTTGGCCTTAAGTAGCGAGCTTAGTTTTGCTATTGTGTTACCTAACCCTCCTTTGCAAACACAAGGCCTTTATCAAAACACTGCCTGCCTTTGTGAGGTTGCCAATCCCAAAATAAAAGTTTGCCCAAGCTGCTTATCCCTACAAATACACTTAGAAGCTGTAACTATTCAGTCTTTCATAATCACGTCTTTTACAAGATAGGAGCTTAGTATCAGGGCTCCATATGAAAAAAATGCTTGTATTTTCTTCTTACAGAAAATCGGTTTCTGCAAAGGCTCTCTATTAAAAAGTCATGTGGAACAGTTTGTCACAACATCCTGTGAAATCTACAATCATCAGGTATTCTTAATATAATCTTAATGTTGCAAGGGTAATACTCCTTTACAACACAAGTATTGAACTTTTGAAAGCCTAGCCATTTTTAAGTTTTCTAATTCACAAAGACATGTGCTTCAAGAAAGTGATAAGGCCAGATCAGGAAAAAAAATCTCTATTGTGATAAAACACACTGTTGTTGGGTGGATAAAAAGGCAATAGAGTGAGTATAGAGACAATCATGCAGAATGCTTCTGAATGCTCCACAATGAAATTGTAAATCACAAAGGGAATGCAAGGGGATATTACTGTAGTTACCCAAGTTTCATGCACCCATCTCCACTGGCACAAGAAGTAGTTACATCCATTTATCCTTTGAGCCTCTGTTCTGTAGCTGTTCCTGGAGGACTAGAGATGCAGCAGATCCTTAATGTGAAGGGTAATCTTCATATCTGAAGGAATTCGGAATTGCTTCAATTTAGATAATGCTTATTCCTTGCTATTTAGGATCCCGCCACTGAAGAGGAAAACCAGGAAGCTAATCAGACACCTGGAAAATCCAGGGAGGATCAACAGACTTCCCCTTCAGATGCCAATCCTTTCTCCCCATATCTGGAAAAAACAGTGGGCTGGGTTAAAATTCTACCCCCTTCAAATGAGGACATCACTTTCCATAGCCTACGAGAAAGTCAAAATGAACATAAAGACGGACAGCCAGTTCCTCCTAAGGCTGTGGGATCGGCCCACAGTAGTGATAGAGAAAAGACTCAAGTAAACAAACCAGACTTGACCAAACCAGTCACTGGACCAGTTATTTTCCCTTTTCCTGAAGAACTTTCTCTATCAGATTCATGTCCAGGAGAAGCAAAGCAGACAGATGGCATCCTCCATCCTTTGATAACAAGAAAGCCTACTGCAGTCTAGCCAGCACCCAAGCAGCCGAACTATCTGCAACAAAATAACAGCCAAAATGGCAACATGGTTTTCAATTTGTGTAACACCGTCAAATAAATAGTTTATTATAGTCTTTATCTTTGGCATTCTCAGCTCTATGAAAGCACAAGAATAGATTGGGAAAAGAAATTTAACTGGGGCATTTTCCAATAAAGTATTTGGCTTTTAATTCTCAAATTCCCCCCATCAGGCAGAGCACGAAGGAAAGGTAACTGTGGAAGATAACTTGCAGGGCTGGGATAGCCCAAAGACATCAGAAAAAAATTATCCTTGGTAGCAAAATCTGTCAGGGCCCAGTGCGGGATGGCTGCTCGCAAGGGATGGGGAGATGGAGCCAGGTGTGACAGCCAGGCTGGGGACAGGGGCCTGTCCTGTGGTGCCTGAGGGAGGCGAGCAGGGCACACTCAGGGATGAAGCCAGGTTGTAGGAAGGAGCCAGTTCATCCCCTAAGTTCAGGGGCAGGGAGGCAGGTCTGAGATCAAGCCATGAATGTGAGTTAGCAAGGCATGGTCAGGGGCTGGTGTGGTTATGGTAGCCAGAGCCAGGCGTGGCCCAGAGGTGTCCCAGCAAGTGTGCAGTGCCCAGAGAGGTGTGAGGGACACGGGGCTGCAGGTCTGGACTTGGGCCAGGCACAGACACAGATGTGATGCAGCAGGAGCTGGAGCCCAAATGCTGCAGCCTCGGCCTAAAGCAGCTCCTGAGGGAAGCAAGACGGGCCAGCCCTGGCCATGGGCTCCTCCCAGCACCGTCCCCAAGGTCACCAAGGAACAGCCCCGGTGTGCTGAGCCCGGCGCCCGGCACCAAACCCTCCTGGGGCCTTAGAGCATCACAGCATGTGACTGGGTATGGACAGGGAACTGCACTGCAGCCCTAAGTAGCATCAAAACCTAGTGAAGTTTTGCTGTTTTGTGAGTAAATTTCTTGATTATAATGTGAACAGCTTAGCCTATTTTTTTATTTCCCGTAGAAAATCTCAAGTAAGATTATTTTTTTCTTAATGCTTCATATCTCACTTAAAGCATGTAGAAGAGCCTACACACGTGTGAAGCCTCTGCACATAATTCTGGCTGGTGGAGAGTCAAATCCATGTTATGCTCTAGTGATGCTGCTGTGCAGGAAAAACAATGATTTAAAAAACCAGCCTAATACTTTCTTGAGATAGGTCATATTAACTGCTTTATAATAAAAGCCACAGGGACACTCCACAGCCTGCAGCCAAGAAAAATCGATTTCACTGAAGTCAGACATGGTAATTGTACTGACAAAAACAAATATAAATAAATGAGAAGACAAGAATAAAAAGAATGAACATAGGAAAGAAATATCTGCGGCCACGAGTACACTGATACTTGCAAAAATTAAGGGGTTTGTATGAGACCATAAAGCCTTTTTCCAGTTGCCACCAGATCTGTAAAACCATTTTTTTCAAAACAAAATCAATAAAATACTGTTTTTGAAGCTTTTATGATGCTGTATCACTCCTAGAGATCCTGCATAATTTCTACATTTAAAAAGCCTCCCAACAAAAAATTATGTTTTTCTCAAAGCATCCTAGCATTATGCAAGTTGATTAAAATGTATTATTTTATTATTATAAATAAAATTAAAAGTATTATTTTGAGTGGGACCAAAATTATATTGAAATATTGTGTGGAATTATAGTCACAGAAACTGTGTTTGCATTTTCAGTCTGCAAAACTCTTGCAAACATAAATTTGGTATAAAGAAGTGATTTAATTGCTTCCAAGATTAAAATAAGCCAAAAATTGATGCGCGAAACATATCAACTGAGACAAAAATAATTCCATTTCAATCCTACATTATGAGAAATTTCAATATGTCTTGGTTTCATTCATTTCAGAGTAGAAAAGCTTTCAAAATCAGATCGTTCTTGAAAAATCCTAAAATTCAAATTCTATCTAATTTTATTGCAGTAGGAGCTCTAGGTTGTGTCAGCATTGCCTTTTTTATCAAGTCATTGAATTACAGCATCTTGTTTTTCCCTCGGAAAGTTTCACCTTTGCCAGCCCAGGTTTCTCTAACACAACCAGTGTGTTCTCCTTCCCTGGACAGGAACTGCTGATTTGCCATATGTCAAAATCTGGGATCCCAGGCACTGCTCCATGTCCTCACACAGAGCACCCATGGCTGCCTTTAGTGAGTCAGGGAACAGAGCACTGGGGCAACAGCCTGTCAGGGATTTTCGAAACACAGGGTTTGCCCTTCTTTTCAGTTAATCACCACACTTCTCACTTCTGCTGCACAGTCCTTTCCATTAACTGTTTGCATGGTGATTCTATTCTCACTGTGGCTCCATCAGCTTCATGAGGCTATTGAGACTTTTATCAACATACACTACCAGAATCTTCCCCTAAAGGAGCACTGAGGAAGAAATCAGCTTCATTAACTGCTAGTCACAGCCAAGAATACCCTATTTCACTGAGTTCTTTTTCTTGACTATAGCTCCTTAAAACAGTAAATTGAACAGCCACAGTGAGTGAAGATAAATGGAGTGGAGCTGGTGTGACCATAAGCAGGGAAACTGGAAAATCTGGATGCACAATTTGAGCATTCCATTTGGATACTGTGTAGCCTGTTCTGCAGATGAGGCTCAGAAATCACATTTGAATCAGTAATTTTCCTAACTTGAATCTGGGATTTGTATTCAAAGACTTCTCTGATTTAAAAATAAACTCCAGAAGGGGTGTTTATCTGAGCAGTAACTGTACCTTCAGCAGAGATCAACAAAGCACCAGTGGTCAGTGCAGTCATGAGCATTTCCTCTATTTGCTGCGGCCACTCCAGCACAGAGTCCATACTCAGTTTCAGTGTCACCTGGGACAGTGTTTACCATAATAGAGGCCCAGTACTGATGTCCAAGATTAAATTCCTGAATTACAAGAAGGAGTCTGAGGTTGTATAGTTTCTGTGTTTCCTTTGTCCTCAGGACATACCTGGATACTGCAGCACTCCCATATGGCATTGATATTATTAACAGCTGGTAGCATTTAGCCATCAGGACTTCAAATCCTGCTGCTGATTCAGCACCTTTATGCCAATCTGTCAGTGGGCCAGCACTGCAGCATTCGCCCTTCAGCACACCCACATGGGCAGCCTATCTTCACACAGTGACTCTGAGACACAGGACTGCAGGAAATCCTCTTAAAAACATGCCCAGGTCGTGCTGAACCTCTCCATCTTCTAACCTGATCTCAGCTTCCAGCCAATGTGAGCAAAGCTGGGCAGTAACACACCCTGTGTCCCTCCAGCCACACCCCAAATACTCCTCACCTCTTCCCAGGACTCTGTACTGTTACGTGCTGCTTGTCCTTGTCCAGCAGAAGACAGGCCAGTGACACAAAGAAGTCCTTCATCCAATACTGGAGATGAGAAGCAGATGGATTTGGGCAGACAATTCCCAATTCACTTTTCAATTTTTATGGTTTTTCAACACTTATTGATCATATGATATCATCCATTAATAACTTGTTATCTAGCCAATGTCCAGCTAAAATGTGGTCTGATGTTTATTTGAGCAAACATTCCAATTTCACATGAACAACGTTTTTTATTCAGGCACAGATAAATGATGGTCAATGACCTCCAGGACAGCTGACATTTGTATCTGATATTTTCAAGCCTTTACCTCAGAATATAGGTGAGGCACCATGAATGCAAGAATAGGAATATTCAAATGAAAGAGAAGATTTTAAAAAGCAAGACCCAGACACCAAAGTTCTTAAGATGGGTTTTAAAAGCAAGGTTTTTATAAAATAAACTAAATATAAATTCTATTTGTGTGACTTCAGAACCTACTATTGCACACATTTCATAGTTAAGCATTTTCTTCTGCATCTGAGATGTAGAAATCCCTCTGACTCCATTCTTAACATCAAATTCTTAACCTCACCTTTTCCCCCAGCCTCTTAAGCCCCTCTGCAAAAAGGTCAATCTTTCAACATATCCTTACAGTCATCGCTTTACAATTAAACTGTTTTTTTCAAAAAAGCAGTTTGCAGCCAAAGACACTGAGGACAAGACAAGGAATACTGACACCTTTTTTATTCCTTGTATTAGTCCTTAAGACCTCCTAAGCAATGAGACTTCTGTAACTACATTGTCAACCTGATCGCTTGACAGTTTGTCTCCTCCAAATAGCTTTTGAACTTAAGGTCTCTTGGAATGAAATCTGATAGACAAGGTGATGAAACTTCTACAAGTTTGATAAAAAACTGGTGACTGGTAAAGAAAAATAAGCTGCAGGCAGAGAGAGGAAGCTGGAGTTGGAACTGCTGCTCTGAAAACCATAACCAAAGCAAATTTGTCTAACATTGCATTTGCATTAGGGGCATCCTGTTTACACTCAGCAGATAAAAATAAGACATGTCACATTTACATGTTTTTCCATCCTACTTGGGGGCTTTCCTGTTACGTGCAGCGCCACCCCAAGAACTGCAAATCTTCTTTGGTTTTTGCATCAAGACCAATAAGGTCTGAAGCTCTGGGGAATTTCAGACTGAAATAAAAGAACCCAGCCCAGAATTCACCTCTAAGCAACTGGAACCACATGTGTCTGTGTTAGCTGGGCTCTGGCTTGAGAGCAGGAACAGGAGTGGCTGCACAGCAGCTCAGTACGAGATGGGAAAGGCTTTGCTGCCTGCACAGGTGACCGAGCTGGTGCCTTGTGGTGACACCAACCTGGGCATGGAGCGCTTCTGCAGAAGGCAGAGAACAGTCTCCTCATAGCAGCTGCGCTCCTAAGAAACCAAGGATCTCTGTAAATAGTTACAGCTGTACTTCAGGAAAGGAGGAATTGGTTATTGCATATAATGTCCTTTATGTGTCAGCTCTCCTTTCCCTATCCCTCTAGTTTAAAGTTATATTTATTACACATTTCATACACCGTTTTTCAAGTGGGGAAGATAAGCCTCTTTTTGATGTGTTCTCCCAGTGCTCTGGAGAGGTTTAGGATGGATGCTTATTATCATATCCTTAAAGTTTGGATGTGGATCACCTCTAACTGTTGCAAGTCAAGCCTTGGTGAAAGTCATAAACGAGGTTTTGATACACTACACAAGAGAAATTTCTATTCCTTCCAGCAATCTGTTTACAGAGATAGCTTCATTAAAGCAACACACAAAACTTAAAAGTAATAAATATAAAAACAAGATAAGTTTTTTAAAAGATACCAAACGGAAGGAGAAGTGATAAAAATAAATTATCCTGACTTAAGTACAACCAATATTTAATTAACTGCTCTTACTGTGCCTGGAGTTCTTGTCAATGCTTTACTTTAATAATAGAGTCCAATCTTTCTTTTCCAAAGAAATCAAGGACAAAACTCTCTAGAGTGGGAACAGAATCTTACTTTATGTCCACAGTCAATTTTGCAGGAATTGCACATTTTCCACTGTTTATTCATACTGTTTCAATTTCATGCATAAAATATACATAAACTATGGGCAAAAAAAATGATGAGTGTCACAATGAACAACCCAGAACAGAACAGGAAAAAAAGAATAATCTGCAAACAACAGAAGGCTGAGGGAATTATCTTATAAATCACCTAATCCAATGCCTTTCTTCAGTGTCACTGCCCATTTGAAAAAATTAACCAGTGTCGTAATAAATAAATTGGGATGAAATTTGGAACACAGCAATAATGGGAATTTTGTTTTTAACTGATGAGATATATTTCAAATGTCTTTGATTATTTACACAACATTTATTACATTGCTTTTTTTTCCATCTTCTGGAAGAGATTCTGAGTAATTACAATGAAATATGATAAAACCAAACCAAAAGAAATCCCTATTTCATCAGAAGAGCTGTACATCCAGCCCAGTATCCATCTTTCCCAGTGGCAAAAGACAATTGTGGTTAGAAGCTTATGACCTGCCCCTCTCTGCAAACCTTTCCCCTTGTACTTTTCCAGCACCCAGGATCATTGTAGCAGGGACTTGAAAGGGTACTCTTCTGCTGAGTCCTTCTAGTATCCAGGTAAGGACCTGCTGCCCATGGATTTTCTAAGCAATTTCTGCCCCCAGTGACAGTATTTGCATCCAGACCTTTCTGTGGCAACAAGTTCCACAAGTGCGGGGACTACTTTTAACCATTTTAAACTTACTTATGATGGTTTTGGGGGCTCCTGGTTCTAATATTGTCAGATGCTCCATCTAGCTTATCTATTACCAGAGCACTGTTAAGTGTGTGAACTATGAACAAAATCTACTGCTTCAGCTCAGCTCATTTTAAAACATGGTTTCTTAGACAACAGACATGCTAAGAGGTGGAATTTTTTTAAATGAAGATTAATGAAATGAGGCAATTGATAAGGATGATTATGCATTGTATTTTTGAAAGTTTCTCAAAAAAATAAATGAAAAAACCCTTCATGGTCAAACCAAGACAAACCTTCATGTAAATCCAAGTCATAGAATTGTACAATGCTTTAGGTTGCAAGGGACCTTAAAGATCATCTAGCTTCCAGCCCCCAAGTCAATTATACAGCCAGCACCTTTTCTGTGAGAAGTTAATCCAAACTTCACATCAACCTAGATTTGGAAAATTCCTCATCTGAGCCTGACCTTGTCATTTTGGACTCATTTTACATTTTTGTATTTTCTTATTCAGTGTTTGAATTTTGTATTCCATCTTCAGCCACTCCCTGACAAGCAATTACTGTCTTTTAAGAATGTCTTAAATTACCCTGAATAAAAGATTTTGAATTCACTGAGACAACATCTCATCCTTTCTGTTTAGGAGAGGATGTTGGCATATCCTTGAAAGGATAGTACTGCATTATTTTATTAAATACAAAAAGAAAAATTACCAGCAATTCTCTAAAGAAGTCAATGAAGGCTCCCACAGCCAAGAAGCACACAGAACTGCTCGGGTTGAGAATGTAAAGGCAACTTTATGTAACATTTTGCCATAGACTACATGGGTATTAGGCCAGCCAGTCCCTTTCTGAGTACCACTCTGAAATGATGCAAAACTGATAGAAATCTGCTCTAAATTTTCTTGAGCTGGGGGAGTAGCAGGTACTTACAGAGTAGCTACAGACCACCAGCCTGCAGTGCACCTTGAGCTATATTCCTTTTCTACATCCAAATTAATTCCTTTTTTCCCTTGCACTAGTTGCTTGGTGGTTTAAGGATCTGTAAAAACAGGGATATGGGTATAGCCATAATTTAACCACAAGTATTTCAGCATATTTTCAGTTCAACTGTTTTAATAACAAACAGAAGACTAAGATTGTGTAATATTTGCACACACAAACTGGACCTTCTTACTGCCAGGCTCAGCCTTAGTTAGAAGTAAGTACTTTCCAGGGTAAAGCACCATTGCACAATGGCTGCTTAAAGAATCACGAGTAGGCCCTTTGATGGGTAGTACAGAGTGTTATAAAGCCTTCTTTCCTCAAAATCTGCTCAATCACTATATAATCATTTACTTGCTGTTTGCAAATGTTAATCCAGGGTCAAGGTAATGGCTGTCTGACACGACATTTAAATTTATATAAAACCATGCTCTTTTAGCATTCATTTATGACTTTGGTGGGCTGCTCTGATTGAAAAGCAGGCTGGCTTTATCAGGGCATGGGCACAAGTGATCTAACACTGCAAACAAAATGCTGCTTCTAGCTTCAGCTTTTTTTCTAACACTACTGCAGTGCTCTAATGCCCAAAATGAAGCAAGCATTACACCTGCAGACTGTAACACCATTGAAAGAGATGCAGGAGTGGCCCTGGATTTGCTCAACAGGCATCGCAGAGATGGTTATGTTTTTGGTTTATTCCGTGTTGCTGATGCACATGAACTACATTTAGTAAGTATGAACTTAAAGGCTGATTTACACAAGACTGTGATTTTAAAATAATGAGCCAGGTCATTAAGAGCTAATGTTTATTGCTTTTACTAGAACAATGTTGATGTAATCCAATGAATCAGCTGTGATTTGCACCACCTCAATATTCATTTGTGTATGATTTATTGCACATAAGCTTGATTTCAAACAATGCTGAATGGCTTTCCTTCTCTTGGTCAGCAGGATGCTTGCATAAGAGATATTCTGAACAGCTTTACACAACTCTGGAAATTAATCTGTCCTGTCTGATGTCTAGTTTCAGATGTTATACTCAAAAATTACATTCAGAAGGTTTCTTTAATCTATGAATGTCTAACATTAATTAGACCAATGTATCCTGCAAGATTGGTATTTTGTTATTATCTTAATTTCAGAGAGAGCTGAATAAACTGGTAGAAAAGGAAAAAGCCAGAGGAAGTCAAAGGAGTTGCTACTCTGCAAAACAGGGGAGGGACTGGATAGGGAATCCCTATCAGTAATTTCCTGTTTCCTTTTTATTTCTACTTCTGTTTTCTAGAGAAGATACATAAGCCTTTCTCAATGACCGTCAAAATGCCAAAACAAATCAATAGCAGAAAAAGCAACAGAATAAAAATGTCTTTAACTGGTAGCTTTTAGCTGCTTGACTATGAAACTGGTATTCAGGCACACATACACTGTCCCAGAAGTCTTTGTATGGCAACAGAAAAAACAGCCTAGTTTTTGATGGAACTGCTTTGTACTGCCTGTAAGGACAAGTAATGACTCAGAAAGTGACCCAAAGCCCAGGCTGTCACAGGTCTTCAGGTACACCTGCAAAAAAACCTGATGGATTATTTTGCTTTTCAAAGACAAGAATGCAGCAAGTTATACCATTGGGTTTTACACAGTAGCCAGGCAGTTAAAGAGCTTCATCTAGGATGGATTTCTTCTGCAATAAGAGATTTAAACTCTGAAGTCTCCTGTCCTTGAAGAATTCTGCTGCCATGTGTATGCCACCCCTCTGAAGTGGTACCACTAGGCAGTAAGACATACGAAATGTGTTGGATGAATGATAAAAAACAAAGTTGTGTCTAAAAAGAAAAATCTCAGTGTTTCTACATTTTAAGCAACTATTGACTATGTAAATTATAAACTATAACTTGGAATATGGACTAGTGCTGAGGATTCACACTTCCAGATGCATGTTATAAGCACTAGACTACCACGTTTATGTTTTGCTGTGTACCCTTAATGAATTTTGCCATCCTTGCAGTCCAGGGCCACAGCTTCAGCTGTCATACAGTGTCTACGAGAACAGAAAAGACACTGCTATCTATCTGACTGCTGAAGAATCCTCCCTGTAAGGTCTCTGTACCTTCTCAGACCCAAAGCCACCAGATGTGACCTCCTGCACAGTAAATCATGTACACAATTGTGCAAGAACTTTTTTTGATTCCACTGCCAAGACAACATTAGGAATATGTACATAAAAAAACAAAAAAAAAAGAACAAAAAAATAACCAAAAAAACCCCCAAAACATTATTTTTGTTTCTTCATGCAACAGGCTTACTACATCAGTGCCCTCAGAAACCTAAGCCAAGTAATTCCAGCCAAATTGCTTCTGGGTTTACATAGGAGTTCTAGAAGCGTAAGATACTCAAGTATCCACAACAAAGCAGTTCTGGACTTGTGCAGAACTGTAGTGAGCAAAATGCTTTTAAAACAACCAAGAAAGCACCATTTTTCCCCCCCAAGATCTATTGAGTAGATGAACAGAGGAGTTTTCTACTGCGTATTTGGATGTAGACATTTAACACCTATTTTAAAATTAGAGACAATACAAATATTGCAAAAACAGTGTTTAACATGACATTGGTGGATTCTCACTAATGAAAATATTACACTAGACTGCAATAATAAGGTCATATCATACATTTCATAAGGTCATATCTATACAGAAACACTCTGAAAAAGGATGGAATTTCATAAAACCCAAGTACACTTACACTGAAGGGCTTAGCATGACTTTATCTAAATGACAAAATAAAATACAAATGCATTTATTCTGAATGTCCATAGAAAGGCTGAATGAAGTTTAAATAATCCATTCCAAAACTTTCTGTAGGCCACAGAAAATTCTTAGCACCACATCCCATTACACTGCCATCCAAATTCAAATTTTAATTCTTCTAATCCTATTTGCTCAGGAGATAGAATATACTAGAAGAGTTTCAGAGTTAAGGATTCTGACTGGGATTATTAGAGTTTTGGTGCATCACTCCCTGAGTAAACTGAGAAGGAAGCAAAGTTCTGAAAGAGTATCTGGTCACTAAGGTAATTTGAAATGGATGTAGGTACATAATTGGCTGCCTAAACAATTAATGTTCTAATAGAACAGTGCATTCTATAGGAAAATCAGAAAGAGGGAATGGCAACCTTTTAACACTGGCATTTTCCATACTTGATGAATGTCAGATTAACAACAGACACTTCTCACAGATTATCAACAAAAGGATAAGAGGCAATAATTGTAAGTTGCAGGAAGGGAAATTCTGACTATATATAAGGCTAAAAAAAATCATGGAGAAAGTTGTTAAATACTAGAATGGCCAAGAGAGGTTGTGGAATGTCTGTCTTGGTGATACACAGAATGCAGTTGAAACTTTGAAATTTCAGCTTTGCCTTGAGCAAGTGGCTGGGCAAGATGATCTCCAAAGATCCCCTCCAGTCTGAACCCTTTCTATGCTTGTCATCTCTGAAAAACCTTAATAGAGAACTGGGGAAGCTTCATTAAAGATTAAGCATATAGTCTTCAAAAAAAGTTTATTTCAGATCAAACTTCTTGTCTACAAACTCTTTTTTACTTGCACTTCTCTTCCAGGGAAATTCAACGGTCCTCTACTTAACTTTGGATGTGCTGGAAACTGAATGCTCTCTCTTATCCAGAAGACACTGGGAATCCTGTGAATACAGTGACACCTATCCAATGGCAAGCACTGGCATCTGCACCAACTCATACACCAACAATGCACTAACTTGATCTTCATCTGAACTGCCCAGAAATTTGTGTCACAAAATCTCCAAGTGAAGACTGGGCTTTAATATAGCTCATTCTAAACCAAAATCTAATCTAATTCTAGAATTGCTAAACATATGCTAAAGGTTTGGGAAAGGACTGACTCTTAAATAAGAATAGCTTTATTTAACTTTTTGTCTCAAAGGGACTATACTCCACATTCCACTGCTTGTAGCAGAACTTATGTTTTAAGGGTAATTTGCTGACAACTAAAGGGCACTAGAAATTATTTTTTAAGCATATTCCTGGTATATGAGCCAGAAATACCAGAGGTATATTTTGTCAGTTTCCTGTCATAGCATTTCAGGTGGGACAATGTGAAATATCGGTAGTGTCAGGACATGAACAATATACAGCAATATTCGTCCTTTCTCTTGCACTCCAGTGATGAGAACTCCCAGCCCAAAACTTCTGTTTTGATACTATGACAAAGGATAAAGTAGAAAGCCCAGGAGGGCAGAAGAGACTTTTTTTTTAATGGAGAAAAGGAATGGATGAATCCACTTTTGACAAAGATTTGTGTAAACTGGCATTCTAACTTTCCCTGCCATCTTGTCTTATCCTATTCTAAATAAGTATCAGGATGACTAGGAAAGCTGATTCAGTTTTCCATTGTCTACTCAATTGTGCAAACTGACAATTAAAATAAAGGCTCTTGTAGAGAGAGATCCCATTTTATCTGAAGACAAATTTTGCGCGGTACCTGATCAAACATCCCATTAATGACCACATCTGTTATTCTTAGAGGTACTGCACATTAAAAGGAGGTACAATTTCTATGATCACCTACATCCAATTAAATCCAGGGAAAATAACATCATAATCATGTATTCTTTTTTCCTCTCAGGACTTTGGGCAATGTAAGATTATCACATACACAAACCATCTGCTGAAGAAACCTCAACTATATGGATTTAATTGTACACTAAGTCCAGGTAAAATAACCACTACTGTATGCCAATGCATACCTCAAACCAGCCCTCATACCAAAGTCTGTACAGTACCAGTGTATGAAAACCGTAACAGATTCATTCATCTGCTTGTAATTCATATTTTAGATAATTCAAATGGAATGTTAAGAATGAGTAATAGAATTATGGTTACCCTACTCCTCTAAACCAGATTTTATTGATGTCAGATGATATCACCATTCTAGTCCACCAAAATATGATAATGAATATCAGAGCAAATGTAAACTTGGGAAGACTGCATGTTTGGGGTGGTAAGAATCTAAGGTGATTTATAAGAATATCCATTTTCATGGGTTTGAAGTTTTTTCACATTACAAGGCAAACCCATTATTTGTGGAGCAAGGGACAGGTATCTCACTTCCAAGGAAATGCTGCATTTAAGTTTCTTATTATTAGTTCACATTAAGGGCATGGGCACACTCCCAAGAGTATTATTATCCACTGTAATATTAGTAAATTTTTTTTCACAGTTCCATCTGACTTAGTAGAGTGCAAAGATTGTCCTGTGAAACTTGAAGCCTTAGAAGTCACTGAGCAACATAAAGATATTGCTGAAAAGGCCCTGAAGAAATTCAACAGTGAAGGTAACCACACAAACAGCTTCGCTGTGGATAAAGTTGAAAGAGTTTTAAAGATGGTAAGTGGCATTTTCTCCTAGAATTACTTAGAAATGAAACAATTTTGTGAGCAGCTCCAAGACTGTGGGATCAGAACTCGAACCCTTCTAGTATCAGATCCATGATGAAGGTCCTACTTTAGAAAAGACTTGTTATCAACTTAAATTTAGGTGTGTGAAAGCAAAAGGATTTCTCATTTGCTGAAGAACTATGGCAGTGCAATGGCATTCAGAATTCAAGGCCCTCTTTGTGTACATATTTTAATTTTGAATGCCTATTTACCTATCATGGCATACATGAGTTTATTTACTACTGAGCAGACTTTGAGATGGACAGTCATGTATTATCACACTCACATGTTTTTTTCAGTTTCAGACAGATAATTTTTTACTCTTAGAATATTTAGCATATGGGTAGAACAAACAGTGGAACATGCTCAACATCATTTTGACTCTTGCTGCAGAGCAAAGCAGCACTCTGAGGGCGGGAGGTGAATTTGTGCTATAACTCTTGAAGAACTTCTGGGTCTGGTAAATATCTACATATCTAAGTGATGTCAACATGAAGACTTATTAATATACTTCAGATCACCCAAAGGATAACAAAATTTCTTGTTGGTAGATACTGGAGACTTTCACTTAAACAGCACAGGATCATTCTGCCAACACATGTGTCAGCTCAGGACACCTCTGTAATGAGGTCCCATGGCTCCCACCATAATACAGGCTGATCTTAGAAACTGCCTAAAAGATAGCATGCCAAACCCACCTCCCTGCAGCTTTTAATATTGCTCAGAAACCTGACAGTGTCCAGCACTGTAGCCCTGTGCATTATGTATCCCTACTGCCATTTAAAAACGGATTGTTTTCACATTGCCTGGGTTCATGTGTTTCTCCCCAAACACTTCGTTTTCGCACTTCACCATCTTCAGCAACGCTTTACATTGTACCACTGATTTTTAACACCCAGAAACTATGAATTACAATAAAAAACCATACCATAAAGTATGTGCATGCACTTTTAACCAATTTAGTTAAACTAGTGAAACTCGCGTGTGCACACATGCTAAGGACACCTTCAACACAGACTTGAAATTAAAGTACTGCTATAGTTGGAAATTAAAATGAAACACCTTTTTATGGATTTTAATAGTATCACAAAGGCTTTCTCCCATGTTTGTATGGAGTAAGGCCTTCTTAATAACTAATGCCCTTGACTTCAGAGAAAGCAATACTCTCACAGTAACTGGCAGAATTTCACCTCAAATTAACATCAGCACTGTTGTACTATGCAGTCTCATCTCTGGAAAGGGGTGGTTGCCATCCAATAGATCTCTTTACTTTCACAGGAGCAGCAGTTCAGTTTAGGGAGAAGACTCTAAGGACATTACTTCCTAAAAACACAGGCTGTAAAAGTAACAGATTTTATAACACACACATACTGAACAAAGAATTAAAGCAAGCGTTTCTGGAAGCTGTAAGGGTGTGAGATATAAATTATCTAACCTGTTTCCCTTGGTGAATATGTGCATGAAGATTTGAACAGGACAGGTAAGGAAAGCATGAGGTAGATGGGATTTTGACAATAAGATGATGTATGGTTGTTCTGAAAATTACAAGAATTTAAATACATCCAGTTACCATTTCTTCTTTGACCTCTTGGTTTCAGACTGCCTCCCGTGAAGGTCACATTTTAGGATTCTCTATAAAAGAGACCAACTGTTCCAAATCTACGCAGGAAACAGATCAGGCATTGGAATGTGATTTTCTGCATGACTGGCACGCTGTAAGTAAAGTCTTAGAACGAGAACAGATAGGTGGCACCAGGAAGATTCTACCAATGTATTTTCAAGGGTTTACTATAAGCATGTACCCAAACTCAAAAATCTAGCTTGTCCAAGCCCAAACTTCTCCTTTATCTTTTATAAGGAAACAGTTTGAGTCTGAATCTTAATGTGACTGGAATCTGGCATGCTAGAGGCCTAGAGTTTTTCAGGTTGTATCTGGCTTTTGCATTCAAATTGTGGCCAATCCCTAGCAAATCATTCATGCTATGCCCATAAAAACTTTTACACCAATATGAGTCATAGAACCTGAAAAAAATACTTGTCTTATGTCATCCCAGTGAGCTCAGGGTCACTTTTTTCTCTGCTGCAGAGGAATGGAGAGTGGAATAATTCAAGCTCATCTGCAGAAAACTATTCTCTTCACCCCATTTTTCCATTACTAATAGTCAACACCAAAGAAACAGCTAGGCAAGATCTCAATTTCAGAATAAATTATTCCCCAGAAATTAAATTGAAATAATGAAATAAAACATGGAAAAAATAAAACATGTAAAACTTTAGGTTTATATACATTCATCACCTTCTCTGACTTCTTATACTCCAGAAGAGGCAAAAGGTTGTGAATTAACTGGTAAGGCAGCCACAAGTTCACTAGAACAAAGTACAAGGCAAATGGCTATAGAGGGTCTGAATTCTGTTCTCAGTGCTGCCATCGCTGCTGTTTGTGTGTAAAATGCCATTACCATTTGTAGTCACCGATTGTAATATGCTACTAATGGCCCAAATAAATATCAAGACAAAGCATCCAGTACAGAGAGCACAAATAGAACCCATCACCTGAGTTCTGTGCTCTTCCGTATGAGCAATTCCACACACAACGACTGGACAACAAAAAAAGTCACAGCAAACAGGATGCTAAGGGAAGTAATGCAAAAAAATTTCAACAAATTGCTTTTTAAAAAATAAATGGAAGAAAGCTCTGCCTTGAGCTTTGTCTGAAGAAGCATAGCTACAAAGTGACAGGTTTTGAGAGCTTTGAGCAGAATTACAGAATAGTCCAATCTGAAGAGATGTTTGACAAGCAAAGACAGAAAAAAAAAAAAAACAAGGAAGAAAAATCAGACACCCAATGGTACTCATTCTGGAAGCATTAGCAGCTGTCCAATCTCTTAGATACCAAAAGGGAAGCGAGATGCAGAGTAGCAGCCCTCTAGGTGCACATGGCAAAGTGCATCTAGAGCCCATCACAATTAAGAACCCTCAAAAACGGCACATATTTTAACCATTATTAATCACTGACAAGCATTGGTTGGAAGGCTCAGGATCTGGCTAAGTTATGTGAATAACTCAGGCTCAGGTGTCAAAGGAACAGCCTAACTGGTAAAATGTTGAACATTCGGTAGTTTGTATTAATTCAATCACAAGAACACAGATGTGCATTGTGGGCTTTTTTCCTTTTCTTTTGCTTAGCACACCGGATTCTGCAAGGCAAGAATTATCAGTGATGCAGATGAAGCTGATGGAACAGATATAAGCTGTGAAATCTACAATCCCTGGGTATGTATTCAGTTATGGACACATCTCTGGCTGTACCCTCATGCAGGTTACAGCAACCTTGCTTAGTTCAGACTGGCAGATGATCATAACATTCATGCCAATTTTCTATTGCCTGGGTGTGATGCAGCATGTCAGGACAGACTGACCTGCAAGTCCTAGGTCAATCAAAGGACAAATCAGAATTGAGCTGTCCCTACTACTCCTTCCAAGTGTGTCTTCTCTCAGTTCAGTCACTTGACTACTAAGTGTAAGTGAGTAGAGATTGGCAAAAGTTCAAAGCAATTTTAGAAAGCAAGAGGAGGGGAGATGATCTTTATCATATTTGGTATTCCAGTTTATATCAACACAGCTACTCCAGTGTGGATTTATTTTGTTTTGATCTATCACAAATATTTCCCAGCTGGTTATATAATTTTGACATGGTGTATACTGTTTCCAGCAGATTTTCAGTAACTTGGTATTTTATTATCTACTCCTTCTCCTCCATCGTGAAAAAATGCAAATTTTTTTTCCTTAAAGATCATCAGAATTATGAATGCAAACCTACTAACTCTCACCTCTCTTTTCCTCATCAATTTCTTCTGACCTATCAACACATGATTAATACTTCCTCCCTGGTGTTTTCATAAACAGCACCATGGCTGTGGGCGAAGAGGGAAATATTCAGCTCTGGGACATCCACACAGACATCCCCATTATCAACCTTTTGGTCAAAGACATCGCCATAAGCATCACCACAGACATGAATGTCCCCCCTCTTCTCAGTCCAGACCTGAAGACCCTGAGCACAACCCCAAATCCATCAAGGAAGATCAAGACAGCAACAAAGAACTTTCTTCTCCCCCTCCTCCCCATGATGAACCAGACCACCACCATCCTACTCCACCTCCTCATGGACCAGATCATGACCACCCTCCTCACCACCACGGACCACCCTGTCCTCCTCCCCACCATCATGGACCAGATCATGACCACCCTCCTCACCACCATGGACCACCCTGTCCTCCTCCCCACCATCATGGACCAGATCATGACCACCCTCCTCACCACCACGGACCACCCTGTCCTCCTCCCCACCATCATGGACCAGATCATGACCACCCTCCTCACCACCATGGACCACCCTGTCCTCCTCCCCACCATCATGGACCAGGTCACCACCACCCTCCTCCCCACCATGGACCACCCTGTCCCCCTCCTCATGGACCAGGTCATCACCACCCTCCTCACCACCATGGACCACCCTGTCCCCCTCCTCATGGCCCAGGTCACCACCACCCTCCTCCCCACCATGGACCACCCTGTCCCCCTCCTCATCACTGGCATCACTATCACAGACATCATCACAACAAGACAGGCATACCAGGAAAGTATTTTCCATGCCATGTAACAGGAACTGTCTATCGCATCCCAGTTCTAAATCAGCAGGATTCTCTCACACCTCCCACTGCAAACTTTCCTGAACTATCCCAATGCAATCTTTACTTTTCCAGCACTGGCTCAAAACTAAAGGAAACAGCAGATATTCCAAGCTTTCCAGATCACCCTACACAATCAAAATTATGTCCTGGAAAACCCAAGCTTGACCTTCCAAACATTTTGCCTTTATTTCCTCGTAGCTTTGTAACAGAAAATCCTCCTATATGACCTCAGAGAAAGATGTTCCTAGCTTGGTAATTTCAGGGCAATCACCATCCTACAGTCAGAAAACAGCACATGGAGAAGTGGGAAAAGCATTCAATTTCTAGGAAGGAGAATCACTGAAAATAATAATTAAGTATTTCAACCTGCTTCTTCATCCTATCTCAAGCTCCACTGTAACTGAAAGGCTCAAAATTCTGAGTCCCTCAGATAATGGGAACAGATATAAACCTCCCCAGTATACAATGCTCCTTCAGTTCTAAGAAAAAGGAAAATTCCCTAATAGTGCAAATTACCATCTAAAATATTTCAATTTTTTCATCATTCATAATTATAATGTACTTCTCCAAGGAATCTGACCTAGATGAAATGTGACTGCTTTCCATAAAAAGTAATCCATGACACTGCATTCATGTTTTATACAGAATTAAAGAAAAAAAAAATACAAGAATTTTTTCTTGACACAGCCCGTTTTGTTTGTTTGTTTTTTACTACATGTAATTAGCTACTAGATATTGAACTAGAAATTATATTAAAAAATTAAGCTATTCCACACAGCAAGCTCTAGCATGAATTGACTAATGGTGTTTGGGTTAGCACTGTTATCTAGAAGAGGTCTGAGAACTGTTAATGACTTGCTGTCTCACTGCAGGGTGGCCTGCACAGGTGCTTCCATCGCTACAGCTGCTGGTGGTGATATATAGAAATATTGCAGTCAAGGACAGCCCTTCTCAAATAGTTCATAATTGCTCTCAGGGGAAGAGAAAAGCAGATGCATGTAATAACTCTTTCATGTAAATGTTTTCTTTATTGCTGAACCTTCCTCACTGGAAACTGAGTTGGGAGGAGCAGCAAGAAAGAATAGTGGTGCCTCTTTATACTCCAGCCCCCTTCAAGGTCGAGTCCATTCAGACTGTCCAGGGACTGAAGCTGGTTCAGAACAGGTATAAGCAATAATATGAGATTAATCTCAAAAAAGTTAGTAATTTGATAATCCAAATAGCTTTTTAATGGCATAAAGTGAAATACAGTGCAAGGGCCACATTGAAGAAAAAGAAACAAAATGAGGACTCAGTGTGACTGAGTGAAGACTGATTTAGAAGATTTTTAGATTTTTAGAAGTCTGTTATGTATGAACAAAATTATTTCTGGTGTAGTTTATCCACAGCTTCTAAAATGCATTTTCTTTAATTAAAACTTGTAGCAAGTCTAGTGAGTTGGCCTTGGCTGGGTGCCAGGTGCCCTCTAAAGCAGCTCTGTCACTGCCCTTCTCAGCCAGACAGGGGAGAGAAAATACAACTGAAGGCTCATAGGTCAAAGTAAGGACAGAGATCACTCACCAAATATCGTCACAGGCAAAACTGATTGGACATGGGGAAATTGGTGTATTAGCAATCAAACCAGAGTAAGAGAATGAGAAATAAAGTCAAATCTTTAAAACACCTTCTCCCCAGGCTTACATTTACTCCTGTTTTTCTCTACCTTCTCCCCCAGTTGGTGCAGGGGATGGGAATGGGAATCGCAGTCAGCTCATTACATGTTGCTTCTGGCCCTCCATTTTCCTCAGAATAAAGACTCCTTACACTCTTTCCTTGCTCCAGCCAGGGATCCCTCCCATTGGAGGCAATCCTTTATGAACTGCTCCAGTGCAGATTCCTTCCATGATGTGAAGTCCTTTAGGAACAAACTGGTCCAGCATGGGTGTCCTCACAAGTCCTACCAGCAAACCTGCTCCAGCACAGGCTTCTATAAAGTTCCAGTCTGCTCTGGTATGGGGTCCTCCATGAGCTGCAGGTGGATCCTTGCTCTACCACTGACCTCCAGGGGCTGTAGGGGCACAGCTGCCTTATCATGATCTACTCCACAGGCTGCAGCAAAATCTCTGCTCCACACCCACAGCAGCTCCTCCCACACCTTCTTCATGGGCCGTGGGGTTTGCATAGCTGTTTTTCTCACACATTTTCACTCTTCTCTCTCCTGTTCTTTGCCAGTTCCTTTTTTTTTCTCTCCTTTCTCCACTATGTTAGCCCAGAGGCATTACCAACAGCACTGATGGACTCAGTCTTGGCCAGAACTGTATCTATCTTGGAGCTGACTGGCGTTGGCTCTGTCAGACCTAGGAGAAGCATCCAGCAGCTTCTCACCGAAGCCACCCCCATAATCCTCTGCTATCAAAACCTAGCCACACAAACCCAAAACAGCAAGACACAGCTGGAACACAGGAGTCAAGGCAATCCCAAGGTGTTCACAAATCCAAAGCAAAGCTATTTGGTGCCAAACACGGGGGGAGACAAGCACCAGATGTTCTCAGCCAGCTCTAATCCTGGCTTGGCCAGACTCAAATGACAGTGTTGAATCCTTTGTTCTTGGGTGTCACATATCTGTAATGATAACAAAGCACTATGATCACTGACTAATCCATAGTCCAGGCAGTCTCCACATGGCAGAAGAGATGGACTTTCTAATATGACAGTGAAGGACAAGGTTTATCAAGTGCTATTGAAGGATTAAATGACATTCAACCATATGCCTCTGTCCAAAGACTTCTCAAACTCATTCTGAGTACTATAGTTCTTAGAACTGTAGCAGCCTGAACACTAAACAGATCTATAAAATTTACAGGGTTGTTGTCCAGACCTTCATTGCCACTGTGACCTTCTTGGGTGTTTTATTTAAGCCTTGTAAAATTAATTCTCAGTAGCAGTTTAGGTGTTAAGAAGTCAGAAAGCTACAGTCACTTCTTTCTCCTTTGCTTTGCCTAAACTGGTCCCCAGCTGCAGCTATTTATCCTGTTATCTTGATGGCAGGTGGATAACCTTAATGTCATTCTGGTGAACAAACAAAGTTTATTTAGATAAACTCAGAAGTTTATTTGCAGTATAAACAGGGTATGATGAGAACCAACCAACCCCAGCAAACCACTCGTTCTGTTTACTTAGCTATTGCTCCTGAAAAACAGAAGAGGTGACTAAAATCCTGTCAGGTATTCCTTTTCCATTTGGTTTTTAAAGAGCCTTCTAATTCAGGGGGCCTTTTTCATCCAATTATGAAGGCCTTCATTGTATTAGCACTCTGCTGTAGTTTTTTCTCTAGCAAAGCCATTCCTCTTGCATTTGAGTTTTCGGACTGTGATGACCCTGATGTCTTTAAAGCTGTTGACGCAGCACTGAAGAAATACAATGGAGAAACAGCAACTGGTAACCAATTTGCTCTATACGTGGTGATGGAAGCCAAGAGAACTGTAAGTAGACTTTGCAAAAAAAAAAACCAAAAAACCAAAACGACAAGTTGGAATTATTTATGCACTCTGAATCAGCTTATCTCCATCTTGTTTGTAAGGGGGGCAAGTGTGACAGCACAGTATCTTCCAAAAGTGTTTTAAAAAATCAAAGTGACTTGCACAGTAAGATACTTGTTCCTGTGACAAGCAGGGATGTATATTATGTCTTTATCAGCAGAACTCTGCGTACTAGTGAATTGCTTACTAATGCAAGGACTAAAGAATTGAAAATTTCTTTCACCAACACAATTTGTATTACTATTCCACTCTGTTCTCTTTTTCTTTATTAGGAATTCTACCCTTTTCCATCATGTGTAAGGTTTTAAGACCAATGTCAAAACCACACTTATTAAAAAATATGAATATAATCTTGACTTGGGAAGAGCTGCTGCCACAAATAAAAAATAATCACCTGATAAAGTTTGGCAATATTCTGAATTGTTTGTGAATATTATTTGATTGACACCAGACCTAAGTCACAGATCTATCTAAAGGCACTAGGTGGTATTTTAGTCAAATAAAGTGACAGCTAAAATTACAGAAGAAAGAAGAATGCAACATGATCCTTTTCCTGGAGTCCGTCTATATAGCCTTAATCTAAAATAAGAGTATTTACCTCCGAGAGGGATACAAAGATGGTATTACCATAATAATGACAAGCATTATTTTATTTGAAAATAACATTAGCATTTTTTTCTACTGGATTGGATTTTCAGATGTAAACCACAAGAAATCCAGTGTTAGAGAGAATATTTTGCACTCCAAAATCACAAGACACTTTTACCCAGATAGAAGTTGACCTTGGAAAGGAGCCATGCATTTCTAAACACTTACAGCAAACTACCCACATCTCCTGGCGCTTGCCCTCTCGTGTTCCTGTTTACATACTGGGGAGATTTTAGCATGTGGAGACAAAGAGTAAAATCAGAAAACCCTTAATATTAAGTAAGTTAATAGTCTCACTGTTCTCACTGAACTGCATACATCCTTAAGAACAACCAAATGCAAATACCTCTATATCAGAGCTGTAGTTCCACCAACCTTCCTTTTGCTGGTGTTCCCATAGGAGAGATAGGAGTTTCAGAATTTTATCTTAAACAATGTTCTACTTTTAAGAATACATATTTATTATATTTATTATTCATCTTTCCTTCTCCAGATACCCATCTTTCTTCTTCTTAAAAATATGAAGTGGAAATCAATTCAATTAGGACTTTGAATCATTGATCTGATTATGATGTTAAGTAAAAAACAAAGAAAAGGAATCTGCAATAGAAATATCTTCATATTTGAGATTCTTTTTCTAAAAAAGAGTATAGATTTTTCTCCTCACTAGTCTCACAATGTTGAATGCATTAATTAAATAGCTGGTTATTACATATTCATGTACATTCATTATTGATAGAGTAATAAAACATAAAAGCTGAGTAGTGAAAGACTAAACCTGCCCCAGTTAAAGGCATAGCTGCTCATAATAATAATGATGAAATAAATTAATAGCAAATAATACAGAAACAATGTTTTTTCTTACTTTGTTTACTTAATGAGTTGATTTATTCAGATTTAGAACACTGTAACAGAGAACAGAATTTTGCTCTTTTAAAATCCCAAATATTATAATCTGATAGAGTTCCATAAAACTCAATTTCTACCTGCTAAGGATAAGTCTATTATATTTTTAGAGTCTCTTTTATTCTTTTTTACAACCATTATATGAGGTACCTCCACATTTCTTCACACCTGTAACAATACACAACAGGAATTGAGAGAAGGCAGAATATAATTCTGTGTCTACATCAGTGTAAATCCAGTATGTGCCAACCGCATGAGCTCAGCCTCAATTTTTTGGTAGCATTTAGGCAAGAATTATTTAATCCTCCCAGCAGAGACAGAGAACAATAACTGGCTATTTTAGAATAATCAGTGCTAAACTACAGCAGCTGCCTGTATTTGAAAAGTCACATTGGCAGAGCATTTTTAGTGGCTGTAAAATGTTAGTAACTTCTGACTTTATATCTTCTCTAAAGGATGAATCACAAACCTTGCAGTGTTGTCACTGTCACTTATAGGCACAGGCCCACTACTTGGTTTATGGCAAACTTTGCTTAATGCTTTTTATTTCATTTTATTGGATTCCTGAGGCTGTCCTGCCCTGCAGCCCAGCCTTCAATGCCTGTAGAAAACTGCAGGCAGTGCCCAAGGCTGTCTCCAGAGCACATCCCTGCTCACCCTTCCTGGGCAGATGAAGTTCCCTGGCACCACTGAGCAGATTCTGCTTGGGCACTGCCAGGCTGCCTGAGGGCTGCTGGTTCTGGGCTGCCAGGGGAGCTGTACAGAAGGAAAGAGTGGACAGATCTGGGAGGAGGCCAAGAGTGAGAGTGAGGGAGTCAGACAGGAGCACTGTCCAAGCTGGTAATTATGCTAACTATCCAAGCAGTCACCCAAAATGGCTTTTTTTGGAGTAGATTTGAATGAGTATAAAACTTAACCACTTCTTTTTGGTTCTAAACCCATTGGTACTACAAGTTAAAATGAAGGTAGTTGAGCATATTGTATTTATTATATCAACATATTGTGACTGTAGGTAAGGGCTAGCTAATATAATTAGATAAGTTAATATTTGAACTACCAAGATCTGAGAGACCAGCAGCTAATGGGAAACCATACAATGAAATTTAAAGCAACCAACAAATATTATTTACTTTTTTGAAACTCTTATCTTTTCACTTGATTTATTACCATGCAAATGATGACATGTATATTGTTTTAATCCAGGCAGGTCCTGACCCAGAGCTCTATGTAAAATACAGAATACTTGAAAGCACTTGTGCCGCTGAGGAAAACAAACATTGGCAACATTGTCATTACAAAGTATCTGCAGAGGCTGTAAGTATCTGTTCTCTTTACAAGTTCTCTGTGAGAAATACCAGCGTAATGACCAGAACCGCAACTGCCCAGGGAAAAATACAGTAGAATTAACTTTTTAATCTGCATTGCTTTTGAGACCTTATATGACTACAGTACAGAAATGCTTACAACCCCAAAGTTAACAATTATAATAATCCTGAGTCTTCTGTTACAATCCTGAATATATGCAGAAAGGAACATTTCAGTGCGACAATATCAAGATTCACAATAAACTCAACATAAGATTTGCGCACTGTGAGAGTGTAAGAACTGTAAAACTCGGTATTAATTATGTATAATGGAAACTTGCACAACCAAATACTGACATGGAAGCCACTACGGCAGAAATGCTGGCAGAGGGCTTTCAGCTGTGCAAAGCATGTCTGGCTCATGCTACCAGAGGGCACCCGGGGGAGGTGCAGCAGGGGCACACACTGCAGGGAGACTGCACATTCCCAGGGGATGGCACTGCTCTTTCACACAGTGCACATGAAGGATGAGGGTGACAATATAATTTGAATTATGTGAAATGCCATGGTCATTGCTGCATATCTTGTACCAGCAGAGAGGAAAATGGATAAACACATAGTTTATACAGTCTTTATTCATGGGCATGTGTTCCTTTCCATTATTCTGACTGTAAAGTCTTTAATTAATCAATATACATCATACAAATACAAAGCAAGCATTCAAGTCATCTGCTCAGTTTGTCCCCTACTTTCCTCACCATCAACAAAATGATCCTTTTTCAGTAACAGCAAGTTAGACATTACTGCAAATATGCACATGAACTCTTTCCCAAAATCAGTCTGCAACTGTCAGCTGTGTTCAATATCTAAAACACTGTATTTTTCTTTAGCAAATTTCAGACAATTGTTGCTATATGTTTTTGCAGAAAACAGGAGAATGCACAGCTCGAGTTCATATGAATGATGCTGATAAAACAACTAATGTTTCACAAGAGTGCAAAATTTTCTCAGGTACGTAACTATTTGGGACAGCATTCAACAAATACATTGACAAATAAGAATGGAATAAATATAATACTGAGACTTTCAAGTAATTTTAAGGTAGAAGCTCCTCATCATTCTAATCAGACATTTATAAATATTTTTTTGTAAGCAACTATATGTTAAAGATAAAATTTCATTTCATTGTTATATACATATAGACTAAGTCAGTAAAGCACAGGCAGCTTCTGTCCAAGGTAATAAAAATCAGCACATGTATTAAGTAGTAAGTTTCTTTGAGCACTTGAATTATGCCAAGTTAAAATTTAGTTTGCTTAAGACCAAAAGCATACCAATAACTTAAAAGACTAGGTACAACTTCTCACAATTCAACTTTCTGTCCTTACATATTTAAGTATTAAATTGTCCCAGGAATTATCAGAAATAACTTTGTGTGACAAAATTGCACCTGAATTTTCTCCAATCTAAAAATGACTGAATTATTTCTGTTAAAGTTTATGAAAACAAATATTTACCCCAAACAAGAATAGAAAAAAAAAAACCAAAACATTTACAAAATAAAAATCTGGCAGTGATGCAATTATGTAAGAGATTGATCTTTTAGACCTTAACAATAAGCAGCACTACATTTTTCACCTATAATAATACACTCATATATGATTATTACATTCATACAGGAATTTCCCTTATTAAAAAGTGATCAGGTTGTTTTAAAGCTTTCCAAATGAGATCTCTGTGCCTGGTGTTCTGAAAGACATACCCAAGCTTGCTTTAATATATCCATCTAACTATTAACTACAGAAATATTCACCCCAATTTCTGAGATGTTTGGCAGCTGGTATTTGGTTTTTGTCCCTAGATATCTTGTTTAAAGCTGAAATGGCTTTACCTACAGCCAGTGTCCTTCTAGGAACTGCAGTACACAACCTCCATGTTCTGCACTGAACAAATGCTGCATTTGTAGGGCAATGGTGACACCTAGTTGCCAGCAAAAGTTGTGTGAATCCCACAGAGAACACACGGAAAATTTGCATTTGAATCTTTGCTTAGAAAGCAAAAAATCTCCATATATAAATTAAATTAAACAAGTATTCAGCCTAAGGAACTCATCTCTTCTTACCAAGTTATAGCAACTCTGAAAAAAGAATACATGTTTGTTCAGCATAGACCTCATGAAAGTGCTGAGACCACAGTTAGAAGTGGGTGTGCTGTTGATTCATTATCTCCTTTGTGAATGCTTACTGAAAACATGGTCACACTTTTCTGTAAAGTATCTATTTGTCATTACTGAGTCAAAACAAGACATACTAGAAATATGAAGGGCCAGACTTTGGTCGCACCTGACAGGTAAGGGATTTCCTCACCATATTGGTACCACACTGTTCAGCCTCTTTAGTGGAACAGTTTGATCTAACTGACCCTGGACTGGTTTTCTGGCTGGTGCAAATTGGCATAACTTCATTTAAGCCAGTTTATGCCAGCTGAAGATCAGGCACACAAATTTTACTTCAGTTCCATAGAGACCACATATTGTCCCACTTCCATTCTCAAGCTCACTGACTTGTGAAATTGATTTACGTACTGAACTATAAAATTAATTTATGAAAATCCAGTCCATGATTACTAGAAAGGAAAGAGAGTTAATAGGATTAGTAGTAGGAAACAGGAGTTTGAGCATCCCTGTCAAGCTTGTCTATCCACAGCCAATCCAGCTGGTTAAGCCTGAAGGTAGCACCAAGTGGTAACTGGCAGCCACAATGGCTGGCAGGGACAGCAGAATAGTCCATCCACAGTCCCTGGGGCACTCAGAGTCCCAGCAGCTCACACGGGTGAGCCAGAACACTTCTGCTGAAGTCCCTATCCTGAAACGTAGTAAGGACAGCAAGCAGCTGCACACTGTGGGTGAGCTTTGAAGAATCTGAAAACCATCCCCTTAGTTGTAGCCTCACTGGCTCTTCATTGGCTGAATGAGTAATGTACCTTCCTTAATGGTGTCAAAACTACACGCAAGGTTTTTCTGAAATTCAGTAATTGCTGGAAGGGGGTTCACTGCCAAAACCATGCCTGGACCCTAAGGTCATGGATGGCCCCTGTCACCATAACCAGAGCATAACCAGTTCTTAAATATAAAAATGTCTTTTAGGCCTTGAAACTGGAATATAGAGTTTGCTTATTACACCAGTTAAAAGCAGGAAAGGTTCTTGATCACTCCCAGATAGGAAAAATGAAAATCTAAGGCTGTTTTGCATGAAACCCTATGTTTTTTGGTTTGTTTCTTTTCCAGATGTGTCAAAGATAAGACTTACTGAGGCTCCATGTCTTGGATGCTTTCATCATATATCAAGTGATGGTTCAGAAGTGTCAGAAATTCTGAAAAAAGCCATTCGAAAGTTTAACAAGCACAGTGATGAACACGCCCTTTTTAAGCTTGTGGAAATAAAAGAAGCTAAGAGACAGGTTTGTGCATGATTTTTCTCTAAATTTTACCAAAATAATCCAACTCAAAACAGGTACCTTGTTTGTTTTGTGTATGTTTCTGATATTAAAGTGGCTTATATTTAATAAGAAAGCATACTAAATACATATAGAGGGTAGACTCAATAAATAATTATCTTCATTTATATGGAATCATCAACAGTTACATATTGGATTTTCAGAGCTCTCAGCTGATACTATACACTTTTTTTTTTTTCTTTACCTGCAGTTGTTTCTAAGCAGTGTTTAGCACCAGTTTATTTGCATTCTGTTCTGGCACACCCATCCTGTATCATCTTAGATCCTCCTGGGTACTTCCTTTGGCTTTGCCCTGAGGCTCCAGCAGGAGCAGATCCCTCCTAGGGGCTGAGCCAAAACTGCCAGCCTGCACAGATGTCTCACACCCTCCCCAGCCTCTCAAAGAGAGCAGGCATCTCTGTTTCTGCAGGCAATAGGGCCCATTTTTCAGGAGCTGTTATGTGCTACAGGACAGATAAACCCCACATAGGAAAAATGGGTAAGAGAACCCAAAACCCCAACATGCCACTTGCTGCAGATTTCTGTTCATGAGAATATCTGCTTTGCAAGAAATTACTACTCAGGTTGCAGAAATTCTGTGTCATCTGGTATTCCATGCAAGAAGGAATAAGCCTTCCCTGTGAAAGGCTCTCCTATGGATTGGTGTGGCATTGCTAGAAAGTAAAGATTCTTATTTGGTTTTTAACTAGTGTACAACTCAACAGCAAATACAGACCCTTTTCTTTGAACCCGTGTGTATTTACTTAGCCAAAACGCAAATTCTGGTCTCATGTCAGTTTGACTCATGATTTAAACCAGACTGTCCTCTTTATATTTACTGATTTAGTCTTTGTATTTACTGATGGCACCAATCCTCTGCTGAAAGACAAACTTGCACAACATTTAAGCCACAGGACAAAATGTTGCAGACAGACAGCAATCCAGAAGCTGGAAAGAGAACCATCATGTCACCTCTGGCAAACAGAGAAAAGTCAGAGCTCTCCACTTCAATTGATCTGGGATAAAATGTTCTTATATTTGTTTTTCCTTTTAAATCAAATGTTACCTGGCCCAATATGATTTGGAGAGGTTTCATGGGTGAGAAGAAGTAGCCATTGTTAGGAAAATGGAACCACTTCCTGGAGAGAAAATTTTTAAAAAGGATTATGAACCTGGACAAAATAGTGCGTGTGGGAAGGTAAAGCCCAGGATAGACACAATTAGAAGCAGATGATAAATGCAGAACACTCAACAAAAAATGATGCCAGCAGTATAAAGTTACATTATTCAGATACTGTTTCTCTGTGTCCCATGCTCAGGAATGCAGGACTTGCCAGGCTGTGTTACTGTAGTCATCTATCTAGACCAGCTTCCTGTCACAGGGAGTAATAAGTAACAGATCTTTGGAGGAAAGCACAAGAAACCCAGCAGTGTGAGGCTGCAGGCTCGCCAAAAGTGGACACCAAATACAAAGTGCACTGCTAACAAAAGCAGAACTTAATTTATATTTTGTACTGCTAGGACAAGATTTTTTTTGCTGTCCATGAACACACTACGGCTTAAGGAGTGCAAAATTATTTGATAGATAGGAGGCACTAGATGAGTAGTTGTGCTTTCTTTGCTAATCTCATTTAATAGTTCAACTTTCAAGTTTGCATTGTTTTACATAATGTATAACCTAACTATCTCTTCCAGGTGGTAGCTGGATGGAATTACATAATTAGATATGAAATGGAGGAGACTAATTGCTCCAAAGACCAGTTTCAAGATTTAACTCCAGAATGCAAAATCACTTCTAGAGGTGTAAGTAATCATCAAAATCTGTTTATCAAGAAAATACCACATTAACAAATAATCATTGAGATCTGACTCAACAAAATATTTATAGTCTTGCTTCATTTCATGAACAAAGTTTAAATCCAGTCTTATACTTAACTATCTGTTTATGTAACTAGGACATCCATGTCTTCTGAATCAGTGACTAAGAGGACCACTGAAAGGTTTACAGATCACACTACAGAATCTAACCAGTCTTACCCAAATAATAAATCCCTTGAGAAGTTTCTATGCAGATATTCAAGAAGTTACTCATGTACAACCCCAAAATTTATAATTAAAATTAGCACGATTTCCAGCATAATTGTTCAGATTTTCTCAGAAAAGTCAGTAGCTGAATTATTACTTAACCTTTACCACAGTCCAAATAATAGCTTCAAAAGAAATTTATTAACAAATATATATAATCCAGCTAAACAGTGTTGCAAACCCAGGTACTCCCTTGGCTTCACTGACCTGGAACTGAAGCAGCTGCACCAAAAATAGAGGCTTCTTCTCTCAACTGACCTCTCTGAACCAGCTCATGAGGGGATCAGAAAACGATTTTGCAAACACAAGGCAGAGGGCAGGAATGCAGAGTCATTATGAACATTATGGGAGGGGACAGACTGGCATCCGTTTCAGCTGTTGAGGAAATGCACCATTGAGTGTTACATTCAAGAGCCTCTCCTGTCCAAAAATTACTCCTTGTACATCTCAAGAATGTTTCAGAAGTATTGATCAAAAAAGGAAAGAATGAGAACACTGGTAAATAACAGAAGCATGAGAGTCAGACTAGCTGAAGCAAATTCCTCCACTACCCATGTGCTGTTAAACCTTAAGCAAGTTACTTAACCTGCTTGAGTCTGAGTTTCCCCAGCTGTCACCTAGAGGTGATGATTTCTGTCACCTCACCTACTGCAGGAGCACTGCCTCCCTCACATACTGCTTTGGTCACACACGGCTTCTGGAATTAAATTGTAAACACTTATCCTCTGAACTTGCTAGTAGATTATTGACAGATATTATTAGAATACCATATTCCAAGAATATTCCATACCTTGTAATGACCAAATTCCAAGGAAGTTTTCTCATACCTTTATTTAGTTCTGTACTATTAATTTTTAAATGGGAGGGCCAGAATTGCACCCTGTATTCAACACACATATGAACCACTGAGTTAAACTGGGACATTATGTCAGTCCCTTTAACCTGGATAATAAGCCTTGGCATTATTCTTCATTTTTTTTCCTAAAATACTACTAAGTAGTTTTTTTATAATTACATTTTCAAGTAACTGTCATAGCCTTAAGATCTTGATCCTGAATTTTGTCTTCCTTCTCATTCTATAGTTAATTGGGTTTCTTTAGTCTTTAATAAAGGATTTCCTCAAAATCTTTCCTAAAATCTCTTTATGTCAAGAGGTCACTTTACCGACCCTTGTTGATGCTTTGTAGAACTTTGACAAATCTGCAAAATATGACTTCTGTTTACCACAAAACCTCAGACTCTCCTGGATGTATTCATTGCCCCTAGCTCTTTCCTTATTACCTTTTTTAATCACTGGAATGGTGGAATTGGTTTTAGGCTCTATAGTCTTTAAAAAAACCCCAGGATCAATATCTGCTTTCTTCCAGCTTTAAGATACCAAGGCAGTTCTAAGCAAGTTATCTACCACAGTTCCTTCAGAAGACCTGAGAAAATACAAGAAACTCAGTAATGTTTGATTTGATAATTGTGTAATTTTCTTTTCGGTCTTTACAGTTTGAGACAGAAATTCCATGGAGTTCTCCATAAAAGATGATTCTGGCTTGTAGACATCCTCATTTATTCTGTAACGAATGCATACAAATAGTTCATTTGTCTTCTCTTTTAGAGTGTTATTTTCTCTGAGTGGTCCTTTTGAACTCTATTTATTGCCTCTGCAGACTGTCGGTCAGGGAAGGAAGGACGAATTAGATGCATGCTTGACTTATTCTGTTAGCAGGAAGGCATAAAGATGTAAGCTTGCTCATTATTTCTAAATAACAAGGAGCTATTTTGCATTTTTGACTCCAGCGTGTAGCTAAATGTGAGGCCAAAGCGTTTCAGAATCTTCAGGCAGAAATCGTGGATACCATCAGTGACTGCAAGCTTCCAGGTATGTCCTAGGAGCTACCAGTTTTGAAAGTTCCAGTTTCCATCATCTTTTATTGTCATGTATTGTTACTTTTTCCTCCAGCCTATCTGGACATAGATACTATTCCATGTAGTAAGTGCTGCATTCTCACCCATTCAGGTTTTCTTCAACACACACATTCACTGCCAGTTATATGTACCTCTTGTTCACCCAAATCAGGTCTTTCCATACATGTAGCTATTCTCTGTCCATATTTTCTGGCTACCTACAACTGGCACACGCAATTCTTGTTTCTATGAGAAAACTGTTGTTAAGCGTCCATGTGTTGATCTTCTTTTAGATAACCAAGATACAATATTGCTGATCATATAAAACTCAAATATATTTTGTTTCCATTTCATAGACTTAAATATGAAGAATTCCAGACAGCAGGGCTCCATAACTGTTTTCCCAGCCTTTATCTACATTGAATCTTGTTTCTTTGATCTGAAACCTGTTGTTCTCTTTCAGTTGAAGAAACAGTAGCTGCTGCCACTTGCCCAGGTTGCCCAAGGACTATCCCAAATGACAGTCCAGAACTGAAGGAACCACTGAAGGTTTCTATTGAGAAATATAATTCGGAGAGCAGTGATGATTTCTACTATAAAGGTGGAGAAATACAATCGGCAACAGTTCAGGTGGGGAACAGACATGATATTATTATTGGCTGAGTTGAATGTTACCTAAAGTTTGTATTTAGATTTGAAATAATGTCTTTGTCTAAGTGCTGATACATGCAGTAACAGAAATACCCATGCAATTTTTCCTGTAAAATTTAATTCACACTGGCTTGCATTCAAAAATGATTCAAAAAATTCCCATCTCTTGAATTTTCTTTTTTTCTTACAACAAAATTATGTTTAAAGGATGTGAAGAAGGTTGGCTAGGGGCATTTGTTTTCTATGTATCCACCCTACTTTTTACCTTTGTAACATATCTTAAAGTATGAAAGTTTTATTAGACAGGACTACTCCTTGATCCATCACACCAGTACTCTCCATGTTACTTTAAGCAGTGTCCACCCTACAGTTGTACGGTCCAAGAAATGAGGCATCTTAATTTCCCTTAGAAATCTGTTATTTTTGTTAATAATACTCTTGCTAGATTCAAAAAGGACATGCGTGCAGATAAATAGAGCTTGATAAAGAATGAGGAATCAGGATGATAATATTGGTCAGCATTTGCATAAGGTTTGTTTACTGTCCCAACACATCAAAACAGAAGTTTAGGATCGAATTGAAAATTTGACAGTGGAGTAGTTCAGAAAACACTTGGTTATAACTACTCCTGAGCATGCGGTGTCACTGGAGAAGTCACTAAAAGCACATCAGAATTTTTCCAAATAGCTCATATTATCTTACTGATAATATCTTCTTCTTTCAACTTTTTTTTTTCCTTCTGACTTTCCTATCATGACTGATATTAGCATGCATATACCTTTAAAATAGATTCCAGGGAAATAGAATTTCATGTCTTGCCTGATGTCCCTGAAGGAAGATATATTATTTCAAGCTCTGAAAAATACTAAGAGAACTCATAGCAGGCACATTCTTGAACTCATGCAGTTTCTTTCTTTAATGCATTTGGCAAATAGGTTAATTTTCAACTGAGCCCGTTCATCAGACACTTTGTTTTATTCACATTCCACTTCTCTGACATCATATTTGGCTCTCTACAGTGCTATCACTAATAATTTCATCTGCTACTAATCAAATTACTACAGACATTTAATAATTGTGGGCCTGATATTATTCTGACCTTTTCTGTTTCCGTCAGCTTCAATGCTAGAATTTTTGAGAATAGTAACTGGAGTAAATAAGTTACCTGATTAGAAGCAGGTAAGTTCACTGCCAAATATTTTAATATTGTTCTTCACATACACTGGCCCAGTAGTTAAGACTTGTAGAACACAAGTAGTATAAGCTTGTAGAAGTTGTCCTTCCTGTGAAACTTTTTCAATAAAATTACTTTAGCACAGAAAGCCTTCTTGCTAATTTTTCAGGTGGTTGCAGGAAAAAAATATCGAGTAAAATTTACAGTCTGGAAGACAAACTGCTCTAAGAGTGAGTTTGAAAAACTTAATGAAGACTGTACAGCTACATCAAACAGTGTAAGTAATGATAATCTTGCCAACTGTAATGTTTCTAATGGACAAATTCATTTGCATCAGAAACTGCAAACACTTAAGTAAAATCACATCCTTGGTTCTGTTACCTCTTTCAGTAAACTTTTGTTCCGAGAAGAAGGGCAGCTTTCACTGTTTGTAAGCCAAGTGAAGAAACCCTGAAACTTAAACTGCAGCTGCAGGATCAGTGCTCACTGCAAAACCAAAGGAACTTTCTTTTCATAATAATTAATCAAAGAAAGGAGAGGAGAAGGCTGCTGCCAAATGAAATAGCTGCAATACTCCTGACTCTGTGGACTTGCAGCTAAGGAAAACATGAGACTGGATTGTTACTTGTGTGCAAAGGAATGACATTTCAGGAGTGCGTGCCATGCTGCTGATAGTGGGAAAATCTGTTCCAGACACTGGAAAGGAAATGCTGATAGGGCCAGAAATCATTGGCAAGGGAGTTGTTTGGGGAGAGGGCTTTTATTTCCCATCTCCTTTCCCACCATATGAACAGTGTTTACCTGTAAGATTTTAAAATTTGTTAGTGCAGCAGGCACTAAAAAGAAAAATAAAGTTTTATTTCAATTTTCCAATTTTTAGTAGGAGAAACACCATAAACAAACAAAAAAAATCTTAGGAATATCATGAAGATTATGCAGTTAGTGCTCCAAAAGTGATGGAGATGAAAAATCCAATTTTCAAGATCCAATCTGAAATCCAAAGTTGAATTAAAGTGTTTACAGAGGCATACAATAACCTTGAAAAGCCAAGCTGTGATGTGCCCCAATACAGAAGTATTTGTCACTAAGATAGATTTCATAAATATTTGGTTAAAGTTCCAAGGATTTTAAAGTATTATTTAAAAAAAAGTTTATTTTTCAGGCCCAAGTCCCTTCCTTTGTATCTGATGTGTTTTTGCCTTCATGTGTTGGTTTTTGTTTTGTTAACAGGCAACACTGTCATGCAAAGCAGAAATTTATGTGATTCCGTGGGAGGATAAAATCTATCCCCAGGTGAACTGCACTGAAGAGCAGGAAGCGGTAAGATTATTCTTCATTACCCATTCTATTAAGCAGAGTGTAAGACAAAGGCAGTCAATAAATTCTTTATCCATTCCAAATTACCCCATATTTTATACCAAAAATAAAGGAACATGGTTCTTTTAACAGCCTCATTAATGTCACACTCTTTTTTTCTCACCCTCTGACCTCAAAAACCAGTTACATCAAAGCAGTTCTACCACAAGGTGAGACAATGGCCAACAAGGTAATCACACAAAGACTCTAGGACAGGGAGAAGTTCTGCCTCTTAGCTGCTCCTCTGCATTGTCATTTAAACTCTGGAGTATTCAGCCCCATCAAATCCCTCAAATTGCTACTCATACTAGGTTTTAAAGTTGAAATAAAAATGTATTTGCTGACACAGTAATTATATCCCACAGATTTCCAAAGAATCTGTGAACCCTTCCATATTAATTGAGTGGAACCTGCTGCAGCTGTCAGTCTCTGCACAAGGATCTTCCAATTTCTTCCTACTCAGCTCCACAATGAACTAGTCCTGAATGAGACTCAGTTTGAAAATCTCACAATGGAATACAAATATTTTTTATTATAAGATATTTCTGAAGATTGCAGAGACTCCAGTGTGACACGGAATAAAGACAGATTACCCTGCCCTCATAACTAATAACTTCATTGTGCTCAGCACCTTCATAACTAATATTCATTTGTTATGTATCAACTAATGTCTCTCCTCTTTATTTTCACTACAATATTTTATCCATATCAACTTTCAAATTTAGCTTCAACCCAAATAACTTTGATTTGCAGCTAGATAATGATCAGAAACTTTGATGGAGAGAAATGAAACTTGTGTTGGACCGTGACTGTACACCATGTATTCAGGCTTTGTCTTCCAGGGGAGCACTGATGAGGGAGTAGGGATGACTCAGTAACAACAGAATGTTTGATATCATCAGCTTTAATCTCTGTGTGTTATTTCCAGGGAGTATTATGAAATGCATGTGTCAAATCTAAAAGTAAAAAATGGAATAGTTACGTTTTATATAACAAAATGACAGAGAACTTATATTCTGTATATTCTGCCATTGATGCTACTCAGAGATGTGTTAATCCTTGGTGTAAATTGGTTCTATACATGGTTCTATAACACCCTAACAAGTGCTGGGACATTTAGTCCTAGAATCCAACTGTATTGTTCATAAATTAAAACCAGTACGTACGTGTGTTTTGCTCTTTGTAGCATAATTCCTCTCTTACACTGACAAAATTTCAGTGATACAGAAATTTTTCTTTTACACATATAGTTACTAAAATATTCCAGAATTATTTGGAAGGATGTTTATGTTAATATGCTTATCACAGAAGAGAGAATTATTTAGATTTTAGTTTAAAAATCTGCTAAAAGATTCATGTACTGCAATGAGCCAGCTTCTGAATTTCCCACATATGAAGCAATTGTTCTGTTTCATGTAACAAATGTAGCTATTATTGCAATGTTTTTCAGCTCTTCTTTGCAAGAAGGCCTCCTGGCTTCACACCTTTCCGGAGCACTCCTGGATTCACACCTTTCCGGAGCACAATGATGATGCTAAGCCAGCCACACGCAGCTTCAACTGCTGATCAAAATGAAGGAGAAAGTCAAAGCTCTACCACAGAAAAGAGGAAAGACGATGGGCAGGAACCAGGAGGTGAAGGTGAACCTGAACATCAACACAGGCACAAGCACGGGCATAAGCATGGGCATGGAGTTAAAAAGGATCGTGACATTGACAAAAAGCATAGGCATGACATTGGCTGTGGGAGCAGAAATGGCCATGGGTGTGGGCATAAAAAACACAGTAAAAAGAATAAACATAAACATCCAAACCCCAAATCTTCTGAGGAGTCAAATGAAAGGGGTTTTAATCAAAACGAAACCTTCCCATCATCCAGTGCTGAAACTGCACTGGAGCTGGTTAGTACAGGGGTTGCAAGGGAGGAAACCAGTAGACCTGTGGAGCCACTAATTTTCCCTGATACTTCTTTATTTAATGGGTTCCCAGATCGCTCAGAATCTCCTCGCCCCAGATGTCCTGGAAAACCATGGAAACAACTTGTGGGCTTTCCAGCCCCTCCTAGCTTTCCCAGAGAATTCACAAATGAGGATCTCTTGCCTTCTGCAGCAGAAAACATCGATCCAGCTACAGAAAACAAGGAAGACTTTAATCTCACAGATGCTTTAGCATAATCCAAACATTGTAGGATGCTTTACAAAATGTTACATAGAAAATAAGAATACTACCTTTTGAAATGTATAAAAATGTGAAGAGGCAAAAGCTCATATTCTGTTCACTGAAATACTCAAGTAGGTCACCAGCACTTCTGGGGACCTAAGACCATATGGCAATACTGTGTATTTGCATATATTTGCAAATATGTAAATCAGTGTAATTCATATGCCTCAATTTTCTATAAGCACAAAACTGAATCACTGCGTCAAATCTTACTGTACTATATTTAAAACAATGGTAGAAAGAATTTTGCAGATTACATGAAGAATCTCAACCAAATATGAGTAAAACAGAAGACAATATAGAACAAGGGAGACTCTCTTAGATATGTGAAATAATTTTTCTATAATTTACTGGAGTGGATCATTTAAAGAACAAAACAACACAAAGGAACCTTTTTACCCGTTAATTTCTTTAAACAAATAAATATTGCCAACAGTCTATCACTAGTGGTTGTTTTGTTGGATAACAGGGACAGCTGAGAGAATCCTAAATAAAGAAGGTTTATTATTCCCTATACATACTAACTACCTAGAGAACCACATTGATTGGCAGATTCTCATTCAGCAGAGATGCACAAATACTACAGATCAGATGACATAATTACAAACGCTTGAGACACCTAAAATTTGTGTGCCTTCTTCCCTTATTGGGTTGTGCATAATTTTGAGATTGGACTATTCTGGGTATTTTCCAAAGGCTGAGTTTTTAGTCCAATGCATTAACTAAAAAGCGCCAAATATTTCTTGCAAAATAAAATATGTTTTCCCTCTGTATGGATGTGATAACTTATTCAGCTGAAAAAAAACCAAAAACCACATGGCAATAAATAAATTAATACTTTAATGCTGGATCAGTTTACCAGTTTGAAACATTACTCCATCCTGTAAAGGGTTGTTGACTGGGTGAGGTCCTACAAATGGTAACACTTCACTGATTTTTTATAAAAGACCACATTACTTGAAACCACAGTGGAAGTGCCCTCCACCACAGCTGCAATTCTGTTCATCCCAGCTGCTAGGATTGCTGTAGCATCAAGACTTTATACACAACAGCTGGGAAAGGATCCTTTTGTGTGTTGTGCTTCTACAATCATCACCTCCCCAGTGAGGAGGAACTAGACAGGGGAGACTAATCAGAGAATGCAAAAGAAGTGGGAACAGGATCAGGAGGTCTTGGCAAAGGATGATCTGCAAAGAAGAGATAGCTACCAAGAAAGATCAGAAGACACAGACGTGGAAAGAAGAGGCAGGGTGGTATGATACAGTTGGGGTGAGAAGAACAAAAGAAAACAGCAAATTAGTGGCAAAAACTGAAAAGGAGTGTGAATGGGATGGAAAAGCAGGTGAAGGTACAATCATCAAGGAGCTATAAAAGACAGGAACTCAAGAAGGGGGGCAAGAACAAAACCAAAAAGCAATAGAGGGATCTCTCTGATTGTGCAGGACAGTCCCCAACACATTACAGAACATAACTCGTTCTGCCTGAATCTAAGCATTCCCTGACAGTGTAGGCTCACCTCCCATTTTCAATGCCTGGTTCTTTTTTTTAATAATTGCATTAGAAAATTCATTAGAATGTATTGAAAAAGTAAGGAAATCTAAAATTAGAAACACTGCCTGTGACTATAAATTTAGCATGGTTGTGTGTATCTGAACTTTTTTTTACACAGTGTAATTGGCTGCCATAAAGGGAGGGATGGAGACAGACAGACAGGTATCTGTCATGACTGATGGTATCAGAACCATTATACTTTCCTTCTTCCTGAAAATAACCATTCAGAAATCATACAAATTAGCTGGAGCCAAGTTTTAAAGAAAGATACAATAATAATAATCACTGGATCCATCACTAATCAGATCCAGCCTTTTTAATTCATTCCTTTCCTTGCAGCATAATATGCAAAGGCTATCTTCTTGTTTTGATGAGAACTAAACTTACAAAGCTACACAAAATTAAAGCCCTGAGAGCTATCTTTAGTTCTCTGTTTCTTTTCTTCTGAATATTTGATTGGTATGAATTTAGCTGTAACTGGAAACTCTGTGTATACTGAATTACTAACAGGAGTATAAGCTCAAACCAGTTTTTCTTTCAATTACTGTAGCAATTTAAGTAATTAATGCAAAATTACAATAAAGACATAAAGATGCAAATGTAAGAAAAACTAAGTTTTCTTTCCATTTCCAGTCTCCCTGATTTGAATGAAAGACCATCACACTCTTGGTGCATTCTCCCCACAGAGCATACATACACAACCACGAATAGAGAGACAGGATTGAATGGTCATTTACCATGTGCTATAGTGATGATATGAGATGTCATTATTGTTTAAAACAAAGATGACAATTTCAATTTGTTTATGTAATTTACGAAAGTAATTACTTTTTAAAAATCAGTGTTTCATGTCTAAAAATTCTGAAACAGAATGTTTGGATATTTTTAGAACAGAACATTTCCACTTCTCATCGATGTGTTCCACAGAAAGTTTCAATTATCACAAAACAGCACTTTCGGACGGGAGAATCTGCTGTGAGAAAACTCCTGAGCAGGCCTGCTCCAGCTCAGCTGCTGAAGAGCTCTGCAAAACTCCCAGTGTCTCCTCCTGCCGGAATCGCGCCGGAGCGCTTAATCCAGGGCCCGCAGTGCCTAACGAGCACTTTCCTCCTTGGCCAGCAGATGGCACATTTTTTGTCAGAGGGTTTATGACCGCCAAATTTTGTCAGGTTTGTCATTGCCAGGAATGGTTTAGTAGGCTTAACACTCAGCGTTTCTTCTGGGTGAGTAACACTGTAGCTAAAAACACCCCATATGTGCAATCTGTTTTAAATATTAAGCTCTAGCAATAGATCTTCGACGCGTGCCAGTTACTTACTATAAGCAACGTGTATAAATAACACTCAAAATGGAATTTCATGAATATGAAAAATAAGGGTTTTCTCCCACAACAGAAAAATTGCATTCTTACTGATACGGATAATCGGAACTAGGAGTCTGAGGTATGAAAATATGTCGGAATTAAATCTGTTTACTGATACTGCTGACACCCTGAGACACATGATGGCCATTCTGCAGCTGAATTTAATATGCTCCCTCCCTTGCTCATTCCATCTATGACAATGGGACAAAACATATATTTGAACTGACCATATGAAAAATTCCTCAGCTTTACTATGGATGGACTATTGGATTTTTGCCATAATTCAGATATGACCTTCTCATCACACTCAGCAGTTCCAATCATCCTCTAGTGCTATATCCACACAGTGTAAGCCACAGGAGAGAGCTGTGCAAATACCTGACGTCAGCACATGTGGAGCATTAATGATGAACACTATTTGATAGGATGTAAGAACCCATTTCTTTCCTTGTTTTCTCAGGTCTCTCAGCCAGCAAGATAATTGCTCCCAATTTAGGAATAACAGCTCTGAGGATAAATTAGTCTAAGTGGCTACAGAATTAGAAATGACACTACTACATGGCCACTGTCATGTAGACAGAGCTGTACCAAATCCAATGTACAAATTCCTCAAATATTCTTTGAAAATAACAATGGAGATAGATATTTTCAATTCTGTAACTAGCTATTCACCTACAACTCCTAATTCTGCTGTGTTTACAAGACCACATTAGTGTAATGCAGCTCCCAAAGTTTTAATTAAGTTTTATGTGCAAGTTCATTTGGGAAAATGTAATTAATAACACAATGTTTCTACTGCATTCTAAAATAAGAGGAAGTGTGTGTTAATGAGCAAAGAGTGAAGGTTTTTCTAGTTGGTTAAGGCATCTTGCCACAATGAATACTTGTAATACTGTAGCTCCTGCAATGGTTTCAATCTTCTGCCCATGAAAACCCAACAATAACCTTCAAAGGAATAAATTCTACCAGTATGGAGTAACAGGGGTTAGAAACCTCCTAGTGATTCTTTTATCTTCTGCCATGACTACGGATAGTGCTGATCTGTGGGTTGAAGATCAGGCATTAAAATACTTACCTTACTCACACTGAGCCACAGAAAATTAGAACTCCCTGCAGAATCCAGAGTCATGCCAAAGGAGTATATTTGTTTTAAAAATGCAAAGACAAAATATATTTATGAGATACCCTGCATGAATTTGGTGGATGCCTCTCCACTTTCCACTGGATGCACTTAGCACAGGATCCAATAGACCATTTGGCTCGAAACAAAAGAAATACTATAGTTTGAATGAAAAACAAAGGAACAAAACAAATCTGGCTAAGGCAGAGAATGAACAAGGATGTATTTTTAACTGAAACTTAGATTACTGTGAGAAAACTCAGTTGGGCTAGACAAGAATTGAGGATTATGGATTTCAAGTTGGGGAACATAATGCTTTTCAACAGAATATCAACAGGAGCTATTGCATGTTTAAAGAAAGATTTTGTTCTACATACCCAAAACACTATAGCTCAGTGCCTTGAAAAAAATCCACCAGACGCATGTAAAGGAACATTGTTTTATTTCTTATTCTAACCATTAAGCATGCCAGCAGAAGTTAATTTCTTGCCATTTAATCCAATAGAAAAAATACTAATGCCATAAAACATTAATAAGAAGTAAATCTACTATAACTGAATTTTCTTCCATGTGCCAGTTATTCTACTGGCTGTATACTGACTAAAAGAGTACTAATGCTCACAAAATTAATAAAAACAAAGGGGTATAATGGGACACAGCTCAGGCTCTGCAAAAGAAAAAAAAACCAGGTCCAGAAGGAATCCAGAATTCAGACTGATCATTTAAGCAGTCTTGTGACTGCTAAACTAAAATCTCCTGTTTGAGTGCAGAAGCCTGATTTTACATTTTGCTGAGAAGTCTGTGCTCCCATTAACCTGAAATAGCATTATGGGTACTCGGCATTTCAAAAATCAGGCCTTGGACCACTCAGCCAAAGCCCATCGTGTGGAAAGCTGATATAACTTGGAGTAGTGGAGATGGAAATTGAGCAATGCAACACCTCAAAGAGGTAATTATGGGCAGCATTAGCCATCAAAGTAGCTTTTATATTTTACAGTGTTTTGGGAATTGGTGCAAGTCCTGGCATTAACCCCAGCAGCACTAGTGGCTTAACAGCTCTTTTTCCTGGCCCAAATACAGATATTAGAGTGTTCTGGGCAATGTTTGCCATACTTCCTTTTTCTCTTGATCACTCCCACAATATAAACCAGGTGGAAGAAGCAGGCAAACCAAGCATAAACTACAAGACCACGTCTTTCTTCAGAATTCAGGACAAACGTGTGGACAGATTAGTAGATCAACAAACAGCTCCTCTGTCTTGTTCAGCTTCATTAAGTTGCTTTTCTATCATATATCTGAAACTTTGACTCAAGCTGGTAGATCTGTGGGTTGTAGCTGGCAGTTTGGCATAGGAACAGCAGCAAAATGAAGGTTATAATGTGAGTGCACTCCACTCGAGACATTTCTGTATCAGCACTACTGTAGCTCTGCTCTTTTCCACTGTAAATACATACTAGCCATCATCGCTCCATCAACTGGAAACAATAAATATTCAAACTATCTGGAAATTTATGAGAATAGCCTGTCATTTAGCAACATTGTGTTCCTACCTACCCCTTTGCCAATGAAAAACTATTATACTGATCTTAGACTTCAACACTAACCATCCACTAAATATTTATATAAGGCAACTAAATTTTTGTCTGGATAGGGCCCATCCGTTCCTTGTTTAGCACTTACCCTACAAAGAGTTGTTTATTATATAGTCACACTTGTTCAAATTATCACCTCATGTCTGTGAAGAACCCAAACTGGTTCACTGACTCAGAAGTTCAGTGATCTCTTCTGAAATGTGGCATCTAATGCTCTGTGGAAATCAGTCCTTACACAATCATTCACTCAGCAAGGCACTATCAATTGTTCAGAGAAGGAGACTAAACCCCTTGCTGACATTGAACTAAATCACCATCACTTGTACTGCCAGGGGATACCTCAGTCATAGATTAAGACTTGAACTTCACATGCACTGGCTCAGAGGACCACCACAAACCGTAACAGGATGTTATCAACCCCAAGCGCACTGGGGAACAAAGTAAATCAAAAGAATAGTTCTAAAGAATGCAGAAGAACTTTCCATAGCTTACAAGCTTGACAAAATTAGTCAGAATCAAAAATGAGTCTGGCTAGAAGAAATACACTTGAACATCCAATTCCACAGGACAAACTTTGGAAATGGAAACATGTGCATTCATGATTGATAGATCTCAACCAGTGCCATTCATGACTGGGAAATGGATGAGCTAAACTCTATACACTCAAAGAACAACAATTTCACAGTGAGAGATGGTAATATACTAAAAATAAAAATCTGAATCGCTAACATTTACAGCCTGAATTACTCAGTCTTACAACCAGACTTCTAGAGAAAAAAATTCTCTCTGACCCAAACTGTAAATAGACTACAGGAGAACAGTCCAACAGTATTTGATAAATGGCGAAAAAGTGCAAAACAAGGAATTGTGAGGAAGGGCTGATCTATCCAAGCACACTCAGTAACACAGCAAACAGATGGTTAAGCAATATCAACACAGGAGTATGAACATAGCTAAGACAGTTTTATCGCTGCCTCCACACTTTGTTTTATTCTCCTCAAGGCCCCACCATACAAACATGGCAGGTGTGCTGGGTTTGCTGTGCAGGGCTCATGGGTTCAGCCACCTCAGAAACATCCAAACCACTGGGAAAAGGAGCAGGTGAAGGATAGCAAAAATATGTAACATGATAGACAGGTGTAGAAACAGCAGCAGCAGCTTTTGCACGAATGTGTTGCAGATAATTCTGCAATGATATTAAAGTCTTACACTACTACTAAGCTCACCCCATTAAAGAGATTCCACAGAAAGCATGTCTGATGTTTGTTCTACAGTCAGTATGCTTGAGTATCTAATATTGATTTTTATTTATTTATTATACACTTCCACTCAAAAGATATCTACTTAGAAGACAAAAGATCATTGATAAAAGGTTGATAACACATCAACATATCACAACAATCTTACCACAAAAAACATAATTTCACTTGCATTTTGAAAGGTTTCACAGCACTGCACAGCTGAATGTAACAACTGAGACAATTTAATACATACAAACCACATTCATCAGCTCAAGATTATGCTGATTTTTTACCACTTTTTCTTCTTGTCTATCTCCCTACTGAGTTTTTTCATGGCTGTCTTTACCCAGGGTAATGTTAATGCCGAAGTAGTATCAAAAAGCAGCTACCTTGAAGCAGCAGTGAGTATTTTCTAAAGGAAAAAGTCACTCTTCTTCTCCCTCCTTTCTTTGCAGCATTTTCTCCTGAAAGCATGGGAGTGTGCTTGCTTGCTCATCACTCCTGCTACCCTAAACAACTGAGATAGCTTTGTTCTTCTGCACCAGCAGTTCTGCTCGTGAACACTGACACTGAATTTCCTTTTTTAGACAGCAAGGACGCAGACTTCCTCTTCTCCCTCCCTCTCCCTCGCCTCCCCTCCCCCTCCTACAGTCTTTGCTGTGCCCTCATCTTACCTTCAACAGCACAAGAAATCCATGCTGCAGTTTTTTTCCTCGTTAGCAACTCTATGGCAACAGCAGTTCTGAGGCAGCAGTCCTTTACAGCTTTACAGTTCTCACTTCATTCTCCTTCCTTCTGCATAAGGATACACAGCCTGTTAGCCCAGGAAACCAAGCAGACAATTCTGATGTGATATAAATTAGAAAACACAATTCCACAATTATTTCAGAAAAAAAAAGTGTGTTCCTGGGGGTTCAAAGTTGTATTCCCAGAAGAGATGGATACTAGCAGTGCAAATGAATAATTTTAAAGGAGATAGAGTAATCCTTTTGGGTAATTAACTGTAAAATCATCTTTGTGATAACTCAGCTTTCTTGGACAGAAAAGTGAACAAAAAGAATTCTGAGCTTAAGATATACGCAGTATCACATCGAGATAAAGTCCTTTAAGAATTTGTCATTGTTTAACGGAGTCTTTATTTGTTATTAGCACATAAATTAAATCAGTGCTTTGTTAAAATCCTGCTGAAATAAAAGCAATAATGGCATAAAAATTTTTGTAGTCTTGTTACCCATGCAAAAGTATAGATCAGAAGACATTTAGAAATTATAACACAAGCTTAAGAGAACAAAAAAGTGACAAAAGAAGAACTATCAGTACTGAGTACTATAGTATCTGCTTGCTTCAAAATTAGGATTTTCCTGATTACTTACTTTTAAATTAATTAGAATAATGAGCTACAATAAATGCTGAATATGATAGCAAAAAACCCAACTACTTGAGACTCAAAAACAATTATTAGCAGAAGGTCTTAAATTAAAGTACAAGATAAAACTACTTTGAATACAGGCCCATGCATTCTCTTTATACACTGCAAAAACTGTCAGTATTTTATAATCTAATCACTTTTATCACATGCATGACATAAATGAATTTATATATTCCTGCAATTCAGCATGAACTCGCATTTCTCTTTCTTTCTGTGTAAAGAACAAAGGTTTCTGGCCACTTCCAATTGCTGTGACATTATGTGTTAAAGTGCATGTCCTCAATTGGCACGAGCAACATCACAGTTACTGCTGGCTAAAGCACAGGGATCACTCACCTGCATCTTGTCTGTGCTTGCATCAGTCCATGTCCACACTTGCTGGAAAACGTGGATAACAGGGGCAGATGTTCCTGGGCAAAACCAGAGAGGAAAACATTGAATTCCTTACTAATCCAGCACCTCACATGTTCATTTTTGTCTCATGGGCAATATTTAGTTGGCATACAAAATAATACAGAATAGCATTCTGGGATGGGTTGAAACACAAACCACTGGGGCTAAGGACTGGCCCACAGAGGCTTCCAAGCACTAAACAGAAGCCCCAAGAATATTTAGCAGCTCACGAGGCACTTCAGCTTCATGGGCACACAATTCAGACTCAGCCACAAGAACGTGCATCTCTAACATTGTTAAAGAGAAAAGCCTTGGAATAGTTATATTTTTCATCCAAAAAAAACCTCAGAAGGATTAAGAAAACAATCAAATAAAATGATTAAACAAGTCACGTTGTTGTTCTTGATTAATTTTTTAAAGTTTTTTAAACTTTTCCCCACCCTGAGCTGGCTGCTTTGCCAGCTAAAGCAAAGCTCACAAAGCAATCAGTCCCAGCTTTTGTCAGTTTAAAATTGAAGAGATTCTTCAAAGAGAGATAATAATTTCCATTTTACAAAGAGATGAAAGAAAGGCACAAAGCTGAAACTACTCATCTATGGATTCACATTGTGCCAGTATCAGTGACAGAAATAAAACTTGGGGAATCTGAGCTATAGTTACCTGAAGGAATGAACAGTCTCAATTTTCTTATGAGAAGTAAAGCTCTGTAGGAAAGTTTCAGTTTGTAGAAATTAATATTTACCTTGAGGCCAATACTTCTGATCATACAGCTCATTTTATTAACGACAAAGTATTTAGCTTTATTGTTAAATTTTACATGTTATAACAGGCTCTATAAACTGCAATATACTGTTGTGAAGGTTAAAATGCTCTGATAGAGAAGAAATAAGAGAATTCAATTAATATGTAACACTGGATATGGACAGAACGGGCTTCCGTTAAGGAAAATTGAAATCATTTCTGTGATGTCTTACTGCTTAGGGACATAGACATTTGAAATATTCTGACAATAAATAGAGAGTGTATTACAGCCTGTAATACACCCAAAGCAAAGCTCTCTGTGCATTGCTGTGTCAGCTGATAGCACCAGACATTTTGCTGTCACTAATTTGAGATAGGCTCTCGTAACTCGCAGCGCTGCGCACACTCTGGAAAGCACAGTGTGTCTGTTCTGACGTCCAAAAGTGTGATTGGGATGGGTCACATGGTTCATTGCTGTCACCAGTCAGGACACAGGGCATCTATCAAGGTACACATATCTACAGCATACATTAGAGATTAGTGCTTTTTTCACCACTAATGGGTCCTGTGAATTTACCTCTATAAAAGTCAAAGAACTGCTTGGCCTTTTTGGTGTTTTCATCTTGGGTTTGGTTCCCACGCATTACTTCCTCCTACTAAGCACATAACACTTGATGTTTTTGCCAATAAGGAAAAAATTAAATACAGACATTGGTCTGCCTGTAGTGGCTGTTCCAAAACTTAACCAACTGAAATCAGCAATTAAAAAACTCAAGCAATGTCAGTGGATTGCAAATTTGTATAATCATGAGAAAAAATAATGTGTAGAGATGGTTAACCAATAGCAGAAGGAAAACGGTTTTCTTCAAAATAATGCTTATATTTATTTACCTTTCTCTCAGAGCTGGAAAAAATGTTCTTTGCAGATCATCTCACAGAAATATATTACATGCACTATTTCATGAGTTAAAAAATAAATATAACTACAACTGTGTCAGAATATTATCATTTGCCACCTGGTCCATCTCTCAGCTTTATTTACTTTTGTAATATAAAGAACAAACTCTACCCTGAAGGTAGCCTATCAAAGATTTCTAGGCCTCTTTCCATTACTGATCCCCACATTCTTCAAGGATTTACCCACACATAACCTCTGAGGTAAATAATATCACCCCCACATTACTGAGAAGAAAACTGAAGTGCAAAAAGAGCTCTCATTCCAATAAAGTCTAATAAATATCATGTGCTGAATTTTAGTGCTAAAGTTCTCGTCTGAGGTCACACAGGAGTCCTTAACACAGCGGAGGAAGAGAGCTAAGCTAAGCAGATTTCATGTCCCAGGCTTGACTACAAACCTTGAAAACTTGGAAACAAAGAATCTAGAAGAACATTCAAGGCATAAAACTGTAATTATTGAGTTTTATAGCATGCAGAGGACTGGATGACTACAAAAATCATAGAAAGAAAAGCAGATTTCTGTTTCAAGTACATGGGTTAAGATTTTATTGCGCCAACATTCTTCTTATAACCAGAATCATTACTAAAATTACAAGACCACCGTAAGTGATTTCATATGACAGTTTTCTTATGTTACACTCATTTAAAGAATTAACAGTAATTTACATACTTCCACCAAGAAATTAAATTCTGACTTTCTAGAATTAACCCTAGTTTTTTATTAGAAGACCAACCAAATGCCTAACCAAAGTAAAAAGGAATTTTCCACAAATTTAAAGATTTGAATAAAACTATACCTGCTATAAAAATAAGTAGTTATTAACTTTCCTGAGTTCTTTTTTTTAACTTCCCTTAGTTCTTTAGATTTTTTGACCCCCTGGAAGAGGGCTGAGAAACTAAGGTTCCTCTGAAGGCCCAGAGAACTTTTACTGCTTCCTTTTCAGCAGCAGTTTACAAGAACTGTCCCACTGTGTAAAACGAACATCACATTTCTTAAAAATTCAGCAAGAACTTCATTATTCCAGAGGAAGAAATAAGTAACAAATAACTCCACACCTCTGAAGGTGGGAGAGTCACCACGAGTCTGAATTTAAACTCCAAACTCTAAGAGTAGAATAATTAACGGATTAATAACCTGAAATATTGAATTCACATAACTTTGCTGTTTCTTAAAAAAAAAAACAACAACAAGTAAATTAGCCTTAAATAGTTTATCAAATCATTATAATCAAGAAAAAAAATCTAACTGGGAATGAGAGAACTTAAGCCAAGAAAGAAAATTCTGCACAACTGAAGCAGGAACATTTCTTGGAGACTTGTGCTCCAAGCAATCAGGACGCACGAGCCACAATCCACCCCATATACATTTCAGGCAAGTGAGTCAGCTGGCCAGCAGAAGGCCCCGTCCACCCCACATCCTCTGCACAAGCCTGAATATCTTGAATAGACTGAGCATGTGGGACAATTACTTCAACCAGTTTAAATCCCACTGCCTTTCCACAGCGTTTGCCACTTAAATAATTTAAGCATCTTTGAATATGTTCCTTATTGGCCTAGTGTACAACTATTCAGAGAGACAGAATTTGGACAGAGAGAGGAAATTCTGGATGTACTTTCAATTAATTCAACAGGGACATCACAGATTTCACAACACAAATTTGACTACAGTTACAAAGACTAGAAATATCTGTCAAAACATAACAAAGTTGTAAAATAACTTTAAAAAAGGATGACAAAGCAAGCCTAACAGCCTGATGTACTAGTCATCATAATGTGCATTTCAGATTACACTGAGGTACTAGAGAATACAAAGCCAGCATTCTCAATCCATTAAAAACACTGTATCTCATAAATTCTTACTGTTCAGCTTTTTTAGATTGTAATTTCAATGAAGTAACCAAAAATGTTTGTTAGCATTAATGACACCCTGACTGCATTTAAATAACAAGCATGGGACTCCAGGAATTTGGACTTTCTTCCTCCTCTGGAGGTTTTCCAGAACCTATCCACTCCTACATCTGAGGAAGCACGCTTTTGTTGAGGCAGGATCCTTTGGGATTGATGAACTGAAAATATTATTTCTTGCTAACAACACCCTACCAAATCATTTTGATCCTTAACATGACCTACTGTAAGCAAACTGTCTGTTTACCATTACCTTCCTTGCCCTGCCGTCATGGCAAACAAATAATACACAGCCTGAACCTTGGCACCAGATTTAAAAATGCAGGAAAAGAATTCTGGGATCTTGCATGTTTCCTGTGAAGTACCTGGCAGTTTCATGGCAAATTCAAATCATACCATGAGATTATTAAAAGGAGATTTCTGATATTTCCTAAGGCAAACTGTGCCATTGCCTTTGCCAGAATATTGGTGAACAGGGATTGCTCAACTGGAGCTCAGTTTCAGGAGGTGTCAGCTCCTACTGCTTTCTTTAGATACGTCATTCCTTACTTCAATCTGCATGAATAATCACTGGAAACCCAGCTGCTAAACCAGCTAGTCCATCTGTTACCCCTGTTAATAAACATACTATTATGTTCACTCTCACTTAGGAGCTCATGATTCACTGGGATTGTCTTTTTGGGAAACATCTACAGAAGTATATTAGGTGTGTATATATATGTGGCTGTGGATCCTATCTTCAGCAGCACAGACATACTATTTAGTGTCTTCTTGGTATCCCTCCTGCCTCAAGATAACACGAACCTGGTCCTTGGGGAGCAAGTTTTCAGTTGAGGCTGCTCTAAAAAGCTTAATCAGATTTAATGCCGGGGGACCACAAGAAATCCCAGTGTCATTACAAGATTTTTATCACTGACAAAATCTGACCTTTTGGTACCTCTCAGTTTGGTGCTTCCTGTTCAGAACACAAATAATTGCAGGCAGAGTATGGCTAGCACTGGCCCAAAAATACACAAAGTAGACATGAACACACATGAAAAGGCTGTTTGCACTACAGTAACCTGAGATATTTCTCAAACATTTTACATGGGTTTTAGAGGGTATAAAATGTAGGACTTTTTCCTCTAGTATGGTTAGGGGTCATTGCTAGTACAAGAAGCCTGGACATCTTGTTTCACAAAAAGAGAAGACTAATTATGTGTTTCTAACCATTTGGTTGAAGTTTATGAAACAAATTTTTTTTCATCTTTTCATTTGGTGAAAGGTTGAGGATTTCCACTGGTGAAACACTGGATTCCTTTTCTCATATACCTTAATGTACGACATCCATATGAATAAATGCCTTTCACAGGGGAACTGATGATTTGATTCTTAAATCATAATTTCATTGTTCCAGTCATACAACACTTGAGACAAACAGAGCATCTGCCAAGGGGCCACTGGACTGAGGGCTGTCACTGCATTAAAACAACCACCAACCAGAGCAAATAACATGACCAAATAATTTGATCAAATTCTGCCAAACTCTGCCACAACCATGTGACAGCAGATACCAGTATGCTCACAGGCTTTTCTTTATATTTAAGCATTAGGTGAATCAGAAATGAAGAAAATCCTCAGAGACAGGGATATTTCAAGCTCCTCAATAAAGGCCAGTGATCAGGAGTTCGGGGGGACTTGTTTGGCTCTGTAGTTGCCTAATGCCAAGAAATCTTGGCATTTAATCAAGAAACCTCCCTCTATTTTAACCAGTAAATAATAACATCGATTTTAAAAATTGTCCCTCTTGATTTAATTTTTTTTTTTATTTCAAAGGTTTTTTGATTTCTTTTTAGTAGAATCAAGTTTGGCCAAGTGGTGTAAAGCAAGATTTGCAGCAAGCTAGAACAATGAGAAAATTTCTCCTTAAAGAAAGCCATGGAAGCCTTTTTACTGGAAAACTGTTGTCAGATCTGAACTCTCAAAGTGATCTGAATACCCGGTAATCTGAACTGACACTGATTTTTTATTGGAAAAGATAAAGTAGATAATTGTTTCTGAGATGCCATTTCAGGCCTGTGAAGAATGATGGCTTACCTTCCTGAAATTCCCACATGTCTGGAAAGCTTTTCCTCTCAGATCTGCAAATCTACTAAGACTTAAATGCAGTGTCTGAATAAAAATATTTATCAAACCAAATTCAACAGCTTCCTAACAAATATTCAAGATCCTTAACAAATATTCAATAGTGTTATTTCTCCATTTAGACTCAAATCACTTTTAATGCAGTGGGAAATCTAACTATGCCAGTCCAAAACTGTGTTCACATTCTTTCTTCAGTCCATCCTGTACGTTTTTCAACCAGAGGTTAATAGTGCTCACAAACTGGCATCATTCATTTAAAAGGCCTCTGGCTATGGTTGTAGCTCTCTGAACTGTAAACGCAAGAAATATCCTCAATATTTTCCACCAGCAGAGGTAGACAGAAAGAACTTGAGAGCACTAGGATGGGCTGACAGTGGAGATGCATTTATGTAATCTTGCTGAGATAGTGGTACGTTGTACTGTATCTACAGGTAATACTGCCCCAGCAAATGCTACCATAGGAAGATTTAAGGTATATACAGTCTGTGAGAGGTTTCCTTTATGTGTATTCTAGATGGTTCTAGAGAATTTACATTATTCTAGACAAGTAAAGGGTTGAGTTTCTCAAGCACTGCCTCCATTTCTTCATATATAATCACTATGGAAACAGATTGCAAAGTGATACACATAAACCATACAACGTTGGCACAAAATTACTGCTTATAATTGATATTACTTGTCTCCATAAGAAATACTGAGAAATAGATTATTGTGAAACCTTAGAAGAGGATTAAAATGATCGATATTTTTTCTACCACGGTATGGAACACTGGGCATGCTCACACAATCGGTTTGCACAGTAACAGTTACAGTGCTTTATTTTGGACTACACTAACCTTTAAATCATTATTTTTTCATGGACACCGCTGTACTGCGACCTGCAGCACATCATAGCACCGTGCTTTCGACAGCACCCCGAAGACCACCTAGCTTGTCTCATGCAAATACTCCTGCATCCCTTTCAGGAATGATCCAGCCTTAGCGCCTCGGGACAACTTCGCGCTCTGCAGGCACGGGCCCGCCGGCCTGCACTGGGTGCGGGCCCGGGGCCCAGGAGCCCTCAGAGGCGCCTCCATCTGCCCCCCTCGCCTCTCCGTGCTCTCCCAGCGCTGCCCCCTCATAACCAACGATGGCCCCGCTGCGGGAGCGCATGGGGAGAGCTCGGGGTGTGTTTCGCCTGTCAGAGAAAAAGAGGAGGAGGCGGGAGCCATTTCTGTGTGGGGATGGGGCGGATGCGCGGCCATCGGTCCCCGCCCGAAGAAGCCTCTTTCTCTCTCCTGTCACCTCCCCCCGATTTCGGGGCTTTAGAAACAACCAACATGGTGGGGAAAACGTGGCCACGAAAAGGGGTCACTATGCCGCCCCAGCCGCTGCCGCAGGGCTGCTCCCTGTCCCCTCAGCCTGGCCAAGCCGGCGCCGCCATTGCCCCCTCCCGCCTCGCGCTGCAGCAGGGACCGGACGGGAAACCCCGTGCACGCGGGGGGAAGGGGAGGCAGAGGGAGGAAGGAGTGGGGCGCTGTGACGCACTCAATGGTGCAATATCCTTCCGCGATCTGACAGAAAAAGTAGTTCCATGTTCCACGTAACCTCGTAGACCCCAGTGGTTCATACAAAACCTTTGTATGAACTTAAAAAGTGGCATGACGGAAATCTCTTGGGACAGAGGGCTTAATCCGAAGGGATTAGTGCTTTTTTGCGTGTGACATAAGGTATATATCCATGCGCAGAGCAGAGCGCAACGAGTCCGGCAGCAGGGCGGGTATATAAGGCGGGCGCCGCGGAAGGCTTGCCTTTTCAGTTGAGGACAGAGCTGGTGGTCGGAACATGTCAGGGGGCTCCGCGGACTATAGCAGGTATGGCGGGGGCCTGGGCTCTTTCTTTAGTCGAGGGCCTCGTGGGTTATGTGGGGGCGGCCGGAGAGAGAGGAAAAGTCGATAGAGGTTGAGGGTTGGGAGCCGGAGCTCCCTGGGGGAGGCAGGGCGCTCTGGTCAATCAGCCCTGCGCCCTGGCCCCTCCCGTTCTAGACGTTTCGGTCCTTTCGCTCCCCTTGCTTGCGGTTCCGCAACGGTTTGGCTCTAGTCCTCGGGGCTTGGTTTTCGTTGCGGGCTTTCTTAGCAGTCCAGTCAGCCCTGAAAAGGACTTTATCGAATTTAATTAATATACAGCTGTGTTGTAGTTTAAATGTTTAAATGCTTTTCTGTGGATTTTTTTTTTCTCGACATTCTCTAATCGCTCGCCCCGGGTTTTCGGGACGCACTGAGGGCGAAACCATTATATTTTTTGTGGGGGGAGGGGGAGACACCCCCCCAGGCGATCGCCCGGCGCCGTCCGCCCGCAGCGCCCGGTTTGCGCAATCCCAGGGGTGGAGCTCTCGCGAGAGTTCCTCGGCGGGGCGGGGCGGGGGGATCCGCTGCAGCGCCGGGAGCGCGCCCGCCCCCCCCCCCTTCGGCGCGCCGCCGCGGGAGCGCGCGCTCGGTACGCCCGTGCCCGCGGCGTCGGGCCCGGCCCCGGGAGCTGGGCACGGGCTTTTGTGGCGCCCAGGCCACTGAGGAAGAGGGGTAGGAGTCTGTCCATTGGCAGAAGCTCAGAGCACCTGCTCGAATGATCTCTCACGGGTCCCGCCGGTTTCTCAGCCGAGGTGTCACTCGCTTCTGCGTGGTGGTGGCTCCTGTGCTAACAGCGTGTTCTCTTTTATGGCAGAGACCATGGCGGCCCAGAGGGAATGGAGCCCGATGGTGTCATCGAGGTGAGCACTTATGAACTGACCTGAGAATTTAATTCTTGGTGGGCAGGAGAATCAGATTTATCATTTTTTTTTTATTCCTTTATTACAGAGCAATTGGAATGAGATTGTTGACAATTTCGATGATATGAATTTAAAAGAATCCCTTCTAAGGGGCATTTATGCTTATGGTTTTGAGAAGCCTTCAGCTATTCAGCAGAGAGCTATTATTCCATGCATCAAAGGTATGCAGTAGATTCATTAATATCAACATTCGATAGTTAGGAAAGCACTGTAAAATGCATATTTTGTTTCGTTAGTGTGCAGTAATAACTAATTTTAATCTTCATTGAACAAGTGATATGATGGTACACCATCTTTCGGGACTGACCTGAAATGGAGAGAACTCTTCAGTACTGATCACTTACTTCAAGGGGAATTAAGTAAAACTAACATGATTGACCCGTGTGGGAGCAGTAAATGTGTATCCTACTTTTTTTAGGGTATGATGTGATTGCTCAAGCTCAGTCAGGTACTGGCAAGACAGCCACATTTGCTATTTCCATCCTGCAGCAGTTGGAGATTGATCTCAAGGAGTCCCAGGCACTAGTATTGGCCCCTACCAGAGAACTGGCTCAACAGGTATTGATAGTGTAGTTTAAAAAAAAAAAAAAAACCAAAAAAAACTTCGTGTGTTGCATAGCTTTCAGGTTTCACAACTGTGAGATAACGTTACCAGACTTCTTAAGGGGCTGTAATTAATATCCATTCAGAACCCTTTTTGTGTGATGTAATGTGGGGATACAAACTGGCTTGTGTCCCACAAGTTCTCTGCCTCCTTGAGGAGATGATGCACATGGAGAGTGTGCTGGGGCAGGGGTGCAAGAGGCAGCTGCTGTGCTGTGTGTAAAGTCGAGGGAGCATCTTCAGCAGAAAAACACAAATTATTAAAGCACAGTGTTCTGACTGGAAACAAAAAAATCTACTTGTTGAGAAGCTATTTAAATTTAGATGCAGTTGTGCAACGTGAAAACTGCAGTGCACATTTGGTTACTTAAATGGTTTTGTATCTTTGTATGTTTTCCTGACAACATAATTGCATGTCTCTTTCACCTTCAAGGCTTAGTCTTGTGTTACATTTAAGTGGGTGTGTGGTACTAACTTGAAGAATACTTGAATTTTTAGGATAAGTGTCAGTTAATGTGGGGTCTTAAAAAGTGCAGTGTTGAACCAACTCTAAAGCAGAAAAGTTACTGTGATTTTCAACTAGACTATACTGAAATGACAGTGCTATGTGACAATTCTTCGAGGTAAAGCTAAACATGCTAAATCAGACAGAAAACAAAAAAAATGTTATGCCTTTGTTCTACTCTAAAGCTGTTGAGGTGTGACTTATTTTGAGACCTGGCTTACAGTGGTGCCCTTGGAGCACGTTCACAGAAGAGTGTCCAGGTGTTTACCATGTAGGCATGAGCAGCTGAGAGCTTGAGCTCACTTCTGGTGGCCCTGCTCTCTCAGATTGGTGATTGTCTCATGGCTGTCACTCAATCAGCAAGTTCAACTAGTAGGAACAGAAATGTAACTTTAATGTTCCTGTGTCCTCTGGTTTCTAGTTATCAACTTGATTTATGTGAAGTTAGGCAAAGTCTTCTTAGCAACTCTCAGTTCCAAGAGCTCCATAGTCCTTATTTGGTGTCTTGGCTTCCACAGTCCATAAAAGCCAGTGATAACGGGGCTTAAGCTTTATTGTCCTACAAACTACTAATGGAAGGTTCTATTTTAGATCCAGAAGGTAATCCTGGCCCTTGGAGACTACATGGGAGCAACATGCCACGCCTGTATTGGTGGTACAAATGTGCGCAATGAAATGCAGAAGCTCCAGGCTGAGGCTCCACACATCGTGGTGGGAACTCCAGGGCGTGTGTTTGATATGTTAAACAGGCGCTATCTTTGTAAGTATCGATCTCAGTGTGCACTAGCTAATACATTTCCAGTGAAAGCCTCATACCCACTAAGAGCTTCAGTGTATTTGTTGTCACTGTAGAGAGTTGTACTGGAAAGCTTAGTACAGAAGTATGATGTTTGTAAAGGATTATGTATTTCTGCAACTTCATGAGATGCTTCTCTTTTTCCAATAGCACCAAAATGGATCAAAATGTTTGTTCTGGATGAAGCTGATGAAATGTTGAGCCGTGGATTTAAGGATCAAATTTATGAGATCTTTCAAAAACTGAGCACAAACATCCAGGTATGAAAGCTTTTACGTGGTAAAGTGATGCATGCAGATTTAATTTTAGTGTGGCTGAGAACTGAATCGTGCACAGGAAAATTGTAACGTAGAGTAATATATTTTAGGTTGTGTTGCTGTCAGCTACAATGCCAATGGATGTGTTGGAAGTGACCAAAAAGTTCATGAGAGATCCCATCCGTATTTTGGTGAAGAAGGAAGAACTGACTCTGGAGGGTATCAAGCAGTTCTACATTAATGTTGAGAGAGAGGTTGGTATTGGTTATACTTGCTCTGGCAGGAGGAGTTAGGTTCTCTTACCTTCTTGTTAAAGCACTGTGCTAAAATTGCGGAAACCAAGGCTGAGCTTTAGTTTCTGCAATAATGCTAGTAGAGTAAATGCAAGAAGAAGAAAAACTATGCACTAGATCGAAAAGGACTAGGGTGGACCTCTTTCTTAATGTCCAGTGTCCTGTGTCTGAAGATTTGGTGCAACAATTGATGCAAAACTTGACTTTGTATCCATGTTATATTGAACATAATTGTGTGCTAGAGCATGCTTAGTCGGTTGTTGTATTGGAGTTCTATTCCTAGTTTAAAGTTTGTGTTATATACTGCACTGTCTGCCGTGATGCGTTTTCTGATGGTCTTTGTTCTGCTCAGGAATGGAAGCTGGATACTCTCTGTGATCTGTATGAGACACTGACCATTACACAGGCTGTTATTTTCCTGAATACAAGGAGAAAAGTAGACTGGCTTACAGAGAAAATGCATGCCAGGGACTTCACAGTCTCAGCTCTGGTAAGAATTGCTACTTCCAATCATTCCTGAAATGCTGTGTATTTTACGGACAAGAAATGGTGATGAGGGGATACCAGTGACAAGCAGGAAAGTTATAATATAGCTGTGCGGTGCTGTATTATCGTTCCCCCTGCTAAAAGTAAAATGTTGCCTTTCTATCCCTACCTGCTTCGTTCCCACAGCAGGTAGGGACGCTGGGTTTCATACATACCTTTGTTCTTTGTTCTTTGAAGGATATTCTGGTTGGGAACATTGGAGCTGTACTAATTGCAGATTTTTGTTTAACTCTCCTCCAGCATGGTGACATGGACCAGAAGGAACGGGATGTTATCATGAGAGAGTTTAGATCAGGGTCCAGCCGTGTCCTGATCACTACTGACTTGCTGGTGAGCATTGTCTTCCATTGAACGTGTTTCTGTTACAGCCTCGTCCCAAAAGCTTCATAATTCAGTGATGGTTTTTGTAACCCGAACTGTTGGAAGCTTTTTGGAACAGCAAAGAACCATGCTCCACTATGGACTACACAGTTGTAGTTCATAACTAATGATGTGGTTGACAGAAGCCTATGATAGATAAATTTGAAAGTAGCCCCTGACTTGCATTAAAAACTTGATGTTGTTTTGCAGGCTCGTGGCATTGATGTGCAGCAAGTGTCCCTGGTTATCAATTACGACCTGCCGACCAATCGTGAGAATTATATTCACAGGTCAGTTGGCTCTGCCCCCCCAGTCAGTCCCTGTGCTGTGCTGGATGTGGGCATTGGCACACACACATACACCCTCCTCACCTGATCCTGTAGTCCTCACCAAACCAGAGATGTTGGCATCCATGCATAAACTTCTCAGAGCTAGCAGGGAATAAAACCACTTGTGGATTGGCGTTAAAAAAGCCCTGCCTTGTACAGCAGTGGTTCTGAAATGAGGGAGGAGCAAAACTTCTGAACGTTTATAAGCAGTGGGAAAACTTAGATATGTAACAGGTTCAGTGATGGCTGATGAACCCTGGAGTTGTGGGGAAAATGCCAGCAACTGAACTGCCTTTTGTCACATAGGCTGTGACTTTGGAGTGTGACACTATTACTGGTGCAGCATCTTGACAGCAGGGTCAGCTTGATCTGGGTTCTTCTGGCTGATCTGGAGTTGCTGCTGCTCAGTGACAAGACAGACCTTATTTACTCCTGGCTTGTAGGGCTGCCTTCGCTTGTGGAGGTTCAGCTGTGTCCATGTTGTGTGTGCCCTGTTTGCTCTTGGTGGCTCCTTAGTGGGATTCTTCTGTCGTGTGTGTCTTCTGGTAGCAATTTGAGTTTGTTTCCCTAGGTTTAGTTAACTGCTTCTAGTGACTGTCCCTAAATTAAGTAAACTGTGCTTTGTTACTTGATGTAAAAAAATACAGGAGTCCATAGCAGCAGTTGGTGACACAAGATGGTGCTCAGAAACGACGTTGACGTAATTTAGGACGTGGATTCGTAAGCGGCACAGTTTGAATAAAGAGCGAGTTGGTATTTATTTATTTATTTTGTCATGATTATCCCCTAAGTTTTGTGAGCCCTTTCTGTGTATTTAGTTCTTGCTGGCAAGGTGCTCTTTTGTGCAGTCTGTAGGAAGGTGGAGCTCATGGTGGGTGTAAATAAACCGCATGCACTGATGTGTCAGTGATGGATGTGGGCTTAAACAAAACTGTTGAACTTGGATTTTACTATCTAAAGAAAACCAACAAACCCTAAGTTTTCCCACTGGAAACAGTTAGGTTGAATTAAAATTCTGAAATTGTGCTGTTACATGTTATTGGATAAAATTGGATTAACTTAGTCTGATTGTTAAACAACAGCGTGTGCTCTGTGCTTGGGATGCATTAGGGGTGGGGTGCATAGTTGAACAGAGGGGAGAGAGACTGACCCAGGACTTCAGAACACAGCACCAAGCACTAAATAAAGATCTTACTTTGCAGCCAAAGAGTAACCGTGTGTGTCCTGCTGCCTGCCACGGAATGGACCTGCTGTGCTGCTGCACCAGCTGCTGGTTTTTCCTGACCAGATGTGACTTGGGTGGCAGCTGGCCCTCTTAAGGCAGCATAGACTGGCCAGTGGCAGATAGGAGCAGCAGTCAATGGATCTTGCAGACATATAAAGCAGATGGGCGAGGTTAACTTGGATGTAAATGTGTTTTCTTTTTGTGCAGAATTGGCCGGGGTGGCCGTTTTGGCAGAAAAGGTGTGGCTATCAATTTTGTCACTGAAGAGGACAAGAGGATCCTGCGAGACATTGAGACTTTCTACAATACTACAGTGGAGGAGATGCCGATGAATGTGGCTGATCTCATTTAGTCCCCGGAATGAGGTGGTTGTGAATCCAGTGCTCGCTGTTGCTGAATAGGCGATTCACAACGCGCATTGTGCTTCTTCCTTTGGGGATAATATTGAATCTTGTCTCAATGCTCATTACGGATCAGAAATACAGATTTTTGATAAGAGAAGCGACTTTCTGTCGTGAGCTCTTGTGGGGAAGGCCATTGGCTTTGTCCACTTTAGGGTTAGACTGTTGGGGTTGGGTGGAAAGTCATGGGGTCTGTAAATTTTTTCTTTATTAGAAATTTATTTCCTAGTTCCATAGAAGTGGTTGTATTAGATGTTCTTTATCATTTAATAATTTACTTATGGACTAAAAGATATAAGTGCTGTATAAAGTCAGCCAATTATGTTAAACTAGCCTACCTTCCTTTATTGTATGTACTTACACCTCAGATTAAATTGGAAAGGCCTTTCAAAATCTAAACTTTTATAAGAGCATTAAAATGCATTTTTGTTTCATATGTATTTATTCAATAAAGTATTTAATTAGTGGTAAGTGTGATCTGGACCCTGTTGCTAAGCCCCAGCAAGCAAGCAATCATACTATTGTCTTAGTTAGGGTTAAACCCAGTAAAATTTGCCATATTGCACATGTCTTAATGAAGTTTGAATGTTCAATAAAATACTTCTATATTCACTTAAATTGTAAATAGTTGCTTCTTGGGTTGAGGGAAGGGTAACAGCACCTGCTGTCTCAGGGTGGGAGCTGAAGGTGGCAACTGCTGCAGTCTTGGGCTTGTGCCCACAGCTCCTGTACTTTGTCATTAATTGTAGGGGTGGTTCTGGACTCAGGAACAGGGTGAACTGTGGGGTGCTGGTACCTGTATCCTTAACACTGAAACACCCTTTCATCAGAGTAGAAAATGGCTCACTTAATAAATGGTGCTGGCTTGATGAAAAAGCTCTGCACTGCGTCATTTAGGCTTTTAATACCTGTCCAAGGGTATTTTTTTCCCCAAACCAGTCAGGAAGGAGGAAGAGGTAGTCAAAACAGCATCTCTAAAAGGCTATGTCCCAAAGATGCTCATCCAGGTCACAGCTTTAAAATGGCTTGTGAGCAAGAAGAGAGTGAGATGACAGGAAATCTTTCAGAACATGAACTACCCTTTGCTGAGCGTTTTCTTGGAGAGCTTGAATGGAATAAAAGTTGCAGTATGTTTACTGGTAAAGTGATTTTTGCCATGTTTCACCCTAAAGGATCAGATACAAGATGGTGGAGGTGTGGGCTGTGCTCCAGCAGGAGCTGGGTTCAGCCTGCAGCTGTGCTCTCTAGAGCTGTCATTTTGCCAAGGCAGTCTATTCCAAGCCAATACAGGTTACAAGGAATAAGGTCCCTTCTGTCTGCTGGCAGCTGAGGAAGACTTTAGTATGGATATGCTCACTTTTGATACATTTGTTTGCATGTGTAAGTGTACAACAATGAACTACACAGAAGGAGTATTACAGACTCCTCTGCTCTTCACCCAGTGTAAAAAACAGAACAAAATATTTCAGCCTCAGGTTTTCCAACTGCAGTGCAGTCCTTTTATTGAAAAAAAAAGTACAAAAGTACACAGGTCCCTGCTCTGAGAGCCCCAGCCACCCCTGGCAGAGAGGACTGCTGGAAGAGTCAGATGTTCTGTGTGAGCTGTTGCATCACAAGGGCACAGAGACTCATCAGCTGCAAGAATTCATCAGCACCATCTGCCAGGCATTTGTCCACTTCCTGCAGAGAGAACAGAGAAGGGAAAACCCTCTAAAAATGGCAATGCTCAAGGTAGCTGTGTCTTGGGGTACAGTGAACAAGAAGTTTGCCAGCTGTTTTCTTAATCAGCACAGATTTCTTCAGCAGCCACATCACAGCCCCCTCCAACTGGACTGGAAACCATGAGCTCTCCAGCCTCATTTCCTGCAGGAGGCCACCATTTGAAAGTTCCATACACAAAGAGGCGTGGCCCTGCAAATCCCTGCCAAGAGCATCACTGCAGGGCATCCACACCACCTGCCTGCAGTGACTAGCAAAATCTCCACCCCAGCTGGCTTTCCCTCTTCATAAAAATGGAGCAAGTTAATGAATCTTTTTTGGAAAGGCATACTTTATGCACCAGAACAAAAACTTGCATTTTGCAGCTTGTAAGTTGCTTTTTTAAGTGCTTATTCTCATCTTAATTTTCCCTCCCACATTATAATAAAAAACCTCAGAAAAACCAAACCCACCAACCTCTTGATCAAATCCACTAGAACAACATAACATGGATAATAATTCACTTAACTAGATTTCAATTCCTTCTCATGAAATTACTCAGGATAAAAGTTTGCATTCTACCAAGAAACAAATCATCCCACACTTCTTGGGAGAGACTGTACAAACAAAAATCAATCTGTAGAGATTAATGTGTTTTTGGTTTTTTAACTCAAGATAGACTTACTGCAAGTTTCTCAGCTATGGCAGATTTCTGTTTGTCACTGTAATCTTCACTCTCCACAACAGTGTCATGCAGCTGGTTTACAAGCTGAGCAACAGCAAACCCCTCACTGATGAGATTCTGCACAGGGAGAGAGGAAAATGGAAGTAATTCAGCAGCAGAAACATCACAAACTGGAAAGACAATATTGAAAAGTTCTGTCTGGACTGAGAGACTGCACTGCTATTTAGTATGGAACTTGTAGAGGACAACCGAGCAGCCTGTGCACAGCCCTGCCCTGCCTCCTGCCTGACAGTGACCCAGCCACTGTCCACCTTGGACAGGCTGCACAAGCAAGGCAGGCACACAGCACTTCTGTCCAAATGTTCTTCCAGCTTCTGACAATTTACATCTCAGAAATTTTGAGACATTTAAAACATTTAACAACCTCCACTGAATCTGTCCAATCCTATTCTAAAATTAGGAGGGCTTGGCATGCACAGCATCAAATGGCAGTTTCACAGCCTTCACATTTTAAAGGGCCACCTACTTAGGATTTATTTTCTTCATCTGGTCACTAAAGACAGCATTTAAAGAAAATCCAGTTACAAAAATATGAAGTATTGAGAACAATGGTCAGTGGAGCCATTTAGAGAGAGAGAAGTTTATGAAAATAGGAACAGCATTGGTGCAACCTTCTTTTTCTGTTCAGCTGAACAGATCCTGTTGATGACATCAGTTTAACCTAGGAGAAAGCCAGAGTCACAGTGGTAGGGAAATTTATTTGCAACTTTGACAGCTCTTCCTCAGAAGGGAAAGATTGAGAGTCCTGAGTGGTAAAAGACACTTCCCAAATGTGCATCCAAACTGACTGAGGTCAAATGTTCTTCAGCCATAGCTTAGGAACAAAGGATTCACAGGGCCTTGACTGAGAGAAATACCCAGGCCAAGCACTAAGAGAACTCTACCTTTGCCAGTGTTTCCAGCTTCTCAAAGGAACCACTCTGGCAACCCAATAGCAGTTCATCAATTGTTTCTTTAGGGATGACCTGTAACAAGAAGTGACATTTCTTAATTTCAACTTTGTAAACTTAAAATCGGTGTTGATGCTTACAAGTAACAAACTGTTCATGGTAGAGGCCATTTCAGGATTTCCTTCCTCTACACACCCATCCACTTCTAGCAAATATATGAGACAGACTAAATAAACTTTAAAAGTGATAACTAGGCTGTGATATTTGTTCTATACTGGTGATATTAAAACAAAAGCCATATCATGACAATAGACTGTTAAAGTCACCTTCCTAAATCCAACTGCTTATTCAGGACACTGACTAAGAGGAGGACATTCTTCAACAGTTAGATCAGCCAATGCTTTCTGTACCATTCTACACCTAAACAACACAGCAAATAGCTTTTATTTCCAGTGACACACAAATGGCATCCAAAAAAAGCCCAATGCAACAAGATCAGACAATAAATCAGAAGAAAAAAAGTTGACAGATGCCATTATGTCACTCTGTTTAGAGAAGAGCTGCTCCTTTCCCCCTTCACTCATTGTCATTCCTGTCAGTTGAGTGCCTGGATAGTTTGGTTTCAAAGCTTCTTTATGAAGCTTTTGTACTAAGGTCACACCTGCATCACAGAAGTTGTGAATGACCAAGAACTTCAAGTTTTCAAGAAGATGTGAAGTTTGGTTCCCTTGCTTTAAACAAGCATTATCCATTCAGTAACAGAAGGTCACGCTTCTCTTTCCTATCATTGCAGTCAATTTCTGCCAGGTTTCAGATGTCTGATATCTATTCAGATACCAGCAGGTTTACAGATACACAAAACTCAACAATTACTTCACCGTGAAAATTGTTTAAAATTGTTCTGTAAAACTCTGCACAGTAGCAATTGCCTCTGGTTTCATCAAAGTGAGAACCTCCCAACCCCTACAATTAGCTACGATGGCAGCACATTCATGGGTGATGTGTCCATCATTTAAAGTCCATTTATTTTTCAGCTCCTCAACTCCTAATCTCACATTTCCTTCTTCAGGAATGTTTTGTTGCTATAGGAACACCTTCACACAAGCTTTATTAAATGCATTTTCTCTCAGGTTTGTCCTGTGCCTCTTGGTATTACCCATGTCATCCTCGAACAAACCACTGTTGTTTCATTAAAAAGCAGGATCCACACAGATCTTGTCACTGTGAACATTAGGATGAAAATGAGCTGCTACTGAAAGTAATTTCCCTGTGGTGCTTCCAAACCAGTATTGCAATGATCTATACTTACACACACATATAGAAAAGCACCAAAAAATGTTCTAATCTACTCTCCCACAAAAAACCTCCATAGTTTGCATTTATGGGCAGATTATTTCAACTTCCGTTTGAATTATTAGACTGTTTTACAGTTTTCCATGATTTACAGAAGAAGTTGCTAGAAACTTGCTATGTAATAAGTGTACAGAACCAGGCAGTCTTTAAAATTCTGGTAGATAGTGCAGCTGGCTGCAATACTAGTGAGTATAAAACTATTTTTAATCAAACTTTGAGCAATGGCAGATAGAGGTAGGAAAAATGCTTTTCAGAGTAATTCCAGGAGAAACTGTAAGGCACAGCTTACCCCAGCAATTTCAGTGATTATCTTCTCTGTGATCTCCTTTCCACCCATTAATCGAGTGGCACTTTGAAGAAAAGTAATTGCTTTTCTTAAGTCCCCTTCTGACACTTTTACCAGGTAAGATACTGCCTGAAAAATAATGTCAGAAAATGCTAAGTTAAATGTTCACTGTAAATTAAAATCTAATACACTTTTTCAGCATTTACTTTAAAACACCAAGTAGTGCATGAAGCAGATTGTCAGAGCCAAGCACAATACACAAGTTACAAAACAACCTCTCTACTAACACAAATGTGTGCTGGCAGTTTAAAAAAGAAGCACAGTTTAATGCCCGTAGAGTCAGCAGAGAGCAAAAAGCCCTACAGTTTGGCTTCAGTTTTCTCTGGTGGACATTTTTCTGGTTTTAGGACGACTTAAAATTCATCTCCTCTATGGAAGGAGAATAAATGAGTTTATGTATTTTATTTCATACAATTGAGCAGCCTGGAAAAGTATGCTGACTTGGCCTCTTTCACTGCCATGCAATTATGCACTGGATTAAGCAGTAAAATTAGATGGCAACCACAAAGTTACCTCATTATTGATTTTCACGTGTTCCTTCTCAGAAACATCCAACAGCCTCTGCTGTTGGATACTGTCGGACAAAGGCTTGAAGCGGAATTTGGAGCATCGAGATGTTAAAGGTTCAATTATTCTGAAAGAAAGGAAGGAAAGAGAGTGGTAAATAAACGCATGGGTCAAGTTCTCACAAAGGTAACAAAAGCAGAAAAGGTTTAAAATACTCTAAGGTTTAAATAACCCTAAAACTGCAATACTGTAAAAATTAAAAATGAAATCTAAGTATTGTTTCAGGCTTGCATGCACATAGTGACATCTCTATTAACTGAAAACTATGAAAATTAGATATCAACTTTTAAGCAGGGAAAAAATAAAAAAAGAGACTACAGACAAGACAGCAAATACAAATAAGTAACAAATTCCAGGTGTACCTGCTGATGTAGTTACAAATAAGACAGAAACGTGTTGTTTTAGATTCTTTTTCCATTGTGCGTCTTAAGGCTGCCTGGGCTGCTGAAGTCATAGAATCTGCTTCATCCAGGATCACAATTTTAAAAGGAGGACACATTTTACCACTGAAAAATTAGAAATCTGTTAGTCAGCAGACATGAAATGTACAGACCAAGGGAAAAAAAACCAATGAAAAATAAACAGAAAAATCACTGCAAATAGCAAGTAATATTTTCCTTAAGCATGTATCCTTGAAAAATAGAACTAATTCAGAGGCTCAATCTTTTAAAAAATATTTTTATATTAAAGACTAATATTTGTAATAAAGGTGGGGACTGAGTTCCCACAGAAAGACCAACACTTGAATACTGCAGAAGTCCTCTAAAATACATACTCTTACTATAAGCTGCTTATTTTAACACTTCATGTAGCTCTTCTTTTTACAGGCTTCCTGATTCCCTAAACTCCCAAGAATACTCAACACACTGACTTCAGCACACAATGCCATTTTTTGCCAGACTGTCTTCGCACGCAGTTTCTTCCTGCTACTTTCCACAGTCCATACACATGGCTTGACCTGCACTGGGCTTCCCATCACCTAACACCAGAATCCTTTTAGAAACCAACACCCATGTTGTAGAAATTCCTGCAGATTAGAAAGACTAGGGAAGTAACTTCTGGTACAAGTTACCCAAAGAAATTTTTCTATGGAGTCAGACAACATCTGCAAAGGCAACAACATGTGCCCAAACCCAGAAGTTTTGACCTTGTGGAGTTTTTGCTGTCTGCCTCCAATGCTAACAGCAACAGTAAAAATCCTCCTGAGTTTTCAAACCCCCAGTGTGAAATTCCATGAAGTAAAAGCTCAGCCAAAGCACTGTGTGTTGCCAACTTCTGGGCACTGCTGACCCATCATTTATATTAGAAACAAAAACAACCACATGCTTTGTCCTAAGCAGAGGGGTTTGATCCAGCACTTACTCTGAACGGCTTCCAGACGCCGTGAGCTGAGCAAAAGCCTTCACTTTTTCCCGAATCACTTGGATCCCACGCTCATCAGAAGCATTTAACTCAAGGACTCTTTGCCGGAATAAATCAGGCCTGCAAAATTTTTATTACAACACGTTAGCTGTTAACCCTTGTAATGATACATTATAAAATATAACAACAACCCTTCTGGCTGTTTTGAATGGCAGAGATTATTTTTATCAGCATTACTAAATAACATTGTTAAAAGACAGTTAAGTTGAGATCATAAAATGTTAAGTATGAATTTCCATTAGCTATTTTTAGAATCTCCTCCCGGGCTACAGAAAACAATGAAGTATAAAATTACGTCAGTTTAACCAGGAAAAAAAAAAGTAAGAAGTTGGCTTCATACATTCAGAGCACTATATTATATGCCTTTTTACTAATATCCCATGAGCAATGTGAAATAACAAGTAAAATGCCACAATACAGTTACTAGCAGTACTACCAGAATTAAATATCCAGAAAATATAAGACATGTAGTATTTACCTGCAGTACTATACTCCATGCAAAAAACCAAAAAATAAGCCAGTAATTAATACACTGGGAATCAAAATGGACTCACAATGTGGAGTTGTCTTCCTCCTACTAAAGTAGAAGTGGTTCTCTCCAAAACACAGTGAGTCAAAGATTAAAGATGACAAATGGGATGGGGGGAAGTATTAAATTAATCATTTCATTAAACCACCTTCTCATCCATTTTTTGCTTATAGGCTACTGAGTTAACTGCTCAAAAACTCCCAAGTGTTCCAAGTGAGTTAATGAATGTATACATGCTGAATTTTAGTCTGAGTCCCAATACTACTTTCCAGAAACAACTTAATGGTGCATAATGGAGACATTGCAAGTCAGACATTTTATGAAGCACTTTGAGATCCATATGTAGCTAACAATTTACTAAATAAGCCATAACAATTGGAATTCCTAGACAAAGTTCAGTATGCAAGCCATAATCCTTCCATACTCTTTGTTGGGGGGTTACATGGCTGCCAATCTGAAGTCTATCCTGGTAACAGGAATCAGTGACTTGTGACAGGACAAATGAGAAAGAAATCTTACATTAGAGTTGAATTAGAATATGAAGATATTCCTGAAAATGTGCTGGGAACTACCTAAGTGCAGGCAATGACCAGAGGCACTTCATCACATGATTAGGAGACATGTGACAGTTGATTACACTGAAGCAACGTGATTCCAGCTTACCCAAACAGTTCTCTAGCAGCTGCTAAAATAGTGGAAGTCTTTCCAGTTCCAGGTGGGCCATAGAACAACAGATTGGGAAGCTGAAACAGCAAGGCATTATTTGTAAGAAAAGCAAATTTTAAAAAATTCACTAACAGGAAAACCTACTGACAATCTGAACAGAACAGAAACTATCTATTCCTCACAGTAAATAATGACAAGTCTTTGCTAGGTCTCTAAAGGAAGACAAATGGTTGCTGTTTACAGCACAGCATGAACAAGTGTTATTTGGTGGCACCATCCCATGTTCTATCCAAACTGATATTCCAATCTATATTTATTTTTATATATACACTCCAGAGCATGTCTGAGCTCACTAAAGCCTACAGAGCTTACTGTTCTGATTGCAGTGACACCCAAATTTATCCAAGAATGGCCTTAAACAGTCTGGGTAGTAGCAGCAGTGCAGATGAAACCATCCTTTGCTTTCTCAGCTGCCCAGCCTGCCTTTTCCAGCCACGCTGGGGATTCTGTGCTGACGCCAGGAGCACTGCAGTGAGCACAGGGCAGCTCGGGAACGCTGGGCTGCAGCGAGGGCAGTGCAGGCATAGCCCTACAGTGACCATGGGGACAGTGCCAACAACTCACTGCACAGCAAAGTCCTGCATCCATCCAAGGGGTTTTCAAAGGAGACCACTGGCATTTCTTAAAGAAATTAAGTTAATTGATCTTCAAAATATTTATTAATGATCTCAGCATGAAAAATACAACTGCATTAGGGAGAAACGCTGACACAGGAAGATCAAAGCAGTGCAACAAAGACTGCAGTAATAATTTTAGGATGACATTTAGCAGCCCAAAGCCAAAAAATCTCTCAGTTTGAGAACATAACTAAGTATCTGCTAAATATCTGAAATTCATTAGATTGAATGAAACATAAGCTGGTTTTGTTTTGTCTGTCAGAGGAGAAGTATAAGCCTGTGGAACATGGTGCCTGTGCACGGTGCACTTTTAATACAGATGTAAATTATTAACACTAACATATAATGAGCTGCACACAGTTCAGGCCACCCTTAGACAAGGATAATGAATCCAAACTGGGAAAAGTGATTAAAGGAATGAAAAACCTATCTTATGAGAAGTGATTTTGTGAAGAGTTTGATTTAGTTAGCTCAGCAAAATAAAAGCTGAGAGGGAATATGACTGTTCTCCATAAATACATCTGAGCAACACAAAGAACAAAGCCGGCATAAACAAAATTTGTATAAGCCATGACTGAATTTTAGCTGAAATTAAGAAGCTTTGCAGCTGACATAGGAGTGATAGCTTTCTATATTACTATTTCAAGCAATCACTTTTATAAATGATCACTTTAAAAGTGCTGTCTTTGACAATAGGTGATGTTCAACTTCTACATTCTTGAAACAAGAATCCAAAAGTTCCCTCCAACCAATAGCAAAAGGACAAACCTCTCAATCTGACTTGATTTCTAGCCCTAAATAAGCATTCTATTTTTAAAAAGTCAACTAAAATTAGATTAGAGAATTCTATGCTGAATATAGCATGTAATGCATACAGAATGGGAATAGCAAAACCAAAACCATCCAAAGAGCAGAGAAAAATGCAGAAGTACACAACCCACAATCAGAAAATGAAATAGAGATATCAGTTTGGTAACAAACATCCCATTTTAACAACTAAGACAAGACACAGAGCACAGAACTTAACTGTGTAGGTACCCTAAAAGTAGAGATAGAAGAACTTCAATCTTCAATTTCTAGTAAATAAATGAATTTCAATTTTTGCTTGCTCCTTCTGCCAATCAATTGTTGGTTGTTTCCTTAATTACTAATAAGCAAACAGCATCCCCTACTAACAAACACCTTTTCAAGTTTGGATACCACAAAGGTATTATCCCCCTCTATCTTTTATGACCCGAGATGGAAAGTGTACTGAATGAAAATTCACCAATCTGCATGCTGGGTTGGCACATTGCAAGGGTAGATGTTTGTGAGGATTTTCATCATTTCATGCCTCTGTGTTAATTCACTACTGTCCTCAAAAAAGCATAAGCAGGTAAAAAGTTTTAATTAGAATCTGTTTCCTAATCCCATTACACCCCAACTTTATCACTGTTTCTGTTTCAACTTCATTTATGTTGGCTTCTCACTTAAGTATTTACACCACTTTTCACCAAGCACAACCTAATCGTTTATGTAACTGTGGTAGTATTTTTAAATAAACTGCAATCTGATCTGGTTATCCATTTTTCCACGCTTGCCAGGAGTAAGCAGGATACCTGCAGGCATCACTCTGCTCATGGGAAAGCTACCTCATATAGTGCAAATCTCAGATGCTTTTCCAGAAGTTTCAGTACAAGTGAAAACGTAACTTGCAATGATAATCCTACACTCGTTTTTCAGTTATTAAGGTATCATGAAGCAAATGAAAAATAAGAGATCATTTTCACTCTCTTTGCCAAAAAACCAACAACAAATCAACACTCCTGGCAGAAAATCAGTTTCTCCAGTCCAAACCCCCTTGGACTCTGCTGTCCCCAGTTTATAACAGGACAATGTGTGCTCTCACAGATGAAGATACATTGGCTATAGGGTGTTACAAGTCCTGCATTAATTATAGGGAGTTACAAGTCCTGCTCCATTTAGCAGCTCCCAAATACAGGCCAATGACCCTCCATTTCCAACACTATGGTTTAAATAAAGCACATTACTCAAACCTACAGCCTTGTCACAGCTGTTTCTTTGATCTCACCGTATCTCCAAACTCAGTAAGAACCCCTGTAGTAATGTGTACTTACTGAAGTAAGTACTAGCCACCTCAGAGTTTCAGTTACACTTTTGCCTTTTTGACAGAATGTGTCAAGAAACTAATAATTAAAATTAAAAAAAGAAAACAACCAAATATTTTAAAATACTTGCATGATTTTGTTCTCAAATGCCTTGCTGAGTTGGGGCAGCTATGGCAAAATACAGAGCCTCTAACCATAAGCAGGAATTATAACTGGTCTTTTCAACTCAGGAGGTCAAAAGTCAACACAAGTGCACTAGGCTCAGAATCCAAGAAACACTGCTGATCCACAAGGGTTTTAAATAACTGTTGCTCAAAATAGAACTTCCTAACCCATCACCTAAGCAATGTTACACAACTGATATGTCCAGACAGAATAGGTGGCAGCAGCTCATTTCTCCTTTCCTGTTAACAGTTCCTTCCTAATTACCTCAACTCTATAAATACTGCAATCTAGCAGCATTGCTGTTGAAACACGGACTTCTGGGGTACAACATTACCTGACAAGGTCACATTACAAGAGTATTCTCAAAGCAAACTGAACGTGGAGAAAGTAACTAAAAAAAGAAGTGCAAATCTTTCACACTTGTGTTGTAGCAGTTTGATTTTGGCTTCACACACTCAAACAAATAAGGTATATGTGCTTTTGCAAGCTTAGATTGAATTATTATTTTCAGAGAGAAACAGACTCATATCACTGGAGAGCAAACCAAAGCTGCATCCTGTTAGACAGTTTTTGAAGCACAAGTGTGATTGTCCTAGGTGAGGAGGAAAAAAGTCTCAGTGTGTACAAAAGAAGGAATTGTTCAGATTTGGAAAAGAGCCATCTCTTGGCTATGTACTTTATTTCTACTTTTAGCCCTTCATCTCTACATCAGCTACTTTGGAAGAAATAACCAAAGATACCAAACATTTGCTAAATTTTTGTCCAAAAGGAAATGCAAGAGTAAACAAATGCAGCTACAAATGCTCTGCTCATTTACTCCTAGGTCATGCAAGCCAACCCTGCAACTGCTATACTTAGCTTTTTGAAGCCAAAGAGACTTACTTGGAAACTTTAACCCAAAAAAGTTTGGGAATCACTATCCAAGCAGTACCTCTGGCACTTATAAACTAAATTTCTCTCATTAGCCAAAATTTTCAGTGTTTAGCAGTTTCACAGAAGCACTGACACGTTCAGGAAATGTTTAGGAGTGATTGACAATTCAGACTTGTCTGTGAAAGAAAAACTTTCTCCTCTTGTCTTAAATATGAATGCCACAAGTACTAGTGGAGTAGCAGTGTGGAGATGCTAACAAGAAGTTTACCATTTGAGCTTTTCCAGAAAAATTCCAAACTCACAATTCTACAGTGTTCAGAGGACTGAAAATATAAGAAGCTTTACATATATATCAAAACAGGATATATCAAAAGGAAGTCACTCAGCCTGTTCATGAAGTACCACTGTAAAAATGATCACTGCTGAGATGGAAAAGAGAAATTTTTGTTACCACTGACTCAAGTGTCTGTCTGAAAATGCTGATTTGGTAGATGTTGTCATTACACTCACATCAGCACCTTCCAGGGACTTCTTCAGCACAGCTACAACTTCATCCTGGAAGGCAACTTCATCCACATTTTTGGGGCGACTAAATAAAAAGACATTAAATAAAATGCATTAGCTAACAAAGTTTCATAGGAAAGCTGAAATTGAGAAAAACATTTCCCCTTCCAATTACATCAGGTACTGAAGAATAACAGTGAACTTTGTAGTTGAAATCAAAATCACAACAGGAAGTCGAATGCCTCTGGTCTGTATTACTGAAGTGATCTAATTCCTCAGGAAGCTATTTGTCTTTTTCTGTTGTAAACACCTGTCTGAGATGTTTTTAAAAGCAGAACTGAAATATTTTACCACTTTGTGATAAAGGCTTCTCAAAAAAGCAAAGCATTAAATGCATTCATGCACCAAAACACAGCGATGAAAAAGCACTACTTCCAACATTTTCTGCTCAGTACCAGCCACAAAGGGCATTTTAATACCCTACAGCCCTGGAGTTCCCCATAACAGGGAAAGTTAAGCTGTTCTCACTGGTGGGGACATCCACACCTGCAATTCCCTTTTGCTATGCACCAGCTACCTCTCTATGTCCCCCAGAGCCAACCTCCCCTCTCATGGCCAGCGCCCCCGCTGCCCCAGAGCATCCCTTACTATTTCTCCACCCAGGGGATAGGTTTGGTCCTCTTGCCCTCCCCGCTGCTCCCGGCCGCGCTCTTTTCCTTGGCAGCGGCGGGCTTGGTGCTGATAGAGGCCGGGCCCTTGAGGAAGGCCTGCATGGCTGTGCCGGGCCGTGCCGGGCCCCCTCACGGTCCCGTCAGTCACAGACCCCTCAGGCCCCGCCGGCCTTTCCCGCCAACCCTCCCGCGCAAGAGGGCGGGGCCGCTTCCGCTCGCCGAGAGCCAATCACAGCGTGCGGCGCCGCGAACGTCACGCCGCGCCAGCTCCTGTACCTGAAGGGGCGGGGCTGAGGGGCCAGCGCGTGCCCCCTCACAAATGCCCCTTTCCGAACGTGAAATAAAGAACAAAAAAACAGCCCCAAAAGAATGAGCGCTGCTCGAGGGCAAGCGGAGGAGGGAGTTCTCAATGCAGTGGGAACTGCTGCGGTCCTGGGGCAGGGCCTGCTCCCTTCCCCTGACGGGTGAGGTGCCTCTGGCGAGTCCTGGAGGCGCCCCCGGGTGAAGTGAAACGAAGCCCAGGAGAGCCCGAGGCTGGCCAGGGCCTGTCCTAGCACCGACATTTGCGCCTTTGTGGGCGTCGGTGCAAAGCTGCTCCGGCCCTCGCTGCTGCCGTGCGAGCAGCTCCCCCAGGTGTGCAGGCTCAGGGTTATTGGTGCTGGAGTGAAGCGAAAGTGAATCCTTTGTGTTTTCCCATTATTTCTAATGACATCCATCACAGCTAAGCCACGGAAAAAGTAAATTCAGGAATGTGATTGATGTGACAGATCCCTTTAAATGGTGAAAAAACATCCTGGTGGATGTGGCAGTCGTGATAAACGCCCACATTTACGTGTGCTGGGTGGCTGTAGCTTTTACTTCCAATTACAAACCAGCTTTATGGGTAAAAAAAAATAGAAGTATTTTTGCTACCATCAGCTGGGTATTATGTGGCTGCAGATGTTCTGCTTCACTGTTTTCCCTTGGCCACTCCTGGGCATGAGACGCAGACAGAATGGCCTGGGAAGCTGCAGTAGTGATGCCCCAGAATAGACCCCGTGTAAGTGAAAAGAGACTGGAAATGGTCTCTATGGCAACAGAAGACCAGCCTTTGGAAAAGGAGATGTAGGAAAAAATGTAGGCTGAAAATACATAAATCTGTCAGTGAGTCAAACATGTAATTCTTGTCTGGGCAATTTTAAATAAGTTGTTTCCTCTCATCTAGAATTCTTCTATTGAAGAGTGAAATTCAGATTGTAGTCTTAGCAAGAAATGCCCACACATATAATTACTGAAGTTGTTTTGTTCTAGATGAAAATGCAATTTTTTTTTTTTTTCCCACTGTGATTATATTTGGTACTTCCAAGTCATGGTAACAAATGATTTCTGAAATCAGGCTCTTTCTTCAACTGTATAAAGCTTTCCTGTCTTTTTGAAGCTTTGTTCTATTTGCTGGTTTCTATTCAATCTACCTTCCTTAATGGGGCCACCTCAAATATAACTTGCATTTCATCATTTTGTCAATTCTGGATGAGCCTGAGGTTCAATTCGGCAGTGGAATTTCCCTTCTGCTACATTAACTGAACTTCATAACACAACTTTTAGTTTCATTGCCTTAAGAAAAGTTTAAAATTCCAGAAAGGAATAATGAAGCCCAAGCTTCTCTCTCTTGCTCCTTGGTTTTTTTTCTCTCTCTCCCTCATGTATATAAGGACTGAACATTATGCTTCCTCTACTCTGTTGAATTGCATTCACTCGCCATCTTATGGTCCAAATTCAGTTACCATGTCCTCTCATTTGCTTCTGTCTAGCATTTTCCATGGGAAAGATTGTGTTTTACACCAGCCTAGTCAGTGCTCCTTGAGCTGACCTAAATGAGGACCCTTCCCAGTTGCTGTGGTTTAACCCCGGACAGTAATTAAATCCATACAGTCCTCACATACTTCTGTCCCTCTGATGGGGTGGGGAGGAGAATCAGAAAAAAAAGTAAAACTTGTGGATTGAGACAAGAACTGTTTAATAACTGAAACAAAGTAAAATATGATAATAATTGTTGAAGATAACAAGAAAAATAGCAATATAATTGTAATGTAAAGGAGAGAGTGAGAAATAAAATCCCAGATTCACAACACGTGATTCACACAAGTGATTTACACAAAGCTGACCAGTGCCCAGCCCATCCCTAAGCAGTGGTCAGCCCCTCCTGGCCAACTCCCCCTGTTTATACACTGGGCAAGACATTCTATGGCATGGAATATCCCTTTGGCCAGTTCAGGTCAGCTCTCCCAGCCATGCTCTCTCCCAGGCTTTTTGTGCCCTTCCTCACTAGTAGAACATGGGACACTGTAAAGTCATTGACTTAGGGTAAGCACTACTTGGCTGCAAGCAAACCATCAGTTTCATATCAGCATTAATCTCACACTGAACCCAAACCACAGCATTGTACCAGCTTCTAAGGAGAAAACCAAATCTATGCCAGCTGAAACCAGGACACCAGTCTTATGTGAGCCATTTGCAGATGTACAGCTACAGAATAAGGGTTCAAGATCTCATCCAACAGAAAACCAATGTGTCAGGGGCTAGTGACAGCAGGGCAGCAGAATTGATTAGGGGGAGGACATTTGTCTTTATAAGTTACCTGCCTGCTGCCCTGGAGACCTCCCCATGCCTCCATCAATCTAGACCTCCAGTCAGTTTGCATGAAAGCTTCCTAGGAGATCAGCCCAGGGATTTTTATTATGCTGAAAGTGGACAAATGGCTTCCTTAAAATAAACTACATAAAGTTCATAAAAGTAAGCTGGGCCTAAAAATTACAGAATCACTTCTGTTCACAGCTTTGTCTAAAATCCAGGCTTTGTTTTAAAAGAGGAAAGAGTTGAAAGAAATGAATGCAATAAAAATAGGCATATAGATTTTTGCAAAAATTTAACAGCAAACATTTATCTCCTAACTCTTTGCATTGGAAGACTTCTGCCAGAATTATGTAAGCAACACGGAACAGACTGGCACTAGCAGTTTTCACTGTCCAAGCTGCATAAACAAGAGAAAGTTCAAAGCAACATGGCAAGAATGCTGAGGGTATCAATGGGCTTGTTTTTTTTCCCCCCTTAGATATAATAACTAGGACAGCATTTGTCTCAGCTCAGATAACTGTGGGATATGATCACTGTATAAAAAGTCATAGCGAAGGTGGATACTGCAAATAGGAAAATATCCATTTCTTCTCAAGATGCAGGAATCAGAGGCCTGAAACAACCATCGAGCTTCAGATTTAAAACCAAAAGAAGTAGCTTTATTCACACAATGCATACTTAAATTGCAAGTCTTGTTGCAATCAAACTTTATGGCCATCAAAATTATAAGTATATTAAAAAAGTAGCTAGACAGATTCCTGAAGAAATAGAGTATTAAATATTATCAGTCATATGCAGGCTTAAGCTCAGAAAGTCCCTGAACCAGAGATCACTGCAATCTGACAGGGAAATACCAGAGAGGAATAATCTCTTTAAGTGGCCTGTTTCATGCCCTGTTTCCTGAGGGTATATTAATGGTTCTGCTCACAGATGGGCCACTGCCCCAGCCTGTGTCAGGACAGTTGTTCTGGAGCACAGAAAGTGAATGATTGATGCAAATGATGGTGACAAAAATGTTGTGATTGGGAAGGAAGACCGGCAGAGGAGCAGAGAATTTTGCTAAAACTGATGTCGTGTCTTAAGTGGCCTCTTTTTATTCAGAATGAATTTTACAAGGAGCTGTGCTCATTTTCAGGTAGCTGAAACAGCATCTGAGGCAAAGCAGGTCAGGCTCTGCAGAGCATAGGTGAGAGGCTAAGAGTGAGGGTAGAGCCTCAGGCTCTGCCAGGGGAGCTGTGTGTGGAGAAGTTTAGGCAGAGAAGCCCAGATTTGTCACAGGAGCTGACCAAGAGGCCAGCAGAGAGCTGAGAACAGCAGAGAAGCACTAGCACTGTGACTTTTAACAGTCAAGCAAAAGCATGCTTGGCTGAAGTGTTCCAAATAGAATAAAAGTAAGAAAACTTAAAATATGGAGCCCTATTTTCCTTACTATGTGACTGATGTTCCAGAAAGGAAGCAGCACTCTGTGTGCCTTCTTTGTGTGTGAATCAAAGAGGTATCTGACTCACTTAACAGTTTCTTCTACTAATGGAAATGTGCTGCAGATCTGAGCCAGTCAGAAGTGGTGACAGTGTAATTACCTTTCCCAATTGTGCCAAATGTGTTCTAGTTCTTTCCAGCAAGTAACAGAGGTGTAGCCTTTGATACAGGGATCAGTCTAGAGACAAAAGTTAAAGGGGGAAGGGGTATGATACCAAAGTAGTACCAAAGTTTTCAAAGGAAGAAACCTGGTAAAAGGATTCTAAACTTCTCTTGTATTCCATCAGCCTGCCTATTTTTCTGCTACAGAAATGTCTTCAGATGCACTCTGTACACCAAAAGGTTGTCATCTTGTTCTGGAAGGAGATTTTAATGAAAAACTAGAAGATGGGTGAGTTTGTAAAGGTTATGTAGGACTGGGAAAATGGAAATAATCAAGACAGTGAAGAAGATAGGCTAGTTTCAGGGATGGATCTCATTTCAGTTCACAACAGCCCTTCAGACTCAGTTGGCTAAGTGTTTTTTAGTGACAGAAGAAAGATGTATTACTACATAAGATGAAAAAGAAAAAAGATTTTTTTTCCCCCCTATGAGAATTTCCCCTTATATTGGTCAGGCCATAGAGTCTTATAAACACTTTTTGTTAGCAGTGTGCAATTTACTGCTTATTAAAATTGCTTACAATGCTTTGGCCTCAGATGTTTGATTCAGGATCTAATAAAGAGCTGGTGATTTGTCAGGCTGTCACTCTGTGGAAAAATCAAATTCTTTTGCCTGTTGGCCATCATCTGAGCAGTGGAACCATGGCATTTGCACAGCCCCTGATTCTGTTTTCAGTGAGATCCCTGCCTAGAATGTAAATCATCATCCTCTATACCTCTGCCTCACATGTTTATCAGCAAGGGCTTTTATCCTTCAGAGGGGAAGTCAGTATTTGTTGTAAAAATACTGGCTCCATTTCACAAAAAAATTCCCAGCACTGGAACCATCCCATTGATGCACTAACTTACTTCAGCATCTTCAAACCATTCCTAAAGTATACAGGGCTTTAATTTCTCTGTGTGTCCAAGAGATATCCCTGTAGTCTAGGCTCCTATTTCTTCCCTTTCTCAGCTTGAGTTTGTGAATCACCCATGCTTTTGCAATATTTTTTGACTTGGTTCAGTCTCTGTTGCTCTTCCATTTGGGAATTTGTAATGGCAATATACACAACGAACAGTAGCCTTTTTCTAATGCAGGCACCACTGAATCTTAGCAATGTAAAGAAATCATCCTGTAACTGGTAAAACTAATGGAGTTTGCTATCTCATGGCTGTGTCCTGCCGCCCAAACCTTCCCACCAAAATTCCCCCCTTCTGTTTATTATCATTCACATCATAAGGGAGGGACAGCACCCTCAACTTGGACTGAATCCCATTTAGCCTTGGACTGATACCACGTAACCCACCCTGCAGTTTAAGCTGGGCAGGGAGCAGCCAGGATTTATCAGTGGGTCCCTACTCCATCCTTCCCCCTTTCAGACTTTGTGCACCTGGCTGAGTTTCAGTGAACCTGTGAGAATTTTTCTCTCCTGAACTGGATTGCAATTGACTGACAGGTTCAAAAACTATTGAAGGTGTGCTGGAAAGCAGATTAACATAGCAAGAACAACTAAAAAGAGAAAAGGTATCTTAAAATAACAAATACCCACAAGTCTGCAGTTACTGGTGCTGAATAACAATGTTTGTATGAGAGCATATGGTCTTAAAATAGCTGAGAATTAATCTAGCTAGAAATTAGACAAAGGCCCTTAGTTATCCTTGATGTTCTTGAACAGCCTTGCTGTAGGAGTGGTGAGAGCAAATCATCTACTCTGCTTTTCAGTGTATTTCATTTATGAATGGGTCTATGCCTGCAGGAAAAAAAATTAAAAAAAAAATTTGAGTGTCTGGAAACATGATGACTTTTCTAGGGCTGTGTTCCTACCTGCCATCTGTGACCCTTCAAGAAAAAAATGAAGCATCCCAGACTTTTCAAATCTCTAAAAAAACCCCACTATAGCTAGATGTCAGTCTGTTTCCCACATACTTCCCCCCACCCCCAATGATGGCATCTCTTCCCTGGCTGGGGGAATCCTTTTGACATTAGCCAAGGTCTCTGCAGTTTGACCTTTACTGCCCAGATAGGCAGTAAAATTGGATCTCAGAAAAAAATGGCTTTTGCTTTAATCCCAAAATGTTTGCAGGTGGGTGGCTCTGAAGCCATTCTTCTCATGTTTTCAGACAGATTTGCTGTTAAATTAACTGAACAGAAATATGCAAAGAACCTCTCAGCATAGTTAGTCAGTCATCCAAAAATGAGGACAGCAGCCCAGGTACTCAGACTGGCTTGCAGGTGAGTCAGCTGATTATAGGATTTTCTCTTCACAGAGATAAATCTTTTTGCAATACCAGGACAGCCATATTAACTATGCTGTAAGATCTAACAGGCCCACAGGGGTATTTTACAGCTCCAGATTTGGGCATACATGTTGTCAGATTCTTTGATGTGCTTGGAAAGGTGGACTTAAGCAAAACTCTATGGATGGGGAGGGATCTGGATTTAGAGCTGAATTAATTCTGTGGGAATTGATCAGATCTTGCAGGCAGCTGCACCCTTCTCTGTTTTATTTCTTCCTATTTAGCTGTGCAATAAGTTTCCTGTGTTTGTGGCATAACCTTGTGTGGACCTTCAGATAGGCTTCCAAGGATGAGGTGCAAAGAGGGATGGAATGGAGACAAACAAGTCCCTGGCTTGCGCTGCCCTTTTCTCTCTTCCTTGCCTGCCTTGCTCTCCCTGTTCTCGGATCGCAGCTGGGGTCAGTAGCCGGCAGGGTTGATGAAGCTTTCCCATTGTTCAGCAGCCCGTTGCCCCACGGCAGCCACGAACCGGGCCGGGCTCAGCTGTGTCGCAGGCGCCCAGGGGCAGCTGCTCTCCAGAGACCTGCTCTGGCCACTGAAGGCCACCTGTGCCTGCCTGCCCACGGGCACGGCTGAGCTCCGTGCCCACGATCGCAGGTGAGCCCTGCCCAGCGCCCACGGCTGATGTATTCACCCTGCTTGTACACTTGCAGCTGGAGAGGGTCCTGTGGGCTCAGCCAGGATCCCAGGAATCCTGACCGTGCAGGTGGAGCGACAAAGCCCCTGGCCACAACACACGTAAAACGCCCAATGCCCCCGACCCCCTCCAGGGAGGCGATGGTCCCGCAGGCAGGGGCTCCTAAGAGGGGCTGGAGGAGGATCTCTGGAGGCATTGTGGGGTTCCACTCAACGACAGCCTGCAAGACACTCGGGCCCCAGGGGCCGAGGGGGAGCATCGGATGCTGTGAGCGTGTTGTTCTCCATTCGCAGGCACGCTACTGAAGGGAGCGTCGCAGAGCAGCTGCGGCTATTAGAGCTCTCCTGCCAGCTCCACTCCTCCCGATGCCATTCCTACCTCCAGGATTTTTCCCTGACTCGCAGCATCACCATCCAAAAGTCTCCCTGGAGGAAGGTATCTGCTTGCTGGTTTGTCTCTTTAGCCTTTGCCGCGGGAGAAGGGAGGAAAAAAACCATAAGCAATCAACTCCTCTGCTTTCCTCCCCCTTTTATATTTCCCCCCCTGCTGCTCTCTTCCTTCCGTCAAGGGGGGGTGAAATCCCCGTCTGGAAGGAGCTTTTCAAGGTCCGTGCATGGCTGGCAGCAAATTGGAAGAGGTGAGCAGCCGAGAGAAGATGTGAGAGCTGGAAGGGCCGTGCCGTGGGAGTGGTCCTTGCTTTGTGTGCAAGTGAGGCAGTGAATGTGCAGCCTCCCACTCTGGGTGCATCTTTTTTTGGATGCTGTGTAGTTCCCTGTGTGAAATGCTTTTTTGGCTAAAAGAAGAAGAGATGTCACATCAGGAGCTCACCCAGCGACTGACTACAGTTATCACCCATGTGGGTAAGGCATCTTTATTTTTCTTCTTACTACATTTGTGTGGATTCGGGGGCCCTGTTCCCCCAGGAGGTGCTGCTGCCTTTGTGTGACAATATCTCACCTGTGCGTGAAATAGGAGCCATCAGCAGACTGCGAATCCCTGGCTTTGGGCAATTACACAGCCTTTTATTGCTGGTTTGTTTTTCAAGCATGTTTTCTCTGAAAAGCAGAAACAGTAAGAGCAGCGTGTCCTACCTGTGAAGTGATCTGTGTAAAATACCCGAGCACAGTTCTTCAAGGGAGGTGGTGGAGAAAAGGGGGTGTGGGAGGATGCTGGAGCAACGGCAGCGCTAATGTGCTGTGCATTTGCTTGTGATACTGGAATAGCAGCCCATTCTCAGAGAATCTTTTCATGGCCTTTGCTGTTTCAGGATTTCTGGAAGGTGCCAGGACAGGGACAGGATCTCAAAAGCTTTTCTCTCTGTCAGGCTTGATTTTACTGTTTCTGACATTCAAATGCCAGTGAATACAGGTGAGGCCCTATGCTTTGCACTGACATCTTTATGCATCTGAGCTGGATACCCACCTGCTGGCACTGGGGACTGCACAACCAGGAACTGAGGAACCTGAAACTAGCAAGACAGTAGGACATGCTGGTGACTAAAATATCAGCTGAGAAAAGCTTTTGTGACCCTTTTTGTTACCTGCAGTTGAGTTAAAGCAGATTGCAGCTGTGTTGCATCACATAAAGAGAACATTTTTTGTTGAATTGCATAGAAGCAAATTTTATAGTTGTCAGTGTTTTCAATGGATTGTGTGCTGTGAACGCCAAAGATGTTGTACAAGTTTCTGAAATGCCTTTGTCACTGGCTTTGTACAATTTGTATGTGAAACAGAGTGTGACCAAAATTTGGCTTTTAGAGAATATATGAGTAAGATTTTAGACCAACATTATTCTTTGGTTTGATATATGCTATGGCAGCTGAACTAAGTTTAATAGAGCACATACAATCAGTATCTTGCTTAAAGAAATAGCATAAAAGCAGATTTAAAGTCAATAGAATATTTAAGACCAGGCCCCATCTTTGCAAAATCTTTTCCAGGATAACCTCAGCAGGAACTTGGTATGGGAGAGAGCATGATTGCCAGGAGAGCTTGCAGCAGCAGGCTCTTTGACCCAGTAATGCCAACATGAATTGCTTTGCAATTGTGCAAATTCAGATTGACATGAAATCATATGAATTCACATTTTTTTAATGAAGATTTGGAATTCAATATGAGGCATATTCCTTTATTCATTTATTTTTTAAGAGTATTTCAGAAGAGCCAAAAAGATTTGTATGTCATCTGGTTTTCTTGTTAAAGTCAATGCAGATCCCCATCATCCATATTGAAGACTCTGCTTGATATCAGAAGGGATTGGTTAGAGGGAACATACCATTATGTTACCTACTGTGTAATATACTGTTATCTAATAGGAAGTCATTCTGGACACTAGAAATGTTGATGAACCTTTTGCCTGTTCTCTGCTAAATTCAAGAGAGGTTTCTGGGTCATGAGGCTGATGCTAGAGAGTCTTATTGGTTTCCTGGAGGTCAACCAGCAGGCCAGTCCTCGGGAGAGAAGCAAAGGTCTCAGATCTTGGTGTTTTTTCCATTCCACACTGAGGCAAGAGCTTAGATGATCAACTTCTATCAGGGAAGGATAATCTCACCATTTCCCCAGCCATTTGAAAACTACAAATCAGACTCTACTTGAGGAGTCTGCCTACCTTTTTCTAGGCAGAGTTCATTTTTTATTGAATCAAGTAAGTGGCAAAAACAGTTGTGCAAAAATGGAAGAAAGTCACATTTAAACATTTGTTATTGGCTGAAGGAAGAACATTTCTTCCGAACTCATGATGATGATGTACCATGTTTATGAATCACGTTGTAACATGGGTGCCTAGCTGAATCAGCAGTAGCTTATTGGAAGAATAATTCCTGTGAAGCTGCAGGGGCCTCTTGTATGTTCATTGGAAATCTTTACAGCTCAAACAAGTGAAAGGTCTCTCAGCCTCAGCAAACTGAGGGGATTCCTGGCTGTTTATAGTGTTTACTATTTTTACAACTCTCACCCTCTTATTGCCACTTGGACTGGTGGGATTCAAACTCTCTAGAATATAGCCAGCTCTTGGTTGGGAGCACAGCTTCCAACTCACCCAAGAGCAGGAGGGAAGAAATTTATTCATAAAATTTGCAAAATGCCAGAAAACAACATTATGGGAACGTTAAAAAGAAAGACCTTTACATTTTCAATAAAACTTTTATGGGATCATTTTGGTCTGTGTGAAGTAATGACACACCATTTTATTTTTAATGTGTCAATAAGAATGTCACATAGCTAATTGCCTGGGGCTCAACTTATCTGTCCTGGGCAAAAGCTTTCATCCCTCATTAGCTGACTCATGTTGTGTTACACAGTTCCTGTGCTAGCAAAAAAAGCTTCTTATCATGCTACAGACTTCATACATAGAGTACCTGCCTCACCTGGGTCAAAATCAAAGCTTGGAAGGTATTTTCCTGTTCCATGGTAGCTCTCTTAACTTGGTACTTTTCTAGTACCAACCTGCACGATAGTACATCTTCAAGCAGTGTAAAACAACATAGGACCAAATTAGATTTCTTAAATAGCCCTGTGCTTCCTCAGCTTCCCTGGAATTATTCCTGGCTGTCCTGGTGTGGGTGAAGTAACGGGGCCACCACAGGTGCCTAGGACAGGAGGGGTTTGTGAATACTAGCAGGCTTTCTGCTTACTATCTGAGATTTAGCAGCAACACTACCCAATCTTGTTACCAAAACTGCGTCAAGAGTCTTTTTTAAATTTACCCTACTTTCATTGAACTTGTTTGTTGGGAGGTGTTGGGGAAACACACATCAATTTTGGAAAAAGTGTGTCCTTTGGGTAGGTGGGCAAGTGGCAGCTCTTGTGTGGTGGGGAGGGAAGAGCTTTGCAGGGTGACATGCCTGGTGCTGACGGCAGGATTGTTTGCCTGTGGGAACACGTACAGCTCTTCCAGCCTGCAAAGCCCACAGGAATACGCTTTTGTGCTCTCACTACCCACCCACACTTGGCAGTTGGCCCCCAGAAGTCTGATTCCAGCTTTGCTTTGTGTGGGCAACGTTCTGGGCACAGTTGTGCACACAAGCACCTCCACCCAGTGCCCCATTTTCTGCAGATTTTTTCCTTAAAATGATTTTATGATAGGATGGAGCTGCCAGAACCAATGTGAGCTGTCTCAAAAGGCCAGCAGCCTGGCTTCTCTCTTGCCAATAAGGAATTCCACACCATGCGGGAGATGGGGTTTTGTTAGAGGCTCCCCTTAATTCTCAATGAAGTTGAGAAGAGCTCCTCCCCTTCAAATGTTAACTGGACCCAGATGAGCTGACTGTGAGTGTCCCTGGTAGGAGAGGCACTAATGTGAATTTGCAGAAAGCACTACATTGCACAAATGTTGCATACAAGAAATAACCCCATACGTTTATGTCAGCTTTCATCTGATTTTACACACTCGTATTTTCCCAGTCTCTCATTTTATGAAGAAAACAAACAAAATGAATTTAAGCAACTTGATGGAAATCAAAAGGAAAGTCAGTGGCTGAACTTAGTTTAGGATTGACATCTCTGGACTTAAAGTTCCTATGTTAACCATGGTATGTCAATTCCTATCACTCTTGGCTTAACAATCAGAGCTGAGGAACGGTGTAAAATACCTGTGTGTGTGAAGAGAAACTGTGTTATAATTTGGGACAGGAAGTAAAGGATGGTACTGCATCTACCTGACTGTGTGAAAGGAATTTAGGTCAACAGAATGGAATAACCCGAGTTGGCACTTGTCCGAGGCTAGTGGCTAAGCATCACAAATCACAGAATCTGCTTTATGCTACAAAGCCACAAATAATCTAATATGTCACAGCTGGACAGACAATTGCAATATTTCTGATATGTGTCTGTAGACATCAAGGACACAAAAAAGGGATATTTTAAGAAATTAACTTTTGAGATACTGTATCAAATAGGCCCTCTGCTACTCCTATGCAAAGGCTTAAATCAAATCAAATTCCTTTGCAACATAAAATTCTTGCCTTTGTTTTAGAGCATTCATGCATTTCAGGAACTCTTTTTGAACCACAGATTTTGTGTCACTGTCCTACTTTGGATTTCTGGTGCACAGCAAGGGAAAACTGGTCTTGCCATTGGCTGCAGCACACCAGATTTCCTTACCCAAAATAATATACAGCCCTGGGAGGGGCATCTATCACTGCATTCCAAATGAAATATGACAATAGATAACTGCAGAAATGGGTTTGCTAAATTTACTTGGGATCTCATGCTTATGAGAAATGGTAGGTTGAAGTTTCCATATCAACCTACTTCTATAAAAAAATTGAGCTTTGATCATGTTATCTGCATCTTTATCTCTGTACCCCAGTAAGGCTTTTGAACTGTTGGCCAATTTTTACCAAACTTGGTGAAGTGACAAAGGTCAAAAATATTGAATTCATGCCGAAAATATATATATATAAATAGTATCTGAAGAAAAAGAGGAAAATGATGAAGACAAGGGAAATAAGCTCATTCTATTAGACCTCAGAGATTCCACGTGGGAGGGTGGAATGTGGGAAAGGAGAGATAATAGTAATTTATCTTTTTTAGTTTCACAGCTTAAAAAAGCTACTTGTTTACTTTTTTGTTTCTAGATTGTGGTTATTAATTTTATCCCATTCTATATGGCCTATTCTGTGCAGCTGTTTCACTGGAAACCATTTAGTGAGGAACTGTTTAAAAGTATTTTGTTAATGCTGCAAATCTTGTATCTATAAAAAGTGGAAACTAAGCTCTCACAGAAATCCATGAAAAATGTGCAGATGTGCCTGGTGTACTTTCCAAGATGTAGAATGTTGCAAGTACCACAGACTTGTTTAAAGCCCACATTCTAACCTGGTTTGCAGAGACATTATCAGAAATAATGATTATAAGAAACTGCTGTTAGTTTGGATCCAGAATATTAGTTTGTCTCAAGACAAAATATTTATGGGATAGTTCGGCCTCATGTTCAGGAAAAGAGAGGTTACTAAAGAGCTTCCCAGAAACAGTAGCATGCATTAAGGTGCTTCAGTTTCAGGAGAGAAACGTTCCTCTTCTACATTCCATCTTTTACTTTAGGTGAATACTTTATAATGTGGGATGTGATCCTGGCATCCTTGACAGAATTTAAGAAAAACCTTGCAATATCCAGGTGTGATACTATTGCTAATTTCTTTCAGAGCAGTGTGCCCTAAGCATAGCCCCACAGAACTGAAAGGCTGCTTACAGCCCTGTTTCCTCATTTATTGATATCCTCCCAGAAACTGGCTGTTACACCCTGAGCTTTCATTCTCATGCCAGTAAGAGACCAGGATCTTGGGGAGAAAAGGGAATAGGAGTAGCTACCCACCATCTGCTTGCTGCAAGGTTTTCACACTTTCTACTTACACATGTTGTGATGGCAACTGTTGGAGACAGGGAACTAGGCTGGATGGAACTGAGGTGTGATCCAATCTGTCAATCTCTAAGTCACTGTCTCTTTCAAAAGCCTCCGCATTGCTGCTGTTAAATCTGATGCTACAGCAGTCTCCCTCTGTCCTTTGTTTTCTAATCTTCCTCAGTAATGACTTGTAGGTGTTTGTGTGTTGGCATGGAGGAGTGTTTAACACATGAGGAAATTAGTAAAGGAAAGTCAGGTGGCGGGATCCAAGTTTAGCTGTTAGTGGTGATGCCTATGGTCTCTTCAACAGCTGTGCTTGCCAGACACCAGGTCCTGTACATCCTTAGAAGCTCTACTGGCTTCTGCAGTTAATTCCTTAGTGCCTGGAAAATAGTTGGGACTCAAATGAGTTATTCCAGGATACATGCTTCAGCCAAAAGGAAGTCTGTCTGTTTGCTGTTTGGGTCAGCTCTTCTCATTATTTTCCTGATGCCTCCTATATTTCAGGACTGTTTTTCAGAGAGTGTTAGCCCTCTATTGGCAGTTTTAGTGGAGCAGAAGGCAGAAATCTCTGACTTCCAGAGCAGGCTCTTGCTAACACTATATGGTAGTCTTTTGTTGGGTCCTGGAGGCTTTTTTTGGGCACATTTTTATTTTTTGGGGGTAGGGAGAGTGTTGTCTATCAAATACCAATTTTTTAAAAGAATGAGGTAGCTTAGGTCAAAAGCAAGGGAAAAATGACAGCAGCATTCAATAAGCTAGTCAGACTGTGGCTCTTCCCAGTCTGCTCTTAAACACTCCAGGCAGGGCAAGCCTGAAAGGAGGAAATGGGAAGAATCTCCAAGGTGAAGCAAGTGCAGAAGGTTTCTTCCTGTGTGAGGTCTCTGAGTCAGGCACAATGAGAGATGTTGGTGCTGGCAGAAGTCATTACTGGCTAACAGGCCAGGCAGTAGTGACCATTCCTCATTGCTAAGGCCTAAGCTTAAAGAGCAAATAGGACCAAAAGGAGGCAGAGAGGAGCCTCTATCTGCTCCCATCTCTATGGCAGAAGGGAGCTCAGATGGCCTCACAGGAAATTAAACTAAGCTGACATATATCACATTGCCTGGTAGCTCGTTAAATACCTTTTTCCACCTCTTGCCTCATCTTTTATTTAATTAATTTTTCTCACCTTCCATATGGTGCCTGAATCAAAGAGTTCGAGAGGACATTTCCCTGGGGGAAACATGATCAGGATTTGGGAAGGTACTTGCAGCACCAGGTCTTCTCAGTGAATAGAAAATAGGCTAATCAAGTCTACTGCTCTTTTCCCCCTTCTGTACTGCTTTTGAGGCCTCTTTTACCCCCAAGGCTGGATCTAGGGTGAACTCTGAATGGGGCCCAGGTGACTGCTAAAATAACTTTGACAGCACAGTGTTTGGTACATGATACTAGCCTTGTCTGTATATTTTCTCCTGTTCTTCAGAGCTGGGCTTGTGTTCAAGTGCTTGGGAGAAAAGTAACCATACATGTTTTGTGTTAATGCTGTGCTTTAGCCTGCTGGCCAGGCTTCTAGTACCTCCCTTTAGAGTTCAGCGCAGTAACATCTGGATTTCCCCAGGTGGTCAGGGCATAAATGACTGGGAGAAATCTAAGTTATCTGCAAAGCTGCCTGATCCTGCTCATGTGAGAAAGTGCTGGAGAATGTCGAAGAGATAACATGGCACATGGATCATTGCTAATCAGTGAGTCACACTAACCTGTGCAGCAGATGCTACCAGAACTGAAACCAAGGAACAGAAGGGAGACAGGGTGAAGAAACAGCCAACTCTTACATGCATAGAGAGAAAAACATCAGCTGTAAATACCTTAAGTACTCTGTAAGTCATGGCATGGAAGGAGGTACTGCTTAGGGAGCAGGAACATTGCAAAGAGGTTTTGAGTTTAATGGAACAAAGGACAGCAGGCTCCACTTTGGCATGGGGACAGATATGTAGGGAACAAATGGGTTGAGATCACAGTATCTTCAATCTTCACTGTCATGTAAGCACAACACAGATAGCATCTCTAAGTCCAAAAGCATAACTGCCTCTGAGGAATGATTGAGCTCATGTCCTGGAGGAGGGCCATGTCCAGCATGTGAATTCAGGCTGGTAAAGTCTGAAGCAACAGCACTCATTCAAGGGTGAAATACATTACATTTATATGCACCTACCTCTTGTGTTTTGCAGTGCAGCATTGCAGAAGGCTGGTGCCTTTTCAGCAGAGGCCTGCACATAATTAATGAATTATTCTGAGTATAATTCTGCATTCATCCTGTTTTGTTATTAGAATATTTCCTGCAGTATAGTAGGGAATGAAGCCCTGAACTGAGACAGACAATCATAAATTTCCATGAAGTGTAGGATATAGTTTACAAAGCTGCTGTGTTCTGTCTCCATCTTTTCTAGCCATTGCAGGGACCTGACAGTACAGTACAATATCCCCCAAAAAATGGCCAGAGGAAAGACAGGGTACTAGGATCAGTAATTTATGCTGTCATGAAATGGTTGCTTTTTGTTTGCCAGAACAACACACACAATCGCCCACACCCACACATACATGCTCAAAAGCAGCTTTGCCCCTGCTGTGTGTTGTTGGAGTGTTCTTGAGAATGCATTGTTCCAAAATCGCTGCTGTCATGACCTTTGAGTCCCGAATCTTTTAGGCAATCAGAAACCAAACAAGCACAGCCAAAGCACTGAGTGTCCATGCCTTTATGGAGATGCAACTCATTTCTGTATCATTAATTTGCCTGTCTCAGAGGTGGATTGTGGCCATGGTCTCGTAGTAGCTCTCCTGCTCTTAGCACACAGGGGCTTGTTTGTCCTTTCAAGGCAGCCAGTCCAGCCCTCTCTTGTATCTGCAAACCTTCCCTGATTCCAGAGGTAAATGACTGCAACATAGGTGGAGTTCTCTGAGGACTCAGTTGCAGTAAGTGCAGGACTATTACAGTGAATACAAATATGACTGTATGGAAGGTAAACAGAGGCACAAAGGTCCTCTTTGGAATGTTAGTCCAATGCTATTTTGATTTTAAAGTCACTGATTCCTGACCTGGGTTACTCAAGCATGGGTGAAAAGGTGAAATTTCTGCAGAAGCCAAAATCCTTTGAAACATTGCAAAGAGGTGATGGGAAATGATCTGTCATCAATATTACAACAAAGTGGCTCTGATCCAGAAAGGTGCAAAGAGCTCTTTATTTCTTAGCATGGACTTAGCACTCCATGGGACCAGATATTTTTGTCTGAATGCACTCAGCTATAGCTGACCCAGCTGTAGCCCCTGCTGCAAATAGGTATAAGAGGCAGCACAGAGTTAGCACCTACTGTCAGCATTGTCCTGGGTTCATATGGGGATCCTGAGTTAGTTTGTCAGAGCTCAAGAAAAGCCAGGCTGAGAGGATCTGGATTCAGATTCCCCACATACGTGAGTGCAACCTGTAATCTCTGCTTCCAGTTATCTCCATCTGTGTCTCAAAGATCTTGGATGGAAACCAGCAGCTCTTATCTTGAGACTGTTTATGCACCCACCCATATCACCTAATGTGTGAGCACCCCAATAGTACTACAGTGGGGCTGTCATAGTATCAATACATATATTAACACCATAAGTTACAGAATTCATGTGAGGAAGGCTGGATCTGCCACTTCCACAGTGCAGACTGTTGCCCAGGGCAACGAGATATGAGGGGCTGCAAACCATTTAGCTCTTGCTTCCTCTGCATGACCACGAGCTGTGTGATTTCCAGTTTCCCTTGGGCAATGAATTGTCTACAGCTGGCCCCGAATACAAGAGCAGTTATCTGCTCTTCAGAGACATAAATACAAGACAAACAATGCGGATGTACAGCATTGTGGCTGCCTGGCAACAGCTGCTGATAGGATCTGACTCTCCTCTTACATGCCTTGAGCTCCAGAGATTTTGTAGGAGTTACTCACATTTTACACTGAAAAACCACTTCAGGTTCAATGTGAAGAGGTGAAGAAAATCTAAAATCAGAGAGGGTGTCTTTCAGTATTTCAGGAGAGAGACTTTTGCCTTTAAATTCTAACACCTGTAAGAATTTTAGGTATAATAGGTAGGGAATTAGCCCACAGTTACTGGTATCTCCAATTATTATTACCGCAATACCTCCAGTTTAATTATAACTTTCCAAGGATGTGCACATGCTGACAGACAGATATCGAAGAAAGAACTGCAGCAAACACATGCAGCTCTAGTAGCAATGATAAATAGAAATTAGATTATTTGGATGTGAGAAGTTTGAATATGCTGCCTGTTAATCATATATGTTACAACTTTAACATTTCAAACGCATTTTTGTCTGCATGGATTTCGTATTCTCACCAAATTGCTGTGGCTTGGATTACTATCAGGAGAGTTTGCTTCTCATTTTCAATCAATAATCCTTCACCTAACAAAGCATGACTATAAATATTTTTCCCCCATGAGTCTGAAGTTCACTGTTATCCATTACACTATGGTTCAGAGGTCTCTGAAGCCAAGGCTTAATATTTGAACAGATCGATATTGGTGTTTGCAGCATAAAAGCCAAAGCTGATGACATACATAGGAGCCATACTATTGATCTTGCAATATCCAGAGAAAAGGTTATTTCAAACTGAAATAGCTGTGGCCTTTGCATGACCCTGAGCTGTAAGCAGGTGCATAACTGATCAGAGAACTCCTGGCAATTATATACCAGTTGTTGGTGCAGGAAGGTTCCTGGGAAAACCAGATTAATCCTTGTTATGGCGATCAGCTTATTCTGTGAAAACAGACTTCCTATTTTTTTAAATGAGAGATTCTAAACTACTCTCACAATTTTATCTGTCTCAGATATTTGTGCTGTTATCTGTGTCTAACATCTCTTGCCCTTCCACATTGATGAAACCAAAAGAGGCTTCACAGCTGGCTTTGAAGTCACTGTCCAGTTTGAGGTAAACTTTTTATTAATTTTTGTTGATAGCTCATAAAATCCATCTTCCCGGTTTTGTTCTCAGCTAGGGGAGAATGCAGTTTCAGCAATGTGCAATTGTCATTTTGGATCATGCTGAATTACATGCTGGCTATACAGCAGAGCCTTGTGCATCTTTTTATCTTGAATGGGAGCAGAGATCTGGCAGCAAGTGCCCTGTGAGGAGCAGAACTGGTTGAACAGAGCAAAGAGGAGCTTGTCAGTGATATTTTGTGTCCGTTCTACCCCGATATCAGCAACAGCAGCTCTGTACAGGCCACACACTGCCAGCCTCACTCACCGCTTCAGAGCTGAGATATGTCACCACCGTGCGAGGTTTTCCCAGTTCAGAAATGAGAAGGAGAAATGAAACACAAGCAGTCATCCCCTGAATCCTCTTTCCAAGCAGGATAGGGGAGCAAGGTTTCTGCCTGGGGAAGGCGGGTGTACGTGTGTTGGTCTCAGGAAGAATCTGTGCCCCAGCAGCCTCCTCCGCCGCGGGGGAAAGGGCAGCAGAGGGCACAGCAGCACGGTTTGACGCTGCAGTTTCCACTGCCCCAGACCCTCAAGGATAGGGCCAGACCCTTCTCGGATCAGGGCAGAGGAGCCTCTCTTTGTAGCCCCTTTTCCATGTAATCCGACGGCACTGCCGGCTTTGGTACCAGGAGCTGCTCTCCGTTGCTGGAGAGATCCAGGCGCTCCCAGCGCCGCCGGTTTGCGGAGGAGCCGCTGGAGGGCGCGGGATGGGAGAACAGCTCCGCTCCAAGGGGAGCCGGCCGGCCCAAGGGAACTCTCTCTAGCCCAAGGGGACCCTCTCCGGTCCAAAGGGGGACCCGGTCCGACCCAAGCCCCACAGAACCGGCGCATTTTCCCTCTCCTACGGCAGCAGCACCAGTATGCAAAGTACCGACAGCAGTAATTAGGAGAGAACCGAGGTCACTAGAGATAAACAGCGAGATGCGGACTAAACCTTTGCAAATGGGGTACCCAAGTTCTCTATTTAATCTTTCATCCAAACTGGGTTATACTATAGGAGGACATCACTTGACTACACGTGTGCTATTTTTGATCTTTTTAGGAACAATAGTTTAAGTTTCACATTAAATCCATTTTCCTATTTAGGAGTAAACACATCTGTTTATTTTAATCTGTAAAAAATATAGGAAAGCCTAATCTTATAACAGCTTCTCTATCAGCAAATATGAGAATCTGTTGTGATTTTGATAACTTGATTAAACACTACAAAAGTTATTAAACATCTGTCAGCAAATATAAAGCTAGAAATACACCTTGCAGAAAAATAAGACTGGCATTAGTATGTTCATTCTCACTTCACAGTGAGAATTTTAGGACAGAGCTGTCCTAAAATACTTAAGTAAAGATGGAGACATTCAAATGATGTATCAGGTCTAAATTAATCAAACAAGTCAAACAGGTCAAGAACAGCAGAGAAACCACCTGAAAACAGCATCACCCACAGCATAAGGGAAAGGGAGTGGGGACCCTCCTAAATGAGGTAGCTGAAGCATTGGGTAGAGAGTGTGTTGGTCGAAGCCTCAGGTCAGAATGCTCTGGCAGTTCAGGCTGACTGGTGTACTCAGGGCCCTGACTCCATCCTGCTACCAAATGCAAAATATTTTCTCAATAGAGCTCAAATGCTCTAAAATACCTGGCATGTCCACTGCCAGTGCTGATATTTGGAATCAATCACTGATTTTAAAACTCCTTGTTAGCGTTTTGTTTTTATTTTACCTAATTAGTTCATTCTTAGCAGTTTCAGTTCAGCAGCCTTCACTATGAGACCTGCTGACCCTGAATGTGTGCATAGTAGTAATTAGACTGATACAGATAGTGCTGCAAAATCTTCATGAGCAGAGCCCTATTTTAAATTCAATGTTGGAAAGATGGGGATATCTACAAAATATATAAAACAACACTTAGAAATCCTCTATGTGCCATGCTTAAGGCTACAACCAAGAAAGGGATATTTCTTAGTATGCTAGTAGATATTTCTTTATTTTCTAGCTTTACTGCAGTAATTGCAATTGATCTTGGACAAACTGTATGTATACCTTGGGATTGAGTTCCCAGCTGAAGAATGTTTTTCTTGTGCTTTGTTCTTTGTATTGAGATTTTAAATTTCACTGGTGGGTTCTTACAGTGCTTCTGATACAATTAAAAATATTGGGGTTTTTTAGTTTGTTTTACAAGCGATTGCTATCCTTGAAGCAAGTATATTTAAGCAAGAGACAGGAAAATATTGTGTGGAATTATGTGGATTTGTACTACGAAGGAGCAGCAAAGCAGTGGTTAAAGAGAGGGTGAAATTATTGTTAAGCCAATTCAAAGGGCTCTCAAGCCAGTGGGAGATGTGTGGATATATGCTTTTAGCACGTTCCTCCCCATTATTAGGCTTTTGTGGGGCAAAACTTCAGGGGAAATTATTCCTTCCCCCACAAGCTTTCTTCTAATAGCTCTCAGATGCATACTCAAATACATCTAAGCAAAAATATTATTCTTAAACTGTATCTTTTATTGGCAATTAGAAAGGAAATAGTCTATTTCATGGGAGTTACAATTTCTCTGTGGTGCCAGAGTGCTCAGCTGAGAATGACTGGAGAAGTACAAAGCATTATTTAGTGCTACATGCCATGAAGTGAACTTATGCCTACTGGGACTAAGGTCTATAAATGGATGTGGGATTTAGATACATTTTTTTTTGAGTTAATCTTTGCTGGTCAGCAGAAAGCGTTTGTAATGAGGTTTCCTGACAGACTAAAGAGCAATTTCTTATCTCATCAGAACACTGCACCACTCAGCTTTAGGCAACTTAAGTCCATGGTGGTGTTGAAGTCAAAGCACTGTCCTTATTTCATGTGGGCTAGAGGTCTAACCTTGTGCAGACAGCACTCAGCACCTCCCAGCATGGGAATGCTGCATGTGGGACACTTAGAGTTGACAGGGAAGGTCACAACATTAGTGGAATGTTGTAGAGAAACCCTTGTGCTTCTTGTAGGAAAAGTTCAGTCAGGTGCAGCTCTATACTCTTTCTACACCCGAAGCTGACTTACAAATGTAAGTCTTCCTTTACTGTGTGGGCATACTTGCCTGTTAATATAGATCTATGAATAATTTTAGTCTTGTTATGAAAGGAAATGAGGCTTTCATGCTCATGCTTTTTCTATCCCAGCTGGCCCATTTCTATATAATTTTAGCAGCTCTTCCCTGGTTTTGACAAAGGATTGAAACTCTTGGTTTCCTCTAAATTTATCCTATTTACATATTCGAGATTGGGTGCGGTGACAAAACCCAATAATTGCGCTGGCTGAGGAGGAAAGGGAGAGGACTGGGGGTGTGGTTGTGTGTGGTAATGTCTTGCCTTGCTGTGCCTGGTGTGTGATGTAGTGCTGCAGGTGGGGAGAGGTGAAGGAAGTGCACACATGGTGCACACTGGTGCACGTGCTAGCAAGTTATCCATACCTTTATTTTCCTGCTTCACACCAGGCTTTGGCGTGACTTGGGAAATCACCCCGTAGATTGTGTCTTTCTAGAACCTAAAATCTGTTACAGCTGATGGCTTAGAGACAAAGCTGGGGTGGGTAAACTGGGCTGGGAATGGTGCAGGGCTTCAGGCTGTGGGTGGTGATGAGGAAGGAACAGCTCTGCAGTGTAATGCACTGAGTAGGACAAATTCCTGTTACCTGGGTGTAGGTGTGTGCAAGCACCCAGCTGCCCTGTGTGGTTGCACTTGTGGAGGCACACAAGACAGTGTTCCAGCCTCTCATTTGCCGGTGCTCAGCACAGAGAAACACCTGTGTGGGCAGGTCCTTCAGGACAGACCTCTGGTTTCTGACAGCAGTCCTGGCCTGAGGAAAAAAAAGTGTACATCACAATTGCCCGAGCAGATGGAATAACTCCTCTTTGACTGATTTTTATCCTCAGTTCCCTAGATGAGCACAAACCCTGCCCTGGGGATGTTAAAGGAGTGTGTTTGATGTGTATCTGCCAGCTGAGAGCCCAGTCAGGCAAAGCAATGCCTAGGAAAGTCTCTACAAGAGCTTCTTTTTCCTTGTGGACTACACAGAGTGACTGAGTAAACTTCAGTGCACAGACAGGCGAACAGGAAAAAATCAATAGTCCCTAAGGCCCAGTCTCCTAGCCCTTGTGGTAACTGATGTTGAGTGCTTGAGAGATGGCAAGAAAACATTGGAAAGGCCTTTACTGTACTTTGTAATGTGAGAAGCTCTTTCTTCCTGTTCAGCTAACATTTGGCATGTGTCCAAAAGCCTGGAGTACCAACAGCCCTTATGATGCTCAGAGATGCTATTTTTATCCCTGTGTCTTTCTGGTCCTCCTTTATGTGTTTCAAGTTATGAATTGCAAGAAAAAAAAAAAAGCTGTTTCCATCAGGAAATGTGCACAGCTGCTCCTCAGGGAAGGAGGCTGTCCTGGTGGTCTTGGCTGGTCCCACCAGCTGTTCTGCACTGGGAAATGTCCAGAGATTCTTTGCAGAGAGGAAAAGATGAAGGGGGAAAGGAAGAGGAATAGTGCACTGAATCCAGTGCAGTGCTCTGGATGACAGCGAGGGTCAGGGTTACCATGCCCTGGAGGTGACTCAGTGTGTCAGAGGCAGAATACAGAGAATATTCCCTTCTTATGTCCAGAGTCTGTCCTTTCCAGCTCTCATGGTGCTGCTGGAGGGCCATAACACAAAAGCTGTACCTGTGCACTAGTGCTGCACTGGTGGTACGAGTTGGAGAATGGGGATATGACACGCCTGGTTTTATAGACCACAACCTTCTCTGTGTTACCCAGTGTCTCGCTCATGTGTTTCTTTTTCATTTACTTGTCCCTCAATTTATTCCCATGACTTTAAGTCAAGAGCCATTTATGTTTTGGGTAGATTGCTCAGAAAGGCTCTTGGTCTCACTTAGGTTTGTAAGCATTTTCATGATCAAGACTGGAATAACTTTGCATCCAAGCCTAAATCCTGGATCCAGCTACTCTTTACCCCTGTGCCAGATACACATTAGTAACTCTGGGATCTGTTTGTGTATCTTGTCAAGCAGGAAATGCCTTCTGTTCTTGGTGATCTGCTCTTAGTTGCAGAGATCAAGAGAAGCCAGGTAAAATAAACCCTGCAGGTGCAGCAGCAATTTGTGCCCACGGCTTGGTCTGTGAAGATTCTGCTCATCTCCTGATCTCCTGAGAATCCTGTCTAATCCAGCAATGATGTCACTGTCTTGGGGGTTTCTTTTTGTCTGCATTTTTGTTTGTTTTGGATTTTTTCCTTTTTTCTTTTTTTTAATGATGGTAATGGTCCTTGAATTACCTTGATGTCTTCACAGCTTTGAGGTGACAACAAAGTTCTTCGGCTCAGGTTGTCCTTTGATCTTCACTACTCACTCCTGCTTTTGGCAGTTTGTGTGGGAGTTCATGTGCGTCAACAGTGGCAGAATTGTTGTTTCCCTCTGCTGAAGGTGACCAAAAATGTTTTGCTTGTCCGTTAAGAAATCGCTTTAAGCAGATCAGTGTAATGAGATTCTGAAGCCATATGGCACTGGAATTAGTGCCTTCTAGTGCAGGAACTGCATGTTGCAGTTGCAACAGTGCTGTACACTACAAGGAATTTCAAGAATATAAATGTTTTTTCCTCTACTTGTTCCTTTAACTCCTTGGGGTTTAAAACAATGCCTGGGATGTAGCCCTTTATTAAAAAGGAGGGAGAGGAAGTCCTGGTCTGCTTTTTATTAGTTGGGAGAAAATAAATGGAAGTTAATAAAAAAGACTAGTTTCTATTTCCTAGCTGAACACTGGAATGGATGTTACCTGTCACAGCAGCAAGAATGCTCTGAAAAGAAACCTTTGTATCAAACTGCTGAAATGCCTTGTGGCTTATCAGATTCATGATTTGGGAGATGGGAAGGCAGAAGAAAGGTTATTAAGGTATATATAAAATGAAAATGTGTTTCAGCATAGCTATCAAAGATTAGTTCAAACATCAGATAAAACATCATGAAATGGAAAATATGAAGCTGGGGTTTCAGGAAAGAAATACAGATTATTTTCTTAGCTTCTGTTTGTATCAGTCTTTATAGTGGCATTGGATTTAGATTACATATTTCTTAGACTGTGGAATACTACATACATAGGTGGGGTGAGCTGCTGGTCTTCATGAATAAGTAGATACATTTTGTTGTTGGATTTTTATGTTTTGTTGTTTCTAAAATGTTGGTGGATAAGAGAGGTAATTTTTTCAGCCTCTTCTACACTAAACTTTCTTAATGGTTCTTACAAGGCTCTGATGGAAAAGCGATGCCTGTTTCCCCTCAATTGCTTTAATAACTGTGTGGGGTAAGTTGCAAACAGTGCGTGTTTTATGATGTTTTCTAGCTGCCTCATTTACACATGCAGCAGAAGCAGACATCTCTTCCTCCTTCCTCTGACACATAAATGCTATTCCCAAACTCAAATCTTGATTCTTCACAAGAAATTATGTCCCTTGGGCTCAGCATCATTGAGATCCAATGTGTTTGTTGTATGTTTCATGCTTAACAGTGGTACCAACCATCACAGCACTGCTTTTTGAGGCAGAAGCATCTTGTCTCATGAGAAGAGATATGGGGCTTAAACGGATTTAACTGAGCTGACTTTAAATTTGTTGCCATCCTCTGGCCACAGAGTCATGACAACAAGCACTTTCCAGCAATCATTAATTCCAAGGTGAACTGGTATTTCTAATGAAACTAGGAACTAACTAGTGCAGTTCTGCAGGCTGTTTTGGGTAATGACATCTGAGGGTATCTGGGTCACGGATTGTGGGGTGGGTTTTTTTCGTTCTTTATTTTTGTTTTGTGGTTTTATTAAAATTTTATAATTTCTGATGACACTTTCTTACATTTATTTATTTGCTTATTCATTGACAGACCAACCCAGATTATGTTGCTAGGCAATGCTGGCAATTCATTATCAGAAAATATTCTCCTCCTTAGATTTTCCAAACATTTTGCAATGGTTGTTCGGACCAGCGGGGAAGTAATGCCCTTCCATTCTGTGTTATCATGGAGAAGACCCAGGGAAGCATGCCTACAATTTTCTGTACCTGTTCCCTGCACTACAACCTTCTGCACACAAAGAGCAGTAACTTGCTTTCAAACAGACTGGTACTTTTCAGCTAGATTGGAGGAAATTTGTGAATTCCCCATCATCCACACTGTGTGTGTGTTTGGTAACATGTTACATAAAAGAATTTCTGCAAGGCAGCCCTTACTGCAACTCCTGTGCAGATACAGCCAGACCAGTACAGAAAAGGTCATTTGCATGGTAGGGAACAGGGCAGGTCTCAGTGCTCCCATGTCAGATTTTCCATGTGTCAGGAGAAGCTAGCCCAGCTTGTGAATGGGACTGCAATGAAACTTACAGTAGAGCAAACAGATTCTTCTGTCCATCCATCCCAGCCCTTGCATCACAGCACTCAGTCCCAGAGGTGACCCTTATGTACCATGCTGCTAAATGTGTAGCAGCTGCAGCCAGCTTATTTTTGGGTCTGGAGCTGGGTGATGGCAGTGATACTCCAGGCAGCAGAGGTTTGTATTTAACATTGTAATGGATCAAGCTTTCCTAGGGAAAGACTGGGAAATTATTTTAGATAATTTCCCTGTTGTGTGCTGTGTGGCTACCTGTGCTTCCAAAGCTCACACCTAGGGCAGATTTCTTCTTGCATCCACTTCCAGCAACAAATCTCCCCCTTGGAATGCAGCATGTCACAGATCCTCTTGTTCCTAAGTCATGTGGATAGCAGTGGGAAACAGGGAAGATGGCAGACAGAAATCTGTTGCCACAAAGGCTGGATTCTCCATCATTGTTTATCTCTCTGTGCAGGGTTGAAGTGCAATTATTCTGTATATGTCAGACATGAACATATTGTCAGAAAAGTATATTTGCCAAAGTAAATCATGTTTGTCCGTGTAAGGAAGGACACCTTGAGCCCCTGTAATGAAAGAAAAGAGGGAGGAAATGTTTAAAGATAAAACTGCAGGGTTGTGTTTCTAGGTTTCTTATCTTATCATGACAGTTTTCTACAAAGTATTTCTGCCTTCTGTGCCACTGCTCTCCCTATCTGTAAAATACTGCTGTGCCCTAGGGATTTCTCTATGGAGGCTCTAATAAATATTTTACAAATGCTAATGAATCAAATTATTCAACAGCACAGTACATCAGTGTTCTCACTTTTCAGGCAGGGTTTTGGCAAAGGCAAAGAGCAGAAGAGTGAGCAACTTCATGCCACATAGCAAATTTGGAGGTTAAGGAAGTAAAATCTTCTACCTTTAAGAGTGGGAATGTCCTTTATAGATTCATTTCATCAAAAGAAGAGGTTCTGAGTTCAGTTCTCAAGTCTGGTAGCTGTTTGACTACATGGCCAGTTTGTGTGTGCTGGGTTAGGAAGCTTAAACATCTCTCCCTGTGTGTCTGAGGCAGCAGAGCTGGACAGGGAGAAGCTGCAAGTTTGTGGGATGGGAAAGAAGTAGGGGTGGGTGAGTTGACTTCTGTATATTTCAGCTTACAGGCATTCAATGCGGTCCAGCCAGTTAGTCAATGGCACCATAGGAGGCTTTTTTCTCCTGGACATCTTTGTCCCTTCTAGGTCGTTCTCTGATTTGGATTAATTAGCCTTCTGCTTTCCCACTCCACATCTAGGGATCAGCTGTGATCTGAGCAGGCCAGGAGCTGAACAGCACTGGATGTTCTGGCACTATGTAAAGTGCCAACAGGTGTTAGTGACTGAGGCAGAGGAAGGCAAAGGTTCTCAATCTGTGTGTAAGATCCTTGCAGGAAACTCGTTCTGTGCTCAGGTCACTGCAGTTGAGCTCTGGGTGGCAGCTCAGTCCTGATTCATTGGGTTCTCATTATATTCTTTGCACTGTCACCAGTGCTGGCCTTGTGCCTGTTATGCATCTCCTGTGCAGTCCCCTGTCGATCCTAGGGAAAGCTCCTTTTGAATTCACTGCATCAGGATTGAGTGCTCTCTGCACTCAGGACCCTGAGAACTAGTTTCTCCTTAAGGCTTTCTCTCTAACCAGTGAGTTGTGTTATGGTAATTGTTAAAAGGGAAAAAAAGTCAGCTTGAAGATCCAGCCCCTTCCAAGGGAGATTTCTAAAAGGATGTTTTAAATATCTGAGTTTAGTGTCTAAATAATGGATTCAATTTCTTTGTTTAAAAAAATTAGTTGGGGGGTTGCACAGCTTCCAGAGCATGTCTGCCAGCAATATTTCCCTTGTCCTCCATTTGCTACTCTGTTCATTTTGATTATCAGATCTTATGAGCAGGGACTGTGCACAGCAGCAGAGGGCTTTTCTGTACAGTTGCAGCCTCCCAGTGCCACTGCCAGACGTGTGAGTAATTGGTTGAGCAGCTCTGCAGAGCAGTCTCCTTACACCGTCCAAGCTGAAATGCTGAAGTAAAAAAATCATTCTCAGAGATGAGGAATCATAAAATCATAAGCCTGAAAGGGACCAAAATCATGAAGAAAAACCTTTTCTCAGAGAAAAAATCTTTGCCAACATATCTGGCATGCTCATTAAGAGTAATTCTATGATCTAGCAATGTGCTTCTGGGATCTTCTCTCTTCATTGTTGCTTATAAGACAGCTTTAAATTAATGATAAGGAAGCCATTCAGGGCATGGGCTGTGCTGAGGTTCACAGCTTTCATTCTGAATGAGAGATTAAAGTAAACTGATATTGAAAGCAAGGAGGGAGAAACGAATACAGTCAGTAAGCCTATAAAAGTCTTAGCCAATTGCAATGGTGAACATCCTGCTGGAGAGGGTGACCTTGAATGAACTAAGTGGGATAAAGTCACCAGGCTGGACTGACAGCTGAAGAATCAGGCTGGATTCCAGCAAACAGAGAGCAGATTCCTGACAAGAGTCTCCTGAGCTGTGGCAATGGCTTCTCGATGTCGGAAATGTGGACAACAGGTACCCAGGAATCTGCCTTTCACTGCTGTCCGGATAACAGAAGGAGAAATGAAATCTTATCATGATTTTATAGGAGGATGCATTAGACTGGAGCGCATGGCAAAGAAAGGTACGTGCAGCATCTTTAAACAAAATAGCTTCTTCTCATAGTGGTAATTGCATTGCATCCCCAGGCAAGTTGCAAAAAGAGATTATATTCTTAAGGCTTTCTCTGAGGAGTCAGTGATAATTAAAGGCAACTGACTGGATTTGGGTGTTAACTCAGGTGTTACTGTAGCATTTGACTCGGCTGTATATTTCTGGGATATTTGCAGTGATTTGACCTAAAGGAGTTTAAAATGAATGTTAGAGTCATTCTGAATAAATATTTATTTCATTCGGGTGCTAGACCAAATGAGTTTTCTGTATATGTCAGGAGAAGGTATCTGTTGTGCATGGAAAATACTTTTTAAAAATAAATGTAAAGAGCTGGTGCAGTGGGTGACATGACCCACTGAGCCTGTCACCCTGTGTTCCTAAATTACATTGTGAAGGCCAATATCTTCCTCTCTGTAAAGATTCTGGTTTCACTGTATTCAGAAAGTTGCACGACGGAGCTTTTTGTGTTCTGTGTGAGTCAGCCCAGGTACAGGACAGTATTCCAGTCCCAGGGGGTTGCTAGTATAAGGTACTGTACCTCTGCCTAGCAATTTGTGCTAACTGCATGTTAACTCTGGAATGATATAGTTGAAATCTAGGCTATTGACTGTCTATTCAGATATCAAGATTGCTGAATCATAGAACACTTTTTCTCTGTGTCATTGAGAGGAAGATTTTTCAAAGAGCTCCCTTTCATTGCCCTGTTAACTTGAATACTTAGTAAACCTCAAATCCAGAAATTTATAACATGTTCACTAGTGCATGATGAAGATTCCCAAAAGCATATGATATGATTATACTTGGAAGTTTAATTGCTTATTATGATTTAATTAGCTCTTCAGCAAAGAGAGTTGCATTCGATCTGGTAAATCGAGAATATTCTGTGGAAAAAGAGGTGGACCAGAAGCAGGGTATTGGCTGCAGCCACTGCTCACAAACTGGGGCTTGCAGATGCTTTCTTTAATAGGGCTCTAATGCACAATGTCAGGGTTTGAAAACTGCAAAGCCAGTCCATTGTACCTCTGCTTCTGTGGGTGATCCATCCGTGCTGATCTTTGGGCTCAGTGCCTACCTATGCATTGTTGTATTTGGCTGACCTTTCAGTAACACTGATGTTTCCAGTTGCACTCTTTGTACTGAGGCATTCTGAGTTCAGCACAGCAGGGCACAAATGTCTGGTATCCAGTAAAGGACAGTGGAATTTGTTGAATTTCCTTCCTGAATGTTTGATCAGGTTGCTTATGGCTTTGTGGGCCTGTGGACCTGCTGGAGGCAGGGATCAGGCATCTGCTGCTCTTTTTCTTCCTGTAGTAGAGAGGGGAAGAGACTGGTAAGGACTTTGCCATGGTTACTGTTCCCAGGGAAACCTTCTCTGCCTCTCATGTTGAGAGACTACCTGGCATAGTATATATGGAAATCCCTTGGAAAATAATTTTTTGCTAAAGAACAGCAAGCATGTCAGATCAGCCTGAGCCTGCTGTCATTTTGTGAGGCAGAAAACATCTTTGCTGCTTTAGTATTAAATTCTGTCAGTGACGCTGCCAGAGGGGCAGAAGTTCAGTTATTGTTGAGGACAAGGTGCCTTCAGCTGCAGGTATTGGAGCTGTGTGAGTTGTGAGAACACCCTGGGGTAGCTCTGTGTGTGGTGACAATGTTAGAAGGGGGCTAAGGAGCTGGCAAGGTGGCACAGGAGTTCATAACAACACTGCCTGGGTTCTTTTCTCCTGCTCTGAACTAACTCTGACCTTGTGTTCATCGTGGGAGTTTTTTTGGCCTGTGTTTTCTTATCTGTAAAGTAGAAATGGGAATTACTGGCCTCCACAGAAAAAGGATCCTGATGATGTAGTTATGACTACTTCATATTACTGCTTTGATGACTAGACCACTTTCCCTTAGTTATCTGTGCTGCATAAACACAGAGGCATAAAGATTATCTGTCCCTGAGAACTTGGGTTCTGTCTGCCCCACCTAGTCCTACAAGCAAAGACTCATTGACTGCCTTTTTCTCAGCCTGACTTTCTCTGAACATAGTGGCAATGCAGGATCCCTGTGGCATGTTCTGACTTACCATCACTTTAGGGAAGGTACCCTTTCTGCAGTTTAAAGATCGAGCTGAAGTGTTGATAAGGTCCAACTGGCTGATGTTTACTCGGTACTTCAAGCACTCCAAAATATGGAACAATTTCCACCTCTCCCTCCCCAAGACATACATACAGACCATGTCTGTGGAGCCCTTTGAATATTCTGTGGCAATTTTATCTTGGGTATTAGATAGCATAATGAGAAGATATGGAAGGCATGCAGGTAGCTACAGCAGAAATGGAGGCCACATGGTTGCAGTGGCCTGCAGGTTACCTGCCTTTTATTAGCAGCACCCCACAGCAAGCAGTGTTGTGCCAAGCCATTCCAGTTCCTGGGTCATGCAAGTTTCAAGGCTTTCTTTGAATGATAGTTATTTGTTCTGATGAGTGGTTACAGGTGTAGTTGTAGGCTTCTGTTCAGGTAAAGGGATAAAAATAGTGAATACTCACAAAAATAAAGTGCTGCTGTGAGGAGCCAGCTGAAGGGCAGTTTCCTTTTGGCCACATGATGCCTGCACAGAGCTCCTGCCCTGGCTCCCTGCAGCAGGCTGTATGAACTGTCTACAAGTGCTGAAGGGCCCTCTGGGTCTGGTGTACAAATGGTGCCACTTTGAATACCACTATGTGACCTTGAGGCTCTGGGACCCGCAGCTCCAAGGTGCTGGTTACAGCACAGCTATGAGAACCAGAGTGAAGGAGCCCCCTGGAAGCTGGGCAGAGATGTGGCAGAGACTCCAGTCCAAGGCTAATCATTGTTGGAGTGCCCTCAATTCCTCACGAAACAGATACTGAGACAGAAAGCAGAGCATAGCCTCTTGCCATGAAACACATCATTCTTGGACAGTGGCTCACGTGTCTTTTCAGCACAGACCGACTATTTATGTCACCCAGCTGCTGGTGAACATCTTTAATGCTTGAGGACACCTCTTGCCAAATTGGCCCCTTTGTCCCCAGATACCCCTAGTTAGACTATCTTGTGATGCTCAAGTCCTCCAATGGGATCATACACCTAGGAGGGGTTTACATGGGTGAATGGTCTTGTGCTGGCTATGACTATGTCTCTGCATGCTGTGGAGCTTGGGGCTGCAAGCTGATTATATATTTTCAAGGGAATAAATGTATGTTTTTAATCTGCTCTCAAGGCTGGTGGCTACTTAAATCAGGGTAGTGAATCTACAGCCACTAAGGAGTATGCAGTTTATTACTGAGGCTTTTCAGGATTTTGCTGTTAGTGCAAAACCAGGCAAGAGGCTCCTTGCCAGTAGGATGAGGACCTGCCTGTTGTGGTAACAGTGTTTCTGCTTTTGTCCTCTGTAGGACAGAGGAATGCTGCAGTTTTGTCTGTCCAGCAATCATGGGAGCTTGTTCTCAGTCCTACTATTGTGCTTCTCTTACTGCTGGAGTTGAAAACCAATTCTTCAGATCCTTCTGCTCAGGGACGAAAAGAGACTGAAGTACTGGAACAGTTAAGGAATTATGGTGCTGTCTCTGGAAGGAAATCCCATCTGAAATGAATTTGGGATGAAAATTGTTCGTTTGGAGTTTGTCCACCTTTAGTCATGAAATAAATGAGAAATGCTTTCCTTTTTCAAATGGTTGACCTTTCCACAAAGGTGCTGGTTACTGGAGAAAGTGACTATTTCAGGTGGAGACCAAAATCTGAAGTGTAAATCCCTTGAGACTCAGTCACAGTGCCTCCTTTTGCATTGCTCAAAATTGTTCTGGTTCTATTTGCATTCAGTATTTCTTCTTCTCTTTAGTAAAAAATGCTACCTGGGGGACCTGGGATAACTTTTTTTCAGCTGGCTCTCATTGCATATAAAATAGCTGAAATAAATATTCTGTTTTCCACAGAGGTTTTTCTGAGAAAAGATGATTATCTTAGATGCTTGTGCTCCTTCTCACCGTTCCCATTCATATAAAGTGTACTCTGCTGTGGCTGAGAAATAATAAAACCCTGTTTACCTAATCAGAAAAGTCCAGACAATTATGAGAGAAACAGGGAGGGCACAGCTTGATTTTCATTTAAAAGAATTCTGAGAGACATGTAGTACTGCAAAGATCAAGAGAACAAATTCTCAGAGGGCAAGTTATAGCAGAGGCCTTGTGGGTATTTATGTTTTTCCCTTTCTCCCATGATACTAGAACAAGAAACAACTCAGTGAAATGGAAAAGCATTAAACATGGGTAGGCAGATTGCTATAATTGGCAATGTTTTGTTAACTTGTGGGACTTATTACCACAATATAATAGAGCAGTTTGCTTTTTTTTATTACCTAAATTGCAGTGTAAACTCTCTGGGGAGAAGATTTCAGGGGAGAATGGTGCTGAGTATGCTGGGAGGTTGGAGAGCGCCTGTGCAGAGTTCTCACCCTGGTTAAGTCCATAGAGCATTTTCTCCAAATTCAGCCAGTTCTGCTGTTTCAAACCTCCCTTAAAGACCCAATTCTGCTGTGCTAATGTATTGATTTTTTATATAAATTCTACTGCTGCTTTATTACCTGAATCTTGCTGTGGATTAGTCTGACCAGGGAGTTTTCTAAGACATAGGCTTTCCTTCTTCACCACCTGCACACTATCTACTAGAAATACTTAGGATCAAGTATAAAGGAACAATAAATAAATACTTGGTTGGAGCAGCACAGCTATATATGAATACTTGGACTATGCCAAGCATCTTGTTGCCCAAATTTCTGATCCTATTTGTTAATTCCATTTTTCAAAGGGAAAAAATATCCTCCAGGCTTTTACAACAGACAACAATTATTGACCAAGCATTTTTTCCCACCTTTTTCTAAGATGGAATATCTCAGCATCTTTGTTTTGCACAGAGTCAATGCCTTATTTATATTCAGAACCTGTGCCTATGAATCATTAAACTGGGGGTTGCTCAGTTTAGGCTACTTGTCTAAACTTCTGAGTCACTAGCTTGAGACAGTGTGCTTCTGGGGGTGCCTCTGAGGAGGTCTACAGGAATGAAGACCAGATTTTTAAACTGGGATACTGTTAATTAGTAAGGTCATCATTTGCTAGCATTGGGAAAAGATGAGGTGAAATGGGAAGGGATAATGTGTTCCATTTTCCCTTGATTTTACCACTAGACTCAGTAAGTGACATCTGTCAGAGAATGAATGAAATTGGAAGCAACTTAAATTTTCAAGTCAAAACCACAATAAAAATCAGTGGGCTGTAAGTCAAAGTGGGAGCTGTAAAACACAAGTCAGTTTCTTTGTGTTAGGCCATCTCTGGTGGAAACAGTGGATTGTCTGTTGCCTGGAGTCTTTAACAGAAGATTAAAGAGCTTTCCAAAATGCTGGTTTAATCCAATTTCCATTAACATCTTGTGTGTTCAACAAGTCAAACACAATGAACCTAGTGGTCCTCTCTGATCCTGCAGTGAAAGAATCTGGGAAGATGATCTCTGAGTTAGAGTCACTTGGGTATGAGCCATTCCTTATCATGCTTTTGGAAACCCACACCCACATGTATGAGCACATGAATGTGTGGAGACAATGCTGACATGGTACAAGTTATTTCAATGAAACTGGGGTGTATTGTAGCCAGAGAGGATCATGTCCTTGAATATTATTTTTTTAGATATTATTTTTTAAAGTAAATATGTACTACAGGTGCTTCCCAGTAACAAAAACGGAAATGTCAGTATTACTCTATTCTATGGGTTGTATGCTGGTAGGACAATATTTGGATAGTACAAAATACTGTTCTGCTGAGAGAGGCACAAGTAAGCCTTTTTAGCTTGGCAAAGACATTTTGCCAATGCATAGTGAAATTATCTGCACTAATTACCCAAATGAAAAAATGTCTGAAAAAATGTCTGTGTAAATTTAGCTTATGAAACTTAAAGTACTGCCTGAGGAGAATGCAGTGGTCTGAGAGGAATTTCTTGGTGCCACTTCCATGGTGGGTTCATTCCTCTCCTTATATCCTGAATCCACATTAAGTTAGTAATTTACATTTACTTGCAGAGCAGCATTTAATCTTCGATCTCCACGGCTGGATCTGCTACTTTTGCAGCATCTCTATACACAGGGTGAAAGTGCTTTTTAGACTGTAATCGTCTGGCACATTTATCAGCCACTGGGACCAATGTGACACTTGTCTATAATGCTGTGCTCCCAGGGAGGCCAGTCCCAGCAGGAAGGTGATAGATTGTGCTGGGAAAGGCCCTGTGCTACCCACAGCTGGTTGGAGACTCAGCTGTGCACAGCTCTGCTGCTCCCCCGGGGCTGAGCTGGGCTCTGTGGCTAACAGGGCTGTGGTCTGTTTGTTCTACACAAGCAGAGCTGGAGGGGAAGCTCCCAGGAGAGCAAAACGCATCTGGAATGGAAGACAGATTTTGTACATTGACTACACGTGGACATTTATACTGGTACAGGCAGCAGAGAGTAACATTACACACCCACTACAGCTGGTGAACTCACTTGTTTGGCAGGCAGGGAGGCTGGGAAAGGAGCTGCAGTATAAAATCCATGCATCTTGCCACTCTCCTGATGTACCTTTGTCCACCAAGTAGTGTCTGTCTGTAAAGCTACAAGTGTCATAAGCTCTCCAGTGTACCTTGTACTAAGCATGGTGATTGTCTGCTTAGATCTGGCGTTTATTTGTAACTACACAGAAAATCATGTTAGTTTTCTCATGCTATACTATAAGCACTGTTATAGTTTGTGTTGGCTAGCTGATGGGAGAAGGATGGAAATACTGAGTGTATTATCCTTTAGACAGATCCACAGTCTAATAACCTGTCTGTACAAACAACTTTGGTCTGCTCCTCAATATACAGCTGGGGAAAACTGAGGTTGACTGATAGCCTGGATTCCTCTCTGTGTGCCTCAATTTCCGTATCTATAAATGAATGACACTTGTCTTCTTGGAGCCGGAAGATGCAGAACAAACAAGATATTACCATTGCATTGCACTTCCTAGGGGACAGCTACTGTAGGCTGGGTAAAGAGTGATTTCTATCTAAAACTACTGAGCTGCTGGGGGTTGTGACAGTACATTTTATGAGTTCACCTAATGTTAATGTTGCTTCCCAGTATTCCTTCATACTGCTATAGGTGTGATGTTACCTTCATCAAGCCACATGTGTACTCCCTTCTGGCACGAAAACTCATGTCCTGAAGTATTAATTGAACTAAATATGTAAAAGTGATTACTCCCCTGTTCAAAACCTGAGGTCATGTTTCCTACCAAATTCATAGGTCTCGTGCAGTCTTCTCCTTTGTCTTTAAATAACAGCACTATGTTCGGACATGTGGGTGTGCCTTCGGGATAGTACTCCAGACAGCTATTGACGGCAGCGCTGCTGGTTTCCCTTGGCCCTGAATACCCTGCTATTTAAAGTTATTTTAATGAAAGCCCTTTCCATGCCTTAGTCTGAGCAAGTGAATCTGTTTTGTTGCTTGTTGGGCTGTTCCTCTGTTGTTTGTGCCGAGCTGTGAATGTCTCCAGAGTGTCCCTTTGGAAGAGCCTGAGGAGAGCTGTCCAGGCGGGACGGGGCAGCTGTACCGCGGACAGGGTTAAAGCCTGGGCATGGTGCGAGGCAGAGGTCTCTGCTGTGGTTTGCCTTGAAGCTGTTACTAAGCAATTCGTGCAGACTCTTCCAGGAGAGCGTCAGCTCTTGGGTGCACTGTTGGTTGGATCCAGGATTGCTTCCACGGAGTGCTGCCTCTCTCCATCGCTCGCCTCTGGCTCGGTGAGCTCATTGCCACGGCGGGACTGCCGAGAGCCAGGCTGCTCAGCTGGGAGGGCACGGGCTTGTGAGTGCCTCAAGGGGTTCAGGGGGGCACCGCTCTCTGCGTGTCTTTCTGCTTTTCCTAGTGGGTATCTGAGCTGAGGTGCTGGTGACAGCTTGGAGAAGGCTGCAGGAGGGTGGCTGGGAGCTCTCTTGGGCAGAGGTGGGCTGTGAGCGCTATTTGTCTCGGAGACACAACTCAGTGCTGCTGGCAGCAGTGGTGGCTGCTGTGGCTCACTGTGTGTCTCCAATGACAGTAACTAAGGAAATATTTTTGAGCTAACTGGCCTCTGTTCAGCAGTGAGCAAGCAACCAGCCCTTCAGCTCCTGACATCAGAAATTATGTGAATAGGCTCTGAAATTATTTTGCTGGATGCAATAGTTGAGGGCAGAGCCAGTGGCTAGAATTTTTCTAAGATACGATTTCAGCTATGAAACTGTCTGCTGGCAAGCTGGGGAGAAAGGAATGAAGTCTGCTGTACAGTCTGCTGTATCTCTTGATTAGTTCAGTGTCCAGGCATTGTTGTGAGCATATTTTAGCTTTACAGTTTGCCACATGTGGGTTTTGTTATTCATGATGGTTTTTAACACATCATTATGGAAATGTTCTTTTGTTCTATTCTGTGAGCAGGAATTTGTGTTCTAGCAATCCAACATTGTTGTGAAGGACAGATTTTGGGAAGAAGATGAATTAACTTTTCTCTAGCAAAAATCAGAAACTATCAAGAATTTTTTACTACTGAGGCACTAGGCAAGAGGCTGTCCCATGCTGCTATAAATCTGGGTTTATTTCTTGAATGCTGAGATTAGAACTTTGCCTTTAATGCCTTTTATTAGGGAAGTTTCAGTTTTGTGGATAGTAGGATGTAGTATCTTCCCACCAGGAGGTAGTCTGTGAAATCAAGCAGTATCTTGCTGAATAAATGATGTGCTATGGGGTGTTTCTTTAGATCTTTTCTGATTATGGATAATTCATAATGTAGGGTGAAGATTTGTTAATAATTTCTTATCTATCTCTTACAATTTTCTGGAAGTATTATAAGGAGTATCTTCATAATAGGCTGGAATATGAAGTCACTTGAATTGAACAGTGGAGTGTGCTTTGAGAATTTTATATTAGTTTGTTAATTTAGCTTTTATGGGGATTATTAACAGAGAATTCCTAGATGAGTGCATAAATATATGGTGTGTTCTGAGCGTAAGTAGTCACTGAAATCCTTGAAGTGTGACTATAAGTATGAATTTGTACACACCAATGTATTTTTGCAGAATGTACTAACAGTAAATCAAAATGAGTTTACCTATGCAGAAGAAAGATTTTAAATTATTTTGATATACCAATCAATTTTAAGACTTCTTTAAAAACAAACAAAAAAATCTCTGTCAAACAAGAACATCCAAAGATTGTTTTTGAAGAAGTAGTTAAATGGAAAAAGCAGCGAAATCTGTTTCTTCATCCAAGGAAGTGTATTCCAAAATGTTTTGACATGGGCTTAGAAAGCTGACATAATGCCTAGAGGGTGCATTTCCATTTGGGAGGGCAAGATTTCAGTTTTTTGTGTGAACAGTTCTACTTTCTCCCCCTTATAAGTCAAACACAGTTGGCTACTAATGTGTATGTGCCTGCCTGTAAAAACAACTTGTAAAGTCTGTAACCACTCCTGGAGCACAGGAAAACACAGCCTCTAAACGGGTCTTTTCAATCTGTGACCTCTGCACTCTTGTAATTTTATGTTAAAATGAGCATGAAATTTGGTAAATTAGATTAATTGAAAAATGCAGTGATCCAAACAATTTGAGCAGTCTTCCCTGAAATACTTAAAATCAGCAGAAATATGTGCCTGCAGAGCCAGGCTCAGGTAAAGCTGTACCTGCATCATTAAGTTGCACAGACTGCCTTGGAAATACCAATCAGGAGTCAGTGCAATGACAGGACAAAGCTTCAGAGCAGATCTGCTGCACGACAAAAAATCACATCAGGCACCAGTTCAGCTTCTGCCCAGGCAGACACTGTTTTTTGAGCTCTTCAGAGTAAGGTGCATTTCTAACCTGTCATGGAGATTGTCTGGGAAAGTTTGCAAGGCAATTCTTTCCACACCATGGCCTCAATCTGTCCCCTTCTCAAGGGGTTGGAACATGTTGGCAGTGCATCCCTCAAGACAAAGTCTTGCTCCTATCCTGGCTTCTCCAGATTTCTACTACCTTAGTGTACACAAAACTGGCTTGCTCTTGCAACTAAAAATCCACCAACTTAAACAGATACTTCCAAACATGAACAAGAGTTACTTAAATATTTTGGAAGAATCTTCAGTCTTTGGAAGATGGCTATCAAACTTTGCTGTGAAACTTGACTTGAATGAGAAGAGAAATTGCATTTAAACAAGTACTCTTCATAGGTTTTACAGTCGTGCTTGGTGTAAAGTTGATCTGAGAGAAGAGCTGATACCAGTCACCTGTGCAACATGAGTTAGCAAAAAAAGAGATGGGAGGAATGTGCAGAAGAATAAGAGAAAGGATGGGATTTCCTTTCTGTTTATAGGTGGATTTTTAGTTCCTCTTTACAACAATCTGTAGCACAGCAACTTGTATCAGTAACTGACCTCGCTGTTTGTCTGCCTGGGCTGAGAGAATAAACAAAACTTTTCAGAAAGTAAACAAGGGGCACAAATGGTGAGAAAGAAAAATAAATAGAAATTAAAAAAGGAATCCAAACTAAGAAATTCTTTTTCTGATGTAATAACCTTGAAGTTCTTTTGACCTTCAGAAAGGGAAAAATTTTGCTTAAGGACTTAAACTGGGAATACTCCTGGGACAGAATATTTTCAAATCCTTTAACCTGCTTAAACCTTATCAGTGAAACATGCAAATTTGTTTCCTTAGCGTGTTTAATTATTGAAATCTAACTTAGCTCTGCTAAACTTTGCTGTTGTTGGTGGCAAGCAAAGCAGACTCAGGACCTGGGAGAAACTCTGAACTGTAGGAATTCTGCAACTTTCAAACTCTGGATTTGCCTTTTGGTACTTTTTAAGGAGCTTAAGAACACATAATGTGAGGTGTCCTTTCATGTTCTTAAAGTGAAATATCTGGCCTCATGCTTAACCTGTCTGACCCTTTTCTATCATATCAACAATCTGATTTTTCTCCAAACAATTATGAAAGGTCTGAGCATAACTTTTGATAGAAGTTGCACAAAGTACAAGTAGGCTGATGTACTCGCTTATTTTAGAAAATATTTTCTTTCTCTCCCAGCTGTCTTCCTTCCCTGTGAATTACATATTAGGCTGTCATTAAGAAGAGATTAACTTTGCTGTGGAGATTTGTAACACATTTTTCCAAGAGCAGTGACTTCAGATGGGAGATTGAAGCCATCCTCTCCTGCAGTCAGCAGAAGGCTGGGCAGTTGTAGCCTTCAGCCACTTAAGGACAAAGAAGCCCCAGTGTCCTGTTGTGACTGGTAACCTTTGGTTGTCCTTGGTGGAGCAACAGGCACTGCTGTGTCTAGTCCCTCACTCCAGCAGGTCACCTTCCCAGCGCTGCTGGAAACAAGTAGTTCCCGTTAGCATGTAAACTAGTTTGTGTCTCCTCAGAGAAGAGAGGGAAGAACAGGGGGATATTCTTCCTTCCTTTTAATCATCTGCTGTTGGTGTAGCTGCTCCAGACCTGCTGTGGGAGCACATACAGCTGAGTGAGACACAGAATAAGCAAGTGTGTTTGTGCAAGCCTGAGCAGGTTTCATTTTTGAATGAGGAATTATGAAACATAACTGAATGACTTTCCCCTTGAGGATAAGATAGCACAGTTGCAGTGAGCCTCCCTGGAGAGCTGGGAAGGAGGAGAAGCTCTGCCAGACAGATGGCTATAGTAATTGCTTTTGTTTTTCTTCCCCTTGGTAGAAAACCTTGGGAAGCAAAACTGTAAGGCCTAATTCTTCTTCATTGAAACTGGCCTCTGCTAGGAATTGAGTTTATAGCAGTTTAAGAGGAGTACCAAGAGTAGATGAACTGACTTGTTTATTTTTTTTCCTCTTTTATCACATCCTTATTCAAATTTAAATTGTCCTGACATATTAAATTAATTCAAATAATGTAGAACTGTATGGTATATGAAAAGGTTCATCTTTGATGACCTGTGTAGCAGATTGGCATTGCTCCATGTAACACCAAGCAATTAAATTTTTCTTTTATAAATTTTAGAGGCTATGAATAACTGCCTCTTATTTAAAAAAAAAAAAAAAAAGTGAAGACCACAAGAGCAATCACAGAGAAGGTGAGAAATGTCTGAGTCAAGTTTCCCAAAATAAATATGTTCCAGACACTTGGCTGGTATATGTTTTAATAAGATCTTGAGTTGCATGAGTATACAGATTTTATCAGAGGACAGGACTGCTCTGAAGTGACCAGGAGTTGTCTGATGTCCTCTGTAGATATTAGCAAGGGGTGCAATGAAACAAGTTAGTTGTCAAGGTCCTGCAGCTTTTCAGCTTTCTGAAACTTCCCCTTGACCCCATGTAGTGTTAAAATGTTCCTATCATCAATAAGTTTTTCTGAAGTGTCTATGAACCTGTAGCTGTCAGCTCAATACCAGCTCATGTCACCCTGAAGAAGGGGTCTCTCAACTGGAATATCAGTCCCACAGAAATATAGTACCTTGCTTCTGTCCAGGAGGGTGAACAGCACTTCCTGCTGCCTTCTAGCTTGCCGTACAGATCAGAGAGGCTTCCAAACTTCCTGGGATAAAGCTAGTGGAAGATAAAAATGATTAATGCTCACTGATCTTAGGCAAATGTCACAGCTTTGTAACAAACCAGACTTGTGTATTTTAGTTTGCTTATAAGGGTTTTTTTTTTCAAGCTTTTCTTCTAGTCAAAGATTAAAAACTTCCTCCAGCAGTCCCAGGTAATCATGTTTCCAAGGGCTGCGACTTCTACTGCAAGGTCTGTGCTGTGATTGTGTTACAAATTCTTCCATATTGGGGAGTAACTATCTTTAAGCACTGTCCTAGAGGAAGATACAAATGGGCAAATGGGACCTTGGGTGCTGTTGGCTACAGCTGCTGACATTTCATAGTTACATGGTCTGATTTGTCATTTGGGCTCGTGAAGCACCTTCCCTTGTTTTCTCAGATTTTTCTCAGTTTCCTGCTGGTTTCTTCTGTTGCAATTTATTTTCCCAGCATGTCAGTGTGTGAACTGTACTGATTTATTGGATGTGTGATTCCTAGTGACTGGACGTGTTTTGTACCACCTTTCTCATCATCTGAACATCTCCTCCTGAGTGTGAGTTTTCCAGCAAATCCCATGCGGTTCGTCTTGCCCAGGCGGGGGATTGGATGAGAACTAATTGGCACTCTGCAGTTCTTGTTTCTTTCACTTCATCTTACATCAGAAAAAGTTTTGAAATAAAAAAGGTATTTAGAAACCAGAAACCAAGCTATGTTTAGAGCAAGCTAATAAAGCTAAATAGGGGTTGGGTGGGTGGTGGAATTTCTGTTTTGTTCAAGACTGGTTGATATTAATGATGTCTTCATATTGGCAAATACCAAACACAAACTAAAGTACTGGCGGGTTTGTTACCCTGGAGGGCTGAGTGAGTCTCTGAGGGGCTAGAGATGGTGGTACCTTTTCTAGTTAATTTTCCATTTCTGTCGAGCATCTTTGGGATTCTGTCATCCATTTTAGAAACCTTTTTTCTATTTTTGCAGCTGTTTGGCATAATCTCAGTCCTGGTCAAACCTGAGTGTACCTGACCACCTGAGGGATTGCACAGATGTCACAATAACTTTGCACCTTCTGGATGCTGAAATCAATAGTGTTTCCTTCGATGGATGATGCCTGAGGTTTCTCAGGTACCATGGTCTAGTTGAGGTGTTAGGGCATGGGTTGGACTCAATGATCTTAAGGTCTCTTCCAACCTAGTCATAGTCATTCTGTGAATTCTGTGACATCATGTCATTTAAAACCTAGAATCCCTGGTTCTGGAAAGGATCAGAGTGGATGTCTGAAAGCAAGACAGAAAAGATATTTTGAGCAGTAGACTAGGATGCAGGAGAAAGAAGCTAATCTCTAACTTCTCTGACCTCCCTCTCTGTTTTTGGACTGCTGGTTTAAAACCAGGTGCACAGAAGAATTTCTGTGCCTATGTTAAATTCACATCAGTTAAGGTCTTGGTGCTTAAATGGGGCAACTGCCTGCCCTGACTCAGGTCTGTGGTCTATCTGGACCCAGCCTCCTTCCTTCCACCTGTGACTGGGCACTTAGAGGTGATCTGTACAGCACCAGGACTGTTTTGTACAGTGGATAAAGGAGTAGTTCCAGCAGGTGTTATTATAATATAAACCTTGATCCTGCCAGTTGAGTTGGCAGGCATTTCTCAGTAAATGTTGCTGCTTTAGACTGGTATGAAGAGTGGGGAAAATAATTTGGTGCACCTGTTACAAAAAGAGATCAAATTAGGTCCATGTGAAACTGTAACTGCTTTTCACTCTATAGATCACACACAAAAGTTGAGGTCATTTTTGTCCAGCTATTTGCCAAGTTACTTGTTAACTTTTTTAGTGTTTACTTCAAAACAACAGGCTTTGTTTTCATGAGAAAAAAGTCTCACAGCCCCTTATTTCCTCCTTTTACTACTTGTTTGCTTGTAGCGGAAAAAGTGTCAGGAAAGGAAACTGTGTGGATTGGCTGGTCACACAAAGTTCTCCGGCAGGGATCGGAGAGCTCAGGGTGGGACGGGGCCATAGATGTGGAATAGACTTCACTGTTCCAAAGACTGAAAAACTGCTGTAGTGGGAGGCCAAATGCAGTGACTTAATATGGAACCTGAAGCAGCAAGGAGCAGGCTGTCAGATTGAGCAGACCTGTGGCAAGCTCTGGCAAATCTACTGGAGCTGGTTTATGGAAAGGTCTCTCTGAAATCACAAGGCAATAGATGAAGTTAAGAGGCTGAAGAGGAGACTCTGTAAGTATCACAATCTTTACCACGATAGTCATATCGTCCTCAGGGAATAGTCCAGCTAGGCTCTTTTTCTTTGAGTGTCACCTTCATTTTCCTGGGTTATTAAAGGAGGAAAAAAATTGTCATTAAGGCTTTATGAACTCACTGAAGATTTCTATTTTCCCTTTCACAGATGAAATCATGCAGCAGGAGATACGGCCGCTGGTAGCAGTGGATATAATAGAGCAGCTCCACAGGCAATTTGCAATCTTGTCAGGTAAGAAGTTGCTGGTAATGACACTCCGTGATTCTCATGGAAACACATTGGAATGCATCGTGCTGATTGTCACCCTTCAGCTCTGTACAGCAGTTGCAACAGTATTTTCATATTGTTCCTGAAAAGTGCTGCTACAATCAAATATTCACAGTGTATGGAAAGGATAAATGCCAAGCTGCTGTACTTTTTTTTTTTTTTAAAGGCATTTTCCATGTTCTCCACAATGGGCTGGGAGGAACATATTTAGAGGGCAAGAAATTAAACAAAACCCTCACTACATATCTTTGCACAATGTCCAAGCATCTTGTTTGTGGGAAAATATTTTGGTCTATCAGGGATCTATTCATGACCTCCCCCTTCTTCCTCATTTGCCTTTGTTTTAGAAATGATTCATTGCTAAAGTGTAAAGTTCTAATCTTTAAAAGATATGATTATTACATAGTCCTTTGTTTGCCCGAAGTTTGCAATCACACAAAGTGACGCAGTTCCTTCCCTAAAGAAAGAGCTGATACTGAAATATTTGGCAAATTATTTAATACATTATTTTGGATACTATAGATGATAAAATCTTATCTAGTCCTAAAACAGACTCTGCCGTTGACTGTATGGCCTCTGGCAACTCCTTTTGTCTCTATTTCTGCCTGTTCTGCAAATAAGAAAATTCAGAATTTGCTTATCATCTTCTCCATAGAAACAGTGAAGTATCATAAATTTGTACAGAATGCTGAGATTATAAGAAGGTCCTCCTGAAAAGCCTGTCCTTCTTGGTGGGTATAGAGTGCAGAGTGTATCAACCCAGCTCTGGAACTGGCCAGCTCAGCAGGCCCAACCCTTGCTGTGTCTTTGCATTTTAAAATAAATTCTAAGTTGCCAAAAGAAATCCAAATCTAGTTTACACAGAATTCTTTATGATACTCTGAGTATTAAAACTTGATTTTGGAGGCTTCCAGGTAGGATCTTGTGGCAGTTTCCTAAGCTCAATAACTAAAGAATTTGCATTAAAAAGAGGGTATTGACTGAGCAAAGGTGGAACCAACTGCCTCCTGATCCGCAGAGAAACACCTCAGGGTCCACCTTCCCAGAATTCCTAATGAACACAACCCTCTGGGCAGGACAGGGTCTGTAACTGCATTAAATTGCTCAAACCTTTTCCATCCCACTGTTCTGCTCACTGCAGGGTAAGTAGGAATTGTTGAGAACTGAGTGCCCGATGTTCAATTGCCTACTCAGTAAAATGTGGAGGATTGCTATTTTTGAACTCCATTACCTTGCAATATTTGTGACCAATAGCAAAAGCTGAATACAGCATATAATAAGCACTTATGGAACGTGGTTTACTAAACAGAAAGAAAAATCTCATTTCCAGTTCCAGCTAGAACGTTAAACATGGAATAAAAATGTCAAGGGTAGACTAAAAAAAAGAATTTTCATATTTCTTTATGGACTCATAATTTCACAAGTGCCTGCATTCTCACCTGCTATTTTAGCAAATTCAATTCTTCACATTTATCTAATTATTTTATTCTTGGAAGTGATGAGAAAGGTGTTTAAGTAAGGCGTTTAAATGGGAGCTGCTTAAAGACTTGAAAAATAACTCTTCATAGAAGGCAAGGCTGAGAGATTTGTTTGTTAGGAATCAGCAAATAACTGGTTCATCAACATAGAAATACTACGTACAAATACCAAAGGAGAATGAGAAGGTGTCTTTCATGCCCCCATCTACATAAACAATGAATCTCATTTTAAGAATTTTCAGGCTTGTCTAAAATCTCCTCAATACAGTCCAGAAATAGTATCCTACTGTAAAAGAGGACACTGTAGTTCATAGTTTCTAAGTTGATTTCAATCTGAAGTTTACAGCTAAATTTGGAAACCTGGGTCCCTTACTCCAAAATCCCCATGGTAGCATGTGAAGAGGATAAGGAAGGCTTAGAAGCCCCTTTGGCTCGGTGTCTTTTGCTGGTGACCACTGGTGAGTCATAGGTAAAGCATAGCAGGAATCTTTCTTACTCTCCCTGTATTGCCTCCTGCAAAGAGAACATTAGGTGCAAGTCAGACATTACTATACTTTTCAAAAATGCATTTCTCTAAATAATGTAACTTTCTTTTTCCTTTAGCAAAAGATTGGCTTTTTCATGCAATGAAAACAAAACTGGGCACTCTTCTGCCTCATTTCACTTATTAAAGTAATTCACACATAAATGACCTCATTTGATTTAGATTTTTTCCCAGATGGCTCTGTAGCTTTTCCTCAAAGCATGCTGTTTGCTGCTTTTCATTAGGTACTAACAACCACAAGTTTTTGGTGCTTCAGTGCTTGCCTACATGGTGGCTGAAAATTTGATACTTAGGCTTCCTCCTGGTTTTCCATATTGAAATGTTGCAGCTCAGTAGCCACAGTCTGGGGGAAAAAAGCCCCTTCTGTTCTTTGGTGTCACCATCATGGGCAGTAAAAGGCAATTCCAATGTTCTTGTAGAGCGTTATGGACATAAATTATGTTTCTCTGAACAACTTCCTAACAGTGGTATACACTAATTTATACTAGATGGGGTTATTTCTTTCAGTCTGGAGGCAGCAGCCCTCAGAGTGCAGCCAGTCACCTCTTCCATGCCTGTGCAGAGCTCAGAGAATGTAGCACTGAGTCTGGTTTCCATTACTCTACAGCCTCTAGCTTTGTCAAGCTCTCCAGTTCAGTCCTGTGGATCCCAAATGCTTTTGTCCAGTAATAATGAAAGTCAGTGGTTGACTGTTGCAAATTTTGCCATAAATGAGTATTTCTCTGGTTAATACTACCTTTTTAGTAACAGTAGGCAGCTGAGGCAGATGTAGTGAACTCACAATGTTCCCTTGCAGTAAAGCAGAAAAGAAAGAGGAAAATGATTGAATCAAAGGCTCTTTGTTTTCTCTGGACATGACTCATTAAAAACACCTCTCTCGACTTTTGCTGTGTGCAAACTTCTTGAGAGGATCTGACTGTCTTGTGGTCTCCTAGCAGATGGTAGGAATTACATAACAAGTCTAAAGAGTTTGGTGTTTGATTGTATCAGGGTCTAGTTATAATGAACATTTTACCTACTAACAGCCTCCTGGTCCTCCACCTACTGCACTGATCAAGACCTTACTTCATGCCAAGAACAGGGAATCTATCCAAAGCCTTCCCTGATCCATTAAGGTCATGGAAAAGGCTGCAGTGTAATGTGGCAATGTCCTTAATCACGTAATTTTACTTTGGTCATCTCTATTCCCATGTGCTGATTTAGCCCTGCTTAGCTTGTGAGATCTGGTAGGAGTACTGGCTCTTGTGGTTAAATTCTAGTTTTGATACCACTACTGCCTCTTTCCTTTCCCTGAAAACCAAACTCCCAATTATGGGATTACAGCTGTGACAACACAGCAGGAGTGCTCAGCTAGGTTTGTGTGTTTCCTGTGGCTCTTAAGGGAACTAGATTGCAAAGTTGAGTAGTACTGAAAACCTGGTTGTTCTAACACACCAGTTTTTACTCAAGAATAAAGAATCACTAGTAAAATAGTTTTTCTGTCCTGCTGACAGACTAATAAACTGCTGTACCAATCTGCTCTTGGAGCTGCTACTATTCCTTCCCCCCACCCCTTTTTATCTGCAGCTTCACAACCTGTTCTTATCTGTAATTACTGTGTCAAAGAGCCCAATCTGCCATTTGCAGCTATAATGGATCTTGTCGCTAAATCACGACTTTATTAGACAAACTGTCACGAAGTGTATTAGCAGAGAGAATCATTTTCTTTGTGTTCTGCTCCTGTTAACAGACTTCAGTGGATGGGAGAGTATATCTGAAAATGGTAACTGACTCAGAAGCCAGTTTATTTAATTTGCAAAGCCTGGAGGGTATTTGACCATCTGCTTCCTGTTTAAACAGAGCCTTTTGGAAAACCTGGCCTGACCTTGCCAAAAGGACAGTTTGGATCTTTGATAAAAATTGAGACCCAGGAAGCATGATTTAATGAGAAATTCATCACTCACAATCCTTAAGCAACATGGAAAACCAAAAAACAGAGCTTGGAAAAAGCAAGACCTGACCAAAGCAGTGAAACTTCAGCCAAGATATCATTAGTCTTTTTGGCTGTCTGACCCAGGAGATGAACTGTAGTCAGGGCTGGGCTGAGATGACTCCGGGAGCTCTCTGCATGTGGGCAGGCCCAAGCAGTTAAGGCTGCACGTGTCAGCAGCATTTGCAAGAACACTTTCCAGCACTAACTGATGAGTTAGTGTCTGCGGCAGGCTGGGGAGGTGAGCTCTGGAAACTTGCAGACAAACTTTTAGAACTTCTGACTATAGCCTCTTTGTTGGGCTGGTGCTTTTTGTTTGTTTTGGTTTTATTTTCCAAGGGAGTCAGCATGTTTGGTGATCTCTCGTTAGAAGACCTGCTGGCTATAGGATAGGACTTCAGTGTAGCCCTTGATTGTTTCCACCACGGATATTTTTTGTGCCTGGATGGGAGGCATAGGTGGGCTAGAATTGAAGAATGGGAGATTTTCTAAGATCCTCATTGTGTTTAGGGCCTTGGCCTGCAGTTGTGATTGCTTTCTGCTTTTACATCAGTCATACCAACATACATCTTCAGCTGTGAAAGCTCTCAGAATTCAGCACTCACACCTCATTTGTCAATCACACCTTTTACACTGAAAAGCAAAATTAAATTTTCTCAGCTGCCATAACCTTTTCTCCTTCACATATATTCCTTCCCCAAATACTTCAGCTGTTTTGTTTCCACAGCTGAATTCTGGCCCCATCTTCACTGCAGCAGCTATCCTGGCTGCATTAGCTGCTGGAAAGTCTGTCTAATAGGAGCAGCTATGAATGCTGCTCTATGTCCTGGGACTTGGAGGATTGGCACATAAGAGTGAGTGAAGGTCCCATTACCATATGTACCTTGTACAACCCCGATGGCTTGTGTGCTATCTCTTCTAAATTTCTTAACCATCCACATTCACTCTGGCTTCTGACCTATTACCCAGGTTCTTCCTTTCCCTTTGCTCTTGGGCCACAAGTGAAGAGGAAAAGCTGAGCAAATTAAGGAATGTGCCCAGGAAGAGGAGGAATGAGATGCTATCATTCTCATTCTGCAAACCAGGCAGAAGGTCAAGTAATATTTTCCTTGGAAGTCTTGCCTTTCACCAGGCAATTCAGCCCTGAGCTCTTCTAAATCCTGTTGTTTTTTGCATCAGTTGTGCTCCAGCTTGTTGCTCGCAGGTTGGGTTTCCTCTGCAGGCAAAATTCTGTGGCTGCTTATGATGGAGCAGCCTGGGGTGTGACTGGGGAGTAGTGACCCAACCACAGGAGGCTGCTGTGGGATAGCCTGGATGCCCTAAGGCAGGGTCAGGAGTGAGTCTCATGTTGATTCAGCTGCAGGACAGCCTGAACCTTCCCTGCTGCCAGCTGAACCTCCAGCTTTCCTGGCTTCCAATGGTCACTGCCACCAGCTGCTGGTTCCCTGGCTGGGCACCAGCATTTGGAACTGCCAAGAGGTGCTGGGGGTGGTTGTGGTGCTTGGAGAATGCTGCAGGGTGGCATCTAATGGTGCTTGGAAGAGCTGGAAGTCAGAGGAAACACTGCCAGGCACAGCCATGCTCCTGATGCTTATTTTTCAGTGTGTCTTTGTTTTTGCCTCTGACTGCACTAACCTCAAGGTATTGCTTGCTTCTCCTTTGGAGCTCCTTAGCTCAGCTCATGCCTCAAGAGCTCTGCTCCTGACAGTCCTCGGGTTCCTTGCCCAGCTGCGCAGGCACTGCTGAATAGCATAGAGTACTCTGGCAGCTCTAAGGTAACTACTCGTCTCACCTCTCTGCTCATTGCTTCACTCTCTTCAGCACTTCTGTTTCCCTCTTCATGCTTTCACTTTCTTGATCTTTTTTTTTTTTCCTCTTGAGGACTACTTTTTCATTCTGGTGTTCTGTGGAGCTGCTGGAGCTTGTTCTGTCCCTATCTGCCTTACTTATGATGGGCTATAAACTCTTCTACGTGGCAATTGGACTCTTCTCACAAGTGATGTCCAGGAGCGTAGGGATTATGCACAGTCCCAGCAAGCACAAGGAGGGTATACAGAGAGCTCTTGGAGCCAAATTCCATGTACTCAGTCCTTATGGCTATGAGACTGACTGAAGACTATCCTTATTGGCTTTTAGTTTGTGCTCTCTGCTCTTTCAAGATATTGAGTAGCATCTAGCTGAAGTTTTTCAAGGACTGGAAGAAATCTTGTAGCAACTCCCTAGAAAGAAAGGTTGACGGCCAAGGAAAAAAAAGGCTGTAGCTTGTCAATTCACATTCTGCAGAAATTTGCATACTGCAGCAATTCTTGGGTTAGTGTCAGGGAAAAAAATGGCATTAACATTTAGATGTATGGAATTGCTGTCTCATACAGAGGAGAGAGTTTTCCAGACATCCTTGGTATTTAAGGAACTTCCTTTATATCCCCTATCCAAGTGGATATGGATCATTTTCCTTTGTAACTCAACTACTGCTCGCAGTTCAGATATGGGCAGGAAAAACCCATTCATAACATATTTGGTATTGCTTGTCAGTCAACACTTCAGACATTTCTGCTCTCTTCTCATCATAGTACTTAACAATTTCTGAATACCACACTCCCTCAAACTTCCCCCTAATTTCCTGGTGTGGCAGGAACAGAAGGTTTCCTTGTTTATTTCCCTGTCTAAAATACAGCCCTGCTGAACCATCTGAGGGTTCTGGTGTGGTTGCAGCAGGAAGTGTTACCTTCACACTGGAGAATGAGATGGAGATCAGGAGCTGTTAAAGGCCTATGGCTTAGTCAGAGGGAAGAGTTGCTGACTCTTTGTTGAATGTTCAGTCTGAGGCTGCTCCTGAGTGTCCTAGATTTGTTGCCAGTGGTTAAAGGAAGAAGTCAGTGTTCAGTCTGCTTACATGCATTCTTTGGATGCCTTTTTATAGGAGAAGATCCCATGACAAAAATACACACCCACTTATATAGAGTGCATCATCAGCCTGCCTCATCCAGCTCAGGGAAGAGGCCAGGGTAAGAAAAGCACTGTGCAAATGGAGATGCAAGAGATGAAATAAAAGGGGCACAAATAGATCCTGGTCACCAGGAGCATTAAAATTACCATTTGAAACTTGAGTATAACTGCAGCTGAACTATCAGGTGTCGAAGGAAGGGTTCCAGGGGAATCTCTATCTTATCCTCCAATGGCAAATATTAATGCTTTAAACCAAAATATTTCAAGTTACTAAATCTCCCTCATTTAAAGTATATTTGCATATTTGAAATGTATGAATGGGAAAGTTTGGTGTCCAGAAATCCTATGAATGTTCACAAGATACCAGGTATGAAATACCTTGGCATACACTGAGCTCTGCACAAAGAAACATCAGACAAATTTGGTATTAAATTTTCCTGGCTGTTACTGTTTGTGTCCAGGAGATGTCACTGAGAGTCTGTAACAAACCAGCCTAACTGGGTACCTGCTGGTTGCAGTCCCTGGTCTAGAGTGCAGCAGTCTGGGGAAAGCCTGACTAAATTTACATGACAGCATATTCTCCATCACTGCTGACTGCAGACAGTGCATCTGGAGATCCAGCTGTCATGCATCAGCATTTAGCATCACCCCAAGGCCAGTGGGGAGGTCAGTGTGGAGGCTGTAGCTCTGCTAAGCATTTGAAATCCAATCCAGTGCAGTGTGAATGATGGCTTTCTTGCTTTCCCTCTTGGCTGAGAGACTTTTGAGTCTCTAGGCCTGTTTTCTCCCTAGCAAGGTGAGTTTAGTGAATGTTCTAACACAACTGAGTCATTTTTGGATGTAATCGAAGCAATAATCAACCTTCAGGAAGGAAAAGAGGGGCTAAAGGTAGTGTGTTGATACCATGTCACTAGATGTCAAGAAGAAGAAGGCTTTCCTTGTTCAAAATTCCAATTTTCTAGCACTCTGAATTTTACCTTGTGCAAACATTGTATTCCTCAGCATTTCAGGTCTCCAGGGCGAGAGAGCACAGAAGGGAATTTAAATTAATCCAACTGGGGCTGTGAGGATAAGGCAGAGGCAGGATCAGGACTAGCAAGGATCTGTCCACTCTACAGAGAAATTACCAGGAAATACTGCAGCACCTCCTTGGAATGACCACCAAAACAGGAGCAAGAGAAACTGGTTTGTGGCATCAGCTACGGTTATCAACAGGGAAAGGCAATGATGGATGGGAGCAGCCTGGAAACAGGGATTATTTGTAGGGATTTAGAGGATGCTTTCAAGGAATGAGAATGTTTTGTTTTTGTTTTTGTTTTTTTTTCCCCCTCCACTCCCAATCTCCTAATGGGATAATTTATTGGATATTTTCCTGAGGAAGGTAGTTTACTGCCTCACAGCTTCCCCTTTACTAAAGAGAAGCCCAGAATCTGGCTGTTCCTTGGGCAAGAGTCCTCTGTGTGTGATAAATTACTCAGAAAACTGTGTCTACAGCAGGACTACACACAGTACTGAGCCTGGTGCAAAATATAGGTTTACATAAATTTTACAGAGAAAGGAGAAAGACTCAGGGAAAAGCATATCCTTAATACACTGTTTAAGGAGAACTAAGCAATAAGGTTCCTGTAACAAAAGCTTTGTTTCATCGTGTTCTTTTATGTAGTGCTGCCTCCTCAGTCTGCTCTCAGCTTTGAGCCCAAGCTGGTGAGAAAACCCCTCATAATTTCTGTGTGGTTGGAACAATGTCTGGATTTATTAGTGGAATCAAGTTAGGATTGGTGCTACAAGTAAACAGGGTTTGTGCTATGGACGACAGCAGCTCTTGGAGCTGAGCATCGTGTGAGGAGAACTGTAAAGGCTGCTTGGTTCCAAGGGGCTTGGCCCCATGCTTCCTGCAGCTCTGCCTGAGTCTAGATCAGGGAATCCCTCATAAAGAGACTCTTCTTAACCTTATTGCTTATGAGTTTTGCAGTTTCCTGTCCTGTTTAATAGAGGTTTGATGAAAATAAGCATGATAAACAAAATTCCTCCATGCGCTTTGAGCATTCTTAAGGAAAGACCTAAGCCTGGATTGGTCCCAGGCTTGTATTGTGGGCTATATGTGTGTATTCAAAGCTTGTATACTCTGTTACTTCATTTCAGTTGATGTCTAGAAGGAGTTGGAGACTACTGTACCTATACATAGGGAAATATTGTAATATTATCACAAGAAATTATTTAGAAATGGGAAATAGAATGAAAAAAACCTTTTCCTCAGAATTGTTCAGAAGATTAAAGAAAAAGCTGAAAATCTCAAAGGGTAGAATCTCATCTGGAGGAAACGGAGGTAATGAAACTACAGTGAGTTATATCAGATGGGAGCTGATGACGATTACTGGATGTGGGTGCTTTACAAGGAGAAATATGCCAGTGTTTTCCACTTGAGTACTGACCACTCTGTCCAAAGGCATAAAATCACCTTCTAAACTTTATGGCTTCTCTTTTGCAGGAGGAAGAGGGAAGGATGGGGCACCCATTATAACCTTTCCAGAATTTGCAGGATTCAGTGAGATACCTGATGACGATTTTCTGAATGTGGTCACTTATCTAACCAGCATTCCCAGGTGAGGCTAAGCACAAATTTCTGTAGATTTCCTAGAGAGTTTTGTTTCCTGAGTGGCTCACTGATTCTGCTGGTGCTACCAGGACATACCAGTGCCTCCGCATTTCTCCAGCCATTATGAAACTTCCCTATCTACTGGAGACCCTAGGAATTGTGTCATTTGCATGGAAAAGAAAGCTTCACATAGGGCAGATTGAACTAAATTGGAGCAGGAATAGATCTGAAGAGCAGCAGCAAAGATGGCAGATCAAAGGGAGCTAAGAGGAGTTGTTTGTGAAAAGTCTCAGAGGCACAGAATGTGATAAGGGAAGAGCTGCTTCAGGTAGGAGCCATACTTACATAGGTCTCATGACTGCTTGTTCTCTGAGTGCATCTTTCTATGCAGGTTTCCATTTGCTAAAAAAGCAAGTGAGGTGCCCCACTGACAGGATTCTAGCAAGCACCATGGTACTTCAATTCTTTGGAGATTGCTCCACAGCCAGGATGTTTTCCTTGCTTTTTCCATGCAGCTTTATGAGGATAGTGGAACAAACTGACTTCCTCTGCTCTGAGAAAATGTGCTAAGGCATGACTGCTGAATTACTTTTTGTTTATCTAAGAGAGCTTAATATTTTTTCAGTCCCCTGATCCTGTCTCTAGACCATGGCTATTTGTGCTAGTGAGAAGTACAGCAATGATTTATTATTTCCTGTGGTCTTCTGTAAAAAGATGCTTGAAGGATCATAGCAGAAAGCGTGCCTCCGTGGAGTTTGAGTGAGAAGTTTTACAGCTCCACCTAGGTATTCCCCATATTTGCCTAAGTTGTTGCCAAGGAGTTGCCAAAGCAAGCTGAGAGAACCCACATACTGTGAACTTAACAGCTTCATTGTTTCACTCTGCTCTGTGGCACTTTTGTTCTGCCAGGGGAAACTCTGTTTCCAGTATTTCTTTACTCCTCACTTCAGGACTGTGAGGGCTACGAGCTTCAGGATTTATACAACAACAGCAGTGGCTGAGAAAACCACAAAACTATTTTTCAGTTCTTTGTACTTGGTATGCAGGGAGATGATTCCCAGTGATTTTGTCACATGCTGGGGAACCAGCATGTTACATTGTCCTCATGATAGACAGAAATGCTTTGAGCTTTTTCTTTTCTTCTTTTGGGCTTCTTGAAGTCCAAAAGCACAGAAGTGTTCAAAAGAAATTAGCAAATTCACGAAGGATTGCTCCATCAATGGCAGCTGGACACAATGGCTCCAATGCAAACGCAGGCTGAAGAAATTAATTTATTCCTCAATGCTGGGACTTGGGAGAATATACCAAGAGAAGTATTGTCCTTCTTATTTTCCTGCTGCCTTTGCCTCAGTAGCCACTATCTACCGACTCTGGAGTCAGGGTGTTGAGTTAGATGGACCTTTAATTTGATTCCGTTTCAATTCTGTGTTTTCTCTTCCCCTGAGGAATCCCAGAGCCATGTGCAAAGAATGAAGAAATGAGTTTCAAAACTTTGTAAGGCAGGAGAGCTGCAATATACCTGTTTTACAGATGATGAGATATGTATGAGTAATATCTCACTCTACAGACAGGCTCACCAAAACTTGTATTGAGTAAGTGACTGTTCAGTTTGCTCCAAATGACCTGTTCAAGGTCAGTGACAAGCTGGGGTTTGAAGGTACATTTTCTGCATACCAGCACATTGGTTTGACTCTTAGGTTTGATCATAGACCACACTGTAGGGATATGAGTTTTCCAGGGAATTTTCTGGTCTTTATCATAGTGCTTTTAGAAAGATTGCCTGCATTTCTTGAGTCACTATTTGAAATCTGCCACTATCTCTGTAAATGATGAGGTAGAAAGATGTTAATTTAGAAGAAGAACCTGAGCAGCAAGCTTTGTGTGATTTATGACATAATTATATGGAGTTCAGATTCAATGAGGCCTAAGTAGTGGACCTGTTTGGGTGCAGCAGAGCCCTGTCAATCTGCAGTTGTCTGGTCCATGCAACACTGTCTCTGCCATGTACCTTCGCAAGCAGTTAAGGGTGTGCATTGTTACTTTTGCCAGCACTACTCTTAGTGCTGTGTGTAATATAACAGTGTCCCTGTGCACGTAGTTTAGCTGCTAGTACTCCACCTTTTACTTTAATTATCAAGAAAGGTGTGAAGGTATCCAGCAAAGTGACTACTCCACCTTTTACTTTGATTATCAAGAAAAGTGTGAGGTGACTAAGAAGTCTCTAACTCTTCTGGAGTTATAAAGGAAATGGCCATGAATCAGGTGAGATGAGGTATAGTTTGAAAAGCAGCTCATCCTATTTATCATAGAAAAGACTTCCTTCTTCAGAGAAGAACTAAAGAAATCACCATCATTTTCCAGGCAAATGTAGAGGGAATATCTGTCCTTTATAATGTCTGATTTTGCATATCCTGTACTATAAGGTTCATGCTAGTTGTGGAGATAAGTTCTGTGATTGCAGATAAGGTCACTTAATGTTAGTAACTTTTTAAGTCTCTCTGGAATGATTAATCTTATATGCTGATATGACAAAACATATGACAAGATTGAAGATCAGCCCAGTGAGACTTCTGTAGCCTGATTCATTTTCCCTGTGGTTCAACACCTGCTCATGAGAGTGCTCCCCCAAAGGGGTCTACATACAAACACATCCATAGACACTCAGTAACATAGTGTGTGTACATGCACATCTCTGTGCATACACTAGATAGCTCCAGAAAGCCCTTTTTTACTTGCTTGATTCCATGGCCAGAATTCCTTTCTCTTTAACTTGACATAGATTAAGTACTTTGATAATCAAGTGTTCTTCTCTCCTTCCAAAAGAGGTCAGGAAATCTCAAGTCTGTGTTCAAGGGCTAACCTGAATATAGAGCTGAGGATGGAACAATTCTGCTGATTGCAGATATTTCATTCAGGGAAAGGGAACCTTTCTGCCAGACATCTGTAGATCTAGGCAAATGTGCCAGAAGTTATTTTGGAGGTAAGCCTGATGTTTATCTGCTCTTCAGGATCGTCTTCAAATCCTTCTTTTCAGAGAACTGGAGAAACCCCAATGCATTTTCATAATGAGGATAGAGGTATTACAGTACTAACACTGAGAAAACATTGATAGAAGGGGTGTGTGTGTTTGTTTTTAAACAAACTTTCTCTGGATGCACAGTCGAGTGGGGGTTCTCAGCTGTGCATCCACTTATGCTGATGCTGCCATCCCAGCCAGGCCTCTTCCTGTGGCTGTCTGCCTGCATCCTATCCCTTAGTGCCAAATGACATTCAGACTTTGGCATGGCCTTTCAGCATGCTAGTTGAAATAGGATCACTTGCTGACACTCTCTCTATTTCCCTGGCTGAATTTAGGACTTCAGTCATTCCTACCTAGCTAAAAAGAAAAAAAATCCACAACCATCCCCTAACAACAACAACAAGCAAACAACCCCACAAACAAGCAAAACAACAAAAAAAATCCACATCAAAAAGCAAACATAAAAGTTCCATTGGTTTATCTCTGACAACAACTGATGCTATGCTGAACATCATTTGAATGTGAAGACCCCGGGTTGAGACTTTTGTGTTTATTTTCTCATCCTTTCTGTAACAATCTGCGACACACACAATATATTTGTTGCCTTCACTTGAACATTATCACGGAATTTTATTCCATGGAATATTTGTGGAGCTACTGAAGGATATGTATGTGTTTGTGTATATCTAAGACTACTGAGGAGTATGTATACATTGGTGTATTTATAAAAAGTAAACAGATGAATTCTCTTTCCTGTGCTTGAGAGGCACTGCTGAAAACACATTTTCTGTCCTCTGCAGAGAGCTACATGTTGCATTCCTAAAGAGGAAGGGTCACATATTGTCATTGAATTTTGTAATTCTCAGAGGAATGCTGTAGAAGTATTAAATTGGAAAATTCAGTGAGTTTTCCTGTTAGAAGTATGAACTACTAGGAGCATTCACATGGCAGCCCAGTTTTGCACAATACTTTGGCTTTCAGTTTTTGATCCTGCAGAACTGCAGCAAGAGCTTGGAGCTGTTACTGTGTTGATGGTCTTCAATAGATTATTGACATGAATTTAGATAAAATGACTCATGGAAAGAGTGTTCCTGGATTGGATCTTGCATGGACAGTGGAATCAGGATCAAGGAGATACTTGAAACAATTTTTTTTTGTTAATCTGTGATTAGATGTTTGATTGCAGTATGTTCTCTGATTATGACATTTATACTCTTCCTGCTGCCTGTGGTTTGTCCTGAGACGACTGAGCCTCCTGCTCTTGTGAAGTTTCTGGACACTCAGTGTGTACTTCTTAGCTTCTCCAATGCTGAGTGCTCTTGGAATGCAGAGAAAAGAGCAGTCCCACTGTAACCTTGCACTCCAGAGTGGGATTTTTGAGAGGGAAGAGAGGATAGGGTATTTATGAGGTCTACATGGTGGAATGGAGCACCAAATCACTGCCTCCTAGATCCTCCTTGAAAAGCACTGAGAAGGAACAGGAATTGTTATTCTAGCTAATATGTTGAAAAGGATAGTTTTGAATGACTTGCAATCCCAGAACAAGTTTGCCATTGGCAAAACAGAACTCTTCAATTTCTGCTTTGCCTACCAGAATTCCTGGGACTTTGTGTACACAAGTCAGAGGATACTGATGCCCTGGATCTCAGTGCCCCTGTCAGGTGTCAGCATACTTGGAGAATGAAGACTGTAGGGGGATGTTTAATTTTGCAGAAAAAAAAAAGGTCTGGGGGTTTTGTCTTCAAAAGAGCAGTGTAATTTGTGATCCTGAACTATTTATGTCACCTATGCTGGCAGCAGAGTAGCACAGCAGCTGAGAGATTCAGCAGATAAAATATTCATGTTTTGTGGAAGCTGCTAGCCTTATGCTGGAAAGAGAAATTTTGCTGGCTTTCCTTTTCATGTGCATTTCTGCCAAATATTCATTCTTTCCACTGTACGTTGTGTTTTCATAATGGGCTCGGAGCGTGGTGTGACGGAGGCTGTGTTTTGCTGCAGTTCTCTGCCTTGCAACGGGAGTCTCTCCCTGTAACCCAGCACACCTATTTCATCTGTTTTGCAGTCTGGAGGCTGCCAGCATCGGATTCATCATCATCATAGACAGACGACGGGACAAATGGAGTGCAGTCAAGGCATCCCTGACACGAATAGCAGTAAGTGCTTGCTTTTGTTATTTATCTTCTAGAAATTAAAATTGTCTACTGAATCTTCAGCACACGATACAGCTTCCTGTGCTCATTTTAAGCTCCCATTTTCTGGCTGTGGATGCAGATTCTCCCCGGCCCTGCAGCTCGCAAGTGTTAAATAAGAGAGGGAGGAAGCTGCAGAGACAAATTACATAGACTTGTTTACTACTGAATTAGGAAAATTTCCTTATTTTCTGGGTTGACTGCAATATAAATTCTAGTAATTTGAAGTTGGTTCCTAGAGGAATATTAAGAGGTACCCCTTCTGTGCCCTGAGGAGGGATGACGTGGCCTGCTTATGAAAGAAATAGATCCCAAGGGATTTGTGTTTGCACAGCAGTAAATGATCTCTGTCAGAGACTCTTAATAGCTTATTATATCTCATTTGCAAAAGTTAGAGCTGGGCACTGATTTTCAGTGCTAAGAAAAGCAGCTGGTTTTATACATCTCTTATTAGGAGCATTTACTCTGTGAGGACCAAGCACTTACACACAGAGGTGTAGGATGGAGGGATGACAAAGGCGACTTTAAGTTCTTTCAAGGTATTTAGTCAGAAATGGTTTTCATTCTCAGCCTTTTTTTGCTGCTCTCTTCAAGAAATAGTTATTTTTTTAATGCTTGATAAGCTCAGAGGAGTGTGAGAAATGTAGGCTGGGTGTTGCAGGCAGGGCCATGTCCGATAAACGTGTTAAGTGCGTGCCTGTGTGTAAAAATATGTGGCATTAAAAAGATTCAAAACCCTTTGCAGAGTGAATAGGTAGGTCAGCCTGGGAAATCCATCTGTGCTACCAGCTTCCCTCACCAGTCCAACGTGGGCAGCCAGCTTTGCCCTCTAGTGGTTGCAACCAAAAAATGGGAAAACCTCTGGTGAGGTGGTGCAAATGGGTCTTGGAGGGGTTCGGATCAGGGAAAGAAAGGCACTTGTCAGGAACTTTGGAGCTCTGTGATAAATCTGTGTCACAAAACAACATGTGGCTGGGTAGTAAAATCCACAGGTCGGTAGTCCCATTGAGTTTGGAAATAGTGACACCAAGCACTTGCTGAATAGACCAGCTGATAAAATGAGAAGCTGGACCTAGCAAGATTCAGTAAGTCCTATGCCCTTGTAAGGTAGAAATGTGCCTTCTAAGAATTCAATATTTCTTGCAGGGAGCATTTCCAGGAAACTTGCAGCTGGTGTTTGTCCTGAGACCCTCCCGCTTCATCCAAAGGGCAATCGCTGACATCGGCATTAAACTCTATCGAGATGACTTTAAAATGAAGGTACCGGTAAGCATGCAGTTTTTTGTCCATGCATTTTCTTTATTTCCATTTCTGCAGTTCTGGGCTGTCAGCAATTTCTCATGACCCAGGACTGCAAGTGGCATCTGGGGCCTTTCATCCGGGTGTGTGTATGGTGGTGCCAAAGAGTTAATTAGCAGTGGATGGTTCACAGTAATTAATGGACACATTCCCATGTCCAGTCTAGCTATAAAATATGACTCGGTTTTTAAGTACTGGCATTTTAACTCAGTAGGTTAAGGGTCCCCTTTTTGTAGGCAGAAGTAGATCCCACTCCAGTGACAAACATGAGTATCCAGGACTGCACAGCAGCAAAAGCCTAGGGCTGAATTCTGCACTGTTTGATGGGTTATACACTGACTGTCCCTGTAACATTTCTTATTCTGAATGTATTATGATTCCTGTGCCCTCAAGATTCAGAGTCTCTGTTTTGCTCATTTTTATATGCACTTGGCATATGCTGGAGGTTGATGAGACTGTGATTTGAAGAAGGTTATCCATCCTGAAAGAGTTTCAGATTAATCTATGAGAGGTTTTTTAGGAGATTTTTTAGCAGCATGTTAGCATGTGTGTCAAAGTTTTATAAATAAACTTGAATTATGATTATTGATGATATTTCATCCTTGATCAGACTCATGCTGTGTTTCACAATGACGTTACTGGAGGGATTTGAAATTACTGTTCTGTGGGTTTATATTGTTTTGCAAAATACTTATAGTTCTCTTCCAACAAATTCTAGCTCTGTCAACACTCAAGTTTGAAGTTCAGGTGTTTAAACACTTTCTGCTTCTCCTGAAGTGAGTGACAGCAGCTGTTTATTACAGTGCATACAGAAAAGGAACCATGAACATACATGTGGTTGCTATGATTAAATTGTAACATTTACTGCTGTTGGATAAGGGCGGCTTTTTGGTAAAATGCAAAATGGATGAAATAAATTTATGTTTGAATACAAACCAAAATATTTTATATTACTTTAAAAAATAGATGTACCTATATTTAATATTCCACAATCTGTTACTATAGCAACAGTTGTACCAGTGGCTGCAGCCTGGAAAGGGACAATTTCATCAAGGACTGGTCTTTTCCAGCAGTTCAGCATTTCCTATACTTTTAGCAGTTTATTTGACATCAGAGTTGCATTTCAAAACTTCAAAGGGGTCAAAGTTGGAAGGGAGGTTAATTCTAGGCAGGGGGCAAGCACTATTTAATTAAGTATGAAATAATAACTTATCTTTCTTACAGGCAGGAAAATCAAGATATCAGTTTAGTTTGGGGTTGTCTTGGATATTTTGAGCCATCCTGGGTATCTCCACAGAGCTCTTAGACAGGAGCCTTACAAAAACTAAGAGCATGACACGATTGCTGGATCTGCCTGCCTCCTGCCCAGATATCTGTCAGAAATATATACAGGCTGCCCACATATGTCTAAGCTATTCTAGGTTGCTTAGGGTTGTAGGTGTTCCAAATTCCTGGGATCTGTCATGCTCTCTGGAGGGGCTTTTTTCCTGTGTTGCAACCCATCCTACAAATACCATGTCCTTGTATACCCCAGTTCCAGAGCAGGGAAGTTGCTGAGATCAATGTCTCTTTGTCCTCCTTGAAAGCAACATCCTAAATGCCAAGCAGGAGAACAGGACCAGAGAGTTCTTGTCCCATTAGAGATGTCGTCACTCAAGGAATTAGGGATCAGTACCTATCTTTAATATCACCATAATCCTTTAAATTGCTTGCAGGTTGTTTGTTCGTGGTGTGTGTTTGGCCCTATGACCACATTATGTCATAACTGGCCCGTGGACGGGTGGCATTTCCTCTCACAACTGTGAGTCAGGACCAAGACATGAGTATTCAAAAGGAGCTCCAAGAATATCGTGTGCATTTGTTAAGGAAACATTTGTTTGATAGTTTATTTGAGCTATCAGTCTGCAAATATGTTCAACCAAATAGATTTACTGAGTTAAATCAACATTGGAATGAGTAGAAATCAGAAGATTAAACAGGAGCTGGAAATAAAGGCTCTAAAAACCAACCAGACACAAAAAAGAAATGCAGGATTTATATCACATTGACATACAAATGTGGGTAATAAAACCTCATGAGGTAAATATTTATTGGGATGATGATTTGATTCAACATCATTAACCAGGATCGAGATATAGAAATATAGGAGACACAGCAGGGTTCATCTGAGATTAAAATCTGTAAATGCAAAAGGAACACCCAGAGATGTACTCAAGGAATCTCCCATCACTGGAAGTGAATTAAAGCATCTTTAGAACATCCATAAAAGGCTGAACAATCTGCCCATAGCAAGCACTTCACTGAGCTTTGTAGGCTGTGACTTGTTTTTGACAGCCCAACCCATCCAGAAGCAGCCCCCCCGCAGCTCCATGTTCCATTCCGACCCTTCTCTTCCAAACTGCTGCTCCCCTGCACTCTCCAGCTGACCGACTGTGGCTCTCTTCTGTCTGGCAAGCAGCGTGGTAGATGCTAATGGTCTCTTAGATTGGTTTTTCAGATGGATGCTGGATTGCTCATCAGGCTTTCTCCTGCAGGAATGCCTGCATGGTGAAGACCCACGCCCTGTTGGGTAGCACCATAGCTGGCAATATTAATAGTTTTATTTTATGGCTCATGCTGGATATACCAGGTTAAGGCAAACATAAAATTCTTCCTAAAAGAAAACTGCATGACAATGTTCCTCTGTGGTTTCAGTAAGGTTTGAAGTATCAGAAAATTTCCAACTTGTCAGCAACATCTCTGATGGGGAAGAGCTGCAAAGCAGTTAAGACTTACTTTTTCAAATGTGATTTCCAATTCAGAATTAGTGCACAGACTTTATGTTCCAGTGTGAGGCTCTTTCAAGATGATTCAGCTTTTTGAGCTTTCTGGCTTTGATCATAACAGAACAGTGTTTCATAACACATTCAGGGAACAGTTTCACTTTGGCTGAGATACCTTTCCTTGCCACAGTTTCTTCATCAACAAGATCTTGTTTCTGTGTTTAAAGACAGGGGTTAAGGGGAAGATGAACTGCTGGAAGCAAAAAATAATAGCGTGAGGGCCTACTTGAGAATTTTTATTTGTGTAACCACTTGTATTGACAAATTTACAGTGGTTGCCAAAAGGTAATGCTGCTTATCTGAAGCTGAGCTCCAATCTTTTTTGACTTTCTTCAAGCAAGTCTAGTTGTAAGGAAATTCTAAAATAAAAAATCAGATCTAGGTTTATCTCTCCTTTCTCTTCCATTATGATTTTAAATGGAAAAATGCCAGTGAATTCAGTGAAAATACAGTGGCAAAAAAATCAGAAAACTGAAAGAAAAATCTTACTGTCAGTGGTTTCATTTCAGCACTTCGCTGGATCAAGTGGTTACTGTTGAGGAAGCTGTTTAATTTGCCTGTGCCTCCATTTCTCTATAAATAAATGTTATCTAGAGAATAAATTATTTTTGGAAGTTTGTGTCTACATTATAAATACCATACTTTTGTTCTTGATGCACATGCAGTGCAAGTTAGCTCGGCAAGGAAGAAGATGATGTCAAACTAAGGTTAGTTCAAGAATGTCCATGTACACACTGAGAAGGCAAAATCAAGGGAAAATAAACTGTGGCCATGGCATGATAAAATGCAAAATGAGAACTGATGGCCTCTGGTGGAACTGCAGTAGTTATATATGTTAAGGCAAACCCAGATCCTAGGAAGAATGATTGAAAGGCTCGTTATTTCTCTCAGTCCAACGTGTTTGGATTTGTTTCAGATCATCATGTTAAATTCTGTCTCTGATCTGCATGGCTACATTGACAAGAGCCAGCTGACCCGGGAGCTGGGAGGGACCCTGGAGTACGGCCACAGCCAGTGGATCCATCACCGAACTGTGAGTGCTGCTGCTCTTCTTACACACCTGCACCACAGCTCTCCAGGGGACACATGCAAAGCAGCCATTAAACAGTAACTTTTCAGTTGCATTGCAGCCTATGGATTCTGCTGGGGACTCGGGGAAAGAGGAAATCCATGACTCAAACAGAGAAAGGCAAATTCTCCAAAAGTTTGTCATGAAAGCAGTAATTGTATCTCACTGTGTACCTGGCCCAGGGCCTAACAGTGTCGTGGTATTCTTACTCAGCAAGGCCTGTGGGCACATTCTCTTGCCTTTTAAATAATTGATTGGATTCATAGGCCTTCAGCTGGAATTGAAAATAGGCTGTAACACTTTGCTGACTTTACAAAGGTCAAAAGTAAGGTCAGAAGTCTCACTTTAACGATTAATTATGTCCATGTTTTTAAGAGAATAAAAATACTCAGGGCTCTATATTTTATTTTTCATTTCTATGCTGTACAAGCATGCACTCCAGCTGGGTCTTATTTTGTATAACTGAAGAACAGTTATTAGTAGGAAGGCAGAAAGATTTTTTGTTCTGTTGAGGAAACTTATACAGGTTTGATTGTTTGTTCCCTTTTTGAGTTGGTTAATGTATTTCAGTGTCTGCTTCAAAACAATGTAAACAATTCATTATGGTACCCAGTTAAGATGACAGCTTACAAAAACCAGACTCCTAACTATGGTACATTAGCAGACAAAATATTGTCTCGTTCTTCCTAAGCAAAAATGGGCTAATCTGGGTCATGATGCTGGAAAAGTAATTAATTTCACAGAGAGTTTATACAATGTTTGCATCTCTCTGTGGTCTACTTGCAAGGTTGGTATATTAGAGCCCACATCTAATGTGAGTCTGAATGTTTTGCAAGGTTCTGAGCAGCCCTGGGTTTAAGTCTGTTGTTGCTGATGGGCAGGTTACACCTAATTCATCAAAAGAGCTTTTCTGAGGTAATTTAAGTCAAATCACTTTTGTTACTTTCTTGCTATAGTTTTTTGCTTTGCTGTCCTTATAAAATTAAGTTTTAGTCTCCTTGAGAACCACCAAATATTTCAGGTTTCTAAATATGCAAACATAGAATCTGAATTTCATCTAACATTTATTTTCTACATTTATAACTGTGTTGACTATAATGAGGTTAGGGTTGAGATGAGTGAACAGGCATATGTGTTAAAAGTATCAATATGAAACTGTCCTTACAGGAAGGGGGAGTGTGAGGAAATGAATCATCTATCTTTGCTTTCAAACAGCAAAAGGTTTGAAAATTTGAAGGGGAGTAAAAAAAGGCATTAGAAAGGTTGTATTATTTATTAATGACAGGGGTTTACATAAAGTAATAATACATAATTTGGTAAATTATGCAAACAAAAATGAGCCAAGAATTTAAGGGAGTAGGGCTGTGTAATCCCCAGAGGCTTTGGTTGAATTTGTTGGAAAAATTTTTACCAAGCACAGAGACTTGAAAAAAACCAACTCACAGATGTAACTTAGGTACATGAAACAATTTATTGCTCATATACTCAGGAGAGAGTAGGGGCAAGCATACTATTAAGTGAAACACTGCCAAGTTCATGGTGCAGTCAGCCAGGAATATCTGCTGGATAAGAGGTTGTCATCAGGGAAGTGTCAGCTTCCATGGCACCTTGAAACAATCTGACTTCCAGTCTTGCTGAGCTATGGTCTTCACATCATTTGCTGCTTCTCTCAGTGTTCTCATATCTTGTCCTGCCAGTGCTTCTCTTCTGAAAAAGCTTTAAAACTCTGGCTAAATGGCAGTGACACAGTGACCTCCTTGCATGGTTCACTGTTTCTGCTCTCCTCACTTGGCTGCCAGGAGCCTATGGAATTTCTTGCCCGTAGAGTTCATTTTTGGCTTTCAGTAAATGGCCTTTGGTCATGGATGGCCATTCTGTGCTGCAGCCAGAAGTGTGACATTTCAGCCAACTCTAATCCAGTAGTTTAAGTGCTGAGAACAGCAGGATACAGCTGCTGAGCACTGAGATAGAGCATATGTGGAACTGTACTGCTTGTATCGAAAGCAGACATGAATTTATGGGGGAAAAGGGAAGAAGGCTGTGAACTCTGCTAGCATTCCTTCATGGGGGACATGTTTGAGATCACAAACGTGGGCTAATTTCTCTCTACACCTTTTGAATGATGATCTACCTCCAGTTTGTTTTTCACTAAGCACACAGCATAATTTCCTCTGTCATGGTTACAAACAATGAATTCCCATCACTGCTGGAGAAAGGAATGCAATATACAACAACTGCATAGTGTTTGATTGGGTGTAAGAGCATCCCCAGCGCTTGTTTACTGACTCAAACCTGTGGCGGGTTAGATCAAAAAGTACAAAGAATAAAGATCTATACAGAACAACACAGTTACCCCCAAACTTGGGCATGATCATGAAAAAACATCCCATACAGTTACTTGCTACTAAATGGAAAGGTTTTAATCACATGTCACAGGTCTGAACATTATATTCTGCTCTGAGAAGGTGGCATTGTTTTTGTAGCCTTCCTCATTTCCCTGTTCTTCATTAAAATGACAGATTTCTGACAAGTTTTGTGTTGATGCACCCAAGTGATAAAGAAACAGCAAATTCCAATGAATTTATGCATTTTAACTATATTTGTAGTTGCTTGTTCTTGTATTTGTGTACTAGCATGGACAGACATGGGAGGAAGTGACTAGAATGCATCTCATACAGATAGGCAAGATGAAGATGCACATATTCAGAAGTCAGAAGAAGACAGATTACTGCTGAGTGAACAATGGCTGTATAAATATAAAGGCTTTGCCCTATATATTTTAGTAGTGTTCTCAACTTAAATAAAGCCTTAATTAAAATTTCAAACGCAGCAGAATTTCCCAGCAAGCATGGGCAGAGGGTCTGAAGTTCCAGGCCTGGCTTTGAAGCTCATGTCCTCTGTGGTTTCATTTTGTCTGCTGAGCTCTGGGCGTTCCCCGTTGGCTCATGGAGGTGACAAAATGTGTGGACCTGTGAAAAAGTAATTTGTGACACATGGTTTAATTTGTAATTAGCACATCCACCCAAAAAAAGGCAATGTGACCAGCTTTACAGGCATGTCATACTTGCAGCATGGTGTGCCTGAAGCCAAAGTGCTGTTAAAGGGGTGAAGGTGAATAACCAATCTGTGACCTTATGCTTTTGCTTTTCCAGGCTATTGAAAACTTTGCAATGACAGTAAAATCAACAGCACAGATGCTACAGACCTTTGGAACAGACTTAGCAGAGACTGAACTTCCCAATGACGTGCAGTGCACAGAGGAGCTTCTGTCCTCACACACCGACCACCACAGCAAGCTGAAGGTGATTGTTGCCCCATTATGGCTCCAGCAGTGTAATAGATGAGTTCTGATCATATAAAATTTTCTGCCACCACTTGGCAGTCCACTGTCTGGAAACCACCGAGGAGGATAGACACCTGGGTTCAGGAAGTCAATGCAATTCAGCTGTGGAAAAGGACATTTTACAGCTTCAGGAATGATAGACTGGGGAAGTGTCACTTCCACTGTGAGTGGGAGTAATGGGATCACATCTGGAATAGCATGGGCTCCTGATAAAGAGTTCATCAGAAAGGATGAACTTACATTGGAGCTGAAACAGAGCACATCTGTGAGGATAGTCAGGAATAGACAGAATGATCTAACTCGATGATAACTATTGTTTTGTTTAAAAAAAGTTTGGGGCTAGTTTAGCTTTGCAGTGTAAGGATCAGAAATAAATATTACTGCTGTCAAAAAATGCCTTAGGTTAAACACAAGATTAAAAATGCTACTTAAGCTATGTCAGCCCAAGAATCATTTTTATGGAAAAAGTGTGCAGTGATGTGGGGATTCGCCATCTGACAAGTTAATGTTTGAGCCTCATTGTCTTTTTTTATCACTCATTTTTGATGCTAGAAAGACACTTCTGGGGATGATTCTTATTGCTGATGTACTATGGCTCAGCATGGCACAATGTTGTTTGAGGAAATTCCATAAGGAAGTGCAATGTCTCAACTCAGTCTCTCAGCTCATAATCTACAGCATACATTGAATTTGTAGTAGAATCATTTATTCTGCAAGTGGCCTGGTCAGATATGCAATCTGCTCACAAATTACTCTATTCCTTTTCTCAGAAATAGATCTACTATTCAAAGTTAAAAGATTTAGGTCTCTGCATTTGCTAAAAAACATATCACCTTTGGTAAGCATTTATATTTTGTTTCAAGTATTTTGTACCTATGAATGAATCTTCCTTTATCATTGTTCTGTTGTCATCTAAGAGATGTGAGTGTTGTTAGAAGCACATACAATTTGGTTTTTGGCTTGTTTTTTCCCCTCAGGATGAGCTGAAGCTAGCAGTGAAGCAGGGGGCCACCTTACTGACATGCATCCGGGAGCCAGTCACCCGAAGTGCCAACAGCAAACTCAGTCCAGATGAGCTGGAAAATGTGGCCACAGTGGAAAGGTCAGTGGAGCTAGATTACCTTATGCAACTTGCTCATTAATTCCTAGGAGATGCAAATGTAATTTAAATAATTTAAATATGCAGGTTATAAATTACCACTGGTTCACCTACTCAGGATTTATTGGACAGGTAAGTCAGAGAAGGGAATGGCTTAGAGGAAGTTACTCGATTAAACTGTCAAGGCAAGTTAAAACAAGTCCTGAATTTCTTGGTAATTTTTGGTCAGACCACTAACTACCTGAAGATTTAACGTGGGACTTACTTTCCCCATAACATGTATGGCTTCCAAATTTCTGTGCCTAGGTACAAAGTGGCACCTGAATCTCTGTGAGATGAGAGAGTGGTGTGCTTCTGTGTGTCTGTGGAAATACTGGGGGAGGAAGAGATGAAGATGATAACTGAAACATTCTGTGTGTCACAGCTGCAGAGACACAGAGAGAGAGAGCCCCCTTTTCCTTTCTACAATGCCAGTTATTACCATAAAGCTTTTAGTCACCACATAGAAGTTTCTGCTGTGACATGTGATGCAGTGCAAAGAGAAATGCCATGATAGGGTTTCAGTGTCTGCATTCACTGGGAACAAAGGTGCTAAAAGTAAAGCTGACCTGATATTTTTAAAATCCTTTGAACAGTCATCCTAAACGAATTTGTGAATTCATCTTGAATTCAATGACTAGCTTTGATTAAAAAAAGTTTTCCAGGGACAGATTGAAAACAGAAATCGGTTTATGAGAAGAATAGGAGGGAGCTATTGGCATTTGCCCCAAAAACTTGATGATTTCAGCACTCACTGATCCCTTATCTGCCCAAAGAATGCCCATCTACTGAAATACAAGATATTCAGAGAACACTTCCTTTTCATTTTTCTACTTATTTAAAACTGTTTTACTTTGTAGTTAATGGATCATTGAGAAACTGTGAGGATGACTCAGTAACCTGCTGTCATATTTTACTGAAGATATGACACCTTGAGATTAAAGTTTTTCCAAATAAATGTTTCATCATTTACACAAAATAAAACAATGTCCACGGTAGTCACTATGAGCTTCTAATTATTGTTTTTAATGGACTGGGAAAAATTATTCAGCCCTTGCCTATTTCTGATGGGTGAAGAAAATTAACAAGTTTTAGAGTTCTGTTTTAATCATTTCATAAAATAATAATTGCATCATATTCAATCTGTATCAGATGGCGATGAATTATCTTTGAAGCATTGGGTAGAAGGTAGGGAGTGACAGCTGCCCTTGGCTGCCTGCACATGGAACAGCTCCGAGTCCCTCTTGCACATCAGGAGGCAGCACTGTAACTGCCACAGTAGATCCCTTTAGTTGTCAGCCATCTGTCACATCCCTGCCTGACCTACTGCAAATTTCATTCTTATTCAAATTTTTGCTTATGGGAGAAGTGACACAGAACCTTCTTACATAAGTGTAGGGCTCCCCACCATCTCCTTGCTCTGCTTTCTGCCATCAATTACTGTAACTTAAAAGAAATGAACTACAGGAAATAAGTACATTCTGTTCATTATAATTTCTTAACAGGTTGTTGGCTCAGTTGGATGAAACAGAAAAAGCTTTTGATCAATTTTGGACCAAGCATCATCTAAAACTAGAACAGTGCCTGCAGCTTCGACACTTTGAGCACGATTTTAGAGAGGTATTTCTTTTTTCATGCTGTCTAGCCTTCTCAGGTAAATAAGGTCCAATTCTACCCATACTTAGAGTATACTGGCAGTCCAAAAAGAAGGTTAGGAGAGAAGACCTTTGTTGTGAAATAGGCAATGAATATTCAAAAATTAAAGTCTTGACAGCTTTCAGATGTCTTACAACACTTGAATAAGGCACAGTGAGGAAACTGCCAGACTGTGAGGCCAAAATGTGGAGCACCAATTTCTTGATAAATAATTTTGCATTTAGGCGTGAAGTTATCAAACATAGATTCTTCTGTGATGGCAAGTTGCCAATCCCACCAAAGTCAAGTGACTGCAGTACAGAAAGCCCAACTGTCAGCCCAGAGATTGGAGTAATATAGATGCTGGAATAATATAAACTCTGGAGTTAGAGATTGTCAAAATTTTGTGGGCCTAATTAGTGACAAGCAGGGAGACTCTTTGAAAAATTGTTGGTTGTTAATTTATTCCTTGGCTTTTTCATTTTGGAACAAGCTGAAAGACTAAACTTGAGATGTAGATTCTTTTCAAAGGCATAGTGAATGTTTGTTGTAATTTTTATCACTATCTTGTGATGGGGTTTGGGGTGGATTTATTTTGTTTTGGTTTTATGTTTTTGTTGTTGCTGTTTTTTAGGTTAAACTGACATTGGATAACCTCATGGAAACACAAGCAGGTTTTGCTGACATTGGAGACAGTGTGACTCGAGTTGAGAACCTCCTAAAGGAACAGAAACATCTGGAAGAGAAAGGACAGGTTTGCACTAATACTCAATTTAGTATTCTAGCTGCTATAGACATGGTATTCTAGACATTTCTTTGTCACATCATTATGCATGTCATTCTAACTTTGGCTTTTTCTCACCAATTTCACAGGAACCTTTGGAGAAGGCCCAGTCTCTAGCTCTCCATGGAGAACAGCTCATCCAAAACAACCATTATGCAGTTGACTCCATTAGACCAAAGTGTGTTGAACTCAGGCGGATTTGTGATGACTTTACCAATGAGACCAAGAAAAAGTACGATATTTTGGGAAAGTCTCTTGAGCTGCATAAGCAGTTAGATAAGGTGAGTGAACCTTCTCAGATAACAGATCTGGCAAGGTTCTACTAAAAATGAAGGATTTTATAAGCTCGGGTAATTGTAATGAAGATAAAAAGTTGTATTTGTTTTTTCTCCATTTCATTCAATAAATGTTAGTATAAATATTTGAGCTTTGCATTAGTTCAGCAAGTTAAATTCTGCATATGCTGACAGGGTGACTTGTGGGCAGGAACTGCTGCACGCTGTGAGTAACATTGATCCACTTTAATGACATGTTAATATCATTAAAATGCAAATCTGGTTTTCATAGAGTAAAAACAATGCTGACAACTTGGACTGTCAGAGATGATGAGTCCTTCTTTCCCCACTTTTCTTTAAAGGCAAGCCAATGGTGTGAAGCTGGAATCTACCTCTTAGCTTCCCAAGCTGTGGACAAGTGCCAGTCACAAGAGGGAGCTGAAACTGCACTCGTTGAAATTGAGAAGTTCTTGGTTACAGCTAAGGAACACCAGCTCTCCAACCCGAAGGAGTTCTACAATCAGTTTGACATGATCCTCACCCCTGAAATAAAGGCAAAACCTCTCAGATGTGCATGTGCTCACTTAGAAGTTAAAAATTTCCGATTCCTTTGTCCGTGAGAGGGTACTGGGCTATATATTTGAGTCTGCTAAAACATGCCTCTTTCCCTACTCCAAAAGGGGACAGAGGTCGGTATTTGTGGCAGTAAGTATTACTCATAAGAGTAGTCATGCAACACATACGTCATTTTATTCACAGCAGTGCTAGAAGCACTGCTTGAGTCACCATGTGTTGGTCAGTGAAACTGTGATCTGGGCAGAATGCATGGACTGCAATAAACTGCAGCACAGTGTGATCTCCAGTTCTAGTCTGAGTTTGGTAATGCAAATCCTTTCTTCACTCTCTCAGTCCAGTGCTGACAACCATTTGTTGTTTGCCTTTTTTTTGTCAAGGCCAATGCCCAAAGAATTGTTCAAAAACTCGAAGATGTGCAAGAAATGTTTGATAAGAGGCAAGTAAGTCTGAAGAAGCTGGCAGCCAAACAGACCAGGCCAGTACAACCTGTTGCTCCACATCCTGAATCTTCCCCCAAGCGAGCATCACCAAAGATTACCAGACCAGCAGCAGTAGGTAGGCCATGAGCAGCTGCTTCTGGACTCACACCAATGTTTTGTCCACATGGTCATGTTTGATTTTTTGTTATCAGAATGAAGACTTGAATTTGATGTGCAGTGTCAGCTTTGTAGGTCCAGCTAGTAAAAATGAATATGAAATATCTCCCACTGCAAACATACAAATAAGGGTGAATCTAAACAACCCACCAGGTTTTTCTTCCTAAGTCCAATCTACAGAGTACATTTCTATACCTTGTCTCAGTGCGTCTTGTATTGCTAATTCTCAAATACCCAAGCCAGGGTACTCAATGCAAGCCTGAAATGTAAGCATTGCAGAAATGTAGGGTGAATATTTGGCTTTCAAGTGTCATAATTCCTAAAGTTTCAATCAGATGCTTGCAAAATTAAGGGTTCGTTAGTGGGTGACACTGACTCATTTGTGGAATTTTTTGCTTTTCCCTCTCTACACAGATGTTAGCTCACTTTCTGCTTTGTCCCCTGCTAACCATGGAAGCTGAGCATTGCTTCTGTTTGGAAATTACTGAAAGTTCCTCCTTTGAGGTTAGCATGTGCATTTAACCAAAATAGCTTTTTTTTCTGCAAAAGGAACATGGGCAAAGCTAATTTGAAACAGTACATCCTGGAGACCGGCCACCCTGTGCTTGGGTGGCAGGAAAGGGTTGTCCCTTTGGAACCTTCAGGGCTGCTCAATAGGGAAATTTTGGCAAAAAGACTTTTAAAAGACCCTCTAATTTGCATGAAAAGCATTCAATAAGCTGCTTTCTCAACAGGAAGATTAGGATGGCCAGTGTTCTGACCATTTTGCTTTCTAGGCATAACAGCAGAAAGTCACACCAATGTCCCTGTTCTCCTCTGCTCCCTAACATTTGTCTTTCTTCCAAAGGAAAATCATCTTCCCATTCCCATGTTGGTTTGACATCTGTACATTTTTCCCCCAAACCATGCTAGCTGTGTACAGTTAATACCTCAGGGTTTGGCTTCTCTTTTGGTTTAAGGCAAGCTGAGAACACAATGCCTGTGAATAGATCCTGCTCTGCCACACACACACTCTCCAGCACTGTGCTCCCCTCTTGCATTAGGGTGGGCAGTCAGTTTGCTGGAGTTGTGATTTGACTTGAAAACTGAATAAACAGACTGCAAAACGGTAGTAATTCTTTTTCCATTGCATGAGTTAGAGAAATGCAGGGAGATCACACAGCCCAGTCACCTGCTCCAAGCATCACTAATGTCAGAGTTCATCAGAATGCTCACTGCATGGCTACTAGTGCTGAAACAGAGGAAGTTGCAGAAAATAGGGTTATGGGGTAAGTAGGTCAGTTAGTTCCTGTCACTGGCAGCACTGTTTTAGGGTGGCTTTCAACTGTGAAACTGCATCTTCAGGCTAAAAGCTACTCTTGCCGTTCTGTTTATGCATGCAGTCTCTTGAACTTTTTCTTGAACTTCTTTCTTGTCATTTTAGTACATTTGCAGATTTTTAAATTAAATTGTTGATATAGATAGAACCTTATAGAACAGTCACTAGTTTGTGACAGTGCTCTAAGTTTTGATTCTTGTTCATACAGCCCATCCCAAATACTATCAGTTCTTTCACAGAAAGTCATGAGATGCTCCCTTGCTCTGTCCTTTGAATTGCAGTTCATGGTTATACAACCCAGTGCAGGAAAACTGTGTGACAAGGCTTAGCCTTTAATGTCCTGTTGCAGAATAATAGGTAGCTTAAATTTATTTTAAAATGCTACTCTGGTTGTGAGGAGGTGCAAAGTGCAACCCAGTCCTGTTCAGACATTGATAAGCAGACTCTGCCATTCCATTCAAATTCTTGAAGGTGACTGACTGAGAGTACCTCTGTACAAAGGAACAGGAGTGCCTGGGTATCTACAGCTTATCCAGGGACTCACAGTCAGTGACTTTAACAGCCATGAAAAGTACGTGTATATTCACATATTCTTTATAAATCATTTTGGTGTTATCCAGTTGTCTGCTACAAAGAATCATATTTTAAAATTCCAGAATGCCCTTTCCTTCAGAATGCCAAAGCACTTGGCAAGTACTGGTCAGTATTTTAACCTCTTTTTTTCAGAAAAAAACTGAGGCCCAGATAAACTGAGGAATTCACCAAGGTGTTTCACAGCCTGACTCTGAAACGTGTCTGAGAATAGAAACAGGGACACTGAGTCCTATTCCAAGCTTGAAAATGAGGCAGTGAAATTCTGCTCTTCTTGAAGCTACCCTCTTTTGGACTTTTCTCTGTGTCCTTTCCCACATTCATGGCATCAATGCACTGTCAGCATTTACTTATGGGGAGAGTTTATGGAGCAACATCTTGGAAACCTGAAAGAAGCTTAGAGCACCTTCTCAAAACAGGTTTTGTAACTCATTTGTCATTTGTTACCCAGGACATACCTGAATATTTCTAAAAGCTTGCAAAATAGAACATGACAACAGGAAAATACCATGTTCCTAGACTTGCAAATACAAAGGCAAGCAAAGGCAATAAAATGTGGTAAACAGAAAGAGAAGACCAGAGAGAAAGGCTTTTGTCCCCAGGCAGCAGAGTAACAATACCATGGCAGCACTGGGGTAGTTGGTCTGTGAAAGAAAAAGAAGTTACATTTGTTCCAGAATAGATTTTGTTTTGCTCTTCCCTGCTGACTATCCATTTTCCTAACAGGGAGTAGTAGGGAAAATTTAGTCCAATTCAGGGTGCTAATGGAAAAATCTTCACAGATATGAAAGCTCAGACATTAAATACTCCATTATTGTAACTGTCAGACTCTCCATTTTACATAAATATGTAGGCAGGGATGGATTTTCTGCACACAGGCACAGCTGAGACAAAGGGCAGGTTTCTGTCAGTGAAATGACTGTCACAGTTTCATGTCCATGTCCCTATGGTTTCTGGTGACTCTCCACAATCTTTTAGCTTAGTGAGGATCCAGAAAGGCAGCTCAGAGTTGACTCTCCTTCAATCAACACTTCCACTTTACTATGGGTCTGGAAACTCTGAAGAAAAATTTTAGATTAATCTCAGTTTTACTTGATGCTTCTGGTTTCACAAGCGGACTTCTATATCTTGCAGGGACAGGCCTGCTCAAGACTGAAGTACTAGTTCTGGAATTATTGTGGTGCTGAAAAGTCTGTGCCAGCTGTATTTGGTGCATATTTTAGCTGTGAGAACGTGATCAAATATTATTCACAGATCAATCCTGAAAAGGCAGAAAACTCTATTGACCTTTTTATAATAAGAGCCTTGAAAATATTTAAGTAGCATTTATGACACCTTATTTTAAGGAGAACTGTTTTCTCCCAATGGAAACTGCTTGAATACTAATGGCTAAATTTGTCCTTGTTTGCTGGGAGCAAAGTAGGGGCACTTGATAGGGAAATACTTTTGCTCTGATTCGCTTCTGAGGGTATGATTTTTGATGATTTGACTACAGATTTGTTCTCTGCATTTCTGTGCAAAACTCTTTAGTGTGGAGTGAATTGGATTAAGTCCGCAGAGTCAAACCACTCAGTCTGTCAGGCACAATGAGAGGAACTACAGAATGGTAAAGGATGACACAAGCTATTAGAAATTACTGCAGTTAGCATTTATCTATTTTAATTTGCTTGTAATTCTCCCAAACTCTTACTCTTTCAAATGAAACTTTCCCAAAGGCTATTTCCTTCAGCCTCACATGTTCTTGGAAAATTTCAGTACAAGATAATTTGACCATCTCAGTGACCATGGTTTGGAAAAATATCTTGCTTTAGTTACCTTTCTGGCAAGAGCTGGTACATGGCAGCACAAATTGCTTTAAAATATTCACCTAGAGAGTTCTTTGTGTGCAACATAAATGTGAAATACAGGAGCAGAGATGTCAACATTTTTGTGAGCTTGTTAAACAAATAACATGTTTAACAGTACGTTGCACATACAAAATCCATGACTCACCATACAAGCATCTTAGAAGGCCAACTTGGAACACAAGATTCATAAGGGGGGAACACAGCTGGAGCCTTTTCAGTTCTTTAAATAATAAAATTTAAGCTGGTTCCATCTCAGTTAAATGTATACAACTGCTCATTGGATCCAGTCCAGCATTCCTCACAGTCACTAGTGCTCACTAACTAATAACATCTGGACAGAGGATAAAAGAAGAATTTCTTGCAAGAGTCTGGGGGTGTGTGCAAGGGAAGTGAGGCTATGGAGAGGTTAGCTGACTCAGAGGAGATGGTGTATGTGACTTTCATGAATGGTTTTAGAAACTACTAGTTTCTGTGGTTCAGTATATGAACCTATGAATCTACGAAGTTGAAAAAAAGAAAAGATGCTTTCAGTTTTGTGACTGTGGGACTGCTATTACATTTGGGCCAGTCTGAGCAAACCAAGTAGTGTCTCCTTGTAGAAGAATATTCCATGTCTAAGAACCTCACTCTGTGCTTCTTACATCAGCAGATTTTCAGGGGGCTTGACAGAAATTTTGCTACAGTGAAGAAGTCTAATTTATATTGCCTAAGAATGGCAAAGTCTTTCTGCCCTAAGCCATTAAGTGACAAACCATAGTTGCTCTGGTGTTTCTTTGGCTGCCTAAACATTGTTTTGTCATCACCAGCATTCAAAACAGCAATTAAGCCACTAATTATCTTCAAACTCATGTTCCTGTTGGACAGCATGAGCAGCAAGCCCCAGTAAAGTTTAGCAGACTAGTTGTTTCCATGCTTGTTCTTGCCAAAGGAATTTGATTCTGCTGTAGGTGATTAGTGAGAATGCACAAACCCATACAGAAAACAGATGGGTAAACATGTGATGGGGGAGTTCTCCCCAAACCTGAATGCAAATTGTGGTGTTTACTTGAGGGGGGCTTGGAATACCTTACAGGTGCTGAGTATGTATCTTAACCCTTGACTATGGCCTGCGCTTCTTGCCAGTTAATGAGTTACACTTAATCCAGCAGGAGCTAATTTAGGGCCACTTACCCAGGTGAACTAATCCAGCTGTCTCTGAGCACCTGAGAGCTGCCCAAAATTCTGTCTGTCCCTCAGTGGGGATTGTAGCTCTCCTGTAAGAGATCAGCACCTGAGAGATGGTGCCTGTGTCCTGCCACACAGGAGCAGGGGTGAAATGGAGGAAACCACAGTGTTTTCACAAGCAGCACAGCAAGTTTCCCTCACTGACTTTATTTCAGTCTTAGAGGGGTGGAGAGACTGCAAAGCAAAATAGAGCACACGAGTCTCTGTCATTTTCTAGCAGCTTTAGGGACAGTACAGCCCACTTTACCAAATTCTGTAGGCTAAATTATAAGACAGTGATTCCATGTTTGTCATGCAACTTGTTCATTAAAAAAGTCAGCAGTACTAAAGCCCCATTGGGAAAGTATAGTGGTGCTGCAGGTGAATACAATTGCCAGACCCAAACTCTGCTTTAAAATGTTCTTTCACAATATTTGCTTTAAAAGCAGAATCAAGCAATTTAAAATATTAATAAATTCATTAATCATCATTATATATAATCCAGGGGAGTACTGTGAAACAACAGGATGAAAACAACCTTGAAACCATGCAGACATGAGATCATTTCTAGTTTTGCTTTGTTCCTGTGCCTTTATTCTTTCAGTAGGCAGCTCAATGCTATAATTTTCAGCTTCTTCAGCAAGGCAATACTGTGCCTTGAAACAGCCAACTGTACTGAATTTTATAAGGGAGTTTCCCTTATATTTCCAGTTCCACAGTAATTAGTGCAATAATAATTGGCAGGTATTTGGGCTGTTTCTTTCTGTCCTGCTCCAGAAACTACTTAAATGCAGTGACATTTAGCAGTCTCTGACTATGAGCCACACAATAATTGAAAAATTCTCCAGAGCATAACTAAAGCAGCTTGTTTCCTGTTTTCTGCTTGTTTCTGGATCAAATTGGAAAGGGAAGTTTGCTGTGTCAATATGAATCAAATTCATCTCCAAAATAGACTCAGTTGAATTTGACTGCTTCATTATCTTGTACCTGTCTACTTTTCTGAAATATGTAATTGAAGAAGCCAAGATTCAGATTGTGAACTGACCTGAGTAATCTGCTGCTGGATCAAGAAGCACCTGCAGTTTGGCTTCCTGTGAATGTGTCATCTTTCTTTTAAACTGCCCTGTGCTCTCTTTCCTGGATCACCTGGAGCTGTCTGAGCTTGCAAGTTGTGATCCAGACATCAAAGTTGTAACTGATTTCCACTTTTTCTGCTGATTGCTTTCAACAAGGGTTTTCATACCTATATCAACCATCCCTTCAAGCTACAAAATATTCTGATTAATGAATAAGCCAAAAAACTTGGTATTGCTGACTGTGCTCTTCTAAGTGAAAGTCCTCGTGTTTTCTGAAGTTATTTCCATTACTTCCCTTTATTTCCACAACATATCCATAAAAATTGTGAATTGTGAATTAGATTGTAGAGCAATCCACTGGACTGAACTCAGATTTAGAGAGGGCAGCTAGACACTGGCAGCATATCGAGGGTATTCAGGTGTGGGTAAGATTATGAAGCAATGTTTTGATAGCCAAGTCTTAGAACTATTTTCTTTATGCAGATTTTTCAAGGTGTAAATAGTATATAGTTGGGAGAAGCTCCAGGAGATAAGTTTTTAGTATAATAGGCCTGATCACAACTGGTTTTGTCATGATTGTGGTAGGTGACACTTTATGGATAAATACAATCTCCAGGGTGCATCAATACAGAAAAGGGTGAATTTGATGATGCTTATAGACACTTTACCCAGAGATTCATGGCAAAACACATAAAAGGACCCATTTGAAAACTTACCAAACATTCTGCTTTTGCCAACAGTAGCAGTTACCCTCCCTGCAGACTAGAAAAGTATGAAGAAGTTTGACAATCACAGCAGTTTCCATGTGCTGCCTCTTGCATCTTTTTGTTGCAATGGTTCCAAAATGTCAGTGCACAACTTTTTGGTGAAATACAGATACCTTTGAGAGAATAAATACTACTTCAGGGAAAGCTTGCTTGGGGATGGGAAAAGGTATTTGTTGAAAGTAGTGCTCAAAATCAAAACAAATCCCCTGCTGTATATTCTGAAAGAGTGATGGAAGAGCCAAAAAGAGACATTTGCATTTCATCTCAGTCCTGGGAACCACAAGAATTTTCTGCCAGTCGATTATAGCTGCTGGTGACTGCCAGATTTCACTGTTCCATTGAGGAAACTTTCTAGTATGGAGTCATTGTGAGGAGGTAACAGGCATGAAATGGGCATTGCCAAGTCCTTATGTCATTCAGCATTGAATAAATCCAAGAAGATTTAGGGAAGAGTTGGAGAATGGCTGCTTTAATTAATTCTTAGCCCAGCTGTGTGATAAGGCTGTGAAAAGATATAGGGTAGGAGAAATGTCAGCTTCCATTATTATTGTCTGTGAAACTGAAATACTGTCTTTTTAACAGAATATAATTTGAGGTGCTTCTATGTGCTTCTTTTTGCCTTTTCAAAAACTACTTTGAAAGAAAAATATAATGACAAGGGCATTTAAAACTTTGTTAAGGTGTTTCTTTTTAAAAAGTATTCAGGCCTCTCCTACATCAAACCTTTAATACTACGTCCTCCTCTTTCAAAGATGTGTGCATCTTTTTAAACTGTACCCCTCAGTTTCTCCAGAAGAAGAAAAAGTTAATGACTATCAAGACTCAGCACTACAAAACAATAAACTTGGCAAAACCCTCTTAAACAAGATGCATTTGAAAACACCAGCTTTTATTCTTAGAAAAAGTGCTTTTTCAATTAGAAAGTTTTGCCAGAATAAAAAAGAAAAGGACTTAACCTCGATTTTGTTCTTTGTTGCCTGACCCAGATTCTTTCAGCATTTCATCTAGTTTTCATACATATTTTCACCCATGACATGAATGGCTGCCTATATCAATTCAGCAATGAAGAAAAGGGAGAGTTCTATTGGCCTTGTACTTGCATGTGCTGTGAACTCATTACCAATCTAAAACAAAGATAAAGCTGTAACAGGTATTATTTTCTACTCAAGCCAAAAGTATGATTCCCCTTCTCATAGTTCATTCTAACCCTTTGCTTTGGACAGCAGACTCAGCACACGTGGTTCTGTTGTTAAGGATGGCTGTCCAGTAGCCTCGGATACCTCAGTGTCAGCTGGGGCTTTCAGAGCCTGCAAAGGCCATCAAACCTGACACAACAAGGCATATCCTGAAATAATATCTCAGTTTCTGTCCTTACACAACTGTCATTGTGCCTTGCTGACCTCTTGTGATTACCCTTTTGACAATTGTTCGTGTACTGAAACATTACAGGGAAGAATCCTTTATTCCAACATCATTCAGCAAACCATTACCAGAAACAAAATTTCCTGGGAAACCACACAAGCAACACCATGCAAGTGATAATTACCCAAGTTGGTACAGCTGGCTAACATTTATCTGTGCTGTCCTAAAGATGGTTTTCCCAGGGGAAGCCAAACCAAAGTAATCCTTACAGTGTGGAGCTGAAGATGCCAATTTGAGACACAATGCAGCAAAAGAACAAAGGAACCATCACTTATTTCACCCATTCCATCACTGCTCCAGCACAGATCAGTTCTCTAAGTCAGGTCTCATTTATGACTTTGCTTATTGCTTTTATTAGGAAGCAAAATTTTAACTTTTACCACATGTTTTCTAATGTTACTTTCTTTTTTCACTCTTTCAGCTACCAACAGGAGGTCTACAGAAATTTCCTGCCCTCCAAAGACTGTTTCTGAAGTAGAGTTATCAAAAAAGAAAAGCATTAAGAAGACAAAAGGTGGAATTAAGGTAGGATTACCTGTAATTTGGGGACATCCCATATTGTGAGAGAACTCAAAACCACAAAAATATAGATTTACATACCTATACTTGGAATTTTTTAAAAATTGAGCATTTCTAAGTTAATTCTCTGATAAGGACAAGCTACTTTAACCCAACTTGTGTGTTATCCACACCACTGACTTGCTCATACATTTCATCTTTATTCCTCTAAAGATGAAAGTAAAAATTAAATGCAATCCATTTTCTGAAATGGCCAGCTCACAGCTTCAGCAATAAACACAGAATAAAACACAGTTATCAGCAGGAACATACAGGTGGTCTCCCCTTTGCCAAGTCACAGAAAGTTATTTTAGAATTAGTTTTACACTCACTAGTAATGCAGGTAATCAGTTGCAGTCCTGCCACGTGATTAGGTGTATGCAGCAATGTGGTATAAGCTTTATAAAACATCCATTCATTAATTTTTAAATCCACTTCCCAAGACTACACTGCAAATTATGCCCCCCTCCCTTTCATCCCATTGTTCTGATAATAGTTCAGATGAGGACAGTTCATTACTGGATTCCATCATTATCATCAGCCAGTTAAATAATTTAGCAATATAGAATGTAAGAATCAGCCCTTAAAAATGAAAGTGCTCAGGAACTTGGATTCTGCTGGGATTTAGATATTGGCTTGGATTAACAGTAAACTCAGCAGATGGGTTGTTTAACTGAATTTGAAGAGATTGGCTTTTGAGTAAGTGCAAGTAGTGCTTGGTGCTCTTAAAGCCACAGGCAAAAGGAGGAAAAGCTTGCTTAAAACTTGCCTGGAAAACAGTTGAAATGACCCAACTCTGCAAGACAGGACAAGGGAATGAATGTGTATTTATCAAAACAACCATTGGGAGCTGTGCAAAAGCTCTGTTTCAGCCTGGGCACGGGCTCTGCACAGGTACCTGTGCTCAGCATTGCCTCACCCAACACTGCTGCTGGGACACTGACACTTCTCAGAGGCATGTGGAGGATTCCCAAGTTTCTTCACAGGGCATTTTACAAAGCACTCTGAAAATGTGAAGTCTTTGGGTTGGCTTCAGATGGCAAATGAAAAAATAGTATTCCAGAGTCTAAGGAACAGATTATTATGCCTGTAATTACCTGCACAAGGAGATAATTCCCCTTCTGTGGTGCAAGAATAGGATGACTTTGCCTAGAGTAAGGAGTGCCTCCATGCCAACATTGAACAAGGATGGAGAATACAAATAAGAGATATTTCTGCACATCTAGAATTCAATTATTTGAACTTGTTTAGTGACTTCCTAGGTTAGGTAGGATCTGGGTTTTACTCTTTCAAAGAGTTCAATTTCTCTAAATAAAAGCATCAGCAATGAAGTATTTTCAGTTTTAACATGTCCTTCTCATTCAGATTGAAGTGATGCATGAAGCCAGTCAAGGAGGATCTAGCAGAGTCCTGGTGACCAGTGAAAGTGATGAGAACTTGTCAACGAGGAGGAGGTAAGGCTGCACATATGAGCCACTATGTATTTTTTTCTTCGTAGAATGCAAATTACTGCATTTGTAGTACATTCTCTACAACTTCTTTGAAGTTCACCAAGATTAATAAATAATTAGCAATAATGAAGTCACTGAAATGCTTACAGCCATGCATTTATACCGAGTCTATCAGATGGAAAAGCAAATAAGCATTATCTTTTGTTTGGGTTGGGGCTTTTCTACAGGCTTTTTTCTCTTAGAAGCCTTAATTACAAGATATGAGAGAAGAATTCTTTAGAATAAGCCTTGCATGTATTTACAAAAAACTCGGTGTTAAAAGATCCTCCCTCTCATAGTGTTCAGAATATTCACATTTCACTGCATACTTCTGAGGGGCTTCTGGGTTTTTTAACTGCAAGCTCGAGTTTCTTTAAAATCTTGAGAAAAATGTTATTAATGATGCATTCTAAAGCATCAGATACTTAAAACACTTACTTCAACAAAAAGTATTAAGCAAACCCAATTTTAGCTGAACTGCAGTTTCTAGGCCAAAGGGAACAATTACATAAAAAACCTTCAGAAAACAAAAAACTCACAAGAAAACCCACCCTGCAGGAAGCAAATGCCACAATACTGACTTCATTTCCTTTGTTCTCTTCTTCACTATCATTTAGATAATTCATGCTTTAGTTATGCCCTTGTCTCATACACTGGAGTTACCTGATGCAAATGACTCAATTTGTAAAAACCCTAACTTGATACATTATGTCACACAAATTGGAGAGCTATACAAATCATAACTATCTGAATTTAATTATACCCTATAAAAATACCATGTCTGGTCCCCAGACCATCATCTACTTTTCCAAAGGTGTAAAGTATGATCTGAAATCTTGTGTAGACAGATACACATCTCCAGGGGAATGGCTGCCTGAAGAGAACATACAAATCATAACATTGACAACAGGTTCAGCTTCTAATACTTGGCAACTTTATACAGCTTTAGACCTAGAAGCTTGGTAAACAAATCTGTGAGCTCTTTTCTTGGGAACACCAATTTTGCCTTTCACACACACCGTGGGCGGGGGGAAATGAGGGGGAGTTTGAAGTCCTCCTGTAAAAAGGAACTCAGAACAACACTTAAAAGTTTCAGAATTGATCATGTCAGTTACAAAGAAAGCAACAAGAAATATTTACCTTTTCTGTATTCTTTAGGTTTTTTTAAAAGAAATAAGTCTTTTTATTCAAAACAAATTTTACAAAACAACTGTCTTTCTGTGGTACAGAGCAAAGTTTAAGAATAAATATTGAATACTTTGTATAAAAATTAGTAATATCAAAGGGAAACTGATGCAAACCAAACAAACGGGTAAAAAAAAAGTAGCATTAAATATGCTGTGCAACAATGTCAAACTCTTAATGAGGAGTGACCATTCAGGCTGATACAGTTTTATTTGTAAAACTAAAACCTATCAGCCCTGCATTGGAGCACTGAGACTATTGTTAAAAAAGATTCCTGATGGAAGTGTACAAATCTTAATTTGTGTTTACAACCAGAAAATATTAAGTTTTCTATGTATCTTCTATTTTTTGAAAGGAGTGCCTTCATGCTTTCCTTTTTACTCAACAAGCAACTTCTTTTCACTGCAGCAAAAGAAAATGCATACTACAAGCATCAAAGCCCTTCTAAGATTAAGGAAACAATCCAAACAAAGCTCAAACCAACTGTAAAACAAAGTATTTCAATGGTCAAAAGTGACTTTCAGACAATGGCAACTACATTTAAGCAGCATTTTAGATGTTAGCTGGTTAAAGCTACTTAGAGATTACTTTACTTCTGCATGTATGAGTGAAAACAAATCCCAGCACATAGATATGCTGGAAGGCTATAGTCTTACTAGTATATTTTGGTTGTATACTGCATATGAAGACCCTCTTTCCCTTCAGTGAACAGGGTGGCTTTTCTAGCAGTGCAGTTTTGCTGTGCAGCTTTGTTGATTTAAATGGCTCACAACAAGTTAGAAATCTGATGAATATAGAATAATACTTTCTCTATATGTGCATTTATTTTCTCTGTATGCAACAGATATATATATATCTACATCCCCAGAACTATTGTCCATTTGTTTAGGCAAGAAAAGGAACTAGATTTGTTCCTTCTGAAGTACAGCTGTTATACTCATCAATCATTCTGACCCTGATAAATGGTTTGTTTGTAGGCTCTTTATATGCCCAACATTTGGGAACAGTTAGGAATCTTATTATTCCTTCTGCAAAACCAATTATAGAAAGTTACATGTTTGGCTTAGTTCCAGTAGCTACCTACCCTCCATCTGAACAGCTCAGAGAACAGTCAGCAAGCTCACCCCTGGATTCTGTCTGCACTGACAGATGCCATTATCCATTCAAACCAGAAAACCTGCAGCACAGCTCCAAGAGCAGTAGCAGTTAGTTAAACCAAGTTTGTTACTCACAGCTTTAAACTAGCAAGTCCTGTACAGCTGCCACAGGTTTGGCAATTAGCAACTAAGGTCTCTGTCCTGAGAGTCTGTGGAAGCACCATGACTGAGCAGTGCAAGGACTGCAGGCAGCCTGCACCTCTGGTTCTCTGCAGCATCTTTATGGCACCACAGGACAACTCATAAGGGCTGCAGTTTGCACATCACTTAGCTCTATTTTGGTCTACAAAACACAGGCTTTTTGTTCCTTTGCAAGTGATATTAACATTGAGATATATTCAAGGTACAGGGGTTTGTGGACATAAACAACCCTGAAATTTTAAAGATAATTTTGACTTCAGGAGAAATATATTAGTTATTATGATTTGTGTAGTCAGTTTGTGTGAATCACCATCTCCCTATCCCTTCAATGGAAAGTCAAAGTTTGTACAGAAAATACCCTCCCTCTCCGTTAGTACAAGTATGAAATTTTGCATTTTTAAGTCTTTAACTAGCTCTAAGTAACATTCATGGGGACTTTTACTTGCTTTTCACTTCTAGAATACTGGAAATCATAAATATTAGAAAACTAACTTAAATTATTTGCTTATTAAAGATTGGATTTTTAAAATATTCTGATTCAGTTTTCGGAAGACAGAGAAATATTAGCCCAACCAGTCACATGAGTAGTGTTTGGTTTTTTTTATAGCTTCAGGTTCTAAAGGGGGTTTCTTTGTTACTTAAAACCACCAAGTGAGAGGGCATCCAAACACTGTTTCTCTATTTCAAAGATTTAGGGAGCTTTGAGAAAACAATTGTAGCAGGTCTTCACTTCTAGCTCTGACTATTTGTCAGCTGTGCAGACTGACTTTGGAAGCATTGAGAAATGGTGAATATTTGTAGAGAGTTTACACTACCTTAAACTACTGTGATAGTCACATTCATCAAGTCAGAAGTTACACTTTCCTCATGCTTTGAAAGGTCTACTCCATTCTGATACAACAGATTTTTTTTTGCCACATGCCTTAGTTCACATAGCTTTCAAAAAAACAGTCAAGACTTACTGACAAGCTCAAAGAAACAAATATTATCAACAAGCATTTCAAAGTCTAGAAGTCAAGTCCGTTATAGTTCACTTATAATCCAGACTTGCATCCCTTGAAGAGTGTAAAAAACCAGACTAAAATGTAAAATGTTGAAGCACAACAGGAGAGCTATTCCAATAAGTCTCTGAACAGAATCTGGTACCCTGGGACCGTCTTCTTCCTCTCCCTCTGCCCACCCCAAATATTCACATGTAAATTTTACCTCATTTCCCTGTTTACATATATGTTGGATAAACACCTAAAATGTTGTTGCTCCGTCTTGGCTCAGTGGATCTTCAATGCAGATATTCAAGTATTAAGAAAACGCAGCTGAACAAGGATATGTGTCCACATAGTACAGTTTACAGAGAAGCACAATATTGACCAGTCTGCAGTACATTCTACCCCAAATCCCTGAAGAAATCTTTTTAACTTTGGGATCTGTAGCCTGCTTCCAGAGCTGGTGAAGATCATCTACGTGTCCATGAGATGTCATCATCTTGTTATAAATGCAGGGATGATATGGAGCCTTTCCTTCCCCAGAAAAAAATACATGATATTGTGGTACAATTCCCATTTTATTGGCACAGAGACCCATGAAAACATCATCTATATAAAGACTTGTATTCAGAGTCAATGAAGCCTCATAGACTTTAGCTGCTACATCATTTGATACTACATATGCAGCTCCTGCTGTGTAGTCAGGGTAAGAGGGCCACTGGTACATTTCATATGGAACATAGTATTTGCTACTCTTGTCTCTTACGGGAGGAGAACCACGATGGACACGACCAATCCAGAGATCTTGAGCACCCATTTGTGTGAGACTTTGAAGATAAGCAACGAGATTTGGCATATGGATAAATATGTCATCATCTGCAGACATAATGAACCTGGCATGAGGACAGTAGGCATTCACCCAGCTAAACTGCAAAAGCAGTTTAAGAGTAAGATTGTGAAAAGTATCCAGGAAGTCTTGCTGAATCAAATCTTGGTATTTCCGGTCTTCAAGCTCAAGTTCTCTTTGCTGCTGTGTTTTCTTCAGATGATCTGTTGGTTGTCCTAAAGCAAAAAGGGTTTTAATGTTGGCATTAAGTTGAGAACGAACATACTTCTCATTACCCCAAGTTTGTCTAATTGCATCCCTTCGATGACGGTTTTCAGGAGAAGTCTTCACAAACAAGAGGAGAAGGACATTCTGCTGCTGGCATTTCTCTCTGTGGTTGATCAAGTACTGGTAGCTTGATACTCTGTTCAGATTATCCTTGCTGATAGACAGGCTGTCATTCACAAACTCGTAGCTATTTATGAGGTATCTGTAGGAATAGGACTTCATATGGCTCACAATGTGATTATCAAACGGTACCCAAAAAATCATGAGACACAGTATGAAGCAAGTGGCACATATCTGTAAAAAATGGCATTTTCTGACTCTTCTGGGACTAACAAACATTCTGATGCAGTTTTTATAATCCTTATTCTTGTTCAGGATCAGTGTTTTTACAGTGCTTGTGTTTTAGTTTAAGAGCACAGTGTCACTCTTCAAGATAAGTGTCCCTTGTAAGGCATGATGTCTTTCATTCGGTATCCTTGTGAAGACAGCTTTGTTCACCGACTTCACAAGTCGTCTTTCTCAAAAAACGTTTTTCTTTGATTGAAAGAACACAGGCAGTTTTGAAAGATGAGACTTGGAGATGAGTATTTTCCCTTTGGGGCATCTTGAAGCAAACACTACAGCTCGGAACTTCTAGTGTTTCTTTCCTTCATGAAGATGAATACCTGCCGATTTTGAAGGGGGAGAGGAGAAAAGTTTAAGAGAACTTATTAACACATTTCGGTTTAGGTTTAGTCATGGAAATGAGCTGACTTCTCAGTCACTGCCCATCACCACCCGCATACACACATCCCTCCCACTCTCCAAAATAAAAGAATTGACTGGCACAGCAGATCAGAGGCTGTCGGTGGCCCAGAGCAAGCTCGTGGCGGCCAGTGAGAGGAGACTGACACAGAAACCTCTTTCTCAGAAACCTCAGCTGCCATTAGCCGGCAGATGACAATCTTTTGAAATTCCTCTAAACCCGGAGAGCGCCGCACGCTACAATCGGCCGGGTTTACAAATTGCCCTTTGGGCCGGCAATCTGCTAAACCCGGAGCCAGGCGGAGCCCTGCGGCTGCTCTCGGGGCAGCGAGTGCCAGGCCAGCGCCCGGCACCGCTCCGCGTCCCTCCCGGCACCGCTCCGTGTCCCTCCCGACACAGCTCCGCGTCCCTCCTGACACAGCTCCGTGTCCCTCCCGGTACCGCTCCGCGTCCCTCCCGGTACCGCTCCGCGTCCCTCCCGGCACCGCTCCGCGTCCCTCCCGGTACCGCTCCGCGTCCCTCCCGGCACCGCTCCGTGTCCCTCCCGGCACCGCTCCGTGTCCCTCCCGGCACCGCTCCGCGTCCCTCCTGACACAGCTCCGTGTCCCTCCCGGTACCGCTCCGCGTCCCTCCCGGTACCGCTCCGCGTCCCTCCCGGCACCGCTCCGTGTCCCTCCCGGTACCGCTCCGCGTCCCTCCCGGTACCGCTCCGTGTCCCTCCCGGCACCGCTCCGTGTCCCTCCCGGTACCGCTCCGTGTCCCTCCTGACACAGCTCCGTGTCCCTCCCGGTACCGCTCCGTGTCCCGCCTGGCCGCCCCCTTGCCTGCTCTGGGCCTTCCCCCCAGCCCTGCGGGGTCTGCGGTGGCCCCGTCCCTCACGGTTCTCGCCGCTCGGCCCCGCTCGGCCCCGCCGGCCTGAGGGGAGCGGCCGTTGGGCCCGGCGGTTGCGGGGCGCGAGGCGCCGCGAGCCCCCCCGGCCGTTACCGCCCGGCCCCGCCGTCCTGCCGCAGCCGGCACCGGGTCACACGGGACGGACACACGGACACACAGACACGCTGCCTCTCCCGTTAGACACCCCTGCCACGGGTACACCTCTCCACACCGCACTGCTCGCACTTACAGCGCTGCTGTCTCTGCTACCAGACAGGGTTTAAGTGAAGAATACAAAGCCTTCTTGCCCTGCACTTTAAAATTTGGTTCTTGTAGCCGGAGTTGTCTCTGCTTTATAATAAACAAGAGCAGCCTGAATTAGCAACTACTTGCTCATCCCCTAAAAAGCCAAAAACAGCCATCAAGCAAGAAACGTAGGACTAGCACCGTAGGGAGTGACATCCCACAAACTAAGCACTTGTTGCACGGAAACAACCCTTGAAGCAAGAGAACACAAGCTATCACTTTCAAGTCAGAAATTATGTGCAGCACAAATATTTTGAGACTGTTTTTGCCATCTGAAGTCTTGCAACTAGAATAGCATGATGAGAACACAACAAAGTATATACAATGATAAGAAAACCTGGGGCAATTTTGTGGTGCTCCAGGAAGGGGACCAGCAGCTCAAAATGGAAACCATGCATTGGTGTATCTGAGGATTGCAGATTGTAATGCATAACAGAAAAGCTGTATGGGCAGTTTGGTGAATAAAAGTCAGCGCTTTTTATAGTATCAGTTTAAACCCTTTTTATTTTGGAAACATGAAGTTAAACAATGCACCTCAGAGTTATAAACTCAGCAACTTTACAATAGAACACTATTGCAAAGCTTACTCCTGTTTCAGATGAAACACAGGGATGCAGACAAGCTGGAGTGTTGCTGAAATCCCAACATTTGGTAGTTCCTTTTGGAGGAGTAGGTCTGAAGATACCAGGCAGTCGGATTGTTCACTGCCATCATGATAAACTTAAAGCAGAGAACTGAAAGCAAAGGGAGCACAAGGCAATCTAATTAACCACCTGAAGCAAAGTTTACCTTGGGATACTTGTCACCAAATACAACTTTTTTTAGATTACACTTGAATGAGAAGTCTGGGAAACAGTCTGCAATTGCCAATGCCATCTGGCAAAAGGAGACAACAGTCAACACCACGGATAAAAAGGACATGGTCACTGTGAGCTAGCAGTGAAACTAACCTACATGACAGTTATTCCCCACTAGGGAAAAGGAACAGCCTCCAGAAAAAAAACAAAACCAACAACAACACTCAAACCAAACCCACACACCCACCAAAAAAAAATCCACCACAAAACACATAATGGAAACAGCTTTAAATACGGAGCAGCTAGCAGGGGACAAGAGGCATGCGTAGACTGAGTTTTCTGCTCCCTAGCACCCTTTCCTGAAGTCAGGGATGCTGGAAAGAGAACTTAAGGTTTTCTTATCAGAAAAATAAAAAGCCATAAAATTAACTGGCTGAGGGCTGGGACAGACTAGTCTGTCTTTTCCTTGTTCTAGTTCAGTGGAATGAGATGAACCATTAGTAGACAAAAGTTGGTCAGAATCCTCCTCAGAAAAATACCTCAGGTCAAACTTTAAAATGTGACTAAAGATGAACAATATAGATAAAATTTAAGGAGGTCTATACCCACTTGCCCATCTCTCTCCAAAAAAGCATGGACGTGCACTGAAGGTACAAATGTACCAGTAGAGTCTCTTTGACCGTCAGAACTTTTTATAGCCCATTTACAAGACCCAGCCTTTGGGCTTAGTCATGTTCTCCTTCCCTTAACAGGAAAACAGGTTGAGACACCACAGGAGCTATTTGCTGCTATTTAGATTTCATCATTCCAGGAAAAGAAAACAATCCAATTCACCAATGTTCTCCCTAGCAGGAGGAAACACCATGGAACAGAGATAAAACCGGGCTTGACAGTCATTTTTCCGACCATAATTAAGGTGTTTTTCCTCTTGTTGTGCATTTTCTTACTTGTGGCTTGAAAGCTGTTAGATCCGCTCTAAGATTGGAGAAAGATTGTAAAAACCAAGCATCCATGCACAATTCCTGTAACTGCCTTTCTTGCCAGCAGATTTATGATTAGAACTGTCTGTGGTATTCCCCCTAGCTGCAAGTAGTGCAGGTTTTTGCCATCCTGTAGCAATCCTGTCTTTGCCAAAGGAGTTCGTTATTTAACCTTTCAATACTACCACAAGCATGACTCATTGTAGCAACTGTTCACTGTTCTATGTTTTGCATTTGGAATATATTCTAGGGTGAAAGAACAACTGGGATAGTTTAACTTGCAAACTCCACAGTTTGTAGAGTGACCACTATGGAAAAGCAAATCCTTAGGGACCTACTTTAATTTTTGAAAAAAGTCAGTGTGAAGTTTGTTTCAGGATAGAAATAGAACAGTTTTGGAAAGTCAACTAAGGAAAGACAGACAAGGCACATCCTAAAGAAAAATAAAGACATCCTAGACATGAGACACCAGAGGCACAGACCGTCACAGGAAGAGCCACAAAGAGACAACATTTACACAAAAGACATCCAACATTGAGATTTTTTTCCAACTAACGCCACCCTGATAAAATCCTAAACCCTAAGAGACCACTAGGACTGCCCAGAGAGAACATCTCAAAACTCCCAGCTACAAATTTTGTCATGTGGTACCGTATACAAGCTGGGCTTCAATACACCACATCTCGGCACAACATGTATTTTAGGACAAAGATCATAATGTATCGTTATTTTTCACTCTTCCCACATAGGACAGAAGATATGTTCAGAGCACAAGTGGCTTTGCCAGGCAATGCAGGATATACCAGGAAACGCTATTTTAAATGGAAACATTTTTTACTTTTACATTTTACATTTATCAACTTGCAGCAAGTGGCCGTTTTGCATCAGCAACTCTTGGTTAAAGTTCAGAAGACCTGCCAGAAAGATTGAAGACCTCAAGCATCATCTAGTTCCAAACAAAAGTAATCTGAAGAGCTGCTGCTTTCTATGTCCATGTTTTGTCCTTGGCTGTTGGGGACAGCCTCACAGTCACTCTGCCCTTTCATCCTTACCACACCAATCTTCCACAGCTTGCAACAGCTCTGGAGGTCATATCGTTGCTCAACAATCCAAATTCAGCTCCTCCCATCCTCAACCTGCTGAAGCCCTGAAGGAAGTATCAGAAAGTGGGTAATTGAGGTCAAGCTGTGCCTAAGTACACAACAGAGCTCAAGGGTTTCCTTTTGTAGAACCAGATGTAACACGTGCTGTTTCTAAAGCTTTCAGTCTTTTCAATTCCCTGCCTACTTCCAGGCTCTGGTACAACAGAAATTTTGGAGCCCTAGGACAGCCTTTTCCTTTAAGGTCAGGATAGTTCTGTCACACGGGCTACTCCATGTCAGCTTGTTTGACAGTGGTGTGGATGCCCAGGTTAGAGGGCACATTGTAAAGATGCTCTCTCCTGTTTCAGCTGCATTCCATCCTGCTTCCTCCATCCTGACATCAGATGTCACTGGGTGACAAGATCTCCTCTAAGCTACAACACCACTTCTACAGCACTAAAGGAATGTGCCCAGCCACAGAGGTGACAGAGGCAGATATGCTGCAGTTAAAGCTGCATGGGCCAAGATTATCACTGTCTGGCTTTAAATGCAGAGATATGTCAAGCCTAGTGTAAGGATGGTACAATCCTGAAAGGAGTAAGTTGGATTTTCTTGAGGCTTTCAAAATCTGGTTAGAAAGGGGCTATTGGGTCCAAAGAACATGTCTTAATATGTTTGAGTTTTGTTTGTTAAGTAGAGTTCAAAACTTTTTTTGCTCTTTTTGAAGCAATTTAAACAGTTATTATTCCTGTGAAATTGAACTCTTCCATCTCTAGTATTGATTTATGTACTGTTCATACCCAAAGTCTGAAGAAAATCTAGCGAAGTTCACACATCAAATAAGCCATCAAAACACAGGCTTTAACGATTTTTCATTATGATTGACTAATTGAAGATTAAGAAGGTACATGTCTAAGTCAGGGGGAGCAAAGCCTAAATGGAGTTTGCTGCTTGCAGCTTTAGCTACAAGATTATGTAACCCAGGTTCCTCTGATTCCTCTGTTGCTGACATGTCTTCACAAGTCATATTATCTGTCATCTCTTTCCTGGCATATGTCCTCCTTCTTCACTTCCCAATATTTAAAAAAAACTTATTATATAATAAGCACTTCCTTTGAAACTAATCTTCAGGTTCTTCTTTTATGTGAGCCGTGTCATGAAAAGGAGAACAGTTCCTGGCAGTTCTAGGACTTCCTGCCATAGTGACAGAAGGTCACTAGGAAAAGAGATGCAGTAAATTACTTAGCTGAGGCTGCCTTCCTACATAGTTTGCAAGCACCAAGATGAAAAGAAGTCACAAATAGCCTGCAAAGAAAATAATTTCAAAAATGTCAAAACTTCCCCTGTGACACTTTGTTCTGTCCAAACTGTTGAGAAATGGAAGCCAATTCAGACAAGTATTCTGGAGGAAAACATGGTCACAATGGCAATGGAATTAACAAAAAGAAACAGTCCAGTCCTCCAAAGATCCATGAAAAGTTTAGAATCAGGTCACAGATGTTGCATCAATAAGGAACATAATGCAGCAATGACTGACAGTCGTTGTAGTCATAGCTTTGCAAATTTTGTTTCAAGAACATATAACCCATCTGCAACCTCCAATGCAGGCTTCACCTGCAAGCTCTTGAGTTTGCCTGCAGCTCCTATTCAGGGTGTATTTTCTTGGGATGGTACACCAGCATTCTTACATCCTCTTTGTGCATGTGTGGAGGACTTCTCAGGTTGAACAGACTCCTGACTTTCCATGGTGAACATCAACACTTTCCAAAACACAAACTGCTTAAATAATTATTTATTGAATGATTTTGAACTGAAATTGCTCAGTCAAGAGGAATTCCTTTATTAAAAATAATGGACATTGAAGCACAGCACTTTGTCCAGGGTAGTTCTGTATCAGAATAACTACACCACCAGCTAGAAAAATGAGCCATTTGAAGCTGTGCCCAATTGCTGATTCTCACTGTTAGCTAAAACGTGCTGGGCAGTGTTGGCAGAGAAATTAAAAGGATGGCAAAGCTTTAGATGGCAATTGAGTAAAGCTGTTCAATTCCTTTGATGCCTGGAAAGGCTGACCTGGAACAGAGACTAGACAGAGCAAATGAAATAAAACAGGTATTTATTGAAAGGATACACCTTGGGCAGTGCAAGAGCTTGGACAGGGCTACTTCCAAATCAAATCCAAGATGGATCCCAGTCATGAGTCTTTACACTTCTATACGTTTTGGTTCATCAACAAATTGGGGTCAATTATCCAGCTACAGCCCCAGGCTATGAAGTCTCAGCCCCTTGGCTTGCCCCCTTTCCCTCGCTGTTGTTTCTGCTTTTTGGGTAATGGGTGTCCTTGATTCTCTAGCTGGGAAGGAATTGTTTTGTCTAACTACCCTGTGAAGAGAACTTACTAACACCTAATATGAAGTTTCAGAGTTGCACACTAGGCAGCAGAGATTCTGAAAAATATAGAAGCTAAAACCCAAGGCATCACCTTCAGGGCTGGAAGCAGAAACAGGTTGTAAGTGCTTAGCACTGCTAGGAAGCAGCTAATTGCCAATAGATTTAGTTTCTACAGAGGTTTTGCACTTACTATAAGGCAAGATAATGATTTCTCCGGTTTCCTCTAAAAAGACCTGAAAGCTTCCCAGCTGCTACATGCCAATGTAAATGGAGACATCTTCCAGAAAAATTTGCCTTCTTAAATTGCTTTCATCAAGATCACTTGCCCAAAACAGCCACTATGGAGATGGCAGGAGAGGAGAAGGACCGCATCTTTCAAGCATCAGTCTACATTAGACTGCAGTTCTCAGTTGTTTTAACCTCCCATATCCACTGCAGACTCTTCCCCATGAAAGCTAGAAGGAAGGACGGCATTTTCCGGAATGAGTCTCCAAAATATGAGTCATTTAGTTCAAGGGATTTTGCATAAAATGCACAAGCACCAACATGAATTATTTTAGTTTGCAAGCAGCAGGTTGGGTGAAAAGTGCCTGTTCTTTGCACTGAGTAAGGATAATATTCTGAAGTTTCTCTCTGTCAGTGACATGATTGAGGCCACATGTCCTCATGTTCTGAGAGGAGGGACTAAGTTAAGCACTTCACTTCCACACAGAAAAGTCAGAACCCTTGAGACCTAGCTACAAAGGCTGTAATGGCACCTATTGTACAACCCACCCACCACGGTCTGTTTTGGCAGCAATGAGCTCTAACGATGCACTAAGCAGCAGTCTGCATTTATGTAAGTTCACTTCCCCAGTGCCAGCATTTAAGGACATATGAGACTGGCACACATTCCTTTCTACTCCCATGCACCAAGGCAAAGAGAGGTAGCAAAGGGGCAGAGCACATTAACTGCAGCTGTTAATGTTACCCCATTACTATAGCCTCTGGAAAGTCATCTCCCTCTCCATTTTACAGTAGAATAATTTCTGCTTGTATTTGGAGTCTTATCTGGAAGCTTCTGTGCAAGTGGTGTAATGAATTTTCTAGTGATTATAATACCACTTACTCCCAGGATATTATAAACACAGCTTGCCTGCAAGGACCACAAGAGGCATTTTACACAGAGCTTGTCACTACTTTCTATCTTACATTAGCATATTCACCTCTTTACAAAAGTGGATTGCAGACAATCTTGCAAGAAGGACATCCCATTAAACATGGCATGCTTTGAGCTGAACATTGAAGAAACCTATTTTCCCCATAGTAGAGAAAGAAATTGTGAAATATCAAGCAGTTAAGGGTCCAGTACAAAACTCAACACTGGAAGACAAGAAATTGAAAATTCCCTACTTAGGCATTAATACTGAATGTCCTTGTTTCTTAGCATGTTCCAGTTGAAGAGCTACAACATCAGGGCCCCACCTAATCAAGAATTTTTTCGGGTGCCTCCTTTTAAGCAAGCCCATTCAAATATTTATTTGCAGCTATATCTAGAGATGTCATTTCCTGCCTATTTCCCCTCACAAACCCAAGGTGATTTCTGTTCCAGTCTGCAGGCCATACCTGAAGATCAAGCTGAACAACTATCTGAAGCAGACTTTTTCCGTGCTAGCTGCCAAACTAAAAGAGGAATTCAAGTTTCAGACTGACACAACTAACTGTAAGACTAGTTCAAGCTGCCTTTTGATTGGGCCTCTCAGAAACTTTTCTTTTGCCCAGTAAGAATACTTTAAAAAAAATGTAGTGAGTTAGAAAGTGTGTGAAGGGCTTGTTTAAACAGAAGGCTAACACCATTGTACCATGGCCATTTCTAGGTTTTAAGATTTTCATTCCAGAGTAAATTTTCTCTCATCTGCTTCCCAGTCTATCCCTCTTCCTCAGACAATAGTGTAGCCTACGACCCCAATTCAGCATCAAATTCCAGATAGGTGTCCCATGCTGCAGTAAGAGTTTGGATATTGCATGAGCCACTACCATGTAGGCACTGAGGCAGGAAGATAGACAAATGAGAATTTGTAAGTTCGGTTTTAGATTAGGATGCAAGGCTTTTTTGTGCCAAGTTATTGTGGTTTTCAGTTAGACCAGTGATGATAAAACATGTTGGAATTAAAAATGTCAAATATACTGGTTAACTTACAGGGTACGGAAGCTGGTATATTTTCTTAGTGCTTTATTAGATTAACTCTCCCTGTTCTACACCAAAGTTAGCACAGACCAGAGGTGAACTCTTGAGTCTATATAGTAGAGTATCATCCTATCAAGACTTCCCAAATCATCTCAGCTGCATAAATCTGCCTCTCTTAAGCAAGTCTCATTTACCTCAGCCAAGCCTCATGCTGACTTACCACCCAGCCACCATTTATCCTCTAATAGACAACTAGGCATGACAGAAGTCTTGCATCATCCTTTTCTGCATCAAATCCTTTCCTCTGATAGTTTCTTTTCCCAAACCTACAAGTGGAGCCCAGGGAGATGAATCTGCAGGTTTGCTTGTAACCTGCAAACCACATACACAAGAGTTTGAGGGAGCTGGGCTGCAGAACACTAGTGCTCATTCCCATCCTAAGATCCCATCAGTCAGAACTGACATCACTTTTACTAAAAACTCTTCCATCTACCAGGAACACAGCCTGGTTTTCAGTTCTGTCGTCAAGGAGGTATCCAGGTCTGCAGTTTCAGGGCCATGCTTTCCCCACCCACACACACACACCCAGCAAGCACGAAGTCCAAGGCTACCACGCAGAGAGCTGTACCTCGAGCAAAGCACATGCTTACACACAAAGCTCTAGTAATTTAAAATATAGGATCAGTCTAGAAAAGAAACTGCTCTGTGGAGAAAAACAATACTTCTATCAGCATCTAAGGAAGCACATGCATGTATAATTAATTATTAAAATTGAGTTTTCTGATTAATGATAATGAGGAAGAGAACTTCTTTAAGATGACCCCTAATGGCTCATCCCCTCCCACGAACGCAGTGGAGCTGCCACTACCACAACACTTCAGAGGCCTCCTCTTGAGATCACCAAGAGCAAATATTGCCTAAGCCACTCCATCTTTCCATACACCCACAGACCTACGTGCACTTAAGAAGAGACAATCATTGCCCAGTGTTCCTTGGCCCTGAACAGAGTCTGCCCTTGTTCATCCTCACCCCCTCCCATTCACTGCTGTGCACAGCTACCACCAGCTCTTAAGCAGAAAGAGAGAAATGTTGTATTCTGCTCAAAGCTGAGGGAATAGCAAAGTTATTAATGACCCTGTCTACTTCTTGCATAATCCCATGTAGTGGGTTGTCTTCTTTCATTAATAGGAAATGCATCTGTTTGAATCAAGCAAGCAGCCTGTCCAATCATGCATTCACTTCTTGTTTAGAATTTTTACTGCAATTATTTTCTTAAGAGATTAATTACCATTTGGGGCAGCTCAGCAGTAATTTGATAAAATTGTGCATATGCTGTGAAGTTTATATATACTATACACACACACACACACATATTTTCTATAAAAGCATGAAGTACCAGTCATTCAAGATATACTAGTGGAAGTTAAAGAACTTACATTTTTAACTACTTTAAAATTAAAGTTACACAAACAGCACCTTAAATTCAACTAAAGAGTCTCCCTAACTTGAGGCAAATCATTATCTAGAAATAGCAACACATCAGACTGTCCATTTCTCCTAACTTCCAGCCTTTAATTCTGAAAGCATTCACAGTCTTCACAGACCTAAGAAAAGCCCGAAATAGTTGTAGCATTGAAACTGAAGAAACATTAAGAGGCACGGGAGATAGCCTGAGTAACCAAACTCCTAAACAAACAAGCACTGTCCAAACCTGTAAGGTCCATGTTCTCCAGTCTCATTGTGTATAAAAGATCCTACTTCTTGAGAAGGGGCTGTCAGTTAGGGGATAGGGTTATAGAAGACAGCCAAATTTTGTTGTTAAAAGTTCTGGCCACCAAAAAGGACCAGAGAGGATAATATTTCACCACTGATTTAGCACTTCTGTGAGATCTGGATTCATCTATCCAGCTATCCTTTTCCATTAGTTCAGTAGTGAAATGTTTGATTTCAATTATTTTATGATTACAGAAGTTTCAAGGTTCTTATGTAGTTTACGCATTTTAAAGTTTTCAAGACAAATATTTTTAAGTCAAATATTTCACATCACAAGCTGATAGTTCTTTGAAAATTTAAAACCAAATTCAGTACTGAAGGCATCTACATGCATATTGGGGGGTCTCCATGATAGCCTCAAGCCAGCCAGAAAGACATAAGCATTCCAGATTTTAGGATAATGTGGATCAAGAACGACCTCAGCATATACAAAGGAGCTGCAGATTGGCTGGGATAATAGCGGTGCAAGGCTTTGTTTAAGCCTGTCTGCAAGCGGGGTGGGATGAATTCCATTAATCCTCTCCTACTTCTGTGGGAACTAAGGAGAATTTTGGCTTTTATACAGCCTCTTCTGCAATGCAACGAGGGCAGGGATGGAACAGGAGATACTTGCCTTCTTTTAGCTGTTATTAAATATGGGGAGCAGGATGAGCACAGGCTCATGGCAGAAAAGCAAAGCACCCCTCCTCCCTAACCCCATGCACTTAGGAGGAGCACAGAGCTGCAGCCACTGAGGAACAGCATCCTGCAATTCCAGCTCACCATGGCTCAAGTGTCCTCACTGAGAGCTGCTAACAAGCAGCCACAACAAGCCACAAAACAGAGGACTAAGCAAAGAGTTCCTCGGGCCTAGCTTCAAGATACAAGTCAGATAAGAAAAGTCAAACAAAGGAGTTGCAAAACATTCCCAAAGTGTTTAATAAGCGGTGAGATTTCTCCAAGACGACAGTCTTTGTAAATTAAATGAAGGAACTTGTGTATTTGCATTTAACAAGAAGTGCTTGTCTCAACTTTGGAGAAAGGGATAAGAAGTCACATCAAGAGTCAGTAAAATAATACTTTTACATATCTAAAGATACATGTCTGTTGTATATATGTGTGTATAGACACATACACACTTCTTTGCAAGATTAATATAAGGGCAAGAATGTAACAAACAACCTACAGCACTTGCATACACACAACCCCAGATTAGAAGTTGTTATGAGGACGGTTTAGTGAAACGGAGTTAAGTAGAAATTAAAAATGCAATTCAATGAGAGACAGAACCACAAAACACCAGTCTGTGGACTGTAGAAGGAAGCTACAAAGATGGGAGCAGTGGCTTTCAAGGCAGGGATGATTTAAGGCATGACTTAAGAAGGAAAAACAAAGATGTCGCTAAAGAAGCCTGATCGTTCTAGAAAGTTGAACTTAGAGAACAATACACGAGCAAACCAGTATTTGTAATTACCGCAGGACTTTATTCAGGTCTTGCTGACAAAGCAGCTGGAACCTCCAAAACCAATTACTCATAGATATGGTACCTTTGCCACCCTTATTACCCAGTAGAAGGCTTCCTACCAAAAATGTAGTGAATAAATATGTTATTGGAAAGTCAGGAAAGCTACAAGGAAACGTTGTGAAAGCACTTTATGTGGTTTTAACAATAAAACACATGGATTGCACAGTCTGATGCAAAGTTAAAGACTAAGCATCCTTTAGTTAGCCAAGTCAAGTAGCAGAAAATTTATCCTTCCTCTGTTTCATATTCCTTACAAAAACACAGCTAATTGAAGGCTGAGGGCAGAGGACTGCAGTGCTGTTTGCAAACTGCTACTGATGAGTAGCAGTTTAAAGAGCAAGAAAAACTAAGTTTTCTGTCCTAGGACAAAATGTCTGTTTTGTCTGAGAAGCCTTCTCAAGTCTTTGTGAAAGTGAAACTGAAAGAAACAAATGATGCAGGATACAACAGGAGAAGAAATGTGAGCAGTGATAGCAGGTCAACAGCATGTTCAATTTGAAGAAACTTTCCTTAGCTCTGAATGCAAAGGACCAATCAAATCCCTTCCTTTGCTGCCGTGTCCCAAAGCACCTACAACAATATGCTCTGTGTTGACAAAAGAAGTTCTTTATTAACAAGTTCTTGCCTCACCTGAGTTGGTGAGGTTGAGCTGCTGCACCTGAAAGGTGGTCGTGCACCTTCAGAGCATGGCAGCATTCCTGGGAGTTCTAAGTGACCATTTTTTATTCAAGTTTTAATCTGCATTCAGAAATGTGGAGCTGGTATCAGTCAACCTTGACCTCATGGAACTACTTTGCAGAAAGCCAAGGCAGGAAATTCTACAGGCTTTGCTGCGTGTACATGTATGTTCTACTTCAACAGTCCTGCCAGCTAAGTTGCTTTTGCTTACAACATTCCCTTCTTCTGAGGTTATCTGTTTGCAGCCTTGGGATCTATTAGATTTAGCATTATTTGGGCATGTAGCAGCCAGAGCACCTCCAAGCCACAATTCTGAGCTGAAGATCAGACTACACAGCCAGCCAAGCAACTAGTAAACTTCAGGACTGGTACAGGTTCATTCTAAAATGTTGCAATTCCCAAATCAAGGTGTGTCATCATCCTACTTCCATGCATTGTGGTGGTTTCTCCATTGACTATAAAATTTAGGTCAAGTGTCATCTTTCAAAGATCCTTCCACAGAATTCTCCCCATTGCTGTCAAGGACAAATGTTCTACCTGGAAAACTTAAGAAAGAGGGGAACCTCTAGTATCCATGACTATTATTTCAGTTTTTGAAGACTCAGTAATGCACAGATCTCAGTTCAGGATCTGGACCACAATCTCCCAAATGTTGCAAAGAATCCAAATATACATCTCCTTTATCAGTGAAAAATCCCGCTTTCACTTTTGGCCAACCTGACAGAGGTGGGCCATGCTGCTTTCCACAGGAATATAAAGATTAGTTATTACTGAGGTCTGCTGAATAATGAGATAGCCTCACTTGAGATGTGTACATCCTAGGAAGTTAAGGAAAGTATCTGACTAAACTCTGCAAGTGCCACGTGGAAGGAAGAGCCAGTAGTGCAATGCTAGTCCATCGCAGTAGTACAATGCTAGTCAATCACATTCTGGTTCCCTCCACCTCTTTCTGCCAGTCCCAGCCAGACCCACAGACCCAGCAGTAACACAATGCCACAGGGAGGTTTCCCAGCAATAAAACCCCCTCAGTACTTCTGTACTTCCAGTAACCAACATCTTCAAATTCGAGGATTACCTCGACAACTGCTCAGGCACAGAGGAATAACCATGGCAGAGACAATGCTCAGCACATCCTGGATGCTGTAACACTGCAGGTGCAGAGTGACACCAAACACATCAGCCACTGGCATTTCCAACGATAAGCCATGACTTGCAGGGTTTTCCACATGCTTCTCCCTAATCTGTAGGTGAATTACCATTCCTAGCACCAGTACTCACTACTCCAGTTTGGCCAGATGTCAGAGAGACTGTCCCAACTACTGCTTCGGGCAACAGGAGCAACCAGCTTGTTTCTCAATAATTTGGGATCTCAGAGAAAGCAGAAAGTGATACAGTTTTGTTTCACTTAGTGGAAGACGATCAGTAAGCAGATACTATTATACTTCTAAGCAGAAAAACGAACGAACAAACTACCTGCAAAAAAAGCTCCCATTTTTACTGTGATACTACATTTCTGTATATAATAGATGGTGGACTTCTATGAAACTAGTTCTGGACAAAACAACCAGTAACTTCCATAATACCAGAGCAACACCCAGCTATGTGACAGTCCAGGGTTCTGGAATACTGCTAGAATATTCCATGGCTGTTATCAACAGTGACTTACTGTCTCCTGCCCTATTCAACAAAAAAAGGAAAAAACCCTTAGATTGCAGCTATTTTCCCTTTCAAAAATCAATCCATTCCTTTTCTAGCCCCATCCTTTTCCCTTTCCAACTTCTAGAAGAAATGCAAGAACCGGGGAGAAGTGAGAACAAGACAGCGTCATACAAACCAGATTTCAGCAGATGCACTGGTAGTTTCAACACTGCTGCTACGAGATCCTCAGGCATGTGCCTGGGTAGTCCCGAGATGACGCTGCTGCAGCACGTACCGAGTTCTCTACTGCCGTGCCGAGCCAAGACAGTTACAGGGGCTCATATCATTGTCTTGCACTCCGGGTAGTTGCTTACACTGGCGTAATGCCAGTCTCCCGTCTCCGGATACTCCCGAGATCTTGCGCAGAAGCGGTTAAGGATGCTACCGTCCCCAAAAGAGCTCAGGTGTTTTGTATGCTCCCCGCAGCGCGGCTGAGCACAGCAATTCCCCCTTTCCTGGGGCCCCGCCGCCCCCAGCCCGGCCGAACCCGCTGCTCTACCCAGCTCCCGCCTCCCGGCGCGGCAACAAGGGCATCCCCAGATCTCCCGAAATCTTGGAAACCCAGGAGAATCGACCACAGCGGGAAAGTCGCGGGCCGGAGGACAGCCCGCCCCCCCCACGATGTTTGTCCCGATGGCTGTTGCCTCCTCCCGGCAGCTCCGCGACCCCCCAGTTCAGCGCAGACCGATAGTGATCCTCCCAGGACCGCGCCTTCCCCCATCCCCATCCTCCGGAGCACCCGCGGAGCCGGGAGCGGCCTGGGAGGGGCGGCGGGCAGAGAGCAGCTTCCAGCCATGCGGCTGCGGGCGCCCCTTCGGGGGAACAAAGGCGGGGGCCGGCGGGCCCGTCCCTGCACACCCCCCACCGCCAGCCTCCCCCTCGGGAGCTCCGCAGCCTGGCCAAGACAAAAAAAAATATATACTTTTTTTGGGCAAGCTTTGCTTAGCGCAAACGACCTTTTTGAAAACGTTCATTCTCTTCCTTTTGCCTAATGCGATTTCTGCTGTCGATTTTTCCTCCGGGGTGCCCAAAAAATGCTCAGGGCGGCGGCAGCTCCGTGCCCACGTTCCCCGGGCAGCGCCGCGCTCGGCGGGCGGGCGGCAGCCCCGGCGCTCTCGGGGGCGCGTCCCCGTGTTGCAACGCAGGGCTGCACGGAGAAACTCCCAGCCGGATCTGCGAGTTTCTTGTGTGGGAACAGTGGAGGAAGAAAATAAAACAACAAACCCCACACTTTTAATGTAGAAAAAAATTAGTTTGGAGAAGTAGGAAGCCAGGAGGGGCTGTTGGAACAAGGGGCGGGAGAAAACGGCGCGCCTTTGAATGGGTTGTTTCACCGCAATGCTCGAGTGGCCGCGAGTTTTCCCTCCAAGGCTCAGGGCATGAGAAAGACTCTGAAAGGGCCACAAAAAGCCTGATATTTTCCTGCCTTTTTTTTTTTCTTCTTTTCCTTAAACATAATCAACTGCCAGGCAATCAGACATTTGGGGGGAATCTGCTAAAAGGTTACGCAGATCAGACATCAAAACTACAATGAAGTTTGGGTCTCGTTTATCACAGGAATTTGAAATCCCAAACCCTAGCAAGACCCTTCTTTAGGATGGGAGAGGGGCAAGCGAGTACGGCGTTAATGGATGCGGTCTGCACCGAAACCTTGGAAACAAAGCAGTTGGAAAACTCGTTCGTCCAAAGCAGAAAACCGCAATTCCTGAAACGCCGAGAAGTGAGACACCCTCCTCCCCTGAACAGACCAGCTCTTACAATCCCTGAAGCCTGAGTGCTAAAATAGCGTTTAGAAAACCAGAATATTTTCTCTCATTTTAATTACCCGGCGCCTCGCTTTAGCCGTCAGAGGAGCCAACAACGCGGCTGCTCTTAGTTCAGAAAGCGCGAGGGGCAGCGGGACGACACCCAGCAGAGATTCCCGCACCTCACCTACCAAACCGGCCGAAGAGCTGCTTTCTCCTCCGCTGGCTTCCTCGGGAGCAGGGACAGGCCGGGCCACCGCGCTCCCCGGCTGCAGAAGGGCTCCGGCGGCCCGGGAGCCACCGGCTCCGCCCCCTGCGCCGCGCTCCCCGCGCCCGGCCCGGGCTCGCTCCTCGGCTCTGCTGCTCGCCGCCCGCAGCACCCTGCCCGCCCCCGGCGCTGCTCCCCCGGAGCTGGCGAGGGTGAGGCTGCGGTGTGCGACGTGGGAAAACTCTGTCTTGCGCTGACACTCAGGAAAGTGATGTGCTAGAAGTTCAAAAGTACTTTGCTTCTTAAAAATTTCTTAGGGACGCCATAAAAGTTTGGCTAATTGCTCCTCTAAGTCTCCGAGGTGCCAAATAACATCTTATTGCTGCGTAGTTAGTTTGTTGGTCGCAGTGAAACTTGTTTGTCTTACTTTGCTGTTGGGAATCTTCAGAGGAGTGAAAAAGAGCGCGACTTAGGGTTTCTTTTTCTCTTCTACCTTCCCCACAAATCGTGGAGACTTCCTCACACCAGCCTGAGGGAAATGTCTGATTCATTGAAGAACATCAATAGTAAGTCAGTCCCCATGGGCTGAAAAAGACCAAAACAAAGAAAGTGCTACGAATACATCTTTTTTGAATACACTTTCGCCAAACTTCTGTAAAGAGAAAAATTGGGCTAAAAAATGACATTCAAATTCAGTTGAAAAGCCACTACAATGCTGTGCCTTGTGTGATTTTATAGAATCACAGAATCATAGGTTTCTGACTGACTATAAATATCAAACATAAACCCATTGCGTATCTCCAATTCTTTCACATGACTGTGATTGATATGAATCATTCCTGACCTCATCATTGACTTCACAGAAATTTAACTATTGCATATCATGACAATTAGGGTCTGTTTGTCACTTTGCAACCATAAATCTGACAACATCTTTGTGAGGCAAGGAATTGCTTTCTTTTCACACACAAGAGAGAAAATAGAGATAGGAATACTGTCGTCAAGGTCACCTAGCAAAAGCAGAGCGAGGGTAAAACCTGAGCAGCTGATGATCCTATGGAAGGATGTGTTGTTTTGCAATACAAGTTTTGCTTGGGAAGCTTCAAGGCCTAAGGAGTTTTTCACTTGATCTCTCCTTTCTCCTGTTGTGTGTCTTAGTATGACTAAATATTTTATAGTAGCCTTCCCAGATTTCAATTTGTCTGTTTTTTCCCTTTAGTAAGACAAAATTTAATTCTGTGCAATCTTCCTTCAGTTTACCTTAGAAGGAAAACTTTGTAGGTCATTATGGAAATTTGACATATCTGAGCAGTGTTTAAATAACAATTGAATTAACCTTATAAACAAAGGATCATTCATTTTTCTTACCAAAATGATAATTGTTAATTCCTTCCCTACTTCACAAGTGTGGTGGGGTTTTTTTCATACATTACTCTTCTTTCTTACTTAATTTCTGTATTTTCTGTGTTTGAATAATGCAGCTCCCAGAAAATACAGCTTCAATGAGTCACATTCTCAAAATCAGGAATTAACTTTAAAATTTAATGCGTGTGGAAACATCATTCAGACATAATTACAAGATCTGGAGAACTAAGTCCATAAAAAACAAAGTCAGAGGTATTTCAATTATTGAACAAACATGACTGTTTCTAATCGGCACTGCAAAGAAACTGAGTTGTCTTACAGTTGTGTCCACTTTTTTCCTGAAAAGTGACATCTGCTCAAAGGATCAATAACCTTTTCTTTGTCCTCACTAAAGTCCCATCTTGATTGATGTGGATTTTCTGCAATTCATGTCCCTTCCCTTCCCTTCCCTTCCCTTCCCTTCCCTTCCCTTCCCTTCCCTTCCCTTCCCTTCCCTTCCCTTCCCTTCCCTTCCCTTCCCTTCCCTTCCCTTCCCTTCCCTTCCCTTCCCTTCCCTTCCCTTCCCTTCCCTTCCCTTCCCTTTTGCTCTCTCTCCCCACTGTCACTTCATGTAATCCCTTCATACCCCTTTTACAGGGCTGGCAATTGAGCAGCTGATCTGACCTTTTTTTTTCTTTTTTGTGAGTTTGGTTTTGAGCTGGGTCAACTCCTCTTGCTCACTAGTTTACCTGAGTGTGCATGCTGGTGTACACTCACTGTCAAATGTGAGGAAGGAGGCAGGATGGAGTGACTGGGAGCATGCAAAGATATATAGTTGTTCCTTTATAGTTAGAGAGTGGATAAACTGATCAAGAAACTCCATCCAAAAAGCTAATATTGGCAATCCCCATCAGATAAGAAACTGAATTTCCTGTAAATTTTGAATATTTTTCTGGTTGAATTGCTTTGGATCTGATAAACACAGCATTTTTCCAGTCCACCTCACAACAAGGGCTGGGAGTCTGTTGGGCAGTGTTAGTGCTTCATTTTGAAAACACAGAAGTATGACATCTGTTCCAGGACTTTCTGACCACAGTTTCACTCTTTTCATGAGATGACCCCCAAATCTTGCGTGTGGTTTTGGTGTTCTCAGTGAGTGGTCAACATGGATGACCTTGACAGAAATCTCTTACAAGCACAGCAATGTGTATCTTGAAGTGGTTGGTGTGCAGTGGCAGGAGTTACAATGTTATTCATGTTTCATCTTCATTTAAGTCTATTACTGCTGAAAAAAAAAGCTGAAAATTGCAAGGCATTGGTGGTTTTGTACTCAGGTGAGCCATGTCACATAAGCAGCATAATCCCTGCTTCTGAATTAAATTCTCATGAGACAGTAACCTCTCCTACATTTATATTCAGATAGAATTAACTTCATGAATGACCAGTTCCAGGGTTTGGTGTCTGAGGTATCATTTTTGTGACTTCAATGAAAGAGAGTCAAGTTTAAGAATAAGACGTGACCTCAGCTGTCATGTATGGATGGAGCACTTCTGTACACATGCAAAACAGTCTGCAAGGATGTACACAGTCCAGACTCATTGCTTGTACTCTGAACATGCACATAAAATTTGCTCTGCATACTGAGGAAACCTATGGAGCATCTGGGATCACTTCACACCCGCAGCCAGCTGTCACTTTGCATATTCACATCCCGGTGTATACAGCCTGTGCCTGAAGATGTTTGTGACTTTGAATGACAGGTTTCAGTTGTAGATCTGCATATTATTTAAATCTAAGAATCCTTTAGATTCAGTGTATCTTATTATATTGATCTAATAAGGACTGGGGACCTCCATAAATCAGTCTGTGCATCACTCTGAACATGAGAGTAAGTGTATCACTAAATCATCAGGTTGTGTGGGTAGAGCAGGACAGCACTTCTGCCCTGGGTAAAGAATTAGAAGCTATTTTCAGAATGAGAATATTGTGCCAGAGCCCTATTATAAATCAGCAATAGCAAAGTTGTCCTGACATTAGGTCTGGGAATTGCTAAATTTAGGTGTAGACTGGTGTCAAAAATACTAGTAGCTCAGGGAGTGCTACTGAAAGCTTTGGTGTCCAAGTGCTTATTATAATCATCAGAGTGGTGTATGGCAGGAGAGAACTAAGTTTCCTGATTTCATTAGCTGTTGGCCAAAGATGCAGAGCTTCTACTGAAGGCAGAGATACATATTAGAATCATAGAACAGTGTGGGCTGGAATGGACCCAAAAATCTTGTAGTGCAACTCCTCTACCATGGCCAGGGAACCTTTCAGTAGATCAGGTTGTTTAGAGCCCCATCCAGCCTGGCCTTGAACACTTTCAGGGATGAGTAATCCTCAGCTTCTCTGAGCCACGTGTTTCAGTGCCTCACCACCCTCACAGTAAAGAATTTCTCCCTGATATCTAATCTAAATCTGTCTTCAGCCAGTTTAAAACCATTGCCCCTTATGCTGTCACTCTAGGCCTTGGTAAATGTCTCTCTCTTATAAAGCCCCTTAATATTTTGAAAGGCCATAAAAAGGTCTTCCCAAAGCCTTTTCTTTTCAAGACTGAACAATGATTTCCCCCCTTTACATGGCATAAGTAAGATCCAATACTAAGGTTTCCATTCAATGTGTAAATTGAATATATAACAAATTTAATAAAATAGTGTAATTTAAGACTTACCTTACAATTGAAAAAACGTGATTTTGGTGAGTGTTACAGTAGGAACCCAACAGCATGTCTTCCCAGTCGAATTTCCAGGCTCATGAAAACTTCCAGCTGATACAGGGGAAGAACTCGGGGAATCTACATTTTTGAAGAAAAAACATATTCTTGACTTTATCAATAGGCACAGGGAGCTGTTTTCTTTCACCAGACTTAATGAAAGTTCAGTCAGCAGGAGAAATTTCAAGAAGCCACAAGGCATTTCTAGTTTGCCATCATCTCTTTCAACTTTTACAAAATCTTTGTTTTCAGAGAAGTTTCCCTGTTGGGCAGATTGGCTCCAGCACTTACGGGCGTAATTACAGCCTAAAGGGTTGGGAAGATCTTTGAAGTGAAGGGTTTGCTGCCATGTAGGGAGATCTGGCTTCTGATAGAAATCTGTGTAGAATAGCAAGGGGAGATGTATTCCTACTAGAGTTCCAAATATTTCTGGGAACTGGAAAAATTATTATGAACAGGAGAAAAAAATATTCTTATTGTTACAATGCAGCAGTTGACTGAATATTCAGGAGGCTTGCTGAAGTCCTTGAAATCCTTGTGTCCTTGCTTCCAAAGAGTCTGGGAGGTAAACAAAAGCTGAAAAAAGCACTCAATATGTTTTCTTACAAAATTTGCACTTAATCGGATATCAAAGAGCATTAAGCAGTCACTTCTGCTATTATCTTTCATACCTGCTTGCTATTGGATACTAAGCTTATTTTAATGCTCTTCAGAAATTCCAGGAATTCCTCAACTTGTTTTCTGTGCAATTGTTCTGCTGCCTGTTGGCTCTGGGCAGGCTCCTGGAATGCAGCTGGCCACATGCACATCCTGGATGGTTGGTTTGGTACGGGCACACGGGGTGTTTAGGATCAGAGGTATCTTCTGTCTTGTCCCACGTCACAGAAATGCGTGTGCTCCACTTGAAAAGCACTGAAAATTCCTGCAAGCACTTAGTCGATGGGCAGCAATCTCCCTCCTCTTCCTCTGCCTATCCAGGACAGGAATAAAGGTCTGCTCCCTCGCACCCCGGACCCAACTCAGAGTTTAGAGAGCACATGCAAAGAAAGGCAGCTCTGTGTTGGCTTAGGACTGGGTGCATCTTCTCTGAAGAATTACATGTGGACTTGAGGTTTTATATGTTTGCTTCTCCCCTTAACTGTAGCTTGTCCACCTCTCCATAAAAACCTGACTTTGCTCTGACATGGCAGGTTGACAGTCCTTGGCCTTTATGTATTTGCATGAAGGACACCTTGAAATCCCAGGTAATACAGGCACAAGCCAAGGAGTAGAGGAAATTAGCCCTGTTATCAGTGCCAAGCTGATGGATGGGGAAGGGAAAGGAAAGGCACTGGTGTGATTTTATACCACCTCAGTTCAGGTGGTGCTGCTTTCTCTGTAGAGAGCCTCCAGGCTGGGAAACCACTAAACAAACCGGGAGCAATCACACCTCTCAGAGTGTAAAATTCTCCAGACAGTTGCCAAAGCCTTCCCTTTGCACATCGCACCAGTTTCAATGGAATCTGTTTTTAAACTCTAGTTAAAAACATGCAGCTCCTGTATGCCAATTAGCTCATGAAGGAGTGCTGAACACTTCACACTGTTATTTACCACAGCACAAAGAGCACGTCATGTTGCCTAATCAGATGTCAGTGGCTTGCACCCACACTGAGATGATCTAAATAATTGCACGGTTTGCAGGACAGCAGCAGACAGGACAGAGCAGATGGGAGATCGCTCACTCCCATGTAGTGAGTGATTGAATGGAGCAGTGATTTATCAATTGCACTGAGTAGTAAATCACTGCTGACTTTACTTCCTGCATTTAAAAAGCTGCTCATTAACTGGGAATTTAATAACTAGGTTTGGAAGGTTTGTGACGTAATCATGTTTAGAATTCTGTATTCACTTCTGAAAATTCATGTGGATTTTTCATCCAGCAGGAACATTTTCTTCGTATGAGTCTAGAAAGGAATTCTGTTTTACATAGCATGACTTGTCTGTCCAGCAGCTCATCTGTAGACTCTGCAAAGTTCCTCTGCATATGCAGATTATTCAAGACACTGTTGCTGATCTTTCTCTGTAGCGTCCAGTTGGAAGACACTGATGCTTTACTTGCCTTTCTAGTTATTACAAACCTGTCTTCAAATACTGTTCCCTGGTTAACAGCCATGTTGGACAAACTAGCATGGACAGTCTTGCCTTCCTGGTACCTGACCTGCATTAGAGCTAAACAATGTGACCCTGAGCGTGCTCTTCTTGGTAAAAGTGCCTAAGTTCTATTTGTCTGTGCTGGCTCCCCCAATAGTGGGTCAGGCCAGGCTTCCTGTGTGGGCAGAGGACACCAAGAGCTCCAACCTGTGTAACAGCCGTGCCTGGTGCAGTGCTCTTCCCTCTGCCAGGCAGTGCTGCCCAGCCCCAGCTCTAACTGCAAACACTGGACTGGCAAACAAGGCACCTCCCGCGTAGGCAAGGCTTGTGTAAGACCTGCAACAGCTACTGCGGCTGATAAACCAAGTTCTCTGTTCTTCTGGGGAGAAAAGGAGAGGAATGGTTATCATGGATGAGCCTAGAAATCCCTCTGTCCCATTGTATTATCCTGGACATTCTCCATTAGCAGCTGCTTAGAGAAAAAAGTAAGAAACCCAAATGCTGAGTAATAGTCTTCCAGTTTTATGCAATCTGCAAGTGTGAGAGTTTCCCTCTGAGTTTCCTACTGAGTAAAGTGGCCCTCTGAAAACATTCTTCAGCTGGAGTCTATACGAAAGTTATCTAAAGTTTCTTTCTAAGTTTGGAATATCTTCCAAGAGTGTCTCCCTCTTTCTCGAAGTTTATCATTAAATTCTGCAAGCAATGTTTTGGGGTGGGGAAACAGGGTTGCCCAAAGTATAGCTTAGTAAGTGGATGTGGATGTTACTGATAGCTGTGATTCCCAGTCCCTGTTGGATGGAGTGTGGCAGCTGCAGATGGCAGGATCCTTGCCTGCCCCTCTGGCCCAGATTACTGCACCTGAGGAAGTGTGACACACAAAAAAGAGATGTTTGTCCTCAGCCGTGGCAGTTCACAACTTACTGACTGATGTTAATGTGCCAAGAAGAGATTAATTAAAGCACAATATGTGTTCCAGCTACTCTCGTAAACTCCATTTGAGCTTATCAGAAGTTTCTCTCCCTGTTTCATTGCCATTGTCACATAACTAACATCTGAGTTTATTTCTCCCAGGCCCCAAAGAATACTGATTCTTGAGGATGTTTAAAAGCAGGGCCCAAGACACACTAGAGTTTGGGCTGGAGGACCATAGATTGTAAGTCTGGCACAATGCTGTGTCCTTTTACAGGAAGAAGCAGATTTTGCAGGATGGAGTTTCCTTAGGGTCCTATCTCAGACTGAAATCATAGAACCATAGAATCATTTCAGCTGGAAAAGACCTTTAAAATCATCGAGTCCAGCTGTTACCCCAGCACTGCTAAAGCCACCACCAAAACCATATCCCCAGGTGCCACATCTATACAACTTTTAAATACCTCCAGGGATGGTGGCTCCACCACTTTCCTGGGCAGCCTGTTTCAGTGCTTGAAATACAGACCCTCAAAAGATGAGACGTTATCACCAAATCTATCCTCTCATTTCCAAGTGCAACATGAGCTTCCCTGGTCAGCCCTCTCCAACATAAGCTCATGCCTGTCCATAAGATCAATTATTAGTAATTTTGCTAATAAAACTAATTCTTTGTTCTACCTAAATGGCCTTACAAAGTCTTGCAGAACAAAGCTACCAAAGGCAGATCTGCCATGAGAATCAAAACCAATGATGCTCTTCTCCTGGAGAAGTTGGTCCTTCAGGATAGAATTTGTGTTGCCATTTGCATGGAATAAACGATAGTTTTGTGTTAAGCTTTTGCATCCCAATTGAAAATGTCTCTGTACAGCACAAAATGACTTTGCAGGGACAGGAAGAGGACAAGTGAATATCACAGGCATGAGACATGTAAGTCACAGAACCAGCAGAGATGCTCTGCAGTAAGAGATTGGGGTGGTGTAGGAATCCATAGGGAGCAGAGTCACATGTGCTTAAATCCTCTGTCCCACCACGACACCCACTAGCAAGGATGCCCACCTGAGACTACAGAGAATTTTGGAGAGAGGCTGTGGGCATGGTTAGGTTTAGGTTTACTTGGAGCCTGAGCTCTAGCAGTCAACATAAATTATCAGTATAAACAGTGTCCGTTAAGTTTCCTTTAACCTAATTCTGGGTTTGATATTGCCGGTCTTGTCTGTCTGAAGTTTTCGGGGTTTTACCACTGTAACTTTTGCTGTTATTGAAAAAGTACTTTACCACCCTGTGTGGGAAAATCCACAGTGTTGTCAGCCCTTATCAGATCTCTTTCTCAATCAGGTCAACTAGTATTTGAATATTGTTGTATTGTGTCTACAAAGGAATGGAAAAAGCATGCAGCATGTAATCTGAAATTATTTGCTGTCTTAAAAGTCAGGGTGTGCATAGAAAAAAGCTGTTAAATATTGGTTTGGTTTTTTTCAGAAGTCAGAAATTATTACATATCTAGAGAATTTTTACCTTCTCTATTTTCAACTTTTAAGAAAAAGACAGCCAGGAAGAAATTATTGCCAGGACACAAAAACACCATGAATTTCCCGCATGAGTAGGACCTGCAAAATGTAAAGTGTTTCATTTCAGAGACCTTATCTTTTGAATATCAGCTGTGACTGATAAATGTATACATATATATCTCACTGATACATATATATATATATATATATATATATATATATATGACTGATATATATTCACAGAGTATGTTCTAATCATTACTAGACAGAAACAAGTATGAGAGTAAATGTCAGTGTTAGTATATTAATTACCTTTATTTTTATGCATATGTGCATATATTTATATTTCTACATTTAAAAAGCAGTGAGCTTCCTTTGTTGGCTGGTAAACTTAAGTACCCATACTGGCTTCAGTTCAACAGATCGAATCCATCCTTAAGTAAGTGTAGGGAAGAATTATGTCTTCTTCCTCTGTTCTCACTTTAAATCCTTTATGCAACATGGTTTATTGCTGTACCAGCTCTGCCTAGCCCTAGGAAATCACCACATTTTCTTTTGAGTGGGTAATATTTCTAAAGAAGAATGCTGAAATCTGAATAATTAAGTTAATTCTGTGGCCTGCATGTAAATACTCATGATCTCAAGCAAACAAAGTGATCACATGAAAGTCTGCACAGTGTGGGAGCAACCTGTTAACCTGCAGTGTCTCAGTTACGTCAGATATTTCACAAGCATTTGTGTGTAGTAGTTTCTATGGATCTCAATTTACTACCAACCTACTATAATCTGATATGATGCGACCTGATACTAATAACTCATAGCAATTACACTATTTTTGTGTGTAAATTATTTACCTGCTCTTAGCTAATTGATTACTCAATGCTGAGATATCACAAAATAAATATGTCTTTGCCACCAAACAGAAACAGTGCAGCTGCAAGATTAAAACCAAAATCACGACAGGGGCCTGATGGGTAATTCGTAAATATGGGTAATTGACAAAATATGTACACAGCTATGTGGTCTGTTATTTTGGCCCACACTAAGGACCAGTCTGTAGCATCCACATTGTCTAAAGGTAGCTCAAATTTGGGTTCAGAGATGCATCTTTTCAGTGTAGATGCACAGTCAAGATGAGAAACAACTCCTGTGTGACTTTTAGTCCTCTATTCATATTATTCCTTTCTGTAGGTGATTTAATTAATTTACCTCTCCATTAACAACTATGCTCTGGTTCCTATAATGTAGGCCAACTAATTAAGATATATAAAAATATTTCCCCAAGGTCATTTGTTTTGGGAACAATGAATGTGGGACAGTTCCTTTTATGTGAAGAGTTCACATCATTTCAGAAGAAGCAAAATATTATAAATGGCGACTTTGATGGTGAAATATATTTCTAACAAAGATGCAGTCCTACACAGAAGAACTTCCATAATAGCTGAAGCAAATTCATTTGACATTGCAGCAGGCAATTACAATTACTTCAGTTAAGGGCATTAATTTTGAGGTGGGGTGGAGTGTAGTACCTAAGTCCCTTATGCTTCTCAAAGTTACTTAATTGGGTTTTGTTTGCAGCCATGAAATGTACTTTAAAAACAATCATTGCTCTTTCAAGGCATTGCTCTCATTGGAAAAAAAAGGAGTACACGGCAGAGAAATCAAACTGTTTCCTGTATCAACGAACAGATAACAAATACTGTATCAACTAACAACAAGTTGTGTTGAAACAAATGTTCTTACGCCCAGAATGTTCTTTTATTACACATTAAGAGGTAAAGTACAGCAACTGACTCATTACTCAAATTTCATTTGAGCTGTTGCACAACCTCAGTTGAGAATATTTTTCAACTGAAAAAGGCCTTTTTAGCATTGTGAGAAGCAAAAAAAATTCCTTTTAAATGCAATTATTTAGGTGGAATGGAAGCTGCTTCTACTCAGCTACTGTCATGCTGTCATTTCTCTTCATTCCATAGCACTGAGATAATTTTGAGATTTTATGATTAGACCAGTCTTAGAATTTCTTGTAGTGATTTCTAATTCAAAACTGGATGTGATATTTATTGCTGATTCTGTTTCTACTGCAACAGTGAGACTTTTATCATATGCTACCTACAATGAAGATACCATTGCAAAAAAAGTATAGTTTTGTTAAATTTATTTACATTCACAAATAGAAATTTCACAGTATTTAGAACTAGCTAGAATGCTGGACAGAGGGAGGTTTTAATCACTGTGCTAATTTTTGCAAGCCAATAAATTATTCACTCTGACTTCCCTTAAGTCCAAGTCCATTCAGTGCTGATATTTTTTCTGTTTATGTTTTCACTGCACTGCACACAGTTTCTTTCAGTCCTTACTATTGTGTTTGAAGCCTTGGGTATTAAAAGATCCAATATTTTCAATTTAAGTAGCTTTCTATCTATATTAGGTATATTTATAAAAGTGATGGAGTTTTTTTTATTAATTAATTAAATTAAATATTTTGCTCTTGCATACTCATTTTCTGCTCTTCTGGCTTTCGAAAATGCTCCTGTTAAATCTACTAGGCACTATGTGTTTTTATAAGACAGGTATGGAGAGCTCCTGCACAAGGGCCATTTCTGCTGGTTCCATACCTGTCATGCAGTCAGGTTTCCTGCAGCACAGCTTCAATTTTTCTTCTGGGAAAAAGCTCCTTATCAGGACGGGCACCTGTGATAGCAAATCCTGGCATAGAAACAGGATCTGTGAGTGGACGTGGGCCAATGAGTTTGTTAGAGAAACACAGCTATGGAAACAAAAATCCTGAATTAGTTTATATTGTCATCTGAGCAGGATGCACAAATAGTAACTGTATGAGGACAAAGCAATTGAGATTTAGCCAGAGGAGATATTAATAGGTTGTGGTAATCTCTAGATAATATTCATGCTTAGTGTTTCATTATATTTGATGGGGTTTTTAAAGGCAGCACATACCACAGCAGAGAAGGCATGCTACCAAAGTTATTGTGACAGTGACTTACAGAATGACCTGACACAACTGGGGAGCTTGGCCAACTGTGCAGTTAGGCCTCTTTTCCCTTCTGTTATTAAAGAAGGAAGGAGGAAGAGTTACTGAGATGAAATGGTCTGATATGTGTCTGCTTTACGGGCACTGCGGTGAGGATCTTCTAGAAGTGTGCTCTCAGTTGCCCAAAGAAGCCAGCTCAGATAAATAGTGACTGGCAAAGTTTCATTGCAACAAAACAATACAGTGCAGGGTGAGCTTATAGCAACAATACTGCTAATTGCAATTTGCACAGTCCAAAGTGACATTAATAGCTACCTTTGATCTAAATACCAGCACAGGCAGGGGCTGATAGAGAAATGTATCTCTAAAAGTTAAGGGTGGTAATTAATACCAGAGTTTACCTCAGTTTCAAGGTTTTACTTACAACCTTGGCTAAAAACAAGGCTTTTCCCAATGCTTTGTTGTCCATTACAGCTCCTATATTCTCACCCTTGCTGAGGAGCTTCCTCTGTGAAACAATTTTTTTTCTTCACTGCAGCATGGCATGACTAACTTACTAGGGACAGCACTATCGACAAAGCAGAAATAGTTTTCTTATTACTTTCTCCTTTCTTATCATCCATATTGTGCTGGCACTTCAGGGCTTCTCAAAGCTGCGAGTGCTGGAAAGTGGCTCAATGTGTGAGATCTTAGTAGTGTTTCGGGGCCACAGGATATCACAGCTGCTGACGTGAGAAAAACCTGCTCGAATGACACCTCTGTAAAATCCCCCCTGCGGGAAATGTGGTCTTGCTGTAGCCAAGGCTACAATGTTTCCTTAGAAACCCAGATCAATCATTCAAGCAAGCGTGAGGAAGTTCATGCGCAGTAATTGCGTTTCATACCAAGAAGTTTCCTTTGCTGGAGGAACATCTGACAACATCGTATCAATGAGTCTGTGTGTGGTCCTTGCCACAAACTCACTCTCATTCTGCCCAGCGCTGGAGGCAGCAGGGGCCCTGCCATGCACGGGGCTCTGCCAGGGCAGTGGTGGCTGAGCTCCCTCTGCCGCGACATGTTCCACTCCCTCCACAGAGGGAAAGCTGCCCTTGACCTCCTGGGCAGAATTTCTCGTCACTACTTCCATCTCAGGAAAGCTGAGTCAGCTATCGCTGGGACCAGAATATTCTACCTTTGGCTAACTCTGCTGGTTTGGTGAATGTTTCGTTGGGAAAGGAGCAAGAATACTCGAGTGGAATGAAGTTTTACTAGCAACAAGGATGCCTACAGATAGGACCTTAGGGATTTCTCAGATTCTGACCTTTATGTCAGATGCCTAATCCTTTACCATCCCTGCTGAGATGGCCTGTTTACTTGGGAATGATCCTGGTGAGGAGTTATCTTTGTGAGAGCTGCCCATAAACTTCAGCCAGCTCAGAGTTTTGTTGTGTTTGGACTGCTGCCATGCAAACCTCTAATTCTTGTAAAATTTCTCTGAAATGAATGAACAATACAGTGTGAAAGTTCTCCCCTGCCCCTTTACCTCACACATCCCAGTTACACTAGAAATGACATCTAACTTAAGTCATGCATGCCAAAGGGGAAAAGGGGGTGGGAAGAACTGCCTGTGACAATAATCCTTTTTTAAATATGATACTGGCAGCAGGTGTGTGCTGAGTCCCTCTCATTGTCCATGACAGTCATGGCACATTCTGGGGGAGGTTCCCAAACTGAAGACACATGATAGGGAGCAGAGAGAGTCACCAGGAGCCCGCAGCCAGTGCAAGAGTGGCCAGTGGGACCTGAGCCACATCCACATGCCCTACCTTGTGCTAGACACTGCAATTTAAGGCATTATGTCAAGACAGCTATGAAATCCCAGCTATTTTATAACAAAATTTGAAGCATCAGTTGAAGGTAGGGTCTAGTTTTCTCAGTATTTATAATGTTTCTGAAGCAGTGGTCCATAAAGGAGTAGTAGCCTTTGAGACCTGAGTAAGTGGTCCCCAGCTAGCCTTCAAAAACCACATTTCTTTGAAGAAGGACTGAGGCAATCCAAAGGAAATCAGTGAATCTATTGTAGTAGCCTGGTAATGTTTTCGTCAGTGCTTTTGTATTTCAAGCTGCAAGCTGAAATATGGCTATTTTATTTTCAAATTCTTGGCCAAACCATTCAAAGGAGGCTTTATCAGGAGTGCGGTTGTTTTTTTAACCTCAAAAAGGACATCCTAAAAAATTGTGGAGAATGAGGAGTGGATGCAACAGTGCAGATGTGACTCATAGTGTCCAGGGCTGCCAGGGCCTGGGTGATGATGTGACACACGAAGCCAGGTAGCCAGGCACAGGAGGGTGTGCAGGGACACGCTGGATGGATGCACGTGCTGCTGTTGATGCCAAGAGCTGCCTACACTTCGCTGGCCTCAGGTTGTATGCTGCTCATGGCTGGCCACATTCCAGTTCCTCTAGACATTATTCCCTAGTGTTCTTCTGGGGATGTGTTTTGGCTTGAGGTAGCTGTGCTTAAAGACTCTCGAGAAGCACAGGCCAGCAAAAGAACACCAGGCCCTTGTCCTTTCTTACTGCTCAAACTTCTACAGGAGCTACCCTGAAAACTTTGTTCATAACAATACTAAAGGCAACACTTTATTTATAATATGGGACATTTGATGCATAAAAACATGAGAGATCAAATGCAATTTTATTTTAAATTTTAATTAGTTATTTGTCCAGAAGTGAATTGGTTACATTTGTGTTTCTGTGAAATAAGTCAGGCATCTTCAAAAGATATGTCTTCAAGTTACCTAGGAGCATTAAACTAATATTAGAAATGAAAAGTCCAAAACATAGTAAAAATATTTTACTCTAATCTACTTTTATGTTTTCAGACTTCTGACATCATCCTGTTGCCTGTTTTTGCATTATATTAAAGGAAGGAAGTCTAGTCACTGATTTTGCTTATTTTATAAAAGAAACGAAACAGAAACATTAGCATAGCTCTGAAGTATAGTTTCACTTCATAGAGTATTCTTAGAAGAAAAAACTTTTTTTTCCATCTTGGGATTTTTTTTCCCTCCAGTTTGCAGGAATAAAGATGAAGTTTAAAATGAGCTGGAAAAAATTACAGTCCAAGATATGTTTAGGTCTTTTAATCTTATCAACACGGCACAATATTGAAGAACTGAGAAATGACCTTCAGAGTGTTTCTGTGTGTAGCCAAAGGCATAAACAGGAATATGTAAGGAATACAATTTTTTTTTCTTTCACATGTGCTTGGTTAACACTATGACTCTACCTTCTCCTCTTTCAGCCACATAATCAATGAGCTGATAGAAACAGAACGGGTTTATGTAGAAGAACTTCAAAGTATAATAGAGGTAAGAAACTTCTGAAATTAATTTTTGGTGCTAAACCTCTAAGTCATCACTCCAGGTGCACATCCTTCATGGGCTGAGCACTCCCACCTCCTGTTTATAACACACAGGCTGTGATAGCTCAGCCTTGGATATGGAGAATGGGAAGGATGTTTTGAACATCCTTCCAGAGCTTAAAGGAAAAAGCACTTTCTTTGGCCTGAGCCCACAGAAGGACAATATGCATGATTCTGAAAGTTATGGACAGAGAAAGAGTTAATAATGTCTTTTCAAAATATTACCAATAGGTCTCAGAAGTAGCGCCTTTGATGTCCATTGGGCCAGACACTAAATTCTGTGAATGTACGTTTGGAAAATGATGGAGGAAAGGGAAGGTGCCCCTCCTGCTCATCTTTATTGTCCCACGTTGTACTTGAACACAGAAAAAAGCAGCTCATGCTGCAAATATAATTCTTGAGCTTTTGAAACTGATAAGATACCAGCAAACTTGGTGTGCGTGGAGTCTGAGGTCCCTAATCTGTGGGAAGACAGAAGCTGACTAGGGATCAATCATGTGTGGAACTTTAAGGACATGTGGTTGATTCTTTATTGCATTTGTTCCATGGGAGCTGGCAGCTCTGTTAATTTGTGTATAACTCTTGAGTTTAAAATAAAAATGTTCTTCTCTTGAAGTTATTATCGAAGAAACACAATCCAGTTTTTACAAGGAAAAAAATAGTGAATCCAAATGTCACAGTTCAGCAAATAAATCCAAACTAACTCTTATGCAATGAAGCAGGGTACCAGAAAGATATCTGTCTGTCAATCTTAGCAGTCTCCATCCCTACATGACCCACATGGCTTTTGAATCCTAGACACATAATTTCATCTACTTTTTATTAACCTCGTGACCTGTTCACTTGTGGTCAAAATGTGTTTACACAGTTACAGGGTAAAATCTCTGGAAAATCAGAAGCACCAGAAATTCATGGGAGCAACAAAGCAGCAGGCATGGGAGAAGCTTTGTTTGCTCTGTGGAGAACAAAAGCACATGGACTTTGGGGCTTTCCAGTGCATTGAACACAGTACTTCTTGCCTGGTAAAAACAGACTGGTTTTATTCTCCACTCTTCTCTGCAGGGGTATGCTTCAGAAATGGACAATCCCAATTTAGTACATCTGATTCCATCTGCACTTCAGAACAAAAAGGAAATTCTTTTTGGGAACCTCCCAGAAATCTACTATTTCCACAACAGGTACATGGGAGCTGGTGGTTGTCCTGCATCCTCAGGTGCCACCATCATGTCCAGTCCTTTTCTGTCAGGTGTTTTGTCATGCTCACACAGGAAAAGTCATCCTCACTCGGTCTCTGTGTCCTATAAAACCCATGTATAGAGAACACCTCTGAAATAATTCATTTCATCTTTTTCTTTGGTGAAGATTATACCCTTCATGCATTTACTAGTGATTTTCCCTGGCAGGATCCATTTTGAATGTCCTTTGTGGTCAGTGTTTTACCACCTCTCTTGGTACACTGGTAGATGTCACAGAACTAAATCCTGATATTTTCTATGTGGCAAAACACCTCTGTGAGGAAGTTTTCTTAGTGTTCAGCTTATTTTTCCTGTATTTCTGTTATCAGATCAGAAGATGTTGTATATTTGATACCACTTTTCTTTTTATCCCTCATATAAGATCAAAAACATTTCAGAAGCCATGTCCACACTGTGGACAAGGAAATTCAGAGCCCATGACTACAGAATACAAGTTATGAACAAGATTAACCCTTTTGCAATCAACTTTCAGAACACAAAGCTTAGGGCAATTTCTATAAATTTTCTGCTTTTCCTAGCCTTGCTTAAGCAAAACTGGCTGTAGCCAAAGTGGGAATTTAGGAATTGTTTTGAATAATAATTGCCTGTAAGATGTAACAAACAGCTGAACAAAATTAATTTTTAAAAATCTCTTTTGCAAGTCTTAATATTATGTCAGAGTAGTTAATACATAGTAGAAAAATTATTTTCCAGTTTATATATTATTTCAAAGATTGTGTCTTCCATTTAGAGAAAGATATTCCTCTCTCTTTGCAAGCGCAATCTTTCTTTCCCTAAAGGTTTAGTGCATTGACTGTCACTGCAGAAGCCTTTGGACTACATCCCATATTTTCACTGCTTGCTGATTGAGCAACTGCATCTGACAGAGCATTCCTGCCTTTTCTAGCTGTTCTGAAAAATCCTCAAAACCAAATGGAAAGCAGGTATTTGGGCTACAGATTGGAAATAAATTTCAACAGTCAGAGGAATCAGATGTAGCAGATGCTTGTGAGCAGAGAAAATATGATAATATTTGTGATTTAGGGAATCAGGTGACAGCCACATCCCATTTTTCTAAAATATTTATTCATTGTTGTGTCAGAACTGTTACCTTCCCCATTGAATCCTCATATTACAAAAATGAAGGCCTTAAATTGGATTTACACAGGAGCTCGCACACAAATGTGGGAGGGACTTCACATTACTCTTTGCTCTTTTTTTATTCCTCTCAGGATTTTCCTTAAGGAGATAGAAAATTGCATTGAAAACCCTGAGCTTCTTGCCCGATGCTTTCTGAAAAGAGTAAGTATATCCTTTTTCAGGTTTGAACGAATAGCTGTGGTCTTATCCTACAGTACTTACATATTTACTCCCATCTTTTCACTCTGTTTGCTTTTGTGAATGAGGGAAACTCCTCTAAGCAGATATTCCCAAAGTAAGCTACAGTTACCAAGCATGTATTCTGATATCTGACCCTTTACCTGGTTTACTGACAGGAAGAGATCTCTTACCAGTGTTTTACAAGTATTTTAAGTCCCATTTAAAAGAAAAAAACCCCAACAAATAACAGTGATCCAAATGTTTGACATGCTTTTCATATCAGACACATCTATAGCAGGAGTCTGATGTAACCCAGACACCACCCAGCAGTAAATAGGCAGCGAACAATATTGGTGTCACAGCAGGTTGCTCTGAGTGCAGACAACACATCCTGTTCCTGCTTTATCTTATCTCTCTCTTCTCTGCACCATTCAGGACACTTGGTTCCCTAGAACTGTCCCAGCAGAGTCTGTTGCTGTCCTTGCATGGGCCCCACCAGCTCCATAAGACTCTGTGAGGTCGATTCCCTTTGCCTCTTCATTCAACAAGTGGGATTCTCCTCTGCTGTGAGGTGACTCTCAGTGCCCAAGTGCTGCAGCTCTCTCCTAGAGCTCCCAGTGATGTCCCTCCTCCACTCAGCCTGACCATTAGTTCTTTCCTGCAACACAACCAAAGGTGCTTGTTTATATAGCACCCCTTCAGGGGCCCTACTAATGAAAAAATATCTGTTTTGGTGGTTTGCTGCTGCTTTCAGAGTTTGACAAAACTGTGTGAATAAGGCTCTGTGTTTTGCACAGGAAATGGAAGTGGCATGAGAAATGTGAATATCTGTCCGCTGTAGTCAAAGGTACCTCATGCTTCTCCTGTATACTACAGGTAGCATTTGCTGCTTTTCCAGAGCACACATTAAATACAGACAGATTTGGATGAACCAGTCAGAGGTGCTGAGCACTGCCTCATTACTAAAATTTAGTGGGAATTGTGAGCATGTGATACTTGCAAAGGGTATACTTCCAATTTACAAACAGATCAGGCTGGAGAGAACCATACAAGTGTAAATGTGATTCTATGTCCATTGGATTATTTTCTGTTTAACAGCGAAGCATTTAGAGCTTGAGTAAATGACGCTACCGAGGCATATGTTGTTATCCCAGGATTCAGATGCTGGGCAGGAAAATACTGTGGTGAAACCATTATGCAAAAGAGGATAAGCAGTCTTTGAAGAATGCAGACCTTTGAAACCTAAAAAAGTAAAAGAGTCCATGTGTTGCATATATCCCTAAAGAATGCAGTTAAATAAAAATTCTTGGTATAGAACTGTTCCTATGATTCTGCAGAAGGTTCAAGTACCATGTTTAAATATTGTAGCTTATGTGTCTCTGTAAAAACAGCTGCTAAGCCAAATTCTCCTCACTATTCTACCAATATGAAAACAGAACTAAAGCTAGGGTTCAGGTATGAAGTGAAAGAAAACCATTGCCTTAGCACATCAGTTAGTGTGGCCTGGTCAAACCACACTAAATCTATCAAATAAGGGGTTAAATCATGCATTTGCTTTCTCCCTATTTCAAATTTCACACTAAGAAAGCACAAGCTTCTCTCTTGAGTTGTCTCTGCTCACACAGTAGCACCTTTGATTCGAGAACTTGCCCTCATGTTCTGTTTTTAGAAGAAGCCACATAAAGTCCAGAAATGTGTTGTTTCTGTTGGACTGCCTTTAGGAGGCACAAACAAAAGTCTGGTTGTGTGTTTGTGTTCCCCATGATTTGGCAGCTTTTTATGCCTTCCTGCTGAGCAGTGGCTTCTGGCTGCCCTGTGAATTATGGCCATGCTTGCTATGACAGGGGGAAACAGAAGCAGCTGCTGTTCCAAGTGATGCTGAGTCCTGGGAGGAAACTCACACTGTTGCAGGTTCTCCTTCTTTGTATGGGTTTAACCATCCTGCCATAACAACAGACTGGGCCTATGATTAGAAACAGACAGTTTTCTTAGATTCATACTTTGAGGAGTTTTGTCTGATCACGCTGGGCCTTTTCAGCCCTGATTCCAGAGCTGCTTGAAAGTATCCTGAGAGCTGCAGTGAGACACTCTGGTGCCAGTCACTCCATCCCCTGCCAGTCATTCCTCTGCCATGTCCCCACACACTCTCCCACCTTCACCAATGCCACCTGATCAGCTGTCACCATGAATGTGAACCCTTCATCTCAGGGGATAGGAGAAACAGGCTGTGGAGTCTCCTTCTGGCTTCTCTCTGGCTCTGTCTCCTGGAACATGGTAGCAAAATCTGGTAAAAGATGAGCCAGAAATGACTTTCTTGTTCTTCCTCCCGATTTGCCTGACCTCGTTTACAGCATGATCTTCATATGAGCTAAATTACGAGTGAGCCAGCTCAACTTCACCCACATGGCAGCTATTTTGCCATCACCAAGATGCTTGACCTTACTTACAGCTCTGTGTGGTCGAGGACTACACAGCTTTCAAAGTCAGGAGAGGTGTGCACTGAATACCTTTCAGAATGGGTCCTCTGGTGGTTTATCAGCAAAAGGAGGGACATGCTGGGCTGATCTGCTGCACAAGAAGAAGGAAAGCTTACCAAATCAAGGCAAGAATGCCCAGGATGGAAGCAAAGGTGTGTCAGACTGCTTACCAAAATGTGCAAGGTGATGTGTCTGGCAGGAGTGATTCACTGTAGATTACCACTGTTCTCTTATTCATATTGCTAGCCTTATAAAAGGGAATAGTTTAATAGGACCCAGCAGTTGGGGCATTTGATCATTCAGGGAGAAAGAGGCATTTAGAAAAGGAATCTACCTGTGAAAGAACAGTAGCAGCTGATCAGAAACCTGTGAGTTGGATTCAAAGGTCTAAATTCTAGACTAATGCAAAAATTATTAATAAATCAGCAGTCAAAAAGATAATTGAAACTGTGTATATATACCATGTGCATTGGAGCTTACAGAGCTCTCAGCATCCAAATCAGTGTGGAAAGGAAAAGCTTTACAGGAGACAGGAGCATGGTATAAAAGTACTAGCAAGAAGTCAGAACCTTTGCATGTGAAAATAGAGATGTGTGGAATATTTAAGACTGGGATTTGAATAATTAGACAATCAATTCTTTCTTGGCGTTTTAAAGTCTGAGCCTAATTCTATCCTAACACTATTGCAAAACTTAAAGCTGTAATTAAATATGTAAGTATCTGCCTGAGCAGGTGTCATTGATTTAGGCAGCAGTAGATTGCACTGGTGTAGGGTGGTTCCACTGTGGTAAATTGCTGGTAAATTGTTGGTTATTGTACCTTTTCTTTAAATTTAAATTGCTCTTTTCTCTTCCTAATAGTCCTCTTGTCTGTTGCTCTCTCTGTTCTTCTTGTCCAGTCCAATAAGTTTTCTGTGGGCCAGGATGAGATTGTAATGTTTGATTATGCTTTGTTGCTATTTTAGTTCTGTGGGGCTTATCCCCTCCTAACTTCTCTCCAGGGCTACATGTACAAACAATTCTATTTTTGTGAAGAAAACTCTGCACCTATTTTGAAACAGCACCATTAATACTCTTGATTTGCAACAGAGGAGGGTTTTTTATTGCATAATCCTTGACACAGTGTGGTGTTACGTGACACAGCTCTGATTTTGCAGCTGATTCATTGGGGTGATGTCAGGATGGGTCTGTAGAGGAAGACAGCAGCAACACTGATTTCTTCTGGTAATTTTAAGAAGGAAGTGATTTCCCTGAAGCAGGAGTGTATGGGAGGTGCCTGGTGGGCTGAAAGCACAGAGGAGAGATCCAGGAATTGCTGAGATTTATTTTTGGTGTTTTCTTTGATTTGCTGAGGTCACAGCCAGCAGGGTAGGTGCAGATGAAGTGGGAAGCTCCAGGATGGTCGGGCACAGCCGGGAGCTCCCTGGCACTGCCCCATGGCCACCCTGGTGCACAGTCAGCAAGCTGGGACGTGGCAGAGGAACACCCATCTCTGCATCCACCCACACAGCCCGGGGAGCTCAGGACACCCCTCTGGGCTGCTGTAGAGATTGTCTCTGTTTTCGCTGAAGTCAGTGAGATTTTTGCCGTGGACCTCAGTGAGAGCACTTGGAACGTAGTCAAAGCTAAATAAAGTGAATCCACCCACTTCTAATTCGGAAAGGACAGCGTTTGAATACTTCCCTCTGCCTGGCCTGGGACATCAACAAGATAAACTTCCTCCTTTTTAATTTGTCCTTGTATTATTGAGAGCCAACACTGTTTCTGAAGTGTATTGAACTGATAAAACTTAGTCATCATTAACAATTATAGTCTGTGCTAGTATTGTTAATAAACTTGTTAATAAAGTTTAAATCTCTAATGTTTCTTTTTTGTTTTGTTTTCTTTTGGTTTTTGTTTCCAAACCATCAATTCACCTCCCTGAAAAATATACCAGTTTTGTAGTTAGATTATGTGTCTTTCAGTTTGCAGTCTCCTTGCTTTGTGTGAAAAGTGAGGGGGAGAAAAAAAAATCTCACTTTCAGGTGTATTCAACTTAACTAGAAATAAAAAGCAGGTTTGGTGATTTCGGAATGTTTTTACATACAGAGTTATTCCCATGTAATAATTACTTAATGTCTTAGGATGGACGGTAAGAAAAAGTGTGATTCAAGAAAGACATTCTCTGGATTCTTTTTCCTTCCCTTGCCTAAACTCTTCTTTTCTTGCAGAAGGAGGACCTCCAAATATATGAAAAGTACTGTCAAAACAAACCAAGGTCTGAAGCTCTCTGGAGACAGTGTGGAGACAGCATCTTTTTTCAGGTAGAATTTCATTGCAGACTAGTAGTTCAAGACCCTCAAAGCTTGTTTTTCTTGTGTATCCCTATTCTTTAGAAAACCTAGAGTAATACAGAGACTTTTCTACATGCTTCTTATACTGATGGCCCAGTGTGTGCCAAGGTGTTTTCTACAGGAGACTGGGTAGGTAGAGCAGTGGGTAGGTTTCCTGGACTGGAGCCTGACTCTGCAGGCTACACCCACACCAATCAAGTTCTGGCTTCTTTGCAAATCTCAGCTGATTGCAATCTCATCAGCAGGGAATTCCAGATTTCGACACCAAGTTGAACCTAAACATTAGCTCTTGTTTAGATATATTTTCACTGTGGCATAAGTAACCCGAAAATTCCTATGCAGATGGGACAAATTTCTCTCTCAATTATTTCACAGACATATAATCTTCAGATTGTCAAATGATAATAATGATCTTGGTGACTTGCCTGTGTTTCAAGAAACAATTTTATTTTTCTTCCATATTGTCTCCTACAGGAATGCCAGCGTAAATTGGATCATAAGCTTTCACTTGATGCCTATCTATTAAAGCCAGTTCAGAGAATCACCAAGTACCAGCTGCTGCTAAAGGTAAGTTCTCCGTGACAGCACAAAATATTCCAGTGTACTTCCAGAATTGCATCTCAGTCAGGACTACCTGGAAATGAATCCTCACTCAATTCTTCAGCAAGTACTCAGCATTTTTAGATGTAAAATGGTAGGAAACAGTCTTGTACAGGGACTTGTATTTTAGATTGGGAGCTGCTATTACTCAGCAGTGCTTATACTAAATAATACCAGTATGCTATTATATGTATAGCTCTTTCTATATAAAGTAAGACATTTTATTTACTTTTCAAGTTAATAAGTATTTTATTGTTTTATTTATCTTTAAACGGAAATTGAGCTTCGATTTTTTGTACATGGTCTTACAATTTGAAAACAGGAACTGATGCCTTAAATCCTGTCTAACATCTGTCCCTGTTTAACAAAACTCTTTCAGCTCCCTGAACTGATATTTTCCCAAGGCTGTGACTCAAACCTTTTGGATGGAGCCACTCCCTTTTGCTTCTTCTTTTTAGAAGACACAGCCGGGAACAAATCGTCTGTAATTTTTCCACAGGGTGAATATGTGAACTTCCCTCTTGATTAGCTGGAACCATGAGTGGTCCATGCTTGAAATTCTGGTCTGAACTGGGCAATAGAAAATATATACACTCAAAACAATGATTTTTTTTTTCCTTTTTAAGGTGGTGGCCTAAATTCCTGTCTCCATCTACTCAGTTCTTAAAAATAATATTTACTGACTTTCCCTATGGGAAGGTGATGAAGGTGCATTACATGCTGTTCTCAGGCCTCTGGGCTTAAAGCAGTGTTATGTACTGTCATGAAATTTAGCATTGAAATTTGCAATGAAGATTTTAGGTTGCCATTTAATTTGCTAATAGCTACCATGGCACTGCTCAAAATGTGCCAGTATAAGCCATGGGAGGACCTGGCTGGCCATTCTTGTGCAGTATTTCTGTGAATTATTGACTTAATGTTAAATTATAGAATCAAACTATTGAACATGGATATTGACAAGGATGCAACTTCACTGATTCCAGTAGATTTATTTCAACATAGTCCAGAAATAAGTTTGAACTCTATTTCTTGAAACTATTTTGTGAGAAGGGAAAAAATGTCAAGGTCTCCAGGAAAAACAAGAGTAAACCAGATTTTACTTTTAATTTGAAATATGACTATAAATAAACCCAAGATTAGATCAAGGAGTAAAATTCTCAAGCAGAACAGGTCTCAGCCATTGGGGTTTGAAGCTGGTCAGACCAGTTTCATACTTAGCAATAACACTTTGGCACTGGCACTTACTTTGTCAGGGTTTATGAGATCTGGGAAGATGGTGCACTCCTTCCCTGACTGCAGGAGCTTTTAAAAGTGTAGAAAAATGGAAGCCAGTGAAAATTGTGTGAAAAGTGCTTAAGAAGCTGTGTCCCTTGAGTGGTGGGCAGATTGAATTTAAATTTTGGGTCACAGTTATTGCATCCCTCTGGTTTCAATCAGTTCAGCTGATATGGCCATGCTGATAAAAGCAGCATACTCACTGTACAGAGATCCATCCTCATCCTAGAAAATGTGCAGCAGGTACTGTAGGAATGCATCCTGCTTTTACTTTCTAATCCCTGGTTACCCAAGCACTTGAGGAGAGACTGCTGCTGTTTGGAGTTTGCAGGAATTACCTTTTTGCATCCCTCTTTTACGGGAACTCAAGTGCCTCAGCTTTTGGATTAAAATATTTCCAAACTCAAAATGTGGAACGTTAAACCTGCCAAATTCAGACTAGAAATTAATTCATATTTTTAACAGTAGAACTAATTGCAAAAGAAAATGGGAAGTTGTCTAACACCTGAAATAATTATATTGAGTTTCTTTTCTAGCAGAGGTGAAGAAAAAAATCCCTGGATGTAATTCTATGACATGCAAGGAGTTCATCTTAAATGAACTCTTTAAACTTGAAAATGTTCCAAAGAGCAAAATGTGCATCCTCAATGACCACCCCAGTGAATGTCATATTTGGGTTTTGGGGGTTTAGTTGCTCCTCTTTTGTTTTCCTCTAGTTCTGCTACTTTGTTTATGTAACACAAATTCCAAGGGGGATTGTCTTACAGTGTCTTCTGGTGTCAGGAGTTCTCAAGTATTCCCCATATCTTTTTTTAAACAGGAAATGCTGAAGTGCAGCAAGAATTCAGAAGGTACTGCTGAACTGGAAGAAGCCCTGGCCACGGTGCTTGATATCATCAAATCAGTAAATGATTCCATGCACCAGATAGCAATCACAGGATATGAGGTAACTGCTCCTACTCTGGTCTGAGCCATCCCATGTTTTGCCATCACTGCTCATGCTGTGCCCATGGCTGGTACAGTTCTTTATGGAGCCTGTGCCACATTCCTGAAGGATGCTACTCAGTGGCATGTTGTGATGACCAAAAGGACATGTCAGCACACCTACAGGTGGAGCTGGGGTGTGAATGTGGGGACATAGTGTGGCAAATGCAGGAACTTTTGAGTAATTGTACCCAAAACTCATTTGTAGTTGAGAGGTATAAGTGTGGCAGAACTGACTTAAGAAATTTGTTGAAACTTTGTGACTCCTGTGCAACTCAAGTGTTTTCAAATCTTTTGCACTTAGGGAGAAAAATCTGGCTTTCATCTAAAGTGGGTAATGGAATCTGTGCCAGTGATTGGCATGCTTGTTATCTAAAATGTGAAATAACAACCACGGTACAAATCAAAGGGCACAAATATATATCTCTGCGGAAGCTCCATTGAAGTCATATGACTTTAAAGAACTAGTGCTGACCAAAGTCCTTAAGTGAGAAGTGGAAGTGATTGACACATAAAGGAGAAAGGGTACTGGCAAAATGAGACCTGAGAATCATGTGATTGCTCATTGTGAAATAGCTACAGGGTGAAAATATCAAGAAAGAAACAATATACTGAGTATTGTTCAAAGGATTTTTACATCATAGTAACAGGCTTTAATCCAGAAAAACTATTTTGTGTGGAATCTGACTTCCTGAGAAGGTCCTGGGGTCTATACCGACAATGTCTGGGTGGGAAAAGTTATTGTGGTTTTTAGGATGGGAGTGGCCTCAGGAGTTTTGATTTCTATAATTCTCTTATATGCAAGTGCATCTGTGCCTGGTAGCTGAGGAACCCATGCCTGCTGCCAACATGATTTAATAAATAAATTCAACTGCTTGCTCATTTAACTGCTTGTCAGAGATCCAGAGCTGTACACAGCTGGAGATGCTGCTGTGGACTGTGCATTGCACTTGGGATGAGAATGTGAGCTCTGCCTGCAGTAGCTGGACTGAGTTGAAGATGAAGCAGTGGCCACGTCATTGTACTGCTAAACACTGAACAGCTGTGGTGTTTATGGATCAGAGAAACACCACAGGTCATAAATACAATCTTAGATCTCCTAAACCTGACAAACTTAAACAAAGCAGCATATACTTAATCCATTCTGGTCATGGCTGAGTGTCTCAGAGACTCATTTTAGAAAAATTCTTCAGAGTCTGTATATTATTATTGCAGACTTGAACGAGTCAACATGGGCATGGGAAGCTCATGGATACAGCACACCTTTTACCTCCCCAGTTTCCACTGTTTCTTATTAATTCCCAAAGAGAAAGGTAGCTTTCCTCCTGTGTTTCTCGGTTTAAATGTATGTACTTACAGCAATTCAGCAAAAAATTTTGTTCAAAACAGTTCTGTAAAGAGAAGAAAAGAAGAGCTTCTCCAAGGAAGGTAACATATTTTCCTGAGCAGGGGGGATTTATCCAGATTCCTGTCCATATAAATGTTGAGGCCATCCTTATGTCTATTCCTTGCTTTAAAGTGTGAGTAGTTTTGTACTCAGGAATTCAACAGAACATTCCTGTTCCTTTTCAATTTTTACTTTTGAATTTTCCACCCTTTCATGAAATGCCAGATGGTAACTCCAAGGATGAGATTTTTGCCTCTGTTTTCTTAGCTGAACTGCAAAATATGGCACAGTGGGACATGGCCACTGTTTAGCCCAATTCTGACAGCATCCCTGAGATGGTTTTTTACCTGATAATAAAATGAGGTGAAAGTGTGAAAGAGGATGCACCCAGTAATTTCTTCTCCCAGTTTCACCTGTCCCAGGTGCTCAGCTGTGGTGCCAAATGAGCACCTCCCATAGACAATGAAACCACACCCCATCTTGTGGAGTCTTTTCCACACAGCCATGACAGAAATACTTGCCTGGAAAACCTTTCAGAGAGGGATATTATACCAGTAGGATGGCAGATTTTGTGACAGCTGATGAATGCTCCCAATTGCATAGGATATTACGTTTCTTGGACTTGGGCACATGCAGATTTGAGGAGCTGAACTCTTGTGTAAGAAATTGCTAACATGTAGGTCTGGGGTTGGTTTGGTGTATGTTTTTTATTTTTAGGCAAAACCATACACACACACAAATAAGTAGAATAAAGCTTGGAGAACAGAAGTTTTAGATGTGTTTCCTACTATCATCCCAATATTTGTACACAGTTTGGCCTGGGTAGTTTGTCCATGAATTATGATGAGACATTCTTATAAGTTATCACTCATCTTCCATAAACATGGGGTACTATGTATTGCTGTAATGGGAAATAATTGTATTTGAGATAGTGATCAAATCCTTCACTTTATAAACTTCCTTTAGGATAAAATACTGCTGTCTACTAGCAGAAATGACCAGAAGCAGCTCTCCTATTTGCTGCCTACACTGAAGACAGTGCAGTGCTTGTGGGCTAATACTCCAAGTCTCCTGTGGGATTGCTGCACACTGCCATCCCTGTCTGTCTCTCTCTCTCTCTGCAGTGGCAGCCTCCCACTTCAGTTACTATTATCCCAATCCCAGATTCAAAGTTGGAGAGACAAGCCTGTCACAGAAGTTGAACTGAGCTTCTGGATCTCAGTGCTGTATTGAACAATGCCTGGAGTGATGGGAGCCTTTCACCATTGTCAGAACCATGTAGAAAATATGATTTTTAAAAAAAAATTTAGCTTTGCATATCAATGTGCTTTTCACAGGCTTGCAGTCTATAGCTACATGCACATATAAGTACAAACACCCACAGTCCTGTATACACAAAGCTCCAACTCTATATATTAGAGCTGTCAGACTTATCTAAATTGCTGAAGTTTTCTGAATGGTTTGGAGAGTCTAATAGTAGCCTGATATAGAGTGTAAAAGTACCTAATAAAGCTCTGCTTTTGCAGTTGAATGTAGGGTAGAGGAGGGGCAGTGAGAGGGAGAACAGGTTGCAATTCTTAGTATAAGAAATGGACATTCCCACTTGGACCCAATGTCTCCACCTTATAATCAACAGAACATGCATATGTTGAAAGTAAGTACTTTAATAATGCACTGTGCTTATTCCCTCAACTTATTATACAAAGCACTCCCAGGAAAACTTGCTGTTAAGATAATTATGATTATCATTATTTGTTGTATCCCATTACCATATAGGCATTGCCATGTCTTATATTCACACATTCCTCCACTCTTAACATGAGATTGTTCTGGTGACATCTGAGCTAAATATTCATATCAGTTGAAGTATTTACCCATCTGTGGTCTTCAGACAAGAGCTTTAATTTAGAAAGGTCTGGTTCCTGCCTAGTTTCACTCTCCCTCGGGTACTTTTATGGCACCTTGGTGCATTCACTCCCTCTTTGCCCAGGGCTGTGCAGCATTACATAGCAGATGGTGAGCCAAGAAGCTATTGACAAAGCTTGTAAAGACTATTTTGAAACAGGAGGGAATTACATACCTACATAGCTCTAGGCACTGATCCATGGCTTCAGGCATCTAACCTCTTTCAAGGTTTTGCCCAGGGATGGAGGAAGCTTGTACAAGACTGGAAAGTGAAACTAGATCTTCCAGAGTCAAAGCTTCCTCTGAGGTCACCAGAGGGGACAGCCTGTATGTCACATCCAAAGAGATCCTGAGATGGGTCTTAAAGGCTAACTATGAATGGGGAGTCAAACTGGGAATTATGGACATGGAAACCAGTGAGCTTATGGTTATAGGAAGAAACCACACAGGCTTAGTAAGGAGATATGTGCACTCTCCAAAACAACTGATGCCTCTACCTGGAATCTCAACTACCACTAGAGGAATGAACTGTGCCTGGGACTACCCTGGTTTGGATGTGATATGTGTTCTCTTTTCCTTGCTTCCTAGGGGGATGTCAGTGAGCTTGGCAAGCTGTTGATGCAGGGTTCCTTCAATGTATGGACTGACCACAAGAAAGGGCACAACAAAGTGAAGGACTTGGCTAGATTCAAACCAATGCAGAGACACCTCTTCCTCTATACAAAGATGCTGCTTTTCTGCAAGAAAAGGGAGGAGAACACTGATGGCCATGAGAAGACTGCTTCATACAGCTTTAAAAATTCATTAAAGGTACTAAATGGTGGGGGAGGGAAATCAGTCCACAAGACAAGGATATTTCCGTGAGGGTATTTGAAGAAGGTGGACATAGTTGGAACTCTCTTGTACCCCTGAGTGAATGACAGCTCCCACTCAGTTTTGGGCTGGAGGCAGACTGAGCCATATGTCCTGCAACTGCAGATGTGAACCTTGTTCTTTGCAACTTGATACAAAGGGGCACCTTGTGTGTTCTTGCCCAGCATGCCATAAAGAGAAGCCTGAATGGACCTGCACCTGTCATTGCTCTGCAAGTGCAGTTCTATTGCAAGTTTTACTGTGGATACAGCTGAGCAAATATATTCTGTGACAGTAACAGCTACAGATGAATCAGTAGAAGTGCCCTTTTATTTGCAAGAGTGAAATTTCCAGATATGAGTCAGGACATTTTAAAGTGGCAATCAAAAGTAGGCCACATTTTCCCTCTAAGCACACTGGTGTGACACTTGTGACTTTAGCCAGCTGACATGGATCATCGAGTGTATTGTTCCAAACTAATTTCAGAGTATGCAGACGGGAATTGTAAAAGAACCAGGTTCAAGGCTTGAACCAATTCATATAAACATTTCAAGTTTCTCCCTGTAGAGAAAGAAGGAATGGTGGCATAACACTGCCTAAATCTTTAAATTAATGCTGTGAATGTGAACGAGAGGCATAAGCAAACACAGGAATAAGATGAGAAGCTGGGTAGTAGCAGCTGAACTTCAAGATTGTGATTAAGAATTTTTCGTTTAAGAAATCTAGAATCAGGTTTTTTGTGTCGTTTGGGTTTGCAGTCTGGTCATTAAATCTCACAAAGCCCTCTTCCATCACTCTTTCTCTCCCACCTCAAAAAATCAGTGATGGCAAGTGAAAAAAAACCGTCTTCTTAAAACTGAAAATTTGTCAAGGTGAACAAGAACCAGGATGGGGTTGAAAACTGATCCATAGATAAAGCAATGAAAGAAAAGAGGATAAATTCATGATCAGACATTAGCTTGGGTTAATTTTGAACATTCTTTTCCCCTTTAGCAATCAAAAAGATGAATGACAACTTAGATATTGAGAAATAACATGCTCTGAATTTTACTTTAATGACTCCCAAAGGTGTTGGAAGTGAATGCAGCCTTTTAAAAATGATTCTCAAAGGATCAGTTTTAAAGACTGTTAATATTTTCCAGATTCCAGCTTCTTCTTTTCTATTTTGAAACAGATGAGCACTGTGGGCATTACAGAAAATGTAAAAGGGGATAACAAGAAGTTTGAGATCTGGTATAATGGCAGAGAAGAAGTCTATATCATTCAGGTAATGGCAATCATTTTTGTTTCCAAAATGTTTTGTTTGCTATACTTCTTTTCAATTGAATTGTTTTTAAGAATGTTCACTGTCCTGTACACTCCAGAAACAATAGCCATTAAAAGCTTCATTGTTGTGTAGGTGCTGAAATGGCTAATTTATTGTGAAAATGGTGGCGATTTTGGCTAAAAGAAGAAATAAAGTAATGGAAAATTCCTTGGAATGTTGGACAGAAAAGCTAGGACAGGACTTAAGATTTGTGGTAACTTTTCCAATCCCTATCAAAACTGAGAGCCAGTGTAGGTCAGGACAGCCCAGTGACTGGCAGAATGTTTTAACTGGATCTGCTTTGCCTTGTCCTCTTTTGTTCTCAGGCGTCTTCTGTTGAGCTGAAAAACACCTGGATTTCAGAGATCCGCAAGGTCCTGACAGGACAGCTGGAAGCGTGCAGAGGTAGGGCTCACAGAGCAGCAGCTGGGAATGTGTCCTTCCCTCTGTAGCTGTGTGTGACAATATGGGGCTGGGACAGGTTCCAGTGCCAGCCAGTACCACCAGTGAAGCCAGCAAGGACCAGCTGGGCAGTTGCAGCATTGCTGGGATTTAAAGCCATGTCCTGATCAACGAAAACTTCTTGGACTTTTATAAATGACGTGGGTAACTATTCCATTCCCAGTTAGTCCAAGGAACATGGTTTTCCTCTGTTGTCCCTCTCAAGCCAAAACTCCAGAAGCATCCTTTTACCTCAGCATGTGAGGAGATGAGGTCTGCACCCTGTGTCTGGTCACAACACCTGGATCAAAAGGTCTCCTTCCACATCCATGACTGGACACTGCAACTGCTCTTCTGTTCTGGTGTTTACTTTGTTTTGGCTGGGCTTTGAGGATTTTTGTTTTAAATCTAGTCACCCACTTTATGTTCTAAATGTCAGCTGTCTCATCTTTCCCTCTTAGTGAAGAACATGGTTAATGACATTTCCCTCTCTCACAGAGATGTCCCTATGAAGGTGGTTTGTGATGTATTCAGCACTCTGAATGATTGAAGCCTCCTAAGTACCTAAGATAATGACACCCTTTTTTATATAGGGTATTGAATCCCAGACAGACAAAATTCAGTCAGGCTATTTCAGATAGTAAAAGAACATAGTGATGATAGCTATCATAGATGCTATTCTATTTATTCTCTTAGGACAAAAAACCCCACAGACTTTTTCTGGATCTCGGCATTGCTTCTCACCTTGGTCTGTCATTTTCTGCTTCTCTCATACACTCATCTCTCTTTAAAGCAAGGTCAGCCAAGCTTCTCCACCCACATCCTTCAAATTCCTAAGCAGACTTTGTCCAAGGTGGAAACCTGTGTCTGTGCTTTAACTTTAGAGGTCACCTCTATTTTAATTGTCTGCTTCACACAGACAATGAGTTCTTACAACCTCCTTAGGTAGAAGGAAACAATTATGAACATCAGCCTCAGGACTTGAATCCAACCCATAACAATACACTTATTTACAATGTTTACTACTCTGGTCTTTTGTTACTGATCTTGTCTTCATCCTTTTTCCTTTTATTCTGATTTTTACTGTGATTAGTTCATCAGAAACTGCTGAGGAAAGACCTCAAGATTCTTGTTAGTGCAGTTTCACTGTAGGGACTGGATCTAGAGGCTTTCTGATATGGTTTGTAATATTTGCTTCTAAAGTAGAAAAGCTGGTGTTACTTAGGCTACCACAGAATAATTGTTAATGGAGAAAATGTACATATTTAATAGGATAGAGTACGAGTCCTCCATTTGTGTTTCTAGGCAAAGGAAATTAATCTTGTATGTTACCCAGATGAGCGTTTGTGAAATCTCTATAGCATACAAGACCTATTAGGTAGAGTTATTTTTCATTTTCCGGAGAAAAATATACAGGAATCAAGACTGATTGAAGCATTTCTATTTTGATGTTCTTTATTGTTTTGCTCTAAGATCATATGATTCTAGAATATTTCAGGTTTCAAGGGACCTCAGGACATCACAGTCCCAGGTAGTGCTTGGAGCAGAGTCAGTTATTGGTCAAACAAGGTTACTCAAGACTTTATTCAGTCTGGTCTCAAGACCATCCAAGGGTGACTTCTATCGTGCTCTATGAGTAAAGTCAAGCTTTTCTTTATTGTGAGTCCAGCAGAACAGTAGTCAGAGGGTATAAATTGTATCTCATATGCTACTGCAACTCTTCCCCTTGCCTTTTCCCCAATGATCACATGAGTCAAACCCCTTACTACAATAACTGGTGTCAGGAAGCACGTGTTTTGTCCTGTGGTTTTAAAGTTTCTTTTTCTAATGACTCACAAAAGAAGAGGCCTTAATCCAAGACTGGATATTTTTACAACTGAGCATTGCGAAGGGAGAAGGAAGAGGGATATATTTGTTTGTCTGGCTGTTTTAATGACTGTTGTTAGGAGTTGCACAGGGGGTTGGAATGTTGGAAGGAACCAGCTGAGGTGAATGAGTGAGGGGCAGAGAAGGTGGCCACAGGATGTGATAAATGGTTTAAAATATAGGTCACTCATGTCCAAATGCTTGGTGTGTACCCAGCCCCATCAGATATTGCAGTGAGCATGGAATGGCTTTGAGCAACACCTTGATCCATCAGTCCCAAAGAACGTAGCTGTTTCTTGCAGGCAAAGGAATTACTGATACAGCTTAAGGAATTTGTGTAAGGCCATGAATCAGTTGCCAAATCCAGGAATGGAGCTACTATTGACTGCCCACCCAGCATGGGCCTTTCTACCCCACCAACAAAGGATGGAGTTTAATCTTTCAGTGCTGCCCTGTCGCCTAGTCACTTCTCTTTCACTGACAGGAGGTTCCTCTTTTTTCAGAGTGGAATAGCCCAGGGATCTCAGCAATGTGAGAGTTTGAAAGCAGCTCCTTCCATTCCTTCCTTACTTCTCGGTGTCTGACTCTCCTGGCCCTGGAATTCAGGCCCTGAGCAACTGCCTTATAATTTTTCTTCACTCAGCATTTATTGGACAAAGTACAAGTCTGTTGCTACCTTGCAGCTCTGCAAAAAGAGTGAGCAAGTAGCACATGGGTAACATTTCCTGATTACTGTTTGTCCAGGATGCTGAGCGAAAGCATTCTGCAGAGAGATGGGGATATAGTCTGCTATGTAGCTGAGTATGCAAAAGGACTGATGGACATGTGTTGCTAAATCCAGAAAAAGCTGTGAGCCACAAAACTTGTATTCTAGGAAAAAGGCCATTATGTCCATTCTCTAGATCCATATCATGCAGTTAGCTAGGAAGAGGTACCGAGGAAAGAGAAGGGAGTAGGGGAAGAAATCTCTTTTGCAGTGAAAAAATGTGAGTAGAAGAGTTGTTTGGTAAGCTGAAAGGTTTAATTAAGATCTTAGTATGCCTTTCTCTTCAAGTACAAGCATTCCATTTTGATTGCAGTGGCAGTCAAAATCTCTCCTTTTCTCTCTCCCACCTTCTACATAAACACAGAAGCAACTTACACTTTGCAACTTCTTTTGACTTTTTCTTTAACAGAAGCAAGTCAACTGCACCAAAGAATCACTGAGAGTGTGTATCATGCACCAATGGATTCCTCCAATGCAAGCAGGTAACCATAGCTGCCTTGACATATCAGGGCCATGTTTTATCTTGCATTTGTGCTTTTGCAGTACATAAATTCTTAGGATTTTGTGTTTAGCTTCCTGGGTATTAATTTACTCAATTTTCTTCAAATTCTTTAAACATATATAAATACAGATAATGGTTTGCTCAAGAGAGAAGTAATATCACAATGCAGAATTAATTTCAAAGATTAACTCAAGTTTAGACAAAAAGTATTGAAACATTTCCAGCATCTTAAATAGAGCTGTTAGCAAAGTTTTGTAATGACCCATTTGCTGGGCAGGTTTAATGTAAGTTGGCTGGGATATCACTGTAAAATTTTAGCAGGATCAACCAAACCAGGAGATCCCAGGTAACAGGCAGCCTTTGAGAGCTGGACAACTCAATGCAAGAAATATCAAACAGATGTAGTGCTATTAATCCTGCACCATATTTTCTTTAAGCTGGGCTAGTTTGCTTTGTTTAGGGTTCAAGGGTGGAAATCTTTCAGCAGAAGCACTTTGGGGAAAGGAGGAAATTATTCCAGTAAGATATGAAGTGCAACCACAAAAATGTTTCAGAAGAATCCAGATGTGTGTCCTTCTTATAAGGCTCTTAAAGTGAGATTTTCCAGAGCAGAAATTATAGACAAAATATGTCGACAGAAAATTAATTAACTCCAGGAAGAAAGGCCATATGATCCCCTATTTGTCTTAGAATGGATTAAACCAAAGGAACAATGAAGTGTTTGTTGTCCTCACTCTGCCAGAAAAGGAGAGATCATATGCTCCTGCTCCAAATGTTATTATAGGAACAGGAAGAATACAGTGAGTCTTCATGAAAGAACAGTGTTCTGGGCTGTGATGAATGGCACAAGCTCAGGGTGTCCCATTATCTGTAATATGTGTCCCTAAGACAAGTGAGGGCAGTGGAATTCCAGCACCCAGCTGGCTTTGGTGGTTGATGTGAAATGGTGGATCCAGAGCTCCTCAGACCATGCAGCCCTTTCTGCAGCCTGTTCTGGGATGCTGGGTGGAGACAAGGAGGGGAAGAGGTTGGACTGCAGTAGCCACCACAGTCTGTGCTCATGGCTGACATGGCCAAGCAGCCCCAGTTGTGGGAGGTGCTGGAGGCCAGTGGAGACAGCATTTGCTAAAGAGCAGCCAGCATCATCAGTGCTCTGCCAGCAGACAGAGACTAATTAATCACTGACATGTTATCTACCCAAGAGACACCTACTGCTGGATTGCCCTTGTGTGACAGTGACTCTGCTGTTTGTTGGGAATTGTCAAACCTCTGCTGTGACACTGGGGAAGTCTGCTTGCAGGATGCTTCCCGCCGCCCCAGGCTATATCCGTTCCATGACAAAGACTATCCCCTTTACTGTTTACATGCCACCCACATCATTTGGGACTGCAGTTCCATGAGATAAAGCAGGCTTGACTTGGGATTGGAGCTGAGGTGTTGGGAAAAGGGACACTTAGAGCCTGTGTCCTTAATATAGGCAGTTACTGAGTGTCCCCAAGTCCTGTTCATTCTATTCCAATTCTCTCTCTCTCTCCAAATTCTTCCAAAAAGTTCATTGTTTAGTCCTAAAATGGGATGCCCTGTGGTATCTATTGCTGCTCTATCTCTCTCAAGGGATGGCTGCTGCATTTCATTGATAATGAAATTATCCCTTTGTATTGTTTTCTAATCTATTTAAACATATGAAACTTAAATAGTCCATTGTTCTAACTGCTTAACTATCTGCTTTGTTGGAATAGACTGACACAGTCATACATCCATGCAAAAATATCCTGTGAACATGGATAAACACAAACTCTTGGAATTTGGCTGCAGATGCTGTTTCAGAAAAGCTAGTGTATTTTCTTGGTGTCTTTCTCACAGCTGTAAATCTTTAACTCTGTTAGCTGCATGATTCACAGTTATCCCAGCCTAGCTAGGAAGAAAGAGAGGAAAAAGAATGAGGAAATGTGAGTGTGCTTTGGATTTGTTCCCATGTTTATTTTGAGCCCCATTTTGTACCTGACATTAGACTGCAAAATCACATTTTGATTTAGTACAGAAGGTAACAGAAACCTTGCTAAAGTTCCATCAGAAACAGGTCAGAGGATCAAACACAAAACAATGAGTCCTGGACTGTCTTATATTTGGAAAAGGTATTTACAGATCTCTAGTATTAAAAATGTTTTTAAATTTTAAATGATATCTCGGACCTTCCCTTACAGCAGAAGAAACTCTGTGAATGTTAAGTGTAGCAGTTCATGTGTTAATTGTAAGCAGCAGTTTAATTGCTGATGCATGTCAATAGCAAGCACTTTGGCAAAGAGTGTTTCAAATGTGTAGGTACAATGATTTTTGTGGAGCAGTCTGCCAAAGGTAACAGTAAAACACTCAAATTAACCTACCAGACATTTGCAAAAGTATGAGAATAAGAACCACAAGAAAACCTTGCAACTTGAATGTCCTACAAACGTAGGACAGGGGTGTCTGTCCCATTGCAGACCCAAGGCCAGTACCTGGGCAGGTTTGTCAAGGTGGATCCTCCCATTTGTGATTCAGCTGCAGGCAGGGATATCCCACTGGCATTCATGCTCCAAAGAGCAGAAGAAACAGAAGCTGGGGAAGCCAATAGAATTCATATGTTGCTCTATGCATGGTATGACCTCTGCATGACCATCCAGTATCCATTTCTCTCCTGGAGACAAATGTATTTATGCTGCAAAGGATGGAAAATCAGGATTATTTTTCTTTACCAGGCTTCCCACCCCAACTTTTCCAATCTGTTGCACTTGCAAAAAAAACTTGTTCAGACAACCAGCTTGTTTCTCCATTTTTCCTTTCTCAACTCTGATGAAGCACATCCTTCACTGTGTGGTGTGGAGAGGAGGCAGGATGGGTTTTTTCCCACACATACCTGTACAGATGCAGGCTTTTATAGCACACAGCATTTTAAAACCAGCTCTTTGCTCCTTAGGCTTCCACGTCGGAGGGCAAAAAAGAATGCTCAGTGCTTTATTAAATGTTAACCAGAGATGTATTTTTGTATTTCTTTTGTCCCAAGGTACAGCAGGAAGTCATCAAGTATATATGAAAACAAATCGGACACATCAAATGTGGATGCATCTAACAATAAAAACAGGAATTCCAGTCCCAGCGCCAGACAAAAGAGAGGTAGGGGTTCTGACAGAGCTTTTGCTTCCAAAGGGTAACATTTTTATATTTGCACATATTTCTGGAGTTTAAAGAGGATACTTTAAATCTACATTGTTTTAACCCAGCTTCAGAAAACCAATGCTACAAAGCTGAATGACTGTACCATGACAATTTGTGAGCACCAAAAGGCATTACTGGTTTAGGGTTTTTAAGTCTGAGTTTTGATGCTTTATAGTGCTCTTTATACAACTTGTGTTTTTTAAAAAATAGAATTTAGGGGACAATAGCATATATATTTTAACCTTCTGTATCATGGTGAAGTTGATTTCTAGACATAGTTAATTTAAATATTTTTCTACAGACTGCTAACTGATTTCTTTAAGTCAAGGAGAGTTTTTTTGCCTTCTCTGTGTATATCAGTTCTCCTCAGGTGTACAGTAAATAAACCCACAGGCAGTCACGGAATGTCCTTCCATTGTTTGAGTCCATAAGTACAATAGATCTTCTATACAACAGAAGTTAAAATAAACACTATAAAGAAACTGAATCTCATCTGACAGTAACAGAAACAGAAAATATTTTGACAGCAGTTACTCTTTTAGACAGTATTTCTTAATATTGAACAAAGAATTTTCTAGTAATATGAAAAAAAAATTGTGAGGTCTTAAGAGATTGATGCCAAAATGAGGCGTAAAGTAACAGCCTCTTTATAAATAAAAAATAAAAAAATAGTAAAAAAGAAAATGGAATATGTCTCTTGGAAAAATAGACTATTTACCAAAAGATTTCTCATTGCCTTAGGTTTTCATGCTGGGAAAAAAAAAAAAGTTATGGATTCTTCATTAAAAAACCCAATCTTAAGAATTAGTTTCAATAAAATTTTATTTTTAAAACATTTAGACTTTTTTTGAATTTTAAAAGTGGAAAAGTATCTTTTCCTTTTAAATTTATAAACCCTTTAAAAAAAAATTCCAGGAAGATTACTGATGTTTTCTAACTGTCCAGCCTACTCAAGAGTGTGGGAACTGGGATCACATTCCATGCTGATTGTCATTCTTCTGTCTTCTGCTTTCCCATGAGCAGCTCCTCAGGGCTCTGGCTGGGATCCCACTGGCTCAGCCCAGAGCATCCTCATCCTCTGGTGGGTGGCTCTTCCTGCAGGGCTGGGCAGTGAAGTCCGTTCTTGTTTGGTGATTTGGGTGTCCTGTGCATCCTGAGCTGCAAACCTCGCTCTGCAGAGCAGCAAAATGCTCTCCAGCTCTAGATGTGCCACCAAAACTCGAGTTTGTGTCCCTGTGAGGCACCTACGGCTGAGGCTCTGCAGGGGGCTGAACTCAAAACTGTCCCAGCACCCGGCACAGAGCCTGGGGCTCCGCCAAAACTGTCTCTTTTGTGCCACCTACCGCCTGTAAAATGCTTCCAATATCGGTGTAGTTAATGTGAACACAGGTTATTTTAAAATATTGGGGAGTTTCTGCAGTACAGAAGGGGAGGGTGCTATTGGCAAACTATTTTCAGTTTTGTTATTCTTATTGATAAGTGCCTGTGGCAGAGTTTTCTACCTGTAAACCAGTGTTTTTTGTGGACCTGACTGGTGGAGTCACTGCCTTGAAATAAAATGGGAGCAAATCCCGCAGGAACCTGTGGGGACCCTCTTGTCTGACTGCCCTGATCAAAGCAGGATCAGCTGCAGCAAGTTGCTCATAGCCATGTCCATTTGGGTTCTGAACAGCTTCAAGGATGGTGACTATAATTTGCCATGGGGGCACTGTCCTAAGTTTAACCCCTTTCACAGTAAAAAGGATTTTTCACATTTTTAAATGGAATTTCCCATATTTCAGTTTGTGCCTGTTGCTTCTCTCATCCTTTCACTGAGAAGCATCTGGTTCCATCTTCTTTATTTTATAAGATCCTCCTGAGCCTTTTCTTCTCCAGGCTGTGCAATCACAGCTCTTTCACTCTCTCCTCATGTCAGCTACAGCACTCCCCTAATGACCTTCATGGCCTTTCCCTGGATTTACTCGAGTGTGCCCATGCCCTGAGGAGCCCAGGACAGGACAGCACTGCAGGAGTATCTCTCTTGTGCTGAGACGAGGGGAAACATCGCCTCCCTGCACCTGCTGGCACAGCTCTGCCCGGTGCAGCCCAAGATGCTTCTGGCTTTCTTTGCCACGAGTATGCATTGCAGGCTCTTGTTCAACTTGTTACCCATCAGGACCTGGTCCTTATTATGTTTGGAAATAGTTTCCATAGGTATTTGATATACCTGCAGAATGAAGGAAAAGGTTTGAAATAACTCAAGTGGAGACAATATGACTTTAGAGACCAATGACTTTAGAGACCAGTGTCTAGTGCTTAGCTGGTGCTGTGAGGCTGTGGGGAATTGTGAAAAGCAAAGGGGTCCCTCAGTGAAATGATTCAATTGCAGAGCTGAAGAACTAACACAGGAACCCACCCCTCTACACACGCACTGCTGTGCTCCCTGTGGGACTCTCTGATAATGAAATACTATGGATTTTCATGCCCTAAGAAAATAGAAAGTAAATATATTTTATATACCAGTTTTTGAATTCTTGATAAGCTACTGTATCTGTACAAAGACTGCCTGGCAGTGGGAGCAGCCATGGCAGGCCAACACAAAGTGTCTGAAAGCCAAAGGGAGCCCCGTGGCTCTGGAGCAGCTCCTCACCAGATGCACCTGCCTGGCCCAGAGCTGGCACTGGGCACTGGGTAGAAGGAGCTGAACCACAGTGACATAATTCTGCTATGCTGTTAAAATCTGTTCATCTCACACCCACCTATGCATGCAGGCACCTCAGATCCTGGACTGTCTTGGCTGCAAATCAGGAAGTGATGGGATGCGCTTTCCTTTGGAAGCACAGCTTGTCTGTCTGATGCTTGTCTGTCAGTGTGGATTCACTGTCTCTTTGTATTCCCTTTGTACTTTGGGTCTTCATCTGTCCCTCTAAAGATTTTCATGTGACTATGTATGAACTAAAGAGGAGGAAAATCTATTGGTTAAATCCCAAGGCTCAGAACCAGCTACCCAACATGGCTTTTCTCCTGCTCCTTTGCCGTAAACCTTCTGGGTGTTATCTGCCCACACCAAAAAAGGAGCAGATGGAGGATTTGGCAGGAATGTGTGGATCTGGGAGTTTGATCCAAGTCCACCTGTTTCACCTGCAATGTGAGTAACTGAGTATCTTTCAAGCCCAGAGCCTCAGGACCTCGATCCATCTGTGAGTGATCTCTGCAGAGGCAGCTGTCAGACAGCATGGCTGATTATTCATGCAGGAGCCTGGCCTGTGAGCTTTGCTGGCATGGCATCCTTACATCCCAGCAAATCAGGAGATCAATTGCATGACTCTCTGCCAGCTTCAGAGGCTTTAGAAAGGCTTCAGCAGGTAAGGCTGAAGGTGTACCAGTCACAGGACTGGTGAGGGCACTCTTCAGTGCCAGTGCTGGATTGCAGAAGTGGGACTGCTCTCAACACTTGCATGTCCTGCACTGCAAGGCTTCTTCTCTTATTTTTCCCTACAACTCGCTGTTCCAACCAATAATGTGTTTCCATAACAGAAGGCACTAGCTTGCTGCTAAATTCTATTTTCCTTTGATGAGAGCTACCTTCTTTCACCTGTTATTTTTGGTTTTGTTTTGTTGTTGTTCTCCATTAAAACTCAGTGAGCCAAACTCAACCCAGGGACTCTGTTTAGTTCACCTGGTTTACTCACCCTGACCTCATGTCACCTTTCTAATTGATTAGCTCTTGCTCAGGCTTGAACTGAATCAAAACTTATTTATTTCTTTTTAGTTGTCATCCAGTGCTAACCTTTCCTTTCCCATAAGCTGAACAGCTGACCCTTCCTTCCTTATTTCTCTTCCCTCTCCCTCTCTCTCCTAGTTGATGCTTCCAGCAGCCTTAACCTTGAGCGCACAGCGCTTGCTAGAAAGCGATTCACATTGCAAGGTCTTTCCAACCGCAGAGCTCCACCCAAAGGTAAAATCACCCATGCAGCATTTGGTCTCAGGCCATCTGTCTCCTGCACTCCCACAATGTTCTCTCCATCCCATGGTGCCATCCATCACCGTTTCCTAAAGTGCTGCTGCATCTCACCCAAGAGATGCACACAAGTGGCTCCTCTGCTCAAAGACACGGTCACCAAAAATTGCTCCCACAGCAGCATTGGCAAGGCAACCTCTGGGTTGGCTGGTTGGGTCTTTTACTGGTGCACAGTGCAAATAACATTTGTTTCCAGTTTCTCTCAAGGGTCAAAGTGTGAACTGGTTTTAAATGATCAACTGAACTTCTTTCAGCAGCTTACAGGCTTGAAGAAAATGAGTATCATATCTATTGTGCTACATGAGATTTTCATGTGTGAAATCATTCATTGGTTGGATGTCTTTGTTTTTTCAAATATTGTTCAGCTGTGGCCTAGGGGGGAACAAGAATTCAGGAGATCTGGGGTTTTATTCAATTTAATTATGTTACAGCATAAAATGCTGTGTCTTGAGTACTTGTGTATAAATGTTTAGTAGATATCTATGAACAGAGAGCATTGCAAGTTGCTGTGATGGCTGTACAAGGAAGAGACTTTAGAAGAAAGAAAGAAAGAAAGAAAGAGAAAGAAAGAAAGGAAGAAAGAAAGAAAGAAATGTGAATAGAAATTAAATTGAATGACTCCTTACAATCACTTTCTGAAAAGATACTGTAATTACTCCCTGTATTGTTTTTTTCGTGTGGCTTTTCTCCTGTTCTGATAAATAATATTTCCTCTGTGAGACCGAGGGTTAGTATGCAGTGATGGAGAGGGTGAGTATGAAAGGAAGAAGAACCAAGATGAAAGCATAAAAGCAGAAATACAGAAGCATTAAATTATAATGTGATAAAGTAAATAAGAATGCACCAAGAGTCAGCACTTCTGTAAGATTCTGGCTATAAGATTAAGGCTGCATGTGGTAGTGAGATCTAAGATGGACAAAGTTCAATATCTGAATATAAAAATGAGTGGGTTTTAGATCTTGTGACTGGGGAAAATCAATCACAAAACACAGATTTCAGAAATAATGCTGTAATTTTTGCAATTTTAGATCTACAGTTTTGTTTGAGACCTCTTTTACTTTTCTATGTGAGTTTTTCTTGTCATATGAAAAGTCTTGCCTTGTATTCAGTGTTCCAGGCAGCGAAGCAGAGCTTGGAAGAGCTCATGCCCCCTCAGCTGTAGGTGCTCTGAGTTCCAAGCCTTGCTGGGTCTGGTTACTTGAGATTCCTGAGGAGCATCTCTTACACAATGTCCAGTTGTACTTTGTGGCACTGATCTGCTGCTGGCCTGCTCCTGGCCAGAGGGAGCTGCTGGCAGACAGGCTGGCTGGGCAGCACAGCATGGCCATTCCTGCAGGCAAAGCCTGTCAGCACTGCACAGGCTGGCTGCTGAGGCACACCGGAATCTGGGAGAAGGGGACAGGGAAGTGTCTGCAATCAGCTTATCCTGCCCCTGAACACTTTGTCTGAAGGTGTTTGTTACTGGCCATGGTGAAGGATGATGTGTTGAGCTGAGTGTACTTTGGTTCAGACCTGCTGAATCTGTTCCAGTCCAGAGCACATAAAAAGGAAAGCGAAAACCACATAATACCCCAACTAACTAGGGTGAACACAAGATACCAACTGGCAGTGGAGCGTGGTTGTTTAGAGAAATTCTGAACTGTCTGCCTAGGCTGGATATGACAGGCTGGAAAACGTTGTATTATTATAATAATAATAATCACTTAATCACATAATCACTTTGGTGTTTTAGCCAAAAAAATGCTGATGTCTGGAGAAGAAACTTTAGCATCTTGCACTCCATCAGTGCAGAGATCCCTGGGACAGCCATCTCAGAGCTGGCACCAAACTATCCAAGTCCACACTCAAAACACCCTGCATCTCCCCACTCTTGGGTCAGCGTTAGCCATCCTGGTTTGCAGGGCCAAGTTCATATTCCTTGGGGTGGGCACAATTTCATAGTGAAATAGAGAAATGTGGGAAAGCTGTGTCTTTACTCCTAAGCAGACTTAGAGAAAAGACAGGATGCTAAATAAGGAAACAAAAAACCACTATGTAGCCTTCACTTTCTCCGAGCTGGTTTGCCCTGGTAAAGATAGAAGCTTGGAAAATATTTTCAGGCATTCACACAGTTAAATTTTAGAAATTACAAATGTGAACTCCAAATTCCAAACCATTCATGCTTGTTTTTCAGTGTATTTCAGAACCACAGAACATGCAGCTCAGTGTCTAAAATGATCCAAACCTCATCTGTAGACACACACCCATTTCAGCCATCATGCTCATTTCTCTATGTTTTGTAGCTGTACTTGGACACTAGTTGGTTGCTAAAATAATAATTGGCATAAATCTTTTTTTCCAAAGTATTAAAATTGGTGCAATTGGAATTGTTTTGAAAATATGTTTATAATAAGACTTTCTGTGCTTTTCACCTTGTTGAGAGTATTTTTCCTGTCTGTTTTAGAGGAGCAACCTTTCTTTTCTTTACCCTTTTCCAGCTGCTGCTTTGCTTTGTACATCTTTTACCCTCAGTGCTTATTAACCTCTAACCCTGCCCTGCATTGCATCTGTCTGTTCTCCCAGATCCCGAGTGTAAGGACAGAGAAGTTACCCGTCGCTTTTCCCTAGCCTCCTCCATCAGCACCACAGTAAATGCTTCTGCTGTGACCAAAGGTACTGTCATGCTGCTTGCCTAGGTCCCCTCTCCCTCCCTGCTGCCTGGCACATTCACTGCCAAATGCTGCTCACAGAGGGAGTATCTCAGGCTCAGTTTTAGTAAAGGCAGGAGGTTCCAGCAGAAGAAGAGTCAGCACCGGTGTAACACCTGCAGGAGGCAGGCCAGGACATTTTGAACGTGTATTGAGGAGTGCTGCCAGCACACGGAGTGACTCTTCCCAGTTTCTCCAGAGTAGGCTTCAAAAAGTGTTGCTGGTGTCCATGGAAATTGGTTTAATTTTTAGCTGATGTGGGGTTCGGTTTCCAGCTTCTCCCTGGTTTGGATTAACTGATGTTCACTTGGAATTATTTCCCTGTTTCCTTATAGCTCTTTAGGATTTTTGTTTTCAAGGAGGAGAGAACCTCCTCATTGCATGGTAGATATCAGCTATCAAAGAAGCCTGAAATCAAGCCAAAACAGAGGAGCAATAGATGCCAGTTTTAATCATGTTTAGCAATATCACTGTTACAATTAGAAATTATGTTTGCAGTGAGATTTTCCTATGTGTAAGGGAGCTGGGTGATGAATGCACTGAACTCCATGCAGTTTGTGTAGGAGCTTATGGAAGTTTTATTTATGTGCTTTGTTTAGCTTTAGAAAAGGCACTTTTACAAAATATAAGTTACTGCACTAGAGCCTAGATTTAAACTCGAAAGCAACCCATGCATTTAGGCAAGTTGATTGTGTTGAAAATCAGTAGCATTGTGGGCACATATATCTACATGGCAGGGATAATTTTGACAACAGAACATATGGTCTTACACAGAATTCTGAATATACTGCCTTTTGGCAGTTCCTGGAATGGAATGAAGGAACTGATTTGCAAGGTTAAGATTTTCAGGGTAATTCACAAATCAAAATACAAGGAAAAATGGCAGAATTAACTTGTATAAAAATTTTTGCTCTATACTTCTCAGAAAGAAAGTTGCTCAGTATCTGTTGCCTTCTCAACAGCTGTGAAGGATATGAGCCACATCCTTGGCTGCAATGAGGCTGTGAGGGAATGAGACAAAGGAAGGATGTGATAGTCTCACTACCTACAAATGTTTCTTTGACAGCACCTTTAGACCACAGCACGGAACATCCTCACATGGAAGTCATGGGTATAGCACAGGAGAAGAGGTTATTACAGCTTTTTGCCCTCAGCAACAACTCAGAAATACACGATCAGTTGCTAAATTATGGGAAGACTGACTTATTTCCTAATAATTATTTTCAAAGCTGGGGAACAGAATGAAGCATATATGTACAAAGAAAATGGGCAACCAAGGGTTGTTCTTTAGTGTGGTTTATCAAAGAGAGCATGTGTGAATTGCAATGAAAGTTAAAATTTGTTACAGTTTTGCATCAAAAAGTCCTATTCTAGAATCCAAAAGATTGTTGGCAATCTCTTGGGATACTGAGAAAGCTACTTCTGCTTTCAAAGCTAGAAAACAGAATCAGAGCTTTTCAATTAAGTGTTTTATTTACAGCATCTGCTTTAAGAAAATATTTCAGATGACAGAAGAACGGAAGCGGAGCCTTGTCTCAGCATCAGCCCAGATGCAGATCTAGCCAGGGTGTTGTGCTCACCATTTCTGAGGCTGTGTCTGATCCTCACTCCTGACAGTTCAGCTGCCCCCACACGTGCAGTGGGGCACAGGAGAGGCGCTGCACATGGACCTGTGGCTGGTGTCCCCCACTTCCGTGGGTCTTTGTGGGCTGTGCCCTGCCAGCCTCGAGGGGAGGGCTGGGGCCAAGGTCTGGCTGCCCCAGTGCCATCCCCTGGAAAGAGTGAGAGGGAACGTCTGTGACCCCGAAGGGAAGCAGATCCTTTTGCTGTGATGTCTCAATGTCTTCTGACAATAGGGGTCTGTTCTCTATCCACTCTGCAGAAGTGTGTCTTCACCACCTAGGGCTTAGTCATTCTTCTGAGTGAAATTAAAATGTTAGGTAGTTAGTGTTTTCAGGTGGTAGGAAAGTTTCTCCTTTAATGATATTTACAGCCTTGTGACTCTGTAAACTTCACACAGGTCCCCTTGTTCCTGCAGTTAAAGTCAAGAGACATGAAATAAAGAGTGACCCAACTCCCCTGGGGTTTGAAGGTAGGAGTATTTCCATCCTGCATGAAAACCTCGTTTGATATTATTCACTGAATTCACATCTCATCACAGCTGGTGGATGACACTGGAGTCTGTTAGGGGGTTGAGGTCAGTTTATCTGCATAATTGGGATAAAGACAGCTTGTTACTCCCTTGCCTGTCCCCTGTACTCACATTCAACTAGGCGTGGGCCTAAATTAAACTCCCAGTTCTCTGCCTGTTTTGGGATGCAAAGCTCTGGACAGCCACCTGGATCTGGATTTTCTGCCTAGCTCTGCCTCCCTCCACATGGAGCAGCAGCAGGGAGCCAAGGGGCTACTTTTCACCTTCACCTGCAGTCTGGCCACTTGCATCCCTCTTCCCTTGTTAGTGTCTACTCCTCAAGAAGCAGGAGCCATGTGCATGAAGACTACAGGGGAGGCTAGATTATGCATTAATGGCCATTGCAGGTGCAGTGTTTAATTTCAGACAAGCAGAATTTCCTCCAATTTGTTACAGCACATTCACAAATTACTGTTTAATAAACAATACCAAAGAGTTAAATTGGGATGCTGTTCCTCAGCCACTGGAATATCACCATTGTCAACTTTCCCCTTTACCCGACCATTTACCTTAGGGGGACACAAAGAACCAGGTAGGACAGGCCAGGCAGGACAGAGATGTGGGCTGAGGAATCCTTTCATAGCATTGTGTTGTTCTGCACAAAAACTTGGTAAGAAGAGCCAGTGAACAGGTCAGTGATGAAATTGTTGAAATATCAGAGCTATCTCCCATGGCACTCCTAGCAGAAGAAGAGACTGGAACAGAGAGGTTGGAAGAAACAATTCAGAGACAGCAGAAGTAGTTTTGCTGTTTGCAGAATATTTCCTTTTGCCAGTGAGCCCTGGCACTATGTTTAGAACCATCCTGGCACCCTGTACCAGAGTTTCCCAAAGTGTGGGGTTTATGCCTTGCTTTCCTCACTGACAGATGCCCTGATCTCAGCATTCCCTGTGGCTGCAGAGGCAGGGGGGATTTCAGGGTGCAAGAACTATCTGCAGCATAGAGCTGACTTGCTCTTTACAGGTTAAAAAGAGGGTACTGCTGCACGGCACCCCTCACCAGGCTGAGCATCTTAAAGTAGGAAACAATGAACATTATCACCTCTTTACCAGAAGATATTGCTGCTATTGCCAGGGTTCTGTTTGAGGTAATAACACAAGGGATCCCTCTCCAAAATTCAGTTGCATTTATCAAGAGTGAGATCATTAATTTGTAGTCTCCATGGTCCCCTTTTGCTGTATGGATTAGGATCAAAACCATAAATTATGACCTACAAAATTTCAAATGGTGCAAGGAAAATATGTTAAAAATGGGTAAGGAAGCTGTAATGAAATAGAACACTGCACTGTACACTCAGCAATTGTCTTCCTTAATTAACATCAATACTTCTGTTTGATTCATTTCGCTGTTCTCTGTCCTTCTCAGACTTACAGTTTTTCTGTGGAATGCTGCTGTCCTTTCACTCATTTGTGCTGGTCATGTGTCTCCTCTTTTATAACTGTTGGACCCCAGTCCACCTGTTTGTTAAAGAGACTGTCAGTTGCAGAGGTGATGCAGGAATTCACTTTGTACTGGTTGTCTGGTCACTATTTCACCTTGAAGACACAAATTGTACTTCCTGTCACAGATGCTTTTGAGAACACCATTTTGGCCCAGACTAAATGTAATGCCGGTTCCACCACGAGATCCGTACCTAGATCTGCTTCACAGACAGGTAAACAAAATTAAAATATTTGTAACCTCAATTTGAGAGTGCAAACTAAATTTTTGATAATATTTACTCTCTTTATTCTAAGGAGATTTTTCTCTTTTGGTGAATATTATTTCCCATCAAAACAATGAAAGAACAAGCTTGAATCACTAGCTTAGAAACAATGCCCCAGATCTGGTTTTCTGAGGTCAGGCTGAAAATAGATCTTTTAACTGAAAGCAGAGAGCTCAGAATTTGATCTGTCTTATTTTATAAGAATTAAGCATGAGAAACAAGCTGTTTCTTTGTCTCTGAAATTACAATAGGGATTTATATGGAAGAGGGAGGTTGATGCATATATTTGTAATGAATTCTTGCTGGTGAGGTTTATAAATGATAGTGGCAAAAGACTGTGGAAGCTTTGTCTAGTGGGGTAGAGGGATATCTTTTTCTCTTGGTGTTTGTAGTCCAGCCTGTTAATTTGAACTAAAACTGCAGTAGCAGCTTGCAGGTAATTAGAATTAGTGTATTCTTGTACATTTAGACCTTTGCTAGTATTGCTGGTGTGAATAAACTGGTACAGGACAGTGTCACTTCAGAGGCTGGTTTACACCTTTAAAAGTACAGATGACCATACCTGTGGGGCAATAGCTGGGGATGCAGTTCTGCTGGAAGAAGGTCCCTGTGTCCCGTGTGACTGGGTTCAGGTGTTGGAGCAGACAGTCCCTGGGTGGCAGAAGGGGCTACAGGGCTGCCTGACCACATGTTGTACCAAACAGTGCTTACAGCAGGGAGGATGTGCATGGGGAAGGGATTAAATAAACCAATTCATAAACCTATTTCTCCCAGATCAGGTCACTTTTCTGTTTATTGCCTGGAGTGCCTGGCTTGGGCTTTGCATTGTCTCAGGCCAGGTTTTGGTGTGGGTTGAGAGTGCTGGGATGTGCATAATCCTACTATGTGAGCATCTGTCTCCATGCCTCGTGGTCAAAGCTTTGCCTTGTTGAGAGCAATGGCCCACAGGATGTAAAGAACTTGTTTCAGCATCTGCTCAGCCCGAGTTTCAAATTGACTGACTCCATTCAGCTTTTATCTGTCAGGCCTGCAGAATCATTTGGTAGATGCAAGGTCTGTTTCCTCTGAGCTGGACTGTAGTCATTCCCATCCCCATCAGAAGGGCCAGGCATCAAATGCAGGAAAGTGCAGATGATGATTGCCATCTGCACAAAAGAGCCTGAGCTAATTTTGCACCATGGAAGCCTCAGGCAGACAGGTCATATAGAGCTCAGCCTCAGTTTCCCTCAGGACACATCCTATGGACATCCCTTTTTAGGTGAAGAGAGACTGCTAAGCTTGGGCTGGAAATCTCTCACTGAGTCCATTCTGCTGGGTTGGGATGGTTGTGGTGAAAATCATGCAGTAAGACAGGTAACAGCACAAATATGACTGAGATCTCTCCTCACCCCCAGGTTGTCTTTGTGCCTTTACTTTGTGGTGTTTACTCTGTCCTTTCCCTGCTTGCAGCCTGCTCGAGGGTATAGTCTTGTAATTTGCTCAGGTGGTAATGTCACCTTGGGGTGAGATGGAGATAAGAAGTCAACGAAAACTCCATAGCTTTGTACTTAAACATGTGGAGGTAAGCTGGAAACTGAATGATCGTGGCCTTCTGAAAGTCAGGTCAGCACAAGTTATCATTTGCTCTGCAGGAAGATTCCTGGTGCTTGTTTTTTGTACCTCCTGAGCTGGAGGGATTGAGCTATGCTGAGCACTGGAAATATCCATGGGTATGAGCACTGCAGCCACACACACTGCTCTCACACCAGGGACAGTGAGTGGTACAGGCTTAAGAGACAGAATAATGGCTGTAATACTTTTTATGGCAAAACCTTGGAATAAGCTATAAAAAAGTATCAGCAATTCAGTAAGTGGAAGAGTGGGAAGTGAACCTGTGACAGTTATTTTATAAACATGGATTCTCAAAGAGACTAATGTCTGATAGCTAACTCTCTGGTTTATCTCTTTTGAAAAGGTTGGCCCAGCAGACAAATGCCTTCTCTAGACACATTTGAAGATTTCGAAGCCATCCCTTCCAGCATGGATGAACTCTCCAACTCTTCTGATTTGGAGGAAGAGACCAACCCTAATAATGTAATTGCTTTTTAAAATTACACTGCCCTTTCCCAGCACAACTTCCTCTTCTCTAAGGATCACAATGTAACCTGCAAAGTTTGGGTTCACACCAGCCTTAAATCCGTGGATGTGTGGGAATACAAAAGATGAAATTTGACCTGGGGAGTTGGAAGATTATTATAAGACTTTTGTTGATCAGGATGAGGATCATAAAAAGTCTCCCTTAACTGTAAGCTGTCACTTTGCCTGCTACAAAAATGAGGGGAAAACTGAGTCTTCAAAAACATTATTTCAGACTTTTGCAGATAACTTCACCTGGTGTCACAAACCTAATTTTCATATCAGAATAATGGCCAGAAAGCTAAGCCTAAAATCTAAATACAGAGAAGAGGTCGATCCGAACTTTTAATAATATTTAACCTGGGCACGATAAAACACAATTGCCTACAGAAGAAATCTCTGCCAGATTGAAATGCCTAATTCAGTATTTAACTAAAAGCTCTTGCACAGTGTTCTTTCATCCACAGTGATTTGTATTTCTTGCCTTGTTTCATTCATTTTAGGGGAGCAATCTCTTCCGTGTTGAAGGCAGTTTTGACAGCTGTTTCCCAGATTCTCTTACTCTTGAGGATGGAGATTTAGTGCAGTTTGTGCAGGAAGGAGAGAATGGTCAATGGTAAGTATGGCAGAAAGACAGAACTGGACAGGTAGAACAGCCATAACCTCCTGGAAAAGATGGAAAATATTCAGAATAATGTCAAAATCTCTTCAAAATCAATCCAAATCCACTCACCCCATTGATCACAACATGAAAGAGGCAGTGGGAGGCATGAACACACAAGGCAGCTTTGGTTAATTCCATCTGGGTGGCTTTCATCCCAAATGCCTATGACATGAGGTTTAAGGGGACAAGTTTATGTAAAGGAAATGGATGGGAATTGTTGGGCTTTTGACACCAGAAGGACATCTGTCAAAGGCAGCACCCTCCTGTAGGATACATCAGTGAAAACCCCACACCTTCCACTGAGAGCACTTTTAGCCCCACATGTTTAAATCTGTGATTGACAAAGAGGAGTGAGTCTGGCCCCCTGAGCTCACATAAGTTTTGCTGTGTTCATTTTCTCTTGCTGCCAAGTGAGTGTTAGGAACAGACCTGCCTGGACATCTGAATTCTCCCTTCACAAGCAGGAGAGAGAAGTGGTGTCCCTCAGGAGTCTGTGCTGGGGCCAGTTCTGTTCAGTATTTTTATTGACATGGATGAGGGTATTGAGTCTTTCATTAGTAAATCTGCAGATGACACTGAGCTGGGAGCATGTGTTGATCTATTGGAAGGTAGGAGGGCTCTGCAGAGAGACCTGAATGGTTGGATGGATGGGTATAGTCCAACAAGGTGAAGTTTACTAAGTCCAAGTGCCAAGTCCTGCATTTTGGCCACAACAACCCCCTGCAACATTATGGGCTGGAGATGGTGTGGCTGGACAGTGCCCAGGCAGAAAGGGACCTGGGGGTACGGGTCAACAGCTGGCTGAACATGAGCCAGCACTGTGCCATGGTGGCCAAGAAGGCCAGTGGCCCCTGACCTGGATCAGGAATGCTGTGACCAGCAGGAGCAGGGAGGTCATTCTTCCTCTGTACTGGGCACTGGTGAGGCCACACCTTGAGTGCTGTGTCCAGTTCTGTCCCCTCAGTTTAGGAAGGACATTGAGACACTTGAGTCTGTCCAGAGGAGGTGACAAGGCTGGTGAGGGGCTTGGAACACAAACCCTGTGAGGAATGACTGAGGGAGCTGCGGTCGTTCAGCCTGGAGGAAAGGAGACTCAGGGGTGACTTTATCTCTCTCTACAACTCCCTGAAAGGTGGCTGTGCTCAGGTGGGGTTGGTCTCGTTCTCCAAGCAGCACTGACAGAATGAGAGAACACAGTCTTAAGCTGTGCCAAGGGAAATATAGGATGGATATTACGAAAATTTTTTTTACAGAAAGGGTGATCAAGTACTGGAATGATCTGCCTGGGGAGGTGGTGGAGTCACCATCCTTGTATGCACATGAAAAAAGACTGGATGTGGCACTCAGTGCCATGGTTTAGTTGAGGTGTTAGGGCATGGGCTGGACTCGATGATTTTGAAGGTCTCTTCCAACCTAGTGATTTTGTGATTCTGTATGGGTACCTGTTGGACTGCCCTGGGTCCTCTGCCTTCTTCCTTAGTTTAGAAAATAATAGCCCAACATGCACTTCTAGGAAACACAACCCAGGAAATGGCAATGTGGGAAAATTCACTGACTGTTCTCTGAGTTTCAGGTTAGTGAAGAAACTGGTGTCTGAGAAAAGCGACTGGGTTCCCTCCAGTATATTGCAGCCAGCAGAGGGGGACAGTAACAACATAATTAAGAGCAGCAATGCAGGTAATAGAGAAAATGTGTTATTGGCTTGGTGTTTTTTTTCTCCATACTGAAAAACGATGCAATAGTAAAAAAAAAAAGTGATAAAAAGTGCACTTTCTGTATTAAAGTGCTCACCTGAGTGCAAGTCTGTGCTGCAGTTTCTGGCGACATGGCTGAGCTAACCTGAAATTTGGTGCCTGGGTGTCAGAGCTAGTCATGCACAGCAGCTTTCTTTGGCCTGATTTAATTGTTTTCTCCTTTCTGAGCAGAACTTGAGTCTCCCATCCAACTTCTATGGCTGTCAGTACTGGCTGCTTTACAGCAAGCCCAGGAGTCTTATACACAGGGTGTGCCTGCAGGACAGCTTTGATCCTGGCATGGTTAATCTTTGGATGTAGACCAGCATCAGGGCTGTGCTTCTGGCACAGGTTTGAAAACATAAAAATTTAATGAACCATTACTGCCTTCATCATATTACACAGCTGGCTCCAAAAGCTGCAGGAAGGGCTGCTCTGGCAAGATTTCAGCCAAATCAGCACTAAAAGCCAAACATTCTCAGCTTTGGTTCTGACCTAACACCCAAACAAGTTACACTGGAAAAGCTGTACCTGAGCAACTCTGCAGATCAAAGGTTTACACTTCTAGACCAATATTTTTCCATACTTAAATATAATTTACCAAAATGTGTCCTGCTTTTCTTCTGATAGCAGAATAAAGCAAAATCTGGCACAGCCATTCCCTGGAGATCTGTGCTGGAGAGCTACCAGCACTTTATTATAAGTTACTGATCTCTTTGGATTTTTTTGGTCATTTTGTTAAAGTGAAGGAAATCCTTTTTGAACCTCAGGATTCTTTGCTGTGGTGTAAAGGGAGTTTAGTAATTGCTGCTCCTTCACCTCGACAGCAGGCCAGTCCTCTCCTCATCAGCCCAACGATGGCTCTCATTTCACTGGCATGTCCAGTGCTTCCAAAGAAAATCAAAGCCAGGCACACATTACAGTCACACACCAAAGGAGCCTCCCTTGCCTTTTGTGAAGGAATTAGGAGAGCAGTAGAATTGTGATTTCATGTTTTATTTTATTCCAGGCTTTTAACAAAAAATCTCAAGACTGCAGATGGAAAATCCTGTAGAGATATTGTAGTGACAATGCCCATGTGCTCCTTTTCAGACACGTACAACGATTCCTGCAGCACAGCTTCAGTAGAGTCAGACACGAAGGAAAGTGAGGTGGCCAAAAGCTTCCCAGCAGAACAGAGGGCTGGCAGCTGAACAGCAGGACCAGCCTTCCTCAGGACCCGTCCACCTGTCTTTATCTTGGGTGGACATTGGATCAAAGTTGCCTTTCTCACAAGCTCTGAGGTTCATAATTCACTAAAATTTTATCAACATGAACAGATGAGAACTGTGCTGTCCACCTGGCAAGCTGGGAAAAACAAACTTGAAAGGAGCATTAAACATCCAGAAAACATCAAACCTACCTTCAGTATTAGAGGAGAAAAATTCTTCTCGCATTGATTATCAAACTGTTTCAGAAGATGTGGCCTAAATTAGGTCGACAGCAGAGCTGAAGAGTTTCTATGCACGCACCTTTTGGCAACTTTGCTTGAGCACCACATCACTGCAGAGGGGCACGTGGTGGTTACGAGTCCTTGCTCCACCCTGGGGTCACCTGGAGGTTTTTCCATTTGCTTGCCTCTGGCTGTGCCTTCCCTGTCCTCCTTAATTCCAGCTGATACGTCATCACAAATGTGCCCTTTTTGATCAACACCAAAAACACCCCACCTGAGGGTGGCTGTGGATGGGAGACTCCTGGCTGGGACCATCAGAGGGGCTCTGTGCAGCAGTGGGGGGACTCCTCTGCGGGAGGGTCCTGCTGCACACAGCATTCCACACCTGGAACGTGGCAGCTCCTGGCTGGGAGGTGCAGGGCTGAGCAGGGAAGTAAAGACATGTAATAGCTACTGTGACAAAGAACACTTTGAACTCTTTTTACAGTCTAAGTCGTTCCTCTGCCCCCTCTACAGTCTCTGGTTTCTGGATCACAACCCTTTGCATTTGGTGCCGAAAATTCAGTTGAATGCCATTTACTGTCACACTTTTAAGTAGACTGCATGCTTTCCTTGTGTGCTGGGCTATGAGTAGATACATTTCACCCCCCATTTGGAATATACTTAAGCATTGCAAATAGGCAGTGAGCATTAGATGAGTGGATAAAGTGTTGTTTGTTAAATACTTCTTTCCAGGCCGTTTGATGAAAGGACTGTACCAAATCTCTGCCACATAAGGATGTAATGTATAATATAAAGTGATTGCAGATGTTATGATTCCTACACAAGCCATTAGCTCATTTAGAGCAGCTGTTAAGGCATGAAGGCATTTTGATGGTAATTGGGTCTTAGGTCCCACAAAAGCTGCTAGTACTTTAGTAAAGATAAATATTGACTAAGGGTTGCAAACAGGCAAAGATCAGTCTGGTAAAAATGAGCCCAGAAGAAGCTCAAGAGTGAGTGGCTTTCACTCTTAGGGATGTTTTGTTTAACCCTCAGACTAGCGGTGCTTTATGTAAATAACAAAGGGCACTAAAAGCACTAGAAATGGAGATGAAGCAAAACCAAAACCCACTCTTTACTAATTGATCCTCTGAGCAAAGCAGTGTGTGTATCATTTCTGCTCTCACCTTCACAGGGACTCGAATGTTTTCCTTTGTGCCTCAGTGGAGGCTGGCGTTGCAAGTACCTTAGTGTGTGAGTCAGGATAAGCAGAGTCCTGTTTGAGAAAAAGCCTTGGAGTAGGTAAAGGCTTAGTCAGATTTTTTTTGCCTGTGAAGACTTATTGCTTGATTATAAGTTGCACTGTGGTGATTGATTCCCATGGCTCTTCTAACTCTCCATATCTAAACTCTGTGATTTTTGACATTTTCTGTTCATGACTAAAGGACCTTTCTGGAAGCTATTTCTGTCCTACAGAGGTAGGGGTTTGCCTGTTTGTGTTGGTCATATACCTCAAAAATGACATGCAGGCTCTCAGGAACATGAATCCTCTTGGTCTACTGTGGTTATCAGCATCTTGCAGGAAAAATTTATTCAATTCAATCCTCTAAGGAAATACACAGTGATGTTTTCTTATAGTGCAATTACTTTCTCCTCTCTCTAAAACAAATTCATCCTGGTTTCTCTATTCCTTTCAGTAATTTTTGCACAGAAAGAGTTCTGCTGTCTACCCCTGCCCTAAGCATAGGAGAGGGAAGGGCTAGGCAGCTTTGATTGCACATTAGTGAGTATAGTAAGCTTTTGTGTGTGGGAGAGAGAGATGGGGGAGGATTATCCTGGGTGTGTGAAACTGCCAAAATGAAAATTTGTGACATTACTGATGGATGGAAAGACAAAAAACCTGTGCTTTGGAGTTTTGAGGAATCTCATTCTGATTGTGAAATGGCAAAGAGAAGTGTCTGAACTGAAGATGAGAAGTCAGGTATTGTCAGTCCATACCTCTGCATGAGCAGGGTGACAGTGTGCTGATCCTACATCCCTTGGTACCCTGGCACCTTCCTGTAAAATGGAAGCTATTGAATTTCCCATTAAATACTAAATTTTACCATGTATACAAATTTAGGGACCCTTCAGGGAAAAGTAAAGCATTTCACCCCATATGCCTCAATGTGCCCTCCAAGAGTGCCACTGGTGGGATCCTGTGGAGCAGTCTAGAGCTGGAGCAGGGAAGGGGTTACTGAGGAAAAGGGTCCTCTCCCAGCTCCAGACCATCAGTCACGGCAACTGCAAAGGTAGGGGCTGGATTATTGCATTCTCCTCCCTACTTCGCTTTTGAAAACCTTTCCCCCTCCAAAAAAAGTCTCATGTTTTATCCTGCTAGACCAAAGTTTGAGTGTGTGCTGCTCCATGGATGCCCTGGGGATGACAGGTCCCTCTGTGCCATGGCTGTGCAGCAGGGGCACAGCACTCAGCTCACTGTGCCACAGCTCCTCGGGCACACTGAGCCTGAGCAGGGAGCTCCCAACCATGAATTGTCTTTAACCTCCCTGCTGTGCCAGGTGCCTGTTTCTGCCTCCATGTTCCCAACCCAGGGCCCAGGGCAGCCCTGGCAGGGTGTCCTGGGCAGTGACAGAGCCCTTTGGTTCAAGAGTCAGTGAGACACGGCCCCTGCAGTGCTGGCTTTGGGAAAGAATGAGTTCAGTGACAGACCAGGCTGCTGACAAATCCTACAGCAGCCCACAAAGGAATAAACTTCTGGCTCTGCTGATCAGACAAAATGAGGTTTGATGACTTTTGGAGTTCTAAAAATAGTATGCAGAATAGCATTTTAATTAGTGTCTTTCTGTCAAGCAAGGTGATAATTAAGGGAATGACTCTTCATGTACAGTCTAGAAGATGATTTGGTAAAGCCCAGCAAGACTAATGTGTATGTTAGGGTATGCTTATGCTGTCTGCAGGTCTTTGACACCATCCCTTTCAGGTAAATGGACCTAAATATCATAGTTTTCAAATAAGGATTTCATTTCAGTGTTGTTTGGAGATGCTATAGTGACCACTTAGAAGTCATTTAAAAGCAATGGTTGTGACTAAGTTTTGGCTGTAGAAGACACCAGATCCCAGGTAAATCCATGCTGCAGCAGCCCTTGCTGCTGGCCCCATGCCTGGCTGTGTTTCCTGGGCTGGGCTGGTCACACCTGCCTTCCAGGCTGAGGGTTTGCCTGGGCTCTCCTCCCTCTGCTCTGCTCCTCTTCTGCAGAACTTCAGAAACTTCACATCCTCAAAACTGCTCACTCAGGTGGAGTGGGCTGCACCCCAATTCTGGCACCAATGGCAAAGAGAAGACAGGCAGTTGCATGACACATGAGTCTTGTTTTTAGTAAACCAGGCTAAAATAGAATCAGGCCTGATCCTCTCCTCTCACCTGGAACCCCACCAGGTGGAGAACCAGACCAGTGGTCGTTGTCTTGAACACAAACAGCTGCAGCCAAACAATATCTGAGCTCTGGCTTTTCTCGCCAGTGACAGCAAAGCTCTGTGTGTGTCTTTTGTTCTGGTCGTGTGTGTGATGAGAAGCCATTTTATTATTTATGATTTTCTTAGAGTCTTGATATTTCAAACAGGATTGGGTATGAGAAAGGCCATGTGCTTCCTTTCCAAAAATACTCAAAGACTTCAAATATATATATGATTAGAAATATATAAATATAATAAGAAAAAAAAGATCCAAAATGTGTATTTCTTCTTGCAGCTGGACTGAAATAGCTGCTAAGGTTTCTTCTCCCCAGCTGAGAATTGGTACAGTTTGTTTTTCTTACATGATTTCCATGGTGTTGATAATGATGTATTTGTATATTGTGACTGATGAGAGATAATCATACAGGGAAAGAGTACAGAATTATCTGTCCTTTTTTCCAGTCAAGAAAGAATGTATGAATTTATTACAAGAAAAAAAGTGTGCAAATGAACTTCCTGTAATTAGGCCATTCTGACCTGTGTAGAACCACACTTCGTTTGAAATTTATAAAAATTATAACTAGTACAAAACCCTGTGGTTGATGTCTCTATATGAAGCAACAAGTAAAATGAGATTTTTTTTCTATTTGGAATTAATGAATTATCAGTAAAGGCACATTATCAGAGCTGAAAAAAATGCACATATTTGTCCAATATAAGTTTAATTTGTCCAACACACATGCCAAAAGGCAGAGTAGGGATTTTTTTTCCTTTACCCATCTCCCTTAGTCATGTTCTGAATTACTAAGACTCTTAGCAGAGTGCAAATATTCACACAGACAGCTCAGATGGAGTCATAGATGACTTTGCAATAGTTATTCCTGAGATATCTGCATGCCTTTGGCTACCAGTGTTCATTAGGGAGTGCTAATTGACCCAAATACAAGCTATGGATCATGTAGAAAGGTAAGCAGGTAAAAATGAGAATGTAGAAACACAGCAGGATAAACTGGAACAAATTTCAGCAGTATCCAGATTTCTGCGGGCAAACTTCACCTCACCTGACATTTCAAGTTCTTAGTGTCACCATGTTCCTGCAGTGAGTATTGGTATGAGGAAAAGAAGAATTAGGAGGAGGCCAGATGCCAGCGTGAGGGTTGCTTTGTTCTCTGCCCCAAGCAGCCCCTGGGGAATGCCCGGGGCAGGGAATGCCCAGGGCAGGGAATGTCCGGGGCAGGGAATGCCCGGGGCAGGGAATTCCCGGGGCAGGAGTGAGCGATGCTCTCTGCGCACATCCCGACCCGCAGCCGGCACTGCCCTCGCAGCTCCTGCCCCGGCCCGGGGAGCTGAGCAGGAGCCCCTGGTGTGACAGGGTGCTGAGATGTGACCCCAGCCCATCCACTTTGGGCTGGGAGCAGCAAAGAATGGTCCCCAGCTGGGCTCTGATCAGCCCTGTCCTACTGTCAGCACCTGCTCTGCGGAGATGGTCACACCTCTCCCTTCTGTGCCTTAACATAAAAGATGGAGTTTGGTCTTAAATGCAGTATTTTCTAAAGAACACAGGGGAGGCACTGATTTACAGGCTGTAACCCTCTGCTGGGGCACTTCGCACAGGTTATCAGAGGGGGAGGGAGATGCACGAAGCTCTCCCTGCCTTGCAGAGCCCCAGGTCTCCTCCCAGTCAGCCCAGCAGTCATTTCTCTTTTCACTTTCTTTCCTAACCATCATTTATTCCCTTCTGCGTGAGTTTACAGACGAGAGGCATCGGTCTCCTCCTCTCCTCCACCTCCTTCCCAGCCATGTGACTGAGCACTCCCTGCATCAAGGGAAAGTTTTCAGCCCGCAGGAAAGCTCGGTTTCCTCGCTCCCCCGGGAGAAGCAGCAGCTCCGACACCGCAGCGTGCTGGCCATGGGGAGGAGCGCGGGGCAGCTCATCTCGCTGACCCTCGCCTGTGGTGAGTAACAGCATCATTTCTACCCGAAAAACGGGACATTATGCTAGTTTTCTTTCCTTGCAGTCAGGACAGCACCCAACAGACTCAAAACTTCGGACAGTTTTGTTGCTAACACTAAGGGTGCTTTCAGTAAAGTCCTACTGCTAAGAAATAGCCACAACTGCTGTTAATTGCAGCTGGTATACACTTCGATGTTTTCCTCTGTCGTTTCCCTTGAACTCTGTGGTGGCATAAACTCTGTGTGAAGGAGTCAGTTCAAAGCCATGTTAGAAGCAGACTTTTTTGGCTTTGTTTTTCTTAATTAAAAATAATTTTCACACCTGCATAGCTAACTGAAAATCCTGAGTGAGACAAGCAGGAAAAAAAAGCAACTAAGGATGTGTTGCTCGAGTCATTAATTTATCTGCACTGCAAGATGCAGAGCAGGATCAGGAAAACAGGAGTGAGGCAAGGGCTTGGAAAAGATGGGCTGGGGCTTCTCTCAATGACAAACCCCACAAGAGTCACCATTTGATCTTTAATGCTGCTCTGTGAAAATATGGGGAGCCATACATATGAGGGAAATCTCCCAGTGCTTTGAGTCACTGCTCAACACCTGCAGCAGTACCAAATTTGCCTGATGAAGAGAGACAAAATGTGATTTAATCTGTGTAATGGCCAAGCGTTTGAGCTCACTGTTGGGTGCATTTTGCCATTGGCACATGGGGATCACACAAAGAACAATCCCTGTTCCCCTCCCAGTCCATGAGCAGAGAAAGTGCCCAGGGTCTCGACCACGAGCTGTTCCTGCTCTATATCTGTGCTTTCCCATGCCTGCTTCATACACAACGTCTGCTGAAGTATCCTCAAAACATACAAATGAAAGAGAGAGAAAGATCAGATTGAGAAGCAACAATAATAATTCAGTCGTCAGCAATCACTTTTGACCAGAAAGAACTTGTTTCCTCTGTTCTTAACCCATTTTTGATATTTTCTTTAATGACGTTTTATTAATGTCACAAAGTCAAGTCTTTCTATGCAGACAGGAAATGAAACATAATTAGTGCAGAGAAAACCCACTGGCTGAACAGATGAGTGTGGTTAGATGAAAAAGGAAAAAAATTCTCAGTAAGAGTTTCTATCACACACCCCAGTACAGGCTGAGAAATGGCACAGGCAAGCCGTGGCACTGTAACACCTCTCTGGTAGTCACCCAGTGAGCAAGAGCCATGGGTCATTCCAAAGACATTTCTGGCTTTACCCCTCAGGTGACCCTGTCTGGCTGAATAATGAAAAATAATTGGGTTGAAATGACCTTTTGAGGAGTTTTATTTAAAACTATGGGTGGCATTCTAATGGCACTTCAATAATATTTCTTTCTACATGTGTGTTACCTGGTCAATAATCAAAACTAATCTGTGAACTGAAAACTAAGACCTACAGACAATTTAGGACTTGTATAAATTTAAATATGGGTTGTTTCACAGTCTTAGAAGGGAAGAAAGAGTGAAAATTGCAACTTCTTCTTTCTTGTTTTTATCATGCTGATACACTCAGATGCAGCTACCCATAACTGGTGCATGGCAACTGCTCTGGCTTTCCCCTGGCCCCACAGAAGGACATCAGTCATCTGATTAACAGCCCTGCACCAGCTGGGGTAAAGCATAAGGGAAAGACAGAAAATGAACTAAAGTATTATATGAATTATGCATTTTTAGGTTCATTTTGAGAAAAATCACAATATTTGTGGAGGTTTTTCGACTGTCTCAAGTTGCACTTTGATGGTAACACCTAAAGTGGCAGTCAGGTGTGTTCTGCACAGTTCAGAGTGAAACCCAGGCAATTTTAGGAGTATGGAGTATTTACATCTATATTTCTGCTCTTCTCCAGCATAGCCATTTTCAAGGGAAAATTGTGGTAAGGGTTCAGATCTGTGCATCTGCTCTTGTTTCTTTGATTTTTTATCTTAAATTTGATCCAAAACTCAGTAAGTTTTATTATTCTTATGTTGGAGTCAGATTAGATTATATGTATCAAAAAAGGGCTAGATTTTGTGAATTTAGCTATTATTGAAGATCTCTGTTCATGATGAGTGACAATAAATAAATGAATGCATGGAAGAACTTGTGAGATTTTAGCCGTTTTCACTCTAAATATGCCTCTGGAATTAAGCTGTCCTAAAATCCTAATCTCAGCAGCCTGCCTGCCATCAACTTTGACACTGATTCATGAGAAATTTCTTTGAAAGAACCAGTGCACAGTGAACACGGACATGTGGAGGCATTCTCTGTGGAGTTGTACTGCTGGGAATATGAACTATCTCGGACTTTTGGGTCCCTTCTGTCTCCAAATTGGTGAATTTATCTCTGTCCTCCCACTAATTTAGGCAGTAAAGCATTTAACAACACCTATATCTTTATGGACATAAAATAATTCACGTACATCAGTGATTTATTTCTTTAACTTGACCTTGAGTCTTGTTGCATACTCACAAAGACTGAAGCAGAAAAGTTGTGACATTCAAATATTCTACAATGTACTTTCCCACTTTTTGTTCACTTCTGTATTTATATTTAGGAGACAGATTTTTTTTTTCCACTTCTGCAAGGGACATGTTTCTGTAAATGTTATTAGGTGGAAGCATAATTTTGGTGCTGTAATTATTTTCTGATGTGGTCCAAAATGCTCCTGGTGCTGCACCCTGGTTTTTTTTCCTCCTTTCTGAAAGCCCATTACTAAGAGGGATCGTCCTTCTTTGGGTTCTTCCTGGAGGAAAAACTCCAGGGTTCAAGCTGACATGGCTACAACAAAACCATAAATAAATACCTGGATTTTCCCTGCTCCCAGACTAGTTTCCCAGACGTTGTGAATCACTGTAAGACCATTGCACTGCCTCACTTCCTTCACACACACAGACACATCCCCTTTCCCTATACTTTGTTGGTAAAAACCAACAACCCCTTTGGCTGCTACACCCACTTCATCTTCCTTAGACCTCGACAATTTGCTTCCAGCAAATCCTGCTGAACTACAGGAATTCCCTGCAGGGAATTCTTGTGCTGCCTGGGGATTGTGCGAGGTCTGGTTCCTCAGTGTGTGGAGAGCTGGGAGCCAGTGTTCTCCCCTGGAACGGGAATATGCAGAGGTCTGAAACTTGGGGGAGTGGTGCCTAGCTGTGGATAGTCCTACAGGGTGTCTGCTTTCACTCTTCTATCATGACTGGAGCCAAATGAAGAGTGAAATTGTATCACCCATTTGATAACAAAACCAGTGCAGGTATGTTACTGTAAATGTAAAGGTTTCTAGACTACTGACTTTAGTTTCTTTGCAGCATTTTCCTCCTGTTTTCCTGAAGTGGCCCTGGGGGTCGAACTGTCTTCAGAAACCACATCCTTCCACCAAACGGCTACTTCTGCTCAGCCACTTTCCCTTTATCAATCTTCACCCCATCAAAGCACCACAGTTCCTTTTAACAGCACAGGTCCTGTTCAAACGACACCCATGAGCCACAGAACAACTGAGCAGACAACAGAGCAGCTCCAGGCAGCGTCAGCTCCAGGCCAGCCCACGGCAGCCCGGGCAGGAGCAGGCACGGAATCCACGACACCCACAGACAGCCCCAGCACAGCCACGGCCCCAGCAATGCCCTCGGGTAGAGCAGCAGAGAGGAACACAACCACCCCCTCTGTGTCCTCCACCAGGGGACCAGGTGTGACCACGGGAGCTCCAGCAGTGGCCACCAACACGTCCCTGAAGAACGAGACAGCGACTACCCCGGGCAGCGGCACTGCCTCTGCAGCCAGCAGCACGCACTCACGGACACAAACAACAGCCACGGCCAACAGCACAGCCACCCACACAGGGACACACACAGCCCCCACGTCCCCTGCCAGCACAGTGAGACCCCCTCCCACCCCACAGCCCTCTGCCATCCCCACTGGCACCTACACCCTTTTTGATGGGAACAGGACCTGCGTCAAAGCTGTCATGGGTCTGCAGCTGATGGCTCGAAATACAGAACAGGTGAGAGCTCAGGGAGCTGAGCTTTGTACTGACTTCATTCATTAGCTGGAGTTTATTCGTCCTCTTTCCAAGCCATTTTCAGAATTAGCTTCTATGATCAAAATAAGTGGTTTGCTGCCAGTCTAAGGCCCCTCATGTGCCACAACATCCCAGCTGCTGTACTTTGGCCTGTGTGACGATGATGCCAAGAGGGTGTAAAAGTGCTTTCTTACTTCAGTGATATTTGTGTGGGAGCAATGCTGGGGCAGGAGATCAGCCTGCAGGGTTATTTGTGCTTCCCAGAATGGGAGATTGGCTAAAATCTGAACTGACTTCAGGTAAGAGCTTGACCTTGTGAGTTGCAACAAAAGCAAGCAATTTCCTCTTCACAGACCTGGATTTTGAGGTGGATTGTCCTGATGCTGATGCATGGGCATTTTAGGATCACAGAAACTCCTGAAGAGCTGGTTGTCTCTCCTAGAAGTGATCCACTGAGAATGATTCAGCAAAAGATGTCATACAACCTGAAATGGCACTTGTGTTCCTCAGGCTTAAGGTTTTGTAGCCTCCATTAATACAACACATGGCTGGTTCATTCACCACACAGAGCCTGTCTGGGGGCAAAAAAAGGGCGAATCTCTGCATGTTTAAAAGTTATTAAATCTCTGCATGTTTGTTTTTAAGTTTACCCCTCCTCTTCATCAGCAGCCCTGCAATGTCTCTTCTCTCTACAGGAGCAGATGGAATATATGACTGTCAACCCCAATGTGACAAAGATATCTGGAAGCTGTGGGATGGTGCAGTCTCAGCTGAACTTAACTTTTAGTGGAGGATTTGTAGACATCACCTTTGTAAAGGTAATTGCTGCATTTAAAGGGAAGGAGTGTTTAGGCTTGGGAAGCAAGAATTTAGGCTGCCTTTGATCAGGCTTGAGCAGTGGGAAAAGGCATTTTTTCTATCTCTGTGCTTGTTTTCCATCTGTATATAAGGCATGGTTACTCCTGTTCTTCCCAAAGAAGTAGAACCACAGAACTATGGTTTAATTAATTCAGGTTGGAAAATACCTCTGGAGGCTGCCTGGTGCAACACTGTGCTTGCAGTACAACTGACTTCAGTGTTAAATCAGGTCTGTTTGAACTTTCAATTTGGAAGTGAAGGGTAAGCACAGTACTCTGCCATCCTCTGACAGAAAGTGCCAGATAGCAGTGTTAAAGCTGCCCATCAAGCAACACAAAGTCTAGGAATAGCCAAGCAAAATCTGACTCTCTTTTTTACATAGGTAAAAGTCTCATGGGAGGGAAGGTCAGGTCTGCTATTTGCATTGGAGTGGTGCAGAGGGAAAGGGCTTGGGACTGGAGTCCTTGTGCAGGAACAATGTGTGCTGAGAGCTCTGACTCACACTGTCAAGTTGCTCTCAGCCATTTGCTTCCCCCAAAAGCCAGCTGGGGTTGTCAAATTCAAAGGACAGCCTGTGCAATTTTAAGTGCCCAGGAGTCATGACACATCCACAGCTGAAGGAGTCTAATTTCATCTAATTTTTGAGTGGAAAATGCCAAACTAATGAACTGCAACAACAAAATTGTTGATAAGTGGTCTTAAAATGCACCACACCAGGAAGACCTATAAACACACACAGAAACTTGGCCAAAATGAGAGATCTTGCTTACACAGTGGGAAACTGAGCTTTGTTTTTGACTCTATATCTGTTAATTCCATGTTCCCCACTGGGGCCACATCACATGTAGGTGTGGCTGTAAAACAAGCTACCAAGAGTGCTGCAGCTTTTATAAGCGGGAGAAAATCCCTGAGTGCAGCCATCCTCTTGCTAACTTGGGCTTTTCCACATTTTGAGAGACAGCACAATTTATCTAAAAGCTGAAAGGGCTGGGTGATGATGCCAGCAGAGGTAAAACAGAACTAACACTGTGTATAAAGTCATTAATGGGCAGGGAGGAATGGGCAGGAACATAGCATGGGTTGGATCCCATCAAACTCTGGCAGGTGTAATGAACATCAAGACCATGCCCTGGAGTTCCACAGCAGCTGAGAGCTGTATCTGGCCATCACTGCTGATCTGTGTCCTTCAATTAATCAAGCTAACGTGTCAGTCTTGCAACCTGGTTCCAAGCTCAAATTTGAGACAATTAAGAAAACTACAACTGGTTAATCAGTCATTTTCATAGAAAGTCCAAGAGGGAACAGCAAATTATATCCTACATGTGTCATTTATTCTTGAGCGGAGAAAATATTTCGATTAGCAGTCATCTTTATTTTAGTTTATGGCAAAAAGTTTTCTAAGAGCTACAGAGGAAAAGTAAGGTGAAAAATGAAGGAGCTCTTTCAAAACAAAGGATCGATTCAGACTCTGAGTGTTTGCTTTAAATGTGTGTTTCCTGCAACAAGAGGAGCATTCTTGCTGTAACAAGAATCCTTGGAGAAAGGCTGGGGATTCAAGCACCCACAAAAGCCCCAGGCTGCAGCAGTGCTAAGGAGAGTGATGTGAACCTTTAGGAGGTGCTTGACCTGTCTTGCCCTGAAAAAGGTGGTTTTTGGCACAGCATTAGACAGTGCACCCTCCACTTAAAGATAAGCCTCAAGAGCATAGCAGGGCTCAACTTGGACTGCTTTGAAATTCAAGTTAATAAGAAAACAGTTTGCTGCTGGCTTTTTGTGTTTGGTCCCCACAGCCTCTCTGGGTGCTTTGAAGCAGGAGGCTCCAGCAGTGGCACTTGTGGCTGTTCCTGATGGGAGAGGAGCTGACTCAGGCCCCGGGGCTGGGGTGGTAGAGGAGAGGGGCTGCTTCAGTGCTCACCACTCCCACGGCCTCTGCAAAGGGCTTGAAAAAAGGAAGTTGTGTAACCAACCCACAAGATGTGAAGTAGGACCAGGTGTTTTCCCCAAGAAAAGTTTTTAACTGCGGCCAAACAGAAAAAAGCACTGCCACCCAAAAATGGCCATGCTCCACATAATTACGTCTCTCAGTCGGAATAATGCTGAAAAATTTTTCTCTGGTGTATTTCTTTCTTCAGTTTTCCCTCTCCATCCTACCAGTTTTTAACTGGCAGCACAGGAGACATTAATGTCTACTGTCATTTATCCACCAGCTGCACTCACCAGTCCCTGTGTGCTCACAGCAGGAATTAAATTGGGTAGAAGGGCTGCTGCATGAGGCATCACATTTTACTCCAACACTGCTACCAGGGGGAAGTTCCCAGGGCTGGCTCTCACCCTGTGACACTCCAGGGGAGGGCAGCGTCCAGGTTGCACCAGGGCTTCAGGGCATATGCCACCAGGACACTCGGCAGGAAGTTTTGTTCCTTGCTGTAGTACCAGCGGCTTGCCATGTCAGCAGTCGTCCTACTTTTGGTTATCACAAGTATCCCATGAGTGCCCAGCTTGAGCAGTTTGAGTAAAATGACACCAGCATGGTCCCATTTCACTGAACTGAACTGAAGTGGTGATGCAGCTGAGATTGGGAAAAGAAAAGTACATCCAAGAGAGTTGATTCTTGGGTCTCAAAGCTGATGCTTTACAAAGTGTTTCTTTGGGAAATTCTTTATGACCATTTTGCAGAGGTAAGCTGTGTTTCTTTCCCCTGCAAATATATGTATGTATTATGAATAAAGATACATCTTCTTTTGCAGCAAGCTCCAAGTTACTCTGTCACTAAAATTGAGAGCAGAATGCAGTTATCTACCGAAGGTCAGTGATTTTACCCTGTCTTAATTTCATATCAAACTGTGCTGGGTATGGGATAAGCTTTCAGGTCTTTAAAACACTTTTGGATTTTGCAAATATGTGTTTTATCAAGCTTTCAATGTGTCATTCACCTAAATCTTATGGTATAAAAATGGAAGAGAAGAGACCTGGCTGCAGTTACGTCACTACTATCACATTTTCTTTTTGATTTCAAAAGCTTTCCCTGCCCCACTCTTTCAGAATAGAGATTACTTCAAACCTTGCCTGCTCCTGTGAGAATTCTAACCCCCCTCTTGCAGACTCAATTTGTTAAACTGTGATTTGAAGAAGCATCTGAAATTTTAGCCGCTTTTTCAGACCTAAGCTCAGCTGAGTTGTCCATTGATAGTTAAAGCACTCATTTAAACATGTAAGAAGAAAAAATGATAGTTTATGGAGAAAATGTCCATGCTTTAGTCACCTCTGGGACCATTCTACCTCAGAAAGATATTGGTTCCAATGGAGTCAGTGTGGATTCTCATCTGTCTCTCTCTGGTCTCCAGGTATGTTTTACTATGCAGCCTTGAATGAGAAGCTGTTCACAACAACGCTGGGGAATTCCTTTAAGTGTGCCAGCAGGCAAACCTTCACCTTGGAGAGGAACTTCCAAATCCTCTTTGTTGATATGCAGCTGCAGGCATTTGACATTGTGGGTAACCAGTTTGGAAAAGGTGAGTAGAAGGATACTTTTCCACCCTTCCCAGATCTACATGTCAGTGTTCTGGTGGCCTGATGGATGTGATCTGCTAAATTGTACCCATATACATCTCACTGCTGAGAGTATTCTGAGTCATTTCCAGCACAGTGCTAATACCTATGGAGGATAGAAAAATATCTTTCCCCTCTGCATTCAGTACCTTCTGTTTCACCTTCTCATTGAAAACGTTCAACTTTGCAGCCACAATTTTCTTCTTCATCCATTTTCTCCTTGAACAAGCAAGAGATGTGTTCACCACCAGTGCACTGACCAAACCCCAGTGTGCAAAGTTCATTTCCAGGTCACTATTCTCAATATAACAAGATTTTAGCTATTTTTAAAGGCTCCTGATACTTACATCTTCCCACAGCTTTAGCAGCAAAACTGCCAGCTAATAAGAGATATTTGTGAATGCAAGATGATATTTTTAGAGCAGCTGTGTCTAGACATGATGAAATGTGCTCCTCCTGAGGAGGAGCACAACTGGCCCACTCCCAGCTTCTGAATTAAACATGATGCTCATCTCTTCAGTTTGCTTTTCTTGGAAAAGTGCCACAAAGAGGCAATCAGGTATCTCAGTAAAAGACAAAGACCAGAGAGGGGGACTCAGTGGGACCTTGTGGTTTCTTTCAAGTTGTCCATCTTCTCATTTCTGTGGCTTCCTCTCAGGGCATTTCCATACAAGAACTCAGGTGCATGGAGGGGCTGACCAGCTCTCCAGCCCTTCAGATGCAGCATAAAACATTGTCTCTTCTGCCACTTGTCTTTCTGTGTGCTTACAAAATATTGCTCCTGTGTTCTTATTTTTGCTTTAGATCTGTCTTTTGACTCAGTTTGTCTGTTTGACCAATTCTTCTTCTGTTAGGTCACCATTTTTGCTACCTTTTCCATTCTAAAAGGAATATAATGAGAAACAACGTTTGGGGCTTTTTAAAGATAAGGCCCTTCTCTACACTGAGAATCCCATCTATGCTCTCATTCTCATGAAGTATTTTCCTGGGAAAACACTGAGTTGGAAGAACTCATGGGATCCATCTGGTCCCCGCATTCCAATTCAAATGTGTACAATGAATGATCTTAGTTATGGGATTAGATATGGCCTCACCTCTAGGAGAGACTCAGCTGAGAAAGATGCTCTCTGTTTCTTCCTCCCTCTCTCCCTCTTAAGTCAAACTAATCTCAGCTAGTCAATACCATATACAAATTTAAATTAGTTTTGCTCCTACTCAAAGAGCTGAGAAAGCAGCTTCCACCTCTGAAATAATTCCCCTGTGGCTATAAAACAGTCATGAAACTGTTGTGTATTGGTTGTGTGTGCAGATTCTGAAAGAAAATCCCCACTGAAGGAATGACTAAACACATCACCAGCCTCCTCCGCTCAAGTGTCTTAAGACTGATAGTTTCACTTCTGTTGTTTCTGATTTGCTTATCTTTAAATGGGGAAGAAAAAGAAAACATTTATGGTCACTGGTTTCAAGTTCCTTACAATGTTTTACAGATTACAGCAGAATTATATCAATAGCTTGATCTGTTTGAGTCTGGAAATCTGTAAAAGGGCCTTCTGTACTTCAGTGTATCAGAAACAATTCCTAGAGTTCATGGAGTTCATTCCTTCATTCCCAATGTTTCATCAAAGCAAAATGGCCAATTCAAACATCTCTGGCTTTTACAGCAATTAGATGCAAATACCTTTCTGCTTATTTAACAGCAGGTTACATTAACCAGAGCTTTTAAAAGGCAGCCTCTAATAGAATGCTCACGCCATTGGCTTTGTGGCATTGCATCACCATCTGGATTAGAGCAGAAGCGGATCAGGCTTTGGGAAGAGCCATGTGGAGGCTCTGGAGCTGTGACATGACGTCATGGATTCCACATGTTCCCTGGGATCATTGCCCACAGACAGTGTAAAATTCCCATGGGGGAAAAGCCCAAGCCAAGTGACAACCTGTGCCAGCACGGTCATGGAATAACAGTCCAGGTTTTTATCTCAGAGTGCTGTTGAGACCTGCCTTGGAGCAGTCACAGGGAGTGAGAGGGACATGGGGTGTTGGATCTCCCTTGTATCCTGGCTATAAACTGGATTTGCTGCTGAGCTGGGATGTACTCTGGGGGTTAGCTGACCACACTGCTCTGCTCAGAGAACAGTTTGCTATGCAGGTGCCACTCACAGCAGCATGACAAAGGTCTGTCTTTCCCTGGAGCCCTAGGAAGGACCATTCCTGTAGATCTGATGGAAGATTTAGGTCTGATCCAGTTCTGAGATAATGCATTAGTGGTCATTCCCAGACACTGCCTCCACTTCCAGGACTACATTGTATTTTGAATTGGAGGCTGACCCTACCATTGTTACTGGGTAAATTTTCCATTTCTATCAGTGACCCACATGGTGCAGTCTCTCCACAGGAAAGCCACCAATTTACCTCAGTCTAGAAGTTCACTTTAAAATAATAAGTTTCTATTTAATCAGAGGATGATTTGAATATTCATTTGGGTAGGAACTGGCTGAGGAAGCCAGGATTTGTCCTCTCTGTAGCTAAGAGGTATGTTTGGAGTGGATCTTTGGATGGTCCTTCAAAGATATGATTTATGCCTGATATCCTCATACATACAACTAAATTGCAAAGGTACTGCTAAAGCAACTCCCTGGACTATGTCCAAGGCTTCTGTCTTCCTCATCTCTGAATGTCCTGAGTTAGCCACCATTATCCACAAATATTCTGAATTAAACAGAGAGAACAATTAGAATTTAATTTTTCTAGAAAACACTGACTTAACAAGGATCCCTACTGCACTAACGATGTGCTGGACTATGGGCTTCTGTCTCTGGCCTGATCCTCTTCACTGGGAAGAAGCAATCAGATATCACACAGGAGCAGTTTTTGACCCTGCAGGATGTCTTGCTCTTTATTTTCAGACTGGCACTTTGTATTGTGATGCTCCCCATCTGTTTTTGGGAAGAAAGCCCCTGCTGTGTGTGTGTGCTGAGTGGTGAAACAATTCCTGCAGATATGAGGGAGAAGAGCCACTCTCTAGGGAAGCAAAGAGCTACTGCAGAAGAGCAGAAGGATGGTTTTCTTGAGATGAGGCTTAGCACAGATAAAAAAATGTAGTAAGTATAGCTCAGGAAAAAGAAAGAAAAAACAGAAGAAAGCAAGGTCTTGAGCACCTCTGGTTTGTATTTGCCAACTTTTCTGGAATATAGATGTACAGTATAGGAGTATGGTGTTCTGCTATAACATTCTCTGATCTCCTTTTCCTTTCAGAAGAAGAATGTTTTCTTGATAGAAATGGCAAAGTAGCTCCCATTGCAGTGTGCCTGAGTATCCTGGGATTGTTTGTCATTGTGTTTGCCACCTTCCTGATCTCCAGGAGGAAGCCACATAGAGGATATGAACGCATCTGAGGTGCCCTTGTGCTTCCAAATGTGTGCAGCAAGCAGGGAAGTCACAGGAGTTTTTGCTTCTGCCTGGCAATTTCCCTGCCCTGAAGCCATATTTTTAAGTGAGATGACACCATGTGTTTACAGCTAATGACTGTTAAGGAAGGAGTTTCTTTAAGGTGGGGAGGAGAGAACTCACACTTACCTTAGGCTTTCTTAGCATCTGATTTAGATGTAGTCGAAAATGAGGAGCCTAAATTCTCTCTGTTATCAACAAAGGAGGTCATTCAGATCACCTAAGCCAGATTCCTAAAAATAGTTTAAAGCAAGCAGTATCACTATTCCCCAGAAAATCCATCATGTTTGTTAATGATGGTGTTTACATTTATCAAAAGATGTAACTTGGACCTTCAGGTGAATAAACCAGAGGTCCACAGCTACAGACAACCCTGCTAAGTGAGAGCTCACTGAAAGCTTTTTTTAGAACACAGTGTGTGCCAAAATCTCAGGGGAAGTGTCAGTGTGACTCTACTCACAACTAAGTTCTCACCAGTCCTACAACACAGTTACATTTCCTAAGTGCCTGGGGTTCTCCCACTAAGCCCTTTACAAAGATACAGTGGTAATTGTGACTCTTACCCTGGAGCTTAATATGTTCCTGGTCTTGTGAGAGCTCAGGAATGCCCCCTGGGCTGTTCAGACATGAGCCTGTCACAGTGACCACACTGAGCCCAGGAAATGTCATCTACTGAGGCAACAGGGTGGTCTCTTAATCCAGGAAGATGCCACACTCACTGGAAATGCCTGGGATTAAGTGACCACCACTGGGGCACCTGCACGAGGTCCATGAGAAATGGAAATCCACTGATGCTGTATGGTCAAGGCTTCTGTGGGAAATAAAAGCTTGCACAGGCCTTGGACAAACTCTGCTCAAAAAGTAAGTGCTCCCCAGTGTGCTCACAGCTGAGCAGCTGGATTTTCATATGGAAATCATTTGCTTTAAAGCACACTGATACACTCTATCGTCTATTTCCTGTTAAACCAATGATGAAGGCGTGAGAATAGTAATTGCTTTTGAAATTTAAGTCCAACTTGTGTTCTTTATTGTAAGAAGGAAAAGCTCCTTGTCACAAAAGATTTACATGTGCAGAAATGTGCACATACACACACATACACATGTACATATGCCACACAATCTGCTCACTGAAGCAAATGACATCAAGATGATAAGAAATTATGTACAAACACATTTGCAAAAGAGAAAATAATATTCAATAAAAGCACACTTCCTCCAAGGAGGTAGGCTAATGGATTAAATTTTACTAATAAAAATTTAGCCTGGAAAAGGACTGTGGAATGGCACTCATTTAACAAAAGAAAGACTGAAGTCATATGCAAAAATGCCTTGACAGTTTAATCTGTATCTAAACAAAATGGAAATGCTGGGGGCTAATTTAATTTTGATGCATAATGGCCTGAATCCTGCACAGTTATTAATGGTGGTAGAACCTCACTGGATTTTCACTGAATAAAATTGATGGTTATGTCTTGTCAGATATTCCCTTAGGTATTTTTAAAATAGTTTTGATATTTTACTAGTATTTCACCATTGCAAGTTTACTTACTTAAATGAAGAAAGAAAATAAATTCTTCCATTCCATTAATTAATTAGACATGTTGGTCTGTGTGAAGCAGGAAACATGGCCATATTGCTCTATAATCAGTATAATACGTAGCTGTGGAAGTAATTAACATTCTCTAGAAATGTTCCCTTTGAGACTGAATGAACCAATAAATGAGAAGGATAAAGACAATTTTGAAGCACTTTTACACTTGGAGAAATATCAGAACCAGCTGTGAGCACGGGAACAGCTGAATACATTTATAAGGTAAAATAGCACAAGAAATAGAATACCAGACTCTCAAGCCTTGAATACAGACACTGTGATTTGGACTGTATTCAGTTGAATACTCAAATTGGAATGTAAGTATTTCAATTATTCTTTTGCAAAGGGCTCCAGCACTGTTCATAATGCTTAGTGAGCTTTATCAAGCTCATTTTCCCTTCCTCCTTCTCTCCTTAGCAGACAAGCAGCCAGTGGACTGTTTTGGCCTAATAAGATCCCTCTAATTCTCAGGGTTACTTAATACTATGAATCTGTTGTTTAGAAAGCAAACTTTTATACTCAGTTAAAGCATTCATCTTTTTTTAAAAAATGAGATGCCTATGAGGAAAGGTAAATGGATGAAGAGCTTCCATTTGAAAATGAGCCTGTGCCTGCAGTAGCAATGCCATTGTACCAGTCTGCTATGTGTGGACAACAAAAACTGCCAAAAAAAGCTCAGCATGTGGTCTGGCCCTAAGCTGTTCTGTCCAGGGATCAATAGACATCTTTCCCTTGTCAAAGATGAGTTCCATTTCACATGTTCTTTGGATTGCTGGATTGTGTGATCTATGTTATTTCTACTGACATGGATATAGCATTTGCTTGTTCTGTTCTGAAAATTGCTTTATGTTAATACTCAGTCTTTTTAAAAAGTCTGATATCAGCATGAGGGCAGAAAAGAGTTATTAATGACTTCTAATTCTGTGGTTAATATTTTGACACCTGGCATTTTTACTAGTGATGCACGAATAATGTTTTTCCCCATAGTTATTCTTCTTTCCACAGTGAATCAACCTGTTGGTATCGAACAATGTTTGGATTCAGATTTGCCTGATTTGTTCTTATGCTTTTTCTAGTTATTTTTTGTTTGCTATTTTTATGAAGCTGCATTCTGCCATTTGTACATGAATGATACTCTGGGCTTGCTCTAACTGGCACAAGTGAAGTGGTGCAAACCAATGAAACAATTGGATGGTCCCAGGAAATGCTGCCAACATGTATCAAAATTAATCCAGTGGAGTTAGTGCTTTATAGCAGTAGAGTATCCATTGGAGAAATCCTTACTGCATCAGGAGATCCCAGCCTTGAAGTGCAGCCTTTCTCCCAGCTGTGGCTCCCTGGTGCTCTGCTGCACCTCCCGTGCCAGACCATCCTCCGTGTCTCTGCATACCCAAGACAGAATGTGGGCATCCCAGAAGCATGGTGATGTCACACTTAGACAAGTCACTTAGGAGTTTAAAAAGTAAGGTTTAATTTCTTTCAGTCCTTTTTGTTATCTGATGGACAAGCACAAATTAAGAAACAGCTGTTAATTCTGTTGAAAGAGGAAGGGAGATTAGATTGGCATCTTGAGTATCTGAACATGGCTTGGCTGATCACTTCTAGCTTGCTATAATATATGGCTGCTAAAAATAACTTGCTATGAGAAGTAAGAGATATGCTCTTTATTTTTCTATTATTGGTGTTTCCTTAATAAAGGCTGTATTTAATCATTACAATGTGCATTGCTGTGTATGATTTTATCTCTGAAATGGCTGAGTCTCACGTGTTGAGTTCTTCGTGAAGCAAAGGTTGCTAGATGGACTGCAGGAAAGCAGGAGACGTGGTAAACATGGGGGAGGAAAAAGTCTCTCTGATGCCAGCAGCTGATTGAGGAACTTGGCTGTTGGAGAAGTGCCAGTGAGGGCAGAAGGGAGGCTGTAACTTCCCTCAGGGATAAAATACCAGAATTATGCTTCATTTCTGGTGTCAGTGCACATCCCTACATGATGGGTAATTTAATGTCATAAGATGGAAACGGCAAGCCTCTTGATTTGTCCTTCAGAAGAAAAGCAGAGCTGCCTGGAGAGCAGGGGCAGTTTGCTCTGCCCTTTGGCACCTGTTTGGCCTGGTACAATGTTAAATTTGGTGCCAGATTTGCACCTATTTGGTGGGCAAGATTCTTTACTTGTTCACGTTTGAGAAGCTGGGCTGGCAAATACACACTTGTGTGTGTGAAGTAGGCCCTCTAAGGCTACTGGGGTTTCCAAATTCTTTCTTGACTAGGTTTACTGGCAGATGGAGGAATAGTCAACTATTTTATTAAAGGCAAAAAGTCCCCATCTATGAGTCACACCCTGGACTGTCCCAGAGGCACAAAGGTTTGGAATTTATTGAAGAAACCTTTGTATTAGAATATTCAGAAGAAAAAAAGGAGGTGTAGTTTTTAAGCATCAGTTTGAGCAAAATAACAAGTGTGAGAAGGGAAAGATTTCTATGGAGTTAACCCTTTGTGACTACGGTGACAAGACTTGGACACTACACTTTTTTCCTCACGTCCAGGGCTGTGGCCATTGCATGCCAACAAGGCAGGGGGATGTGGCTCTGAAGTTTATCTGCCACAGCAATGTAACACTGCTGGGCTTTCATCAGCATCTGGGCTTTCCCAGCTTGCCACAAAATGTCACAAAACATACATTTCTCTTTTTCTGTGAGTCTTATTGCCTATGGAACTGGTAGATCCCGAGTACTTTATTAATTATAAACTGATTCAGTTTCTTACTTAGCTTTTTTTTCCACAGAAGCTTGCATTTCCAACATGCAGAAACAAAATAAATGGCTGTTGGGAAAAAGGAAGGTGTTCAATCTGAGTCAAGATATCTGTGTTTATTAGAGACACAGATCTTGGTTTTGAACCTCAGTTTTACTGAGGCTTTCCTATATCACAAAAATGTTTGGAGACTATGAACCATAAGTCCAGCCAATGTTTAACCTGATTTTGCCATGGAATGACTTTTTTGTCATCAGGTGAAGGAAAATGAATTCATATTTTGAATTACATTTTTCACAACCTGCTCACGGAAAATATTGTTACGAGCAAACTACTCAAATTATTTATCACAGCAGCTTTCAAAATATGACCAGCTTCCAAATTAGAACAAAATGTTGCCAACCCAAGCTATCCACTACATCAGCAGGTTCACCTGGGTGCTTCTGAATACGGATGTGCACATCAAACATATTACTGGTGTCACTGAGGAAATTTTTATTTCTGCATTTAAGCTTTATTACACTGCACTATCAAACATCTGCGTGTACAGTCTGGTGATCCTGCTTGACTTTGCAAGCCCTAAAAGCCCTGCTGGCAGAATGCCTCCACCCAGAACAGATTTGCAATATAAATGAGTTTGCCACTTCCATTAGTTCTATTGCTAAAAGCATCAACTCCTCTGCCACCTCTAATTTATGTACTGTAAAATATCAGTAGCTCTCCCCCATGTCCAGCAGTTAAACTACATAAAATGCTGCCATCTTGTGTTTAGAGACAAATTAAACACAACATTTCAAAAATCAAGGTTATGAAAGGCAAAATTTGGATCTACACACTCAGCATCTTATATTGAAGAAGAGTGGAGTGAATTGATTATGGAAAAGCAGAAGCTTCACTTAGTAATTTAGTTTTTAAAATCTTATCGTTAGAGCAAGTGCTGATCCCTCTTGCAGTCAGTCCAAGGGACGATTTCCCCAAGCTGACCTGGTGTCCGTTTAACCTACTTGAACCATCCAGCCACTGGTGTGAGAGGTCACCGCGGCAAAGGAAAAATAGCAACAGTGGAGCAAGCAGAGATTGCCCGCACACCGAGGATGCTCTTCATGTAGGAAACGGTTACTGCTTCAGAGCATGGAGAACACTTCAGACATTAAACACTGCCACAATTGCATTTGATAGCTTGTATATTCCTGTTGTTAAAAAGCAGGACTGCTTCGCTATTTGTAAATAACAACTGGAAATACTTATTTTGACCGTGCTAGGACTGGGCAGGTTTAACAAGGCCCCGCACAGGGGTGGGCTGGGCTTTAAACTGAAGGATATTGGGAAGAAATTCTTCTCTGTGAGAGTGGGGAGGCCCTGGCACAGGCTGCCCAGAGCAGCTGTGGCTGTCCTATCCCTGCGAGTATCCAAGGCCAGGTTAGATGGAGTTAGCAGCAACCTGGGCTAGTGGAAGGTAAGCCTGCACAAGGGAGAGTATCATAACGTGATGAGCTTTTAGCTCCCTTTCAACCCAAATCTTCGGGACTTAATTAGAGTCATTTTATGGAAAACATCTGCTCAGTCACACAGGGCGCCTGCGCTACCTGCGGGTCACACCTCGGTCACTGATGAAGACGATGAGCCTTCACCGGAAACAAGACCCTCAAAAGGATGAGAGACCCCCTAACTCATTAGTAGAGCATGCGCCATGCAGTATAATTACGTAGATTTTAAGAATAGAAACTAGGAGGAGCTTTCCAGAAACTTCTGCAGCCTACAGTATATAAGTGGGATTGTTAGCCTGAATGCTTTGGTACGAGAGGAAGGGCAGGTCCCTCCCCGTACCCCCGGTCGGTTTTGCTTATGCTTTATACGAACCTAAATTATACTAAGACACTTACTCTTAAATTTTATCCATCCCAAATTATACAACTTTAATACTTTACTTGGATTGTATGCAATTTCAATAATTTTTGTAATCATCTTGAATACTTTTGATTGTATTCATTTATAATTGCTACTATTAAAAATTTGTTGTTACTTTTAATCTTTATTGATTGTTTAATTGGAAAAATAGAAAACCATTCATAACATCCGGCTCAGTGACCTGCAAAGCTCCAAAGCCTGAGGGAGCCGAATGGATCCTGACGGTTTCCTGATCCCACCGCTCTGTGGCCTCCGCCTGCACGAGGCGCTGGTGGTGCAGGACCTGAGGACGTTGTGTTACCCGAGGATGCCCACACCCTTCCCAACAATCCTCCCGGTTGTGTGTCGCTCTCCTATTAAATCCCCGATGTCATTCCTGAAGCTGAGTCCACGCACCCGCAGGACCGACAACCCCTCAGCGATACGCTCCGCTTCACATTTAAATGAAATAGATTCGCCCTGCCCTGCCAGCCCCGCCCCCGACAGCCATTTCCCGCTGTCCCAGAGCAGGCCCCGCCGCGCCCCGCTCTCCTCCCCGTGACGCGCTCCCTCCGCCCCCTCAGGGCTTTCCCCGCTCCCGCCGCGCTCCCCAACATGGCGCTGGCGGCGGCCGAGCGGGGCCGTGGGTGCCTCGGGGCGCTGCGCCGGCTGTGAGTGCGGGCCGGGGGAGGCCCGAGCGGCCCCGAGGCGGGGCAGGGGCGGCCGGGCCGGGGCAGCCGAGGGTGCGGGCCGGGGGCGGCCTGAGGAGCCGGGGGGAGCTGCCCACAGCGAGCACGGAGCCCGCTGCCCGGGCAGGAGGGGCAGGGGCTCTGCGGGCCGTGAGGGGGCACACGGCAAGGCCGGGCTGCTCTGTGCCAAGGGAGAGCAAATAAACCCTCCTGAGCTGCAGGGAATCGCCGCTACCGCGGCCCCGGGGGTCGGTCCGCAGGGCCGGTGACTGTCACAGCTGTGTCTTCAGTGCTTAGGACATGCACCAGTTCCTCCTCCCGTTGTTATAACCGAGCTCTGCTTGTGTGGTGCCGAGGACGTCCCGTGTCTTTTTGTCCGATAACGCTTAAAGAATGCTGGGCTTGATCCAAAATTCCGACCTTGTTTTACATTCTAATTAAAACAGTTCCAGGAATTTGCTTTCACGATTCTATCCAGTCACTTCACTGCCGTTATCACATTTAGTTGGCATTAATCATCTGAAGTTTAGCTTTCCATTTCTAAAAGTCTCCATAGCTCACTCTTGCTCTTACTTTTCTCTCGCACCTTTGCTCTACAAAAGCAGCCCATGTTGCCTTTTAAAGTTTTTTATTTTATAGTTGCTCACTTCTCCTTTCCCAAATACTTCATGAGTTTGCCTCTCTGTAGTAAATAAGTGTGAATTGTTGGCTGTTTTCTCCACCAAAAAGATTTTTTTGCTTGTTTAAGAAAACACCTTGATTATTTCTGTTTGAATGCTACTAAGACAGCAAGGGGCTAATTTTGATTGTGTCCAAATGAAAGTACGTAGTGAGAGATCTGGTGAAGTTTGAGAGACTTCCCTCGTTATATCTGAATCTGTTTTATGTAAATAGATGTACCAGAAGTTTCAGTGCTGTCCTCTCACCTGAAAATAAAAGTAGCTCAGTTGCCACCTCTTCATATGCACTTGTAACACTTCTGTCCTTTTATAATTGCACAGGCAATGGAACCAAGTGCGAATATTTGTGAAATGGGCCTCGACGATAGGTATGAAATTTAATTTCTTTAGCTACTACCTTTAATTGCTATGCAGTGTGGATATGGTTTTAAAGTATTAGTTGCTGAAAGACTGAAGGGTTTTTTACTAAATATTCAGTATCTTCACAGTTTTTGAAAACAGAACCTGTAGCTAACCTAAGAGAAATCATCTTTAATGTTTAAATATTTTGTATAATTTTATCTATCATATTTAGGTATATGGAAATAAATAAAAACTGTTTAATTTTTGTCATGTTTTCCTCTGAGTCTTTTTCTGATACATTTGTTGCAAAATCTGTGAGAGTTGTTTTGTAGGCATAATGGTATTGAAACAATATGTGAAGGAGAGTACAGGGGTTCAGCAAGATGATTTAAACTCACTCTGTGGTCATGTTATCTAAAAAGTTATGTTTGAGAATTCAGAGATCCATTTTCATTTCATTATTTAGTTTTAAGCTATTTAATCCTCACTGAGAAGTCTCTGTCGGTGCTGGCCTTACAATTCTATCCAGTTGTGGCTGCTGGCATGACAGTTTGCAGAAGTTTGTAAGTCACTGCTTAAAAAAACCAAAAGTTGACACCTTTTTTATGTCTTTGTCACTGTGTAGCAAAGGGGAACGGTGCTCTTCATGTGTGAATCACTTCTGTTGTGAGGGACACAACACAGCTTTGATTGTCTCCTAGTTAGTCCAGAAGGTACATGGCCCAGCTATAAGCATCAGCTGTAATACAGAAGTGTTTTTTTTTTTTTAGGGCTAGGATATATTTCTTAAATTCTAAAAAAGAAAAACAAATGGCTTAAGCATACTTCTGCATAAGGACTGTGAGTTAAAAATTCTAAGAGCAGCTTGGAAATGCTTTTGAGTGAAGCATGCTTTTTTCATTATTGAAGAAATGCACTGACTTTATGAATAATATAAAAGAAACCAGAATTTAAAAATTGCTTTGTTTCCAGGAATGTTTTGTGTCTTGGTTTCTTACTGTGCTTCATCCTTTCAAACAGGAGTTCACAGCATAAGGAAGGTTCTTATTGCAAACCGAGGAGAAATCGCCTGCAGGGTGATGCGAACAGCCAAGAAAATGGGGGTGAAGTCTGTGGCAGTTTATAGTGAAGCAGACAGGAATTCCATGCACGTAGCAATGGTGAAGTATATTAATTAAATTTGTGACTGATGTTCATTCATAACAGTATCTTCATTGAGAGGTTCCATGTGTAAAGCAGATTTGGGTGCTGATGCAAAGTTGATTTTCGCTCCTGTAGACCTGCTGCCAAGTTTTCCTTGAACGAATGGAAAGTTTGCCTGGTCTGTGTCTCAATATGTGATACCTTTACAGGAAGTGCATTCAAGTTTGGCTCTCTGTCTCTCGACAGCCAGGAGTTAGAGAATGGAATTTGATTTTTGGGAAAAAGTCAGAATTTATTTCACCCAGCTGAGCCTCTCCATGAGGAAAGGCAGTGATTTAAACTGCAGTCTGATAAGTGATGTTATTAGCTCAGAAACTCATATAAATTTGCTAGTAAACAGTCTCTGTTTTGTATATTTTTTATAAAACAGGCAGATGAAGCATATTGCATTGGTCCACCACCCTCACAGCAGAGTTACTTGGCCATGGAGAAAATACTGCAGGTGGCCAAGGTCTCAGCAGCACAGGTAAGGAGATCAGGGCCTTACATTTTCTGTTACTTCTATCTCTTTAGTTCTTTATTTTTGCTCATCTTCCTTTTCCTTAATGATCTGTGAAGCTTCTGAGTTTTCTAAGCTAAACTAATACAAAAAATAGGCTGGTAACATTATTCTGTTTTAGGCTATTCATCCAGGTTATGGTTTCCTCTCAGAAAACACAGAGTTTGCAGAGCTGTGTAAGCAACAGGGAATCATCTTCATAGGTCCTCCTTCATCTGCTATCAGAGATATGGGTATTAAAAGGTATCTATTCATGCTTTGTTACTTGGTTATGCAGTTTACAGCTTGGCACAGCTGATTTTGTTGACAAATGACCAGTTGCTCTGTAATTGTTTTATTCTGTCAATTTTCATTGTATTTTTACAGTTTTCTTCAAAGGAATAACTCCAGTTTTATAGGTTTGTATAGAGATATAAATGGTCAAGCTTGTTCAGTTATTGGGATTTTGATAATTAAATAAGTAATGGTTCTACTTTTCCAGAATTGAAGCATTGCAGTGTGATATAGATAAAGGCTCAGCAGTCAGGTTGGATGGGTCAAAAGAAGCACCAAATCATCAGGGTTATTGTGGCTCATGTAAAATGATAAGTTTAGTTCATCACAGAGGATCTTATTCTTAGTTACTTAGATCAAAGAAAGACTTTTAAGGTATGAAGTATAAAGAGTATGGAAATTAAGTTATTACTGACACAGGAACTGTATAATAGTAGTTAGAGAGAATTAACTTTTATCACCTCATAATGTGAGAGTAAATTGCCTCAGTAATTTAACAAGCTTTGCATAACATTTTAGAAATTAGAGTTATGTGTGAGTGTTTTATGTGTGGTGTGAATGCAGCCTCTGTAATGAAAAGTTTTGCCTTTGTACAACTTTAAATATTGTAGGATACAGTGTTGTAATTTAAAAACGTTAAATTTTAGCATCTATAATGTGGAAAAATCAATCAAACTAAAGTGTAATCCTGCTAAGAGAAACAAAAACCTTTGTTTGAAGCATGTGCTGAATTACAGTCCAATCTTGTGTAACCCACCTATGCAAGTAGTCCTGTTGAGGTCTACCGTGGAACTATTGTCATGAAGGGAATTAACACTGGGAACATTAGACAGGTTGGAGCTGAAAGTAAGAAAAAAATATTATCATTCTAAATATAAAACTGTTCTGTCAAAGCACTTCCAAAGCTATAATGTCTGCTGCTGGCGTTCCTGTTGTTGAAGGTTATCATGGAGAAGATCAGTCTGATGAGTGTCTAAAGGAACATGCCAGGAGAATTGGATACCCAGTGATGATTAAAGCTGTCCGTGGGGGTGGGGGAAAGGTAAGGAACTCATCTGTTCTTCATGTGCTGTAAAGTTACCGTGTCTCAGGATCTGTAACTCAATATTCTAAAAGAAAACAAAAACTGGAAAAGTACTTTTTGTTAAAATTTATTATTAATGGCCAATCTAGCACTATGAAATCTCATTTCCCTTTGATATGTAGAAGATAAATAGCTGGAATAAACTGGAAGAGTTTTGTGTATTTCAGTGGATCTCCAGTAATTTACATAAGCAGAAAAGTTGTGCAATGGACTTGTGCAAAATGAGATGACTTTAAATTATTACTCTGTGATAGATAATGAGTGGTGAACTCCCGGTCTAAATCAGATTTTGCTCTGAAGTAAATGTCTATTAAAATTATGTATAGAAAATTTTATTTATTTCCAAAATAGCTAGACTTATTTTTTTAAAATAAGGTTTTTTTTCTGCCAACCTTGGAAAATTTCTATTGTATTTGAGTACAAAATTGAATTTTGTGCTCGCTCATATCAATGGAATGATAATATCTGTTTTTTTCACTCCTTATGGCACTTTCAGTGGGACTTAGTAGGATTGTCTTACTGGAAGCTGATACACAATTCTGTTAAGGTTTATGAAAAAAAGAAAAAGTGTTATTTTTAAGCTTGTTTCTCACTCTGTGTGTGCAACGAAGTTTTTCATTGTGTGCTGTATTTTTAGATAAGCTTTTTTCCTATATTTTAGGGCATGAGGATTGCTCATTCAGAAAAGGAATTTCTGGACCAACTAGAATCAGCAAGGAGAGAAGCAAAGAAGTCTTTTAATGATGATGCAATGCTAATTGAGAAATTTGTAGATAATCCAAGGTAAGAAATAGGTGTTTCAATATAAACACTGTAATGTTTATTCTTCCCTTAAATAAATATAACTAGCTTAGTTGGGTTAAAATCAGTTTTATATGTTTGATTTGCACTATAAAAGTTGTTAATTTGGTCAAAATTGATTATAATTTATTGAATTTCTTGTTGTGACCTTGTTTTGAATGCCAGGAATTAAAATGCTATTGCTTGGAGGACATGGCAGTGAGTGAGCTTTCTAAAACTGATTTTCATCTAGGAAGAAAAAAATCACTCTACAATCTTTAAACTATTGACCTTAGTCAAGCTGTGATGGTGTTTCTGCTGGCCTCAGGTGTCCTAAACCACTTGCTTAATCTTCCTCTATTTTGAAACTTTGAAACAGAAGTGAGAGTCTTTAGCTCATGCCTTGCCTGTGAAACTCAACCAATTTATGTTTTATGAAGAACATCTCACAGAGGTCTGTTTCTTACTCTTGTACTTTACATCTGTTTTTCCTTGAAGCATCCTACAGGGAAAGCATTTATTCCAAAGAAATTGAGGGTCTGCTTATGCTGTCAGGTGGGCATGAGAAATAAACTCATTGCTGAGGAATTTCTTTTGCCAGGATTAGAATGATGTATTTTTATTAGTTGTATGTATAGAATTAAATTCTGCCTCCTAATAGTTGTCCTTTGAAATGGTGTTTTGAAGTGAACAATGTTATTCCTGAGCCAGGGCTGCTGCTGTCTCTTGTGAATTGCTGCACTGTAAATTATGAGAGAAATGATCATTATCAAATTAGTAGTGAAGTGGTTTTACTTCTATTATAATAACTAAGAAAGAGGTAGCAGCCTTCAGATAAGTGTCTTGCTTATCCTACAATCTATGAGATTTCACTGCAGTAGTTGGCATTAGGAATCCTCTTTCCTTTACAAGATGGAGTAAGTCTAAAATAGTTAAAATCCTGTATAATAGCAGCTTCACTTCCATATTTCTGGCTTTTATTTAAGGACGCTTAATTATAAGCAATCCTACTGAAATATACAAGTTTGGGACATTAAAATACATTAAAACATTGATTTTTATGGAACAGGCATGTTGAAGTCCAGGTATTTGGTGACCAGCATGGCAATGCAGTGTATTTGTTTGAAAGAGACTGCAGCGTGCAAAGGAGGCATCAGAAAATTATTGAAGAGGCACCAGGGGTGAGCAAAATATTTTACATATGTTTTTAGGAACTGACATGTATTTATAGTAAATGCTATACCCCATTGAATGCATGTAGTGGATAATAATTTATTTGTAATTCTCAGAACTGTTGAAGTTCTAATTGGGAAAAATCCCTTCATTCTTTAGGAAAATGATTCTCAGAGAAGTATTATGTAGATTTCAAGTATAACGTAGATTAGGGTTTTACTACATGTGTTAAATACTGTTCAATATTCATGCATACCAGGTTTAATATCACCAAACTTAACAATAGTTTGTAATTTTTTTTTAATTATTATTATTATTTCCAGCCAGGAATTAGTCCAGAGGTTCGAAGGAGACTTGGAGAAGCTGCTGTCAAAGCAGCTAAAGCAGTGAATTACGTGGGAGCAGGTCAGTCTGGGGAAGTGCAGCTTTTTACTTAATGAGACTTTCAGATGCCATTTGCTTGAGACTTATTATTTTCAAGTATGACACACATCCCTCAAATTTTTGAGGTTTAAGCAAGTAATCATGTAGTTAATTCTGATGTAATTACAGATTTAAATTAGCGTACCTGAGCTCAAGACCAGTGGCATCTGAGAGACAGAAAAAACTTCAGAGCAGATAATTTGATCAACACAACTGTTGTTGGAAAGTGAGCATAGCTTAGCAAGGGGAAAATAATTTCTCTTTTAGCATACAAAAGCTATTACTTTGCAAACAGTGAAGTCTTTAAAAGAAAAACACAAGTCACTGTAAAGTCCACACCATTTCCCAGATGAAAAATAACCTCCAAAAATTCTTTGTAACTTTGTTTTCTCACTGCTTTCTTTGGATATTTATTAAAAAATAATTACATATCCAATGAATATTCAGAATACTTTCAAACAGTCTTGATGCACTTTTTAAAGTGCTAATGAAATGCAGCTTTTACTGTAGGGAATGGCTACTAAACAACACAGGTTATGTAAATGTATAAGGAAACAACCCTTCTGTTTTCAGACATCAATTCTGTGACCCGTTTAGATTTTTTGTGTAGAATTTAATGAAATTCAGTGTGTCTGATTTAAAAATAATAGTCTTGATGTAGCTGAATTAAGTGTCTTGGGTGGCTTTTCCATAAATGGACCTAAGATCTCTTTGGTAAAGTGTCCTTTTGTTAAATACTTCAGGAACAGTCGAATTTATTATGGACTCCCAACATAATTTTTACTTTATGGAGATGAATACCAGGCTGCAAGTAGAGCACCCAGTTACAGAGATGATCACTGGAACAGACTTGGTGGAATGGCAGCTCAGGGTGAGTGTTAATTGATTTTACATGTAGGGTTCCTCCTGAGTGCTCTGTGACACTGCCTGTGAGAGGCCAGATGGGTTTCCAGATCCTCATCTCCTGCTCAGCTGACAGGGTAGAGTTTCCTTTGCTCCACAGGAACGTCTCACATTGCTGTAGTGGATGTGGAGCATTGTGTAGGTGCTCTGAATTTCAAACCAGTCCTCTCCCAGCTGTGTAGAGGGAAAACATTTTAAAGTGCTTTACAGACAGTGTGGGAAATGGGAGGGAGTAGGGTCCTGATCTTTCTCTTGCTATGCTGAAAGGTTTCTAAAACTCTTAATTGAAATGTATCTCAATTTCCCAAAAATTATTTTCGCATCAGGCTGTAGGAATTAAAAAATCTTCACAAAAACTTACGTCTGGTGTTATACCAGTATAGCCACGTTCTGAAATAAATGTACAGTGAGGTGGACTGGAGCAGGGGATTTCCTCACACACCAAATTTGCGGAGATTGTTCACACATTCGAATGATCACAGGAAATTTTGGGTATTAGGGAACTTGAAATAAAACCTAATTCTGTTTGGGTAAATCCAAAAGTGAGGACAGCAGCTTAAGTAGTGTGAGATTAAGGGTGGGAAAGTATTTAGTGTAATCAGAAAGAAAATTAAAATGGCAAATGCTGATGCAGAAAGAAGGAACATTTTTTTCCTCATCTGGGCCTGGAAATTGAGAATTGAATCCTGAGTTAGAGCAGAGATCAGACAACACTGGAAGAAAGGGAAGGTGGATGGGTGCAGTGGTCTTGGTACTGTTTTTGTCCTTGGTGCTTTTTAAAATGTGCTTCCTAGTTATTCATGTTTAGAAGAAAGATAGTTAATATTTCATGTATCAGCATTCCAGAATATTGATCCTGTATTAAAGAAAAAACCTATTGTTTTCAGGTTGCAGCAGGAGAGAAGATTCCTCTAACGCAGGAACAGATCCTGCTCCAGGGCCATGCATTTGAAGCTAGAATATATGCTGAAGACCCTAATAATAACTTTATGCCAGGAGCTGGGCCACTGTTGCACTTATCCACCCCCCCAGCAGATCGTTTCACCAGGATAGAGACTGGAGTCAGGCAAGGTAAAACTCAAGGCAGTGATGGAAGAAGAAATAATTAACATCAAGAACTTTTCTTTGTAAGCATTTGCATCTTTGGCCTAAATGAGCTTGTCTAAAAGAGTGTTGTTATAAAGACAAATCCCTACAGAATTATTCTTCCTTGTGATTTTCCATGTACTTTTGGTCAATCACTGAATATTTTATTTACCTCTTCTGTATCTGTACCCAAATTAATATCCACTGCCTCATGGTGGTGATATTCTCCTCGCTATATAGCAATCCTGCATTCTGATTGTAACACAGAGAATGGAATTTGAATATTGTTGCAAAAATTTATACCAAGTCTGTGCTGAAATTGCCCTTGGAAGTAAAATGCCAGGTCACATCATCATGTCCTTAAATAACTTTAGAGAAATGTGGCCATGAATTGTCTGAGCTGGATGCCATGTGGTGTCCAGTACTCTGCATTACCAACTTCCATAAATACTTGGTTGCATGTTACAGCATTTTTGTTTTATTGCCACGTTCTAGGTGATGAGGTTTCTGTGCACTATGACCCCATGATTGCAAAGCTGGTTGTTTGGGCTGAGGACCGACAGGCAGCTCTCAGAAGGCTGCGCTACAGTTTGCACCAGTATAATGTAAGTGGAAAGAACCCTGTGTGACACCACAGCTTGAGCCATCAAAGTATGCAGAAAACACTGCAGCTAAACAAAGTGGTTTCCAAAAGGGAGCCTGCATTGCTACTGCCATTTCAAATTCATTTATTGTTTGCAGAAGTTGTATTTTTTTCCTAATTTGTAAACTGTTTTCATTGGTGGAGTGAGTAAAAATAAGTGTGAAGCCCAGTTTTACACATAGATTTGTAAATTGATGGTATCTTCAGTTTGAAGATGCACCTGGGACTTCTTAGAAGGGAAAGGCTAAACAACATTTTCAATTGTAGTGCGAACTTTTTCAGACTTAAAGGGTTTCTTAGGTGGAATTTTTGTCAAAGGATGTTTGCTTGTAATTTTTAATTTATAAAAAGAACTAAGTTTTTAGACTACACATGTGGTAAAGAAATATACTGTCAGTTCTTTTTAAGAAACATTCAATTTTTCCCTTGTGAAAACTACAGGTATTATAACTGTTTGCAAAAGTGGAATTCAGAAGGTTTGACTTGAGGTGAGACTGAATATTACTTGTGCAGAAACGAATTTACACTTCTTAAATCAACAACATGAACATGACTGATGTACTGAAAATGTTGGGGCCCTTATTGTTTTAGCTAAAAATTAAATTTACTGCAAGGGAAAGAGATAAAAGAATTCTCTTGCTTTTTCCAGAATTTTCTTAGCAGTTCTGTCAGTACAGGTTGACAGCATAACATAGTTACCAGGTTCACTGCTTTCTCTACAATAATGATGTTGTTTCATTAGGTATATTTTGCACTACAGGAAATGGATAGTATCTAGTAAACTTATAGAAGTCCCTGTTCTACTTTTTACTATTAAAATATCAAATATGGAATACTGAAACTATTGTAACTCATTTTTAATACGAAGCACTTGTCAAGTTAGGAATGCTCTTTTAAATACTCAGAGCATGATTTTCCGAAAGTTGGGTTTTTTTTCTGAAATTACCTCCTGTTACTGTTTCTGGGAAACTTGCTCAAGTTCACAGTGGTCAAAGGCAGCATTTAGAAAACAAGAGTTCTTTTGAGAAAGCAGCTTTTGGGTTTTGTTTTGTTTTTTTTTTTTTTTCTTTTTACAGCCAGTGGTTTAACTGGTAATAAAACAGACGAATTGAATGAATTACATTTTATTGACAAACTTTGTGAGCAGAAAGCTGTGTATTCATAACTAAGTTTGGCAATATGCTTCTGTTTCTTTACAGATTGTAGGATTAAGCACTAATATTGATTTCTTACTGAGCCTGTCAGGACACCCACAGTTTGAGGCTGGAAATGTGCACACTAATTTCATTCCTCAACACCACGATGAACTATTTCCAACCAAAAAGGCAACTCCACATGAAGTTATGTGTCAGGCAGCTCTAGGGCTCATCCTGAAAGAGAAGATGCTAACAGATGCTTTTAGAGATCAGTCAGATGGTAAGGATCATTGTTTTGTATTGTTTTATTTTATGAGTTTGTGTGCAGTCATTCACTTTGGATGTTCTTTCTTTGCCCTGCTTTGTGCCTGCTCAGGGTTATGCATTCTGGTATCTCCCAGATATTTACACACATCCTTTTGTTGAGGATCAGATATGAAATGTGTCACCACTGTAAAGTCCAGAGTCTTTCCCAAAGCCCTTCAGACAGGCAGTATCTGAAGGACCTTGGGATTCATGACCAGTGACGCTGTGACCTCTTTGCTCTTGATAAGCACAAGCAGTGAGTAACCTTCTGCCTCTGTTATTCCTACAGTTGGCCCAAGGTCTTCAGACAAAATTGATTCTGCTTGGAGTGGGAGAGGCAGTGGGGTTTAAAGGAACCTTCACCTAAAGGTTAATCAGGACCTGCTATGGTGTAGTTGAATTCCCATCCCCTCTGGTCCTGTTCAAGGATGTGTTCATGGAAAACAGCCAGTGCCCTTCTTAGTGTCATGTTTTCTGCAGGTCACACAGCATCAGTTTATTCAATGTTGGAGATCAAGGAATTGTCCCTCTCTGTGACTAGAGTAGTTCCCCAGTCTTTTCTGTGCAATATAAATTCATAAATATGAAGGTAATAACAGTAGGACAACGATTTGAAGGCTTGAGTTCTAACTGCTGTGTTTTGCCAAAGTAGAATGAAAATAATGTATCCATGTGTTTTGTGTTTTAGATAAATTCTCACCCTTTGCATCCAGCACTGGTAGAAGAATAAATATATGTTACACTAGAAAACTGTCTCTGCTGGATGGGGAAAATAGTAAGTTAATAAAAAAGTGTGTGGAGGGAAGGGGAGGTACTTGATGGATAAAGTTTTTTAACTGATGCTTGAAAATTCAGGCTAGGAAACAGCATAGAAACAGCATGAGTTTTATGCAGTGTAAGCTGGGAATTCACAGAATCACATGTTTAATCCACACTATTAGATCCTGAGGACATGTAAACCAAATTCAAATGACTACTAATTAATGTTCATCATTTAAATAAATGAGGTTGAGATTTTAAAAAGAGCAGAGTGCCATTTACTTTTTTTGAACTTCATTTTGGTGTGAAAGAGCTCAGTACTTTCTCCCCTCACAAACTTGTTTTTTGTCCAGATAATACAGATTTCAGAGCATGATTTCAGGTGTTCATCTTTGAAAGAAAAATTGTCTGGAATTTAGTATGAAATCTGCAGTGTGTAGTAAGCTAATCTGAAAATACTTACCTTAGTGTTGATAGGCCTCATTTTTATCAAGAAAGCCTTGATACTGTTTATATGTCATCATTCTCTAGATGCTCTAATTAAATCTACTCACACATGCATGTTTTGTTTTATTGAACAGCTGTGGATGTAGAAGTAAGTTACAATCAAGATGGGTCATACAAAATGCAGGTACAAGTACCATTTTTTCAGATACTTCATTAGATAAAATAATCAATTTCTTGTAAATTTCTCTTAGTATTTTGTTGCTTAAGTTACTTGGTGATTACAGATGCAGGATTGTATTTTTAGTTTGCTTGTATCCATTGCTATTTTCTGTTACTTTGACCTGAAATTATCTGTGCTAGATGCTGGATTGGCATGGAAGAGCTACTAAAATGTTTCTGAAAATAAGGCTAAGAAAAGCATTTGTATTTTCAGTATTTAAAGGTCTTACTCTTTATTTTCCTTGTTAAACTTGTCTTTCTAAAACATGGGAAGTTAGATTTAAATCTGCATTTAAAAAGACTTTTTTTCCACAGGACTCCTGCTTTATTCTCTGCATGAGAATGGATCTCCTGTGGGATAAATAAAAGCTTTCTAGAGCATTATCTGCAAGATAACATTTTATTTTGAAGATGGAAATTGGAGAGTGATTAGCAGCTGAGGAGTCTTCTGGTTAGATCATTGAATGATACCCCATAGAACTGGCTTCTTTGTCCATGCTATAGAGCTCCTGTAGTAAACAGCTCAAGGTGCCTTAGTTGTAGATCATTTTGTGTGTGCACGTGAGAGTCTCCAGTTGTGGCTTTAGGAGGTTGTGTTTGGCTGGATACTGAATCTCCTTCTTGCATCCCCTGTAGCTGAATGTGTTATTCTCTCAGATTTGGCACTCAGAATGGATGCATACTCAAGAATGCAGTCTCTATAGTTCTACTTCTTGCTTTAATAGTCAGAAAAGGGGAATTAAGAGAATAATTATTTATGAACTGCTTAAACTGTATAGAGATGGATGTACTAGAAAAATAGGGATAAAATTATTCTGCTTTCAAGGGCATAACCATATTATGGTAATTCAGACCTTCTGATATGAAGATTGAGATTAACCCAGGTATTACAGGAGGAATGTGGGTTTTTTGAGTGTATTGATTTTCTGTGTAATGCCTGACAGCTTTTACACTTGAGCCTTATCTCAGAAGTCACATCAGCAGCAATGAAAAGAGGCTAAAAGGGATGTAGGGACCATTTGTGGAGGGAAGTGTAACTGGGGAGGATGTAGATTCCTAGGGAAGAAGGAAGAATGGGGGTTGACATGGAAATGGAGAGCAGCTGGAAATAAGAGATGTAAAGACATAATTGAGGGCTTATTATGAGGAGGACAGTGCCTCTGGAGTGTTACAGAACCTGTCCTGAGGCAAATCAACCAGAGCAGGTGGCTGGGTCTGGAACTGGCAGGCACTCACTGCTCAAGCAAACCATTTTCTGCTCAGGGATCAGAGTCAAATCAACAAGATCCTTTCAATGCATGTTTTCAGTGGAAGAATAATTTCCAACTATGTAAATTAAGACCTGAGTTTTGTTTTCACTTGTACCATCTTGAAAGACCAGCAAGTCTCTGCTCCTGTGCTCAGTGATGTCAGACTTGGAAGTAAACATATGAGTGAAATGTAATGTATTTACCTTTGTGTGCTGCAGTTGTGGTACAGGTGCAGCTTCCACTGAAGGAAAGGATGAAGGGCACTCATAAATAAATGCCCTTTCTGTTTGATCTTTCTTTTGCAGTTTTGGTGTCTCATTGGCACTGTTTCCATTACTGCTCTGTTCCTTTGTAGGTTTACTGAATATGTTGTAGTTCTTGTCATGCAAGCTTACAAGACAGAGGAAGTCACCTGTCTTTTGGAAAACATTGTGGAATATGTCAGCTGAATACTATGGATTCTTCAGTTTGAAGAAAGTCAAGATGCTAGGACAAATTAAAAATACTGGATTTTAATAGCATCATTAACCTGAATATTTTGGGTTTTTTTTGTGAAATAGTGTATCTTTTTTGTGGATAAAAATTGTCCTGAGCAAATGTATTAGATAATTTGTTGAGCTATTTGTATTGGATACAGAACAGTCTAACTGAAAAATAAAGGATATATAAGATTTAAAAATATTTTTTTTAATTCCAGAGTTGTCTATGCAGACTCACAGGTTATGAGGGCACAAATACAATCTTTTGATTTATTGCCCGTGAGAACTTGACCTTTGTTCTTATAAAAACATTTAACTTTCAGATTCAAGATAAAACGTTCCTGGTTTCTGGAGAGATCCTGAAAGAAGGTGATTCACTTTACTTGAGGTCTTCTGTAAATGGAACAGTGTCTAAGTCCAAGCTGGTCATTTTGGAAAACACCATTTATCTGTTCTTCCCGGTAAAGCTCCTTTCTTTATTATCAAAAATTTAAAATTTTGGAATTTTATCCATGTAAATGAACAATAGAAATTGCAATAGCATCTGAAAGAGAAAAATTCCAGTTTCTTACTTTGACCTATCAAGTTTTGATACTTGTTGGATTGTTGTTCTAATTAGAAATTCATTACTTATGATGAGTGAGAAAATGAGTTCGTTTTAGAAAATAAAATATATTTGGTAAGTCAGGTTTGGAAATTATTGTTTAGGAGGAGGGAACACAAAATACAGAATTTGTCAGATATTTAAGTTTATCACAGAACAGTAGCAAGTACTTCAAACTGACAATTATTTGAAAGGTCTTGTCAGTTACAAGACCCGGTCTTTTAATTTCAGTTACATTTTTAAAATTATATGACAAGAAATAAATCAATATTGGTCTGAGGAAGGATAACTTCAGCTAATATTAAAATATGCAGTTATGAGTTACCATGGCATTATATGCATTGCATATATGCAGAAAGAAGAGGTACCCTAACTTGCATTATTAGGTTGGTAATTTTTTATTTGCAGTTAAAACATTGCAAGGCCTTAGAGTAACTCAATAATAATGCAATCTAAATAAATAAATTATTATTTATTAGTTTCAATAATTAACCTCTAGCTCTGGGCCTCTTAAGACTTTCAGCAGAATGCAGCAAAAACTTTGTTGCTCCAGTGATGAGGACGAAATAACCCATGCTGGAATGGCAAAGCTCAGCTTTCCTGTGGTATCAGAGTAGAGTCTGGGATGACTGATGGAGAAGAAATCACAGGACTTTAGTGCATGGGAAGGATGGGGGGGGGAATGAGTCTTTGAGAGACTCTGGGATGTCCTCCTCTGACAGGACTTAAGGGATTCTGAATAACGGTGAGAATTTTGGACTAAATTTAGCACTGAATGAATTTTATTGTAAATTGTGAAGCAGTCACTGGCAGTGGCTGGCAATGAGGATGCCAGTGTGTCTCCTGCTTGTTGCAGCAACCTGCCTGCCCCCTGTGCAAAAACAGCCTTTATGCATTTTCCTAAACCTTCTGCACTGCTGATGCATGAACAGGGAAGGTACAAATACGAGGTTTGTACAAAGATCCTCGTGGAGCTGTTTTGTCACAGGGGTTGTTCCTTCCTTGCTGCTCCTTCCAGCAGCACGTGTGACTTCCCAGGCCTCAGCCACTGGCAAAGCAGTGACCATGACAGTCCTGCTGCAGCCCTGACCCCAGGGTGTGCCACCCTCAGAGCTGGCTGCTCTGCCTAAGGCTGGATCTGTTCTTTCCCTCTGTCAGCCCATCTACTGGTGCATTATTTCATGTTGTTAACTCACCTGTCCTGGATTTTCTTTCTGTAGGAAGGCAGTGCTCAGATTGGGCTCCCTGTGCCCAAGTACTTGTCTGCAGCGAGTTCAGGGGCAGAGCAAAGTGGAGCTGTGGCACCCATGACAGGCACAGTAGAAAAGGTAATTATAACAACATGGATGGGACCTGAATTCTCCAGTATATTCAAATTTACTTTGCCAGAAATAATGATTCTGTACTGCTAGGCAAAAGCTGGGGCCAGAAATGTCAGTGCTGTGTGACTTCTGAATGGAAAAAGCTTCGTTTACTCTGACTTTTCAGCAGCCACCCAGGGCTTTTTAAGGTTTCCATTCTTTCTCTAGAGCTCTGGAAGATCTGAACTAATGCTACTGCTTAACTAATTTTTTCTTCATCTTAATTACTTCCCAAGTCAAAGCTCCCTGAAGTGTTACAGGCTGTTTGATTCATTTCATCTAATGAAAGAGTGAGATGCACTTGCAAAATAATACTCAGAAATGTTTTGTTAAGCTGTGAATTTATTTCTTTTTCTTTAGCTCAGTAAGTCTTGTGCATTCTCTGTACAGTGACAAAGTTTCAACAGAAATATTTTCCGTAGAGTTTAGTGGCTGAAGGATTCAACCACTAATAAAAAGGCATGAAGGGTGGAGTACATGGAACATGGATCTCTGACATCCATGAACACTCCAAGTCAGAGTAATTGTTGAAAAATGAGGTGGCTCTTACCATCTTCATTCTGGATTGTTTCAAAGACTTTAGGGACTGGCTTCAGGAAGAGGTTCTGCACTTTCCTCTAAATAGAATTGCTGAAGCCCAGAAAGGGTGGAATATGCATCATCTCTTCTAGTGTTTCTTCTTTGATGGGTAAATGGCTTCCTGGTCATCCTGTCATCTGGTACTGACCCTCTTTCTGTAGGCTCTGCCTTCCCTTGAAGAGATCTATGTAGAGCTATTCCTTATCTACAGAACTCAGATACCCAGACCAACAAAAATAAAGATTAATATGAGGCTGTTTTTCAAAACCTCACTCCCCCTGTGCATTGTGTTAGTCAAGACCAGCTGATTTTGAGTGGTACTGACATAAATGATTTTTTTTCTCCCAATTTTTTCCTGAATTGCAGGTGTTTGTGAAGGCAGGGGATAAGGTTCAGATTGGAGACCCTCTAATGGTTATGATAGCTATGAAAATGGAGGTAAGTAACATATAAAGGTTTTAATTGCCAAGAAAATAAAAATCTGCTCAAAATTTAATAATTTTGGCTGCATTATTGAAGTTCAGTGTAGAGTGCAGTTTGCAGATGCTTCATCTGCTCTGACATCAGTGTTGTGTCTGACTAGATTTCAGAGGATTATATTTGCTGTTACTTTACTAGTAAATGATGATTATATAATCCGTGGTATTCTGCAGCTGTTTTAACATGCATTTGAGTGGTGGTGTCAGGCCTTCTGTCCCCTCCTCTCCTTTGACTTTTCTAGCACAAAACCGTGCTGGTGTGTCTCCTGCTCCCTGGTTGTGATACAGGCACATGGATGTCTGCAGTTACTTCAGGCAGAGATTTAGTTAATGGAGATTTTGTAAATATGCACAGGATTCTTGTGTAGTATTATTATTGTTGTTGTTATAAAGCTTTATGAGGAGCACACGAAAGATTTTGTGCAATTATCCACACAGCATTCAGAGACTGGCATTTTGGTCATTTTGCCTTGCCACAGGGCTTGACTCTGGCTCAGGTTGCTTGAATTAGTTTCTGTAGCCTGAACGGGTTTGGTTTGACTATTAGTTTAAAATAACCCTCAGTTTATGGCAGCAGAACTAACAGTGTTGAGAAAATCTGCCTCTTATCGTGTTCTTTTTTTAAATTACACTCAAATTATATTAAATAAAACTGTGTGCACTAAAAAAACCCTACACACAAAATTCTTTGCAGTTGGATGCTAAATGTGTTTGTGTCTCTCCAGCTGATACCCAGACTGACATTATCAGAGTTATTAAGTGCTGTTGAAATATAAAATGTAAAATTTGAAAATCAAATTATTATTTAAGGAGTCTTTAGATGTGGGGATTTCATATCTGATCTTAAATGTTTTGATGCTAGACTAACCCTATGTAGAAAACTACCAAAAAGCAAAGCTACATTATCAAACTAACCTGGTACAGTGACAAGCAGACCAGCTGGGGGTTGGTGTGTAAGCATACTGTTCCTTTACTGTCATTTGTAGCTGTATTTGTGTTTTATCTGTATTTTGCCAAATTATCTGCCCACTAAAGACCCATCCTGGCCAGAAAACAAAAAATATCTTTAGTAAATCTGCAGATTTCTCGTAAGGGAACAAATCTGCTCTCTGATTACCATCTTGGATTAAAACTGTATTATTTCTGTTTGGTATTTATTACAACAACAGAAAGTATTAGTGAGATAAAATAACAGTCATCTGTTCATACTGATAGTTCATATGATGATGATGATGATGATAATTCACATAAATACACTATATAGCATTTTTTCCCCAGTATACTTATCAAATATTAATGAGAAAATAAAACTTGAAAATGGACTAGGATAATGTTTTAAAAGAAGGTTTAAAATAAAACATGTCAGAGGAAGGAATTTAGTGTGTTCAGTTCTAATTGGACAAGGAATAATACTAGCATTTGCTGGAGAGAGAGGGGAGGGAAACCCCTGAGTTGTCTGCTGTTCACTCTGGCTGTGTTTCTGTGCAGCACATCATAAGGGCTCCCAAGGCAGGAGTGATTAAAAAGGTCAATTTCCAAGAAGGTGCCCAGGCCAACAGACATGCTCCACTCGTTGAATTCATGGATGAAGAGGCAGAGTCAAAATAAAATTCAAGGAAGGTGCACTTTATTTTTTCTACTTTGATGATTTTTCTCCCAGAAGATTTCTTCATATTTTCAGCAAACTGTTTTGTATAAATGGGGGATTGGTTTCCTCTGCACTTCCTGCATAGTTTGACTGTAAATTATGCTGACTTCACTGCAATTTGGGTATCACTATATATACTGTAATTGTAATACTGTAACTGTATTTATAACTTGTGGACCTATGTGATTGTTGTCCAGTGGTTGTTTGCCTGTGGGAAGGCATTAGACTGGAAGAAGGTGTGAAACTCTGAAAGGATCAGAGAGGTTAATAAGGACTATAAGGTACAGACAGGCTGGGTTCTTCTGCCTACTTATTCACAGCTGCCTTTTTCCCTTTTAATATGTGAGGATTGATTTGAAGGAAATCTGAAAGACAGTTGTTCTATATTCTGGCAAAGTTCCTGTTTGTGGCTTATGTTTTTGCCTTACTAGGGAATTTAGGATTGTTCCTTAGCCCAGAATCCCTCTCAATCATTTCTGGTGCATCTCTTTTTCCTGTTTACCTCAATGAGTCATGAAAATTTGTATTTCAAAAATTATTTCAATATACCTCAAAATATCTGATACAAAGCATTTTTCAAATACATTAGCTACACTAATCAATGTTAAAATGTAACTGCTTTCCAAAAATACCATTTGAAATTTTAAATATGAAGTCGTAACGTAGAAAGATAAGCTGTTTAATACTTAGTGTGCCAAAATTCAATACTGACTTTAAAATCTTCATTACTGTTACGATATTGTTCATGTTCTAGTGTATTTTTTATTGGCTGGAATGAAGTACACCACAGTCTTTATAACAACATGAAATGTTACTAAGAATTATAGATTTTTTTTTTGTATCTGCAGGGTTTCAGAAGGGAAAATTGGTAGGTTTTTGGATATGCAAAGTAAAAGAATTCTCAGATTAAGCATACTCATCATTTGCCATAAATTTACTTTAACTTATTTAACCAGTACCTTAGAGAAACAAGGGAAAGAAAACATGTTTTAATTGTTGCAAACTTTGAAAGTCATGTCATCTTTCAATTAATGTGAAGTTCTGTTATCATGTGAAGTTTTGATATGCTAATTTAATTCAATAATCTGTTTTATACTGCAGAAAAGGAAATCAGATGCTGCAGTGATTCCAAATCTGTAGTTAAATCTGTGCAAATGGACCCTTACCTGAAATCTCATTTCTGAATCAATATACAGTATCATGGGGAATTCTCTGATCTGCTTTTACAATTGTGCAGCCTTGTCTGCAATGCAGAAAAAAAATGGTAAAAAAGCAATGGCTCTGGATGATCAGTATATTAAAAGCATATTTTACTACTTTTCAATTTTCCTTCCAGTCATAAGGTCACCTAGCAAATAATTAAACTCCAATGATCATCTTGTAGAATATTGCCACAGTGATTTTTTCTTTACTGCCAAATAAAAATTAAATGTAACTTGAAATGTTTTGTTTTTTCTCCATTTTGTTCTTTCCTTGGTTGCTTCTGTTCACGCATTGGATTAGAGGGTTTAAGCAGCTGTTTCTGTATCATCTGATGATGATGAGCACAATCTGCAGCTCACATTTAGGAGGCAGTAATCCAGACACTCGTGATGGTTTCACTGCAGGTAAGGTTAGGCACTTGTTTTATCCAGAATTGAATCTCCATATAGAAACATGAGCTTAGCCCTGAAGAAACCCAGCAGCTTGGCATTTATTTTTCTCTCTCTCTGTGACATGGATGTTTCTAGACCAACTTTGCTGCACTGAATCTGCACCAAAACATTAAAACTCCCAGCAGGAGATTGTGTGCCTGCTCAGTCTGCACAGCTTGGCTGCACACAGCCAGTGCAGCAAAACATTCCCTGGGAGCTGACAAAATGTCCTCCCTTCAGAGCCAGGGGAGACAAATGATCTCACCAGTGTTCATTTTCCCTCGCTTCTCAAAAATTAGCTGTTAGGTTTTTATCTCTTTAGATTTCTACTGAGATAGATCTTTCAGATAGTGATGGTTTTGTTTTGAGAAAAATCTCTTGCAGAAGGCACTGTCACAGTTTGCACACTTGAAATGTTTTACTGCAGTGTGATTTAATTGAACTTGGAGATGCTCAAAGAATTATTAAAGGTAGGTTGTTTCTATACCAGTATCTTAGTTAATAAAATATTCGTGAATCTTCAGTTTATTACAAATAAATTTTTGTGTTATGAATGTAAATTGGTAAGAGCCCTAGCACAGTAACATAGCTGTTACTGTTGTCTCTAAAACACTTAATGGCAGACTGAGAAAAAAACTTAGCAGACTAATTCTACTTGTAAGGGGTTTTTTTTAACCTTTTATACATCAAATATCAATATCAGTTTCCAGTGTGTATTGTATCCCTTGTTGTAATGTTTGTACCAGCTAGTTACTAGGAAATCTTAGTTTCAAGTCTTCCTGCTGATTAAGAAGTGAATACTCAAGTGGTTTTTGGCAGAACCTTTAAAATGTAGTCAATGGTAGAGGAAAAAAAGTTCATCTGGGCACACAACTCTTATTAAATTAACTTGTTGATATTGACATATCGACCAGTGCACTATCACAGGTAAATTCATTGCTGTTGATAATCCTTTTCAAGCAGATCAGGAATTGTCTGTGTTCTGTTTGTAAAAAGCTCAGCTGTGCTGAGTAGAAAGTGTTTACTGAACAATCAATGGCAATTGATTAAGTTCTGAACTATCATCTTTTACACAAAGTATATTTTCAACAGATACTTCAGCTTCTTGTACAGTTATGTTCCAAATAGAGATTTTTACACACAAATGCCTTGGAGGTAAATAATATACACTACTGAATGCTGTTTAAAAAATCAATATTGCAGAAATTAATAATTGGAGCTTTGATATTTTATTTTTATGTGATCCAACTGAATTTCTTGGAAGAGAGCCTGGATTCTAAAAGCAATTTTGAGACGTTTGATGTTAGCTTAAAACCTGTTGATTATACAATGAATTCACATTAAAACAAACATGGATATTCTGGTTGAATACACCATGTTTTTTATTATAGCAGTAATTAATAAAACACATCTGGAGTCCTGCTGTGTTTTAAAATCATAATCTGTGTCAGGTTTCAGCTGGGAGTTAACTTTCTTCCTAGTAGCTGGTCCAGGGCTGTGTTTTGGAGTTAGTGAGAGAATAACTGATATTTTAGTTGTTGCTGAGTACTGCTTGCTCAAAGTGAAAGGTTTTCCAGTTTCCCATGCTCTGCCAGTGGGCAGGTGTACGAGGAGCTGGGAGGGAGCAGGGCTGGGACAGCTGGCCTGAACTGGCCTCAGGGACATTCCAAACACTGTGCCAAACACAGACATGGGGGAAGCTGGCCAGGAGCCACTGATTGCTGCTTGGGGACATTCTGGGCATCAGTCAGGATGCACTGAGCAGCTGTTAGTGTGCATCACCTGTCTCAACTGGGTTTTATTTCTCACTCCCTTTGTCATCTTTTCATTACAGTTGTAGTATTATTATTATATTTTATTTCAATTATTAAATTGTTCTTACTTCAACCCATGGGTTTTGCCCTTTTTTTCCCCATCCTCCTCCCCATCTCAGCAGGAAGTGAGGGTGGTGAATGAGCAGTTGCATGGTACCTAATTGCTGGATGGTGTTAAATTGTGACAGACCTTTTTGGTGCCCAATGTGGGGCACAAAGGTTGGAGATAACAACAGATCTGACCACAGTGTGTAAAACAGATTTGTTACAAGCATTCATTATATTAATTTAATAGTCAGTGGTCACTGTTCGTTTGTTCTCAGAGTTGTTGGACTTGTTCTCAGGTTTGTGTCATGTGATGATGTCCTTGGTGTCCAAGTTGCCTTTGTGCTGTTTATCACCTTTGGAGGCTGGGCTCAGGTTGATTCTGTTGTACTTTATTACATTGGTTTATGGTATGATAGAATTGCTGGTTGTGAAAGAAAGAAAAAACAATCACAAATAGGGGTTCTTCCAGGAAAACTGCTGCTCCATTCTCCAGTGGGAAGTTCCCCACACAGAGAGGAAGAGCTGATCTTACTCCTGATCCTATGGAAAAAATTCGAATCCATTTTTACAAGAAGCAGGGAATCCTAAGACCAGTACTAGAGGGGCCCTGCCTCCAGCCAGGTGGAGGAGAGAGACAGCCAGGTCTGTGGATCAGATGGCCAGGCACAACAGACCCAAAGGACTGTAAGGCTCTAGCAGATACCTGTGCACAGTGCATCCTAATTGCCATCAAACTATAAAGGGACAGACCCCATTTTCCTTTGTTCCCCATCCCACTGGATGTGGGCAGCTGCCAGCTGGGGTTAAACCATGACAGCCTATTTTCCTTTCAACAGTTTTGGTGCCACAGAAAAGCTCCAAAGAGTGGTGAAAAAGGCTGCTGCTGAGAGCTGCATCCCTCTTTGGCCTCTGAAAAACAAGGTGACATCATCTCCTGGGCTGTCCCATTCTGCTCACTCACACACAGGAACACTCAGTGACCAATACTGGGGTGGGATCTGCCACCAAAGACCCCCACGCCTGCTCAGTGTCCTGGGCTAAGCATCCCAGAAACAGCAGACACAGCTGCTGCTCTGCAGAGTTATAAAAGGAGGTAAAATATGAAAATAAACCCATTTAAACCCAGCACTGTCACACAGAGATGTGGTTAATGTTAATGCATGTTTTCCCTGAGGTCTGCCCCAATGTAGTGATGCAGGCAGCCAGTGTTGTGCATGGAGGTTACAGTCAGGACAGTATTACTGGCCAGGTGGTACAGCCATGAACCCAAGAATCAGTTTGCTGTTGCCACAAGGAGAAGCAGAAAAGGCTGAATCTGTGTAACGTGACAGGAGGCAAGAGCCATCGTACTGCTCGTGCTTTGTACAGCTGCAGTGTGCCTACCTTCAAGGCAAAAGGCTCTACCTCCAATATAAGTAACTTAAATTATTGCTTTGTATACTAATACTAAAATATGTGCTCTGCATTGGGATGGCTGATTTTTATTACATTGAACAATTACAGATGGTATGTACAGAAAATCACTGGGATAGGGAAATAATTGTGTCTCAGTCTTCTAGATTCTAGAAATGACCTGTAATTCTTTGTAGTGAGAATGGAAAGCTGCTTACAGTTCACAGGTGTAGGTTTTAATCACGAAGCTGTGATGGCACTGTGTGGATTACAGCTTGGGAAAGTTTCAAATAATTCTGGTTAAAAACATCGTACCTTGTATTACAGAAGTTCTCAACTAAAAAATGTCCATTAAAAAAACAACTAGCTATGTCAATTTTTATTGCCCTCCTATTTTCTAACTCATATTACTTAAAATGCCTTGCTTTTAGTATATGTATCTCAGTACTTATTAGTTAAAAAAAAAAATGTAGAAGCCTAGAAATCTGTTGCCTTTTAGGTGTCCTGGAAAGTCTCTGTTTATTCAGGCCTGCCAGAGTATGGTGGAACACATGAGAAATTCTGAGATTTCCTTAGACTCTCTGACCTGATTTTGCTTTGTCACATAAAGCTGCCCTGCTTCCTCCAAGAGATGTTGTCATATGGAAAACTGCTCCTAACAGTGCCTTGAACTGGGTGTAGTTAACTTGTTAACCTCTTGTGTAATGCAGGAAGGATGAAAAACTTAATAGAAGGTGAACACCCTTCCCTGCAACCTATTAACAACAATCTTTTGATACTGGTGCTGTGTCATTGCAGGTTAAATTGCTCGGACACCTACAGGAGGACTCCCACTGTTTACTTCCTCTGTGCTTCTTTCAGTGCAGAAAAAAACCATAATGGGCTGATAGAGACATTCCAACTCTATCAGCTGAACAGCACAACAGGAGCAAACCACTGGAGCTGCACCTCTGGATGCCTAGAGTGGCATTAAATCTCCTTGTGCAGGTAGTTCATGGACTTTGATCTCTCTTAACCATGGGGTCAGATTGCAGGCAAAGGGCTATGACTGTAATCACCCTATGGCTGTTCCCTCAATATATGATGATTTGGTGGCACAAAGGAACTGCCAAAAAGAGGTGGTTAGAAAGACATGTCCAGGCCAAGCTGCCTCAGGTTGTTGTTATCCTTCATAAAACTTTGGGCCTCTTCCTCAGAAAGTGCTCTAAGTGGAAGTTCTCAGCCAGGGGATTACACTAAATGGATTCTGCTTTGACCGAACATGAGACTTATTTGTCTGCTCAAGGAGAGAGCTCAGGTCAGTGTAAATCAGCTCAGTGTTATATTCAGTTATGCACTTGACACAGTTGGTTTTAAAAAAATCAAATCACAGCCTCATTTTCCTGGGGTTCACATCAGAAGATAAAACATCATTGGCTCGCACAACAAAACAAGGCAAGTGTGTCAGCCTTAAAATAAATGAAACAAGTCATCATTTACCCTGGTCACGGTGATTATGCTGCGTGCACATTGCACAATGAAATTTCCTTCTCATCTGTGTCACCGAGTGCATGTGTCACCTTCACAAGCAGCAGAGCTGGGTATCCCTGCTCTGACCTGGAGCTCCATCCTGCAGGGAGCTGTACAAAAAGAAACATGTAACAAGGACAATTCAGGTAACTTACACTTTTGGTGGCCTCATGCTGCTTCTTGCTTTATAAAGCATCTGGTTTTGTTCAGAAATGGTGAGATTCGGATGGCACGTACATCATGCAAGTGCCCATCTCCATCTGTAGGCTCAGGCATGTGGATATGGGTGGAATTGGGGCAGTTTGGCTGTGTACTGAGGTGTGTGCCTGCCCATTGCAGTGAGCTGTGTTGGGAGAAGTAACTCAGTCTAGTCAGACCATGGTGGCCAAGAGCTCTGGGTAAGGCAACCTCAGATTCAGAAATTCAGCCATATCCAAAGAACACTGCACTCCCACTAAAATCAGTAACACTAGACTTTACAGCTTAAATGGCAGCAGGAAGCCACTCCTTCTTTCAGGTACAGTTTCACCTTAGGAGTGATCTTGAATTGGGAAAAAAAAACCCCACAAGAAGTAGCATGCATGCTGTGAATAGCAGCAATATGCATTTCACATTTGGAAATATACTTCATTATCATATCACTGGTTTACCTTGTTATCTGCCCTGCTCAGAAACAGTTAAGTATGGTTTTCCATACCTTATACAACAGGAATTCATAATGTAGAGCAATTTAATAAGTAAGGGAGATCAAATCACAAGCCAGTCAAAAAACTAAACACAAACACAGTCTGCCCCCATACATTCAAAAACCCCACTAAGAGATCCTGCATTACAAGAAACCTGCAAGATCTGCAGGTAGTAGAGAAAAACAAGCCACTTAAAAAATCCTCTTTCTCTCCTGAGGAATCTCCCGCATGCACAGCTCATCTCTCAGATTATTGTTACATGTCACAATAATTCTCCAGGTCTAAAGTGTGTCTTCAGCTGGCAGGAGGGCTGTCACAGCACGTTACAGTGATGGCAATTAGCTAACTCAATCAAAGAGATTTCCAGGTTTGGCTTTGCCTCCCCTGCCATGGTTACATGGACTGGGCTGGTGCCCAGTGTTCATGGCTGTTCACTGGCCAATTTGCATCCATCCCCATTTTCAAAATTTTTCTTTTTGGTAGGATTTAAGGTATCCAGGCAACTACTGTCTCCAAGAATAGCTGAATTCAGCTATATTCCCACATACTTGATATCAAGCTCTTAATTTTACTGTTTCATACTCTGGCAAAATTGGACACTTCACAGGACAGGCCTGATTTTCCTTACCATATACAACTTAACTCCTCACATTCCCATCTAAGCTTTGCTCTGATTTTCAGCAAAATAAGCAAGAAACAATTCAGACCATTTTCTATAAAAACACATACATTAACTGTGCCATTCATGATGTGGAATGGCTTTTTGAAGTCCTAATTTCTCTGTGGTGTATGCAATCATACTAGTCACATAATATAAATACAGAAGCTTACTTTAATAACTGCAAGCTCAGCAGGAGATGAGAGAGCAAGATCAGATCTCAAACCTTCGTCCTTCACAACAGCAGTTTGCCACTACTGTGAGTTTTATCAGCAAATATTCTGCTTCTCAAAAACTCCCTAGGCTGCCAAATTCCTGCAGTAGGTAGAGTAAGCTTTCATGGGAAAAAACAACTGTCTGGGATAGTGGTACAAACCGTGATTTCAGCCCCTTTTGCTAGTAGCTGTGCTACTGCAGGAAGACATCTGTCCACAGCTCCCCAAAGGGGATCACAGCCTAGAGCGGGAAATCGGGGACATCTTACAGGTGTGGAGATACTCCTGTATAAAGCTGCTGCTCCGAGACTTCACCTTCCCCAGGTGTCCGCGGATGCTCAGCCTCTTCTGCAAATCCATCCTGGAAAGCCCGGGGGATTTTCCCATCTCGCCCTTTCCATGTTCAGCTCCCCAGGAACGGCGGCCACACCACCCTGGCGCTCACACCGGGCGCTCGAGAAGTGTTTGACCTTTTGATATTGACGAAACAGGAACACATGGGGAGTTTTCCCGACAGAACAGCGGGTCCCGGAGTGAGGAGCCGCTGGGACCCCGCACCCCCGCCTGCCCCAGCCGCATCCCCTCCGAGCCCCGAGCCCACCCCGTAACAGCTCCTGGAGGTTGGGGGGGACTTTCCGTTCCCTTGCCTGCTCGGGCCGAGTCCCCCCCCCCCCCAGTGCGACCTCGGCACCGAGCGACAGCCGCTCGCCGTTCGCCGCCGCCGCTCCGGGGAGCGGGGCCCGGGGCCGCCCCCCGTGAGGGCTCCCGGCTCCCCGCACTGCGCATGAGCGGGGGAAGGCGGCGGAAGGGCCCGTCAGGAGCCGGGAGCCGCCGCCGCCGGAGGAAGCGCCGCCGCCGCCGCCCTCAGTGTCCGCCCGAGCCGGGAGGGGAGAGGCCCGCACAGCCCCCACCATGGTGAGCGGCCGCCCGGGGCCCCTCTGGGCCCGGCGCGGCGCCTCGGGGCCGGGGGCAGGGGCAGCGCGGCCTGGTCGTAGCGCGCTGGGTGTCCGGGAGCGGCCGCAGGGCCGGTGTCGGGGGCTCCGCAGCCGGGCACGATGTGCTGGCCCGGGGGCTGCTCGTGCTCCTGCCGGGCACGGCAGGGCCGGCGTGTGGGGCCCGGGCCGGGGCCGCTGGGCGGGCGGCGGGGGCTGCTCCGGGCAGGGGCCTAAGCGGGGGGCGCCGGGATCCCGCCCAGGCCTCCGACCCGCGGGGCCCCGGCAGGCCCTGCACGGCGGGGAGGGGCTCGCTGGCACCTGGTGTGAGGGTTCAGGCACCTCTGAGAGACAGCGGCGGTGTTGTGGGCAGCTCTGTGCCGTCTGTGCCCTGCGCCTGCCCTGTGCCTGCAGCAGCGCTGAGAGAGGGAGTGCAAGGGGCTGCCAGGAACCAGGGGCTGCTCGGACGTTTTCCTCAGGATTTCAGGCATCTCGGGGCCCATTAAGGGCTGTCAGTTCACAGGGAAACTTGAGGGTGTTGATGCTTCTTGAGCTGGGATTATGTTGGAGAATTTCTGGATAATTGTACCAGGATCTTGGTTGGTTCTATTCGTAGAAGTGTTGTAAAGGAAGGTCTTGCAAAGGTTCTCCTAGTAAAGGTCTTGTAAAGGTTTATCCTGCGTTTTCTCTGACTTACTGTTCTTATAGCTGAGGATTTGCTGTGGACTCCCAAATTGACTGACTTTCTCCCTGTTTCTCGTAGAGGGAGACTGCAGTGTTCAGAACATGTGCTGGTTTTGTTTGCCTAAACAAAAGAAAAATTTATTCCTTCAATTAAATTAAAGGGGCCCTCATTGGTTTCTTGCACAGTGTCTTATGCACCAGAGGGAAGAGTTTATAGTAGTACTCTAGGCTTTTTCTGTATTCAGATGTTGTCACAGCTTTAGGTACTACACCTGTACAATTTAAAGCAGTACTTTTCTGTAGCAGTGATCTAGTCCTAGGAAGGGTGTAGGAGGGGATCTTAAGATGTACTGGTGTATGCTTATTGGTATAAAGACATTTTGTACTTGGTGTTAATACTATTCTGACAAGCAGTGTTAAAGACATATTAAAAAAATTACAATGTCACCTTTAATTGATGGAGTTATGATGGCATAAAAATTTGGTTAGCCAGCATTTAAATTAGTGGTGTGCAGACCTCTAATAAACTTGTCACTATGTAACTAGTATAATTTTTAATTGAAGAGTTTGATGTAGATCTTTGTTTGTGTTTTTTAATGAGTTTAAGTGTGAGTAAAGTTCAGACTGTAAAGGTGTCTTATTGTAATTCTGCAGGTCTAAGACTGTCTCAAATAGTGCTTACACAGTAATGTTACACAACTTTTTGTGAAGACTTTTTTCCATAAAAAATCACCTAGAGCTGTCTCACAGAATATCCAGTGTAGGTAGTTGAAGTAAATACACAGTTGATGAAATAAACAGTTGATGTTGTGCATTTACATATATTATTGGCTGGCTATGAGATTAGAAATTTAAATTGAACAATACTGTAGAAAGTGGCATTGTAACAAAAATAGTGAGGCCCATTATTTGCAGAATAACTTCTTGTGAGAAACAGCAGAGTTCTGTCTGCTTGGTCTTCTTGGAAACACTTAACTGAAGAACCAGCAGACATATTCTGTGCAGCAGCTCTCTATTGCTGGATTGGTATTTATCAGATTGGAGGGACTATGTGAATACTCCAGTCATGGCCCCGAGCAGAGCTGTTAGGCCCTGTGCTAACAACTGTGTTCCAGGTTGTGCTTTTGACTCCAGCAGCCAGGTGAAAGGATGACATAGACACTCAAGTGGGACTAAATGACAGGCTGCAGCTTTTAGAAGCAGCAAAAAAGGTATAGATTGTTTCCAAGTGCCCAGGTTTAGGATTCTGTACCTGTCCTTGTGGTATGTCAAAATCCTCTGTTTGGTTAGGAGGAAGGTAGGGAGTCTTCAGAGATCTGAGAATGCCCATGCAGAAACATGAGATTTGATGTCCCATTTTTCTGCCCATGTACACATCTGCTCTGGCTCGTCCTCCCAGTGGCTGTGGCCTGGTAGTTCGTCCAGCACAGCAAATGCCATGGCACAGGCTCCTGCAGCTGAGGCCTGGCTCCTACCTGTCCATGCAGCACTGTCAGATAGAGCACTGCTGGCTCTGCCTTGGTCTCACCAGTGTCCATATGGCCAGAGCCTTGTGCCTTCAGGACAGAGCTTTCCTGCCCTTGAACCATCTTTGTCCTAGATCTGGAAGGGAAACCACCCTGCCAGCGTTCCTTGGACTGCTGAGAGCAGTCAGCCTCTCTTACCCACTCTTCATTTGAGCTGGCTGAGCAGCACCTGTAGAAGTGGTGTTCTTCACCTTCCCTGTGGGGTGTTACTGCTTCATCTCATTCTGAGGACAATGGTGTGCCCATGAATCACGGCAGAGCAGTAAGCTGGTCCATTCTACTCAGAGCCGTCTTCACTGCCTGTACAATTCTGAATGATTTAATGAAGTTAGAACTGTGTGTGGTAAAGTGTGTTGAGGCCAGTGTGTGATTATCTACGTCTTTATCCAGAGCCAAGTGCGAGCCTTGTCTCTATTTACATTATCTATTATATTGTTCAGTTTGTGTTCTCTGAAAAATATTTCTCTGCTGATAAATACGTATTTTCTTGCTACAAACCTCAGCTGACAGGAAGTTGTAAAATTAAATATTAGAAGAATTTCATGTGTGACACTGTCTCCTGTAATGTTAGTGTACTTCATGACATTGTTATGTGGTGTTTAACTCAACAAGTTATTCTGCAAGGCCAACTGTTTATACGTGTAATCTGTGGTGCATCTGCATGTCTGTAGCAGTTGATATTAAATATTTCAGGTTTGGTTGTCCCATAGTAAAACTTTAGATTTTTGGCATTACTCTTCGGATGGAGTAGTCAAGAGTGCTAGACAAGATGGTGCATGATTTTGTTTCCTCTCCTAGCTTACCAGAGATCTCTTTGAACTAATACTTTAAATCACTTTTAACTAGAGCCACAGAAAAAATATTCAAGAATATGAACTACACTGAGAACAAGGTGTGAAATTTATTATGTAGCTCTTGATATTTTACTCATGTTTTATGATGCCAAGGCAAATACACAGTATGAATAGAGCTTCTGCCCCAGACCAGAGTTAAGAATGCTAAACAGCTGGCTGCTTTATGTTGTCCCTTTTTATTTGGAAAAGCCCTGATTTTTTTTGTGTTTCCTTCACCTCTCAGGTTAGCATGAATTACCATTATAACTGCAGCAACCTTCTGGGTATCTGTATGTTGACCTTCGGCCTGCATGCGAATACTGAAATTATTTTATCCACTAAAAGAACATTATAGAGGGTGGAAAGCAACTTTAATTTTATGTTGTGATTTTTCCCTTGGATTTTATATCTCAACAGACTTCGTGTTTTTGTTCTGTATTGCTGCAGTCAAGTGGATTTCACATCAGTTTGAAACAGAACTTACAAATGTCCTGACTTTCTTACTCTGTGTGCCTTCCCTTAGAGAAACTGCTGTGGAAAATAAATGTAGTTGAAGGGCATGTTTGTTTACATTATGCTAAAACGGTGGCTATTTACTTTCATTGTTTTTGTCTTTACCTTAGATTTTTTGGTAGTATACCTGTGTACCATCACTGTCGGTTAAGGTGCAGTTCTGTGTATTGGTAGATTTTTGTTGTAATTAACATTTTTCTTACCAAACAAAAAAAGGCTTTTGCCTTTTAAGCTTTAGCCATGTGTTTGTTAAATACAAGCAGTAAAGCAAACATTTTTAGGTATCTTGCGGTTCCTTTCATGGATACAGCCCAAGGTGGGATGTTTCAGGAACAGAACTCCCCAGGCCACTTGTGTCAAATCAAGGGACAGAAGTGGCAGTCGGGTGGGGGCTGCCTGCCCGAGCCTCTGGGATGGAGCTGATGTCACCAGGGTCCTTGGGAAGAGCTGGGATGCTTGCCACATTGTGGGAAGCATCTTGCTGGAGTCTGAATGCAGTCAGGGTAAAGGCCTAGACTCTGTGGAGGTTGGTATTATTTTAGAAAAGGCTTTTACCTGTCACATGCATGAGAACTTAACAGGCTTTTCCTTGAGTCCTGCCTGAAACAAAAGCACAGATGTCACATTGTTCAAATTCCTTTACTTAGCAGTGAAACTAGCAGGATCGTCTGTGCCAGTGGCTGGGAAGGGAAAGGTGCAGAGCAGTTGCTGGCTGAGAAGTGTCCGTGTGAGTGCCCTCCTTGGGGGCCACAAGGAAGTTTGGGCAGCAAAGCTCATCGTGCCCTGCTTGTCTGGCTGGTGGCCACATGGGACCTTTGAGCCAAGTCCAGAACAGGGCTCCAGTTGGGATCCTCAGCTCTCCAGTCCAGGCAGTGTGGGACAAAGGTTAGTGCTGTCTCCCGTGAATATTACCCAGGAGAGTGGAGCCCTCATTCGGCTATTAGCTGTCCAAAAAATGGTGATGGCCAGTGTGCAGAACTTACCTCTGAATCTGGGGTGACTGAAAACAGTGCAGAAGATAAGGAAAAACAATGTAGTCAGAGTTGGTAGAGAAGTTCTAGCATTTTTTGTTCCTGAGGCTAGGAGAAAAAAATACTTGGGGAAATAAAAGTCCAGGGTTTTTTTTTATTTGTAGCTTTTCCCTGAAGTGTCTATCAAGGAAACAATATTAGAATTAGAATATTCAAATTTGGTACGTCATGGTAAGAGGCAAATCTTAATTTTAAAATCAAAGTTACAGAACCAGATGTTAATTAGAATGAGTGTAGTTTAATGAATCTACATAATGTAGCTTTTCATTTGGAGAAGTTATTCTGTGTTTTAAAAGTAAGGTTATCTGTCTTGTGACATCCTTATTATGAAAGGTAGCTTGGATACCACACAAACTTGATCAAAGGCTTGCAGAACTAAATTCTTCCTTTTCCTCTTAACGCAAGAAAAACCAAGAAATAAGAGTACAAATTTGTTTCATTTGCTTTCCATTGTTTTTTATTTGTATGTATAGGAAAGACAAGTATCTCTTAAATAAATTTCTGTTGTCCTTTTTAGCCTCTGTTGAAGTTGAGATGTTTTAAGTGGATGGTGTTGCATTACAGTGAGCACAATTTCAGTGTCAGGTATTTGTTGCCTGATGACTGTAGGATTAAAGGTTATGTGCTGCTCTGTATTGCACTTAAAACAATAATAGATTATTAGTGCTCAATGTCTAGAAATAGCCCTTAAAAGTGCAGAAGGTTTGGAACCTGTTCCTGCTTGAAGTGTGGGTTTTTAATGTGCTGGAAGAAGAGCTATAATAGGATAGTAAAAACTAAGCAGTAATTCCATCTCCTGCTGTCCTGTAGCAGGCCTGCAAAGAGTGTCCAGTCACTTAGGATGTGGAGTGTCTTGTTCACATTGGCAGGGTTCTGCAGAAGCATCATCATCAAATAAAAAGAAAGGGCTTTGGTGCTTCCTCACTAAAAATAAACTCATATTTGTCCAGGAAAAATATGATTATTCAAGAAAAAGATTATGGCTGAACAGTGTGATTTATTGCATCTTATATCTTACTGAATGTTGTACTGATTATTACAGTACTGATTGTACTGTAATTAGCTGCTTGATTCTTTGCAATTTCAATCTTCTTTTAAAAAGGTTTTATGTTGTTACTATCACTTAGTGAGCCCCAAGCATGGGAAAATCACATGTACATATGTAGAATTTAAATTTTATCGTAAAAAACATTTAAGCTGCAAGTTTTTAATCTAACAAATTGCGCTCTTCTTTTATGTGACAAGATGCGTAACACACCAGCTTTTGTGGTCCTGGGCATCCATGGTAAAGCCTATTTAAACCTGTTCCTTGACTTTTTGTGGGATGTCACTGCTTTTGGAATTTACCCTTGCAGGAGCAGGGCAGAACAAAGCGTCCTGAGGTTTTACAGAGTACTTACTATGAAATGGGCTATGCATGCTTATGTGTACATATTTAAAAAACATCAAAATACTAAAGATTCAAATCACCGGCTTTGTAAACAAAAAAGAAGCAAAGAGAAAAGCTAAGGTAATTAAGTATGGCTGCCTTATGGTGCAGTGAGTCTGTGGTGATGCAGCAGTCTGGCTGTGTGGAACTGATTAGAGGAAGCTGGTAATTGATAGAGAAAATTAAATTTGGGATTATTGTTTCATCTTCATTTGGGATTTCATTCAGTCGTTTGTTTTTCATATATCCGAGTTTAGTTTACAATGTATTTTAAAAAGCTGCAACTAAAAATTCCGTTAGTCATTTCTAGAAGTTGTTCCACATGGCTTTGTCAGTGTAAGTGATTTTTGTGGAAGTGTGAGCTCAGTAGTGCAAGGTGCTGAATGTGTGCTGGAGCCAAGCACGGACAGCCGGGGGGCACAGGAGCTGCTCGGGTGCCTTGGCTTTCCCTGGAACCACGTCTGAAAATCTCAGTTTCAGAATTGTGTTTGTAGCCAGAGGTCCAATGTGACAGACTTGGTCAAGAGACTGAAATAAAGCAGCAACACATAATAGCTTTGAAAATGGTATAGCCAAACTAATATTACTCAGTTTGAAGTCTGCAGTCTGAGCTAAAAGTTTGGCTTCAGTTAAGTGTTGTAGATACTGGGTCAGTTTGGTTTGGGGGAGATTATTTTTATTAAAGGGATACGTAAGCTAGGGGTATAATTCTATTTAGTATATCATGTCGGTATCAGTTTAAACCAAATGTGATGCAAATTCGATTTTTTCAATGGTGTAACTCTGAAGCTGGTAATTTAACTATTCATACAAATAAAAGAAGTTCACACTCGTCATCAAGCCACAGAAAACTGATCCTGACTTTTAAGACAGATGAATTTGTGTTCTGAAGCATTAGTTCTTTTTTTGTAATGGTAATGTGATTGAACACTAATTATCCTTTGGAATTAAGAGCTTGAGCACATATTGCTCCTAAATCATTCATTCTTTGGTTGCATTTTATCGTGTCTTCGGATTTTTTTGCCCTTTTTCTCCATATTCCCTGAGAAGGAGCTGTTGAAATTACAGTTACAGTAATGAACAGAATATACAGGTTTTGGTTAGAATACAAAGTAAACTAAAAATGAAATATTTGTGCCATATAAGAAATCCAGTACTGACTTAAAATTTTATCAGAACTTTAATTTACCAAGTTGTAACATTGGGAGTCTTTGTTTTGACTGTATTGAGTGAACTGTAGAACTGAATTTGGGTGTAGTGCAGGAGCTGTGATTGCTTTCTCCTGATGAGCTGTTAGTTTTGTGTAACTCAGACCCTTGAAATCCTGAGTGTGCTTCTCCTCGTCAGAAATATCCTTGGGAATCCCTCTCTGCTGATAAGCAGCGAGTTTGCATTCAGTTCTGGGCTGGACCAGGGCGGGATGGCTGGGTCTGGGCAGGAGGCCTGGAATTCCAGAGCTCTCACCTTGGCTACTCACTCCCCCGCCTGCCTCAGGCACAATTACCTTTTTTTTTTTTTTAGCTTCGGTTGCTGCACCTGTAAAATGGAGACAATGCCTCCTTGCAGGAATGTTTTGCAAATTATGTAGGTGGAGCTGAGAACCTTCAAAGTGAAAAATCTCTTTAAAGAAAAAGAAGTGTTTAAGGTATTTCAGTCCCTCGCTGCCATCAAGAGGCACCTCAGGAGATCCCGTTCCAGGTGTGGCCCTGGTCCTGCAGCAGCTGGGACCAAAAGGACACCAGCCTGCTGCTCCGTGCTGCTAAACTGCTCAGTGGCCTGCTCTGCCCCACCTCTGGAGGAACTTGATCAGATATTTTGATATCCTCATTGCTTGGGAAAATTATAAAGATACTGATTTTAAAAACATTAAGAGGCTCGTTTTTATTTACTTGTGTTTTTCTTTGTCCAGTAGACATTTCTAGTTACAGTATTGTCTGTTTTCACTAGAACAAGTTGAAATCATCACAGAAGGATAAAGTGCGTCAGTTTATGGTCTTCACACAATCTAGTGAAAAGACAGCAGTAAGTTGTCTGTCTCAAAATGACTGGAAGTTAGATGTTGCAACAGACAACTTTTTCCAAAATCCTGAACTTTATATACGAGAGAGTGTTAAAGGATCACTGGACAGAAAGAAGTTAGAACAACTGTATAACAGATACAAAGGTGAGTAGCCTGAACTTTAAGGCTTATATCCTACTTGTAAAATTCTTATTTGCAGTGTATTGGTGATGCTGTGCTCTTTTGCTGGGAAATCTTAACTGACTCTTTCAGCTTTGTTTTTCTATGCTAATAATACAAATTAGAAGGGAAATACAGGTAGGTTTCTGCTTCTTCACAAGGATTACTTTATGTGCTCTGAATGTATCTATATTTATAGGACATTAGGGTCTGAGCTGGAATTGTGTGTACAGTGGGTAATTGTAATGGTTGATGAGGATTTTAGGTAAGTCTCCTGGGGAAGGCACATCACACAGGACTTGATCCTGACAAAGGAAAAGATTGCATACTAGGAATTGGTTCTACCTTACTTTTTGTTCAGCTTGTTCTTATTAACAGGTAGTTACAGAGTGTAGAAGAAAAAAATAGTCTCTGTATCTGTTATATAGCCAGCATTCAACTGATGTCTTACCACATAAAGTGGAGTCAGCAGAGCAGAACAAATCCTGTGTTTTAGCACTTAATCTGAAAATGAGTGCTCTGTTTTCTGTCAGTTTTCCTATGTTTTATATGTATAATCCAAATACCGTTTTGGTGAAGTCTGTTGGCTTGCTTTCATAGATCTTTGTTAGGGCAGGAACATCTCACTTCCAGACCAGATGTTGATTCCTTTGTGAAAGAGGAGTGGGCCTGGCCGACTTGGAATCCCTAACGGGGCAGCGTGACTTCCCCCTGGAGATTACCTTGTCCAGCCTCCTGCATTCTGGAAACCTCATGGGTGCCAGGAAATGCCCAAATCTCCTCTTGGGGTAGCCGTGGATGGGCAGATCTGGGTTTTGGTACAGCTTGGAAATGAACACTGCAGAATGGCTTCTAATGGAACACAGCTCATCAGTCTGACCAAAGAGGCCAATAATTGAGTGTGCTGGGGGAGAGAACCACTGTGCTCTGTAGGGAATGAGTCAGAAGATCCTGCATATTATTATGCAGAAAACAAATGTTTGTGGTGCTTTTGTCTCTCAATGAAAATAACATGAGCTTCATTGTATGGAAGGCTTTGTTTCAGTAAGTGCCTCAATTGTTAAAGCTTAACCATTAGGAGCACTCATTTAATTTTGTTTTTAAAATACTCTCATATAAGCCAAAAATGGCTTCTTGAAAATGTTTCTTTGTCTTAAATATACTTGTTGAAGAAATCAGCTTTTTCAAGTATCTGTTTTTCTTGATACTTATTTTTATGTCCTGAAGATCCTCAAGATGAAAATAAGATTGGTATAGATGGAATCCAGCAGTTCTGTGATGACCTAGCTCTTGACCCAGCCAGCATCACTGTACTCATCATTGCATGGAAATTCCGGGCTGCCACACAGTGTGAATTTTCAAAGCTGGAATTCATGGATGGAATGACTGAGCTGGGGTAAGTCTCACTGAGTGTTAGCTGGTGACAGTGTGATCCAGTGTCGTGTTTTGGGGAATTCTCAGTCTTGGTGTCCTTTCTGAGATGTTTCAGAGCTCAGCATCACTTGTCTACCTCTGGAAAACGCAGCCCTGCCTTGGTTGTGTGAGCATTGTGTGGTGGTTGGCACAGGGCTGCTGTGGCAGGTAGAGCAGGGATACTGGGCAGACCTGGGGTTTTCTCTGCCTTGTGCGAGTGCAGGAGTCTTTATCACATTTTCCTAAAAATTTTGGGGATTGTAGAACCTGATATATCAGGTATATGTGCAAATACAATGTGAAGAAATAACAAATAAATGAAATTCTTGTAGAGGTGCAGACTCATTAAAGGCTTCCTGAATTCTGTTTTGATAATCGTATTCTACAAACAGTTTATAGATTTTTGTTTAACTCATGTTTTTATGGCAAAATGAATAATAAATAAGTAAACAAACAAACATGCTTTCTGAAATGCAGATGTGACAGCATAGAAAAACTGAAGGCCCAGATTCCTAAAATGGAACAAGAATTAAAAGAACCAGGAAGATTTAAAGATTTTTATCAATTTACTTTCAACTTTGCAAAGAACCCTGGACAGAAAGGTTTAGGTATGTATTCTAATTCATAAGCATTTTTTCATAAATATTGGAAATTACTGATTAAAGCAGTAAATGAATGTATTATTGTCATCCAGTGAGTCTGAAAGATAATCACCCTTGGGATAAAACACATCTCTGTGTTTTGAAAGATAGATGTCAATTTAAGGTATTCAAATTGATTATTAATAAAGGCTACAGAATTTTATGAGAGTTTATTCTTTCACTCAGAGTGGAGTGCAGTTCTCAGTAAGCACAATGGATTATAGTCTTATATTAAAGACATAATTAGACCACTTAGAATTTGCAGCACTGAACAGATAAATTGAATTTTTACTTTTAGGATAAATTGAAGCTGTAAAACCATTTTCTATGTAAGCACATTTGTACAGTCCCTTGTAATACCAAAAATACTTGCAAATGTCTTGGCAGGATAGAATTGGAATGGTACAAATGGATTCCTGTGTTCTGGGCCTGATGCCTGCTGGTACCTACCTACAGAGTTTTTTCCCCCTTACCTCAGTGAAGGTTTTTTGTCATTATTTCATAGTTCACATGCTGACTGTGGCTTTGGTTGGTGTAACAGGTGGAGTGGAAGAATAATTTATTAAAAATAATTTCAGAACACCACAGTTTGGATGGAATTAAAGGAATAAATTGTAGCTCTGTCTATTCAAAAATACAAAGAAGAGGGAATAAAAATTTCTTTTGAGCAGTGACGTTAAACAGCCAGAATGTACATTCATTTCTCTACAATGTATTTGGCTATTAGCCATAACTAGCATTTCATGATCCTGTAACTTCTTAAGTTAATTGTTCTGATTCTGAGAAATAATAAAATATGGAAAGGCTGGTAGGTTCCTCCTTGGCATTCCTTGTGAATTTGTTTTTCTCAGTAATGACAATGCTCTAAGCTGGCTGCCACTGGACAGCTTTGCATTCCCAGGCTGTGTAAAGATGAACTTTCTGCTTTAGTTTTATTAGCTTTTATGTACAGACCAACTTTTGGCTTAAAATGAGTATTGAAAAATAAATGAATAAGCAAAAGCTCCATGTTCTTCCTTGACATTTTGCTGTATCTTGTTTGTTGTTTTCAGTGGATTGTGAATTTCATTGTATCCAAAGGAGCTAAAAGAGCTGCTAAACCATCTGAAAATACTTGTGCATGTTTGTAGTCATTTCTGAATCATCAAATAAATGAATAGGCTGATTTGTATTTCTTGCAGAAAGTAATAATATTTTTTTAGGCTGCTACAACAAGGAAAATGTGGACAGCAACTGAATTGTGGAATTAATTTCCCAGGGAAACGGATTCACTTGCTCTATTTCTCATTCATCATAAAGCTGCTTGGTGCAGGTTAAGCTGTAGCAGTGGCAGACAAGTAGAGCTTTCTGAGATCCATATAGCATATGCATAGTGTAAGATAGGCTTTTTAAATTGTTTTTAAGTCTGGGTCTGGAGCTTAAAGTCTGGATGCTTACCAGCCTTTTTGGTGCTCATAAATACACAGTTCTAGGCATCAATTTAGAGCAGGGCAGAATAATTCTGGAACCCTGGAGGAAAAGAATACTGGGAAAAGAACAGAGCTGCAAAGTAAGTACTGCTAGTTAGGCAATTAATTTTGGTGTGTCTAAATAAGTGCTTGTAGGAACTTGCAAATTGATTTTAATATATATTGGCCTCTAATCTTGCAAACATTGTGCAGTAGTTCAGGCACAGTTCTGGAAATATATTTCCTCTGCATCAATCCTTATTACTGTGGAAGTACTCTGGGTGTCTGAAAAGTTCTTGTGATATTTTCATCTCATTGGAGCATACCCTGTAGCTGGTGTTCATCTCAAACTCTGTTTCTTTCTCTTGCATCTCTCTGGATAAAATTCAAAATAGAGGATGTATTTTGAGACACTTATATTTGATCCAGGAGGATTTCACTGAGCATTCTCACTCTTACAAAAACCTAAAATGATATCTTTACCTTCCAATTATATTTTTACCTTTATATCTTTACCTTCCATATAATTTATTTTTAAAAATGTAGTTTGTCCCAAGGGCATTGTGTCATCATGCTTTACGTGTTTGGACTCATACAGTGAGTTTGAAGTTGCAGCATCCTGAGTTTAGCTTTTAACAGCCTTTGCTTACCGACAAGAATGATCTCAAAATTATATAAAAATGTCAGAATGCACAGTTTGTTTATAGTGATTGTTTACAAACCACTGTAAAATGCAGTGATTTGATGACGTTGCCTTTTTGTATGCACATCTTAAAGCAGCACAAGTAAATAAAACTTAGTTTTTAAACTGTTTCCTTGAGGAACTGATCAGCTTCCTCTAAAGTTAGAAAGGTAGTAGTTTTAGTTGAAAGCTAAAATGCATGTTTTTGTACCTGAATCTCCTGCTGAAGAGAGATTTTGAGCCTCTACAGTCTTGGGTGAGTTGCCATTTTCAGATACAGCTTTATTTACTGATGAGCACTGTCTAATTTGTCTCTGCTTCTTGAGATTCAGACTTAACACTTTTATCTGAAATCCAACCTCTTTGCAGCTGCTGGAAGATCTTTGACAAATTTTATTCTGTTTTTTGGTCAGGAGGTATTATAATTTGACTCTGCTCTTTGAGAACTTTTAATATCAGATGCTAAACAATTCAGAAACTCCCCATCAGCTTCTGTTTTCCCTCCAGCAATGCAGATTGCATACTTTGTTTTGTTTGCTGTTGGTTTCACCTCCCTGGGTTCTTTTAAATATTTGGGCATCCTGAGGGAAGGAAGGGAGTGGAGTTATTGGGTTATTGGTGTGGGTTTTTTTCTTTTTTTTTTCCTGAGGTTTGCAGTTGATCCTGTGCCTTCTCCCCCTGCTTCCACGAGGGGATTGTTTATAGAAGAAATTTGCTAGACCCCAAATATATAAGAGCTTTTGTTAAAAAGAGGCCACTTACTTAGGCAGCCTTTTGAGGCCACTGATATCCTGTGGCTGAGGATACCGAATTTGGTAATTGACAGTGAGTGGTGTTTGGTGCTGCAGCACCGAGCAATTCCCTGGTAATCGCTGGTAGTGCAGGTGACCCTGGGCAGAGCTGTGGGTTCCAGAAGTCTCTGATGTGCTCACAAGCTCCTCTCTGCCCCTCGGGCTCTCCCCAGGGAGGAGGAGCTGCCTCTGTCCTTCCCCTCCATCCAGGACCAGCTGGGGTTTTTTGGGAGCTGCTGCACTCAGCAGCTCTGACAGGCAGGGAGCTGCTCTCAAATGTGTCGGGTCAGGCCTCACTCATTCCAGACAAGCAGGAGTTTAACAGGGGGCTTTGAAAGAAGAAAAAAAAAACCCCTAACTCACAAAAAACACCCAACAAACAAAATGAAAGAAATCCCAAACCAAAATGGCCAAAGACAACACCAAACCACCAACAAAAAAAACCCAAACAAAAGCAAAACCTCAACCCAACCAAAACAACACCAACAAATCCAGCTATCTTCTGTCTGCTTAAGGACACTACCTAAAGATTCTTTTTCAAAAGGAAATCTTGACTGCAGAAATGAGCATTTCCCAAAAAAGCCTCATTACAAAGGCAGCGCATGTAATAAGGTTGCCCTAAAAATAAAATCATTAAAATCTGGTTTTATCTAAATTGTGTTTTATGCGTTAAAAAAAAAAAGAAAGTCTCAGTACAAAGTAATACAAGTTTTCTTTTCAAGCCAAGAGCATCTTTAACTGAAAAGATTTTTCTGACTTTTAACTAAAGTATTGTTAGATAGCAAAAGGCATATGAAATGTCCTGGGGGGTTTTGGATATGTTAGGTATTAATATGGGCAATTTTCAGTTCTGTAAAATATAAAATACGTGTGTAACACTTTATTTTTGGATCCATGAGTATATTTGCATTAGTTTAATCTTGTCACATTTATGGATACATGGTTCATCCTGGTGTTAGATACTTGTGGAGATTATATATTTGATATGTATATCTCTAAAAGTAATATATTTTAATATTACAGATTTAGAAATGGCCATTGCCTACTGGAATTTAGTACTTAATGGAAGATTTAAATTTCTAGACTTGTGGAACAAATTTTTATTGGTAAGTGTAAACCTTTACATGATCTGGACTGCAGTATTTTCAGAACTTGGAAGCTAAACATGTTTAAGTTAAGTTGTTGAGTAGATGAAATAGACTGTCTTGACCTAAATCCCAGGTATTCATAGTGTGTACAAGAGAAGTATGTTTTGGGGATATGGATGTGTCTGAGACAGTAAAAATAAATGTATAATAGGGTTTTAATTTATTTTTTTTTAACTCTAAATTTTCCACCTCTCCATACAGGAACATCATAAAAGATCAATTCCTAAGGATACCTGGAACCTTCTTCTAGACTTTAGTACAATGATAGCAGATGATATGTCTAACTATGATGAGGAAGGTAAACATTGCCATTTTCTCTCATTAACTTCTAACTGTGTTGTACATTACATTTATCACTGTGTATCTGCTTTATAATCTCAAAACCAGCTCCATTTTAGAGTATTACTGATGATCTGAAGTCCAGTTAGAGCTGCTTTAATGCACATTGTAATCATCTCTGTTATTGATGTTTTAAAAAGAAATGCTGAAGCTTTCATGGAATCCATTTTCTTTTTTTGTTCTGTCTAAGCTCAGACACAAATTCTTTCTTGCTGAAACAACCCAAAATTCTTTCTTATTGAGACAAACCCTGCTATATGTCCATTTAAAACCCACAGATTCTCTCTTGGTGCAGTTCTTGGCATAACTGATCCATGGTTTGTTCAGCTCTGTGTAGGGTCCTCTGGATATTTCATTTCGTAGCTGAGAATGTTTTTAAGTCTGGTTGCTTCAGTTTATGTGAGGCTTGGACATGTTTTGACATAGAAGTGAAGCTGGCAGCACACAGGGGTTGCTGAACAAAACTCACTTCCTACCAAATGTGTTTCTTGTAAACTTTTGTATTGATCTTTCCTCTTCAGTCCATGTGCAGCCAAGAACAGCTGATTACCCTCAGCCCTTGGCAGCACATCAGTTCAGTGAGGGGGGGAGCTAAACTTGGGATACCTCCGGAGCAGAGGGCAGCACACTTCTCCAACTTCATTAATTATGGACTGTGCTCATTCCCTTGTCAGTTTGGAGTCAGGATTTTGGTCAGTTTTTTGTTTTTTTTATGGAAGATGAACCTTGGAAGTGATGTGTATTAAGTGGCTTTTAAAGGAAGCAGAAATCTTTAATCGGCTTTTAAATTTCAAGCAGGAAAATAAAACTATATTTTTTTATTTCAAACTCTGCCTGATTTAATGCTGGAAAGCAAATAGCTTGTCTGGATGTGAAGCTTGTGAAAGAATGCCTTGTTGAACCAAGTTCTTACATTCTGGTGTTTTCTTCTTTTAGGGGCATGGCCAGTTCTTATCGATGACTTTGTGGAATTTGCACGCCCTCAAATTGCTGGGACAAAAAGTACGACAGTGTAGCACTAAAGGACCCTTCTAGAGTGTACATAGTCTGTACAAATACCTGAAATGGAAAATTGCACAGTCAATTTCTGCTGGCTGGACTGAACTGAAGATCAATCCTCACAATATGGCTGAGGGTTGAGACAAACCTTTAAGGATACATCTTGGACCATATCATATTTCATTCTTCTACTGGTGGTTTGGGCTTTTCTTCTAGTCTGGACCACTCTTGCCCGTTAAAATTCCAACACTGTGGATTTCATCATGGATTTATTTTTTGTTGGTGGATCACCCTAGTTTCATCTCCCATAAGTCCTAGAAGCTTTATAATCATTTTGAGGTTTCTGATTTCACATAAAGCACAACGCTGGTTGGTCATCATCAGACAACTGTTGTATGGCATCTGAATTATACAGATCAACATCAAAACAATTTTTAAAAGAATCCTTAAATATACACTTGGGGTTAGTTGCAAAGACTGTACTGATAGCACTTCCTGCAAGAGTGATATATTTAAGTGTACTGGGTCCGAGTTTTTTCTTTTCTGGAAAAGAGCAGGTGTCGTCTGAGTTTGTCTGGTCACAGCCGTGCCAGGAGTGACCAAGGAGCCCCAGGGCTGTTGATTGGGGGTCTCTGGTGCCTGGCTGAGGTTTGCTGGTGGCTCAGCTGCTCTGGGGACAGCTGGGGGACGACACAACTCGAGCACTTCCACCCCGGGGGCGACGGCAGAGCCCGCCCTGCGCCGAGGTGTGTCCTCACAGAACCAGCGTTCTCTAGGTTCTAATCGCTAAGAAATCAGATTTCATTACAGTTTTGAAATGCTTATCTGTCTGTCAAAGAAAGGTTTTTCATTTCTGTGGAAATCAAACACTTGAATATACTGAATTTGTGTCTTAACTATTTGCTACACAATACAGTATTTTAAATTGAGACATGTGACTTCTATGGCTGAGGTGTGACAAAGCAAATGGCCCTGTCGTACAAGAAGCTGGTGAGGTTGATGTGAATCTGGGTTTTGAAACCATTATCCTGGTAAGATAAATCTTCATAACATAGAGGTACTGCCATTATGGATGACACCCTTTTTTAAATTATTTTGCTGAGTTTTCCTTAAATTGACATACCACTGTGGTTGCCAAATACAGAAATTAAGAGTAAAACTTTCCCAAACAAGCACAGATCAGATACAAGCTACTACACTGGCTTTGTTTAAATTATTTTGTGGATCATCACTACTGTCTTGCTGCGTTTGACTAAATTGCTTCATTTGGATCAAAGCAGGTTTTATCAGATGCAATTCTTTAATAATACAAGAGCTCTTCAGCTGCTTTTATGGTCTTCTACTCCTCAGAGTTACTTGTGAAGAGATGTGATAAATCCTGCTCTGGAAAGAATGAGCTCCAGGAGAGGAGACAGACCATACTTACAAGTGAGAAGAGGGGATTTAAGTCCATGCTCTAAATTGTGCCCTGATAAGGCCAGAATTATTTTTGAGAAGAGTCGTTGGTACTTGCACTAGACTGCAGCATGATTTTATGCAGATGCTAAAAGTATTTTAGGGAAAAATTGACTATGAAACAGCTAAAATTTTTATTTGTACTCTGTGTGCAAAGGCTGGCTCTCCTTACAGCAGTGCCCTTTTGGCAAATCCAGTTGTGCATTTATTCAAAAAATACAGTTCCTCAGAAACATTGCAGACTTTCTCCAGCTACCGGAATTGGCTACGCCAAAAACTGTGTGTTTTGCTGCTTTCAGTATTTCCTTTCTCAGTTTTGTGTAAATAAAAATGGGGACTTGAAATCATGGGGGTGGGTGGGGAGGAAAAACAAAAAAAGCTCTACAAGGTTATCTCTGCGTGCTGTTTTCTGTCTCGAGGGTTTTGGTACTGTTTCAGATTGATTAGTACAAGTATGCTGTGTTTGGAGAGGAGAACTGACTTGCTTTTCATCCCTCCAAAAGTCTGGGAATTGGGCAGTGGCAAAATGCCGTGGTGTTTTAGAGACTCTTCCTTTTGAATGCGAGATCTTTCCAACAAAATTGTGTTGTCATCAGTTTGGTACTACATGCTTATAATTACTGTGTAATTATAAAGAAATACATAAAAACTTTGACTAATTATGTTGCAGAAAAGGGTTATTCGTGCTATCATGGCATCTTAAAAGTTTTTCAAAATGACTGAAGTTGAAAGAAACTTTGATTTAACAAGATGTTGTTCTAAGGACAAAATGCCTGGCTACAGGGAATATTTTGTACTGAAACGTGCTTGGATGTGGCCATGTGGCTTTTTCCTTTATATATATGTGTGGGGTTTTTTTTGTTTTTTGGTTTGTATTTTTTTTTTAAGAATGCAGCCAGTTGCTTACTTGGATTGCTTTAATTCGTAAGTGCTTATGTCTTCAATTTGATGATCTCCCTGGAAATGGATCGATTTAATTTTGCCAAATGTTAAGAAAAAAAAAAAAAGGCAAACATCAAGTTTGTAAACTGTTTTTATACATTAAATATGTACAAAATTAGAAGTGCCCTGATATAAAACACTTAATCTTGAGATTATATTTAGTAAAAACCCATCATTTACATATCTCTGTAAGTTCCAAATGTAACTTCTTACAATCCCTCTCATTACCAACAGAGGCAATAAAGCTCCAGTGAAATTGCCATGACTGAGGTTTGTACTGCATTGTTTCAGTGTATTATTTGTAAAACTTGTTTCTGGAATGTGCTTTTAGGGATTGGGGGGGGGGGGGAAAGCATGGAATATGTGTGTTCTGCATAAAATACAGTTCAGGGCAAGTCTTTCTTTTGGGGGGAAAAAAAAATATAGAAACTGCTCCTCCACCTTGCCTGTTGCTTGTTCCCAATGTTTACAAGTCGCACCTGGAGCTGATTCTCCCTGCCCTTGGCCCCAGCTTGTGAAGGAAGACACCAGACACACCGCAGGGGTTCAGATACGCCTCCAGTACAGCAGTAAAGCCACTTTTTAATTGATCAACCTGATAATAACTAACTTATGACTTGCTTCAAAACTGTTTTACAATGAAATCCATACTGAGACGTCTTTATTTAAGAAAGGAATAATTTTTTTAAAGAATGCATTTAATAAACTTTTGTCATTCACACTTTTATTTAAATAATGTTGCCAGAAGTCTCTGTAGCTTTTATTTGAGGCTGGTAAATTGATTGAGTTGGCTTTTAAACAAAATCCAGTGATGCCCTTCAGGCTCTGAGCTCTCCAGCAGCTGGCCACACCATTAAATGCTTGATGTAATTATAATTTCATCTATCAAAAATAGGTCTTAGCTTTGTAAATACGGAGCTGGTTTAGTACCAATGTGTAGAAGTATCTGCAGAAATAAACACCAAGAGTTTTGTTCCTAAATAGGCACCTGTACCTCAGGCCCCAGGCTGATCATTTAAACTGTTTGAAAACTCAACACAGATTCTGGAAGTTCTCAGCCAGCAAAAGCTGCCTAAATGCAACTATTTCTTTTCTAAACTCAATTTTGTGTTTTTGGAATCTAACATTTCAAGCCTTTTTCAGCGTTCAAAGGACAACTGGCAGGAGTCTCAGGGATAAATCAGAACCTGTGAGGGTGAGAGATGAGGGGGCTGTAAAAACTGTGTGGGGAGAGGCCCAGGTTTGTTTTTTCTTGCTGGTGACTTCTCTCCAGCCTTGCTCCTGGGCCGGGGTTCAGCAAGCCTGGCTTTGCTCTGCCATCTTTTCCTCTACCACTTACATAATTAAAACAATGACTCGGCTAGAAGTGAAAGTTTTATTTAATAAATATAATTTTCATAAACCATTTTCAAAACAACTACTGACCAAGCTGTACAAGGAGCAAGCACACAGCCTCGCTGTCAAAGGAGCAAAAATAACATGAGGCAGCCACAGTGTCAGAGGTCCAAAATTCTTTGTATTACTTATTGCTCATTTCCTGTGGGTAACACCCCTAATCTGCCTCAAATTAAGGACCAACATCTTTTAAAAGGTAATTCTTGCAGAGATGAGACCATTCCAGTTTTCTCTTTCAAAGAAGCAAGCTCAATCCCACTTCAGTGAAAAAACAGGAGTCTAAATGATGATTCGTTATTTTTGAATGCATAAAACCTGAAATCTGTCACGGGAACTGCAATGAGGAATTGTAAAAATATATTCTTTGAGATACAAATAAGATCCTTCTGCAGCAAGGTGCACCTCATTTTTAATCATTTTCAACGGCATGCTCCACAGGTCATCTTTTATCCTGTTGTCAAAATGTCAAAGGGGTGAGAACCTGCTGCTGTTTGAAGTGATTTCCTTGAAGACTGCAGAGGAGAGGTGAATAAACCCCAGGCCATGGAGGTGCCCGCCAGGGTCTCTCTCAGCCGAGCGGCGCCGTTTGTGTCCCCGCGTCCCGCAGAGCTCTCGGCCCCTCGGCATCCCTGGCTCAGGGGACACCGGGGCGGGCTCAGCCGGAGCCGGGCGGTGACAACAAGGTCCCCTAAGGAGCACCAGGCGGCCGGGACGGCACACACGGCTCTGAGCGAGTCCTGACGCCCTTGGAGCAGCACTGAGCTGAAGGGAGAGAGAAATCCAGAGAAAGCAGAAGCCTGGCACATCCCGGCCCTGCAACAGGAGCTGACAGAGCCACGAGCACCCCCAGCACCCCGGCCCTGCTCCTGCTCCAAACCGAGGCATTCCCGGAGCAGAAACCAAACCGTGCCACTGCAAACGAACAGAAGAAATAAGGAACGTGCCAAACAACCAACAATAAAAACAGAAACAAACAAACAGAAAAATCCCAGCCCAGAGCTGCAAAGGAGAAAGTCTGGCTGGGAAATAAAAGCTAAAATGAGTCCCTGGTGAAAGGTTTGCCCAGCTCCAGGAATGGCTCCTTTAAGCAGTGATGTCTGTGTAACAATCTGTGTAAACAAGCAGTGGCAAGGGCAGTGACAATGGTGAGTTATTAGGAATTCTACACAAAAAAGAGAAAAAAGAATCTTGAAATAAGTGGTTCAAAAGCACATTTTGCTTGAACACTTTGGAACACGGAATAAATCACAAATATTTAGAAGTACAGCAATAGCAGATAGAATTATGAAAAATAATTTAGGCTGCAGGTCTGAGACACTTCTAGCACGAGAAAATGGTATTTTATTCCAATATAGGAGTTACACTATCATAAAAAAAAGTTTGAAAATATTACCAAATATTTTCAATAAGAAATTATAGGTATGCATTAATATGCATTCCAAGTTGCATAAGCTTTTCTAAAGTCACTCTGAAAATGAAAAAGCAAAGTTCTCAGCATTCCTTCCTTTGAAGATTCTGTCCCCCTTCCCTGCTGCATTCTTAAAAAATGCAGAGTATTTTTAAGCGGAATATTTACATTTTAGTTTTTGAAGCAATTCAGAACATCTCAGGTTTTTTTCCACTGCATCCTCTTAAAAGCATGAGTTTGGCAACTAAAATTCTTTTCCTAAGTAAGAAAACCAAACCCTATTTTTCCCAGAGGCAGAATTGACCTGCAGAGAACACGACCCCATTCGGGAGCAGCTGTGCAGAAGGTGCTTCCTCAGGGACACTGCACAGTAAAGTGAGTGCTCACCACTCTTGCTTTGAACTACAAACGTCTACTACAGGCTTTGATGGATTTCAAGGCTAAAAGGTAAATAATAAAACCTTTCCTCCCCATGGCAAGGCCTCCCCCACCCGTTCACACTTGCATTCACTTGGAGGTGAATGCCAGCATTACACTGAATTTTTTCAGCTGGATTTTTCAGTTTCCCCCATGAAGGACTCTGCACTGTGCCCAGGGCATAGTGAACTGGTTCCTACACTTCAGCTATCAAATAAATACACAAAGTCCTTTTTCCTTGAATAGAAGCATTTTTAAAAGATTTGTGGCAATGCCACAAAATCCCAGCGACTTCCACACAAAGTATTTGCCCCACCAAAAAATCTGGCCTTAAGAAAACCACATCTATGCTCTATGAATATTACTGACTTAGATTTACTGCAAATAGAAAAAGATACCTTGGCCGAGGGATGATTCTTAAGTCCTTCCTGAATTGTTTAAATGCAAGTTTCTTCGGTAACCTTACAAACACTGGGAAAAGGGAAGGTAGGGGGAAAGGGAGGAGAGGAGATGGAAGGTTTTAAAGAAACACATAATGAGTGCAAATTATTCTTCAAATACACGACTGTGCTGCTTTTGTGCAAATCTACTCAACACACTGGTGTGCTAAAAGCCAAAATACATCACCTACAGAGCTGGGCCAGTGGAAATGCTTGGAGTGGGGTTTATGGCAAAGCCTCTGCCTCCCCTCACACAATGAACCTGTCTGGGTCTCAGGGCAAGACACACGGACCACATGGATGGATGAGGGCACATGGTCACACACACTGACAGGACAAACAAGCACTGCTGAAAAGTGAAACACTTTGAGGTTGAGTTGTAAAATACAGCTAAACAGCAGATATCTGATTAGAGTAGTAAAATAATTCTGTATTTCCTAGGTATCCATGGCAGCATGAAGAGTCCTAGGAGGAGAAACTACTAGGGAGAAAATTACTATTTTAAACCCAGGTTTAATATAGACATGAAATATAAAGGAAGTTATAGGAGTTGGTGAAATCTAAGTGTATTTTGCTCCCAGTGCAGATCTGGAGGGGACCGGATTAATGACAATCAGGTTACTGCCTCTCCAGCTGGATCCAGGTTTTCAGCCCTATGCAGTGGGATTAGTCACATGTTCATACCTGCTGCATGAGAACACAAAGCTCAGTTTTAATGTTTCTTCATCCCCTGGGCACTCGCTGGGGGGGATCTAGTGGACACTGACATTTTCAACCTCAAGCTTTGCTGCACTCAGGCATCTGAAGACATGATATAGAAATGCACTATGAACGCTGAATTGAACAATTATTTAAAAGGAAAGTCTGCTGTATTTTGTTTCTTCTTCTTGTCTCGTAATTTGTTTTTAAAGCTTCCTTATTTCTGAACTGATCTTCATCTATAACAGTGGGAAAAAATCTCTTGTGTGCTGCATGTCCAAGTCACTACAAATTTAATAAAATTGCAATGACAATTTCTTTCCTACACAGATGTTGCCTTAAGCATTGAGATCTTATAAACTCCACCATACCTTCAGGTGTGAGTGTAGCCTTCAGGTCTGAGTGAAGCTGCCAGGCACTAATGCAAAAACAAAGCTCCAAGGGAAGAGCTGAAATAATCCCAGTTCAAGTCATGGGCAGGAAAATGAACAGCAGAGCTGTTTATAGGTAAGGAGCAACTGACGGATCTGATCCCAGGAAAGCGGAATCTGTTCCTTTGCTCATTGAACTTGGGAGAATTTGGGATGTCAAGAGGGATAGACTCCCCTGGCAGCATCCCATTTACAGTCAGCCAGGTTTGCAGCAGCCCAGATTTAGAGTTTTTAGCCAGAGCTAATTTTAAGATGGATCTTTACACTTTAAACTGTCCGACAGGACAAGTACTCCCGTTACTGACGGGATGTCACGGTCAGAGGTGACAAAAGGGGGTGTCCCAGAGCAGCAGCACTTTTCCCAGCCCCCAGCCATGAACAGCCCCGTTCTAAGGCACCCTGGCAGCACCTCCATTTCATCTCCCAAATCCCAGGACAAGCAGTGGGTTCAGCCACCCTGGCTGAGGGAACAGTGCAATGTTGCTGCTCCCCAGCCCCTCCTGTGCAGACACGTCTGCAGTGGGTGGGGGAGGCACCTGCAGGATGCACCACCCAGAGCTCCAACTGTGCAATTTGCTTTTATTGGCATACTTAGGTATCAAAACATGGCCATCAAGGTCTCGGATCCTTCCGATAGACGAAGATAATTATGCATTAATTATATCTTCAAAGTACAACATGACCAAATATAAATACATGAAAAAGAACAAAACATGCAAAAATTCCCCAACTTTAAAAGGATTAATAATTCAAAAAATTTATGCTAGTGAGACTTCTGCTCAATCAGCCAATTCTTAAAAAATTTTTCCATGTCAGGATCCAGAACCGCTAACAAAACACACAGGGCACAATAAAAGATGACTGGTTTCTGAATTGTACTTTAGGAGAACAGTGAACCGTTATATCCCTTATTATTCCAAATTACTGATTTGTCACAGTTAAGTGTTTTTCAAAGCAATGGCTAATATATTGCCACTCATACACCAGCATAAATATTTGAATTGCATTTAACTCACAAAAATTACTAAAGTGATTGCTTATAGAATACAGTAACTGTCCATAGAAGTAACAAAATTGATTTGCAAACTGCTAAGACAGCATCTGCAAGACAGCTCAAAATGAATGTTTGTTTAAAGGGAAGGGTCCTAGTGAAAAATGCAACTTTCAAAAGTATCATTGTGGAGAATCAAATTGATTCAAATTGGATCACTCAAATTTGGGAGGAGAAAGATTTCTGTCATTGATGTCTTAAGTATTAAACGTAGGATTCCAATCTGCTCATGCAGCAACAAAAAGGATCAAATGGTCAGAGGTAAAAAACATTCCTAAAAAAAACCAAAAACAACTTATTTAGTAATTTGTAGATATAATTAGAAAAAATCCTGGAAGCGATTGCTGTGCAGATTATGCCAGGCCAGACAAGCCCTGCCTGCACTCAGGAGTCCTCTGGGCTTTCCTAGGGCAGCGCCGGACACTGAGCTCGCCTCAGCACCTGCTGCAGGTGTGTGAGCACCACACGGCTTCCACAGGGCAACCAAAAATGTCCCTGTCAGCAAGTGGTTGAGTCCATTGTGGAGAGAGTCAAGATGCTCCTGTCGTTGGCATAGAAGGGGTCCGATGAACTCCATGATCTAAAGTAACAATAAAAGAAAAGTTTGGCTGACTGGGAACTTGTACTTGTACTGGGAGGTGAGGAGAAAAGTCTATGAGAGCAGAAGATAAAAGTGTTAGGAGAGCAGGCAAATGTACCTCTTTAAGGGACTGCCCTACTAATTTCATGTAGGTACCTGCAGTTTGTCCAGACCTTTGGAAACAGAGGCCAATTCATGCCTGCTGTGTAATTAGCACACAGCTACAGCTATTTCCATCACAATGAATTAAAGCAGGCAGAGGTTTTTATGCCTATTTTGCAGCTGAAGTTTTAGTGCTGTGCCTTGGGAGGCTGTGAGTGCTGCCTGTGTCCAGAGGCACCGTGAGTCCTGTGGAGCACACAGCCAGCCCTGGAAACCTGGCACAGCCGTGTCCCAGCAGGAAACATCCTCACTGCCTGAGCCTGGGGGAGGCAGAACTTATCTACAGCCAGGAACCTGTTTCATCCCTTCCTGTTACACTTCAAAACATCAGGGAACCACCCCAGATGTCACAGCTGCTGACTCAGAGGGGTCTACAATGTCTTTCACTTGATTACTGCTTGGGAAGAAATACTGTTCTTGGCTGGACAGCATTATAGGACTGTATGGGAAAAACTGAAGAAGGATGGAAGGTAGGAAATCAAAACACAATGAGCTTATCCTCCAAATTAGGCTCTGTCAGAAATCTGCTGTTTCTTTAGAACTGTTCCATCCAGTGCCTTGACACAAGAACCACTAATGGCAGACCCAACAATTCAGCGATGATTTCTACTGTACAAGTAATGTATGTGATCCAACATTCTTAATATTTTAGTGACAAGTCGACAGACAATTTAATGGAACAGACAGACAAAATGCATTTTAACATACCACACCACACATTTTATATTCTAACTAGTGAATGAAGCTATAGAAAATACTTCTCAAATACATTTTACAAGCAGCAAATTAAGCACAAGAGACTATATTCCTGTGGCCCACTACTCCAAGCATTTGTACGACTTTGATTTATCAAAGTTTTTATCAAAATTTGATAAGATATTTGATTTCATCTTATCGTATTTGACAGAATATCAGGTGCAGAGAATACAGCACAAGCTGGCTACAGCAACATTATTTAAAATAGTGCTCTTCATTTTACTTGCACAAACAACATATTCATCAGCATCACTTCAATCAACAAAAATAATCTGCAGCTACCTCCTGGTTGAATACTTAGTTGTTTTATAGAATACAAGTACTTAAAAGACTAACCTGTTGGGGACTGCACAATCTTCTGGAGATTTAGATAAAAAACAAAGCAGCTCAAGCTCATGAACAAAGCCTAAACAATTTTAAAATCACCCAAGTTTTCTTAATTGTACCTTCTGCATTTCACAACTTGTAACTGCTTCATGTGATTTAAGCAATTAGTAATTTAAAAAATGAATAAAGACTTTCTCATATTACCAAAAAAGTGTAAGGAAGAAAATGGTCCCTTGACTTTTAGAGTAGGTTTTAAGTGTCAATACTGAATGGAAGAAGCTGAAATCATTGGAGAAAATAAACGTGACTGACTTTAAAAAAATCTCTTTTCTATTTGTACTGTACATAAATTTAAGTGAAACTAGAAGATTGTTCAGAGCAATTTCAACCAGAGGCAGAAGCAAAACCCACAGAACTTCAAGCCATTAGTGTAGCACCAAGATAGTTTTGCATATTCATTGAACTTAACCCTAAAGTCTGTGTTCAAAGAACTCTAAAATTATTTGGCTAGATGGAACTTCATCTGGAAACTACGTGAGGTAAGCAGAAAAGAAACCTGAGAAAAAGTAGTCTTGAAAAAAGTATTTAATATTCTGTCAAATACGAGTTAGCTTCAGTAAGTATTTTTTTAGTTCTTAAGGAAAGAAAACTTGAGTGGAACAAACAAAATTGTAAAACTGCAAATACATTGCAGAAAGCAAAACACAGAATACCTACCTTATAAGAATACAGGTTACTAAGGCAATTGTTAACTAACAATCTGCCCTAATTAGATAACAATAAGTGAAAAGAAGCAATGAAAAATTCCTCATTTGGAAAGCACAGTTTTACAGAAAAGTGAAAAAAAAAACCCAGAAAAGTTAGAGCAACTGCTACCAAAATGTTGATTTTGGACCAATTAAATGCTCACCTTGTAGATTAAAAATTCTATTAAACTGTTTATTTTACACATCATGCCCGCTTTCTACACAGCAAGTTTGAATTAAAAATGTACTTAATTGTAACAGTTCATTTTTCATATGGAATGAAACTTCTTGCATACTCATACCCTAGATTTGTAGAAACATTGAATAAATTTCACAAGCAAGCCAGAAGAGAGAGACTGACTGAAAGCACAGACACCGTGTTCAACACAAGAGTTCCAACAGAGATGAGCTACAGACCAGGCAATACCTAAAGGCAGAATCAGAGCTGACAAAGCTGTCAGGGAAAATTACCACACGAGATTTGATACCCAGTGAATGATATCACAACCTTTAACTGAAAGAGACAAAGTTCTCCAAATACAAAATGAGTTTCCTTGAAAATGTATGAAGTTCACATTTTGTGAATTGTTTTCAGGTTTGCCTTTTGACCAATGAAGGACCATGATATCATTCAGGGACACAGATTACGATGTACAAAAGACTATTTTTATTTCTACCCCCAAATATTTCCATATTTATTTGCTATCCCTCTTTGTTTGGAAATGGGGAGATGGCACATGAAGGATTCAGTGAGAGCTCCTCTCCCAGCTGGGCTGACTGCAAAAGCAGTGTTGCTTCTCAGACATATTCAATTACTCAACATGCTTTTACCCCACTGACGTTTGTTTCACACATGGTTTGTGAAGGAAAGATTTATTTAGCACATACTTTGGAATGGCACACATGATTTTGACAATATACCTTCTGGAACCCAAAAAACATTGAAAATTCTTAGAACCTGAAGACTCTGTTCTGTCAATCACTCTAATTTTAGAAATAGATTATAAAAGTTATACTACAAAAATATTTCATCTTCATATCAATCAATGGCTGAAAGATTTAAAGGCTCTCCTCCTAATAATGAAGTTAGATTTAAGGGGGGAATGTGAGCCTTTTGTATACCTTCAGGAGTAATGCAAGCTCCAAGGTAAATATTTGGAGGTTGTACATCAAGAATCAAAGGGAAAAGTCTTTCGACTTTACAAACAATTCCTGATTTGAGAAGGCAAAAAAGAAATCATAAAAAGGAGAACAAAAACAGCAGCAAGGCTTGATTTTCTAAAGAGAAGAATGTACAAATCAAGAGAAATTACGATAGATACAACACAAGAGCTTGTAAAGCTGAACTAAACACTTTAACAGAAATCTTTCGAAAACCGTTTTCCCCTTTCCCATCCCAAAAGAAACCACTCAAAAAGAAACAAGAAGCTAATCTTTTAGGATGAAAAAAGTACAATAAAGAGTTGCATTTTCTACTTAGATAAGCAAAACCTGCAGCTAGTTTCTAGACATCTATTGCTGCAGGTTCATCGGGTTCCAGTTTATAGGAGAATCGTCTGCAGCAAAGGCTATTGAGAGAAATGCCACACCTGTTGACCCGTGCTGGGCTACACCTTCCCATTAGTCGTTCCAGCATTCTTCTAACAGATGTGCATGCTGTTTCCCCATCTGAGAAGCAGCACATGGAGTCCAAGCAGTTGATACCTGAACCTGCCTCAGTAAGCTGGAAAGAAAAAATAAAATAAAAAAGAAAAAAGAAAAATGAAAAATGAGTACTCACAAATTCTTGCAATAAAGATGTTACCAAAAAACACCTAGGAAAAGCAGGTTTTCTTAAAGCTAGAGTGTTGAATATTTTTCAGTTTTATAGGAGAACTACAACAATAATATTACCACTTCCTAAGGTCTACGTACACGAAAATTTGTTATTCCCAAGGTTTGAGTGCAGCCTTGTTGAGTATGGAAATGGTCTGGCACCACATCTGCCTAACTGGAAATGAACTGGTCAGGAATTCCTTCCAACAAGCCCCACAGCAGAGCACATGCACTTCCAGCTGGGATGCCTTGATTCACCTCTGCAACAATTTATACCAGCTCAGCTCTGTTTTAAGGGAAATTTATCAAGACAAAGCTTCAGGCTGCAGAATACAACACAGCAATCTGATCCCACATAATTTTTCCTCAAGTGCACAATGCAACTTCCTAGAATAATTGACATTATATCACTACCACAGACACCCTTGGCTTGGTATGGAACAAAAGCACATTCCTGATTGTGTGAACATGGTTATCCAAAAGCAAACAAGGCTGATGTCAGAAAGGTTCAGTCATGTTCATGCCAGCATGAAGAATAATTCAACATTAGCATAATAAACTCTTTCAATAGCTCACGTTTTATAGGTGAGAAAATAAGGAAGAAAAGAAATAAAATGAAAAGAAAGCAGTTACAGATGTATGAGTGTAAGTGCCACCTACCACTGTGCTCCTCTACAGCACTGCTGCACCCACTGCAGCATAACTGGAATCTCCTACTTCTGCAGAGAGAATATCCTAAACTGACTTCAGTAACCATTCCAAAGAAAAATAAAAATATGAAGTGTGGGGATGCTTTTTAATTTAATTTTCAACTCTCCATGAGAGCATCTTGTCAAACAAATACTGAACACAGAGGCTGAACTTAAGAGGCTGAACTGATCCGTTACCCTCTCCTCACACCAGTGAAAGCAGAATTCTGGGAGGAGACATCTTAGTCCATGACAGGACACAGCTCACTTAAGACCTTCCCACAACTATTCACTGTGACACCAAAGGTCACTGACTGCTGTCTAAGATTCTGTTTTTGAGCTCCAATTTCGTCCATGCCACATACAGTTGCCAAATACTGCAAGAAAAGCAAAGAACCTCCAGAGTTCCCTATGGGAATGGTTTACTTTGAGTGGACACACTCTCTTTCCAAATCACCCCAAACAGGCAGCTGGACACATTTACAGCTTCACAACAAAAGAACAGCCTACACAACAAAGAACAGGCAGCTAACAGAAACAAAAGGCTTTTGGAAATACAAGAGAAAAATCTCAGCTGGTAAGACAAGGAGGAACACACGCAGAGCTGGTGTTTGTTTCCATGCACCTTTTCCTGTGCCTGCCCCTTCCTCAGCCCTGTGCCACATTCCCCACAGCCCCTCCAGACCTTCCCATCACAGCACTCACTGTGATGTTCACAGAGCTGTCAGCAGCTGTTGGAAGGTACAGGATTCTCTACAAACTGAGCCCTCTGATCCTGCGGATGCTGCACCTCAGAGGCTGTGGCTGAGTACAGGCAGAACATGCTTTAACTCACACACTCATCTGGGGGGTGTTTGGGACACAAAAGGAACATTTACTGTGACAATGAACTTCTGTACCTGAGAGGCAGAAGCAGAAGATTTGCAAGTGACAGGTCTGAAAGGGGTTCTGATTAAAAGACAAAACAAAACAAAACATTCCTCAACAGAGCCTGAGTCCCTGAACACCCTCATGTGAGGACCACCACAACTGGTCCCAAGTGCAGTGCCACAGCAGATACCAGAATCAGGAACTGCACACTTTGCAGTGCTGCAGTACCAGCAAATATGACCTTCAGAGCCACTTCAGACTGTGCTCCCAGAGTTGAGACACAAGAGATTACACAGAGCAGAAGGAATTCCCGTTTGGATGTCAGCAGGCAAACCCCCTGCTGCAGATGGAGTGACCTTCACAGCTGTGGTCACAGCAATACAGAAATGTAACATTCCTACACTCAGGATTTCAAACAGAGTATTTAGTTCATCCATTATCCTCAAGAAGACCTTTAAAGTTCCTGCAGAAAGTCACATTAGAGTGGCTGCATGCTGGATCAGATGAACCAGAACATTTTTTCCCTTAGAAACTATTACCCTGAGAGCCAGCAGACCTGGACAAAGACTGTCAGAAAGAGGAACCAAGAGTAACCCAAACGAGCTTCCAAGGAGCAAACCCTCAGCTCAGGATTTTGGAGGTCTAATATTAGTCTCTTTTTCTGGAAAATCTCCTCTTTTCACAGGTTAAAAAGCTAGGATCATGCTTGAACCACAACTTCTGGAAAAGTTAATATAACTTCTTTTAGAAATGGCACATGAGACCTTATGTAAGCTGGAAACAATTCTGTTCTGTCAAACTCACAGTTAACGTAAAGAAATGCTGTGAGAACAATAAGGACAAAAAACTAACTAAATGTTATATGTAGATATAATGTTTATCATTGCCTGGTGAACATGGATTTTTGTATTTACATCCACTACCTGGAAGGAAGATACATATGATAGAGAGTCCCTTTTCTCACTTTCCCTCTGTGGGGGACAATTATGGTCATAGCTTTATACCAAAGTAAAACCTGGCGTGGCAAGGCAAGAAGGCATAATCTCTCTTCCCTGGAGACCTGAAACAAACCCTCAGGAAACACAAGGTAGGAGAGACAATGAATGAGTATAGAGAAATACCAGATATTATTAATACTTGGGTGGAAAATAAAGTATGTTTATAAAGTAAGATCTGGAATCTCAATAAACTTAATACTTCATATGAGAATGGCCCACTGAATGTAAAAAATCAAAAAGCAACTGAGGTGCAGAATTAAAGAATGATTCAGCTTGATAAAGAAAAAAAAAATCAAACCAACATTCTATGATGCAATTTTTCTTGTGGATACCAAAAATATGGGTATTTTGGAGATGGCTCAATGGCTGTCTCAGTATGATATATGAAAATAAATGCACACACATTAGGGTACAGTGGGAGTACTACCTAGTGGAGGTAAGAACTGTCGGGCAGGCAAGATGGGTCTAGCAGCTGCCTATTGTCCTCCCCTCTGTGCCTGCTTTCAGCAAAGTCACATGCTGAGCTGACTGAACCCTTTTCTTCCATCTGGAAGGACAGAAAAGCAACAGATCTTATAAAGCATCACGCTTGCATTGCTTTAAAACAGTTATCATTGTTACAAGAATTTTCACAGGTCTGGTCTTGAGAGAACAAGGCATATTTGCAAGGTCAAGAGCAGTTTTTACTTTTGGTGGCTCAAATGTGGTTTCTCAGCACGCAGGTGTTAAGAGTGGCCTTTTTGTGCTCTACAGACTACAACAAGGAAACCCAGCAAATTTGGAATCTATCTAGAATTAGATTTTGGAGTTTTGTTTTCCCCCTACCATTTCAGTTTGTTTGTCTTATTGCAGGTTATTCCATATGCCACAGGACAGACATTTCAACCCAAGACTCAGTCACACTGTAAAACTGGGACGTTGAGGAACAGGGAATGCATTTGATCCTGTACACCAAGAGCACTGCAGGGTATCTTCCTGAGCCCAGGTCCCAGCTGCCAACATTCTGATGCCACATGGATGTTTTAGAAAACTGGTATTATATGGTCATTACTATTCCACAATTAAGTTAAAACTTGCTCTCTATTGTAAATCTCATTATCTTTAACCCTTAATATACTATGTACCAAAATACCAAACAATTAGATTTAAAATTTTAAAAGAAAACATATAGGAATGTTGCTATCTAACAAATTCACTGCCATGATGTTTTCATCCCTTCTTTTTCTACTTTTGGTATCAAATGAACCTACAAGTGCCAAATGATTTCATTATTTCCAAGTCATTAGACAAAAGTTTCTTCAGGTATGTAGTATGTGCACTTTTGTGACTGAAGTCAACTCCAAAATGGTGCATTCTTTCCTCATATCCTCATCTTCCTGTGATAGACTCTGTGGATTAGCCAACAGATCAACACCAAGCTATGCTAACATAATGAACAGGTCTGTAAAGGAAGAGGTTACCCTTGATCAAAGTGCAGCATATCAGGGTGTTCTAGCACACCTCTCTATTGGAATTCATGCTTCCACTTGGGCAGTTTTCTCAGAAATTACATATTTCTTACAGACAACATAGGCTGTAAAAGGAACAGAGACCTCTCTGCTCCCAATATGACACAGCTGGGCTGGGTCAGACCTGAAAGCTGCAGGGGGGGAATCCTATGGAACAGGAGCTAAAATTAAAAATAGAGACAAGGAATGAAGGCCATAAAGGCAGGGCCTGGAGCCTGGAGTTCTGGAGACAGCTGAAGATCAGATCTGGACTGAAATGAAGGGAAAACCAGGGAACAACAGACTCATGGGGCTGGAGATGGGGAAAGAACAGGGTTTGGCTGTGACAAGATAAATGCTCCAGAGCTCCAGCTACAACACTGTGCACTGACATCCATCTGTAAATAAAACCTTTTCTTCATTTCCCCAGTTCTGGGTACAGTTCATAACACACTGTCCAAAGGCAGAAACTCTGTAAACATAGTTAAACCCATCAGTAAGTGGAATTAAAACATCTGTCCAAGCAACACTTCCCAAATGTGGCTTAAGACTTCTGACAGTTCTTACAAAGCACAGGACATGGAGACATACATGCACACAGAACACTTTCTTTACAGATAAAGACATGGAATGAGATACAGTGGGACCCAGTTAGTACCCTAAGATACATATTTCACACATTCCAAGAACAGGAGAGGCAGCTATGGAGGAAAGCAGTGCTCAGCCAGACTCCAGCTAGACACAACACCTGCACCTGCCTGTGCTGTCTCACTTCCTCTTCATCCCACGTTCCAAAAAAGACTGTAAAGTTCAGAGGCAAGACTTTAACAGGCACACACAAGATTGCAATTCTGACTTACAGGAATCACCTGGACACATAGAAGATCCCCTCAAAGATCTTAACTGTACATCACCAGTGTACTCAATATAAACTTGAACATTTTTTGCACACTGTGAAGCCTACAGAAATAAAACATTATTGTAACATAATACTTCTCTTTTAATTTGCATTCATAAAGGAAGTCTTCTTTTGATCTCAAGAGAAGAGTAAGCATCTTGGCAGAACAAGGCATAACGCAGTTTAACCTGGAGTTATGCTCCTTCTGAGACTTTTAATACATATTTACAAACAACAATAACCTGCCAAAGTCTGTTCATCAACCTCCATGCATTCTGCAGTCACAAAGGATGCAATCCCTGGGTGGGCATGTACAAATGAGGTGTGACAGATTAGCTGTTTTACAGCTACATATTCACCAGGCAGCCGTTTTGTTTCATGCTCCTGCAGTTTTCCTTGCCTTCTTTGCCCTACTGCTTTGGGAAAACCACAGAAACCAACTCAGGCTCTTCACTCCAAATTACATTTTATTTAATATAGTGGAGTAGTTTCTGCCTATCAACTGACTTTCCTTTTCACTGTTTTAGGCAAGAATCCACAGGATAACTTCTGAACTTTGTCCAGAGACAAAGAATAAAGAACTAGAGAAACCTGAATCCTTGTTTGCTTCTTGTTGCACTTTACAAGCTCAACTACATATTAGAAAGCAGCCAGTGCTTGGACTTCAGGTACTAGCAGATACTCAAGTGCCAAAATTTTGGCTTACAAGAGAATTGGATTTGCATTATCATTTGTTACTCATGGACAAAACAGATTTCCCCTCTTTTTCAACTCTTCCCTAAGTTTAATAGGAAGAAAATTGCCTCACATTAGCAAGGATTCTCCTGGTTTTAGCATCTTAATGACTACAGTGATGCATTCCTGGACAGCTTTATTTTCCTTTGACTATCCAGCTGTTTAATGATTAAGGTCTGTTTAGTTTTTGAAATTTTAAGAGAATCTTCTAGTCTTACACCTTTGGTGTGATGTAATTCACTTTAATAATTCATTGAGAAAACGGAGATTTACATACACTTATCCAAAATTTCTAAAAGGTAACTTGATAAATCAAGATATCTGATAAACTAAGAATTTGAAAAGTAAACTTGTAAAGGCTTTTGCAGAAGACCCTCCCCAGTATGTTGTTAAGTTTAACAGCTTTCAAAAGCTATACTATACTTTTCCTGTTTTAAAGCTATTAAGTGCTGAATTCAAAACAAAATAAAACCAGCCCAGCACTATGCCCGTGGGTATTTGGAAATCCAAGGTGTTGTGTTTCACACTGGGGTCACTAACATCACAACACAATGGCCATTTCAAGTTTTGCCTTGTAAAGTTGTAGTGCATTTTCAGAGGAAATACAAAACTTTTCTCTTCTGGTTAAACAAACGGCAATTAAGCCCCTAAAATGTAGGTTAGTTGGTTCTTTCAGGCACCTATTTACACATTTTTAACAACAAAGTTACCTTGAAAAATATTAAAAAGGAATCAGATCTTTGCATTAATTCCTGCTGTAGGATGTAGAAGTAGATATTAGTGGAATTGAACAGACTGAGACATTACTGATGCATATGAATGCTTAAGGCTTATAAAAGACAATCAGTATTCGACAGCATTTAATGTGCTGAAGTCAGTGTGTTTGAAGAGTTGCAGAACCATGTTTTACCTACACAGACACATGTATGCTTTGATCTTGTTTTGAGTAATTTTCTGCGACTTTGTAGCCAAATGCCTTTACGAATATGTATCTATACACATTGAAAACAAACAACACTCATTTATAGCTCCACAAAACAAACACAAAAAGCCTCAGCTGCACAAGGGTATGGAACAACCCAAGCTTCAAACATTTTCTGCTCTTTCAACACAATTGAAAGCAAATTAAAATGGGCAAATAACTTGCAAGAAATTGCTGTCTGAAGTACATGGAACTTCCTGTCACAGCCTTAGAAAGCTGAAATTATCCAGCATGCAAAATGCATTGTTAATTTTTATCATAAAGAAACTAAAAGCATTATAACCATGCCAGAATCTATGATTATTAAAAAATGGATGCAAGAACAGCTGATCTTTATTGTGGAAGTTGAGCATCATGCTAGGGATGTTTTTTCCTCAAAAAACAAAAGCACGTCCAACACATGCTACTTAGGAGAAGCATTTGGCTCAGAAACACAGAGCAAAGCCAAGAAATCACCAAACTGAATGTTTCTGCACTACAGGTATTGCCCTCTCACCCCACTAATATATATTCATGCCTCTTCCCATCTCTCTCAGCACTGGTTAGTTCACCTTGAGCATGCATAAGAGTTGATGAGGAACTGTCCCTCCTACTCTACCTAATTTTGCTCAGCTGATTCCTTGCCCTGGACAATGGCTGCAGTGCGATGAACTCGTCACTTAAAGCAACTCTGTTGGAGTACATCTACAATTGGACAGAGAAGGGATGGAACACACATGTCAGTAAGTAGCAGCAGTAATTTTCTAAGAGAAAGACACAGGACAACACATTGTTATTTAAGAGGAATACACATCATATACAGAACACAAGCCTGGTACCTTCAAGAAAGCTCCTGGGACCATCACAGCCAGTCACTGTTTAGCAAGACCATTCTTAAAGTACCTTTGCTTTCATACTGACAGAAAAGGCCTACACACTTTTACATCTGTGCTTTACCAGACACCTTTATTCTGTATTGCTTTCTCCCATCAATAGTGCTGTGATTTATCTTTACCCAAAGATTTATATTTTGATTCACATTTACCTTACTGTCCAATTCCTCCTGTATGATTCTGTAACAGACCTATATTGAGAAATTGCCCACAAGCTACTTCAGGGCATCTGACCTCAGTGAAACATAAGGTGGCTTTTCTTTAGGCCAGCAAAAAGCCCTTGAAACACAGCAAAACAAAAATAAAATACAGTAATATACATTCACCTTAAGTGCATTAAGGAACATAAAAGTTAACCAAGCTCATCCTCTGTAAAGGTAAACTCATGCTTGCTGGTCAAATTCTCAATTTTTAGTTTCCTAAAAAGAATGACTGAGATTTAAGTTGCTGTGATGAGATTTAAGTTGCTGTGACAGAACAATAGTTACATTTAAAAGCCTATAAAATTTCCTTCTCGTATCAGTTAAACTTCTCTGCTCTCTCATGAATAACTGAGCTACATGTAACATCTAACATATCAGAGGCAAACTCACACTTGATGCTATTACCCTATACCAACAAAAAGATATAAAATCAAGGTAAGGCAGATTCCTACAGACACAGTGAATTCAGAACACTAAGTCAGGAAAGCCACACACAAAGTATTTCTGAAAAATTAAAACAATAGGGGCAAGCATTTTCAGCTGAAAAATGTATGTTTTGCTCACTGCTCCTGGGATTAGTTTAGAATTTAAATGATGGCAGACAGAAACAAATAACCTAAATAGCTGCAATTTATAAACAAGGAACTAGGTCATGTAACAATTTATCTTGCCATAATAAAAACATAGTAACTATAAACCAAGCTTTTTCTTTCCCCCAATATGAAAACATCCTAATGTAGCCCTACAATTAAAAATGAATAATTAAACATGTTCAGTTATACAGAGGATGCACCTACACTATGAAAAATAATTTAAAAGGACAATAAACAAAGTTCTATATTTACTCCTTCAATGATTTCTGCACAATTCATTAGCACCAGTCATCACCTTCAGTGTTTAGGACAGATATTCTCCAATCCAAACCCTTTCTATTTGAAAGTCAGTCTCTTCCTCTGCTTGGAAACGGAAAGAAAAGTATTTACGAGGAATTTTAAACACAAATTATGAGGTATGATCATAAAAGAAGCATTCTGTCACTTCTGACAACAAATGTGCTAAGCTGATCATCTGCTCCTCTTCAGTTATATCCACTTCCTCTCTGCAAGAACAGTGAATGAAATTCAGTGGAGCTGATTGTCTCATTAAAGCAAGAGTAGGAAAATCTCAACAGGTTTAAACCTCAAGAAAGGAACAAAGAGATGCCTTCTTTTTGCAAATATATTTGTACTATAATTTCACTATCAGACACACAGAGAACTCACTGGATGGCTGCCAAAGAATTTCTGGTCAAATGCCATTTCAGATACCTTGACTTAGGAACATCAGGAATTAAGAATTTTCAGAAAAAGACAGTACTTTGGTAAACAGAGACCCCAGTAATGACTCTGTCAAATCCAAATAAAAAGAAAATAATGAAGAAGAAAAAAGACAACTAATAGAGATGCACAAAGCAAAATCCCAATGGCCAGGAATCAAACTATAGCCACGGGAAAGGTGTTAAGACATTCATCAAGATTCCTTCTTAAAAAGAAAAAGTCCTACTGTGTTCTTGACTGCATAGCTATAATGGCATTAAACTGAACCCAACAATTCCTCAGAAAGGACTCCTAAAGCAAGATAATGCAGCGGGAAACATATGGATAAAGGCAGGAAAAACCATGTGGTTTTTTGAGTTTTAATTCAAGCAATTCAAGAACATGAGAAACCTCAAGAACCACATCAATACCATGCCAGAAAGCAACAGGTGATGTACAGCAAGAAGGAAAGAGAGTGTTCAATAAATATTGCCACTAGTTTTTGACAGGAGAAAAAAAGACATGTAAGTATCATTACCTCCAGACACTCTAATCCAAGAAGTGCAGTAATGTGCAATCCAGAGTCTTACCAGGTCTATCTGAACAGTCTTGTGAAAGCCAGTGGTTATTTACCTTGGCTTTTAGCTACTAAATTCTATCACAGGAAAAGGCAGCTAGTATTTCAGTTTGGGAAAGGGCCTAGTGGGATATTTTGGATAGCAGTAGGCTTCTCAGCATGATGTTGATCCTAGGCAAATAAAGAGAACATCTCACACAGATTTTTTTAAACACACAAATTAGAAGGGTAATATAATTGAAGTAAACCAACATGCACTTACATCAAAGTAATTACAAGGTTAGATGCTAAAGATACCAGCACTGATGCAGTGCAGTCAGGAGTTCTGGCTCAGAGCTCATTGCCACTTGCATTAAACAATTAGGACAGCACAAAATCGATCTGGCACAAGGTGGACAGAAAGCTGCTAAGAGGTTTCAGACCATAACTGTGCATGGGATATCTCTGTCAGTTTGGTTCTTCATTCATTTTCACTATTTTTAGCCCTCTGCTAATTGACCTCTCATCAACGACCTGAAAGAAACCAACATCACCAGCTGCAGATGTCCTGAAGATGCAGAAGACAACAGGTTATTGATGTATGTTATTCTGTAATCTGAATGTAGCTGGGGACTCATTATTTCCATACTTGGCACTGAGGTCTACTGTGCCAAGCAGACCACTTCGTGTCCACTGGCGAAATCCAAAATTCAAGATGAGTTTGAAGAAGGGTGAAAATTACATGAGAAACACAAGAATGATGAGAAGATTCTAAAACAACCTTTTTGACTGAAGACGAAAATCCAATCTACCTATCAGTCCTAAAATTAACTTGATCACAAAGCTAACTGTGATTAAAACAAAAACTGTAATACAAACCTTATCAATTTAGCAGAAGTATAAAGAGATAAAACATTGAAAACTGAAACCAGAGAGACAGTCACTATTAGAACAACAGGTCAGGACGACTTCTCCATAACTGTCTCTAAAAAGAAGAAAACACTTAGAGATGAGATTAGTTACCTAAAAGACAGTCTAATCTCACCAGAATGATTTAAAGGATTTTTTGTAGCCTATGTCATGCAGAAGGGAGATTCCATTACCAGAGCATAACTTTAGACCTTGTCTATGAATCTGTGAAACTGCCACATGGGTAATTAGCTTTAATTACAGAATCAATGCTCAAATGAATAGCATATGAAATGACTGAGATTTAAGAAATACCAATTAAAACAAGTTTTACTAAAGTGATTTTTAAAATTATTGTTTCCATCAGATTTTAAGAACTATTCAGTGCCAATTAGAGTGGTGGCTTCTAATACCTAGACAAAAAGTAAGTTACCATCTAAAAAGCAGTATGATCCTTTCACACAGCTGCAAGCTGAGATGCAAAAGACTGAGTGATTCCTTCATAAAAAATTCTATTCCTTTTATTACCAATTACTAAACATAAACATTATGTCTTGTCAAATGGTGTTCATAATTTTAAATCAACAAGTGTATTTCGAAATGAGAACACTTCTCTGCATTAAACATGACAGCAATGTAAGAGGGTAACTATTGGCCAAGTTGGATACAAAAGCATAACATTACCTGAGCTTTTTCAGTACTTGTTGGTTGCAGATGTCTGTACAGCACTTTCTTCACAACATCAATAAACAAACAAGCAACTACTATGAGGATTATGGCAAACCAAGCAGAACCACTTGACAACAGTTGAACAAATACAAAGTACATGTCCTGGGTATGTAAAAATGGCCTGAAAAGTTAAAAGAAGTGGCAATTACTAAAAAGAACTCCTAGGAACAAAAGTACAGCACAGTCTGTCTCAAGTGTATCTTATTTTACATCAAGCAGTGAGACCGAGGATGCAGAGTCACAACTGCACTCTGTCTATGTGAAGTCCAGTAACTTGTTGGACCTGACCTGCAAATGAGCTCCAGGGAGAGAGGGTACTGAACTTTGGAGGAAAAGGTTCTGATTTAATTTTAAATTGTATTGCAGAGAATCGGTCACCATCCTATCTCTCCAGACTCCAAACTACAAGCAAAAATACTTCACTTTAGTGATTCAAACCCCAGCATCTTTACTTCTGTTGCAATTACTCACCCATTACATAGCACCTCTGGGAACCTATTTACTTCTTAAAAATGCCTTTATAGTTACAGGCCGTCAGAGACAGGTACTGTGTGTCCTTGAGCACAGGACAGCACAGCAGCACTTCTTAAATTTTTCAAAGAAACACCAAAAGTAAGTGACCAGTCCAGATTTAAAACTTTATTTTTTTCCACAGATCTGTCACAAAATTCAGAGTAAGATGGTAGAACATAATATTTCAAGTTTTTTTTGCTTCATTGATACTACATGTGATAAAAAGAGGGAGAAAAAAAATTATCACTTACCAGATAATTCCCCCATAAAACAAGGAGAATATGAAATAAAATACAATGGATCCCCAAGTAACAAAATGGTTTATCCATGTCCAGAAGTGAGTTTCTAGTGCCATCTAAAACAGAGATGACTTCAGTGAGCTTCTGTTTTCCATCCACTTCACAGAAAATGATAACTACCAGTCAGAACACACAAACTTCCAGCCCAAACACTAAATATTGTTGTAACACACAAAAACTAAAGAAAAAATTCAACTGTTGAAACTAATCATAAAAGCCACTTATCTGGAACCCTCAAGAATCAGTAACTTTGGACTCAATTTTGAATTACTGCCTTATTACATATTTGCCTGTAAATGCAAACCCAGAGAGAAGTCAGTGTGATATCATACCTTCATCGTAACAGTTATAACCATAACGGTGAAGACCAAAGTACCAAATGTCCAGTTCCCAAACATCTAAGAAAATGGCAAGGCAAAAATCATGGAAGAAAAAAACATCACTTAAGAGCATTCACAGTAAGCTAAATTATTCTCAAGTCAGCTACACTAAAGAAATAAGATATAAGCTTGTGACAAGTAATCATCATGAAAAAAGCAAGGAGGATACAACACAAACTACTAGAAAAAATACAGGTTATGATAAGAGCATAACTAACAACCCCCAAGTAATCTTTTTTCTTGGTTCAAAACAAATCACCACAAAGGCTACATGAAATATGAAAAAAAAGGCCAAAACAGTAATATGAAATGATAGGAAAATGAAGATACCAATTTGATCAATTAATTATAAGCGTCCAATAGAAAGGAAATATTGGGTGGAAGGTATTCACTTTAAGTGCAGAACACTTTTGAGTTTAAACACTTCCAGATAACTTTAAACATGCAGCATCAAATGAAGGTTCACTTTTAACTCCAAGCACAACTCTACAATTCAAAAATAATGGTGCCATTGTATTTTACAAAGAAAATTCTAAGGAAAAGACACTTTATTTCAAGGCTAATAAACACAAAATTAAGCTCTAATTATGAAACACTGGAATCTGTCACTTTTGTATTCTCTTGTGCACATAAATTAATCTATCAAAACTCTGAACAAGGTCTACAACAATAAAATCTCAGCTCTGACAACCAAGCAGGGATGCTGAGGTTGGATCTATCTACACACATGCTACTCAGGGCTGCCATTCTACACCAGGTCCAGTCAGGAATTGGCTGGGGGATCATAGAGAAGATGTTGCTGTTTCACAGCTGTTTTTGCCATTGACAAACTGAACAATGACCAAATCCTCAACTCTGTGTCTACTGGTAGCAGACTAAGCAAGCAAGGAGGAAGGTACCACATGCAGACAGGCAACCAGGGTCATCCTAGAGCTGATGGGTCAGTAGGGCACAGGGGCACGGAACTGGGATTCACACAGTTGTAGTTCTTGTTGCAGAGCTCTGACAAAAACATCCTGACAGCCTGAGGACAGATTGCACAGCTGCTTCTCTCATCTATACACAAGGTACAAAACTGAGGCAGCCATGAGTCTGGATTTACTGATAATTTTAAAGATCTTTGTGAAAACATGCCTTCTTAAAACCTTGGATTTACTTGTCCTACCAACAGTAATGGTTAACAAGTAATGTGCTTGTTAACTGCTGCAACATTCATCTTAAAAGTAACATTAAAACTTCTGTGAAAGAAAGTGTCTTTGCTAACACTGCTCTCAATGGTCACAGAGTTAGAATGCAAAACACAAACAGGTTCTTGCCACCATTTTATTTTTGAACACATTTACACTGCGGATGCTGCATCCTTTAATCCTATGAAGTAACAGATACAATATTTTGTATCTCCTGCTCTTCTAAACTCTTACCATTTGCCTGTTAGGTTTCAATATCTGACGACATGCACAGCATGAAAAAGGGGGGAGAAAAAAGAACTAAAAGATCAAGTAGTTGCACAATGTGTTGAGGTAAGCCTAATAAAGCACCAGCATTAGTAAATTATTTATTATTAATTATTATTCTATTCTGCTGTGCTCTGAACTGAGAACTTGGAATGGAAACGTGAGGCCTTGCACTAACACTACCCTGTACTACAGATCTGTACAGGTGACCACTTCTTGAGGACTTTTAAGAAAGCACTCCAGCAGTGCACAAAGTCCTCTTTCCCTTAATTTTGGTTTTTCCAGGCACACATTAAATTTGCAAGAAACTGTGCAATGCAGGTATTTCACTGCAACACAGTTCTACCAGCTCCTATCACCCTCTTTTAGCAAAGACAGAGGCAGAGTAACTAAAACCCAGAAAAGTCTTACAATTTATTTGAAGTCGTATCACATAAGAGGCTAAAGGACAGCTGCCAATTCCCCAAACTAAACAGTTGTTACTAAATGCAATGGAAGAAGTCTCTTCCTGCCCCATGGACATTTACTAGGCAATTTTGAAGTGAGGTGCTTTGACAACTGAAGATGGATGCACCACACACACTGATTCATAGTCTAAAATTACCTCACTACAAGAGTCCTGAAGTACCTTTAACCAGCTCACAAGAATTTCAAATCTCACAGCTTGTAACAAATGACAAGAGAGGACACACTCATGCCTCAGCTGGAAAGAGACATTTTAGTCTAAAGCACAACTATTTTAACATTCTTATCAAACATCTGATGATGGGAGGGGGTGCAGCTCCAGGTGGCTGCACCCTGCACTGCTCCTCCTCTGCAGGGATGCTGCCAGCACCAGCTCTGCCTGCAGCCCCTCAGGACCATCCTGTTCACTGTCTGCACATCACTGCATTTCTGACTAAGCTTCCTGAGCTCACACCCACTCCCTGGCACCAGGTGACACTGGGAATTCAGCAGGATGCTGCTTTTGTCCCTTGTACCATAACTTGTAACTCTGCCAAGCATTATGAGAATTGGCAAGTTCTTTGTGCTAGTATTAAGAATGGCATAATGAGAAGCAAAGGTATTTTTCCATTACTGCCCATGTTTAACAAGGGAAAAATCAGTATTTAATTGTTCTAAATTGAGTTAACTAACTCAGAAACAGGGGAAATAAGGAAACAGACTTGCAATGGTTTCATTCAAGCTTTAGTGTTTTTTTAAATGATTCTTCCTGTGAACTTCAACATCTTTTAAAAAGAAAGTGTCAAACCAGTATTTGCTAATTTCATTAAGTTATAGCCTTAAAAACATTTATTGAATAAAAAGCATAGTTTAAAATAGGAGTAATTAAAATAATGTTTTCGGGAGAAGCTTTAAGACTTTAGCCAACTTTCAGCCTCACTTTATAACAGTTACTGCAGAGAAGCCACTGTTTGACATTGCAATTAAGTCCAATCCAAAACGAATTTTGAACGAAACAATATAAATTCTCATTTGCTGACATTATGAAATAGGATTTTGACAAAAACAGTTTACAAAATACAACAAAGTTTAAGACAACTATAATACATCTATTATCTTGAAAGATATGCTCTTCAGGGACATGTGCTTTCTGACAACACCTTATAATTTCCATGCTAAGAAATGTTACTCTTGAGAGAACACACAAATCCTGACAAAGAATCTTTGATAACTGTAGTTTTTAAAGACAAAATATTTCAGACACAGGAGGATTTTTCAAAAAAATCAAGAAATACTGCCAAAACCACAGTGGTATAATAACACTTATGATATTGTACCTGGCCATTTCCCAGCAGAGAAGTGTCTTCTCCCATTAGAAGATACGAGCCATAAAAGAAAACAAATGCATGAAAGAAGCCCAAGATGGTCCAGTAAAGAAATGGTTTAAACCCCAGATGGGCATTTTTACTGATGTCTCTGCAGAAATAAAACAGATTTTGGATTTCATACAGTCCATAACCGCAGCTATCCACACTGCATGACTGCTACTGCTTTGAACAAATGTAATTTTTAACTGCACCGAGACACATTTAATAAATGCTGACATATGAAAAAATATGAATTAACAAACTAGAATTCTTGTCCCTGGAGATGGAACTGCAAGAGGAAGAAAAAGCCAGATCCCCTGATACTTACTCCTTGCTCTGCTTAAAAGACCTTTAGAGAAAGAAAGACATCTGAGAGACATCTCTTTTTTTAGAAAAATACCTCCTTTTTCCTCCAAAAAGCAGTATGCAGTGCAACATGCTACCACTGGGAGGACATCTAATTCTACAGGAAATTACTCCTCTTAGTAGATGATTTTTTTGTGGTGATTCCCCTAACCATGGTGTCCTAGTTTTTCATTCTTATGTCTGAGTGATTTTCACCTCCTACATGTAATGGAGGAGAAGGTTGCTAATCATGTAAGCTGACCAAGTGCTAAATGCTCTTCACTTGTAACATGGTTGACATAAAAAACCATTTCTCTTAAAATACTCCTTTTAATTAATTTATAGGATAAGAACTACGTAGCTTCAACTCTTCCTCATCAAGATAGTTACTAAAAACGTCTGAGCTACAGATAAATATTGTACAAATGCGTAATAGCAAGTTCAGAGCTGTGCAGATGCCACTGCTGCTGCACAAGATGTGCCCCTGTGGGCATTGATGCAGGACATACATACCTGTAGAGCACAGGTTTACTCTGCAATACATGCGGGTGCACATGCTGCTCAAAAAGACTGTAGATGAGGACAGGCAGGGAAGTGAAACAAATATTGTACAAAGTCAGGTATACACTGTCATAGAGCGTCTGCAAAGGAAAGCAAAAAGCATTTTATGCCTTGGAATTTCTAAAGATTTATTAGCACACTTACAGCAGAAACAATTGATGAGTTACATGAATTTGCTAGCTAGGAAAACAGCTGCACTCACATAACAATCTAATAACATCAGCTATCAAATACAGAAAATGAAGCTGGGTATTTGCTAAGTTTAACATCTCTACTTTTCCTTGTGTCGTTCTTTCCTGTTTTCTTAATTAAGGACCTCAAGTGTTTCACAGAATGTCAGGCATGCAATACTTACTTGTTGTGAAAACAAACAGAAGAACTGATATAAAAATTGTGGTGTAATAAAGCACACATTCTGAAATAAAGAGAAGTGAAGGAAACAGTTAATCTTCAGTACATGTCTCATAGCCCTAAGAGAAATTACTAACTCTTACAAGCTGGTAAAAACACACAGGGAGAGCACGAAGCCTTTCAGCATTTTACTTGGCAAAGTCAAGCAAGATGCTTTGCTTGACAGGATGTTTTGTTTGTTTGTCCTTTGGGACAATGAACCTTAAAAGTAGGAACTTAACTATATGTGCTTGATGAGCACATCTCACTACGGGAGTCTAAGTAGAAAAAATCCATTCATGCTCCCCTTCAGTTTCTTTTTAAGAGTTTCTTTGCAGAATAGATTCCACATTTTATTCAATAAAGCTGTGCCCTGCTCATGTGAGTTTGTTGCATGGAAGCAAACAAAGCAGAAACCAAAATATAACACCATGCTATTGCCTTTAAATGAAGGCAAAAACAACTTCAAAGGGGACTTGAGAGCCAAAGCTGAAATCCCAGATAAAATTCAATAAAGATACTGAGTTTTGACTTGTTATGAAAACTGATGAACAAGTGAAAAAACCCCAAAAGCACCTAAACCAACCAATCAACCAACCAACCACCCTGCCTTGAGAAAACAAAGACATCAGCCTCTCAGCCTAGACAAACTCAGTGTGGCATTTAAGGCCTATTTCTAGGTGGAAAGACTAAACAATTTCACAGTTAAACTACTGCAATTGGTTCTAAAATATAAAATAGAGATATTTAACCTGATTGCAACAAAAATCTCAGATCTGAAATAAATTTCTTGCTGGGAAAAAAACTCACCTTATAAAAAAAGTACTGTACAAGGGTTGCTATTCTAATATAGTAAAAGTGCCCATGAACAAAAAGCAACTTGGAGAGGAATTTAAACCGTGCTATTGCATAGTCACTGTTTCTTACAGCTTGCCTTCCTTCCTTGCCCATGATTCCTGTAATGTTTGGGAAACAAAACACAAAACAGGTTAAGTATAACGAAAACTGAAGTTTAAAAAACCCAGCAACATACATCTGATGTTACAGTTCTGTTTTCCTGCACTTCAACACTGCAAGGACTTCAGCAGCTTCCTGTTGCAAAGGAAGACACTCCTCACACTTAGAACTAAAGGAAGCTGCTCATTTGATGCTGATTCAAACAAAGAAGCCTCAATGCCTGGAGACAGAAGGAAGTTACCTATGCCAACATGTGCCTCCTGGATCATGCTCACATCATTAGCACCATCTCCGATCGCTAATGTTATGGGCTTCTCTGGAGAGGTTTTTAACAGTCGAACCACCTGAAAAAAAACATTAAACGCTTCCATATTAGACAGTCTACCCACACACCATGTCACCAATTCCCAAGTATCTCAGTTAGCTGCCTATCTGTAGATATAATTAGTATGTTTTATGAACATGCATGTTTGGGTAAAAAACAGCTTTGGCATATCGCATGCATATATTAATTCCCTCTTTAGAAAAGCTGTCTGTTTTGGAGCACAAGTGTGATTTAAATATTACATCAGCCTTGAGCCTATTTTCCTGTTATTTCAATGTTCTTTTATAACTCTTAGTTTGGTGCTTTATCATACAAAACAAAGTCAAGTCAAGTAAAATTTGGAACTGAAAATTTAACTTCTGAAGTAATACAGATTTAATGCCCTTTCATAAACCCAGATTCTTCATATTTAAAATTAATGGAACTAATCCAGGTGAAAGAGCAATTTGAAAAAGCAAATGCATTAGCTAAAAGATCAATATGCTGTTATTAAAGAAAATGGCTTATTTCTAAAGCAACTTCATTATCATCAAGGGGTATTCTCAACTGACAAAGAAACAGAAGAAGGTATGACAGAATGAAGGAAAAAAATGTAGACATGCAAGGCCCCAAAATACTCAGAAGAGGAGCAGTGATATCAGATCTTCAATGTAAGTGCCAATAATGATCTAAATACAGAGGAGTTAGTTAGATGAGGCTTTTGGTTAAAGGAGGATTAGTGATTCATTAACCTCCCACAGAGCTCTAGGTTAAGACAGAAGCTTCACTAATTCAGATGTAAATGGGCTGCAGGTAAGGTATGAACACAGATCTCAAGAGGTTTTCCAAAACCGAGAAAATAAGTATGCATGAAAAAACATTTTCCCCCTCAAGTTCCAGAAACTCCAAAGCGGAAATATCAACAGAGCAACTGCATGAGGTTAAGTAGAGATAAAAAACTGTATTGGAATGATTGAATTGTAGCTGGCAGTGTCAGGACATTGATTCACATGAGTGGGAATTCACTTCACATGAGGAATGCACAGTCCACAGCTCAGAGAAATCCACCTGATTGTGGGAATACATTCCCTAATTGCAGGTATTAATATTCAAGTTTAAAGGCTCCCCATTCCTAAGGGGTAATTATTTCAATTACATTAAGCATTAGATCCTGGGAGGAGGAGCCTTAGAGAGGTAACAAGGCTGCAGGACATCACCCAGATCAGTCCTCTGAGATCCCCAAGGCCTGGGTAATTTGAACAGACAAACATCTATGTGAAAAGGTCAAGAAAAATCCTCTGGCAAATTTTAACAGCAGCAGCTCCAAATGACTGACATGATGATGTTTAAAAAGGTTTTGAGTCATAAAATATACCAAAATTAGTACTGAGATTGCTAACCATACATTAACACGCATTATAATTAAATGTGCAGGAAATATTAAGCTGAGTTCCAGTTTAATCTTGGAATAAACCTCACAAAAGGTTGCCTGCAGCAAAAAAATAATGTGCAAGACTAGACTAAACTGCCCTGCACTTCCTCCCCTACCCCTCATGTTGTATGGCATTTGCCATACATTTGAACATCTAACGCATCACAGAAGGGCTTCCTAGTGCTTTAAGGTAAACAGAGGTCTTTTCATGAGGAGAACATTTCAAAAGGAAAGAATATTATAGTCTTTCAGAGCTTAGCTTTCTGGAGTCCAAAAAAAATTAATTACAAAATCTGAATTTGACCCTTATCCATCATGGATTTGAGCAAAATTCAGTACGAGTGAAGGAAAAATTATATTACAAGAGATAATAAAGCTTTCTTGGAGACCAGGCCTTGGCTTTCCTTCCCTTTTACTTCTTCCTCAAACTTGGGTATTTTAAAAGTATTTAGAGAAGCACAGTTTCTCCCTACAGGTGTATGAATTTTCAATTTAGTTTTTTTGGTTTGGAGAAGTGATGGAGCAGCTAAGGCAAAAGCATGCAGGAGATGGGGAGAGCTGCTGCCTTACTCAACACTCAGGAGGCAGAATAAAGATGAGCTTGGTGGCAGTATTTTGATTTCACCATCCACTTGCAAACTTACAAACACACATGTAGAAACTTTGGAGCAAAATACTCTAGATCTGAATTTAACAAGGATCCAGAGGTCACAAAAAGGGTCAGACAAAGTAATTTCAGAAATCCTTGCCACCTCAAAGCATGATAAAAATACTTCAAAGGAGATCCTGACTATATTCTCACTTACCTTTGCTTTCTGAAGGGGTGCCATGCGACAGCACAACACTGCAGAACAGTTTTTGCAAACTTCCATGAACAGTTTTTCATGTTCCCTGAGTGCAAGAGAGAGGCTGGTCCCATCCACAACCAGTCCATGCTGGATAACATGGTCTTCTTTTATTCTATTTGGGGACAAAAATGTTGACTTTGTACCAGCGTTAACAGTAAAATTCCAGTTTTGCTATAAACTGTGTTGTTGGCCAGATAATAAGCAAAGGAGTTAATCTGTCAGACAGATTACTTCTTCCAATCTGTTATGATATTAACAAGAAAAGTTTTTTGAAAGACAACTTCTTTTTTGGCACATGCATCAAAGAGACTGCAATAAAATTTAAAAATGAAAGCAACCCAAGCTAAGATCATCACTAAGACAGTGACATCTCAGATATTTTACCTCTTGGCTAGCTGCCTCAGCTGTTCTGCACAGGTACTGTCTGACTTGTGCTGCACAAGCTCAAGGATGTTCATGGTTCTGTGAAAGTGTCCACAGGATAAACTGACACTAACAGCTGTTTCGTGCTTGTCTCCAGTGAGCACCCACACTTTGATACCTGCCAGCCTGAGGGCTTCTATAGTTTCTTGGACCTTCTCCTGCAGTCTAGGAACAAGAAAAATCTTGAATAACCAACTGAACACTTTACAAACAAAAGAGCTCATACTGTAACTCCATGTTACCACTGTAACCCCACTGTCATGGTGAGTTAAGTCTGCCATTCCAATGTTACATGTATTTCCAGAGAATCCTAAGTCTGGCAGATAATATTCTGTCAGAGCAACAAAACAAAGGCCTTGATGAAACAAAAACTAAACTTTAATCCTGCTAAGGAATTAAAAATTTTTAATAAGCCTATCTTGATTTAAACTAGGCATCATCACTGCATTTGAGAAGCTTTAAAACAGTCCACAGTAATTCCTGGCTACTGTGGTGCATGAAAAGCTTCTCATGTCCCATGTACTCACTTCAGTGCACAACACACCCTATGACCTATAGAGCACAAGCAGAAGCAGAATGCTTTGCAAAGGAATTGTGTGTAGAAGCTTTTCCAATGAATTTGCTTTTAGACTAAATATTTGCTGCATTTCACACACATGAAATCTCTCCCGATGAAACACATTGCACATCATCGTTATTAAGACAGGATCAGTTGGTACAAGTTTTGTTTTGAATGTGCCTCAATCCGAAGGTAAATATACTACACAAGAATAGCACAGAACTTTTGGTCATAGTGGGAGAGCTTTTCACACTTCCTGTTTCGAGTGTAAATCCTAAACTCGCTGGGTTTGAGCATAGAGAGCAGTAACTCCATGGCATACTTGTCTTCTACTCCTGTAGCCCCCAGTAATTCCAGATCCCTTTCTATGAAGTTGAACACATCTGCTAATCTCTCCTCCCGCTGCTGTAAGGCAGTCCTGGCCTCATGAAGGCGTTTGCCAATTTCTTGGTACTCCTCGGGTGTGAATCTTCTGTAGGCCACGCACAAAGTTCTTAGGCCTTTCTGTGGGAAAAGAAAAGACTACATTCAGAGTAGACAAGATTATGATCTAACAAGAAGGTGTCACCAGCAATTTTTTCACTTTTTATACTGTCACAATTGGCACTGCAAGAACTTTCTTCTGATCAGCTGAGGGCTGGGAGGTGGGCAAGCATATACACTTACCAAAGCAAATTCATCCACGTGTATCCTTGTTTTATCTATTTCTCCACTCTTACTACGAGGCAGAATGGAAGATTCTGCTCCCTTTGTGAATAAAAGCTTCTCCCCTAGAAAGTCAAATAAAACCGAAATTTAAAAAAATGTTGTTTAAGAAGCTCCCAAGTGCTGCTTGTGCAATCTCTGATCACCTACCTGAGGGACTCTCTACAATGACACTCATTCGCCTGCGATTTGGATCAAACTCCAAGACATGAAGCAATTTATACCTGTATTTTGCATTTTAAAAGAGGGAATGGGAAGAAAACATTTTTAGAAATAAATTTCCAAAGGCAATTACTTATAAATAGACTCTTACACCACAGACCTTTCCTCAAAGTGTCATTTTTGTATAGAAACTCTGAAAGCAATGCTGCCAATGCTGAACAACAATCACTGTTCATTGCTTTTTATCAGTGTATATATGCTTAATTCCATTCTGTAAGAATAAAAGGTTCTTCAAGCAACAGGAACAGCTTTCTGAATACTAACTTGACATTTGGAGATTACAAGCAGCTCCTTTCTGTTTCTTCATCCTTCTGCTGTTACTTCAAGTGTAACTTTGAAAACTATGTTTTGTTTCTGACAAACTTGTAAAAAATCTAGACCGTCAAAAAAGTGTGTGTGCCCTGGTAAGTGGATTAGTATTTGTTATGTTACCACTAGCTTAGAAAATTAATTTTAAACATTTAAATTCAAAGTACTGCCAACTAGCTGACACAAATCAAATGAGTAAAAGGAATTATGGCATACTGCAGATATACAGTTATTAATAATTTGTACTCATTTTCTGAAAGTTTAAATATCTAATTAGATAATGCACAGATGAGACTGATTCTGGGAATTTCTAGAGCTGAAACAAGACTTGAATAAGCAATTCAGTTTTCCAACTCTGCTACAGTCTCAACCTTTGAGGAATGGGCAAAGATACAAACTGTTACAACACACACCTACACAGAGTAACTCACACAAAATTCTTGCATCTCAGCTACAATTGGTAAGGAATAAGATGCAAGCTGTCTTGAAGACATCAAGGGAAAAGCATTAAACAGAGCACGCTGTGGAAAGGCAAGGTTTGCTTATGAACACAGAGGATTAAGAGGAAAACATTACATTAATCTTCACTACTGTTCTGTCCTTCAAAACAATCAAGGAAAAAAAACGAATACCTCTCTGGTTTTCCAAGACTTTTCACTTCCATACTGTCTCCACTAATTCCAGTAAATACTACTCCAACCCTAAAAGTAAAGAAAATATACATTTAATTATCACTTTAGATAAAATGCCTATTAATAGAGGGAGGGGAAGATGGCAGGGAAGAAAAGAAGAAACTCTTACACACCATTACTGTACTCTGCTCCTAGAGAAAAATAATAATGCCCATTTCTGCAGTATTTTATTCACATCATACTCTGACCACTTTAATTTCTCAAGTATTTTCATAAATATTTCAAATCATCACTTTATACTACACCTAGGGGGTTGTGTATTTTACATTTGAACGTTTTCCCTGTAAGGTGGCAGTGCCAGGCTCTGGGCTTCACCAATGTCCTGAGCCATTTCTAAGGTTGCCCTTGCAGGCAATTCCTGTGCCAGACAGGCCTGGCAGTGCTGCTCACCGGCTGGCAGCTTCCACTAAAGCCTTCTCATCTGGTGAAGAAGCATAATATTCCAGAGGGGATGTGATTCCATTGGCATGCCAAGGACCATCAGCACCATCTGTCTGGTCTGCATTGATCTGCACTGTATGACACAGACAAACTGCTTTCAAGAAGAGTTCTTCCTCTTTTACCTAGAAGAAAGAAAAAACTTGATTGGTAACATTCACATATCAACCCAGTTTCGAACACACTTAAGGAAAAAGCATTTTTACTTACAAATCTGCCAAGCATTTAATGTTAAATAATCACAGCTCAACATGTTTAATAAATATTATTTGTTCAGTGACACTTGAAAGCTTCAAACTACTCTGAAATTCTGATTTATGTTTAGGTTGGGTGTTTTTTGGGTTTTTTTATGCTAATGCTACAAGAATACTTCTCTGAAATAAAACACTTTCCATCTAGAATGACTAATGGTGGGAAAAACCAAAGAGCCTTACCAAACCACGCCTATTTCCATCTGGAGAATCTTCAGAAAATCCCTCTGGAGTTAGTTTACCATTGACCTCTTGGTACTTTATGCCATTAATGGAGCACTCCCGAAACTGCATCTCATTTTCCGTTAATGTACCAGTTTTGTCAGTAAACACATACTCTACCTTTTGTAAAATAAAACAAAATTACAAACTTGGAATTGCATGTACTCATTAGAAGAAAAAAGTTACAATAATCTCCACTCACACTTTCTATTAAACACGTTTTTTTAATCACATAAGAACTTCAACTTCTGCCATCACATCTTTATACCTTATTTTAAAATTAATCAGAAATCATATCACAAGTAATAAAAAGCCTGCAGTAACTTCTAATTTTAATATTAAAACCTAAGTAGAAAATAGATTAAAAAAAGTCCACAGAAAACGTATTTTTTACCTGTCCCAATTCCTCATTGAGGTCTGAAGTATTTACTTGTGCTCTCTGGTTTGTTTCTTCATGATAGAGGTCAAGATCCCAGCCAATAAAAAAAGATCCAAGAAATTTCTGCATCTCAACAGTCACATAGAGTGAAATAGGTATGATAAAATTGTAAAGTACCAGAAAAGCAAGAAAATCTGAAATAAATCTCAGGATCTACAAAGGAAAAAGAGAAAATATGAAGATTACGACAGAAGATCTGAAACATGGTGACTTAATTATGCTTCAATATGCATGAAAAATGACAAACTGGGAGAGCCAGAGAAGCCCAAGCCCCACATTGACACGAGAGCAACAATTCTCCAGTGACAACACAGGCATTTGCAGGTTGCCCCAGTAACACACCCTCACATTGAGGCATAAAGTCTGCCTTAAGTTGTGACTGGAGGTTTCAATTCACAAGTTCATTAATTTTTGTCTCTCTACTGAATCTGTCAGGAGGGCTGCCAATTAATATTAACTGTCATGATAATTCTGTTTTCCAACTCTGAAACAGTTTGGTCTGAGAAAAGTAATGTGTGTTCCCTATTCCATCAAACAGCATCATTCATGTAAGCTTTTCTAAGGAACCCTAAATTGTGAAGGAAAACAAGTGATTTTCCATGCTGTCAGAGGAATCTGCAAGCACTCTGTTGTTTCAGGACAGCAAAGTGTCAAGAGGGCTCTTCTCTGCTGGCATTCCCCAGTGATTTGGGGGATCCAGACTACACAAAAAGAAAGGGGCCAGGTGAATTTCTTTTATGCCTCTTCAAATCACTGTGTTCCACACACATATTCCAGGCAAACACTTATGTGACAGGAGAGAAACTTCTTTTTACTAGGTATGATAATTTTAACAAACCCTGAAATGCAACACTACAGTCTCTTTTTCATCTACAAAACAAACTCAGTATCTAAATTGTACTTTGGAAAAACTCTCAGCAACACTTGAATACTGAGGCAAGGGAGATAAGAGATGACAAAAACCAGGCCACCTCTTTTAAGTCCACCAGATATTGGTGCAGGACAACATTTTAAATAAAGGAAGCATAAAAGCAGTCAACAATTTGCAAAGCTAAATCATGTCTATTCTTCCTCTTTAGGGGGCATTGCTGTAAGTATTTAATAAATAATTAAAGTAGCTGACAAAAACTCAGCAAGTTCTGTGCCTAAAGAGATCTTCCAAACTAAACTAGAAAAGACAGATAGAAAGTGAGAGCACTAATTAATCTAACAGGAGTAGTGACAATTACTTAAGTTAGAGAGTTTCTTCAAGCAATGGAAAGGAAATAACAATCTGCACACACAGGAGGAGATGGACAAGGGAAAGCACTCTGAGTAAGGATGTCAGCATGCTGAAAAATGCAAAGCAGATTGTGGAAGTTAACATGGGACACAAAAACAAAGACATGACAGAAGGAGAATGACACTGCAGAAAAACACGTCTCTATATTCCTAATGGCAAAGGAATGGAAAGATTGAGGAAATACTTATCCCTGCTCTATTCAGAACTGAAAGGCTCCACAGGCTAGACTAACTTGCATAGAATGATTTCAAATTAAGCTCCTGAACTGCTTTTGACAAAGGCAGACTCATACAGAAATCAAAAATTAAAGAGAACACAGAAAAATACAGACTAATTGAAAAAAAAGATACTGCTCAGAACCACAGATTTCAGGGACACTTTAAAGTATCCCTTCAATCTCTAAAGATAACCGAGCAGGCAAGCAGGAGCTTGAGTAAAATTATAGCCTTATGAAATTGCCCAAACCATCTTAACATCACAGAATGTACTAAATTCCTGAACTGTGAAATCTCTGCAATAGAACGTACACAAGAACAGCCATCCTCCTCCTCTTTTCCTTTATGGAATGACAAAAGACACCCAAAGAACAATAATTAGAACATAAACCATCAAAAATATGTCCTAACAAAGCCTTTTCAAAAGTTTTCAGAAAGTCTGGTCTTTTCATAAAGGAAGAAAAAGTCCAACCAGTAACAGAGGTAGAAATATTTCTACACAGTGGTGAGGCTACATGGGACTAACTCAAAAATCACTGAGACAACAGCACAGAGACTTGCAAGTGGATCATGTGGTAGTTACACATAGAAGAGAGACATAATATATATGACATTGAGTGTACATTATTTGAGTGCTCTGCATATATATGCAACTGGGCAGAACTACGTTACCTTACTGCTGTTTCTTTCATGCTCTGTTTTTTCATTATACCAAGGCTCATCCCATTTCTCTTCAGCTTGCCATGCATACTTTAAAATAGTGCTCAGAATGGCTTCAAAGAGGAGGATTATTAGATAAATAATCAAAAAGGAATTCATGGACCTATAAAGAGGCAAAAAAATAAAGCAAGAAACTTCAGTTTATTTTACTTCATCTGTTGACAGTGTGGTTACATGAATTGATCAAAAACTTGCTGGACCTTTTTAAAAAAGTGTATCCTGTGCTTGATACAAAGTTTTCATGTGACAAGCAGGCAACAGAATGGAAAGAGATTCTGCATCTAAGATAAACTCTAGTAATACGAAGACTAGATTAAAGTGCAGGAACACCTCAACAGCTTAGCTGCCTTGTGTCACAACTGCAGTCCCACACCGGTCCTCGTCCCCAAGGAGCTTGCAAGGCTGTGCAGGCAGGACAAACAAGCACAGCAGAAACGCAGGGCTGCACCTTTTCCTCAGTTAGAAGAGCACTGCCATGTGCAGCTGAGCATTTAACCCGGGCCAGGTCACAGCAGAACAGTCACATCTACTTCTTGTTCTGAAAGCAGCCAGACCATCCTTCCTGCCCTTGCCCTGATGACTGAACTTTGCTGGTGCTACACATACAGTTGTGTGTATGTAGCCATGAATTTGCACAAGAATGCCAGGGGGCTCTCTCAGATTTTTAGTAACTGGAATAAAGGCAACATATCATAACTCCTTTTCCTTTTATAATAAATCATGAGATTCAATATAAATATCTATCATAGTAACACCTATCCTGCAACCAGAGCAAGCTTGGATATTTCCACTTTGTACACTAATAAAGGGTGACATATCAAGCAATGGATTTTATCTTTATAGCTTCCTACTGAAGGCAAGGCAATTAACACTCTCTTCCCTTTGCCTATAACTCAAGGATGAGACCACCAGGGTTTTCAGGTTACACAGGAAAAACTAAGTTAAAGCTCTACAAATTAGAGAGATATTAGAAAATAAACATACTTTTCTACTGCTGACCGTTTCTGAGATTTACTCTTGTAATTTAATGCCATCTTTGTCTCCATACCTGTATACACAGCAACACCTGGGAAGGAAAAGGGGAAGAGTCAGACTTCCTTTCCTGCATAAATACAATTTGCAGAATTTTTAATTTTGAGAGATACAGGATAAAAGCAAAAGGTGGTACTACTTCTGTGTTTACTACGAGACAGTATTTTGTACTATTTGCAAGACTCTTCTACAGTAAGAGTACTACTGGAGTAATTTTAACACCTACTTTAACACTGTTCATTATTATGACTGTACTGCTCTTCAATATGTATTTTATGGAAATCAGCATGGTAAATCTCAGGAGAAAGCCTTGAACAATAGGTAAGAATAAGAACAGTCATTTATCCATTGAAGTTAAGTTATTCCTTTATCAAACCACTTCAAATATTTTCACAGAGCAGAGCTGGAACTTTATATCCTTAGAGGTTCTTCAGCATAATATCATTACTTTCATCTACAATCATATCCCCTCAGGTAACAGTCAGCAAGATTATTACAATTTCTTCAGTGCAAGCAGAATTAAAACCCAGTTCATCAACATGCTTTAAGAAGAGAATACTCTTTAAATATTTAGATGTCTACAAACCAAATATTTCTTTAGTGTTTTTTAATCTTGCTCCACGAAGTAAGAGACTTTCAGGCCCGAGAGGTCTAAAAAGAAATAGACATATCAGCATGTAAACATCAGCTGTTCTGTATTCTGGAGAAGTACTGAAATCCAGTTTCCTATGCAAAGCTGTCCTATATCCCCTATAATTTCCCAATGCAGCAACTCAATCAGTGATCTTAGCCCTTCCACCACAGCTCCCACACATCTCCACAGAGCTCTGCTTCCTTTCATGTCCTCCTTTGGTCACTGTCATACTCCCCCACCACTGTTCCATATCTCATAACTACTGACTGAGCTAAATATTCCAAATATTCAGAGAGACCCACAAGGTACTTGGGAAGGAAGCAGTCAAGAAAGCAATAGTGCTCACTGTGCACCCAAAGTGCTGGCTTAGGTTTGGCTAATTTACCAATCCTCTACCCCCCTGTCAGACTGAAATGATCTAGAAAGTTCAAAAGCTATTCAAACCAAAGAAACAAACAATTGGAGGGACACCACTTCAGCAGTTCCAGTTTTATTTCCTAACACAGGAGGTAAAATTTAAGGAGGTAAAACAGTATTTTTTCCTCACATCTATCACAATACAATAATATTCATTTCTTTGGCTAAGAATGGCAAGCAGGGCTGTGAAAATAAAGGTCTAGTTAGAAACAAGGTTAATATAAGGTTAGAACCATATGTTCTACTGCAGCAGCTGTATCATCTTTAGAAGCTGTCAGCAGGGTTGGTTTGAAATTTAAAAAAAGGTATTTTTCCCACTATTTCAAATGCAAGCAGAAAATTAACAACTGCAGTGGCCAGATTGACATACTGGGTAGAAACAAAACAATTAAAAGTTCAGATGCTAAGTGCTTTGGCATGCAAGCCCTTGGGTTTACCCTACTTTTCCTTTAGCTGCACCACATGCAGGCCATGATCACTATTATATAAACAAAGCCCTTAAACTTGACGTCCCTTTGAAAATATAACCTAAAGTTACTCAAAACAAGGAAAGTCAAACCTACAACCCACCTCCCACAGTCAAAAATTTAACTTAAATGTTACTGCAAATGTAACAGTTACCATCACAAATACCATGCCTACCAATTATACACACAGAATATGATAGACTGTTTAAATTAAACATACATATGTTAATATTTTAGGCTAGACTCAGACTTCAACTGAAAATTTGAACTAAAAGTGATTAAATGCTTGAGCATTTAGAATTTTCATATAAGAAACACAATTTATATTTCTGGATTCAATTTTGTACAACCAGCCTGACAAATCCAAAATACCAAACCTGATTCAGTGCAACACAGGCCTGACAAGTTTATCTTAGACAGAAGATACAGCTCCACTAAGTAGTCAGAACTTGCAATTATTTTTTTCACTTCCCTTTTAACCAGCTCTGTTTTACATTGTCAACTTAATTATTTTGATACATTACCCCAATGCTGCACCTGTCAAGACTGGCAGTAATGAATTCTGAAAAGCTCTCAATGAAGTAGCAAAGTGACCTTAGAAAAGAGCCAAGTGAGTTTTTGGGGGTGCCATTGGTGGGGCTTTCTGGTGAGGGTGACTAAGACACTGAACCTGGGGCCAAGTAACCTGGCTGCTACACTTCCATATTTCTTGCAAAACCACTGAAAACTCCTCGATTCACTCTGAATTCCATGTCACTCCCACCCAGATGTTTGCTAGCCTCAGACTGAGAGACATTCAGTTCCTCAGACTGAAGGCAGATACTACAAGGAAAACAGTACTCTTTTAATAGTCAAGTAGAAATTTCACAAAAAAAAGTATAAAAGACAACATTTGGGACATTAGAGGACTAAAAGAACCTTAGGAGATTTACCTGTTTCAGTGACAAATTTACACACAGCACTTCACCTTTTCAGAAGAGGTGACAAAGCTTTTTTGAAAGCTGAACAATCAGCAACTCGCAGGATAAAATAACTGAACTTGAATGTTAAATATTTCTGAAAATTTGGAAATTTCTTGTGAGTGATTTCTATGCCTTTACTTCAAACCATGATCCTTCTCACTCTTGTCCTTCCTGTTATCTCTCCTATCATGTTGTGGTGGGGGGAATTGAATGAGCAGCTGTTTGGATGCCTCGCTGGTAGCTGGGACCAAACCACAGCAATTAGAAATCTTTCCAGGAAGTGGAGATGGAAGTCTGTAAATGGCCTCACATCTTTATTTTTATATTTGCACATGTGTTTGTTACTTGCTGTGACTGCACAAGGAAAGGAGGTGAGCACATGATTATGCACAACACAGTTGTGTTGCCTGTGACAGATGTAAGCACTTATCTTCACAGTCCAGCTGTAGTTTGAAATAGATACCAATAATTACAAATTTGTAGCAGAGGCTTTGTTAAAAACCAGGAATTTCTAGGGATTTCAACTGCAGAAACTCCTTCTCAGTGCCTCTGATGAAAGGGGATCTGCTGTACTGCAGAGAATACGTCAGTGGAAATAGTTTCAGATCAATAAATGCTTTAATTAATAAATAACAACAGAGTTACCAGTTGATAACCAGTGCCAAAAAACTACCTGCTTTGCAACAGCCAAGCTTTCCAGAACTCTTGTATTAAATCTGTAAAACTGGGTAGTAATAAATTTCTTTCACTCATTTTTTTCTCATCTCCATCTGAGGTATGCAGCTGCAGTTGATACCTTTAGAAAAAAAACCTCTCCTTTTCATATAGTCAACCACCTCCACGTGTTCTAAATAATGATCTTATACAACCTTACTCACCGTACTATTTCTTCAGCTTGTTGACTTACAGTTATTCTTCCAACAAATCTATGAAAGACGAATATGTCTTAGAAGTATCTACATAAAGACTCAAAAATCTAAAAACCTTCTCTATACCTACAAAGAAGTTATTAATGGTTCACAAGCAAAAAATAAATCAACTTTTATTAACAATCAAACTAAACCAATATGGTAAAACTGGCAATAATTTTACAAGAGACATTTAGCAACAGAAACATTTATCCCTCAAAGGAATAGGCATTTGAAAAGGCTTATTAACTCTGATTAATTACCACAAAAGATTATATTTCTAGTCATTTGAAACAGATTGTGACTTCTTGATGATTCAGTAAGAAATAATTCCTCAACAAATATAAGTTTGCAGACTATCCACCAGAAATAGTAACTTTGCATTTAATAAAGCCAATCTATTACACGTTTAAAAATCTGACATGTACATATTTAGCATGACTCCAGTCAAAAAAAGAAACTCAAACTTCTATATTGATTGTACCTTAATTTGCTAAATATCAAATATTAGAACATCTGTTCCAACTGAGCATCCTAGTTTTAAAAACCTTAATATTGCTCAAAGATCTCCAAGCTTAGTTAAGAACAGCTGCGATAATATACTTGGAGTTTAAAAACTACTACTTCATAGCTACTATCTTCCATTATGCAATTCAGAAGAAACTTGGATGGGAATGTAACTTTTGCTACCTATGATGCTGCTTTAGAGAGTCTATGATCTTGCCTGCTTATGTTAAAGCATGCTTAGATATCCCTGCTTTTAATCTAAGGTTTTGCTGCTGAAGAATGGAGTTCAAACCTCCTCTGGAGCATATGCAAAATGAATATGAGCAATACATATCCTTAGAATTAGACTTGAGTCAATTCCACTTCAACATATCCTATATAATATTGAAATCTTCTGGCAGAACCTTATAGGACTTTCTTCAACCTGATCAGACTGTAGGCCATTTAATTCATTAAAATGTAGAAATAAATTTACTTAGTGGAACTGAAATGTATGTAATTAAAAAAAAAAAAGATAAATATTATTATGCCTGCGTTACTACTCAAGTACTCAAATTTAACTTATCACTTGCAACTTTCAAGTTGTGTTGTATAAACACAACCTGATTATGAAAACCTAAAATTCAAGCAGATGGCTGAGGCTATTTTAATCCTAGCAAGACCTGTAACATTCTGAGTATTAAACATCTCATTTTAATTGAATTTCAAAATATTTACTAATATAGTGATACCTGTACAGATCTGCTTCTGGCTGCTGACATTCTATAACAGCTACCAGTTTGTCCAGGTTGGCAACAGACTGCAGCACTGCTGTTTCTGGGACTGCAACGTGTGTCTGTAAAACAGTGCCCATCGGGTTACTGAAGGACTAGCAGGAAGCAGGGCAGGTATTTCAACAGGCTGAATAAAAAATGGCACCACCAACTAACTACATTCTATTTCACAGAAGTAACCCAGACCTTAAGATTGGTCTCTCCATCCAAACTTGCAGTGGTAACGTGGCATGAACCGTCCACTCGGTCAGACGACAGGAGCACCAGATCAACAGGGAAAGTCTCATCTTTGGCTACTCTGACAATGTCCCCCACCTAACAAAGTGAACATAGACCAGAAAGATACAAAGAGGTTTAAAGAGCAGAATTCATTTCAGTATTGTTGCCAAACCATAATGATTAGCAATTAATCAAGAGTTTTAGCTGTGTAATACACAATTTTCAATTTGTCCTTTACCCGAATGTTTTTAGATCTCGTTTTCACAAGGCCACCACTTCGAACAACATAAACTGGAGCACCATTGACTTCATTGTCTGCTTTATGTCGTAGCCAGTCCTCATAGCCCTGTGGAAAACACATTAAAAAATCTACTTTTTAAGTAAGAAAACTAAAAAAATAGACTAAATTTAATCTACTAAACAAACGTGTTCAAACTACTTCCTGCATTGTCTGAATACAGTTACTAACTTCTCTTGAATTTCTGTTCCAGCTGTTACTCAAGAATCTGAGTAGCCTGAACCTATGAACTTTGTCATTTTACACAAACACGTAAAGGCAAAAAAAGTAGAAGTGGTGAAGATACTTAACAGTCCCATGTTCTCTTAAAACAAACAGGCAGTGAGATTTTCTGCAGATCAGATGACCGAGCACTCAATAAATCTTTGATCTATATGCATTAATAGGCCAAAAACCAGGAACAGTCAGTCATCAGGCTACTCTGTGGATTCCTTTTTTTTTTTTAGAAATTACTTTGTCAAGTCATATCATTTAGCATTTCTTACAGTTACTGCCACAGCCCATGCATGAAATTGCAAGATTTAATTCTGTGTGACATGCTGTTGACACTTCAGCCCTGTCCAGCAAGAGAAGATGACTGAGAAGATTTTCACACTTTTTGAGTCCTAATGGAACAGTCTGCAGCAACTGAGCTTTCAACTGATAAACTAAGCAGCTTTCCTTTACCTGATAGTTCACATCTGTTCAGGCACCCTTTATCCCATGCATACACATGTGCAAACACCCAAGACTGTGAATCCAAGTATATTATTTCCCTCCTATTTTCCTAAAGTATGAATCCACAGCTTGTTTACTCTGACAGCATTAGATCATGGCAGGATAATAATCTCTGATCCCCAAGCCTAGGTACTGTTTAGAAAGCCCCACTAGCAAGCACAAGAAATGGATCAATCACGCAGGAAGTTCAACTGTCTCGTACAACCTGGCAAGATTCCTGCAACTAATCTGCAAATAATAGAGACTTCCTAAAATGCTTTTCTGTAGGTATAAGAACTGTGAAAGAGAGAAAAATGTTTCCTTGGAGTTTGCAGACAGAAGAAAGCAGCTGTGTGAAACAGCAGGCATAATCCCAACTCATCCTACAAACATTATAAAAATTCATATAAGTACAAGAAGTACTAATGCAGATGCAATTTAGAGAGTTCTGTGCTTAACTGGAGTTTGTAGGAAAAGTTATATGATAAAATTTGCATGTAAAAAGTAGTTTTGGAGTTCTACCTTCACACATCTCCACTGTTACTAGCACAAATGAATAAGGACAGCACAACTGTACTACCTGTGTTTGAAAAGAAAGATGAAAGAGAGGGGGAATGGGGAAAGGAAAAAAGCTTTATATGCCAAATGTTCCAAAAACAATAATTAAAAAGTGTGCAGTAATAGCAGCCATACAGAGAGATACTGGGACATCAGAATCCTGAAGCCCCTGAGTACGACTCTTGTAAGAATCCTTCCTAAGCTGTACGAAAAAGCAAGAGTCAGTACCTACAGCTCCTTGTTAAAGGTGACTGACAGAAGAAAACAAGGATTTAACTATCATTCAGTAACCTTGGGGCATTTGTCTCACAAACCTGAACAGCTGAGCAATGTGGGCATTTGGCAAAGAACTGAAATCTACCTTCTTTGGAAAGTACAGATTTCAGCGCTTTCTCCATCTGACACCTCCTGCCTCCAACATGAGGGTGACACCTCACACCAGGGAATTCTTAAGAGCCAACTTAGTGGGGTCAGTTCACATTCCCCCCAAATTTACCTACTGTGGCATTTTTGAGAAGTCCTTATCCTCACTTGAAAACACTGGAAAAATACAGTGAATAGAAAGATGCAAGAGGAATACAGAGAATGTTGCCTACTTGCAAGAAAATAAACTAAATACTAAAATCCCTCAATTAAATTATCTTCTTAAGTCCTGCTTAAATAACTGCATCAATATAATTGAGAAAATACCTGCATTTTTTACTACTAGGTTTTTCATTCTCACTTTAGGTCTATAGTTAATCAAAACTTGCAAAGCAGTTGTTTAGAATTTACCTGGCAGTCAAATAAACACCTGTGTTCCATCAGCTATGAACTGTTCCCTAAAGTTCCTTAGGAAATACCTTTATTTTGTTGCATTTTGGTTAGAGTTTTTTTGGTTTGTTTTTTTCTTTTAACTTTTTGTTTTGGTTTTTTTTTTTGCTAACTTTGAACTCCTTGGAGGACTGCATACAGACCTTCAGAGGCATAAGGAAGAAAGTGCCCTGGCTAACAAGACAGACAAAATGACACAGCATGAGCTGCATCACTTTGCAGTTTTGTATGCCCTTCTTCTGACCTAGGTGAAATTACACTTCCAAGTAGAAAAGGTTCTGTCTCCTTGGCTGAGATTAAAACAAGGCTGAGTTTTGAGCTTTGCAAGAGGTGCCACATTCACTGGTCTTCTGGAAGGCAGGGGACTTGTTCCATCCATTGCTAAGCTTCTCAAATCTTCAAATGACTAATGCTTCTATTATACCCTTTCACATTTTGACAGAATACTAAATTATAGTTTAATATTTATCCTGATGTAACTTTATATAGAACCAGTGCCCCACAGCTTTCAAAAAGGGGTTCTTTCCTTAAAATCTGCTTCCTATTACACTTCTGGTTTACAGAAAATGGGAACCGATTTTGAGGCAATACTGGGGATTTTTCCCTCTGCACTCCAACAGATTTATCTTTCTCCCTTGTCTGAGGGTAGCCTGTTGGAAATAGCAAAATTCATTGTCCCTTCAAGATAACAGCCTGTGAATATTGCTTGCTTCCTTTGCAGCAGGTAGGAGAAACGTGTGAGTCCATTAGATCAGTTTAGGTCGTTCCAATAGTCCTTGCAGAGATACTGAGACAGCCAGAAAATCTCTTGATGCCTGGCGAATCATGAATGATTGGAAGTTTCCAGAAGGAATGACAGAATCATTGTGCTTTGAAATTGATGATAAGAGAGTTAAATTTCCCAATATAAGATTGGACATCTGTAAGCAAGGTTGTGTTAAGATTATTATGGACTATTTTAGACTTAACCAAGTCCAGTTTCTTTCTGGAAAAAGTGATGTAATATTTATAAATCTGTTTCATAATCTCTTTTAGTTCACACAGTTTTATTATCCATTGCCTACTTATGATTATGGCTTTTGAACATGTGATTTTTTTTGGAGGGTGATGGTAACAACTGCAATTGAATAGGATTAGGGCATTCTACATACACAAACTGCACAGCAACAAGATGAAATATTAGTCCAAATATTACTCCAGCATTAAGAACCATTTTGTCCCAAACACCTTTCTATCTGCTTGAAAGCTAGAACTGTTTTTACTTTTGCCCTATTTCTGGGTGGCTTTGGGTCTTTCTGGCACAGAAGGCAAATTGAAATTCTGGTTACAGCTCTGAAACCGTCTCCTGCTTATTTTTCAGTTGTGAGGCTGCATCTATTCCCGACAGCACTGTCAAATCCCTTGAAGAGGATAGTTCCTGAAAATTACCTCCCTGCAGAAGAGATTATAATTTTTATCCACATCACTTCTTTATTTATGAGCTTGCTTCTTTCTCCTCTTGCTTTAAAGGCATAAAGAAAACAAAAAACATTTTTTCTTTTTATTTTTACATTCTGATTCCAGAGGCTCTAGGTCTCAGTAGGATGTAATATGGTGCTTGAATAAGATTTCTATTAAACTCAGAAGACTTCTTATTTCAAGTGCTATGAAACACTCCAAAATGTTTTATGCAGCTGAAGATCAGGAGCTTTCTAAACCAGAGCTTTTACCTAGCACAGGATAACAGTTAATAAACATTTTGCACCATAAAACATACACCTTGGGGGAAAATTTGCTTTTAACTACTGACAAACACAGCCTGCACCACTGCTTCATCTGCCCAGGCTCCTTTCTCAGGGTGTGATGTGGGAGGACTGGTTCTAACAGGCTGTGAGGTGTGCCAAAGGAATAAGTGAGGAGCTTTCAGAAAACGCCTGATAACAAGTGACATGCAATGTTTAGACAAAAATGCTGCCTGACAGTCATCCACTGTCCATTTTAGGGTACTGCAGTGAGTCACTGAGTGCTTGACAACCAACCAAATGCTGAAACTAAAGCATCTAACTAGAAACATTAATTCAAAAACAGTTTCTAAAAATTACATCATTTTAATGTATTTTTAGGATCTAAGCACTATCCAAGTCAGACTCTGTGAAGTAACTTTACTTCAGTAGGACTTCATGCCACAAGATTTTTCCCCTTTACCTGTTTTATGGCTGTCACAGTTATGACAAAGAATAATGGCAATCCACTGGTAATAGGACTGGTAGGGGTATCTATCATGAGCTAAAAAAAAGAAAATACAAACATTAGTTCAAATTTTATTTTTGCAATTTTACTTTCAAAGAAAAAAAAGCAAATGAAGCAAGATGACAACTATTTTGCAAACTCTTTATTATAACCTGTGAGTATTTTTACTGCATTTCCTGCAGAATTTCTCAAGCAAAACTTGGTTTCTGACAACTAAATAAGATGCCAATAATGATGCAAACAAATGTTCTAGGGCATCGAGCAGCCTTAGTCACATTTGTAAAGCATGGGACAATTTTAAGGGTCCTTACTAAAAGGAAGGTATCATTTCATCCTACAAAAATGAATTCAAAAGCATATTACAAAGGAACAAAATCTGCATTTCATGAAGCTGTTTCAACACTCTATACGATCTACTGCTGCTTACCAGCAATGTAGAGTATAACATCATCCACTTTAGAAGTGAAAATAAAGTTAAGAACAGTAATTTCCAATGGTTTAGGTATTACAGAACACTTTTTTAGGCTGCACCTTTCTGGTTGCCCGAAGTTAACATGCAGTTTTTACAATTTGTGCTATTATTGCTGGCATGCCAAAAGTGCAGTGTACACACTAAGCTTCTGTATGTGGGGGGATGTTAGTGGTTCTCCTCTGCTGCAGGAAAAAATCAACATGGTCAAGTGCTGTAAAGGAAATATACACAAGAACTACTCAAAACCACAGACACTGATTTGATCCACTTTACCTGAGACTTATGGCATTGCTTTGGGAATCATTAAAGAAGAAAAAAAAGTCATACATGAAGTTTACTCTATTACAGGGGAAGAACCTCACAGAGAAAACAGCTCATGCCACTTAACAATGCACACATGAGGTTTTTGGTTGTCTTTTTTTCACTGAAACAGACAATTTATAGAACACAATAAAAATGAGACCTAGCCTAAAATACTGTCTGTTCTTTAACTGTAGCACTACAATTTCAGCTTGGCAGCATTTTGACCAAGAAAAACCTTACCAAAAGCATCTGATTTTCAGCTGGATAGGGTTAATCATGACATTTCTGCCATCTATACTCTCTCATTCTTCCTCAAGAGAGGCTCATATATGAAAATGAAGCAGGTTTTGTGCTGATAGAATTGTCAAGTTTCACCAGGACACCATGGCCCTACGCCCGCCATGCAGCTGGACACATATCCATGACACATCTCATGTCACCAAAATGCAGTCTGTCACCTTGTTTTGGGCATGCACAAGTGTGGTGAACAGTGTGGACTGGACTGTGCTGCAAGTTGAAATCACACAACGAGAACCTGCCCCAGCTCTGCCATCCCCAGTGGAAAAGGTGGTAATGACAGACACTGCATCTTGGCCACACGAGATTCACAGGACAGGGAAGGTACCATGGTGGTCAGCTTTAAAAGGCACCTTTGCCTCATAAAAAGAAAAAACTATTAGATATTTATGAAGTTCCAAAAGGGATTTGAATAAAAACAGAATTCCATTCAAACAAATGAACAAAAATGACTTCAACTTTTCTGCTGTTCTGTTTCCAAGAATGCAGACACACAGACAAGAAGACGCTTCCTGTACACGTGAGAGCATCCACTTGACACAAACTGAGAGAACAGGATTACACTCAGAATTTCTGCCCTTAGATCCTTATTTGTTCATGGATGACACATTTAGATACTACTGAAAGGCAACAGTTTGAAAGAACTGTGACACAACAATGAACTGAAGACATAAATCTGCATTAAAAAGAAATAAAAGCCACGCTGCCTGTGGTTCCTTTTATAACATTTATTTTCCATCTTCAGCACTTTCCTGTCTTCCTCCTGCTACAACATGTTAAACAGCATGAAACATGTTTCAACAGGAATGACACAGTCAATATGCTTAACTAGGAAGATGTGATGGACAACACATTTTGTTAGTCTAAGTTAGAACTGCATGACTTTAGTCCAGCACAGGAATTTTCAACCTAGAAATGTCCTTCTTTCTAAATGTGAAAGAACAAGACCAAGGGACACAGGAGGCAATGGATTAAAAGCTGCAGACCTGGCCCTGATACTGACACCTTACACAACCACAGACAATTTTATCAACCCTTCACTATCCCCATACTTTGTCAAATGACGTGTCATCTTTTTCAGATGCACCCTCTAAATGTTGGTTAATCACTGTGGAGGGTTGTACATGTTCAAATAATTCTATTTTATAATGAAAGAAAAGTTTGTGTACCCCAAAATCTTGTCTCTGCCTCAGATATTAATTAATCTTTCCAAAGTTACTCTCTCTCCTCTGAACCCTTCTCCCACTTATCCTTCACCTACTAAGCCTGCAATAGCTTCACAGAATTCAGGTACATTACAGAGCTGGAAAGGCAAAGATGACAGAAAATGTACAGACTGTCCTAATCTACTTGTGGGTGTTCTTAATTAAAAGAAATATGATCTGCTACGAAAGCCACAGCGGTATTTCTGACATAAACTCTAACAATAACAGCACTAACTGACGTCTTCAAAACTGGCAAACTATTGATTTTAACTGTAACACTTGTGTGTTCATTTTATCTGAACAAATTGAATTGGAGGATCTTAGAACTAGATCACAATAGTCTATTGATTTGCAACCACCTACAGTGAAAATACACAAATATTCAAACACCACCAATGCCCACAAAAACAAGAAGCATATCTGGAATTTCATTACTCCCTTAAGAGATTTAAAGTTGTATTTGAGGCAGACAATTGAATCCCTCTGCTGACTGTGCAATGGACTTTGAAGCTGCACACTTAACTACATTTGCATTCATGATGATAAAACCTAAGGATAATACTTAAATTTTGACATAATTATTTTAAAAGTTACATTCTTTGCCTAGAGAAACTGGAAATGTTTGGGTTTTTTTAAATAGACAGAATATATAAGTAGAGAAGTTAAATTCACGGAACAAAAAATCAGTGGCATAATTTACAACAAAAAATGCAATTTCCTGAGTATTATTCAACTTACCTGAACCAAAAATATAATGAGAAAATAAAAGTTGGCTACTCTTCTGAACTGCTCAAATAAATTTTTTGGAACAAAATTCCACACTGTATACTGAAGGGAAAAAAAGGGAGAGAGAGATGAATCATTACAGCACAATGCACAATTTTTCAGTGAATTTCAGTTCCACTCCCATTGAACTCTCCTAACCTAAATTTTCTCATTCCCCAGGTCCCCTGCCCCAGACCTTGCTCTTCCCCCACACAGAACTGCTGTATCCAATTTCTGTTCTTATTTTTTATTCCTTCTGTTTTAAGTACAGCTAGCAGGGAAGCAGGGGTAGCAACTGCATTTCCTCTACAGGACAAGTTTAAAATGTTTTCCTCCAACTGGGCCAGGGGCAGCTGGAGTCATTTGGCTGCTTGTGTCCTGGGTAGGAGGAAGGAAATTAATTCCTGCAGCTGTAACATTCCCTCCAACACTACAGAGACGAGGCACATCCCCACCATCAGCTCTATTGATTTCAATCCAAGGACACACCAGGAGGGAATCTGCAATTGCAGTCCACTGCTGATTTATTTTATGCAGAGTACTGGCTTTCAATTTGGCTATTTTAAAAATCCTCATAACCAGCTTCATCCTGCCTTTTAAGTAGTTTGGGCAACACTGGTTGAAAAATTACTTTTCATCAGAAAGCCCGACCAACTTGCTTAATTGCTCTGTACTTGAGTTTTGAGGAAAGAAGGGTGAGAGAATGAGACAAACTACACATGAAGCAACCCAGCTTTTTCCTCAAAACAGTTCAGAGTTTGTTTCATTTTGAATACTGTATAAGCACCACTAGACATAATACAGACACATCTGTATTATGCACATTTGCCACACAACTTCTTAAGTAACATATCAAGTGGTTTTGCCATGACAAATTGATTCCTTACCTTGGATGATATGATTCTGTTGTCTGCAAACTTCTGAGGAACATAGTGGCCATGCTGGGGAAAACGATTTGCTATATAAATAGTTCTTGTGTCGCTTTGATGCGGTGGGTCAAAACCCTAGAATATAAAATTAAAAAAAAAGAGGTAATCAAGAGAGTAGATTATATTAACTGCTGTTTTGTAAAATTCTGTGGGAAAGGACATTCAGATACCAAGCAGCAATTTCCAAAGAATAAAGAAAAATCAGTGTATAAAATTAAAGTCTGCTATGTCCGGACAATTTTCAAAAACTGTGTGAAAAAAAAACCCCAAAAATCTCAATTTTGAGGTTGTGTACTCATTCTGAAAAAATGAAAGAAAAAAACCCTGCCTCAAGGATAGAGAACATTTGCTACCATGCAAACTTAAAGCCCTGCAAAACTTAAAAAGGAAGAAACAGAACTGGAGATGAAAACATGAATAATTTACAAAACCTCACAGCCATGCTTGCGCTAACCCTAATAAAACAGATTATTGAGAAAAATAAAAGGTCAAACCACACAAACTATACTAGTATGCCGTGCTAACTGGATTTTGAAAAGATTCTCACCAGAGAAAAGCCAAAAGCATAGGCATCTAACCAGACAGCAGTATTTTTCCGAACAAGTTCTATCTCCAAAAACTAAGATTATTTCAAATGTGATTTCCTGCCATTACCACCAATTCATACATGAATGGCACAACAGTGAAAGCAAACTCACGGGGGAAGAAAAAAGCAAGCATACTCAGAAATACTTATCAATAATTTCCTGCCAAAACAGATGATCTGAGTGAGTTCCCTGGGAATCAAAGTCCTGTTTCAGATCTAATGGTCAGTGTTTTCATCATCTGCTTCTTCAAGAGGAAGTGGAACACAAGTGTTAAACCTGCAGATGACACCACTCTGGGACTGCAAGAACACCAAATAAGAGAAAATTCTTGACCAACCAGATGCATAGAACACAAAGATCCAGCACAAAGAAACTGCATCTAGAAAAAGAATAAAAGCCCATAAAGGAATTTTGAAGAAAAATGTCAAAGGCTATAACATATCACAGGCTAGACATGAGTCATCCAAGTCATCCCACTGAGAAAAAGGCCTTCAGTGCACAGGAGGCTGGAGGAGGAGTGGGAGCCACAGCTGAAGCACTGTGAACCAACTGGACAGCACCCAGAGGAGTGCAACATGAGCCCCGAGAGATCCTGAAAACATGACATATAACGCAAGGCTGAACAATCTAAAAAGCAAAGAGCAAACAAATTAGAGTCATTTAGCCTGGAGGAAACTTGGGTTATCCTAGTAAATCTCCTGATACATAGAAGACTGTTCCATTGAGAAAATGGGTGCTTTGAAGGCTGAAGAACAGAAGGAAGCAGGCTTAAGTTGCAGGTAAGAAAACTTACGTCTGGATATTGGAAAGCAAACAAATTCCTTTGTCGTGGAAAGGAATAATTAAACACCAAAATAAGTCATGAGGAAAGGTTGCAATGTCTGTAACACAAGGGCTTATATCTAGGCCATTCAAGTCTATCTTTAATTGAGCCTTTCCTGGGGCTACATGACTCACCAGAACCCTTCCTAGCAATAATGTTCTGACCCAGAGAAGCAGGTGATGGCAGAAGACAACCAAACAGTAATAATTCAGATAACAGGCCAAGAAAAGTACTAAATAAATAGGCAAAACGCTTTTAGACATGAAATAAACTAGTGAAATTAAATTCGAAACTGATATTTGATTGGGAATCAATGACTGTCTGCAAAGTGGTGAATTCCAGCATCAGCATCATGCACATTCCTAAACTTAGAACCAACTTGCAGAGTTTACACAATCTCCTTGTTCTTTGATGCCAAGTGCAAGGACAACTGATGGTGTCCTTTGCTAGAAAGGGCATTACCAATTCCACTACTGCAGGTGAGGAAACTGCATTTGCAGTTGTGTTGCTCCACTTGTGAATGAGGCTCAGAGCTTCATCCATGTCAAATAAAAAGTGACACTTCACAGAACTCTGGAAGAGGGATACCTCTGTACCAGTTAACTACAGAAGATGAACAGTGAGCACAATGACTGACATACAAAATGGTTGGAATAACCAAACATTAATTTTTTTAATCCATTAATATCTCTAACAGGTCATTAGGTAAGTTCATATTCAGGATGGTGTCATTTTAAAGTACTGGAAAAATTTAAAAATCCTCTCAAATATACAAATGTTTGCATTTGGCATCATTACTACAGAAACATTCTGCTTGAGACAGAAAGAGGTCCAGAATAATGAAGGGAGAAAGAAAGGAAGGGGGATTTTTCAAAGAGATTTGAAGGAGAATAAACTTTAGATAACAAGCAGTGGAAGGCTGGGCTAGTCACATGCTCCAGGGTGAAAACTTGTTTAAAGATAAGAGTGGAGCAGGGAGGCAAATGTAGATAGAGGAAAGGATGGAAAAAAATACACAGGATACCAAAAGCAAAATGCTCACAGCTTTAAGAAAAGAAATACAAGCATGAAAGGAAGATGAAAAGAAATGTACCTGTTAACTGCTGGCATGAAATTTAAAGAGAAGAGTGTTTGTAGCAGAAGCATTTTATATATCTGACATTAGTGACATAGTATTTCTAAATCAATCCAGAAGATGCCACAAATAAAAGTGTTTTGCAAGCAAGAGAAAATGCACCTAATTAGTAAGACTTCGTACACAGCTCTCTTCTATATCTCAGAAAATGTCTGGCACTCACAAAATGCCAGACATCCTCACTTTGGAAAGTCAGACTGTACAGCCTGAAAAAATTCCACTCTAAATCAAACAGATGTAAAGCAAGGAAAAAACCACAAAGAGCAAAGAAAACAAGTTGCAGTCTTCTTACTGACAGTGATAAATGCTAATCTGCATGCCACTTGCTGAACGCTATTAAAAGATAAATCAAAGATTACTGAGTGACTAGGATATCACTGAATTTTTTATATGCCCTTTTTAGGCCACTATCTGAGCACCTGAAGGCTGATAAGTTCGATGACATTTTATGATGAAGAATAAAGACCTCTGTACAACTCCAGTCTCACTGCATAAACGCTTCTATCAGAAGGAATACCTCTGCTGAAGCAGGCTCAGATGATTAAAAGCAAGAACTTCATTTTCCAAATAAATCATAATCTCAGGCCATACAAGTTTACAGGTTTATAGTTGTGGAGCTAAAACAGTTTAAATTTGCAGTCTATAGAGGTTTAGTTCTGTTTTGTTGACATTTGCCACGGAGAAGGCACAGAAGCTGTGCAGTCAGCAGATCACAATGCACATGCAAGGCAGGCTGGGGACAGAAACCCCTCAGTTGTCAGAGCTGTGGCTGGAAAAGGACACATCCCTGACAAGCTCAGTGATTTGACTGCAGCCACAGCAGGAAGTGAGTGTCAGAGCTGGGAACAAAACCCAGATTTCCTAAGTTTTGTGACTATAACAACTAAAAAACACTTGAAATTAGCCAACAACTCTGCCATCTCATAATTAGCCGCTGAGACCACAACCAAGCAGATCTTCCAGAGAAATTTTAATTGCACATCTCTCCAAGGAAAATTCTGCACAGACGTTGAACTTCATTGTTCAAGAGCTGAAATGTCTTTAACTCTTCTCTAACCATGGGGCTGGTCACAGAGTCTGCTCCTGACACTAAACTGATTTGTAGCCCAAATTTCTGCCCAGCAAGGGATTTTCCACAGTAACTCTGTGCAGCCAGCAAAGCAGTGCAGAGAGCACACTGTTTCCTAATTTCACTTAATAGACAGTTCTCTCTCTTTCTAACGTCATTCTCCAACTCAGCTGCAAAAGTAGGGTAACATGCCCTTGTCAAAGGATTTCTGCAGCTAAACAGCATGAGCAGAGAAACCCTAAATTAGAGTCTTGCAAAATGATTAAGTTGTCACCAATCTCTTTCGAAAAAAGACTTAGTTTTCCTGCAGTTATCTAGTGAAGTGATTTCTGCCCAAATGCACAGATCACTTCATAACAAATAATGCTGAATATATTACAAGACCTGGTATTTAAGGCTTCTTGACCATGTATATTATAGGCATATAAATTACATGAATCACCTTTAAACAAAATTTGACCATAAGATGAAGTGACCTGATTTCCTCCCCTTCATGTTGCAAATTAAATCTGTATTTATTAGCTAAAGTTCAGTCCTTCAGATGATTTTTTTCAACACAAAGCAGGCATTACCTACCCTTGGAATACAGCTCTCATTTAATCTTCAATATACACTTCCCCAGCAGAAGTTCTGCACCCAGATGAACTTAATACTTTGGTTTTGAAAAAAGCCTAAAAGCATGCCATTTATATACAGTGCACAGATACTCTAGTCAATCTGATTTGAAAGCACAAATGAAAATAACCTTTAAAAAAGAAAAAGAAAGAAGTGATTCATAGTTTTCATTTCTTATAAATTTGAATGACTCGTCTAATGAATTTTTACTAAACTTCTTCAGCAGTGATTTCATTACTGTTCTAAAAGTTAGACAAAGATACTCTCTGTGCAGTAAATTAGGCTCCTTCAAAACAGCCCAGAAAATGTATCCTGGGGAACTGAGGAGAAATATCTGACTGCAATTTTATGCAATTTATTTCATGAAAGCCATGGAATTCAACAGCTACCCCCAAATAACTCTTTCCCACATTTAGTCTGCATCTCAACCACTCTACTTGGAGAGCTGCCCATCGGCCATCAGGTAAGGAAAACTCATCCATCCATTTTTCACTTTGGTTTGTGTTTTTGGTTTTGCCTTGGGATTTTCTTTCCAGTTTTTTTAATATGTCATGCCAGTTGTCTGGTCATATAATAAAAAGTTTCCCCGCGAAAGAAGAGTTTGAAACTGCTGCTGAGGAAGCCTTAATAACACATATAACAAACCAGGCAACCACACAGGAAGCAAATGAGGATCAGCACTACAAAAAAAGACCCTCCCAGCACCAGCAAGTGCAAAGGAAAAAAAAAACAAAACACTTTTGTACTCAATTTGTTGCTGGAACATACACATCTACTGCAAGACTCAACACTTCAATGCCACTATGAATGTATGGTAGGATGCACCAATGCCCTCCTCACACACTCGACAGCACTGTTAGGTGAGACAGCAGAAATCCACAGACCTTTCAGCAAGGATTACTGACATGAGACTGGCAAACAACACATCAGTTTCATTATCAAGTTTTGCAATACGTGCACTGATAATCACAAATGATCTGACAGGCGAATTTTGCTTACAACTTGCATAAACTTAGTATACTTTAATATAATTTCCCAGGGTTTCTTATTCATTACTCACAGCTTTTACAGAGGAGGGAGAAAAACTGAACTTTTTTTGCTGAAAGAACTTCTGCTATATGACCACCAAAAAGTGAAAGGGGTTTGAAAGAAGGAAGTCTCATTCACAGCCTCTTCCTCCTTTCAAAACCCACACTGAATACAACAGACAAAAGCAGCAGTTCCCCCAAAACCCTTCTGAATATCACATAGTACTTAATAAAGCTAATAAACAGAAGAAAACTTGGTCTCAGAAAGCCTTTCTCCTAGGGAAGTGACTAGACTGATTGTGGTTGCAGAAGCAGAACACCACATTTCCTGGCAGACAGCCCAAAAGTCTGCTATTACACTGCTGTCAAGATATATTTTGATTAAAGGTGTTTTGAGGAAATGGATTTTCTTGCTTTGGATTTTCTTCTGAATATACATAGAATACTTTTCCCTCTGTCAGATAAGATGATCTATTCACACTCCATGCCCATTTTCAGAAGTCTGTGTAACTTAGTACTCCATACAGTCAGCCAATAATTCTTTCAGTCATGTAACTGGGCAACAGTCAAACTGAATCTGCCTTATCAGAGGTTACTGTGAAGGAAGAAACAGCCTCTCACAGTAATTTTAAACACTGCTCTAACAACTAAAATAGTGAAACAGCTGAAGCACCCTAATGTGTACACAGTGCCATGCAATTTGTACCTTCCCTTTTAAATATCATTGCAGTAAAGAAATAAAACTACTGAAAGTCATGTCCTATTCGTGCAACTTCCTCTTCCCTCTTATTGTATTTACAGCTGTGCAAAATATCTGATAATAAATCATGTTGTAACCTCCTAAAAGACCTATAACCAGATTACATTATTATGTGAAAACACACCCTCTAGGCAATAAGGCCTGGGAAATCATGAGGCAATAACCCTTCCTTTCACAAAGTTAAAAGTCCTGCTCACACAGAGCTCAAGTTGCTCTTACTTTACATACTATTTTGTCAAGATGCCCATCAAAAATAACTTGGAAAAATCCCTCCTAAAATTAAAAAGAAATCACCTATCTTCTCTATCTGCAAACACAACAAGCAAGGTAAACTAGCCTCATTTACTGCTAACAAACTGCCCCATGCCAGTTTCTCTGCTCAGGTCACCATGCCAAACATACTGGTCTCGTAACATCAATAAAATCAGAAAGCAAAATGAGCTGAACAGGCAAGTTAAGCTTTCTGCCACAGCACTCTCAAAGGCTGCTTTGGCATGTCCAGTTCCTGTTAGCAACAGAGGATTTGAACAGAGATTCAGGTAACTTGTTTAATTCAAAAATAGTCCAACTTGCATCAATGAAGGAAATGGCTTTCTTATCCTCCCCTACAATCCAAATCACAGTATTTATAAAGCACAATCCATTTTGGACTTCATATGGTAATACAAACCTAAGATCTTGTAACAGCAGCTCTTCCATGACTGTCTTCAACAGAATGCCAAGATTCACTTTTTTCCTACAGAGTTATTACTCCAGTCCCCGAAGAGGGCCTACAAGAAAGCCAGGGAGGGACTGTTTACAAGTTCATGTAGTGATATGACAAAGGGGAATGGCTTTAAACTGAAAGACGGCAGATTTGGATCAGATATAAGGAAGAAACTCTTCCTCGAGGGTGCAGAGGCCCTGGCACAGGCTGCCCAGAGAAGCTGAGGCTGCTCCATTCCTGGAAGTGTCCAAGGCCAGGTTGGACAGGGCTTATCTGCTTGCCCCAATGCGCTTAACCAACCAAATGCCTCTAATACATTCCTCGTCCGCTTTATTTTAGGATCTTTCCTGTCAGACACACAGGTCATCAATAACTTTTGCTCAGATGATTTTTGGAAGAAAAGAGACTCTATAATAAATGTGTATTCAGCTCCAATGAAGGAAGAAACTTAGTTAACATTCACGTTCTAAGAAGCAAGTCTCAATCCCAAAGGCAGTGTTAGATTCTCCCAAGTTACCTTTAAAGGCCAGTCAGGGCACTTTAATTTTTTTATTTTGAAAAAAAAAAAAGCTTTATGTAAAGTCCAAGCAGTTGAAGAGACACTGAGGCTTGACAGTGTCTGTAGTCCAAAATTCACGGTTTTTGCCACATGCTCCCAAAGCAGCCCATTGTTCTAACATGGAAATGAAGTTCCTTTGAAATTCCAACTACACAGTTCTCATCTCAGAACTAAAAGTTTTCCTCTGTGGGCTCCAGCAATTAGTTTTCTTTATCTGCAATATCATCTTCCTGTCAGGCATGTACAAAAGGAGAATAGGCAGGATTTTTGAAGATGAAGGGTGACTTCAGACACCCATCAGGAGACAACCATAGGGCATCACATTTTATAAAATAGGAATTGAGAGCTCAAAAATCACAAGCCACTTTTTCAGAAGACTTCTCAAACTACACAAACTTCTCAAACCACTGAGCATGGAAAGTGCTACAATTCTGCAATAATTAATCACAGAAATAGCAGCTACTAAACAGGTCACACTAAGAAATACAGAACCAATGCAAGAAATGAAACATTTAACACACAAATCCTTCACATACCTCAAATAACCACAGGATCTCAGAAAAAGAGCCCCTCCAAGTACATCCTTTCTGTACATTCCTTGCATTTGTTAAGTAGGTTTACAGCAGATTTTCAATATTAAATAAAGCATTCAAATCTGTGACAGACTATGAACTTTCCCTTAAGACTAGAAAGCAACTCAAATTTTGTAGATAGCAATTTCACCACAAAAAAAATGACATTTGTCAAGTCCATGACAGGAAAAATACAGAGCAATCATATATTCCTTCATGTACTGGCATACTATATACATTATCATCTTAAAATGAAATGCTGTTTATCCTCTGCTTTGAAGAATCATTTATGAAAGTATTTTACACAAGCATGAAGGGCTCCTGTTCTGGACTATTCATACAGTCATTATTGAAAACCCTTGTTTTCAATATTTGGATTTGTTCTAGTAGGCAATAGCGATTCATGCCAATCAGCTCCTGCACTGTGAGTCTAATTCATATTTTCTTTCAGCACGGAAAAAAACTCAAGAAACCCTTTCCAAAAGCATCTTTCCCCAAAATCATCATTAAATAATAAACCTTAAGGCTTTTTCAAAATGTGTGCCAAAATTATACTGACAATTGCTGACAGTGGCTGCTCAACAAATTTCATAGGAAGAGAATTCATTTCACAGCTGGAACTGTCTAGCTCTTCCTTTTAACATGCTTTGAGAAAGCCTGCTCTGTAAAACATTACAGTTTTGAGTCTACTGCATCCACCCAAGAGCATTTTTAGCTGTAATTCCATTTCAAACATGATTTATGATTTAAGCATCAGTTTAATGACCTGCTTTCAGACATGTGTACAGACTAGTCTATCCTTAAAGACTGCTAAATCTTAAGCTTCCTTTGCATTTTGTTGCAATTCTCTTTCCAGAAATGCAAATATCTACAAAAATGTGCACAGCCACACAAAGCAGCACAAAAACGTGCAAAGAAGTAGCAAAATGGAGTAACAGATGACAGCATGTATTTTGGGGGATAAACTATATAAAACCTCTTCCTCTAGTAAAGCATTTCAGGATAAAAACAAACACTTTGCCTTTTGTCTACATCATTAGCTCTCCTTCCCATTTACAAGAAAGTTCTCCTTTCCCAGACTTATTTTTACCCGAAGTAAACAAGGAAAAAAAATCCTCTTAAGTCACTGCATGTGGGAGGCCAAGGAATTGCAGGGGTTTGATTTTTAAATCACAGTGTAGTTCTCAGTCCTACTTTCTATCCTTTCTACCACAGTCTGTACTAATGCTAAGTGGTTTTCTCAACAGCAGGTGAAAAGAGATTTGTATTAAAAAAAAGTCTAGCTGCAAATATGTCACCCGTGTTTTGCTGAAGATATGACCTTGCATTTACAGAGACACTTTGTCACATCTATTCTGCTGCAGTTCTTATCTGCTTGCTTAACAAACAGATTTTGTGCTAGACATTAAAGGATTTTTTTGAGAGGTAAACTTTTTCCTGGTGACATAATTACAAAAACAGTCATAACTACTGAGCACATCACAACATAGTCAAGGAAAAGCAAGAGCAGATCATCAGCGAAAGCCACAAGTCATGACGCTCTTAATGAAATTTAAACACATTGTTATATTTTTCTTTTTAAATTCTGTCTTTCCATCCCAGAGGAAAGCAAATATCAGTTTTAATGAAGTCAAACAACTCATTTAAAACTAGAAAAACAAATACCAATGATATTCAAAGCACATGTTGAATGTTACTAAATCCAGCACATATCTACTTGCCTTAGATTACAAATTTTACCTTCCACTGAGAGTACAGAAACAATCTCTTAGCAGTAAACAGAGTCTTCCACCCATCCTACCAGACACTCCCTATTGACCAGAACACAAACAGTTTTTGCTCATTGTCACAAAAATTCTATTTTTCTCCCTCTTCTCCCTTAGTCACATAAAAACCATAAACAGACAGAAATTATTAAGGGACCCCATTAGTGCAGGGGTCATTCCATCAGTTAAACAGTCCTATTATTGAATGATAAGTAGAAGTTTGGCACAACAAAAATTTGCTGCTTAAAAAGCTCGTGGATAGGAAAGAAAAGAGGATAGGACAAGATACAGGTCAAATATCCAAGTCTCACAGCAAGCCAGTGCATCAGAAAACACCAATCCTCTCACTTTTAAAACAGTCTGAAAGAATCAAGTGTCAGGACTGGTTTGATTATGTTTTGGTATGCAATTCTTAGAATTTAATTTTCATGAGGTAAGACTTATGAATTACACACAGGACACAACGGATGTCTCCATTTGGAGCAGACAGCTGGCTGAAGACAGGGCCAGGTTCTGCACGCTTTGGAACACACTGTGCTGCAAATGCATCAGCCCTCAGCAGCCACAGAATACAAAGAGAAAATAAGGTTAAAGGACCCAAACACACGGGAGCACTAGTCCAGCAGATCAAAGAATATCTCTAGCAAAAAGAGAGGCTCACATTTTCTCCTGTGCTAAGTTACAGGAGGGAAGTCCTTGACCTCCAGCTCTCAAACTACTCTAGTAAAGCAATGCAACCTTTGGGCTGCTCCAACACACACCTTGCTGATCTCTCAGTGATCATTCAGAAGGTATTTCAGGGACAGTCTGAACCATAGGAACACTCCTGAGCAAATGTGCATTTATTTTTCTAGCATAAAATAACAAGCAGTTAGTTTTAGCCAGAAAGGGGAAGAGGTTTCATTGACAAATAAAAGGGGGGAAATTATACTCCAGAATAGCAACGTGATTGCAGAAACTAGATTCTCAGCCATTGGATTAAAGTACTTTTGGCACTCAGAAAATAGAGGGAATGTGGGGGGGGAGGCGGGAGGGAAGTAACTGCATTCAGTAAAATGATTAAGTGAAAATAATACACACTTGTCAGTGCAACCAATGAGATAAATGCTGTCCACCTTGTTCAGAATGCCAGTAACTGCAAGGTATTACAAAATACCATCTGTCCTCTCAGAACATCTTAACAGGAACCAGCATCTGAAAGGGAAAAAAAACCATCCCAGACATACAATCCTCCAGTGCTAATCTATTCGAGGACATTCCCTTATTAGTAGAAATTTTTCATTGGAACACATGTAGAAGATGAAGAACACTCCTACAGATACTGTGCTGGCTGTGAAGGGTGTGAGGTGTGACAGGCACTACCTACACAGTACACTCAAAAGCATTCCCTGTGATCACCCCTCAATGCAGGCTGCCTATGGAGAACTTCTGGACTTGGTAAACTCTTGACATCCCTCCCAGTCTGAACTTTCTTATAATCATGAAATAAATAAAATCGTCTGGTAACTAGGTTTTACAGTTATTCTATAGATTTTATCTTTGATTTACAGTTAAATAAGCAAGCTGCATTTGCCCAAATACCCAGCTCTCCACAGCATTAAAGCTGTTGCGCAGTACAGCACACAGGTCCTTAAACTGCAAAGATACTCTGCCAAATCCAGCACAATATTTGCCTTGAATTGTCATTTATAAAAGAGAGGCCAGAAAAGCAGCTCAAAGGTTTTCTCCATGCAGTATCCTTTGTACTTTGCTGAGCTGTTAAACAACAGATCAAAAGGCTCAAACTCCTCTTAACAGCAATAGAAGAGAAACCCTGAGACCCTTCTCCAATTGACAGGACTAATCATTTAAAATTATGCAGCTAAAATCATACATACAACGGTATTCTACCACAATTTTCAGAGACTTCCTTGCCAGACAACTGAAGGTGTCAATACGTTCTGTTAATGGCACTGCAACAGCTCCTGCATCCCATGAGCACCACCAGAAAGCAGCACAGCCCAAACACTGTCAGAAACCCACCAAAGGAGAAGCAGAACACAAAGTCCCTGGGTGTTACAAATGTCACTGTACTCTCATTTTGTGTTGGTACTGCACAAACTCGACCACGGGAGCCACAACAACGCTTTGGACATAGATTTGCTATGAGGTCTAATCCATCATATCTGGAAATGCAAGTAAAACATACTATGCTATTCCTGAATATTAATGATGCTTCTTATCAACTGTTGTTTATCCGGTTGCTTTTTTCAAGCAGAGTTGGCTGTGCCTGTGGCGTTATGCAACCCTCCAAATCCACATGCCTACTGCTCTCTGAGATCTCAAGGTAACAGAGCTGGAACTGAAACATCTCTCCCCTCCAAAGCTTGTCTTTGTCACGGCATTTTACTCAAAGCCAAGAATTATAACTCCATTTGCCTTTATATTTTTTCTTTACTAAAACTTAAGTACTTCCAACTGTTAACTACATACTGTAACATCACATTAACTAGAAAGTTAATGACTTACTATGCAGCTTATTTAGCATGAGGCAGCATTAGTGTATCAGTTTTTCTCCATCGATCTCTGTAGGGTGGTCTGAATTGTTTTGGAGCAAGAAAACCAGACTGAAGGCCAATACACAAAACAGCCTGATGATTTGTGCCACATAGGCACTGAAGGCTGTACTACTGTCACAAATTCCTTAGATACAAAAAAATCACTAAAAAACATCTAACACCTCAGTTAAAAAACTGTTACAGACTTGTAAGACAATAATAAGGATGGAGGAAGTCTTACATTCTCAGCATGTCTCCTCAGAGGCCTGCTCATGCCTTTCTACCCCTTTCTGTAGCCCTACAGGCATGCATAGGTCTTCACAGAGAAAGCACAGCAAAGTCACCACTTTCAAAACTTAGCTAAAATAGTCTGAATTCCATACCAGCTCCTCTCATTACTTTAAGTTCACCTGCTTCATTCTCTCCCCCTCTTAAAAATGCAAGTTCTCAAAACCATATACACTCATGAGCACTCAGTATATGAAATACTGTTCTCTTAAGCAAACAAGAAGTTGCAAAACAATTCATTGGTTTCATACAGAGAGTACTTAATGATTACCTAAAAGCACCTTCAGCAAAGTACCAGTTCCTCCCCCTCTCCCAATCCCTTACTATTTTTCCAGCATTTCTGCACACCAACGTTTTTCTTTTGTATTACTACAACATCCCACTTGCATCACTCCCACACATTTGCCTGATTCCAACCCTCCTGTACGGATGACGACCCTTTTCTAAAACCCGTTGCCACATCAAGCACAGGTACAAACGCACGCTCCAAAGGCATCCAAACCCACGCATTCCTCTCTTCTCCTCTCAGACACAGATTTTGGCACCTTTTGATTCAAATATTTCTGTCACCCCACTCTTCCCACTCATTCTGGTTATTTTGTCAGCATCCTTCCCCGTGTTTTTAGCCCTCTGACATTCTTTCAGAACCTAAACATCACAGCCATGTGAAGAAGAAAACATATGGTGAGATCTATGTTAAACCAGCAATTACACACAGGGATGAGTTGACTGAGTGTCTTTAGGAGGAAACATGCATTGTGATACCTATCTTAGGCCATTTTTCATCTTTATGAGCTGTGAAACAACTAAGCCATTAACATATGTGACGTCTATAGGAAAAAAAATCCACAAAACACGTATCACTGCAATAATTTTTTCTCATCATACCATATCTAGATGTCTGTCAGGAGTCATGACTTTTTATTGTCCTGCTTTTCTACTACAACTAATTCTTCCCTGTCAAAACTAGTGCAAGTTTTGAACATTTTCCACCAGTTTTCTTTAAGAAGCACTAAAATCTCCTAGTGCCAAGTTTATTGCTCATCCCGTTACACTAATCTTTTACTTTCTATTAAGAGCAAACAGATTTCTGGAAAGCTGGTCAGTGTACTACTTGCAGTGAAAAAAGCAACCATGTTTGATAAATGAATTGCTAGCACTGATATAGTCCTAATCTAAACTCTACAGAAGACAGCATAACACTGCTTTAAAAACCACACACACCAACCTCAAGCCACCTTTAAGTGGAAAAAATGACAGCTATGCTACACCAAACAGTTTTGGTTTTTTAAAAAAAAAAACGTGTGTACGACTGTAACAGAACAGAAGAGTGCAGTTAGAGCTCAAACAGAGCAATTAATTTCCAGGTCAGTAACTCTTGGTGTCAGACCAAACTACTGAGCACTGTCAAGCTGGCACTGAGACCATCACCACAAGCTCTCTGCCTCAGACACAGAACTGGGAAAATCTATGGGCCATGGGAAACGAGGTCAGGGAAGAACAGAAGCAAAAAAGAAAACTCAAAAATTTTAATCTTTTTTTTTTTTTTTTTTTGTAAAAAGCGATGCAACAAATTAAACAAATCACTAGTGAGACAGAAGCTTTAACAATAAAAATCTGAAAACCTAACTAATGTAAGATCTTGCACTAACCTGGACAACATCCGTGATGCAAAGTAACTCCAATGAATGGAAGTTATTTTACAAATACCTAATTTAGAAATAATTTCTCCCTTAGAGAAAATGCAAGTAGGATAATGCTAGTCGGGGCAGAAAGTCGGCCAATACTTCAAATCAAAATAGTGAAATTCGATGTATTTCCCTGCTACAGCAGCACAGACGTGACAGCCACGGCCGCCTGGTTTCCCCTGCCCGCTCTAACCCAGCACAGCAAGCAGCGCCTGTGTGCGGGGTCCGGCACCCTCACCCGCCTTTTCCAAGTGGTTTCCCCATCCAAAAGCATTTCACGGATGTTGTCCTTCCATTTCTTTCACTTTCAAATCCGCAGCGGCTGCTCAGGTACGGGGAAATATTTGAAAGAGACGCATGTCGGGGGAAAAAGCCTTAAAACATTTCGCAACGGGAAGGAGGAAGAAGCTGCGAATCTCTGAAGTGTCGGTCCGGGAAAAAGGCACCGTCATTTCTCCGGGAAGTTTGGGGAGCCCTTCCCAGCTGGGGCTACACGAAAGGGAATGCGCTGTCCTCTGTGCCAAAGGGGGTTTCGAGGAAAAAAAAAAAAAGCAAACCACAAAAAAACCCAACCAAAAGCCAAAAACCCGAAACGTCCCAACCCTCGGATACGCGTTAAAAATAAAATTTAAAAACCCTTCCATAACGATCCAAGTACAGCCTGCGGGTCTCCCCAGCCCCTGCGGGGGGAAGGACTCTCCTCCCTCTCCGTACCCTGGCCCTGCTCCCCCGCGGCTCGGGCAGCGCCGTCGGGACGGGGCCGAGCCGAGAGCCCGCCCGGCCCGGAGGCTGCAGGGAGGCACCTACCAGCTGCTGCCGGACCCAGCGCAGCATCCCCGGCGGCGCGGGTCGCGGCCCCCGCGGCGGGGCTCCCTCGGCAGCGCCGCGCCCTCCCTCCGCTGTCGCCGCCGCCTCAGGCGAGCCGCCTGCCGCGGCTGCTCCCCATGGCGCGGGGCCCACGCCGAGTCAGGAGCGGCACAGCCCCGCCGGCGCCCCGAGCCGCGGCTGCCGCCGCCATCACAGCACGGCCGCTGACACTCGGCGGCTGCGGCCGCCCCGGGAAGTGACGTGGCGGGGCGGGGAGAGGGGTCGGTGTGAGCGGTGGAGCCGTGCGGGGGGAGCCGCCGTGACCTGCCCCGGGCCTGGGCTGCCGTGGTCCGGCCGCTCCGCCGCCCTGAGGTGCGGATCCTCGGGCACAAGAGCCGTGCGTGCGCCAGAGTGACCCTCGGGCAAAATCCCAGCTCCCCACACGGGCTCTGGCCTCAGCCCAGCAGGGCTCAGCTCCCTCAGCCGGGGCTTCAGCCTGTGAGGGCCCCCTGTTCTACCCCCGGGAAGCTACTTCGCAACTTGTTTTATCTTTCTTTGCAGAAAGTGCAAAGCGTACACACGTTGGAATAAAGACTTTGAAAAGAGAGCGGTTAATCATTGATTTAAAGTTAAAGCCCAAGTGCACGGCGTGTGGGTCTCCCAATGCAGGGGACAGGTGCTGGGGGATCTGCTGCTGGCAGCATTGTCATGAGCTGCTCTTGTTTACACTCGGGTGTATAACGTGCTGATGTCAGGCAGTGATCTCTCTGAAATCGTCCACTGGAAGAAATCTTCCCACCTGCGCGCGTTCCTGTGTCACCTGCCCTGGGTGACCCTGCCTTGGCAGGAGGTTGGGCTGGGTGATATCCAGGGGTCCCTCCCAGCCTTGACAAATCTGTGGTTTTGCTCTGAAAACAGCTGCTGCTTGTGGAAACAAAACGGCGCTCAGCGCCAAACATTGGACACACCTATACAAGTCTGCAGCTTCTGCGCCTTTGTGACTAAGAACTAAAGGAGATTATTTTAAACCGTAAAGACCTGGGCATTTCTGACCAAATACAGTTGTCACTGAAGTCAGTGACAATTTTGACACTTGAGTTAAAGAGAAGTGTTTCTGTGAGTGAAGAGCACCATTCCTGCCGCTCCTGTTTGTTCCCAGGGAATTAGGATTTTTAGCAACGAATCGTAATAGTATCTGCTATAGTTGTTAGTGTTCATATAGAAATTTAGAATGTAATTCAAGATTTAAGATGGATGATCTAATGTCTGAGCAAGGGAATCTTGTGGTGAATGCTAATGGTTTAAGCATCTGCATTTAATTAGAAAAATAGCGTTTAACAGCAGGGAATAAGACTATTTTTATCAGGCACTTAGGAAAGCTAATGTTAGCAAAACTCGGTATTAAATGCTAGGCATTATTTCAAAACATTTAAATACATCAAAGCTGAGTTTCAAACAGCTTGCACTACCCTATTCATCTAATATGAAGTCTAAAATAACAGAGTGATTTCATAGCTGTGGCACGTTGCCTGGAGAGTGGCCTTAAGCCAGAAGCTGAACTGATACACTCAATATTCGTGCTCCTCTTTTATCATCAAATGTAGAACAGGGTCCTGACCACTACACACTAAAATTCATATGCCATTACTCTGAAGTGCAAGAATACTTGTCGCTCTGTCCCTGCCAAATTCCACTATGAGTTGCACTTTCTGCAAGCCTCTGTTTCCATGGCTTGCAGTTGTGTTACATAAAGCTGCTTGGCGCTATCTGTTCTACATTTGCTGTAATGATACTGTTTCACCAGACAAAACTTGGAAGCAATTTGCAAGTGATTTGAACCTGCAGTTTGTATTTTTCACTCTAAGATGTTTGTATTTTAGTGGATGAAATGGATGGATAGGAATTTTTTTGCTCTATGCAGCAAAGGCTCCGATTTCACCTTTTCAAATATACAGAAAAATTTCACTAAAAAACCATCATTTCCTAGCATCCTGCCTAGTAAAACTTTGCACCTTTTAAATTGCTCAAAAGCCCACACTAGACACTTACGAAGTTTCATTTCACCCTTGAGAGATAAATAGTTTTCAGAAGAGAAAATTGAAGCGGAGCAGCCAAGCCAGATATTGATTAGCCAGTAACACTCCAGCACTTCTTAAATCAGAGGTCAACTGTATGAGGAATTAAGATTCCCACATCAGAGACCCCACTTTAAAATAGTGCCCTGGAGTTTCACCTGAATCCACACAGCAGGCTTATACAGAAAAAAAAAACAACTGCTGAAGAAAAAAGTCACCTTCTGAAGATTAGGTTTAACCCATTGCCTAGGCTCTCTTGATTAGACTCCAGGCTTTTCACTTATGTTTCTATGAGAGTAATGATTTCAGATGTTTGTTGAGCAAGATCAGAATACAAATCCTGCCTGATAAAGAAATATTTACATAAACATAAAAACACACACTTAAATGTTTGGTCCAGCAAGCTTTTATTTATGTGTGCATGAGTAATTCTTATATAATCAATGGTGCTACTTTTAGGTTTATAAAATTAAACATTGGTAACCAGAGAATCATTGCCTGAACACGCAACCATCAAACTGTCGCAGGGGCTGCTGATGCTGCTCCCTGAGCTTTTCCTGTGCAAGACACACAGTTCCATTAGCTTTGAATGGTGTTTCTGGGCCTTTTCCAAGCAGGAGCTGGTGAGATGCTGTCAGGCTGTATGGCCACATGCAGTGCGTGATGAGAGGAGATGGAAGTGCAGCACTGATGCCAGAGGGTGAGCTGCCTGTGGCATTCCTGCCTTGGAAAACTGTGAACTGCTTGGCTGAGCCCTTTCACCTGTCCCGTCCCTGGATGTACCAGCCCCATCCCAGGCTCCCAGGGTGCTGCTGCAGTGTAGGCAAGGCAGGTGGTAGCAAAAGGAGTGGTCTCATCTGGTGTGCTGACTTTGGGGCAGCCCAGCTCTTGTGTTGCATCTAGAAAACACCTCTGTCCTTTGGGACAGAAAAACAGCAAAGCCAAAGAGGTGCAAAGTAGGGATGTAGGTTCAGAGTAGGACTGTAGGTTTGTGTAGCAAAACCCAGTAATACTCCTTATGATATCACTTTCCTGGTGGAAAATTCCTCTCAGTCATTACTTTGGTTTTAATAAAATATTTTTTAATTTCTCTAAATGAGTATTTTAATCTATGCATTATTTACTTGCTAATTATGGTGTGAATTAAAAATGTACACTACAAAAATGCCTGGGTTTTTTTATAATCCGTAGAGAGAAAGGGCTGCCTGAAAGACACAGGGTTTCTTCAAGGCATCTTTATTCCTGAAGCATTCATTTACTGGCTGAAGCATCAATTATATAGAGATAATCAGTGGCTGATTTTCAGTGACAAGGCTTTTCATCTAAAAACACATGTGTATTCTTACCTACAGCAACCAGTCTTCAGGGAAAAAGTAGAAGAGTTAGAAATTGAACTGAACTTTTTAAAGGAAAACCTTGCGTGCAGTTTGTCACTCCTTTTTTGTGCCCTGAAAGAAATGAGATCAGATTAAATGACAGGATGCACAAGGTGACATTTCCAAGACACTTACTGGATCTCCACAATAATGCAGTATTTTTTATTTCTTCTTACGCTTTCTCTCAGTTGTTAAAACCTGGATCTTGACGTAAAACCTCACCTTTCCACTGTTTTTCTCTTTTCACTTGAGAGCTTTGTTCAGAACTTCAACTTCTATCCAACACATTAAGCTCAAGAGAGATGGATCTCCAGTGCCAGGTGAGGGGCTCCATGTGCCACACAGAAGGTCAAACCTGTCAGTCCCCTGCAGGCACAGAGAACTTTGCACTGCACCACACTTCACCAAAAGATGCTCTGCACTTTCCTCATCCCTGGCTGTATGGAATGGCCTGCCTTGCTAAATGCAAGTCAAGAGAGTTTACCATCAGTGCTACTCAGTTTGCAAGGCCCCAGGATAACAGGAACCTGTGGAAAGCATTAAAATTCATCTTCCCTTTCTGCCTCACTCTTAACTTTTTAATTACATGTTGCCTGTAGGTCGTAATGTTCAGCTTGTGGCTTTCTCTAAAGTTGATTTGTTTTCTTTTTCCCTGGGGAAGTAGTCCAAGATTAGAAGAAATAGGAAATCCTGAAAAGCCATCCCTTATCTTCATAAAGTCGAGTATGACAAGGAGGAAGTATAAAATGCTAATTGTTCATGATCTTTTTTTTCTTTCTTTTTTTTGTTTTGTTTTTAAAGGAAGAGATACATTTTTTTAACCCATGGCTCATAAAGTTTGGATTATCTCCAATGGCCCTGTCTTGATAGAAGGTGGAGGACTCATAATCTTGCAAAACAACGGTTCTGCTAGAAAATGTGTTCAAGTAAGTCAGTTAATTTCTAGTATATCCTTGACAGTGACATAATTTTGCATTTCTGTATTATAAACAAGGATAACCTTATAAAATGTGATTTTTTTCTCCAGATTCTTTATTTAATGATTTATAAAAATACACTTTTCCAACTAATTCATTCTTATCCTCATATTTTTATTACAATTTCCTTTTCTAATTTATAAGCCCTAGTGACTATTGGCATTCATATGTTACCTCATGGTTAACCTTTGTAAAAAATTACCAGGCAGAAAATTATGCATCTCAATAAAAAAAAATAATATTCTATGGGGATTTTTTTTTTTCCTGCTTTGTAGCACCTCAGTTAAGACCACTGAGTGGATAAAGATTGAATTCTGGAGAATAAAGACAGGTATCCAGGTCTCTTGACACCAGTCACCTGGGACATTACTGTGACAACTGTAATACAAACAGTTACACACCTAGGGATGTTACCTTGGGAAAGGAACATGGGGATTCTGTTCATGGTTGTAGTCTCTCTCTCAGTTTAATAGCTTGTTTCAAAATAGTGTAACATCTACTATATGGAATGCTCTCCAGGTAGTGGGAGGTAGGATTTCAAGCACCCTCGTGTAGAACTTCAGTTTCCCATGTCTTGGAGGGCAAACTGCTAAATTGGATAAAGGTTTTCTGAGAGCAGCTTTTGGTTCAGACTTTACAAGTCACATAAATCTCTGTGGGATATTGATATGAAGTAAGCTTGTCATAACTAACGTATTATTTTGTGTCCGGGATTCAGTTTTGTAGTATTAGAGTTAGCTCATGTAACGCCAATTAACGTGTTCCTGTACTGCACTCAAATGATGAAGCAGATATTTCTGAAGGTGTTCCTTGCTGTGCTGTTGGCTGGATTGTAGCCAGCTTGAATGCTGGAAACCTAACGTAGATGCCTGTGGATCTTTCCTGTCCCAGCAGCAACAAGCTGTGATTATACAGGTTCCTTTTCAAAGGTCTTCCTTTCTCTCAACTCATCTATGGAAAAAGGGAAATCAATTTAACAGCACCTTATAATTCAGTGCTTTCCTTCAATTCCCCATTGTGCCTCAATGGTAAGTGGCAGGATATTAGCCAGTATTGGTGAGTTTCTTCCTTTCTCAAGGGTGAGAGATTAAATTTGTGCCCATTGACTTTACCCCTGTACCTGCTTTGTACAGGTGTCTCAGAGTGGTGGTTACTGCCTTGCACAGGCGTGTCCATGACAAAGCCCAGGGCTCCAGCCTGTCTGGGTCACTCAAATGCCTCAGGAAACAAGGCAGAGAGGCAAGACAGACACCTTGGGGAGCTGAAGAAAATTTCAGTGCCTCATCTAAAACTGATACAGCCTCCTTGGGTGACAAAGGACAAAATAGAAGAGCTCTGCCAATGTTGGCAATGAACACAGGTTTCAGGTATATCCGTGGGTAGGAGAGGGTCTCACAGATGAAGATGAAATCGCTTATACTTGCTCAGCACTGACGAGGCTGTTCATTAGTACAGCTGTAAAAGCAATTTTTGCTAACAGAGATGTATTTTATACAGCAAAAGGGTTTTACAAAAGCATCTACCAAACAGAATAAGCTGGCAAAAACACATCTTCCTTCCAACACAGTGTTTACAATAAAGTTTTTGGCTCTTCAGAAATGGTAAATTAATCACATGTCCAGCTGGTATTTATGATGGGACCTGTCTTTCCACCAGCTTTCCTTTCAACACCATCCTTCCCACCCAAACCAAGTGTTTTCACATGTTGCTAATAACACCCTGCATGTCTCTGGGCAGATCTCCCACGGAGGTGTGTCCACCAGGAATGCCAGGCTGGCTCCCAAGTGCTGCTGACCTCCCTCCCTGTCCCCACACAGGCTGGGCTGTGCACTCACCCAGGCTTCCCTCACACAGACACAGCTCTGTTGTTTGCTTCACACTGATGGCTTGGAATAGCAATGACAAAAAAGGCTTTTGGTTGGGTTTTTTTCCTCCCCTCTTTATTTTGGCATAAATATAGTAAAATGGGTTAATTTACACTGCTCTTGGGGTGGAGATTACTTTCAAGACAAGTTATTATCATATAAGAAAAGTATATGTGAAGTCTAATGACAGGTCATGGTACCACTGATTCCACAACACTTTCACATTTCATTTCCAGCTAAGCTCTAAGAAAAATCACAAAGGCTCAGTTTCAAAAACCTGTCGACCATTTCAGCCAAGTTTCTGAAGTAGCTGCAGAATAAATAAACCCATAGGAAGTGTTTAGCACTTAAGCTGTCTAAATATTAAGCTGGATACTCAAAATTTGAGAGGGTGCGTGCATATATTTATTATTTTTTTAAAAATCCCCTCATGGCCTAGTATTCTAGAAGTAGGGTGCAATAATCTACCATGGAGGGATAACTGGGGACTCTGCAGACAAAAAAAAAGAAAAATAGCCGTGAACATGACAGATGATGTTCCAACAGCCATATGAGGGAAACAAACATATGGTTGCTCTGTCTGAAGTTCCTTCAATCTTTTATGTCTTCAAAGTGTAGCAAAACATTGGCTGATTAACATAATTAAGGCATTTTACAAATGATTCCTAATTGTTTTTACAAATGTAAATGGAGATGCTGACATGAAGTTTTTTGCTGTGCATGATGAATACTGAGTTCTCATTTTACTGAGTACTGTAATCAAATTTAGAACAAATGTTATATAAGTGCCTAAGTAATCCTAATCCTAATCCCTTTTCTGCTGTCTCACTTTCTCCATCTAGGCCTGCTGCAGCTGTAAATCTACAAATCTCCCATATTTTGTAATTTCCTCACATATTTTTATTTTTGTTTTCCCAATCTCCTGCCTTTCTGAAAGGAGACATTTTTAGTTGCTAATGGTTCTGATGAAATGAAAAGTTTGGTTTTTAGCCTTCTGCCAGTTTTCTTACAGTACTGCTTGATCACAGGAAATGTAAAAACTGATACTATTGCTACAAGATGTTAAACCTCACCCTGTTGAAACAAATTTAGAGGTCTTCAAACATTTTTTACTCTGTCCTTAGTTGAATATCTGTTGTTTTCACTGTTTTATTAATATCAGTAGAGGTTGGCTGAGGGTATGTCAACAATGCATAATTCAAAGTAGCTGGAAGATATCAAAGATAGCTATAAACAAACTAGTTGGTAATAAATCAGTTTTAGCGTTGGAACACTGAATTCCCTGTGAGCAACCTGACCTTGTTTCTGATTTTACCCTAGGATTTGTGCCACTGCTATAATCTGAAATTATTTCACTGGCTCAATGAAAAACAGCCAGGAGGGACAGGATCCAGTGCAGATTTAAATGCTGGACTCAGAAAAACAAGAGAGACTCTCCTAGTGATTGTGTTTTGTGATATATTTCCACAAGATATTTTGGAATTTATTTACGAAGTTAATAAAAAAATTAAAATAATCCACATATTAATTAAACAATTTTGTAATAATTCTATTTTAAAATCATTTTTATTAAACTGTATTTCTTACTTGGAATTTTTCTAAGAGTACACAATAGCAAAAGATAAGTATTACAGATGAGTGGTTCACAGTATATAATTTATCCAGTTAATTTAATTTCTTTGTATTTGTCTACAAATTGCTTATAATTTTATGTAATGAATTCATTATGTGAACCTAATTGCTAAAATAACTCTGAGATCGTCCAGCTGAGAAAAAATAGCAGGCTTTTCATTGACTTGAGTGGGAACAATGCTGGGTACCTGGAGGTTTATCCCTACTCTGTAGACCTTACTGAAGTTATTCTTTGGGAGTACACATCTGACATGTTATTCCTTCTACTTCTTTCTTCCTAAAACAAAAGTAATTTTTAAGCAGAGAAAATTCAAATTTATAAATTGGTGAATGAGACCCAAATATTCTCTGATTTTATTATATATATATTTTTTTAATATCATAGTGCCCATGAATCTATTTGTTAAAATATATCTGGAAGAAATCATTAGATGATTAGCCATAGAAAGGAAAATAGTCTTCCATGTTTTTAAGTTACTGTATTTCCTTCTCCTCTGTTTATCCTCATTTTTGCTTGTTCCAAAAAAATATCATCCCAACTGACATCAGTTGGGACTTAAGCAATTGTTTTCTAGAAAATAAATGGGCAGCACTTTTCTGTTCCCACACTCCTGCCCAAGGCCTGCTGCACCAGCCAATCCTGGTCATCAGCTGCTCCTAAAAATCAATCACAGAAGCTCAATATCGCCCAAAGCATTAAGTTTTTCTGAACCTCTAACCTAGATCTTCTTCACCAATAGGTAATTTTTTTTTGTTCTTATCCTGGCCGAAATATGAAGTGTAATACTGAGTAATACCTGTGTATTATACGAAAATAATCCTATTTCTTCAACCTGAAGATCATCCAGTTTCCTTACATTTTCTCATAAAGTCTGTTGTTCTTTTTGTTGCTCTCATCTGAACACTATCCTAGCCACTTCTTTTCCAAATTTACAAGTACCAAACAGAGCTGATACTTTAACTGAGGGCTTATCTGTGCTGCACGCAATGGAAAAATAATTTCACTTATCTCACATGTATTTGTATAAGCCATAACAAGAAATGGTTGGTTTTTTCCCCCTATAGATATTATGCTTTTGACTACTGGCAAATGTATGCTCTGTTACATTTGAAACTTTTTTTCTGGCAGACCAAATCAATCACTTTATATCTGTTGTTCATGCAATTCATTATTCTTAAATAATTGCTATTTTTTTTAATGACCATTTTTATTTTAGCACCACTCAGACTATTTATTTACTTTACCAAGATTTTTTTAAATTTACCTTTTCTTCTGTAAAGTGCCTCCCATCTTGGTATCGTCTGCAAATAAAATAACACAGTATTCCCTAATCCCAGTGCTTAATGAAAATACTGATTAGTATTGGACCAAGAACAGATTCTCGTAAGAACCACTCTTCAATTTACACACTGAAAATGGATTTGACCAGCACTAGCTCTTATTATTAACATGGAATTGAGTTATCCTTAGACAGCAGATAGATTCCAGTGCACTCAACTTGCCTGGCTGCTGTGGAGCCTTTCTTGAGCCAAACAGGATTCTGGGTTAGTCAAAGAATTCATTACAGAGCCAGAGATGGCTAAAAAACACTGTAAGTGAACTGCATCAGCCCTTTGGAGGAATGCCGCCCAAAAATACCTGAAAGTGATACAAAGTGCATTGTCCAACTTGTACATTTTTAATGATATTCTCCAAGGAAAATGTGTGTGGTGCCAGCTGAGCTTGCCCTTCTGCATTTTGCCAAAAAGATACTGCAGGTGACCCAGAAAGTACTGCAGGGAAGAGCTGAGGTTGGATCAGCTACATCACTGCTATACATCCTTGTGTTCCTTTCTTACTTCTCATTTTCTTGCAACTCTAGCTCTGGTGCTGGGCTGATGGCAGATCTTGGCTGTAAGGACACCATGAAAGCCACTCTAAAGAGACGTGTTCCTGTCTATCTGTCATACATGGTCAGAACAGGGAGTATTTCTCATTGTGTTCTGGGAGAAAGAACAGGGAAATTGAGAGACTTGTGGATATGTTCAAAATTTATCAATGCCAATTCAGATGGGATTCACTTATTTTTAATATACTTCTTTTTTGTTAACTTATCCATCTTATTTGAATGCATGTGTCTTTTAGCTGAATAAGGAACTGGGGATTTGCCTGTGTGAGGGCACACATAAATTAAAGAAACAAGCACCTTCTTTTAATAGAAAAGACTTGCTCCAAGAACTATCTGTAAGGGAAGATTATTAACTTTTTTTATTTCAGATTTGAGGATCTGATTTCCATTCTGAGATTGAAGCGCACTACTAACAGTATAATTTAGATATCAGATTTACCTGTTCCCTACTGCTGCCAGCCTGTATTTGGTTTCAGGCTTCTGATGTTGACTATTAACCTATTTAAATATTCATCAAAAGCCTTCTGCCAAGGTGGATTAATTCACTATCTCGGGTCGCTGTCAAGTTGTCAATTTGTCAGATATTTTTCATTTGTCAGTGCCCTTTAGAGTGACAATAATGGCACACTTACAGCTGAGCAACAATTTTACTGTTTGTATCTCCTGCTATAGAAAAGCTCTCCAATACTTGAGTGGGTAAAGCTTGCTGTTGTGGCAGGTCTGATCTGAAAAATAGTCTTTTAAGCAAAAAGTGAGAAGTGAATATGGAAAGGAGTGATGAACCTTCTTGTTTGATTTATGACAGTGAGGGCCTGTAACACCAATATGAAAGTTTCCTCTGAATCTAAAGAAACACTGTCAGTTTTTGTACAAACTTCATTTTTCATCCAGAACCATGAATAAAAGACATTAAATGAATCATGGAAGGATTCTGGCTCTCCCCTCCAGTGATGACCAGAATTAACCCCATGTCAGCCTTTGATAGAATATGGAATAATTAACTTATTTACTGAACCAATGATTAAACATTAACTAATTACCATTAATGTAATATTTATTTAATATCACTTTATTTACATTATAATTAATACTAATGCCTTAAAAAACCCCACATACAAACTAACTAGATTTCTTTTGTTTATCTCAACTTTTAGACCATCTTTCTTGGAGACAGTTTCAGAAACATTCAAGACATACTCCTGTAGCTGATGATTCATGTATTTTTCATGATGGAAATCAAGTCAGCTGCATCAAAGTGCACAAAACTTCTTTTATATAGCTCAAGTACTTCCAGCTTCCAAGTGAGTATGAAAAACACAAATTAAATAAAACAAAAGCAAGGAAACTCTGTTGAAATGCAAAGAGACAAATGTTTATTTTTGTATTTTGGGGGCATTTAGGAGTGCTAGTCCTCCAGGAAGGAGTCTAGGTAAGCCAGTGGAATTACAATGGAGATGTAAATGGATGGACCCTCGGGCTCCCAGACATTCCTCCCTCCCCAGGGGTTGTTTTAGGTCAGCATACCACAGTGGAAAGGGATTTTTTCTCTCTCAGGCATATCTGATGTGGAGGGTGAGCAGAAAACGATCCAGTGTGACAGCAGGTCAGAGCCCAAGGGAACTTCACTGCAGCCACAAGCATCCCAGAAAAGCATCTCCAGAAAATGGTAACCCAAATATGGCCTTTTCAGGCTCAAACATTTCTAAATGCATCTCCCAGGACATGCACACAAAGAGGAAACTCAAGCTTTAGAGAGAGCTCTAGGTTGGAAACTGAATTTTTTCCCTAATTATGCAGAGGCCCTGTCTCCTGACACCCACTGACTTCCAGCAGTTTGGCTCCGAGTCTATAGAGGAAACCAGTTTTCATTTAGTTAAACATAGTAGAAACAGAAAACCATCTAATATGTGTCTGAAAAGTCTGACAGTCCAGATTAATAGTTGTGTTAAAAAAGATGACCAAACACAAAGAGAGATCTGCACAGTTCAGCTGGGCAGATATCCTACTCCATTTGCTAGAAGCAGTTTGCATATGGTGATTGATTTCAATGTAGTCTGCAATTCTGTTGAGCAGGTGCTGTATTAGCAAATCTATCATTAAATAAATATGACACATGTAATTCTACACATGGGGATGCTTTCACAAGGCTTTGGACGTGTTACAAATTAGTACATGGGTAGACTGTGCTATATAAGATCAGATAGCTGAAGCTGCAGCCTGTACTGTATACATTTCCACTCTGATAGCAGTGCAGTGATGCTGCTAGGGTAAGAGAAATACGAAAAAGAAAAAAAACTCCCTCAGGAGATCCCTATTTCCTGCAGAAAATGTTTTTTTTTTTTTCCACTTTTTTCAACTGAACAGCGGCGAATTGGAGCAAAGAAAGAAAGGAAATCATGTGTGGATAGGGAGAGTCAACCATTTGGGAGATCAGTTCCAACAGATCCACAGGAATGAACACGAACCTCTTTCATCATCATCATGTTCCAGTGATGCTCCTGCAGGCACTCAGCTACACAAACAAGGACTGGGCAAACCAGGAGCATTCTGGACTCAAATTAATGGGGTGCACATTATTTTAGCACCTAAACAGAGTTTCAGAAGAAAGCTAGTATGGTCAAATAATGATTTGTGTTTGCTCGCAGGTTTTGTTCTTAATTAGTCCATAGGGCTGTGAGCTGGCTGTGCCAGCAGTGCATTTCCTGAGGGACAATTAATTCCCATCCTTCCAACACTGCCTTACGGGAAAGGTGGCTCTGAAAAACGGTAACAACACTTGACATAGACAATGCAGAATACATTTCTAAGTCACTGATGCTTTATTTGCTCCAGCAAGTAGATCTGCTACACAGAAGTGCCCTTCTGAGGTACTTCTCACATACCAGGAGGTGATTCTGGTTTCTCTCCAGGGTCCTCAATGGCCTGGTGAGTTGGGAGATTAAGACTCTGAGTCTTGACATGGTGTTGCTTTCATTACATTTCCACAATTCACTTTTTAATGCTCTCTTCAAGAGCTGTTGGTGAACTGCTAAATTAATTTTAAACATTTGTTCTGGTGGTTAATGATAGTGTAGTTTCACAGGCCAGTCAAATCTATTTGTCTAAACTTCCTATTCCTACAGGCCAGGGAGTTTCACTTGGTATTCCCATATGCAGACTTCACTTGTTGGTGAAACCAGGTATTTTCGGTCTTTAATTTAAAAAACCCAAACAAATTATTTACTTAATGACTTCAAATGAGAAGCAGCCTGGCTCTTCCTTATGAAGTTGTTGCAGTGTTCAGTCCCATCCTTGTTTAAAATGGAAGCAAGACTTTTGATTAACCTTAATCTAATTTAAGGTATCCACTGGATTTTAGAGGCTAATACTATCAGATATCTTAGTTATGTAAATATTTACAAACCACTGTCCAGTTACCACTTTACCTTTGTGTTAATCCACTAAAAATGGAGTAAGCTTTCAACAGTTTTCACTGGGAGCTTTGATCATTTTCCAGTTTGCTCCTCCAGCTGATCTGCAGACAAGCAGTGCTTTGTGGGGAATCAGATGGCCAGAATTGGAATGTATGAAGTATTACAAAACCAGAAAGAAAGAAGCACCTGTGAAGGCCAAACTCTTAAATGCTTGGTGTGGGAAAACAGTGTTACCTGTCCTGGCAAGACTGGGGTTGGAAGATGACTCAAACACTCATCAGGCTCACATCTGACTAATTAATCTGGTTTTTACTGCCCAGGCCAGCTTCCCCATTGAGTTTGCTGTTAGCTGGGCCATGGAGAGCACAGAGCAGGCCCAGGACTCCACCTGTTTCACATCCTGCTGTCAGTGAGCTGAGGATCCCTCCCCCTGCAGCTTCCTCACGCCTCTGCGCAGGAACTGCAAAAAGGATGTCACACCCTAAAACCAGCCCTGACATTCTCCTGACACTGACAGAGGTGCAGCCTTTGCCAAGGAGGGGTGATAGGCTGCTCCCACATCTCGGCAGCCCTGGGTGCACCTCGGTGAATCCAGTTCCTCCTGCCACTCCCTGTGAGCTCATTAGAAACATCTCGCTGCTGGGCAGCAGCAATTCCCAGTGGGGAGGTTTGCAGGCAGAACTGTGAGTCTGGACCTGCCTTGTCATGTCCAGGAGTGGGGCTCACTGTCCCAGTCTTGCTCCAGTGCAAACCTGAGCTTCAAAAGGGAATGGAGAAGCAATGTAATTTTTAAGGGGCAGAGAAGTAAGTGGATAATTGCCTTCAGTGCATGCTCGGCTTTCTACTGTTTGCACAAATGAATCACAAACAGGCAGATTGATACGACTGGAAACCTTGGGCTACCTCTCCAGGCAGAGATAATCGTTCATCTCATGCTTAGGCAGTCAGTAAACAAACAATAGCACCTTATACTTCATTTGTCAGCCTACAAGGCACGAGTTGTATTCATGTTTTATCTCTACATTCATCTAACACAATGCTGTCATGCAATTCACAGTGATTTTTTTTTGAATTAGCAATAATTATACAGAGAAACACACCACTGAGTAAATTATAGAGTCACTTGCCATTTCTCCAAGCAGCACACTGCTGCTCTATACTTCAGTTTTCATGCTCATCTGCACCTGCTACAGGGAAAAACTCAACATGACACAAATTCAAAATATAATCAAAAGCAAGCTGAACCGGTCCAGAGAAGAGTGGTCAGTATTTATAAAGCAAAAATATTTCCATATTATAAACTCGACTAATCAGCTTTATCAGCATTTCTCAGGCTACAGTTTCAGATCCTCACTACAAATATCTGAAGGATATTACAAGACCTTTTTTTCAGTTTAAAGCACAGTGCCAGTCATATGTATTTTTGTAAAAGCACTGGTGTCTGTCTGCTTGGCCCAACAATGTCCCAAGAGCTCTCTGGGAATTTCTGAGAACTCAGAAATGCCGTGGGAGGACGAACCATTCCCTGCGTGCTGCACAGACCATTGCTTAGTGCCATTCAGCATCTAGATAGAAGAGGATGACACAACATTCAGGTTTGGGGGAATGCAAAACCCAAAGAGACTGGCAGTAAGTTTGCCATTCAGTGGTCCTTCTCTGAGGGCCATTCTCGCTAGCACTGAATGATTCCTGGCAGCCTGAAAAATTAATTGAATCTTACTGGAATCAACCAATACCTCAGAACTGAGGTAATGAATCTCTGTTTTATCATCATAGATTGTAGAAATGGGGCTGCATATTTACTCTGCAGTGCCTGAAATAACTCAGGAGTCTCTCCCAGCCATTTTTGAATGGCTTTAAACTTCCACCCATTATGCTTATAAGAAACTGCATTTGCTCAGCCTGTTCTTTATTTCTGTTCCCTGAACACCATTTCCACTCAAATATGATCTCAGTTTCAAAGCATAAAGAGATTTTGGGCCACAGTTTCTCAAAAATCTCCATAGAGCACGTGTAAGCTGCACAATATCTGTATATTTCAGTATGTAGCCTGGAAGCCAAACACAGGTGATGGAAACAAGGACATTTTTATAGGCATGAGCTTATAATAATTTAAAACCTGAATATAGAACAGAAGGACAGAACAGCTAAAACTCTCTGATTTACACCATCTTTTTTCAACACAGCCATAAGTAAGCACAGTCAAAAATTATAGGACAACTGAGACTGTGCCACTGATTGGCAGCCAATACACTGGGAAAATGTTTAATATTGGCTAAGGAAGAGCTCATGTGAGGATAGCAGGGATTTCTCTTTACTGACACATCTACTTCTATAAAATAGAAGTCCTGGATATATCCTCACCTTGGCAGGATAGGTGCAAGGAAGAAGCTCTCTTAAAGATATCCATAAACCAGTTCTGAAAGCTGAGGTAATAGTAACATTTCTCTGTCCAGCAATATGTCTGTAAAGGACTTGGCACTGTGGAATGAGATCCACTTATTTTCTTAAAATAATTGATGATAATCCCTAAAGTGTTCTGCTCATCTGTTACTGCACCTTAGTGTCATTTTCCACTGTCGTTTCCAGGGCCTATATCTATATATTTCCTATACTGTGATGTTCCAAAATCTCTTGTATGTACATATATCAAATGCATCATATTGGATCATCAATGAGACCAGATTCCCCTCCAGTTCTGCTGGAACTCAAGAGAACCAGATCCTGCTAACACAGTTACCCTGCTACCAGCAATACAGAGCTACGAGCAGGCTCCAACCCGGGACCTTTGCTTATAAGTCTCTTTATTAAATAATCACTCTGCTGAAAGGCTTTAGTAATCCCAGTCTCCTCTTACAATGGACTGTCTTACAGCCTCCCTCGCTTCTGGCCATTCCTTATTTATACCACTCAAATTACTCGGCTCATTAGTCTGCCATTATAATAGAAGTCCAGTTTAGTTTATTTACTGTTTGTTAACAGCCTTTGCTTTTACAGAATGACATATGTATTTCTGCATTTGCAGAAATCTGGAATGTAACAGGAGCAAGAGAGTAAAAAAATCCATTAGAGCTTTAAAGACTGTGATCATTCACATAAACAGCCAGATGACTGCAGTCATTCAGAATAAAAATAACACCAAAACATACAGACTTCCCTAAGCAAGTAGATAGCTCTTAAAATGACTAACCAGATAAAGGAACAAGCTAGTTAAAACAGTATTGACTGAACCATGCTGCTTTTGGAAACTGATCATGGGAGACAGCACAGAATAAAATAGAAAGATCTTCCAAGTATTCTAGCTACATTGAAACACAACAAAGCAGATTGCTTCCACTTAAGGAGGCTTCAGCTCTTACTGTTCTTCTTAAAGAGGTTGTGTCACCAGGATTTATTATTAATGTGGACATAAGCTTGACAAGACACTCAGCTTTATGTTAAGAGGCCTGAGTGCAGATTTGAGGTGCCAGTTTGGCATTATGCACAACTTCAAGTAGATGCTTAACTTCAAGCTCTGTTGTTCCCACTGCTGGTCCTAAAGAAATCATCAATTTAGATGACCTATGTTGGTATGACAGTAGGCAATTGCTTCTTAAATCCTTGCAGGTGGCTTCAAAGGACACATGTTAGAGAGCTGTGTCTAGGCTGTTGGACTTGAGAATTGTAGCTTAACAAATTGTTTGAAGATGTGAGGCCAAATTTTCCACTCTGAAATTTTTACTGTGACTATTTGTACTGAGATCAGCAACAGACCGAGTTTTGTGGGGAAAAAAAACAACTAGCTATCTCTAAACAACTGCAGGCAATTACAAGAATGGAGCTGGGAAAAAGAGAAGGCTGTTTGCCTCATGGTAAGAAGTTCAGGCTTTGCAAATCTCCTGGTGCAGAGGCTTGGAAAATGGAACAGGGCTCACCTAGAGGTGTAATCCTACGCCAGAGACAGCTAAAAGCAAGAGTTAAGGTTTACCATCTTTGGTGAGTGTTTAGTTTCACATTGATGGATTGTTTCAACTTGTAAACCATGATTGTTTAATGCTGCACAGAATCTCATACCATGAGCTGATGGAAATGTTTACTCCTATCTGATAACTCCTGTTACATCTCTCTTGTTACACAAGATGTTGCTTTATGGATTCTTGTGCATCAGATGGATTCTTGTACTTCAGATTGAATTATGTTACCAACGTACTTTTAACAAAATGACAATGCAGCTAGGTCAGGATAAACTAAAAATAACTTCTAGAACAAACTATTGGAAAATTAATTAGTTTTGGGTCTAACCCAGTATTCACTGCAATCCATGGAAAATCATCCACTGGAAAGCACAAGGAATGGTAAACCAAGCCTTCACAAAACCCTTTATCCCTGGGCAAATTATTTCATAAATACAAGTCCAGAATAGCACCACTAAGTGCAGAGCTGAGGATAAAACCTGGCTGTATCCCTAGCAGCCCATTTCAGGCATTTGTACACCCATACTGTTTGTCAACTGAAAACAAGTTAGTTATTTTACATTTGTACTGTACATTGCCAGAGGCAAAACATAAGTTCAGTTTGCTGCTGTGTCCTTAGAGTCCTCCGCTGTATCATGAAGGCTTCTTTCCTGTTCTGGTTAAGGACAATGTCACCATGAACTATCAACTGTCTTGGCTTTGCTACTTTGGTTTTTAACCTCAATGTTACTTAAACTAGAAAGGAGACAGTATTAAAATATATATCCAAGTAATCCAAGGAAAGAGTGTGAATGACTTCCTGAGCTTTACCAAACTCTCAATCTTTGAAATTCTTCCTGAATATTCTCCTTCTATACTTGTGCTAAGCAGCCCTAGACCTCACAGCCATGGACTACTTGCCCCCAGTTTTAAGAATTTAGATGTCAGTTATGGCATTGAATTCAAGGACTGAGTTGTAGTGCCTTACCTTGGTGTAACTCTACTGGGCAAGAGCCACAGTTACTATGAACTATGAACCATGGCTATGAATCAGCAGTGCTGTGCTGATCTCCATCCCCTCTCACCAAACCACTCCCCAGTTACACCAGTATGAATGAAAGGACAACCAAACCATAAGTACCAGCATGACTGCTTAACATGCACAAAAGTTTCTAAACTTCTCAGGCATAAGTTCTTATAATATGATGAAAACCTAAAAATACTGGAGTTGTGTTCCCCAGAAATCAATGTAAGTAGGAATTAGTAGCTCAGTAGTTAACAGAATGCAGAGTTATTCTAGAGTTGCTGACATACTCTGATTTCTTTCTTAGTCATTTCCAAGCACCGATACAAGATCTTTCTTCTAAGCATGTTAAGGCACTTCACAGGAGATATCCTTAGGAATTAAGTGAAGGGAGAAACCTGAGCCAGGAGTGAAATGCAGACCCAAATCTGCTTCGCTTCTCTTCTAGGAGAAAGCTCTGACTATCAACAGTGTCCTAAGGGATGCAGCCTGACAACTGAAACAGTTATGCAGGGAATGAAGAAAGTAATTACTGGTTTACATCACACTGGGGTCAGGACATGCACTTGAGATGTGTGTTCAGGTCCTTTTTCAAAAAATGTGTTGGACCATCTCTGCATTACATAAACAGAGGAGAGATTTAGACAGATTCTCTCTCAATAGCCCACAGCCCAATGCCCACATGCCTCTAAGTACCTCTGCAATATTAGAGTAATTGTGGTTGAAATAACAATATAACAGCAATGAAGACTTACATGGAAGCTCCAATGATTTTTACAGCTTATACAATTCAGATGTTGTATTACTGAATCTATTTAGTTTTCTGTCCTTCTATCAGCGCGAGTGTTTGTGCAAATGGGACTGGCGACTGACTTCCTAATAATCAAAATGTAATTATTCCCTTACTTCATATCATGGAACTGTAACTTTTTATTTCATCAATATAAGTGTTTAAGCAGTTACATCAATGAGGGGCATCTACGTATCAGCTGAGCTGTAAGTGACCTACATCACTGGTTGATCATGCTTCTTGATTAGTGTAAGCTTTAAAGCTCATAAGCTGTATTCTGCACTAAGACAAACATTTAATAACAGTGATAATTAGCTAGTAGCTTGCAGTTTTCTAGTACTAAAGTCTACCTAAGAACTTTAAAAAATCTTAACTTATCTCTATATATGGTATTAAGAACAAATTTTGAGCTACTCTGAAATGACATGTCTTCATACATGACTCTTGGGTGCGATTCCTCATCAAGATGTACTGTTAACAAGGTTTATGTAATCTAAACCAAATCGCTAATTTAAAACCTTTCATAAACATTTTCTGAAGTTGATAGCTTTCTTGAATCTAACAGGCATAGCCATAAAGCAATCACAGATGAAACTATTTCTGTGTATAAATACACACATATGAACAGCTGGCCTGAATGTCTTCCAAAATAGTCAGCAGCAGATTAGGGAAAGAACCTAAGAATGAGGGACACATTCAGGGAGCCCTCTTTGTAATCTAGTGTTGGCTTCAGGCAATGTATTTGGACATTGTAGTTGATTGTGTTCTTTGGGTCAGTGATTTTGAAAATTATCTTGGCTACGTGGGAGTCAAAGCCACCTCAGGGCTTTCAGTTTCCTAAATTTCTCCACCACCACTTCCAGTGCAGCTAGTCTCTCAATTTTACTGCCACTTATTTTCTTTGCTCATGGCGAGTGTCAATCTGTCTGCAGCGGGAGGAGTGAGAATGCAGATGAAATGGGAGGAGAAAGAAACCCCAAGGCTGCAGGAGAGACTCCTTTTCTTAAAGGCAGATTGCCCTGCACGGTGTCACTCACTTGCCTTTGCAGCCAGGGTACTGGCTGTGTGCACAAGTAGAAGGAAGTTGCTCTATGAAACAGGGTCAAGTACTAAGGGGATAGATTTTTAAAAACTATTTAAATAGCTAATGGTGCAGACAGGCAATTAGTGTGACTTTCAAATTGTGTCGTTAAATACTTGAACACACTTCATATAAAATTTAGTCTTTGTTCCTTCTAAGACCAAAATGAGGGGAGAACAGGATAACTTACAATCCAGCATGTAAGCAGCCTATTTTTGTGCACCTTAATAAGATGCCCATGTGCAGTTTCTCAGAGAAGTGCAGTTTCTCATCTCTTCCCTGGTATTATCAGTTCTGCCTGGCTTTGCAATGCTGAGCTGGAGGCTGAAGATGGGCCGGAGCTCACCCACAACCATCCCAGCTTCCAGGAGCATGAGTGGATAGACAGGCACCAGCATGAGCCCCACCAGCCGTCCTGGGCTCAACCAGCCCCACCCCTAAATCAGATCCTTTACTCCATTCTCTGAGTGTGATTTGGAGCCACTAAGTAGGACTGTGGGTAGTAAGTATGGGTAGGCTTGTTTTGAGGCAGTTGTGGTTTTTTCCTCAATTTTTCACAGATTCAGTTCATATTCCAGGTTGGACATGATGGCAATGCAAAGGCTGCCTCCAAACTGGGGTTGGGGTGTGGTAGGAGTGGGACCTTGAGGGTGAGACAAGATGGGCCGTTAACACTCAGACCTACAACACATTCAAAAATCAAAGCCTTTCTGTGATTCAGAGAAGTTTCTCTGGCTAGTTTGAATATCTGTGCCAGACACTGGCAGTTCCATGATGTGAATACCCCGTCAGAGACAATTATTTTGCTGATTTGTTCTTGTGACAGCTCAGTTATACACCAGCACTTATAGAGAGTAACAGAACAAAAAAAACACCACAACTTAGAGCATAGCCTGAAGTGCAGTGACAAGAGAGATTCATCTCAGGGGAAAATAATAAGGAAATACATTTGAGCACAGGAGCATCAGAGGGTTCAGAAAGTCACAGCAGAGCGTGGGAGGGCTGGGTGTGAAAGCAGCTGACAAACGAATGCACGGACTGCGAGATGAAGTGCTCCCCTCCGGAGGAGATGGCAGCCTTTTAAAAAGCAGCCCAAGAACCTGCTATTTGGCTTTGGCTACTCTCTTTGACTTCCACATTCATCCTTAGCACTGCTGTTGGCCTGTAGCTGGATCCTTAATCCCCACAGGTGAATTGCTCCCCTCCTTCGAACTCTTCCAACCTGTGTCTCTGATCTGGGCTCCCCTGAGCCTGGCAGTTTTATTTCTGGTGTCTTCTGAAACAGTGAGCCTCCCCCTCCTCCCTGGGCTCCAAGGACTTCTCCTGCTCCAGCTGAGAGGTGCAAATCCCCGTGGGCATTATCATTACTGCAGGCAGGCAGGTGGAAAGATGGCAGATGAAAAGGAACACTCTTCTACTCTCCTGCTCTAGCCTCATTTGAAAGCAGAAGCACTCTTCTGTCTCTCTCTGTGAATACCAATAAAAAAGCCTGGAGTGTGAGAATGCTGTAAATAATCAGATCAGAGATGTGTGTCTGACAGCTCCTGTGCTCCACAGGGAGGATGTGTTCTGGGTATGTGACAGACTTCTTACCTCCCTTTGAACACATCTTGGACTCTTTCTGATTTCAGCGCTTGTACCCCAGCTTTCAGACAGGACTTTCAGAGGCTTAAATCATACAGCCACCCTCAGTCTTGACACAGCACCCAACCCACTGAGATGCCTTTGGGAACTCCAAAGTCAAGCAATATCACCCAAGTGCTTTTGCCTTCAGAAATTACTTTTGGAAATGCAAAGCAACACTGCAGGGATGACCCTGAGATGGTGATATATTCATTTCTGACTGCTCATAGGATAACTTTTCCATTGCTTTCCCAGTGCAATAGCTGACTCTTCAGGTGCCCTTGATAATCCAGCATCATCCAAACATCAGCTGGATCATTACATTACCAGCTGCCAGTCAATATTTCTCCCCCATTGCAGCCACAGACCATTTTGAAAGCGGCCCTCCTGCAACAGTGAGTGGCATTGCTCTCTGCCACTATCTGAGTCTAGTTGTAAAGTTACATTTTTTCCAGAACAGTTAGAGAGCATTAGTTTAAATCCCTCTGATTTGAAAGTACAATGGCTAATCAGCTGACTGGCAAGCAAACAATGTCACCATTAGCTCTGGAAACCAAACACACTTTCAAAATAGCCAGAGAACAAGAGGAGAAAAAAAGGCAATGCCTTTTTTGACTGAAGCGTGCAACAGAGGCAGGGTCCAAAAAGCTCACCCATCACTTTGGGCAGCTCCCAGCATACAATGTTTAGCCCTGTAATCAGTATTTTGGGGAGCTGGTGCAGCAGGAGCCATTCACAGGGACAACCTTTGCTGGGCTGCACAACTGACTGATCATTTGGGGCTCAAGCACAATAAAGCACTTTGCAAGGGGAGTCAGAAAACTGGCACCCACATCGAGCTGTGCCAGTGCCTAGGGCAGGCTCAGAGCTGAGCAGCTTGTCAGACCCCAGACCTGCCTGGGCTTTCAAGGATGACTGGTGTAATTTTGGCCAAAATCTTCACTTGTAGCAAAATAACTGCTATTTCAAGAGCAAGCTTCCAACTTTCCTGTTCAGGAGAAGGGAAAATAGCTCTTCATCTGAGTTTAATGATGATCAGCAAATTTAAGGAGTGTCTTGAATTTTTCAGTTGATATATTGTCTGGCAGCTAAAATTTCTCAATTTAAACAAAATAGCCTGGAAATAATATTGCTATCTGATGTTTCCCTAAGGAATCCTGCTTCCTCAGTTCTCCATGTTTATGCACACTTCCCATTGGCATTGCTGTGATTTCCAGGACATTTTAGTCTATCCATACTACATCCTGTACAGCCTCACATGAACCACCAAGGCAACGTCAGTCCTGCTCCAGGTGTTCAGTCAGAATTGTTGAAAGTTACAGACACATCTCTTGCCCTCAGTTTTATATCACAGATTTAATACAGATACAGATTAATAAGTCTTTCTTAACTGTTTAGGGAAGCAATACTTAGGAGAGGACCATTTTTCACCTATCTGAGCTGGTTTAAAAAACTGATTTATATCATCCCCTCGGAGATGCAGAGTCCCAGGTCTGAAGAAATCAGCAACTTCACTTTAAGCTTTACTCCCCTTACCACTGAGCTCTTTCTGCAGCTGGTAGTTCTCTCCTCCCTCAATAAGAGAAACTCTTTTTCCATTCAGAGAGCTCAAAGAGTTAGCTGGTGGAATACACAATATAAAAGCAGTGGAAATTAGCATATGAGTGGGCTGAGAAGGGCACATACACGGTATTAAAACCTCAGAAAATTACCCAGTAGGCTTATTGCTGATTTTCAGAAGATACAAGGAAAGGGATGTTTTTTCAAATTTTTCTTTGTGGACTGGGAAATCAGATTTTTTTTTCAGCAAACACTATTAAACTTCTCATTCCTATCAGCCTTCAACAAAATACCAATGATTATCTGCTCTTCACAGAGCCCCTCACACAACAGTTTTCATATCTGTCTAGAACCATTTGCAGTGGATTTTAGGAGTGACATGAACCCTAGTGTGACTGACCTTCAGAGCCAATGTACAGCACAGCCTGACCAGCCTACACGGCTCCTTCTGCCCACACTATTGTCACTACAGCCCTGTGGATTCAGACAATTCTGCCATCAAATGGCATTGGACCAGAACAGAGTCCAGCCAGGTTTTGGAAGTTTCTTTCCCAAACCATAAAACCCAAAGCTTTTGATGAAACACAGCTACATCGAAGACTTCCAAAATAAAAGCACTCAGATTATCTGTAGGACTATGCTGCTCTGCAAACAAGTATGTGACGTCAGGAATCCTACCACAAGGAATTAGCTTGTGGGGTCTCTGGCTTTCAATTAAGAAAAAATTCATGCTTTTCAACAGAGGAAAAAAATGTATTATTAATGATATGGGGTGGCAAGAATGATAGCAGTAGTGCAGGCCAAGAGCCAGAACTGCACTGCTGGATGCTGCTGCTCCTGAGCAGAGCATGGATGTAGGGAGCTGCAGGGATCTGTGGTGAGGAAATACTCAAGCTCCATCTAGTGGAAAATAAATCCCTGTAAAGTCAGATTTGGACACACGGTTGTTGGGAGTGATATGGACTAAGGAAATGAAAAATATGGACTCGATTCTCTGGGAGGAGATGGTCTCTTTTCTCTTTCAAAGGGAGTTAGGGTGTAATCATTACTGAGAAAATAAGTTAAGGCTAGGAAGAAAGGAAAAAAAAAAACAAAACATGTCTACTTACTGGGACTTAAGGATTTAGGCTCCCTGCACATATATTTTACCCTCCCTTGCTCCTGCCATATCCACCTTGAGCTTCTCACATGCTCTTACTGCTGTTTACAGCCCTTCCCTGTCAGAGACCGTGTGCTGGCTGGCACAGGCTGACCATGCCAGTGTGAGCAGGGAGAGTTAAGAAGAAGCTTTTGCTCATTTGTCTCCATGGTGCTGTATCAGACCGGGGCAGGAAAGCCCCCTTTGGCAAGTGTTACATGTTACAGTGTTACTTCTATGAGTAAGAAGAGTAAACTGCTTCAATGTTCTACTTGTACAAAGGGAGAAATGTGTGCGCTGGACTCACACAGATCCAGCCTACCTTGTCATTTGAAGGGGCAAAAACAGAACAGTGACCCTGCCCCTGCACCCTGGACTTATATGATGAGAAGAACTGCTAAGTTTGAGCCTGACTTGTCTCAAGATACCTGGAGTTTCTGCTTGACTTCAGGGTTCCATTAATAGATGATGCATGTGTGTAAATCCTCCCTATGTCTCCTAAAAACCTTGATGCAGAGCTTTAGAAAAATGGAGATAAAAATTTAATACCTTAGGTTATTAAAATCTCAGCACTTCTTTTACTGCAGAAGCTTTTTGCAATATCTACTAATCCTTTTCCTCCATAAAACTCCATCTCCTATCTCACAATATACTTTTCTGTGTTACTGCTAATCTTTTAAATTTGTGCATGTTCTTCAGTAGGTGGACATTAACACAAGCACTGAGAGAGCATTGCTGAATGTGCTGCCTTCAGCTGCAAAGTCAGGGTAAGACAAGTCTCCTCCTGTGCCCACCCCACCAGCACCATCAGCACCAGAGGCTGGGGCAGGAAATGCAGCAGGAGCATAAGGAGATGGAGAAGGTTGCACAGGTGAGGGGAATTTTTAACTGGGCTTTCTTACCAAAACCAGGATGATACATATGCAGAAACCAGCATCTCTTAGAAACCACCTTCTGCAAATGGTGAATGCTCTTTGCATGTTGAAACTGCTCCTTCATCTCTGCTTTGCGAAAAGGAAACAAGCAGAGGGAGAACTCTAAAGGCCAGTGCTACAAAGCCACAGGTTGTGTTGACAACACTTACAGGTCACTGTGTCAGCTTTAGTTTTGCTCGAGTCTCTACCAGCAAAGATAAAGAGAAACTTGCCATTCCTTTCCTGAGATAAACCCCACCACAGTATTTTTCCATTCAAGGATTTTTTTAAAGAGAGAAAAAGGTAATGTTCGAATTAAACTGTATATGCGCATGGAAATAATTTTTCAAAGATTTGTGGCAGGCCAAATACAAAGCACAAGTTCTAAGTAAGATCCTTCTCCCAGAACATTGTTTGCTTATTAACATAGAGACCCTCTGATGTATTTCCTGTACTTTTATTTTAAATGAAAGTAAAATGCTTGCAACAGTAAAAATGCAGTGGAGACTCAAAAAACTATTTCTAAAGATGAGACTTTTCTGAAGAGAAGAAACACCTCAAACTCCAATATATGTATATAAAAAGCAGTTAACTATAAAGAATATGGGAGAAAGTAGGAAAAAACCCCAAAGCCTACAATTTGTGTGGGATAAGATATGAAACCACGAAAAGTCTTAATATGCCAGTGCATGCAAACATATAGGACAATTTAGGTCTGGTCTTATCTTTAAATCATCTGCATCTTTCCTTTTCCCTGTCTGTGCCCATTATGTCTCCTGCTGATATAAGAAGCAAAGGAGATACAGGTACATCAGTGTCCTTCAGTGTTTGGGTGCTGCTCTTTTCTGCTTCAAACGCAGCTGCAATCTCCTCTGCATTTGTTTCACTTTATCAGTAGCAGAGGAGCTCATATCCTCCAACTCACTTAGTAAGAAGAGAGTTTGTTCCTCTCTTGGGCCTCAGCTTTGTTATCAGAACTATGAGAGAAGGCCTTGAAATGCTTGTCCAGCACTTTCATTTGTTATGCTGTGATGTGGCTGCTGTAGTGGCTGAATATGTAGATTTAGAAGTGAGTTTCTAAAGCAGGGCTTGGGAAGTATTCATATTAATCCCATTATCTGATAAACGGATTTTTGAACACACCTGCATTAATAACTATCCTTCAGTCACACTAGGAAATAAAATTTAAATGCTTGTGAGAAGTTGATGGACCATATGTTCAAAATCATGGAATTAAACAAAACAAGTTTATGGAAAGTTGCAATGTTGTCAAGATCTTATCCCTCGCTCTCTCCTGCCAGCTCCCCATCTTCCAAAGTTAGAACTGCTGCTGATTTCCTGCCCATTTGTGTTACCCCATGAAACTTGTCTACCCCAAAGCGTGCTGGAAGCTGATCAACATGAGATCTGACCACTCCTGGAATTTAGGAAATTTAGATTCTGCTCCAAAGCTAGACACTGGCTCCTGCTCCTGAGGAAGCTAATCATTCTTTATCTTCTTCTGAAACACACCAAATCCTGTAATACAAGGGGTTGAAATTTGGGGTTTTACTCTAACATCTCTGCATGTTATCAGGACTTTTCCATCACATCCTTGTGAAGGATGGCAAAGAAAAGCTTTTGCAGCCCAGACAACCAGTTGGTACTGAAATCAAACCTTTTACATCCAGACCATCAGTCTAAGTTCAAAATAGACTGCCAGCAATGCAGAGCACTGTTTTTTGTTTATCTGTACTGAATGGATATGGAGACCGGACTTAGAATCTCCTTATAAAGATATATTTTCAGGGAAGAAACTTATCAGTGCCCTCTGAATATTTATTATCAGAGCTATAGATTACTTCCTTGAAAATCTATGATGCCATAGATTGCAGTGCTACAACAAAAGGACCCTACATCATCAAGGATTTGAGGACAATGTACACAAGTTGCTGGGAACAGGCTGGAGTACAAACCTGTTACCTGCCCCATGTCACCACACTAATAGGCATGGGGTACAGGAGAGGCTCCCACCCTAAAGCAGGGGCTCTGGGGAGCAGAGCTCACAGGCCAGAGAAAACCACCATAATCTACTTTTCTAGAGAAGCCAGCACAGTCTGCCCATGGGGTCAAAAGAGAGAAAGAGACCACAGGATACAAAAATGGCCAAGGTGAGCCACCTCAGCCAGAGGAGAGGGGGAACGTGAAACCAGCAAGTGACACACTCAGCACTTGAGATGCGAGTCCTACAGGGTGTCCTTATAGTGACAGGCCACACTCTGTGCAGAGAGGGAGTCTATTCCTTCCCTGTCACCCATCTTTTGCTTTTGATGGGCAGAAGAGCTCATTTGGCCTCTTTTACTCTCCCCAGATAAATTCTTGGGTCCTGAGCTTTTCCACTGCTCTTGACTGGAGCCCACAGCTAACAGCAGCACACTAGTTTTTGTAACCTGCTTGACCAAAGAAGCAAGAAGTAATTTCAAGTCCCACCACTCCCAGATCTAAGAGCAATAAAGAGGCGCTTGCTTTCCAAACCTAGCAGGAGAACCAGCTCGGCTGGGGGGCTCAAGTCCAGACTTGCAGCTTCTGCAGGAGTCCAGCCAGAGCATTTTAAACGAGGGACCGGCTGGTCTCCCGTTCCCAGGTGGGAATTGGGAGCGCTGGTGTCTCTCCCTGCCTCCAAGTGAGATTCCCCTGGAGATTGGTGTCAGCACTGCAGAGAGCCGGCAGGGTGCGGGAGCCGGGCTGGGTGGGGAGCCGGGCGGGATGCGGGAGCAGGGCTGGGTGCCGGAGCCGGGCGGGATGCGGGAGCAGGGCTGGGTGCCGGAGCCGGGCGGGATGCGGGAGCCGGGCTGGGTGCCGGAGCCGGGCAGGGTGCGGGAGCAGGGCTGGGTGCCGGAGCCGGGCAGGGTGCGGGAGCAGGGCTGGGTGCCGGAGCCGGGCTGGGTGCCGGAGCAGGGCAGGGTGCCGGAGCCGGGCTGGGTGCCGGAGCCGGGCTGGGTGCCGGAGCCGGGCTGGGGGCGGGAGCAGGGCTGGGTGCCGGAGCCGGGCTGGGTGCCGGAGCCGGGCTGGGTGCCGGAGCAGGGCTGGGTGCCGGAGCAGGGCTGGGTGCCGGAGCCGGGCTGGGTGCCGGAGCAGGGCTGGGTGCCGGAGCCGGGCTGGGTGCCGGAGCAGGGCTGGGTGCCGGAGCAGGGCTGGGTGCCGGAGCAGGGCTGGGTGCCGGAGCCGTGCACTGCCCGCCACGGTCGCTAAAGGGAGCTCCAAGCTCAGCAGTCGGCTCTGCCTCCGCCTTCAAATGTCACCAAACCCGTTCTCTTCCCTCCTCCACTGACCAGGTACATGGAATTAATGGGGTATTTACAGGGTCATTTGCGAAATTTAAATCTGCTCCTCCGCTTCAGGTTTGTGACACAGCAGCTACAAACGCTTTGGAGAGCTGGGCGCACCGTGAGCAAACGTGAGATATGCGCCATTCCGCTGGATATTTCTTAGGAATGTCTTCAAGATATATTGTACTTTCGAGCCGAATTCTGTAATTGCTGTAAAAAGTATTTACAGCCTAAGCTTGCAAAGAGAGGCTTAATAAAGCCCCAGCGCTGCTCATCAATTTTTGAAAGCTGAGATTTTAGAAATATAGCTACGCATCACATACAGCTTACAACAGAAACACACATCTGAAATAAAGTACCTCCACTGATTTCATGTGATTGGCTTTGAAGGGGTGCCGCATAACACCAGAATATTTCAGTCACAAAGGCAGTGTTTGCCGAGGTGCACATCACCCTTTCACAGCAGAACACACGGCAGCTTCGGATCCCTGTAGCATCATCAGGGCAATCAGTGCAACATGTAAGCAGGGCAATTTAGCAGGTACACCCCTGGACTCTTGAGACCAGGAAAACACCACAAAAAACAAAACAAAACAAAAACAACAAAAACCCCCAGTGAGCAGCATCTGCTTCGTGGCAAGCACAGCCTCCGAATTCAAGTGACCCCGAGGAAAAAAAAATCAACATCTGTAAGGATCTCCAAAGGCAGTGATGGTTGGGAAGGGCTGCTCGCAGGGCTGGGGACCAGGCAGGAGAATATTTATCACTTTAAGTGTTTCTAGGAGGTGATGAAGCTATAAAAGATGCTTTTCTGGTATGAGCAGTGGTACCTTTCCCAATTTTGCTGGCCCTCCTGAGGGAGCTCTGATTAGTCAGTGTTGTTCAGTCACTGCTGGAGTTAACTGTTTATGAAGACGTGAAATACATTGTTTTCTACAGTCTCTTCCTACAAAAAAATAAAATACAAACTCATGGACTTCTTTGAGGGACTGCTTAGAAACAGGTGACCTTGAGGTACTTTCTGCAAGTTGTCTTGAAGAGACTCACAAGTCAGTAATATATTCACAGTAATTATTTAGTTAATGTAAAGCAGTACATATGGTGCAGAAAGCAGCAGGGGCAAGCAGGCAGTCTCAGAAAGAGCTGAGAAATGTCTGAGAGGAAGGAAATTCCCAACACTAGCCTGTCTGCCATGCCAAGCCTGTGCCTGTATAGATGCAAAGCTATGGGTATTCCAGACAACTCATGATTCACTTGTTTATAATTGCTGTCAGCATTTACAGGATAAAAGGGGGGTTGTTTTCCTTGAGGGCTATATACTCCAGCTCTGGCTCCTCACCTGAGCAGCTGCAGCTACAATGAAGATCAGGGACAGTTTCTACCCTAACTCTGGGAAAACCCCAGCCAACTCGAAGTTGATGGTCTGCACATTACTTAGCCACCCATTAGGGACAATAAAATCCTCCAATCACATCCAACAAAAAACCCTAAAATCAGACCCTGTACTTAATAAAACAGGGTTATCTGCTGCTAACCCTGGCTGACTGCTCTCCACAGGGCATGAGTAGATGTGCCATCAGGAGGGAGGTGGGAAAGAACAACCTCCCTTAGTTCACACAAGTGCAGCAGAGCTCATTATGTGCCCTGCTGCCTATTGCTGTGAGGGGTTAGAAATGCTTCTTTATTTCCCCTGCCCTAATGCACTTGCTGCCTTCCCCATTCTGTTTATTTTGTGCCACCAAAGCAATGACAATCAGCCATGTGAAGCATTATTCCCTTATTTCCCAGCCTTCTTTCTGAGGTGAGCACAGTCCTGAAAACAGGAGCAACTTCCAAAATTAAAAAAAGGAAAAGAAAAAAGGAAAAAAAATTACTGCCACATCAATTTCTATTCAAATCACTCGGCACATTTCTCCAGTTCTTTTGCTTGAGACCAGGGTTCACTTCCAGCTCCCCAGCCTTCAATACCTCGGGACAGTGAGTGCTGGCACAAACTGAAACCTGGTGACCTTCCTTTGAGAATATTAAGTCTTGCTGGAGTTTCTGTGAGGTTAATCGATTCCACTCAGTCCTCTCTTGTGAAATCCTCGGACAGGAAAGAATAAGGAGATAAAAAGCCAAGGGAGATTTTCATGCAATCCTTATAGCCTCAAGATTGCTTCAGTTTTTAATGGTGTTTTTCAGTCTCACCATCTTTGGAAAGTATGCTGCTAGATACTCAAACTGCTCCTTAAATACAAAACCCTAAATACTGAGCTCCACTTTTAATTTGCCAAGACCACCCAGTCTGTGCCATATTTGAAGTACTACAAAGCAAATTACAGTGCACTACCAAGTGAGTTACCAGAACCATTTGAGATCCCAAAACCTTGTACAGCCTGGCATGCAAAGAGCATTGAGTGCAAGGATATTTAAATGGTTATAGACACATGGAAATTGGCATGTTAAACACTGGCCTGTGGAGCCATCTAAGCAACACTGAGTCCAGTCAAATTGCAAAACCGTTCCTCTTTGCCACAATTTCTGCTGACTGGGCACTCACAAATGCAGTTTTGTTACTAAAAAAGGTCCAAACTCATCACTTTGCAGCAGCTGGAGCTCAGTGGTGCCTCTGTGTTTTCCTGTTGCTGATGGAAAACATGGACTGACTTCCAGACTTTCCTCTTGCTCCCTCACATTGTGAATTGCACCATGACTGGGGCAGTGATGAACCTTTGTCTAATGTGGACATTTCACATGTGGCAAAAGCAAATGCTACATTAGTGAAATATTGAAGGAAGCAAAGTGCTAAAATCCCCTTCACTCCTCCCTGGGTAAATTGGTCTCCAAAAGGCTGTCCTGTCAAGGCACTGCTCTTGTACAAAGTTTGGCCACACTTTGGGTTGTGTACAATACTGGGCACATGATTGGGCTGAACTGGCCCCTGTCCTGCACAGCAAGGAGCACCAGTGCCCTCAGGGCCCCAGCATTGTGGAACACACAAGGCATCCTTGAAAACAGCAGATCTGACCAAAAGGATTTTTCTGCTGCTAAAGCATTCCCATTCCAATGTCTGCACCTCACCTTCTGTGATCAGTGCTGATTCTGAAAACAGTTAAATAGATTTGATTTGATCAAGATCACTTCACCCTGCAGGTCCCCAGCCATCCCAGCCAGCAGCAGCAGGAGGAGGATCCATGTGGAATAACTGGGCAAGGACTGCTGGTGCAGCCCAGCTCTGCACAGCACTCAAATCCCTAAATAGCAGCATGAATAAAAATAGTTCAGTTTGGACATCTAAAAACCAAAATGGGGTAGGAATATATTTAAATCAAGTGTAGTTTCTGAAATGAAGAGTGATTCCTAATTATTTGCCACTGTTCATGAGGTTGTACTGAGAGATGCTACTTCACTTCATCACTTTTAAAATGCTACACCAACATCACACAAACAACTGACATTTTGAGCAACAATCTTTCCATTCTTTCATCTTAAAAAAAACCCTTCATTTTTCTTCTAGGTTTCAGACACTGATTAAGAGTGCTACACAATCTTTGGATTCATCTGTCCAACAATCATCTAATTAATTAATCATTGGTAATTAAAATGACCTCCTTTTGACTGATACCTGATCTCAGAAAGGTTCAAAAGAAACTTGACACATGTTGTGTCATGTTCCAGCATAACCCACTACAGGTATTTTATCATGTTATGCCACATCTGGTTTCCAGAGAACAAAATCAACTGAGGAACAAATTAAAGGAGGAACCAGTTGTACATGTATCAGATCTAACCAGTTCAAATATCTGGCAACATACAGGAGCAGGTGAACTTCCAGTGTACTTGTAGGACCATCGTTAACCCCAGAAACAGCATTATTTTTGGATAATATCAAAGCAGGGACAACCAATAACAGCATTATCCGTGCAATCCCTGCTGTACTTAGATACTACAAGAACCCTCTTTAGAGAAAATCTGACTAAAATCTCAGCTAAATTGACAAGAGAGAAAAGCATCCCTCATGTTTTGCTTGTACAAGTACTGAAAGCCCATAGACATTGAATTTGAGATGTACTATGAGGAAAATGGATGGTCTGGCCACCCTACACCTCCTGTGATTTTCTTATCTTACACGGGACCTGCAGACTGGCCCACACCCCCTCTGTTGTACTTCCTGGTCACTGCAGTGATGAGGGGAAAAGGCTCCCAGCTGCTTCAGATGAAACACCACCATGAAAATCTCAATTCTGCAAGCACGCTAAATAATGCAGTTCAGGGAAAGCTGCTACCCCCATCCCATGGGCAGTCCAAACCCCAGACAAGGAAATCCATGTGCTTCACAGATTCAGGGCACTTGGCCTTTTCTAGGTGTTTCCTCCTCATAGATCCATTAATACGCAGCTCTGATTTCACTTTTAAAATGAATTAAAATGCAGTAATAGCATTGACTTCTTCATGGATATTTTGTCAATTTGAGGAAGAAAAGCATTTTTTGGGAATGATAGTTTGGCTACAGAGTTGGAGTCCTGCACTCCTCACAGCAGCACAGTTGAACATTTCTACTGAGTAAGTTGATGGGTGAAAACAGAAATAAACATTTACATTTTTTTTTTCTGCTGAGGCTAAATAGGAGCATTTTAAAACAAGCATGAAACAAGTGAACCAAGGGGTTTTGGGGCAGAAAATCTATAGAATATAATAAGTTATATGTCTCCTTCCAATGGGATATTGGTTTTCAGTATATAATTAATAACAAGAAAATTGTATCCTGACTTTGGGGTCTGCATCAGCATCCTGGAACAAAAACGACCATAAATTAGCATCAATTATGTATTAAAGTTCCAATTAACCTGGCTGACACTGATATACTTTAACAAGGTACTCTTAGATAAAAGAAGCAACTCTCTAATTACTTGGAACAGGACCTCCTGACCCATTCTGCTCTTTTATCCCAATGCCAACCTAATGAGGAAGGAAGTGTGAGATAGGAAACTGCAAAGCTGTAGCACCACAAGATGCCCTTGGGAAATGATTTTACCTTCTTACTAACGATTAACATTTTATTGCTCTCAGTGCCTTTAACTGTTTTCAGAAGAAATGTTTTTGAGGCTGAAATTGCTAATACTCATTTTAATGTGGAAATCTTCCATCTAAGGAAGGTCCTGGTCACATGTTCCTTCTCTCTGGCACATCCCATACACATAATTTATGATGGTGGCACCCAGGGTTGCTGTACACAAAAGTGTGCTCCTTGAAGTGAATTATCTTGGTCCAGGCCTGAGGAACAACCACAGTTAATTTTACACCTTAACCAGAACAGTTGGTTTAAACATATTTTTCAGCACTGAAATTTTGTGCAAAGGCTGAAGGCAAAAGCTAGACCTGTGTAAAACCTGTGCTGCCTGTAGGGAGAGCAACATCAATGTGAGGGGTGAGGGCAGAATCAGGAAGGTGTTTATGGAGCATCTAATAAGGCACAACTTTTTTCTTCCTTTCTATTTCCTTGAAATCAAGTAACTCTGGATTCTATACCAGGGGAATGAATCCAGAGGCATCTCCTTTCCCTTATAAAACAACAGTTGGTTGTAGAGTGTTCAGTCCTGCAGTCTGCTCTTGTTCAGTGCTCAACTCTTCTACCCTAGACTGACCCACCAGAATTTGAACACGTGCAGCTGTGCAAAGGGCCAAGAGAGATGGGATTTTTCTGGTGTTGTCTTTTCTTAAACCACTCAAAAATATTCTACTCCACCACTGAAGAACAGTTCCCCAAAGCAAGGCAATTTCTGTGATGAAAACTGAAGAAGAACTAACTTGTCTATGAAGAACAGTCTTTTGTCAGTGCCAATTCTTTCTCTGTGTCTTGTTATCAGCACTTTAAATAATTTGAAATTAATGGTGATGCTGACCCCTTCTTAGCTTAATGTTTTCAGTGCAGCAGAGTTGGAGTCTTGGCTTTCACACTTGATCTCCCACTAGCCACACAAGTCTGACTTCTATCCTTTTGGAGAAGAGGTGTTGTTGGAATCCATCAGAGGCACCTCCTAATTATAGTCAGTCTTCAAAACTCAGAGGGAAGCAAACTCGTCACTGAGATTTCAGCTGGATGATTCCTGCAGTGAGTGCTTTCCTGGGCCCTTGCAGTCAAAGGTTATCTTCCACGTAAGCCATGTCAAAATTTAAACTTAAACACATTGGGTCATGCTCTTCCCTACATGGAATTTCACTGAAAAGGGAGGGAGATTTTCCTCTAGTGCTGCTGAAACACACAGCACTGGAAGAGAATTTTAGCAGCTTCAAGCCTGGAATCACAACTCCTTCCCCAAACTATTGCTGTTGGATGTAATGTGCTCCATTTGCAAAAGCAGCCAGCAGATAATTCCCCAAATTACACCTTCTCCAGAAAAACTTTCAGAATTCCTTTGCTTTAGTTGGGAATTTTGTCTCTATCATTTTCCTCCTAGCTTTGAGCAATTCTTCCTATGCTAGCAGAGAATGAAGACAAACCTAAAAGAAATTCTTTAGTTGCTAAAAGGGTCAGAGTCAGGTCATCTGCAAGATTTGAACAGTTCATCGATGCCCCAAGCTAATGCTGCCATGTGCATTATTCTCCTCCCCTGCATTTTCTGCAGGAATATGTCTGGATCATTCAAGTAGTTTGTGAAGATTGAAAAAAGTTATACAATCAATTCTGGCCTTTTGTGACATCCACAGCGACTTCAGTAAGGCCTTGTGGAAAAAGGCCCATCCACAGTTCATATGTGATGCACAGCCCTTGATCCAGCCCCATTTAAACCAAGGTCTAGTTGAAACAGCAGTGGGAATTGAATCAGACTGACACACTATTATATGTGCTCCATAGGGGACTTGCTCATAAGTCTCTTGTGGCAAACATGCTGCTTATACAGTATCCCATTCAGATAAGTGACCTACTTATTGGGTGCATGTTGTAAGCTATTTTGGAAAGAGCAATGTGATCCTTGCTGTTCTTTGCTTTGAGTAAACTTTAGTCGTTGGGTATAAGAAGAGGGAAATTTGACATCCATGTAATAGAGGACAGCCATATATATTCAGAGTGGGATTTTCAAAACCATTCATAACCACAGAAAGGAGAAAGAATAAAATCACAAAGCTTTGATTCTCACAAATACAGTCACTTAGTAAATATCTAGGTGGCTTTATTCTCTATCACACTGGAATGGGCCTAAGTCCTGGGAAAATAGGACAATTATTTGGTATTACATGGCTGCAGGTGTACAGGAACATTAAGGAATATTGCCATCTCTATTTCTTAGCATTTGAAGGGAAAAAGTTCAATTTTATTAGACTATTACTAATGTGAAAAGAGAGTAAAGGACAGGACTTAAAGTTTTTGCTAGTTTGTGCTAGTGATTAAATCAATCCATCATCTTCTCTACAAGACTTTGCTTAGGAGTGAACAGAAGTAAAACCCACCATAGCACACCCAGAGAAAAACACCCTTTTAAAGTGACACAGAGAGGGGAAAAAAATGTTGTTCTTGAGATCTTATCTCTTTCCCTTCCAGCTTTACCCCTCCATTGTTTTATGCAAAGCAAATTATCAGCAAACTGCAGGAAGAGCTGTCCTTATCAGCCAGGGCTGCCATGGCACACGTGCCTCAGCACAAGCTACAAATGCATGCACACCCTGGCTCCCAGTTCAGATGACTCCATCCACTGGTGAGCAGCTTGTGAAAGCCCTTCAAAGCTCTTCAGTGAGCCAAGGGTGACAGTTTACTCAATCTTTTGTAGCTCCTCTGACCCTGCCTCATTCAAAGGAAAGCTTTTTTTCCCCCCTTCCTAATTCCTCCCACTCCCTCTTTTAGAGGAATGAGAGAAAATTTAAGTGCCCTGCTTTGACACTCGCTTGCTGCTTGCATGCAGTCAGGCCAGCTGCCTCCCCAGATCTCCACTGCATTGGAGATATGCTCCTCTTATGCCAAGACAAAATTTATAAATAGATTTGCCCAGTCAGTAAGCCCTTTCTCTTTAGAAAGACAGGGATTCAGGCAAAAAGAGGATTATTGATAACATGCAACATCTTTATTATAGCAGAGACTGCTACTGCTACTATAGTTAAGGACCTGTCAGCATTTCCATTGTAAGATTTTTTTTTGTGCAAGGGTTTAACTTGGCAGTAAAAATTTAAATATACTTTACTTACTACTGAAGCTGGACTTTTTCTTGAAAGAATTCAGCAAGAGTGCTAGGTACAGGGCTCTCTCCTCTCCCTAATTAGCAGTGAATTCAATGAGTTTTAGAGCTTCTCTTATGAATATGCCTCTCCTGTTTACTTCTGAGCAGTGGTGAGTAACATCTGATCCACCATCACGTATTATAAGTAGAGAAGAGCACAGGGCAAACAGAGGGCCAAATCCTGCTCTCATTAGTAACGGTGCTTGAATAGCATTTGGCCATTACAGGAACACAGTTTTGGCTAACTTCCCATATTTTCATCTACCCAAAAAAAACCCAAAAACAAACAAAAAAAAAAACCCCAAAAAAACCAGCAGAAGGAGATGCTAAAAAAAGTCCTTTCAAAATCATCTTATTTAGGTAGTTAATTTTCCTTGCAATGCATGCTGGTAGGACAGCACAATCTGCCAAGTGGTTAATGTGTCTTGGGAGTCACCAGCCCCACCCCTCTCCCCTTGTAGTCTCTGCCTCTCTTCAGCCTCTGGCAAATTGCTTAATTTCTGCTCTGCCTCAATTTCAGGATTCAGGATGGAAAACAGTAAAACCCACACAAATGGTTTTGCACACAGAATTCATTCTGCTGCAGCTCAAGCACTTTCTGGCAGGAAATAATCGGGCTCCCTTGGACTCCAGCAGTAATTAGCCCGAGTGCAAAGCCACGGCTTGTTACTGCAGAGTTGCTGGCATCCCCAGACTTGTGTAACTTCAGCAGTCTTGAGGACAGGACTGCTAAAATACTGCAGCATGCACACAAGGATTTCATCAAAATATGGCCATTTGGCTTTGAACCATGCTCACAGACACATGGAAGTAAGCATCTGATCAGTTTTCTCCTCTTCTTCAGGTTTAAAAGAATGGGAATAAAGTATTCATGCATTTCATGGTATTCACATCTGGGGGAAGAAGAAAAAAAAGAGGGGTATGTTGAAATTCAGCCACTGATATTTGCTAAGATTTAAGAAAAAAGCGTGGTAAATTGACTGAGGGTCTGCATGGAGGAGTGGTAGATGTATTTTCCTCAGTCTTGCTTCTCAGTGGGATGCTGCATGTCTTTTTCTCACAACCAATACAGCAGAACATTTTGCTTTAAGGATCTGAACAACTTTGCTCCCTCTCAGCCTGAAGTTAAACCCTTAATATTAGGAGAATGTGGGTCTTTCTCAGGGTGCTTTAAGCCCAGTGTATGTTACATAAAGTCCTTTACACACATGGCACAAAACATTCTTTGACTTGTGTCTCTCAACATTTGTATTTGTGGTCAACTGAGTAGGATCTTTTGTGTGCTGATTCCTACAGACGAATAATAATCGTCTGTTTCTGTTGACAAGATCTTCAAATCCTACTGCCCCTCTGACACATTAAAACAGTGCATTTCTGTCTAGTTTTATTTTTTATGATATGAGGATTTAGCTAAGACTTTGACACCATGGAAACTAGACACAGGACACGTTCTATCTAAATATATCCCCTGACTTTCAATCGCACTTGCCTCTTTCCTATTTCATGAAAACTGCTCTTTACCTTCCTCCATGTAGGCAAGATTTTTGGCCAGCAGGATCACCTTGGGCGCACCCTTAGCTTTTGTCACCAGCCATTAACACTTCAAGAGAGGATCACATGCACTGAGTGGAGGGGAGGCAGTACAAGAAAACGGGTCCTGAAATGCGATGTAGCATCATGGAGGTAATTCTCAAAGAAATTGAATGTTAAATGGAAAGCAACTTTTAACCCTTCTACGTGCCAAATGCAACTTCAATTAAGCAAAGCAGATCATCTTTTTTCTTGTGCTGTTACAAGAAAGGACTGTCTCTTTCCTAAGCCACCAGCTCCACTGTATGTCTTTAGTATTTGCTATTACTGTCTTTGGGCATTAGTTTTTATGGCTAGTTACATCTCACAGTCATAACATTCACTCGTTATAGTTCACACAGGTTCTGCTTGAGTAAAAGAGGTGGGAGGGACAAGCCTGAAATGCAATTTGATAAAAACAAATTTCCCATTTCAGTATGGCATTAGATAGCTGCACTTCTGGAAACAAAAAAGCTATATCTGTCTCTTAAAACCAGCTTCGTCAGCTAATGGGGGTTTTCCTACCACTATGAAATCAGGACACAAAATTGAGGTCACAGTCAGGAACTTAATGTAGTTATTGGGTAACCGTGGTGCAAGGGAGGGCACACACAGTCCTCACAATGCAAGATGGAGCTGCCTCTCCATTCCTTCCTATCAGACGCAGCAAAAAGCAGCAAAAAGCCCGAGGAAGGCCAAAAAAAAAAAAAATCCCCTCCAAAAAATTTCAGTGTTGCTGCCCACCATGGACTTGGTTATTTTTGAGCAGCTTGTTGTAAGTATCAACATGTGTTATTTTGCCTGCACAAGACAAATGAGCTGATAGCTGAATGAAGCAGGCAAGACATGCAGAAGGAGTTGGAACAAATGTCTTAAATTTTTGAGCCTGTCTGTTTTGCCAGTGACCCATAGAGTGAGGAACTGTGTCAGCTAATCACTCAGCTGGCCACTGCCGACAGACAAATACCTTGTGGTGACATCTGATGGAGTCCTTACAAAGCAGCAGCCTCTCAGGGCTTGGAGCCAAGGCTGAGCTAGCATAAGCACAGCCCCAACAAGTGCAAAACACCCAAAAGTGTTCAGAATAATTCCTTAAAGAGCAGGCGTTTGTGTTTACTTGGGCATTTTTATCCTAAAGCAGTGATGACAATTAACTGATTAAAGATATCACAGTCATCAAAAGCGATAGCACATTTTCAAGGAGCATGCAACAATAGCTCACTGCTTGCATGGCTTTAATTGTAAAAGCAAATAATTACATCCTTTTCAAGGCTTGAAGAGAATTGCTTTCAACTGTAAACAGAAACTATGAAAATTCTCTAGCACAATACCCATTTTTAAATGGCCACTTTTCCTAAAAGGAAAAAAAAGCTTGCAACAGCTGTGTTTCAGGTGCATATTCAAGGACTAGTGACTGGTATGGACAGTACCCAGATAATCAGATGAGGCTCTGCTCATCATCAGGGTGTCTTGACCCATGGATGGAATTGGCCCACATATATATTTTTTTTTTTTAAATCACAACAGGGCTCCACATGAAATGCTGGCCACCCTAGGAGGAATACAGATGACCTCAGGACTGAGTCAGCTCCTCTGTCATTACTTTACAAACCACTGCAGTGGCTGGTTCACTTTTCTTCTTTCCAGTTCCCCTCCTAGCATCTGATAAATCTCATATTCTTTGTGCCCTGAGAAATAGCGGCTCATTACAAATTCTGGATGCAAACCATAGAGGAAGGCAAAGTGTGAATGCAGCTCTGTTTGCCTCACAAACCTTTTATATTCTGATGGATTTTGCTGCCTGGGATTGATCTCTGTATAAGCTGCAGAAACAAAACACAGGTCACAAAGGACCATCCAACAAATAAACCTAATTACTGATACCTTCCACCTGACACAGTCAGCAGGGTTTTTACGTCTGCTTTCTTCTACCCCTGCTTCTCTGGGGCCCGACCCAATCTCCCCCCAAACAGAACCAGATTTAACTGTACTGGAGTTGAACGGAGCTTTGCAAACATAAGTTATAACCCATTCAGTAAACAAAGTTTGATATCAAAACTGAAGTGCTTTAAAAGTCCAGTTTTAGCTGCTTACACAGGAGCAAGCTTCCCATCCTGTGAGGTACAAAGTGTATGTGGAGTGTGGAACTACACCAAAAGTCCCTTTCACATCAGCAATCTTAAGCACTCAGCACTGAGCATTGTTGCTTTGAATGTTTCCAGCTCCTGAAGCAATTCCAGGCAGACATGCTGACAAAAGAATAATTTTATCAGCATATGGCTGATCACAGCATCCAATTCCACCAGTATGAAATGGCCCCGTAGCGCACTCCAGCATTCCTGCATACAAGTGGAACAGATGCTGCAGAGATCAATGTAATAACAGTTTAATTAATTTTAGTGTCAAAGTCAAATGCTTCCTTATTTCCAGTTGACACGTCCCTAATTTCATGGTCGGCTCTGTAAACTTTGGAAACGGGAGGAGAAATTTGATTTGAGGGTTAAATACTGCAGAAAGGCCTTAAAACATGCAAGAGAAGCACTCCACAGTATTCATAACCCTGAAGCCATAGTACTGTTCATTGTCCTCACTTTGTTATGAGTGTTCTACAGCCACAGTTTCATTTTCACAAAACACACCCCTTGCTCCAAGCGGTCCTCTGGCATAAAAGTGCAGTAGCATCCTGGAGCTCCAACCCTGGAACTAGATCCTATTGCAGGTACCATACTGAGCTAGGAGTCAAGAGACTTGGCTTCAGACCTCACTCTGCAAGCAGTGTTTTCTGTTGGACATCCTGAGAATCCATTTACCACTAAAAAATCTCCTCGTATCAGAGTGAGATCTTTTACCCCACAGCACTGGTCAACATTGTACAGCTCCTACTCCAAAATGGTGTTCAGCAGATGAGCTGAACACGTGGAGGAGAGGAAGCCTGTCCTTGGACAAATTTTTTATATTTCAGGTCACCAATAGCACCAAGCACTATCTGTATATTGCAACAGTGGAAAGGCTGCATGTCCTGCATCTCCTGTTGTTGCCCTACTGTCCAGTTCCACAGAACAGACAGAGGGAAAACAGCATAGTAAATAAAAATACACTCAACAAGGAAATATTGCACCCTGACATCTGGTCAAGGGAAGTTAAGCAACCTATTAATAAAACAATTCTAGGAGCTATTGACATAGTTGTGTTCTGAGTAGCCTTTGGATTGTCACAACACTGAAGAGACAGAGGGTGGTGAGAGATTGCTTGTTGCACTAAGTATTATTATGCTGAAATGCGTCCAGAAAATGTTTATTCCACAGGCAGGAACTACAAGTGCCTGTTGTGGTCACTTAGGCCTGAAACCCAAGATTTCAGTGATTTTGTCTGAATGCATTTGCCGAGCACTGGGTGACATTCACCAACACAGGCAGCTTCTCACGTTTCAGCAGGAACTAATCTACCATCCTCCTGCATCTATCACTTCCAATGACCCAAACTAAAGAGCATCATGCACACCCTGCCTGCTCTGACACTTGCTGGGGTATCACCTCACAATTAGGACTCTGCCTCTCAAGGCATTTCATTAGCAAGAGGTTGCCAGGACTCTGCACACGTTGTCAAACAAAGAGTGCCCCATCACAGCAAGCACTGCCACAGAAATCCCCCCCTCCAGAAGCCTCCTCCCATCTTGAAACAAAGGCAGGTTGAGGGGAGAAGTGGTGGGGATGGGAAGAAGGAAAACCTTAGCAATGCTTGAGCAAACACATTTGGAATGAGGTTTAGGTTACTACACATGTCAGGGGGAAATTTTTTCCTCCCCCTTCTCCTCATCATGTTGGCAAACTGTTGATGACCACAGACATGGAGGGCTCTCAACAGGGGACCAGCAGATACCAGAGGCAAAAGGACCTGGGGGTTCGTTGTGCAAAGGAGGGCATCTGACAAGGCACATCCTCTGGGTGCTTTTGTTTGAGGGCTATGCTTCACTAGCAAATCCTGTTGCACTAAGATTGCAGGCTGCAGATATCCTAACAAAAACAAACCCAGGATACTACCTTTACATCCAAAGGATTTCAGGGAAGAGCTGTTAACAGCAGGATGACAAACACCACAGTCCTTGAGCTCATGTGTGCAAATCTGGAACAACTGCTTGCGTTAGGATATCACACAGAAAAATCCCACAAATCAAACACAGTAATACCAAGTGCTTGTATAGCATGTTTTACCTGCAGCTCTTGGAGCGATTACAAAGAGAAATGAAGAAGAAAGGCTCATTACCACCATTTCACAGATAAGGAAACTGTGGCACAGAAAGGAAGTGATTTGTCCTGCAGCCCAGTGGAAGAACAGGGCAGTCAAGTCAAGCCTCTTAAGTCCCAGTCCGATGCCCTCTCCCCTGAACTATTGTAGCCGACTCTGACCCTGCAGGAACTTCACATTTGTCATTATGCTTTACACCTTGATCATGAGGCTGGGTGTCTTCAAAGCACTGCCCTCAGCTCCTTGGCCAGGAGAGGAAAAAGCTCCCATGTACCTAATCAAATATAATTGCCATTCCCAGAGAAAAGAGATTCCTTCTCAACTCCTCTGGATGATAATTCACCCTGTGTTCAGGTGTAAATGTAATGCTATATGTAAGCCAAGATGAAAGTAGCTCCTCTGACCACTTTTAACTCAACATCCCTTATGCAGTAAATTTCATACACAGCTATTGAAATAGTACCAGAAATTGGCTGTAATTTTGTTGTCTATTAATATAATTTCATACAGCAGTTTTAGAGTATTCTTACTAAAACGTAGGCTCCAGGGAAACCTTGTTTAACAATAAAACCCTTTCACCTTTAAACACACAGATAACAGAGAATTAGTTTAGCTATTGAACTGCAACTGGGGGGCAAGTTTGGACCAAGGCACTGGCCCAGCATCCTTCGAGGCTCAGGTATAACACTTGTACCTGCTGTAGCTGCAGTTGTGTCACACGGGAACAGAGAAATAGCCAGGACAGGAATATGGGTCAAAATCAGCACTTAAAAGTTAACCTGGAAAACAGTAAATCACCAGTGGGTATTCCAGAGTGTGAGCACAGAGAGCTTGAAAAGAGGGATGCTGCTTAACAAGTCTCTGCAGAGTGTCACTCCCATGATCAGCAGAGTGGGTTTAGGATGCAACATGAATGCAATGTCACGAGACATGTGAGAGCATCCTGGTGGGTAGACAGCAGGTTTCCTCCCTGTGCTGCTACCAAAAGGTCATTATTGCGACCAACTAGCTCAGTTAAATTATCAGATGTGAACAAACAGGGCCAGGGAGGAAGGAATGTTTTCCCCTTAGGTGCCTTGTGTAAACTTAGAGCCTGCTACACTCTAAAGGTGGCCATAGGTGACTTATAATCCAGGCCAAAAGCAGAAAATCACAGGATTAAAAGTGGGTGGTCAGATCATTCATTTGACTTGCAGGGGAATAAAACCCCACGATATCTGCTCGTAGACGACAAGCAGTTTTGCAGAGAACAAAGAAATCTCTCTCACAGACAAAATTGGTCTGCCAGGAACTGAGCCCATCTAGCTCCTCACCTCCCCACCACCCTCCCCATATCTTCCCCTCTAAAAGGATCTTTTCTGGGATTCAGGGAATGCGTGTTTATAAAATAGTTCCATTCAATTAGGGCACAGAGTACAGCAGCTTTATATCAGAGGCAACCCAGAGCGAGAGCTCTGTGGAAGTGCAGGTACATGGTAATGATGACAACCCTGCACTGGTTGTAGTGTCATCACCTCTTATTCTTAATCAAAAGGCTTCCAATCCCTTCTCGACGTGTGCACTCGGAAATGAAGGGACTGCTGGAGCATCATTTGAATGTGGCAGCCCTAGATAATGATGAAACGAATAAAAGACTGACTTTTTTGTTTAGGTTTGAGGAAAGATTCAGGATTCCTCTCGTGAAAAGGCAGCAGTTTAATAGCAGTGAGGCAGAAGGGCTTCTCGTTATCCACAGAGGCTGCTGTCAGCACAGCACTAATGGCCACAGCTCGGGCTTCCCCGGAATGCTCCCTGTGCTGCAGAGCCCGAGGAACCCGTGTACCAGGGGCTGAGTGGAGACTGCTTTAGGCACTGGCCTGGGATGGGAAACAGCACAGGGCTCAGCTGCATTGGTTTTTTCCCTTGTGGAAGAGGCAGGGGCAGTGTTTCTGGGCTGCCCCCAGCAATGCCAGCCACACAAACCCACTGGCTGGTCAAGTGGGGGGTCTGGGCAACTCTGCCCCCAATATTTTCATCCCCTTCTGGGGAAGCAGCTGCTTCAGTAAATGTGATGCTGCACACAGTGGAAAGGCCATGTAAACCAACTATGGGGCAGGAGTTACTTCCATGAAGTAGGAGCCTTGGGCAGGCACATAACACCTCTGGGAAGCAGCCTATTGATAAGCTGTGTCTTCCTATACACTGCCCTGCAGGGCTGATTTTGATACTGGATTTGGGTGAAAGGGATGGAAAGCAGCTAAACACTTTGCTGCTCCCTGTAGCTCGTACATACCTCTCAACACAACCTTATTAATATTTCTTGTCATGTGTTTTTGTAGTGTCTTCTATGTACTCCGGGTAGCAGCCACTGTAAATCTTAGGATCTTTTGTCTGGGGGAGGTCAGGAGCTGTGCTAAATGACCTACTGAATACCTGCTGGTTCCATTTGGGGAATACCAGTTCCATGCCAGGCAAGGGCTATAGCAAAGGCTTTTTTGTTTGTTGATTTAAAAAAGCATGAATTCAGAACAGGAAGTTGATTAACAAGCACTTTTTCAGTGACCTAGGAGACCATAGAAATAATTTTTTGTTTCTATTTCATTACTGGCCTCTTTGTCTACAAGTAAAGTCATAATAAAAATAAATTTTGACATGTGCAAAATTGCAACTATCTTTAGCAACTTGCTCAGCCCTTCTCAGGCATTCACATTTATCTATACCAAAGATAAATAAGCAAACCAAAATTCAAAACAACTTCTATTTAATATCAGCTAGAGTTACTCTGTTCACTGCAGTAACATTTGCCCCAAATGCAGAGCTGGCAAGGTCAATAGTTTCACTTTTTGTGCTTCAGCTACATTAATGTAACAGTTTGCCATTCCTCTCTATTACTATATACGTTCAAAGCTTCATGAGCTATCATGAGCAGCCTGATCTCTGACACACAAGACATGTTAACAACAGCTTTTCCCATTCAGAAAGCCAGCAAGGAAGAGAAGTCAGACCTTTCAATGTATGTTAAGTAATAAATATAAGATCACCATGATGTCCTACATGATGAAACACCTTACAGCAGGTTAGAAAAGGAGGTATGGGGAATCAATACATTTCTTCTCACAGTTACATAGCTGCATACATCACCACTTTTAACTTCACTGTCTTCAATCCAGCCCACTGTGTCCACAAGTAATATCATGGAGACAAGGCTATAGAAAAGCCAAGGACATTATAAATGAACAATGTGGTTATTCAACACATACATCTAGGGTTAGGGCACAGTGACCAGCCACATAAAAAGCCCAGAACACTATGAGGAGATTTCACTGCATAGCAATACCTGTTAGTATGAACACCTAATAGGAAGAAACAGCTGATAAAATGAGCTTATAGAGGGTGCACAAGAACATGTGTTTAGTCAAGAGACTAAATGTAGTCAAGCATAAACACAGAACAGATATGTGCATGATTTCAGGATTTCCTCCCCCCTTCTCAATCACAAAATCACAGTGAATGAATTAGGACATTTGGTTTATGTGGCACAGTTTGGTAGTCGGAGGTGGTCTGCAGAGGTGACCCCTGTGACAAGAGGCCAGGAGCTGCCCCAGTATCAGACAGAGCCAGCTCCAAAATGGACCTAGCCAAAACTGAGCCCAGCAGCAATGTGGATGGTATCTCTGTGAAAACACATCTAAGGAGTAACAAACACTGCCCAACAGCTACAAGAGAAAAGAGTGAGGAAAAAGTGCAGAAGAAACAGCCCTGCAGACACTGGGGTCTGTGAAGAAGGAAGAGGAGGAGGTGATCCAAGAGCTGGAGCAGATTCCCCTGCAGCCCATGGAGAAGGCCATATCCAGGTAGGTTCACAGAACAGGTTGTTCCCCTGCAGCCCAGGAAGGACACCATGGGAGCAGAAAGCCACCCTGTGCCCTAAAGGAAGCTACAGCCCATGCTGGAGCTGTTCTTGAAGGACTGCTGCCATGTGGGAACAGTTTCTGCAGGACTGCATGCCATGGGAGGGAGCCCATGCTGGACCAGGGGTACAGTGCAGGGAAAGAGTGACAATGACAAAATGTTATGAACTGACCACAACTCCCCCACATCCCATCTCCCTGTACCAGATATGAGGAGGACATGGAAGAGTTGGAAATGAAGGAATGAGGTTAAGCCTGGGGAACACAGGTGAGGTGGAAAGGGTGTTGTTTCCTACTTTCCTCCTCTATTTTCGAATTGAAAATAGATTAAATTATTTTCCCCAAAAACTGATTCTTTCTGTTTTGTTGGTGATGCTGATTAGCAAGCAATCTCCCTGTCTTTATCTTAACCCATAAACTTCTTTTACATCTTGTTTTCCTTCCCCTGCTCCATTAAGGAGAGGCAGTAAGAGAGTAACTTGGTGGACATCTAGCAGAAATCCCAGCATTGAGCTCTGAATGCTAAAGTACCAAACAAAGCTTCACAGCTCCCTAGAAAATGAGGTTTACTCCAAAAATATACCTTAGACCAAGAGAAGTAAAACTATTGTCAAAAAAGAGGAAGAACATATGAAAATTCAAATAGCTACTGCTTTTTTTAAAACTGTAAACCAAGTGAATTAATGCATATAATTCAATAACTCTTACCTTTTTAAGTGTTTAAATGCTCAACTGCTTTTTGTCTCAAATTATTCCTACTTATGCTCATTTCTGACACAAATTCCTTCTATTCCTCCTTTATAGCCTCTCCTCCATCCTGATACACAGAAAATGACCTCACCTGTGGGTTAATAAGCCCAGCACCCTCTTTTTCTATTGGTCTGCTTCTTCCTAAGTCATTTTCAATAGAGCAATTAAAAGGCTCAGCGAACTCACAGTGCTCTCCATCTGATTTGCAGGTAGCTTGGTGAAATGCACAGCAAGGGGTTAGCAGATGAATGTACACATGAGCTTCAATAGCACAAACTGCTGAGAAAACATTTTAATCTTGGATTATAATAACCATTTCGGGTTGAGCCGAGACTGTTTCCTAATCATTTCAAGCTTCATCAGTCATAAAAATGTCCATTCACTTGGGCGTGAGTTTTCTGAAACCAGGCTATGATCTCATAATAAATCTCTTATAAACTAGTTGAGGATCAGCCCTGATTATGGACACGGGAAAGATTCAGCAAACACAAGACATGAGAAAATAGACTGTATTTGTACTGTGCTTTAGTTATTAGGCGATCAGCTGAAGAAAAGCTGAGTTGAGAAAGGCTATTGTATCCTTAACTGGGTAAGAAAAGGTATCCCTTCCTATAGCAAACACATTAACACCAATAAAGAAGCTGGGTCTTCTCCTATGTTATCTGACCTTATTGGCGTTGATGTGTTTGCTGCAGGGAAAGATACTTCTCTGAAGTGTGATGAGATCCTTCTCTCCCAGCACTGCCGGGTGGGTGTGTGCTCTTACCAGGCTAAATGAGCGTCTTGGTTAACTATAAATTAACTGCAGACAGTTCAGCACCCTGCTTAGCTGTAATCCCCTATTTGGATTAGTATGTTGCTCCAATTGCATGTGCCATTTTGGGTGCTAATGAGTAAAATACAGTGTATTTTACTTACACTGAATAAACATCTTGTAATTAGTACTAACCCACCTCATTGCAAGGCTGTGTTCTCCCACAGATGCCAGGAGCTATTGCTGGTGGATAATTGTAAGGGCATGTTTTGGCCACAAAACAGCAACTTTACAGCATGATCCTTATAATCACTTTTGACAAAACCCATGTCATCACCAGCCTCTCATGCTAAGGATCTTCCATGGCAAATCCATTGGGAACACTGGCGAATGGAGCAATGGAAAAAAGTCTTTCTGAAGAAGCCTAAAACTGACCGACAAATTATGCTTTCTGAAATGAAAAACTTGGGTGGAATTCAGTGAATTATGCAAGCTTAAAAATATCAGTGTGTCAAAACATCAGATTTTCGTAATGCATGTTCTGCTTCAGAAAATTCCAGTGTGTCTTCTCTAGACGCAAAATATTTCAAGGCAAAACACTCAGTGACGTAGGAACCACCAACTAAAGTCCTTTGCGGTCCTGGTGCAGGCAGTGCTCTCCAGCAGGTGCAGAGCTGAGCCGTGCGAGCTCCTCAAGGTGCTTTCCACAAGGTGTTAATTTTAATATCACTGCTCATCACCACAGCAAAGCAGCTACTAGTCTTGTAAAATAGATGGATTTTAAGTGCACTGTCCTACTTTGTTCTGTCCAGAGAAGATATCAGGAGTGGAACTGTAGCCAGGCATTGCTCGCTCTTTATGCTATCCTTTCTCTAGGAACCATTCTTGGTTTTCCATTATTTCTTTATGAGCGTAGTAAAAATGTTCTGGAGAGGCTCTCATGTTTTGCAATGTGAACGAGCACAGCTGACTCAAAAAGATGAATTTCAGGCTAGTTTAGAGCAGTGATAAAAAACACATTGTGCTTCTGCTTGCTTTAGATGATGTCTGCTATACTCACAGACACAGGAAAAACCCAGAGGGGAACAAGACAGAAATAAAAATTTGTTGCAAAGAAGGTCTAAATTTAGTCCACGGGATTAAACCCCTATGTGTGAACATAAATTAAATGGGCCCTCTATAGAGGTGGAGGATCCATAGCCATGTCACAATAAAGTCGTTGGCCATTACCTGAAAATAAGGGAAAATTTTCACCTTCATTTTCTTTCCTCTCAAGGGAAGAAAACATGAATGCTTCAGCACTGGGAGTTGACTCCTGTGGGGCAGTGGCTTAGCAACAGAGCCTGAGGAAAGCCCAGCCACCCCATATGGGATAGGAAATCCCCAGCTGAAGGAATGACAAAATATACCACCCCCTGTCAGCAGATGGTTCTCACCGGTGCTCTCAGGCCCAGACTGAAATAGAGTCAGCAGAGGTAATCATCCTGATTTTTATTTTTAAAAAATATACATTAATGGCATAGTTAAATACAGCAGGGCTGCCACTGATATTTTTTCTTTACAGTGAATTTCTTGTCCTCCATTTTCAGACAGGTACCCAGTTGTTAGCCCAGGAATATTTCTTTGGAAGCTCCACAGGAAAAACTGCTGTCAGCTGTCACAATTGCTGTTTATCCCCTTGGTGGGACACATGGCATGAAGGAGGCTGGAGCAGAGGGCTGCAGGAGGGGCGTGTCCTCCTGCAGAAGGAGCTGAACACCAGCACCTGGAGCCCCTCACTGCCACCTGTGCTCTGTTGCTGCTGCTGTGCCAAGGAAGAGGGACTTCAGTCAGTGAAATGTGTGGAGGAGCATCCTTGGCAAAGACAAATGATCAAATTTAGGTGTGAATGGGTTTGTTGAAGTACAATGAATAGAAGAACAGCTCTGCCTTCCCTGGATTATCAGCAAATGCCCTCTGAGAGGAGTGGTGCTGGGAGAGGCAAGATGGGAGGCATCAGACTCATCTGGCTGGGACTCTGGGATGCAGGAATGGGTCTCGTTTCTACCTCCACTAGAGAGGTCCCAAGCACTCTGAGTTTCCTAGCTGTAGAAATTCCAGATCAAGTGGTATCTTTATCTTCCCTCTTTCTGTCTCATATGATTAATTTGCATACTCTTCTAGTGGGCAGTTGCACCAGGGCCACAGTCTCAGAGGGGACCTCACTGCTGCTGGAATACAGATTTGGTTGGCAAGATTATTCTATGACTGTACGCATTGCTTTTCCTGCCATTTAGGTTGTAAAGTGCTAACTGTGTGCAGTAGATTTTCAGGCTACTGTGCTCTTATTTTGGACTCAGACCTGAATCCTGTCATCTGCAAAATGCTGCACCTAATGCTTAGTAGGATGTCATATCCTGCATTTTGCACATCTGTATCATTAGCTGGAGAAGAGAGGGAAAAGGGGAAAGAACAAAAAATCCCACCTTTGTATAACTAAAAACCTCTCAGTGGTGTTTGTTTAGTGCGAAAGAATGATTAGTAATTTTATTGAATAGCAATTTTCTCCCTCAGGTGACTTTTCTGCATTCTCGTAGAGCTCACAAGCACACCCGACCTGCCAAATGGGAAGGGAAAGCTGAGACACCAAACATTATATTTCATCTCTTTATTTTGCTATTTTTAAAATCAGGTCTAATCAACAGAAAGAATATAGTCCTTTTCTTTTTCTAAACCACTCTGTGTTTGTGGAAGCTATGTAGTTATCTATAGATATCCATGTATTATGTATAGATTATAGATACAAATAGAGGGAAGAGGAGAAAGCTCATCTAGATATCTGTATAGATACAGATAGATATAGATATCTAGATGTACTCTCCCCTGTTCCTTGCATCATTTAGAACTGAACAGAGATGAAAGAAATTTCTTGGTTATGCCAATTTCCCCTCTCTCCTCTCCCTGTAACATGCTGAGGAAATTGTACTCTGGTTTCTAGGACTGGCTTTCTCTTCCCCATTGTGCAACAAAAAAGTGATTATTTTTAATGTGGTCAAGAAAGAAGAATTTTTTTCCCTTTTCCTTTTTCCAATTGATTCTTCTGCAGGAGGGATCTTGCTTTATTGTATGAGTGAGGAACATGGGGCCAGATTCACATGTGGGTAACTCCTCCTGATGATGCTGGAGTTACATTAGGGATGGATTTGACCCATGATCTGTTATTTTTTTGACTTAACTGCAGCTTGTCTGCAAAACCTCAATCATTACACCTGGTTAGACTGGAGCCTTGACAAACTGTGTGGCCTCAGCATTTGCTTTTATGACTCATCCCTTGTCTCATATAAAGAAATCCAAGACAAGCTGAGCACGGCTGCTTAGTTTGATGGCAATCACATACTTCGCCCACCTCAGGGCTGTGTGTCTAACCCTTTCCAGGAGCTGGGAAAATATTCTCAGCTTAAACCACACAATTTAGTGCTGCTTTTAGAACAGGAATAAGAATATTCACTGCATTTACTGCTGGAATGAAACCATTGTAGACTAAAGTTGTACACATACAGAAGTAGTGCCATCTCTTCCTGGCTGCCTCATTAATTTCCTACCCTGTTAGCCCACCCCAAGGAACAAGAGGGCAAATTAGAGTCTACAGCCAGTCAGTCTTAAACCAGTAAAGCCAGCAGCAGTGGTGGGTTTTCATATGGTTGCTTCACATGAAAATGACTTGAGATCTGCTAATGGGCCTTGTGTGAGAGCCAGCTCCCAAAGCTCCAGATGTTTTCTCATTGTAAGACACAAACTCCTCCAGGACTGGATGTGAACTAGTAATAGAAATAAAAAGTTTATTTCACCTCACTCCTGGAAAATCTGACTGGGCAGCTGAGGAAACATGGAGTCTTTCATAGTTTCTCCAGACCTTCTCTTTAAATCCATTGAGGTCCTCAAGCTTGCACCATCCAATGCCCTAAGCTGAGTCACCCTGAGAAACAGTTTGTGAGGTAAATAAATGGTGCACAAAGTGAAAAGCAGGGAGCTTCAGAAAGATGATGAGTGGGCTTTGTTTTGTTTTTGCTTTTCTGTTTTGCTTTTGAGTCAGAGGAAATGATTAGCTCTTCAAATTTCCCCACTACTCAGGAATGTGACTACTCAGTGGCCACCTTGAAGGATGGGATGCAGACAGAGAGATTGGAAACCTTGGGTTTGGCTTTTATTTATCATTTTTGTTTTAGATGATCATGATGCGGATCATTTAAATGGATAAAAATACGGCATCTCATGCACACACACGGAGTTTTCCACAACCAGCTCATTTCCTCAGCTTGCTGCTTTCCTGCTTTCTCTGGATCTTCATTTGCCTGGACAGCCTGAGGTAGGGATGTTAATGTGATTATATTTTTATATCCTTTCCTGGGCGGCCAGAGATTCCTCATTTACTTGGGCAATGCAATTTGCCCTTTTGGCTCAATGCTTGCCCTCACAGTTGTTTTCTCCCACCTTTTGGTGCAGGTGTGTATAAAGGGATCTAAACAGGGCTTGGGAGCACTCGTGTGTGCTGTTATCATAGAGGAAGGGAATTTCTCATGCAGGCAGCAGCACTCTCCACTTCAGGCAGGTTGCCTGGAAAAAGCTCTTTTTAGGCTGTACCTGCAGCCCTGGGGACTTGGCAGCCCACCAGGGCTCGGCATGGTGCTGTCAGAACACACAGATTTGGGAGCACACGCTGCCAGGGGGCCAAGCAGAGCCTCCAAGGGGTTTGCTGACAGCAGGGATGCTTCCAACCTGGGAATGTAAAGATATTTGGGCTGTTGCACACTGTTGCAGAGAATGCCAGCCCTCCTCAAACTCCAGACTAGACGTTCTTGGCCAAAGAAATTACGATTTCCTGGTGGAACAAGAGCTACTTTTAAAAATGATTGTGAAATTTCTGCAAGTGTCTCTGTATAAAGAAGCAAAAGTGGATTCCACAGAATAAGTACATTTTGGTTTGTTTAATATTAGAGTTAGCAGATATTTACAGGGGATGATGCCTCTCTTGATCAGAGCAGCATTTTCCAGGTGTTACTTCTATTTCATCCTGTTTTTCCCAAGAGTGGATCTTTGACTAGTCAAGCTTTTGACTTGCTGTTTTTTTGGACTTGTAACTCACATGGGAACATTCTGACCTCATACAGTGCTATTACATCTCATAGTATCACTCAGCAGAATTACTCTCCATTTATGCTTCATTGAGCAAAGGAATTATTATCACTTTCTCTTTGAGAAGGGAAATGTGATAACTGTCTGATTTACTATTGGTTTGACTGTCTGAGAGAGGATAGACAAGAGAATTTCTCAGAAGTCCCAAGAATAAAAGCAAAGTGGGAAAGTCAGTGTAGAACTCAGATTAATGGAGGAGTAAACTGGGGCACAGAGTAACCAAAGTGATGTAACAAAGTTTGTACCTGCAAGTGCCCACAGTAGGAAGCAGTAGAAGATGGTGCCTTCCATGGATTTAGTCAGTGAGAACTGGTCCAAGAAGACTGGTATGAAAAAGAAACATGAAATAGTTTTGAGGAAAACTGCTTGAAACTGAGCAAATACATTTATGCCAGTGTTTGTTTTGGACACACAGTGTATGCTCAGGTGAAAAAGTTTCCTGACTTGCAGCATATTTTAGCTTGCCTGTAAACAGACCTCCTCTGGGCTCTACACAAGAATCACTTTCCCTCTTTGGAGAAGAACAACAGACCATCCATTTGACACATGACAAAAACAAAGAAAACAGGCCAAACACAAACTTAGCAGAACAATCTGCTGTAAGAATCAATCACTATTTTCCTCTTGTTTGGAAGATAATTAAATGCTAGATCTCAGGCTACCTATGAAAATAAGATATTTATCATTTTAACTACAAATCCAGCATGTGTCCATACATTGTTCAGCATGCTCTGGCTTATTACTTTTGACCAAAGCCACACCAGTGTAAGACCTGGCTATAAATGTTCAGTCTGAGAACGCTCACAGCCAGCCTGCTGGAGTCCACTGATGGAGCAATCCTGCCTTTTTCCACTACTGGTGTCTATGTTAAGAAGATGCTGATAATATCCTGAATTTTCACTTGGGTTTTCCCACCTGCTGCCTATTGGACATAGAAGAGCCATCTCTAGTACCATGCTTTTACTCTCCTTCACATTCTTGTCCAAATGTGAGGAAAGGAGTAGAGTATCATGGATTTTTAGAAAAAAAAAAACAAACCAGTTGCAATTGTATAAAACTGCAGTGATGACCATACAGGGGGAGAAAGAACGGGGATGGGTAGTGAGAGTGGTACATAAACCCTCCACTTGCCACCCAGCCTGCACGAAGCCAGCTGAATGCCAGCCTTTGATTTGTTTAGAAACAAATTTACCTGAGTTCTTACCTTTGCTACTTGAGTTCTACCTCTTTCTTTCCCCCAGGAGTTTATGTGACTCTGAAGAGCTCTTTTCCATTTTTGTCTCAATTCTGTTTATATTTATTTCTTCCTGCAGTGCTCTGGTTCAAATCCATCTTGACTCCAGGGGATCCTAACAAAGTTAGTTAGAAAGCAGAAACCTAAGTGCAGCAAGTGGTCTTCAGTATATCCAGCCTCAGTTTAGTTTTCAGGAGCATATCCTTCCTTCTGGTTCTTCCTTCACTCTTGGTTGAGGCTATCATGTCCTGATTTTCTAACCTGTTACTTCTAACTCAGAAGGCTCTCCAAGGCTTATCTTATCTCTTGCTTTTTCTAGGAAGCTTTTCTCATAGATACCTGCCACCACATCCCCAAAGTCATCCCATCCTCTCAGGATGAGAGATTTCTCCATGGAGCTAATACTCTTTCTCCTGCTTTCCAATACTCTCTGCCAAACCTCCTTCTCCAAGCACTTTGCAGTTTTGTTTTTTATTTTTTAACTTTTACTGCTCATAAACCTCAGCTGATCACATGGAGACACCTCCTGACATCCTCTTGTTTTCTATGCCCGAAGGGGGGCAGCTGGTGGTGCAGGAGATGATGTGGAGTCCAGTACACCTTTATACGTGCAGGAAATAAATATTTCAGGATGTGTTGCTATAACTGCTCTTCAATCACTGAGCTGGAGATTTGGTTTTTCCCCTTTTATAGCTGGTGATGGGACTGGATCTGTGCCGGTGCTCATGACAAATGTCCCACTCAGTTCTGGCCATCAAATCCTGAGACTTTGGATTTGCAGCCATTTGGCAGCGATCCCATTTCTCAGTACAGGGCTTCCTCCAATTTGAGATAATATTTTTTTCTAGGACAAAGTGGGAAAACCACACAACCAAACTTCTTCCACAATTCCAAAATCGATGCCGGTTATCCACTAGGTGACACTGTTTACCTACTGATCTTGTCGAATTTGTGTGAAACTCCACAAATCTTTCAAAAGTAGCATACAATATGTTTTGCTCTTAAAGAAAAAGGAGACTGGCTGAAGAGGAGAAGGAAAATGGGCTGTCAGTGAGGTATAATTAAGGGCAAACCTACAGTTATGAGACTTTATGGTCTGGTTTCAAACTATTTACTAAAATGCATTTTAAAAGCTGCTTTTTATCAGTCCCATTTCAAAGCCTTAGGAAATTGTTTTATTTAAAGAAAGAAAAATAGAAAGAAAGGCAGGCACTCACCATCAGCACAAATCTCAGCCTGGCTCAGATTTTGTCTTGGAGAACAGTGTGAACAGAATTGCCTGGTGGCAGAGCCAGGCAGGAAGGAGAAAACAGAAGAATTTCTGCAATCTCATCTGAGGAGAGCTCGGTGAAAAACTGCTTTCCAACCTTGCAGACATTTCATAATTTTGCATTTTCTCCCCATTCTTAAATAGAACTAGAATTGGTAACCTCAATTTCTGAAAATTGGTTGTCTGAAAGAACCAAAAACTGGTTAAATATTGATTTGTTTCATGATTAAATATTTGGATAGATGTTGATTTGTTTCATGATTAAATAGTATTTTATCCTTAGTATATTTCCCCTATAGAATCATGTGCTCCTCTTTGAAAAAGAATGTGTTTCATTATGAAATGCTGACCAAGTAGAAATGTTTAAAATTGAAAATTAGGTGGGCCAAAATCAAGAGCTTCCCACAAGATGTATCAGCTTTTAATTAATATTTTTTAATTAAAAAAATACAAATCTGCTTCTGCACACTAATGCCACTGCTGATGGTGTTAAGGAAGACTGTGCTAGACTGAGCTGTGATCTGGGAATCACACTTGCAAGGAAGCCGGATGAGTCTGTTTGAATTGGGCATGCATTCTGGAAAAACTTCGGAGAATTCCATTCTTTCTTCTCATTTGTGCTGCTGACAGGCCAAAAGAAACATTTCTCATCTTCAGCCTTTAAGTCAGACTTTCAGAAATACCAACGACCTGCAAGTGTCAAGGGGGCTGTCTGGGGAGCATGGGGTGTTCAGGATCCCTAGAACAGGCTGGGCACCTCCAGAGCACAGGGAGGATTGCATGCCAACCTTCCAACCTCATGCTCTCCCACTGTGAGTCAGCCTTTTCTATTTTTTTTTGTAACCACAGCCCATAAGTAGCTTATGGCCCAGTTCATGTTTAAACATGGCCAGAGATCACTTTTAATTCCACTGTCTAGCCACATTCAAATATAGGTTTTGGCTACAGCTCCAATCAGTCTCACAAGACACAGATTTGGGGAACATTTCTGTATGATATTGTTCACATTTGCAAAGGAAGATTTTCTTTCCCCTATCATTTTGGCTATTGGGCTTGTCTCTCCTGGGTTCTGAAGGAAAACACTAGCTAAGTTAAAGCTGGGCATTTATTTTCTGAAGTCCTTTTCCTCATCAGCCCTCATCAGATCTGAAACCCTGAGGTGTCCAGCCCTGGTTAACATCAGTGAGGCAGAGTTTCAAATCTCTGAGGTGCAAACCCTCTTCCTACACTGCTTCCAACACACTCTGGTACCTGTTACACCCCGAACACTCTCCAAATACCCCAACCAAAGCAGGATGCTCTAATGCCTTCTGCTGGGCACCGGGCTCTCTCTCTCTTCAAGTCTGAAGCTGCAGCTTCATCTGAAGCCCTGTAGCTCAGGGGTTCCCTACATGTTTGCAGATCTCCAGAGATATTTTATTGCTGACAAAGTTTGGTTCACCAGCAATAATGATGGAACAAGACACAAGTTTTGCTTCAAAGTTCTTGTGGTCAGAGCACAGAAGATGGGAGGGCAAGAGAGGTACAGGGATGCTCCAGAGGTTTTGCCTCTGAACCAGGAGCAGAATCAAGGTGTGCATGAACATCCTGTGGAGGAGGCACAGCTGCATTTCCACCTCCATCTGTGTGATTTGCTGCATGGCCCGTGTTTCCAGCACTGCCTTCTTGAAAACCAGCCACAGAACTAATTGATAATTGTGCAAAAAGTCTTGAGGGTTGGACAAGATAATAGTAGTTTTACAAGAACCTGGAAGGCACTGAAAATCTTTTATGGTGTTTTTGATGTAAAATTATTATTTTTCACTACTGTTCAGTGCACACGGTAGCTGCTGGCATAGTTTCAATGGTTAGGTGCATGATGTGTTATTTTTACATTTTTGAAGTGACTTTGGGGCCTGACTCATATACACAATACATGGAGCAAAAGCAGAACAGAAGAACTGGTGTGAAGAACCAGTGAAGCTCCTGATTTGTCTTGTGATGTGGACAGAAACAGATTTTATTTAGACTGTCCCCCCTAATTGGACTTTTGTCTGTGTCACTCTTCCAAAATTGTTTCTACAGCATGAAGAATACCCAGGAGAAGACAGTGAGGTTGAGGGCCTTGTTTTAAGATGTGGAACAAACCAACACAGAGCTTTTCCCAGCAATGTTCCTCAGGCTCAAATCTGAACGTGTTGTGTGTTTCAGCCCTCACTGGGACTCTCCTTCCCCATGAGTGCTACAGACAGAAAATACTTCAAGCAAAATAACTTTTCGCTTTCAGGTGAAAGATTTGTAAGACAAAGTAGGGAGGGGGGTGGGAAAGGAGAAAAAGGAACTTGTTCTCCAGAGAGCTGAGTCTAGCAGGCTCATTGCACTGGTGGCACCATCCAGACCTGAGACTGCACCTCTGAAGGCAAAGGGCAGGGGCTAGTTTGTTTAATTTTGAATATTTGCATATCTCTTTCTCTCGCTGCATTGGTATCAGATCTGCAACAACCTATTAAAGCTTTCATTTGAATAGCCATTATATGCCTGAGAATGGAGACTGGGCTCCTTGGGGGTGCTTAGGAATAAACAAATCATTTGTGGCACATGTGTTGTTCAAGCTTCAAGTAAGGTAAATGGAAAATACAGATTATGGTGCCTCAAGTCCTCTCCATTTTCCCCACTTGTCAAACATTCCCAGATTCTTCAAAAGAAGAATCTAGCCATATTATTAGCAATAAAATGGCTTATAGCTGAAATTTTGAAAAGATTTAACAATGTTCTTTGCAGGAATTGTGTTTCTCATTACATAAATCTCCAGGCTCTCAGTCAAACCACCACCACCACAGCGAGCCATTATGTCCTGCTGTGGCGGTGTCTCCACTTTAAAAAGGTAAAGATTCAGGGCTTTTTGACTTCCTTGTTTTCCATTCTTATTCCTTTTAAACAAAAAAACCCACAACAAACCAAACAATATATTCACCACAGAAGAGTCCCTGCAGATTCATCTGCACTGGGGCAGATTAGTCCCCATTAGAACCAGTGACCCATGCATGGCCAGGCATGGGCTGGACAGAGGACAAGGGTGAGCAGATGGGGGGACACAGGGATTTCTGGGTACCATTGGGAGTGGGTGCAGGCTCCTTCCCCACCTCGATGGTGCTAGATGCAGATACAGGTTCCCAGAACATCAATACACTGTTCAACAGCAAAGCCAGGAGCAACCTCCCTTTCCTCTACTCTGCCTCCTGTAACTGCTCTCCAGAGCAACAAAAGAGCTGAAACTGCCACTTGCCTTCAGCCAGAGTGTTTCTGTTGATGCTTATGGCCTTTCCCAGCCTGTAGGATGTGTCCCACAGGCTTTCTCCCAGCCTCTGATGTTGGCTGCATTTTGACCTGGCTCCTGACTTCTGCACGTGGACTCCTGAACCTGAGATGTGCCTGGGCAAAGGCAGGATGGGGATCCTTGGTTGTCTGCTAACGTGGCTCGGAAAGAAAATACTGCAAATGAAGTAAAATAACATAAAGTGAAATCCTAGCAAACAAATGCTGAACCTGATGCAACTAAGTTTTTAAATCTTCCATTGAAAAATATGCCATCAATTGCCAGGCAAATTTCTCAGGTTGATATGGCAACTGGAAACACTGGAAATTAAAAAGCTGAGCAAATGTTCTTAAAGGAGAAAAATAGTCTCACTCCTGATCAGGGATTTCCAAACTCCCTTCCTCAGCCTGTCTTCTTTTAAATTCACAACCTACAGGAACAGCAGTGTCATGGGATGATGCTGATTTTTCTTTCCATCACCAGAGGCTGTTTCTTGGAGGGTGCAGTAACAGCTTTGGGCTTTTGTGTGATGGATCTGTAGTCACAGCCAAGCTCTTACTCCCTTTCCAGAAGCAGCATTCCCCTGCTAGCAAGGCTGATGTCCCCACAAAATTAATAATATCACTCTTTTAGATAACCCTGTCAGTATATGGCGGGTAGGTTGTGAAAATAGAGAGAGTTCTGGTTATCTGTATTGTTGCCATATCACATATATCTATTCTAGTCTCAGCAGAAAACTAGTAATGTCCCAGGAGTCCTGATCCCTCCTGAATACATCCAGTGGCACAGCTCAGTGGGAATGGGTCAGCAGCCCACATGGAGGGAACAGCTCATACTGGGCAGGAGAGCTGCTCCTGGCAGGTTGACTGGAAACAAAGGAATTAATGACCTGTAGGTGTCCAAAGAGTAGCTACAGGAAGAACATAAACAATATTTGCTGAGTTTATGCACTGCCCCTCCTCCATGTCCAGCCAATTAAGTACAGAAGAGGAGAAGGAAATGATTGTTAAGCACCCAAGGCTGCCCCTTGGGAAGAAAAACTAAACAGGACATTCACATTACCAGCTTCTTACTCCAGAAAGATTTAGAGGAGTGAACAAACAACATGACCGGAAAATTATCCATCTCTTAAGATCGATAAGGACTGTACTAGCCTAGTATCTGACTAATAAATATTTTAATTTTTAACCTCTTGTTTTCAACCTCAGTTGCTTGATCAATAATTTCTAATTTACCAATAAAGGCAAAAGTCACCTGTTCTGGATATGCCAAGAAAAGTGACGGGTACAACTGCCAGAGATAGTGGGCAAATGGAGACAGTTCTTGCCAAAAAATGTTATGGTCTGTGATAGGGACTTTACTGCCTTATGCTAAACTTTGGGGCAGGTAGAAAGGGGTGCCTGAAAGGTGCAGATAGCAGCATTCCCCAGAACTCTGGACAAAGCCAAAAGACTCTTAGGTGTGCTGTGATCACCATGGGGCTTGACTGGAGCACACAGTCCCACACAGCCTGGGATGCAGGCACAGGAAGAAACTGGTGGCACTTGGGGCAGTTTTAGGCTGGCATTCTCCCTGCCTTGTGATGCTCCTTGCTGATTAATTGGTGTCCTGGGAGAGGGGCTGCCCACTGGGGCTGTGCCAGTGAGGACAGCAGGGCAGGAACCTGCCCTTGGGGAGGACACCTACTCCAGGGGACAAACCCTACTTCCCCTTGGCTCCCTCCCTTCACAAACACTGAGAGCATTTGATAATCATGCTAAAGCCTCTCACATCCAACTGACCATATCTTCTCAACCCAGAGTCCCACAAACCAGAGGCAATTCATATGTATCCTCTGAAGAGGACAAGAGAGTGTTTAAGAACCCACCTCAGAAAACCAGAGAGAGCAATTAACTCTTATTTCATATTTATTTTATCTTTTCTTTAAACAAAAGATTGCTATTCTTTTCTCTCCCTACAACGAAGTTAATAGGTTTATTCATCAAGTTTTCCAAATTTAGACATCAAACTGATGTTTTTCTCCCACTGCTAATTTTATTCTTAGCAGCACTTACATAAAGGCAAGTATTGCAATATGACAAAAAATCAAACCTCCTCTGACCTGGAATGTACCAGCAGGTAAAGTACAGGGGAAAGTACAAGCAACTTCTCACCCAGACTCTCCAAAACAGCAAGTCTTTAAATAGAACTGAGAGGTTTTTTAATGCTTTTTTCTCTCAAAATCTACAACTGACCTATCTGCCTTTGTAGTCTTGCCCTGGACTACCAGGTTGTGCCCTCACATTACCACAGTGGTTTGGGATGATGCAGTGTTTTGCAGCAAGGCCAGAGTTCCTGGTCTCAGTTCAGCAAGCAGCATTTTGTGCCATTATGGGGTCTGTCTCTGTTCATGGAGGCCACGTCCATGCTCTCAGTTCTTCAGGTGTCAGTCTCCTGATTTTTCTCCCAACCCGTTTTTCTTCAAGCACAGTTGTGCTTGCACTGAACTCCCAAGCACATGCCTTGAGTTTGTATTCTTGCATCTGGCCCAGTTTAGATGCTTTGGGCCCAGCTAAAGCAAAAGAGACTCCAGCCCTCCATATTCCTCCAGCCTCTTGTGCTCTGCACTTGGAGGAGTGGCCAGCAGTGCAAATGAGGGAGAGCTCCCATGGACAAGCTATGCCTCTGGTAAGTCTTCTTCTTGCAGAGCAGGCAACCTGCAAGAAACACTTCCTACAATGTCTCTGCTTTCCCCCTTTCTCCCATTTCCCAAAGTGATGCTTAATGTTGATGGAAGGGATGTTGCCTGCCTTGGACACTGGGCTGTCTGCTGAAGAGCCAGAAATGCTACTGTGCACATGTCCAAGAGAAAGAGCCATGGGCCCAAATTCAGACCCTGAATGTAAAGAGACACTGAGCAAGAGCCTAGACCAAACCTAGTTTTGGTTTTAAACCCTGCTAAGCACACAAGGCACTCTCACATGTAATTACCACTTGAAGAGGGCGGTTCGGGTGCTGTCACCGGCGGCATGAACCTCTCTGCACTGCTCATTTCTGTGACAGCACCTGCTCCTGCACACTCCATCCCATGGCATCCCGTGACTTTGCCTGGCAGAACAAAACCCAGCCCCCAGTAAAGCTGCAGGTTTCCACCAGCTTTTGCAATGCCTCAGTCCCACACATTCCCATTGGCCCTGGTCGTGCCTCATTAGTTTGGCTTAATCAAGTGACGAGCTCCGCTCGAGGCCGGGGAGCTGCCGTAGTCAATGGGGGCCATTCTCCCCGGATAGACACATGTCACACCCATTAGCATCAACGGGACTTACAAATGCACGGCGGAGAAAGGCCCCAATGTGTCTGAGGGGCCGGTTCAGCGCTGGGCTAAGGGCCTGCAGCTCGGTCATGCCTTGCAGCAGAGCAGAAATTCAACTCAGCTTCAGGCCAGAGCAATGGGATAAGCACCAAAACAAGCAAAGGGAACAAACAGGAATCGGGTATCACCTGGTAGGTGGCCGAGTCCCATGTAACAGCCCCGAGCAGGAGGCTGAGGGCACGGTCTGTGCAGCGAGCAGGAGCCCAAACACCAGCGGCTGCGCCCAGGCCAAGGGGCTCCAGCACAGGGGCACCCAGCCTCTAGGGCTGTCAAAGGGAGATTTCTACACAGAGCTTAAAAAACCCAACCAAACAACAACAACAAAACTAGGGGCACACCTGGGACACCCTAAGGACAGCCTGGGGCTGGCCAAAGCAAGCAGGCTGAATGTCAGCAATCAGTGTGAGAGAGGAGCCACCGCGCCCTCCGTGCGCGTGTCCAGGCCCTTCCTTCATGCACAGGAGAGGGATTCTCATGGAAACCAGCCCTGCTGAGCTCCCGGCCTCCTAGGAGCTGCATGTCAGCCAATATAGTCAACTGGCACTTTGAGTTTCCCAGTTTTGGGGAGGCTTTTTACTTCCATATTTCTTCTTTTTTAAAATATTCATTTCAGTTTCTATTAATTCTCCTTAATGTTTAAAGTGAAATTTTAAAATATTTTACATTTTCTAAAGGCATTTAAAAAAAATATTATCCCATCCTAAGAGCTCTCATCTATGTCTCAGTGAGGGAAGAGTGAGCCTGGCAGGTCTCATGGCACATGTTTCAGTCATGTGCATAGCAGAGATGTCAGGCAGTTACACCAAATGATTTTTAAACATTTGCTTTTCAATTTGTGCTTAAATGAATGCAACTCCATAAATTTTGCCATTGGACACTGGGGTAATTTTTATCCCTCATAGTGCTGTTTCATGTGTTGATGTATTATCTAGACATGGGGCACAGGTGCCCCTGCATCTGCACCATTCCCATTGGAAATTTCTTCTAGAACTCTGGTGATGTTTGGCTTTCCTTACCTTTTATGAAAGCAAAATATAGTCCAAAATGTGTAGCTCTATTTCAGACTACAGGTACTCCACTGGTACTCCTAGAGTTAATAGCCCTAATATATATCCCAGCAAACTGTCTTTAGCTTTCTCCATATGTTAATTCCCTCTAATCCTGTTATCAGTACAGGTAGTTGGACAAACAGTGTGATAATAAAGCAGTATTTATAATACATGTCCTTCAGTCCTAGATTAACCACAAGATTTCCCAAGCACCTAGGGATTTGATTTACCTACTGTGTGCAAATCTTCAGTAAAAAGAAAGTATCCAGGAAAATATATTTGCTCCCACACTATATTGTTTACCATCCACTTTTCCCTTGATCTGCATGCGTGTCTGATCTATGCAATTTATTTATTCAAGCCCTTGATGATAGTTTAAAGCAGGGTCTAAAGAACTGGGACATTATGAACACACCGAAGGAGTTTTCTGTGAGCACCAGCCATGCTCATTCTCACCTCCCAAGTGCTGCCCCTCTCACCACAACAAGATTTAAAAAGCCAAATGAAGAAATGAAGAAGCTCTTTTCTCCACGACTGCTACAGGTGCTTACTTAGTTCTGGATAAATGCAGCCCACTTCCCCCCCAACCCACCACCACTTTTTTTTTTAATTCCTCTCAACGTGTCGTAGCTTTATATGAGGCTAATGGAGCAAGGCAATGCTCAAACGTCAAATTAAACTGCACAGCTCTGTAATCACTCAGACTGACATGGCATAAAAGGATAATTAGTAGTTCATTACATGGAACATTGTTTGTTCAGCTAAATTGATTTCTCTCAGCTGCCCATGTTTTCTGTTTACTTAGTGAGTGCTCCACTGCACATTCTTATTTGTGAACTAGGAAATCCCTTCCACTGAACTTTTTCCTTCCCTCTAATCAGCACTGAGGATTTTAAATATAGTTTGCTGGAGGTAGATGAACCTCCAAAATTACAGACAGGTGCATGGCAACAATGGCCTGTGTGGAGCAATATGGAGTGCCAAACAAGCTGTGGTGGCTAAGGAGACATACCCAAGTATTCCAAAAAGGGCTGTGTGTGTCCATCTGCTTTGTACATAGAAATTCCTAGCCTGGTTATTTGCTTTTCAACTTACAGTGAACTTGCCTTTCTCTCATATTGTAAAGAAAGAAAAAAAAGAAAAAAATAAGTGGGGCTATAATCCTTCAGTGCTGAGAGTGGAACTTCTGCAACAAATTCTTCTTTAAAGCCCAGAGAAAAGAGGAGGATTGTTGTTTTTAAACATGTCTTTCTTTCCTTTTGCAATTATGGCCGAGGTTGAACTACCCAATTTCAAATGTTTCTAAACTGGCTGCCTCATGACACCTCTCCACTCAACTGAATTTCAAAATCCTGACAGTAGTTACAAGTAAAAGTGTTGGAGCTATCAACTCCCACACTCCTAGTGTCAGTCTCAATACATTTCTATTTTGCTTAAAACCCTAAGTTCTGTAGTCATTACATTTTAAAAAGGATTCTTGTTTAGGCAGAAAATATGATCCCTAATGAGTCAGAACACAGGAGAAAAACAGAAAAATTACTTATTTATTGAAACCTATTTGGAAACTTTTCCTTCAGTGCTGCCTACGACATGCCAGACGCTACCAAAAGACATGCACTGCACACTTTCCTGCGGCCCCTGCAGATACCACGTTTTTGGGTCTGGGGTGTTTGAGTTGGAAGGCACAATTGTTTTAACAGGATTTCTGAAAGAAGTTTACACAGTTTCTCACAGTGACCCTGTAAGAAAAATGGTGCTCAGTTTCTCTGAATTTCAGTGACATTTATGGGCAGGCTCCTGATGGCAATATCAAACTAAGATATTCCCACGCCCTGCTGCTTGTCACGGCCTCCATTCCCCCCTGGAAGTGTTGCCACAACACTGAAGCAGATCGCAGAGCTGAGGCAGCTGAAAAAAGATTTTCCTTTTGTGCCACTTTATTTTCTGGGAAGATCAGAGCCCCAGCCAGCTCACAACATGGACCCACAGATAACGGTTCTGTGAGCTGGGAAGGGGATGGGGAGCATCCAGGACCAGCGGATGGCTGGGAACTGCTTGTGCTCATGGCATCGTGAGAAAATGAACTTGGATCTGTGAGGAGATCAACCCCTTGCAGAGCTTCCATCCTGGCTTTACTCATCCCCCTGGCTTTACTACTGCAGTACCATGATCCCCCAGCACAGCCTTGCCAGTCACACGAGAAAGCAAAGCAATTCTAGTGCCATGTAAACCTCTCCAGATATATTTCCTCTTTCCCATCTCCTCTCAGTCTCATGGTAGGAGCCCCTTTAAGTATGTTCACAGCAACAAATAATTTCTTTTTGATTTCAACACTGTCTTTTTCTATCTGTTGATAGAAAGGACGTCCTAAGCACCACCTAAACAGAGATCACCTTTACACCTAAATTGTTCCTCAGTGACCAAACCATTTCCTGCCATGTTAGGAAGACACCAGGATCTCCTCTTTAGGAATCACTAAGCAGCTCTGGAGACCCTTGCAGTGACGGCAGACTCAATCCTTCAGCAGCAAACCCAAGCATCCTTGCATGTCTAACACCACAGAGTAATAGGAACCCCCTCATCTCCTTTGTGCATGTTTTTACTCCTGAGCAACTCTCTTTGCTCACTTGGTTAGGGCAGGTTTCCAATTAGCCTTCCAAGGAACCAGTCTGTGCTCAGGACAGCCCGACCCCATGGGATTCAGCTCACTTGCTCCAGCCCCCAGTGAGCTCCACCTGTGTGTACACATCTGGAGAGATGGAGACACATTCTTTCCTGGCTGCTGAGCCAAAATCTGCCTAGAAAAGGATGGAACAAAACCAGTGTAATCCTCCTTTCTTGACAAGTGGGGAAAAAAAAGAAAAAAACAAAAACCACATACTTTATACAGAGGGATATGATCGGTTTGGCTGCTTCTGCTCTGAACTGAAATAAAAATGAAATTCTGGTTGAGTGGTTGTAGGAAAAAACAAAGTATGAAGGATAAGCCTTGAAATATATTGTCAATGGTCTCTTCCTTCAATTACCTGCTCAGTGACAGAGCTCACACCAAAAGCATCAGCGATTTCACTCCAATTCTTTCATCTGCTGAAACTGTTTGAAAAAATTACTTGAAAAATTTGTTTCCACCTGTGATTACCTTCAGTGTGATGAAAACCTCAATTTTTTGAATAAGGAAACTATTTATTAAAAGAAAATAGGTCCAGAGTGCATACTGACTGCAAATATGAGTATCAGCAACAACGCTCCCTGTGACTGACAGTGGCTGCCAGCAGCACCTCCTCAACCTAATTCTTTAATGGAAATTGAGGTTTTTCTGCAGTCAGGAATCATCCTCTCAAGACATTCTATAATATTTGTACTGTTACCTTCTTCAGTAGCACTGGGATGCATTCTACTATAGGCTTTCTCTCTTTTTATTGTAGATCCTGCTCCAGACTGCCCAGAGCAGAGCCAGCAGCTGCTGTCCACACTCTCATGGCTTGATCTCCTTCCCCTCACTACCCACCAGGGCTTGCTACCTCCTGCCACTCTAATGAAGCTTCTGGCCTGGATCATGGTGCAGAGCATGGGTGAATCACTGCTGGGCCAAGCTGAGGCTTCCTAAGGTCATTTTGCCACATCCCATCTGTGGGTACAGATCTTCAGATGATCCTTTTGATGGAAACCCTGGGAAATCACCACATCCTCCACCTGTACTGGTCTGTCCTCAATTCCCAGGTTCTCCCCTGTCACTAAGGGGGTCCTGTCTGCTACTGGCTACTTGTAAGAAATGCAAATTTTGGAAATGGACAGATCACCCTGGGCTCACACAGCTAAAATCCTCAGCAAAGTACTCAATCTTTAAACTGGTTTCAGATTTTTTTTTTATTTTTAAATTTTTATCCCCCCCTGGAAAACTCCTTCAGCATGTAGCCCTTATTACACTGTCTGCCCTGGACAGTTTGCTCACTTCAGCTAATTGCCTGGAAATAATTTGTTTGATCCAAGACACATCTTTAAAGGGAGTTTCCACAGGCTATTCCTGGCATCTAATACAAAGTTACCAGTCATAATGAGAAGCAAACCAATCATTAGCTCATCTTCTAGCTCAGCTATTCAGACTTTTTTCTTGCTGCAAAGGTCCAAATTTCCGAGTATTTGGACAATTGCACCATGCTCCATAGCTGTCTCCACTTGAGAGCAATTAGGTCATTTGGGTTTGGACACCTCACTGCACAGATTTCTGAATGTGTCTGATCTAGTAACAGTTCTGCTGGAGCCAGGTTACACCATCCCCATGCATTTCCCAGATCCTGCTGCCCTTTCTGCAAGCAAACTTCTCCTATGGCTGTTTAACTCCCTAAGTGAAACTAGCAGTTCTGCAAGTTAAATAAGCTAATGAAGTTTGGTTTCCTGCACATTTACCTCTCATCATTGCCTTTTGTGTCTGAGGACAAAGTTCCAGTAGAAGTATTTGACATAATTGGTCATTTATATGGGCTCTTCCCCCTTTCCTACACTGATTTTCCACAGTACAGGCCCCTGCTTCAAGACTAATTGAAAATCTCTTGAGACCTGTAGGAACTCACTGACCTTTGAGACCTTCAAGATTTTGTCAAGCTTAGATGAAATCAGCAAATAAAAAGTCCTTATCAGGGAATACACAGATGGACATAAACATAGTACTGTGTTAACCCTTTGGCCCCACAGGATGACACTAATTCCCACTGTGCCACCTCAGCCTGGCACAAACCCTCCACCAGACTGGGAGAAGATGCCCACAGTCACTGGTAAGAGTCCTCCCTGACCTCCAAGAGTCTTTTATACAGCATATTTCACAGTGCTGGTGTGTGAGTGAACTACTCCCACTAGGCACTGCACTACTGCAAATTTGTTTTATTTTACTAAATTAACATATTTTCCACCACTATTTCAAAATACTTGAAAGCAGATTGGAGTCCCCTTCCTCTTCTTGCATCCTCAACACTGTTTCACTTGCTATGCTCTTTTTTATCTTCCACAGTGGCTGACTCCACTAAACTCCTGTACTGAGATTGAGTGATGCTGAGTAAGAAACTGTTCTTTGGTTTTGCCTTTCTTTGAACCTACTGGATAATTTTTGCACCTGAAAGACTAGCATTACCCTTCTCAAAGGATTCCAGAGCATTAACAGACATATATTTAAAAAAAACCCCAAAACCCAAACCCCAAACATATTTAAAACATGTTAGTGTATGTACCAAGTAGACTGGACCAAGCTTCTAGTGATAATTCATTGCTATCCCAAAAACAATTACTGATCCACAACGTTTTTCTTGCAGACAGATGACAAGAACAAAATGAAATTTTGAGTTTTGAATGCTGATGAGAATTTGCCTTGACATCAGCAAGACCAAGGACCAGCAGATTCACAATGTGGAGCAAACTCACTCTAAGCCATTCTGAAAACAAACAGTTGATTTTAACTGGTAAGTTTGAAGAACTTTAGCCTTAGCTGAAAAGATCTATAATCCACACATAAAGCTCACTAGTGAGCAGACATTAAACACCACCAATCACAAAAAGTCCCCTCTCTGCGTGGTATCCAGCTCCCCCCTTCTGTCAAAGTGTTCTGCGCAGAAAAGCCGTGCTGCAATTAATAATTTTTCTCCTGGCAACGAATACATAATTAGATAATAAATGCATCTCAATCTTGGAGAGTAGAGGTACCATCCACTCTGTATAGTGAAGGCTGGAAAGAAGCCAATTCACCTGTCACTGACTACATTCTCAATTACTTAAGTTTGTTAAAGAAAAAAAAAGAAAAACCAGCCAGAAATGCAGCAATCTCTTTGGACAATGTCAGTTCCACTTGCTCCTGTGCTGCCTATCCCAAGACTCAGAAGCAAGTGACTCTTTCCCACCCCTCACCTAACTTACTGCTTGGTGATGGGACAGAACACAACTCCTGTCATCACACCAGAACTGATGAAGTGTTAAACTGACTGCGAGTGCTTGGGGCTGCTGTGGAGGCTGCACAGGGAGAGAAACCAGTCCCAGGGCAGAATCAAACCAACACCTGACAAAAGCCTCCCAGAAATGGGTGGTGCAGACTCGAGGCAGACTCTGGGGCTTGGTCCTCCTGGTTTTAGACCCTGATCATACAGAAATTCTCACGTGCCAAAAGTCATGAATACCAATGGTGTCCCCAAAGCCAAGGGAGCTTTTCACATGAATAGATTTTAAAAGAAAATGCAAGGATTTACAGGATTAGGGCCTGAAATTCTTGGCTTTATGTCTTTCAATAGAGCTGTACAGTGCCAGTTACACTCAAGAAATGCTATCACTTTACGAGACCAAATGTTGTCAAATGCCAAGAACTTTGCTGGAGATGAGATTTGGGGTCTTCTCACTTGGCCAACCTGATGAAAGAGGATTAAGCTCCAAATGAGCCAGATTGCAAATTGAGGCTACAAAGGTCAACGATCATTATTTTCTGGCTGCTGCAAATAGATGTTTGCTCCTCTAGCTTTGATAATTTTTAACAATTATTGATATCTTGTCCTGACCTAATATATAAAAAAATGCTTGTTCCAATATTCAGTTTATAGTACCAGGCTTTAGCTTTTGGAAATAGCTTTTAAGGAGACCAGCAGTATCTAATTGTTTCTGAGCATAGAGTGTTTAGCCATATACTAGTTCAAGGCCACATCTTTGGAATCTTGGATAAATTATATCAAAAATGCATCAAGAGACACAAATATCAATGATAGATTGAATAAATACATCTTATTTCCCCCCACCAACAGGTCTAGTTTGGAAATATCCCAATGAATAACTCTGACCTCCCACCCTGAGTGTCATTTCTGCATCTTTTCCTTATCAATTACCAATGTGCCACACTGTCAAGGGATTTTTTCATCCAGACCAGGTAGAGGATTCAGTAAACAACTGTGGAGTCATCTCCAAGCCTTTCTTGTTTCTTTCTATGTGAAAGAGATGGCAACCATATCATCAGTAATTAATCCATTAATCCAGGATTAATAAAATTAAAATCTGCTAAAATTTAGCTAGAAAGGAAAAGCCGGTATAAAGCAGTGCACACTTGCAGAATTGCTTATTTTGGTCAGGCATAGAAAGATTAACAATCTTTCCCTTTCTTACACTGTAATAGAAGTGGTTTTTTGGGCCTCCAATTTCTGGCAAGCAGATCCAAGGCAGGGGGAGAGAGGGGCATGTGAGAGTGTAGAAGGCACACAAGGCGCAAACTCCAGGAGTTAGGAAATGGGAGTTACAGAGCAAGATGGCCTATTTTTTGTACTCTTTAATGTGAGGCCTGTTTTTTTTAAACCTCTCAGCAGGAATAGCAAAGTTTTCCAAGGCATCACCTAGCAACAAAACCCAGAAAAACATTTGCAAAGCAGTTTTGCATCACTGCCATCCCTGGAAGAACTAACTTGTTGAAGGCTGAATTTGCTATGGAGAGCGATTGAATGCTCTGTTCTTATTCAGAGTGCTGAGATGTGCAGTCCTCTTTCACTGAGAACAGAAATTCATTAATGCACATACACACACATTAAGTGTTGCTTTAGAGGTGTTCTCAGAGTTTTTGGACCACAGGGGCGTGGTTTCAACTGAAAACCGTGTGAAAACAAATTGAAACAATTTCTTCTTTTACAGGATGTCATTCCACATTACAGATTGTGTTTACACACACTTTCTGTAATAGGATCAATATTTAATCTCAAAATCTACACTTAAGAGCATTTAATTTCAAATTAAAGCAATTTTGATGAGTAAAACCCCACTTCAGTAGCAGATCACCTTTGCAAGATCTAAAGTTACAGTGAGCAGCCTGCCTTAATACACTATGTATTTTATGAAAGTAATTAATTTCTATCAGCACATTTACAAAACTCTCCCTCATATATTTGCTGAAAAATCATCTTTTCCTTGTAAGAGTCCTCTTTTTGCCTTGCACTGAACTCGAGAACTTTTCATGATAATGAGGTTTTTAAGTGCAAAGCCCAGTAGGAGCAAGACCCTACAGGAGCTGCTACAAAGGCTCTGCCCTCACAGTGCAAACCTGAGCTTTCTGAGCCATCCTCCAGTGTGCTCAGAGCACCCTCCCAGCCATTTCCTCAGCCTGCAGAGGCACCAGCTCAGAGCCCAGTGACAATCTGACCATGCCAGTACTGTGTTAGGTGTTGTGAGTGAGCCCAGGCTCATCAGTCCTGTTGCACCTTTGCGCTGACTGGTGCTTCTGGTTCTCATTAGCATCACCTCTAAAGTTTCTGTACCATGTTGCACTGCACTGTGTAAGCAAGTAATGAATTTATGTTTCCATATTTAATGGGCAGAAAAGGTATAGATATTGGACCAGGAAAAAGCCCTAAAACTGAAGTTACTTAGAGATATTACTTACATTTACACATTATTTTCCCTTACTACTGTAATGGTGGCAGTACTGCTAATGAGCCAGCCCTATGGCTACTATGTACATGGAGTGTAGAGCTGAATAGAATAGTCACATTAAATTCAGTATGGCTTTCAACCTCAAAATCTTCCCATTTCAAGTTGTAGATACTCTTTTGAGAGGCATTAGTTGTTCTCCCTAATCACTTTAGACCAGGGTTTGCAGAATGAAGAAGAATTTACAGGAGGATATGGATTTCACCTTGCAGTGGTTATACATAATCACTGTGCAGCTTTGCATAAGGGCTTATTGCAGGCTTGGTTACATCCCTTATGACTGTGGGAGTTTTACACAGCTTCCAAATATTTCCTGGGATGTTTTTTGGTTATTATGGCTCTGCTGCTTTTCCAGCTTTCACCAGAGAGTGAAAAACACTTGGAATTCCTTGAGACTTCCAGTGAACAATTCACTCATGAGAATTTCCATTAGAAATGTTTGCCAAGACAGAGTCTGTTCTTTCCTTCCTTTGCTGCTAAATAAATAGTTAAACGCTGAACTCTTAAAATCTTCCCAAAGTGTTCCCAAGCCTTGGGGAACAAGGATGTAATCTCAGGTTTGTGACCCACCCAGAGGGGGTTAAGTGCTGCTGCACAGTTGGTTCAGATGAGCTGCTGCTCCTTTGCTCCCAGCTTTGTGCACCGCAGTCATTGGGGGTGTCAGGCATGGAAACCTGGAGCAGCAGAGGGAAGGATCAGGCCCTGCAGCCCTCTGTCTGTCCTTCTGCTTTGTCAAACCTGGTTCCTTGCACAGCCAATGCCTGAACTTGCAAGCATAAGAGGGAGGACTGACCCTTCGAGTCCTCATTTCTCTCATTTGATCTCAGGGAACCTTTCATCCTGTCACTGCTTCCTCTTGTGTTGTGTCTCATCTTTTTAACATCTCTGTGTAACCTCGACTCCATCCCCATTCACAAGGCGAGCGAGGGCAAACGCAATCTATGGAGGGGTTGCTTTCCCCTCCCGAATCATCTTCAGCTTTACCCCTCTCTGTTCCTCTTGCTCTGATTTTTCACCTTCATTTTTCTTCCAAACTGTCACCAGGTGGACAGTGGTTTTTAGGCTGGGATGGGAAGATGGGCCTGTCTCAAAAATCAGCATTTCTGGGGAGCAAACACTGCTGGATGAGTTGCCCTATAGATAGTCCCTCACCAGTAGCAGGTGAAAGAGAAGACAACACAACAAATATCACACGTACACCTTCACTTTCTGTGCTTTCTGCCTGATACCAACTTAAGATCAGAAGTCAGCTTTTTAACGTGTTATTAAATACAGAAGATATGTCATTCAGGCAGAGATGTGTCTGCAGCATGATGCTGCACTCAGAGGAGCACATTTCAGAGAGGCCAGAGTTGTCTAACAATTACAGTAAGGGCCTGGCCTTGGCTACTATTACTCTTCTTTAATGTCTTCTTGCAAAATAGGGATAATATTTTCCTACTATATTCTTCAAGACTCCTATGCAGCCAAATTCTGTTCAGAAACATCATCACAAAGCAGAATTTGGTGAGTTGGGTGCTGTGGTAGAGACAACTGTACATTTCAGGCAGAATTCATATCTTAATTTCTGTCCAAATCACAGTGAAAATCTCTTGCCCTTGCTTTATGTGGTGCATGTGAGCTGCTGCTCTGTGCAAGTTGCTGCCCAGGTCAGCTGCAGCACTGGGCCCGTTTGCCTCGTTTAGTCTCTATGCATTACTTTATATTAATAAATTCCCATTTTCTTGTATATTAATATATTCAGAATGACAATTGACATAGCTGCCAGCTGCTTCATATTGAGGCAGAACCACAAGCAGCAGCATTTTAGGGCCATATTAACAGCTTATTATAATAAAGATGCTATCTTGGAGCCCTCATTAATGTCAGTATTGCAGCTGTACATGCTGCAAGTAGATGCATCATCATGATATAAAGTGTGTGTACAGCAGATGGAAACAAGATAAGGTGAAATCAAGGCTGTAATCTTAAATATGTAGTCTGCTGCTCAGTGAAGTCAACAGAATTCCTGAAATATCTGTGGCCAAAATATAAGCATTTTAAGAAGAGCTAATTAAGAACACACAAACTACAGGTCACACACATGATCATTACTAGACTTAAACAGAGAAGTGCTAAATAAATTTGTAGAAAAAAGCAGGAACTGTCTGCAGCTGTATCTGTTCTGCATGCAGGAAACAGGAGGAAGATGCCACTTTCTCACTAGGATGCTGGCATTGGACTAGAAATAAGGATGGGACACGGCACCTACCAAAACCAGACATTTTTGCACCATGAGTGTGATAGATTTCAGAGTGTGTGTAACACACAGACTGTGGTCAGTGTGTACAGAGCTGGTTGAGAAATGCCACGTAAAGCTTACTCTAACATTAGAAAACAGTGGAGAGAGACAGGGACAAGCAGCACACTGAGGTGTTGCTCCATCAGTGCCCTGATACTTATGAGTCAGCTTTCCCAAGGTCTTCTCCAAGGTGAGGTCCCTGTGAGGCAGTAGGCTTGGCTGAAAAATGGACATTATGTTGAGCTTCCTTCTTTTTGTGGGAATTTGTTTCCAAAACTCACTACTAAGTAACAACTCTGGAATATTAGTCTCACCAGGAAATTTAGTTCAAATTGACTCTTAATTTCAATTATTGATGGTGAGGAATGAGTGGTCTCCAGGTCTGAATAAATAAATTTTTTTAGGAAACCAAACTGCGCAGAGGTTGGTTCGAGACCAATCCCAGACCTAATTAGTGCCAAGGACATAATTCACACCAGTGTATGTATTAGTCTATTTTCAACAACCCATTAGCAGGATACTTTTAACACGATGCATGGAAAAAATGCAGAAGTATCCCCTCATAGTCTGAACTGCAGAGTTGAGTTTTTAAAATATTGATTTAAAGATTTTTACCAACAACCTGGGTCATGATATACAATTCTCACTGATAAGGTTTCAGCAGACATCACCAAGATTGGTTACTATTACAGAGTGAGCTGAATCTCCTGGTCAAACGATTGTGATTCAGTGTGGCTGCATTTAATACAGCCAAATGCAAGGTGATACATCTGGGAACCTGGAGGGCAGATTATAGCTGTAAGATGGAAGATTCAGTCTTGAAAAAACGTGACCCTGAGTGAGACTGAAAAAGTCAGTGGAGATAACAGCTTCAACATGAGCTCTCAATGCAAAGCTGCAGCTCAAAGGGCAGGTGTGTCCTCTTAGGGTGTGAGAAGGGAGGTATCAAGTTAGAGCTGTGGAAGTGATCCTGCCTCAGTGGGGAGCTACTCTGAGATCACAACAGCAAAACCGTGTCTAGTTTGGAGGTCTACTTGTGTATCTGCAAACAGGGGAGAGTTTAAGTGGGAATCACACAAATGATACAGGAGTGGGAGGACTAGGCCTATGGGGAAAGAAGATCTGTGGAGCTTGGTACACTCAGGTGCTTCAGGAGGAGCTTGGGAGGAGAGAAGACCTGGTCATGACAAATGTTGAATGAAGAGGTTCTCAGAGGGAGCAGGTAATTTTTGCTCCCAGAATTCGTTTTAGCAATAAGTGGTGCCACAAAAGCATAGCAGAGCCTTCTGTGTTGGAAGGGAAGACAGTGCTAGCAGCACCTCCTGGGAAGGCATTTCACCTGATAAAATTTCACACTGGCACATGCTGCCAGTTTTATCTGGGCTCCACATAACAGCAAAATTTTTACTTCGCTACAGAGACAGACTGTCAAAAGAGAGTACCACACTGCCATACCCAAACTTTTATCACCTGGCCTTCAATTGACGGCTAAGGACACCAGGTCTGCAGAATAGAATGTTCTCAGCCATAGAATAATTAGTATTTTATCTTTTTAGTATTTTTGTTAGTATTAAAATTCAATGATCTGGTCTGTCCTTAGCTATATGTATATATATAGTTATATGTACATACAGTAACATAAGGGAAATTATTCTAGTGGTACAAATCACTTTGTTATAGTCCTAGACCTGCATATATGGGTGGTATGGGGGAATATTCCATTGATTTCCAACGGGAAAACAGGCTATGAAGACCATGCTGTTATCAGTTTCCTTCCCCTCTCAACTATCTCAGTCAACAGAAATCCTAAGCTTTAAATTCAGAAATTACCCTGCTTTATAAGAAGATGATGAGCTAACTCAGTTTCCTGTCTCTGTGAGGATCTACTTCATTTCTAGAGAAGTCAGGGTGGTTAAGGGGACATTTGGAGTAGTTCACATGACTTCCTCAAAGAAAGCCACAGAAACACGTGCTGCACATAGCAGTCACTGTTTGAGTTTTTGCTAAGTGATGCTTCCAGTTCTGCTGAATGATGTGCAGCTAATCCCCAAATACCTGCAGTGGTGTAGATAACCCCACCCACTAAACTGCCTGAAAAAAAGATATCCCATGTCAGCTGTTCCTCTTGTAGTAATACCTGGCAGCAAACGTATCCCAGACATTGTTTCCTGACAAGCTATACATGATGTGTCAGGTTGCAATGTGAGGGAAGAGACATTTTTCCATGTTTACCACCCACTGTTACACTTGCATGAAGAAATGCTGTCTCCTGAGTTTGCTTGGCAAAGAGAAGTTCCAAAGATCTTTCAGTTCTTAGGCTGTCCAAACATTTTAGGAAAGCTGGTGACTGCTCCCTTAGAAAAACAGGTTGGAGGCTTTTAAAATAACCCTCCCACATAAAAATATTTTTCCTCAAGTTCTAGGAGTTAAAGGGATTCCTTCCTGCCCCGCATAAGGATTGTTTTCATAGCCTGTGTGAGGGGCAGCACTGATAGTCTGAGTTAATTCCCTAATGCCAAGTGCCCCCAGCTCCCTGGCATATCCAGGCTTTGCTAGTGCAGACATGAGCTCCAAGCCCACTGTCCCTGTCACAACTGCCTGACAGAATTCAGGAAATCACTCTCTACACTCGCATCTCTGAGACTAGGGTATTTTGGGTACCTGAAAATTACATCAACTGGAGATGCGGAGCTGCATTCACCCAGTGACTGTTGCCATGTTGGTGTCTCACAAAATTGCTGCAATTTTGCAGACCGGCTCACTCAGCAACAGTTACCCAGATTTTTGTGAAAACCCTGCAAGGATGTCACAAAATATGTTCATAAATTGCTGTTGACTTCAGATTAAGGAAAATGAATGCTTGGGTTTGGAAACTGAATTGCTTTTCTCTGTTTTAACTCAGTGGCAAAGGCAGCTGAAATGCCAGTTTTGGTGAGCATAGCCTCAATTTTTGTTTAGCCAAAATCAAGAATAGAGCTGAAATCAAAGGCGGAGTAATGTTTGACTGCTCTGAGGAGAGTTGCTGAATATCTCAAGCACATTGTTGAAGAGTCCTGCTCTGATGGCATCAACAGAAGGCTCATGGGATCCCTACAGTTACACCTATCTGCTTTCCTGGGAAGAGAACTTGGGGTGCTCAGGGAGGCTTGGGGGAAGTCAAGGCCCAACAAGAGATTACATATAAGAAGAAGTGAGTATTATGAAGGAAATATCTTCAATTTTTTATCCCCTCTGTCTGTTGCCAAGGAACATCAGACCAACCAAGCTACACAGGAACCTTCCCTGGATCTATTTCTTGTAATAATCCTAATTGCAGCTCAGTTGGTGTGCGCAAAAATCCTTCTCCCCATTTAGCAAAATGAAAGGTTCCATCAGAGAGAGCACATCTGCATGAGCTAAAAATGGAAATGCAAGAGCAATGCAAAATCTATTAAACAAATATTTTATTTTTTGGGGGGAGGGGCAGGAATCTAAAAGTGCCAGGGCTGAACCACATAAAAATGAAGCAAGATGAAAGCCTACATCAGAAGTTTTCCTTGCCAAAGAGGTGTGCACAATAGTTGAAAGTACACATAATGCTGCATTGTTGTACTGTAGAGCTGGCATTATAAAAAGTCTCCTTTAACTATTTGATCTGAAAGAAGAGACACATGGTTCAGGCTTGCACTAATACGAAAATGTAAAAATATCCGTACAAGTCCAATGAGAGGCTCTGAGGAAAAAAAAGAAATAAAAATGAAAGCCATATTTCACTCAATCTCTTTCCTATCAGTCATACTTGAAGCTGTCAATCAGTCCCTCCAGCTGTATGTGACTGATATGTGCAACGGGCAGGACTTTCAGAGCAGTAATTTTGAAAGTCCCCCAAACCATCCAGCCTTCCAAGCACTAAGTAAATTCCACAAGAGAAAAGGCTAGGTACAAATGAGGTGACTTGAGCTGCACCTTGACACCAAGAGCTATCCCTCTCCAAGCTTGCAGGCTGCTATTTCATGTTCATATGTTGCCAGATATAGGGAAAAATCCTCTTTCTGCTGCAGTACTTGCAGTTTTGTTAGTGTTGCTACTATCCTCAGTGTAAATAAGATTGATTTTTGCAGTTATGAACTGATTTGCACTGAAAAATTTCACTTATCTTTAAAAGACACAGAGTCCTGTTTCTGCAGAGAAAAGAAACCCTTAGAGAAAAGGAGACTGGAAAGTTCAGAATTCCAGTACCTTGAGTCCCAATGAGTTTAAATATTTAGATAACAGAAGCAAACACTGTCATCTCTTAATTGCACATATAGCAATGCTCATGATAAAATTCTTAGTATTTTTCCAGTTAGTTATTTTTAAATGAAAACTGCCAGAACCTACTGAATCTTTAGGGACTACCTTTGCCTTTCACAATTCTTACCTGCCTGGCCATACCAACACCATGTCCCATAGTAGCAAGAATCAGATTTGTGGCTGATATAAATCAGGTTTTATAAGAGCTCAAGATACCAGTCAGCCTGAAATGTTTAAAGAGTTGAACTGCTACATGCAGGTAACTCAGTATTCCAGAGGCACATCATGTAGGTTGATCTGTCACATATTTTGGATACCTTCATTTACTCCACAGTTCATTCAAAAAGTGTGGTTGCCTTAGAAACCACAAAAGTGCATAATAATTCTAAGATAAACCCAACTGATAGAATCACTCAGCAGTGGCTCAGAAGTACACAGCCTTTCCATACATTCAAAAAGACATATTGCATTAAAAGCAGGAGAGAAGGATTATTTCCTCATTAAAAGATAGGGGTAGAGAGAAGTGGCTGATTACCCAATAGAGGATGACAGATCCCAGGATCCTGTTACGTGTTCAGGCAGCCTGAGCCTGGGAAATGCCCCTGGTCATCAGGGTAGTCCTGTGGGAAAGGAGGAGGCTGCAGAGGATGGGGAGAGCTCAGAGGCAGGAGTCATCTTCTGGGCCACAACTGCCCTGCAGCTCTGGGAGGATGAAGAAAAGGAATATGCAGGTCTCCATTTCCAGATGTTCCCTACAGAACAGGCTCCCTCTGCCTCCTTCTCCTGGAGGCATTTCCCTATCCATGTGAAGCCCTTCAGTTAGGAAGCTAAAGCTGCTCCCCCATCCCTGCTCCCCCTTTTTTCAATGCTGAAATGCTGAAACTTGTCTGCACCAAGGTGATGATTTCCTATCTGAAGGACATAAAGTGAGTTCCCGAATGGAATGTGATCTTTTCCAGCTAGTAAAAGTTTTATAACCAAGGACAAAAAACCCCTATAAAAATAAAATAAAATCAGGCACCTCAGCTGGTGTAAATCAGCACTGTCTAACTCCAGTGGAGCTTGCCTTAGGCAGAGGTGGAAGTTTTGAGGTATTTCCAGTACATGGATGGCAGGTTTATTGAAGTCATTAAAATTCAAGCCTTATTTAAAAAAAAAAAAATGTAAGTATTCTGGACTACTCCCAGGACCATCCTCCATCAAAAACCCCTCAGCCCTCAGTCAATCACTGAAAATGCTTAGACGGGGACACTGATAGCAATGAGTTTTGTTTTATTTGAGTATATTAACAAAATAATTTATACACACCATAGCTAATCCCTATGGGTTTAGTACAAATAAATGTAAAGCCTCATTACTGATCCCCTTTCTGTATGTCTTCTTCCCATTTGTCTTACATGCTTGCCTTCAGCTGGCAGAACACACTGGTGACAGGTATGACTGGTATATCATACTTGAGGCAAAATATTAAAGAGTTACCCTTGGAAAGGGCTAAATGTCCCCAGTTTTTCTCCACTTAATGTCTTAAGAACTGCATGATTTTGCTCTGGTGCTACAAATGCAGCCACAGTGGCTGAACAGCCCTCAGAGGCACTGCTATGTGCTGGATCCCATGGCCTCTCCAGTAGTTTCATCAGGGAGCAAAATTACTGACACACTCAGATGACTTGGAAAAAAAAATGGATTTTGATCTTCCTTGGTTCTTGAATTGCATCCCCTTGCTGGCCCTGATGTTGAGAGGCAGCAGAGGTGGGGAAAGACGGGGAATAGGGCACTGTAGCCACTAGACATGGAAAAGCTCATTTATTTCTCTAACAGTTGCTGCAGTTTGGGTCCTGCTTTAACCAGCCAGAGAAAAAATCCAACACCATCTATGATAACAAAGCGACAGTTCCTCCATCATGGCTTGGAGCCTGCACATCTCTGCCTGTCCTCAGTGATTTGCTAACTGAGGTGGGTTTTTTGAGTGGAGCAGTCCCAACATTCAGTTTTACTGGACACCAGGGCAGAGATCCCTATGATCCCTGAAGAACTAAGCAGCAAAAGAACCTCTGTAGATGCCCAGCTCTATTTGACTCCTAATGACAGTAACGTGCTTGGCTGTTATGAACATTAAGCCTTGAATAAGTACACAAAAGTCAAAGCAATACATATAGGCAAAGGAGCCACTTGTTAAAAAAGGTTGAGAGAATTCAAACAGTCCTTTATTTAATATAAACAAAGAAGCTGATCCTTCACTTTGTTCTCATCTGTCCTTCCCTCCCCCAGAAAATAGAGAAGCTGAATACAAAGACCCAAGAATGCCAAGTAGGGGAGAGAGAGAAAAAAAAGCCAGATCACCAAAGTAAATGATTGACTATGAGCTATTCACTTCACAGGATGATGACACCAAGTCTTCTGTGTGTATCCTCCCCATCTGAGACAGCCTCTTCACCAAAGATCCCAAAGCCTCCTGCACACATTTCACATCCCTGACCTGCTGCCAGTGCTGAGGAAAGAGCAATGCAGCTTTACACTCAGAAAAAGAGTCCTCATGAAGTATGACCAGAAACAGCAAGGCTGAAATAACAATCATTAGGAAAGGGCTGGAGAGCAAGAAACATTCCCCAGAAGGGAGATGGCCTGGCAGGATAAAAGATGTCATGGATCCACTTATATATGAAGTCCTTCTGCCAATCAGATAGTGCCTAGAGGGGCAGCTTGCCCCTCTGTGGGAATCTAATTTCAGACACAAGATCACTGGATTTCCTTTTTCCTCAGAGCAGGCTGTATCTGCAGATCAAAGCCCCGCCGGGAGCTGTATATTGTATATTCTCACTTGGATGGAATTGTAGCTCCCGCAAATGCAAACATGGCAAGAGGAGAATACATCCTTTATGTGACATTTCCCATGTTTTTCTGACCACTCATATTGCTGGCCAAAAGAAACAGATTTAAAGGGCAGATTTAGTCAAATTCTGCTCTTTGTGCTTTTTCTCTGCTATTGTGGTGCTTTATTAAGGGTGATGAGGGATCTACCCCACCCACCCCAGTCATCCTCCAGAGCAGGTAATATATAACTCCATTCATTGTGATGCTAACGAGTTCTATTTAGCTGTATTTAACTGGATATCATGACTCCACGAGATGACCTTTCACTCCTGGGAAGTAGTTTTAAATTTGATCCACAGCAAAGGAAAATCCCTCCAATTCATTGGCTGCGAAAGGTCACAAGTGAAATGTGTTTTGATGGTATCTGCTTGTGGTTCAGTTCTCAGTATACCTGAGCATCAAGCTGGTCTGAATCAGCTTTTGTGCTGGCAGTCTGAGTACCAGGCACCCTAAGAAGGCACTGTGGAAAAGGCAGCCAAGCCTCTGGCAGTGCCAGTTGGTGTAGGCAGTGCTTGGAAAGGAGATGTCCCATTGAACCCAAGGCATGTGCTACCCAGGATGAAACACAGAGCTCAAAAAAACTCAGCTTTTTTTTAAGGAAAATATTTAAAAAATGCAAGTAATATTCAGTACTAAGATCTCATGTAAGTATCAGACAGTGATGCCACAAAATACACTTGTAAATGTAACTTCCAGGACAAAAATGGATAGAGAGAAAAGGAAAGGACTAAAATTGTGTTAACACTGTGGTGTTAAAACTTCACTGGCACCTCTTCCCTTGGCTAGCAAGTCCATGCAAGCGATTCAGCTTGGAATTTAAAAATAAAAGACTGTCAAAAAAATTCATTTTGTCTTTCCTCCCTCCTTTGTGGCCATTCCCCATGAAGAAGTGTAGGGGCTTGTTTAGCTCTTCTCATCAAAAGATATTTGGCACTGTGGTATAATGTATCATATACAGGGTGAGAAGGAATGTTGTTTTACTAATTTCTCATTACTTAATGTTGGCATTATAGTAAAAACTGGAGCTACCAGTCAAAAAAACCCACCCAATCAAACAAGCAAGCCACCCCACCAAAGCAGTAAGAAGATTATCCTTCTAAAGGCTTTCAGTTAAATGGGGAAGGGCTAAGAACTGTAAATCCACTTTTACACCCAGAATAAGGGAGACACAGGTGGCTGAAGAGAATTCCTCTCTCACACCAACTTGTGGCAAAGCTCGGATCCCAACTTGAACCCTCCCCACCTAATTCACCCTTCCAAATTGTAACAGGTGTATCAGATGTAGCAGAAACCAGAACTTAAAAATGACAAAAAGCACCAAACCAAACATTACAATGGGAAAGCTTAGTCACAAAGTTGTGGCAGAAAAACAACTGGTTTGTGGTGGCTCTGGTCAGATTTGTACAGCAGTGAGCTATTGCTAAGGCATTAAATACTCCAAGGAGTATCCTGAAAGTCAGTCTGAAAAGACCTTTCCCTTCCCTAAAATCTTAGAACATTTGAAAAACCCTGCTCAGACTAGGTTTAAGCCAACATTACCAACATGAGGAAAAAGAACAGCCTTTACACCTGCCTAGACATGTCCAGTCTATAAAAGAAACCAAACCAGGCTCAAAAAGTGAATATTGTCAGTAACTGACTCCCCTGCTGATTTGTGACCATAAAGGAAAAATGTGAATGCCAAGCCTGCCAGACAAAATGAGCAGCCTCAGGGTTCAGAATCCTCAGAGGTATTGCTGCCATCAGGATGCTGGTGCTAAGTCTCAGGAAGATGGTGAGTGACCAACCTCTGCTGCCATCAGCATGGGGATGTCTCCTTCCTAAGGGAGCAGCAGGTAAAAAGTATTTGAAGTGCAAGAGCTTAAAGGCAAAATCAACTGCGTGACTGAAAAACCCATTAGTTTGTCTCACTTAGTGCCAAATCCATTCATTCACAGCATGCTCAAGGCTTCCCCACAATACACTCAGTTCCCAGTGAGATCTCTGGCTCATCCAAGGAAAGAGGACAGCCAGGAGTTACCACAGAAGATTGCTCTTACATATGTTGCAGAACTATGTCCAGAGCACAGTGCAGAGTTAATTCACGGCCAGAGGGTGATTGGCAGCCAGCACAGGAGAACTGGGACAGGCAAAAATAAGGATGCAATGTGTATTCTCAGTCAGATCAAATTCAAAGTGACTCTGACCTGTGGCTTTGGGACAAAGAAGTATGGACTATATTCCTACCTTGACACCTCCACTGTGGAAGAAGAAGGAACAATTCGCAGCAGAACAACTGCAGCTGAGAGCTCTCTAGAATCTCAACTTCAGCCAAGTTTCAGGTTTTAGCGCTAAAAAAAACCCAAACCATCCCAGAAAAAAACACCAACCAACAAAACCTTCTACACAAAACAAAGGCACAAGGCCTAGTCCAAGTGTGACCCTGCTTTTGTGTTGCAATCAGAATAAAAAATAGGAGAATCAAGGCCACTCAGCCCTTGAAGTTTCTGACCTAAAATGCAGAAGAAATACACAGGGTGTGAGTTAATAAAACACACCTGCAATAACTTCTTTTGGAAACATGCCTCAGCTGAGGTACCTGGCTTCACTCCCAACACTTAGAAACAATCCCCAAGTGTCAGTGACTGCTGTTTAACAGACAGCACCATTTCCAGGGGGTCCTAAGAAAACCTGAACTGACAGATTTCTTTTTTTGAAACACCGTAATAACTTATAAAGCTGTCAAAGTGGGGTTTTATTATTATTATTTAAAACATGCTCCTATGTAAGTCCTTGTATGACAAATTTTAGCCAGCAGGTAATTTTTAAAGTCAAGACTCAAGATAAACTCCAGAAAGCTGAAAATATATAGAAGCTCTGACACAGCTTTAATTAGAGGTTTATAACCAGGTACATGTAAAGTACTAAAATGTTGTTGGTTTGAGGCTCTTTGCTGTTAAAACATCACTAACACCTTTGGTATATTGTTCATAAAATGCTTTTATGCATGTGAACAGATACATCTTTCTAATACAGACTTCATAATCATCCTAATGAATCCTTATCTGCCTCTGGTGTCTCTATGCGCCTTTGCTCTTAAAGAGTACTGTAGGTTAATTAAGTTTGGTTAAACTGGAGTTCTTACTTCTGAGAGGAAAGTTAAAACACAAAATAGAGTTGTGACTTACAGAACTACTTTTTGACCAGTTTAGACATAAATGGTCAGTTCCAGAAGGGCCAACTAAACTTCAAGCTGCCTTTGCTTACTTTGACCTTTCCCTGCTGAATAAATAAAATTATGTACTCTGCAATTACAAGCTGCTGCTGAGGTTCCTGTTTCAAATGTTCCTGTCATTACTGCTTTTGCACAGCTTTTTAATTCCTTACTGCTCCATCTCAGCTGTTTCTACAGACCTGCATTCTGATTAATCTCACCTTTCCCTGGGAATAGATTTTCATGTAATTCTTTCATAGTGAGTTCTGAATCTTGTCTTACTTCTGATGTATAACTATCATAAAGGAAGGCCTAGTCTGGCTTGGGTTATAGCTTAAGAAATAGTCTGATGTAGATAACGTGTTTGCTTTGTTGTTTATCTTTATGAAGCTTTCATAATCCCTAAAGATGTCCTTGGTTTTCACTTCTGTCAAGTACTTTAATTCCCCCTTTTAATTTAAAACCCCAAAGTCTAAAGAGAGTAACTGAGGGAGAAGTGCAGAATTCTTAGGACATATCTAACATGTAATGTAGAGCAGAGCTATCTGAGTCAGCATCAGATTATCTAGTCTAGATGTCAGAAATTATGTACACACCATGACCACTGGCACCTGAGCTACCTCTAGGATCACTGACACATCTCAGAATTTTCTTCTCTGTGCCTCACAGCCATCCTGAGCTGCAGCCTCATCCCTGCAAGGTGTTGAGCACCACAACACTGAGCAACTTCAGGAGGAACTGAAGGGGCTCAGCACCCTGCTGGGTTGAGCGTAGGCTGTGATGTTGTGGGTGGTGCTTCCTGAAGTGCAGTTAAATTCACTGAGGCTTGGGTTTTCTGCCAAATAAACGCCAGCTGAGGAAGTTATGCCTGCCCAGAGGCTTTCTTCAGTGTACATGTTCCACTTAAAAAAAAATAATTCTACTGTAAGTTTTGTGTTCATAAACTGGCGTTCTCCTTTTTCTTCCTCTTCTGCCCTCTCTGACTTCTGCCCTCGCTCCTCAGCTGCCAAGAAAGTGCCCCTTTGTGTGCGGAAATGCCCAGCAGTTCACAGAAGTTAACTAGAAAAGACACATTCAGCCACTTTCTGTCAAAATGCCTTGACACTCTCTTTCTGTCCAAAAGACCCTTTTGCTTTGGAAAGGCCCCCATTGAACACCTCCCCCCTTTCACCTCCCTCTTGAACTTACCCTGCAACAACAATGCAAAATAAATAAGTAAAAGAGGCACCCTTCTCCCCTGCCCCCAGCCTGTGCTGCAGTATTTTGTCGTTGCCATCTTTACCATTAATTTTATGCAAGACATTCACAAAGTCCAGACTGGTGCAAAACTGCTGCTGCTTGGTGTTATATTCACAGAAATTCTGTTCCTCTTTCATGACATTTTGCTTTTGCCTCGGTGTTGATTTTATGTGTTTTTTTGGCTGTGGGAAGAGATCCCCCCGTGCATGAGCCCTCTGGGTGTGTGTGTCGGAGAGAGTGACCGAGAGTTCCCACAGCCATGGCAGGCCAGAACAGAAACTCAAGGCTGCTCCTTTGGTTTGAAAACAAGTGAGTAGCAGATGGATTATCTCAAAATTATACCACAGCTCTGGAAGACCTCATCGTTTTGATCAAGGTTTCAAAGTCCTTTGGATGTCCATCTCTGCTCAAAGATATTCTGTCTGGTGTGACTCCTATTAAGCCGTGATATGTTAAGACAAGTGCTAATGGCACAGTTTAACTAAACCTTAACTTTTTTTTGCTGTATAAAACTTTCTGAGACAGGCCCAGGAACAGGTCCTGCAATGGGTAAAACAAACGTGTTAACTCAGATCCCGTGTTAATGGGCAAATTTATTTCTGGATCCAATTTAGCCAGAAATTGAGGGGCTCTGCCCAATGTATATCATCTGGCTAGAAATTACTGGAGGTTTTACACAAAGATAGGCTCTTTGGAATTTGTAGCTATGTATTTTTAATACTGTCAATAAACTACTTCCTTGAGACACAGAAGGGCAATAATGGGAGCTGTTAACAAAGTGTGAAAAGAAACGGGCAAGCAAAGGTTAATCACATGGCTGTCCACTAATGACCTCTCCAGCCCCGAGTTTAAACCCTCCGCTACTTGTAAAGACCAATCACGTGAATAATTTCCTGTCTGAGGTAGTCTTTATGGTTAAGAATAAAAGCTGAGCTTATTGTGAAAAGAAAGTGCTCAGCAGGGGAGAAGGTTATTATTTTTAAGCTGATCTAAACACCTGGGTTTCTCAGTAGACCCTATTAAACTTCCTCCATTATGTCTAAAGATTTCAATCATTCCTACCACAGTAGTAAATTAGTGTATTACTGCTTAAAGCAGATAAGCTGTAGTGATGGGGACATCCTAAGCTAATGCTGCTCACCCACCCTGAAGAGAGGCCTATGCAGCCGGCTCCTTCACCATAAATAAGGCAACAAGGCCTGATGCCATCCCAGAATATCGTCTCCTTTCAGTGTGTTGAGGTGTGAGAGGAACACTGACTCCTGCTGCTAACAGGGCCACGGCACAGACCAGGCCTGGGGCATGGGAAGGTGCCTGTAAGTGCACTGCTCTTGGAGTAAGTTGTGCCTGAAGCTGTACAGCATGGGAAAGCTTTGCAAAACCTTGCTGCCATCTCTTCTAGATACCTCCAGTGACAGCCAGAAGGAAAGCAGAGAATATAGAAATGTGAGATATTCCTGCTTGAAGGTTTAGCTTTTGTAGCAAAAGGATTTCTGTGAGTGAGAAAAAAATAATGCTGTCCTGGCCACTAGCTCTCTGCCCTCATTCCGTCTTTCTTCTCTCACCCCCACATTATCCATTAGACTTATTTTGTTCTCTTGGAGTTGTGATTCTGGAAAATGCCTGGAGATCAGACTGTGCACAGAGGGAGTATCCAGCCTTCCATCAGAGCTTGTTGCTGCTGGGATCCCCATAGCTCTCCAGCACACTCCTCCCAAAGCTGCCCAGAGCAGGGCTCCTTAGCAAGGGCAGCAGAGCCCAAGCCCTGGCCAAGCAGCCCTCCTGAGGCTTCACACAACGTGTCTGCTGTCTTGACTGTGGTTTGTTTATGGGCTCATATATAAAGAGTGCCAGATTCTCAGCCAAGTTCAATTTATCTCTGCGTAAACTCCACCTATGCCATTTATTTCAGTCCTGATTTACACACATCAAACAAAATACCTGCAAATCTTTTCCCTTCTCAACTTCCCCCAAACGTCTCACCTGGCACTTTTAATCCAAGACAGTCTGCAAGAGTTGTAAAATGAGTGTGAAATTTTAACTCAGGTCAACATAAAGTGCCCACCTTACAGTCTCTGGAGGGAATGATATTATACCTTATGAACCTGCTGAAAATGCTGCCTAGGAGTTGTTTGATATTGCATGGATGGTGGCACTGCTTTTTCTACTTAATAAATAGAGTCCTTGAGTTTTCTGAAGGCGCACAAGAGAGAAACTCTTCTGTTCTGTAAACAACTGTGTGTCCAGTTTCCATGCACGGATACCCAATTTGTGCATGCAACTGCAGTTATTGTGCATTCAAAGGGGGCACACCACTAGTCACGGGCCTGGGCTTCTTGCCAGTTTAAAAGTCAGCCCTTCTGTATGTAGAAAGAGAAAGCAGTATCCAATAGAAACAGTGCTCTGCATGCACTCACAGCTCTTATTCAAGGCTCTCAGAACAATGTCTAACTGTTAATCTTCCCAACACTGCCGTGAGGCAGGGAATATTTTATCTACATTTTACAGTCAGAGGAAACTGAGGTTAAGTGACTTGCCCAAGGTCAAAAGACAGATTTAATGACAGGCTCAGGATCTATCCATGAGAATATGCCGCCCTGACACTGCCTGCTACACCTTGGAGTGGGTGAGGAGTAAATGTGTCCTTCCCTCAGCATCCGAGCACTGTCGTTTGCTAAAGGTCTAATCCAAGGAAGCGCAAATAAAAATCTGCAGTGGTGCCAAGATTAGGGAAATATCTCCTCTGTGGTTGGGCTCTTTTTGTGTTGTAAATGCAGAGGCTGAAATTTCCAGAGATGTGGATGCCCAATTTCCGCTAACATTAATAAGCTGATGTGTCCAAATCCTGTAGGCAGCTTTGAAAGCCTGTTTGTGCTTTCCCTCTTCCTACTATTCAAGCATAGAGTAAGGTCAGGGCTTTCCCATACCCTCTCCGTTCTCTGCCGGTGGAAAAATTCTGGCCATACCTTCACTTACTCTGCAGTGAATGGATAATGTCACTGGGGATTGATTGATCTAATACCCACAAAAGGCCAGAGGAGAGATTCCCTTGGTTGCCACAGATACTGGATCAGGACCTTATCTTTTTATGGCACTCATATCACTCTCACTATTTTAATATCTCAACATCTCGTGGTTTATAATATATTCCACTTCCTAACTCACCCATGAGATACAGAGTTAGCATTAATCACTTAATCCCATTTTACAGATGATGAACTGAGGCACATCAGACTCCATACTCATTTCAGTCTGAACTACTCTGAGACACTCTTGGCATAGGCAAGAGGATGAGATAAGCACCTGCAGCCAGAGATTTAGGCACTGTCTTAGGAGAGGATACTACAGCAAGAAAGAACAGCCCTTTGGAAAGTGCCTTTTTTTACGTTGACTGCAAAGGGAGCCTGGATGACGAGGTAGTTAAAATCCCTCCCTTTGAGACAGATACTGCTGGGTCAGGCGAATCCCTTTCTAAATGACTTGCCCAATGCCATGGAGAAAGCTTGTGGCAAAGGAAGAAATTAAGTCCCAGACACAATCACAAGGCTATTTTCCTTGGACTGAGCTTTGATTTCAGGTAAAGGATTTTTTTCGTTAAGGCAGGAAAAAAATACTAATAAGTTTAAAACTATCAGCTTTGCTTGGATTAGTCACTGGGAATCTCAGCAGCCGGGCTCTTGAGCTCTGGCCTCTTTGACTTTCGTATGTTTAGATGTTCAGGCCCTAATGAGTTGATCTCGTTGATCTTTAGGTACCTATTCATATGCAAATCCTGGCATTCTACTTTTGCTAAATAGTCTTTGTATTAACACATGAAATAAATTTTTAAAAAAAGAAAGTCAGGCTGTGGTAAATCCTCATACTTAGGTTTGTTTGCATTTGGATAAATGATCATGGTCCCTCTTTATATGATCTTGCTGTACCCCTGTAAGGAAAAGATGGGGGAGGGTTGGGTGGGTATTGAGAAATCCAACTTTTAATCTCTTCCACATCATTGTAAATGCTTTATCAAAGAAAAAAAAGTCCAAGAACTGAGAGATAAAGATGCAGAAATATGTTAGTTCCTCAGTTTCCGCTTTCGCCAATTTTAAAAAATTGCCACAGAAGTGTCCTCATTCTAGTATCCTAAAAAAACCAAATGTGTCTTCTAAGGCTCCAAAAACCATGGCCTGCCACAGGGAGGATGCCTTTTCAAGGCAGATTTTGCAGGTTCACGGTGCATGTGCATGTGAGAGACCTGTACATCACTGTGCCACGCCAGCGCACACTCGAGAGATTTTGAGCATGAATCCTGACCCCAATAGTGAATGAAAAGCACTCAATGACTTCAAAGGGTCTGGGATTTCACCCATCATTTTTCAGACTCTGAAGCTTGCAATCATTAGTGGTTTGTTCTAAAAGTGGTGGCTGCAGAGCAGTGAAGTCATATGGGAATTTCATTCAACTCTGTGACAAACTTCTACTATCTCTGTTTAAACCCTGTATATTGTGCAGTTATAATGCCCACAGTATAGTTATATATAATATATATATATTTAACTAGATTAGTCACAGAGAGTAATCTGAAACATAGAAACACAAGAAAACTTTTGCAGGGCCTTAAAAACCTACTCTGGGCACTACATATACACTTACATGTATTTATGGATGTGTGTATGCACTTAAAACTTTTGAAAAAATCTCAGCCTTCATTTGAACAAGTTGCTTGGAGTTGTAGCTGAGTTTCCTTTGCTAAAGAAAAGCTGTTTAGGAGCAAATGCAGGTTGCAACAAAATGTTAGGAACAAACTGTCCAGGATCTTCTTTCACAACAATCCCACGCGCTTACAAATCTCCCTTTAAGAATAAAGTGGTAGTGCAAACACCTAATTAAAAAAACGGCTTGTATTCAGAGTTACTAATTAAAAATCCTCATGTTCCCCCGACTTTTTCCCCCCTCTGTGGAAATCTGCAAGTTATTTAATTGAAGTCCCATTTTGTCGGTGCAGATGCACGAAGTGTCTGAATCATCAAACAGATTTAGGGTGTTTTGATTGTTGTGTGTGCCTCATTGCTATTCCCAGAATGTCGAGCTGAGCTTATGCTGATCGGCAGGACTTAGAAGCATGAAACAGTAAAAGAGTCCTTTCTTCTCATCCCAGCCCCATCCCCCTTGCCCCCCTGGATTTACATTGAAACTTTGCCAATCTCAGATCGCACTCTGTCTGCTGCCTCTGCATTAAAATGGAGCCGCTTGCCTGTTTCTTTGGCCCCACACTCCATCTTCAGATTCCCCTTGGCTGCCCTAAGGCACCCCTCATGTTGCTTCAGAGAAACTTCTTTAAGAAGACAATTTCATTTTCTGTCCATTTTTTTCTCCTTGTTTTTCTTTTTTTTTTCTTTTTTTTTAAAATAAAAATCCTTCTCTGTTTTTACATTTGTGCTCTGTGTGAAAAGAAAGGAGACAGAAGAGGAGAGAGAAGCCTGTTTTCGTCTAGAGGTGAAAACAGCCTGGTGAGCAGCAGGTGCAAAGCCCCAAAGCAGCTGCTTTCTGCTCTCAAGTTGAAGCGCCTTGGTCCCCCACCCTCCACGCCAAGAGCACTTCATATAATCCTCTCATGCAATTCACACTGTAATTGCAGATATCCAGACTGCTAGGGCTCATTTTATTATTATTTTTACTGATAACAAGATCTGCTAACAGGGGACCGGTTGTAGTAATTAGTTGTGTGTCGCTAGGCAGCTTCTGCAGAAGCAACTTGGATTCTTTTCCTTTCTTTTTCATTCTTTTTAGGGAGGGGAGGGCATGACTGCTTTGCCCCCTCCTACCTCTCCTCTTTTTACTCCCTTGAAGGCCACTCAAAGTAGCACATGGGGAACTTTCCTGCTGGCTCTGTTCGGTCCCTTTATTATCTCGCCTGCCTCTTTCACTTCTTGAGTCCAAGGCTGTTGGATGGGTGCTAGCAATGAAGATTATTGTCTTGAGGACCAGCTTGTTTTCTCAAGGCTCTGCTTGCTACATTGCTAATTATGGGTCTAAGGGATCCTTTTCTGATATTTGACTAAGTGGCATGGATTACTGTGTAATCATTTCCCACTGGGGAGGGGGATCTTTATTATTATTATTATTATATACCTCTGGACAACTTTTCAGTTGCTTTTATTTAGGTAATTGCTCTTCCCTATAATCCAGGAATTCTTATTTTTTTTAATCATATTATGGATTTCACCAAACACTAGTTAACATGTTAATTACTGGTAAATACACACTTCTTTTTCCATTCTGTTCAGAGTGAATACAGATCCTATGAATGTGCTGTTTGTCATCTGTACCCCTTATGTGTTATCTCTGTCTAATAGGACACTGTTGTTTAAAGAATGAAAAGACTGAACATGGACATTTGGCTCCAAACTTTTGTTTTAGATTAGGGTTTAATGAGTTTATGCTTTTTTTTTTCCTGTTTTATTCTTCAAGCCAAAATATAAAGGAATAAAAATCAGTTTGATGACATAATTATTTTTAATAACCTGAACAGATTTTGCAATGCTGAGACACCATACAAAAGCCTGGAAAATGGGATCCTTTATTTAGTTGCAGAAAGCTTGATCCAGCTGCCATGAAGTCAAGACAAATTTTCCACTGAGTCAGAAAAACTCAAATCAGTGTGGAAGACCAGAAAAGTTTCTTCCAGAGTGTCCTGGTAACACACCAGGGTCCAAACGGACAAGTGTGGTTCAGACAGAGGGGAGTGGAGTGGGGAGGAGATTCCAGCATGATTCAATTATTAGAAATATTTTCAGTTTGCCTTAAAATGGCTTATTTTCCTGGCTTATGCCAACTGTGATTTTTTTCAATGCTTTAAGTTACTGAGATCTTTCTTTTATGCTGCAGTCCCACGTTTTGATAAATAACACTACTGCTAAACTGACCATCACCAAAAAAAAAAAAAAAAAAAAAAAATTAAGAAAGGTTGAAAGTCTCAGAAGCTCCAACAACCTGACTGCAAGAGTGCTGCTGGGCAAATGGTGCTGGGGTAGAGTGACTTTAAGGAACCTCTAGTCAGATTGACACAGAACTGGAAAGGTAAAAAAAAAAATTACTTTATTTTGGGTACTGGATAAGTGAATTTAGACTGAGATGTAAATGAAAACAGTCTAAGGCTGATTTATTCTGTGCCATTCTATCTAAGATGTCAAAGACTCTTTCTGGCAATGAGGAACACACCAAAGCATTGGTGCCCTCTGGGGACAACTCTTCTCTTGGGCCATGGCTCATATGTCATGATGTTGAGTTTCACACCTTTTTTATGGCTTTTTTTTTTTTTAATCACTCCAAAACCAGTTTGGCAAAAAACTTGCAGCTGAGCAATGCAGGCCAGCTGAGCATTTTCAGAATCCAATGTGCCATGACAAAAATCCAGCCAAAAGACACTGTGCTGGTGCAAACTCTCCTTATTTATTACATTGTTTTATAAACAGATACTTGCCTAAAAAAAGCATAACAGCTCTGAGCTCTGTAGCCTCTGGTATGTTTGCCCATAAAGTTGCATGGCTTAAGACCCATTTGTTTTTAAAAATGGCTTGGTAGCCCCTTCTCAAATTTCAGCCCAAAAAGCTGCTGGACTTGGAGCAAAGTAAACACAGTCCAATACTAATTCTCAGCAGTCGGTGCAAAAGTGCTTTTCCTTGGCGGGGCCAAGAGGGATGTCCACAAGCTTTCAAAATAAACATGATTCAAGGTGACACTGGCACACCAGGACTTGCATTAAGGATATGTCAGAAGAAGTAAATTGCAGGCAGGCAGAGTGGGAGAGAGCAGGTCAAGTGATATTGTGAAAAAAACCCAGTGTTGGTTCCTATAAAACTTTCAAGCAGTTCAATTGTTTCAGTGTAAATGCTGTTAGTTGTAAAACTACTCTGGATTTAATCTATAGTGTCAAAAGAGTTTGCATTCTTTGCCATTAGAAATGTGAACTTCTTAGAAACACTCCTGAAGATGAGATTTATTAGGCTAAAAAGTGACAATTCCTGGCTATTTCCTGGAGAAATGTATTATTCCATCTCAACTAAAATTAAAACAGGTCAAGTAAACAACTCTGAAAGCTGGAAAACTCAATTTCTTGCCCATCTAATTATGCCTAGCTAGACCAGCCTGTACAATTTTCCATTATGACTGTTATGAACTGTGTGTGGTCCCCTGACTGTACCATACGAGTTGGAGCACTGGAGCACAATAAGGCATGTTAGAGGCTGTCAGCGTGTTTTAGGATCTCCTAATTCTTGTTCACTGTAATCACACTGCTGTGTGCAATACAGCATTTGAGATGACCCTTGGAACAAAATTTCTTATTTACACCTACAGACTTTGGAAAAGTTTAGTTTGAAAGATAAATAATGTTTTTGGGTTTTTTGGTTTTTTTTTTTTTTTCCATTAGATGCAATCAAAACTTTGGGTGTTAATATGGGAGCTTTCTCCTTAGTACTAGATTGTGACCTTAAATGTGCTTTCAGGCTCCCCTTTTCATCCATATTTATTTATGTATGGATTTTTTTCTTTTTTTTTTTTTTATACTGACCTTCTTTCTCCATGATCACCTATCCTGCATTCTGGTTGCTTTGCTGTAATTTGTTTGTTTACTCTTTCAATGCTGCTTGAGTAGAGCATTACAAAAGCTTCTTCAGCACCAAATAACCTCCAGCTCTTAAAGAAGAATCCATTTTTTATTTAAATCAAAGCAATAAAATCCAACCAGCTTTTCTTTCTCTTGCTCCTCCCAATACACACATACTTTCCAGCAGTTACAGAACTTTAGAGCTATCCTACAGAAAACAGCTCATATTTTCATCTCAGCACTTGCCAGCTTTTTCAATAGTGCAGATGGGCTGCAAGAACAATCCTTCCATAGCAGATCAAGAAGTTACAGCACTGGCTTGGGAAACCAGTGACAAGGAAGCAGCAGCATAAGCAGGATTTTCAGGAGTTGAGAATTGCCTCTTCACATGCAGAGGTATGGAAGATATTTCAGAAAGGCCAGCAACGAAGGAGAAGAAAATGTCTTGTTTGGCACAGTCATGACTTGGTGCCAAGGGTCTGTGAAGGGCAGTATGCTCAGGCTGAGAGCAGGGTGGGATATAATAACTGCTGGGAGATGTTTGCAGTAGTGGAAAGGATGCAGAGGTCCTTGGGCAAGCCCTGTCTCATTTTGGGACACCACTGCATAGAAGGAGAGGGCTTCATGTGGAGTGGCTGGCCTCAGCCAAAGTGACATAAAGCCTGCAAAGCAGGAATGGCATCCATAATCCCATTAATTACAGTCACTGAAATATCATGGAGGAATAAGAAAGGCTCCATAGTCCAATGTGTACACCTCTATGTTGCCATCAGCCCTTTCCCTGCAGGTTAACAGCACTATAGGCATGTGTCTGTGGGGACTGTATGAGGGAGGAGCTGCTCCCTTCTCCCCTCCTTTAACTCCTTGCAGTGCCAGGGTCAGTTACTCAAAGAGGTCTCCTCACATGCCACTTATGCTTCAAGGGTCTCCTCCATCGCTGCTCCCTTGTCCCCATATCATTCACTCATTAAGTATCAAATGGCCAACCAGGCTCCTGGTCAACTCTGGTCCTTGTGATGATTTCACTCAAAAATACCTTTGGGCTCTGCTTCTCCCTTGGGAAGATAAATCTTCAAAAATTGTCCCACCAAACAACTCAAAGGGGTGGGCAATAACTCACTCACAGTGGTGCTGACTCCACCCTCAACGCTGCTGTGGGGAGAGCTCTGGTGTCCCCAACCTGCCTACATCTCTCTGCTGTCTCTGGCATTGCTGTAGCATCTGTGAAACTGGTGTTTGCACAAGTCCTGCTCTGTGCCCAGAGCTCTGGGGTTCTATAATAATGCTACAAGATGTAACATAAATAAGAGCAGTATGTGGGCAGGCAGACACCACCCAGTGATTTGCATGTGCAAATACTTGTACCAAATTTAAAGGCTGCTTGTGAAACTAAGGCAGTAAGTATTGCTGAGGCTTCAAAGCAGTAAAAACCACCATTAAAGAAGTTCATTAAAGCACAATTACACACAAAGTAACACACCTAACTGCTGTGGGTCTAATACAGCCATTCCCAAACTGGTCTGAAAGATTTCATATGGCAGATTTCACATTTTGTAAATTGTTCTCTACTGTTTCTATCTCTGTATGTATTAGAGCAGCACTGGAAAAACCTGGGTAAAACTGGGGCCCCATCCTGGTAGTCAACATAAAAGCCCTAGGAAGAGGTAGTTATCTTAATTTCAGCAAATTTAAATAGACACCTTGAGGCAAAAAAGTGGGAAAGGAAACAAAAATGGATAAAGGGACTTGCCAGAGGTTATAAATTAGGTCAATAGCCAGGGCTTCAGAGCACTGGTCCAGTGACACATCCACTGCACAGCCCTGCCTCACACTGACACAAACACTGACTTTGGTTTCCTCCCGTCTGCACAACACTTACAACACCTACTAATTTTCTACTCTCACCAGCAATGAGGACAAAGAGCAGATGACTGGATTTTGTTCCTCTGTGACTGCCAGCTTTTCACAGCCCTTCCACAAGCTTGAATAACACGTGTTGCATCTGGAGTGCTGAGGGCCATGTTTTAAAGTTCTCACCACCCGGCAGCTCCTCCAGGAACACTTACGGGAAGCAGCCACCAGCCAGATGTTCAAAATAGCTCAGTACCAACTTGCTGAGACCTTTGGCCGTTTACACTGGGGTCTGAGAGAGAACAGAACAATTTTGAAAGTGTGCAAAATGCAGCCTGCTGGGTATTTTTAATATAAATGTTCTTCAAGATCCAGTACTTGTAAGCCAAATATTTAAGGAGGCTTGGTAGCTGAGCTGTGTGCTATCTGGTTATAAAGCTGACCTATCCATGGGAAAAGGAACTGTTTTGATTTACAAAAAGAAGTGCACAAATTCTGTGCCATGATAAAAGGGCTTTTTAAAAAATTGCAAATAGTAACATTTTTTAGAGACAAGTAAAAGGCTTACTCCATTTCCCCACATTTTTGCAATGGGATCCTGTTCTCCTTAGAATCATAAAAATTATTAGGTGGGAAAAATATCTTTAAGATCATAAAGTCCAACCATTACCCAGAACTGCTGAGTTCTCTGCTAAACAACATCCCTAAGTACTTTCTCTACACTTCTAAATACCTCCAAGGATGGGGACTCCACCATTGCCCTGGGTAGTGCTTGACAACCCTTTCAGTGAAGAAATGTTTCTTAAAATCTAATCTAGACCTTCCCTGGTGCAACTTGAAGCCATTTGTTCTTGTCTTATCCCTGGTTCCTTGGAGAAGAGACCAATTTCTCCTGGCTCCACCCTCCTTTCAGAGAATTGTAGAGAGTGAGAAGGTCCCCCATGAGCCTCCTTTTCTCCAGACTAAACACCACCCACTCCCTCAGCTGCTCCTCACAGGACTTGTGCTCCAGACCCTTCTCCCTTCTGTTGCCCTTCTCTTGACTTGCTCCAGTCTCTAAATGTTTTTTGTAGTGAGATGTTCAGGACTGGACACAGGCCTTGTGTACAGCCCCAGGTACAGGGGACTGTCACTACCCTGGTCCTGCTGGGCACACTATTGATGGTACAAACCAGGTACCATGGGCTTTCTTGGCCACCTGGGCACACACTGGCTCATTCTTACTCATAAACACCAACCCTATCATCACCATCATTATGCTCTAGCCAGTCAAACCACTCCCTAACACACTGGGCTACCAACGACCTCTCCTTCCTCACCCAGCCTTTCTGAAGAGTTTACAGCCATCCACTGCAGCCCTCTGGTTGTGTGAGTCATCCCACCATGCTCCATGATGGCGAGGATGTCACAGCTTTCCTGCTGCACCATGCTACCAGCTCCTCCTGTTTGCCACTCCTGCTGCCTGCACTGCTGTCCCTCAAACATTTGTGTGCCTCCCCCAGGCTTATCTGCTGGGAACCTGGGGCTCTACACCCATCTCATGTATCAAACAGAAGGGTGGCTCCCAGTGTTAGCACTCACTTCCCCCTAGTCAAAGCCAAACTCTAGCTTTTAAGTGCTTTTATTCATTTTTATAAGCCAAGAGCTACGTGTTCACTAGAGTTCATCACAGCTCTATTTCTCCCCAACCCCCCATTTAATTTCAAGTGGGGGCCAGCCCCAATATTTGAAACTCCTGCTCCATTTCTTTTCATTCTCTTTTTCTTCCTTCCTTCCTTCCCCCTCGCCCCCTCCCTCCATCTCCTACTCTGTCCCCTTCAGAAGCCCCCAGGATGACACTGCTCATTGATGCTTCTCCTTCATTAGCATTTCAGCAACTTGGCTCAGTAGTTTCAGAGACAATCCGTCATGAGAAAACTGAAGAATGTGCCCCATTTGCATGATTCTGTGCCAGAATGCAACTTTTTCTCAGCTGTTCATTGTGTAATTTCCCCTTGAGCCCTCAACTTTCCCATGAAGTCCCAGAAATCATATTATAGAATTCCAGACCAGCTGCAATGCTCCAAAGATTAGTTTTATGGACATTTTAACCAATCTCACAGCTCTACAAAGAGAATCACATACATAAGAAACACGGTTTTACTTTCTGTTGTTAGGAAAGGCAATGTGCCCACTTGAATAAAGTTCTTTGAAACTACAAGAAGGAATTTATGCCCCATGATGAGAATGATCCAATAACTGTTGTGAATCCTTACGCATATTTTTAACTTCCACTTGTACCGCCTTAATTATTTTATTCCTCTTACAATTAAATGTTTGTAATCCATTTTGAGAGTCTTTCTGAAATGAATGGATATGCAAACAACTTGATTGAAATGCTCAGTGCATATGACTAAAAGTTACTGGCTCTCACACATCAGCAGAACAAATCAAGCTTTTCGTTAGTTGGTTTTAGAAATCAAAAAGTGGTTAAAAAAAAAAAGACAGGCAGATAAAACCTGCTTCTAATTACTTTCTAGAGGGCATCTGAGTTTGTAGAAATAGAAGAGTTTATTATATTAAAAGTAAGCAAAGAACTGAAAATTGGTGTGAAGCAATCAAACTACTTTGTCAATTAAAATGTATCCCATTAGGAAAATTAGGCACCTGTTCCACAAAAGTTAGACAATGGAGCATGGGAGGAGAACACTGCATTTTAACAATCTGGTTACTAATTAAATTCTTTACTTTTTCCTATGTATGCCAATAACTATCACTTTTCCCATGTCATTTTTAACCCACCGAAACAGAACTCATTTTTAATTATTCTGCCTCTTAGAAGCACTAGATCTCTCTTCAGTGCTTTTAGAGCCAGAACATATGAAATGCAAACATTTTGATAAATATTTTAAATATAGTCTAGATACTTCTTAATACAGATTCTTGTTATCCCCCCTCCCCCTGCCTGTATGGTTGGCCATGTGAAACCATCCTTGCTGACTCAGGTTAATCTATGAATAAACACAGTGACACGCTCACACTATGTGAGTGTATATTTATATACATATCTTTGCATTTTTGTGTGTGTATACATATATATAGTGCAAAAATCCTATGGAATTGAAGCTTGCCAAGATTACGACTTCATAAACAGATAAATTAGGGTTCTTCCGATGTGAAAGATAGGTGGTTTTTTTTCGGTGAGAAGCTCACACGGTGATTAGAGTGAGGTTGTGGAAGATTTCATTAATTATAGGTGACTGGTTTTCCTCTCAGAGGACAGCTCAGGTCCCCCAGCTCCCCCTTGGCAGCTCATCTTAAATTGTTGTCTAACCTTTCCCTTAATTCAGCTCATCTTGAGCTGATGGGAACTGCTTTCATTCCACCTCTTGTGGAGGTAATGAAACAATCTTCTTATTCACTTGGTTCCTCTGAGCCGGTGACACACAACAAAAAACCCAGGGCCCTGATTAATGGCCGCTAATTAGCAATGTTAATGACCAGGTGTCCAAGAGCATGGCCAGCTTCTCTCAGCATGGAGTGATCCCTCAATGAGGGCCCTGCAAATCCAGCCCCAGTGACCCTTCCCCTCAGCTGCCAGTAATGAAGCTGAGCTCTCTCATTACACCCAGGAGAGGCTCAGGGGGAGGCCCAGGCCTTGAGAGCCAAACCCTTTCCTTCGGCTCTCGTGGGCCTTCCATTAATTAAGGTCAGCATTTTTGCTCTCCATCCCCCCCAGCCTCAGCCTTTTCCCCATTAAAAAAAAAAAAAGACCAACAAAACAATGCCAAAAATCCCCCCAACCCTCAAAGGTAAAAGATTTGGATGAAGGAAGGCTTAGTTTTCTCAGCTTTCTCTGCTTTCCCAGTGATAAAGATGCTGTTTCCTGGAGTGTTTGGGCTGCTTGGAGCCCCTTTTCTCCCCCTCATATTTTGAGCCCTCTGGACCCAGATATAACTTGAGGAAAATCTCCACTGGCTGCAGTTGCTGTCTGCCAAGCCCTCTACCTTCCACCTCCCAGAGAAAAATACTTGTAAGAGCACAGAGGTGGAGAGATGCTTGTGCTGGCAAAGGAAAAAAGTTGTACACGTCAGCTACAAACCCAAATGTGCATCTCCACAGGTCAGACTGGCCACACAGAAATGTATTCATGTATTATTTCTCATCAACATTTTTGTCATGTTTATTATTCTTAATTTTAGACACATAAAAAGTGACCTTCAACATAAACATCAAGTAAAACGTGCCACTTTGGCTGCAGTTTGTAACTAGTTTCCTGCAGCAGCACAAAGTGGAGATGCTGTCTGCTCTCTGCCTGTGGGCTTGGGAGAGCAGGAAAGGGAATTCTCCCTGTCCAGCTGTGGGTGCAGACAGAGCTGCCTGGGCTGCCAGCTGGTGCCAGAGCCTCTGAGCATCATGACACAGCCCTTGTCACCTAGGACAGGCTGGGGGGATGGCAAGAGTTTGTAAGTTCTAGAAATCGGTCTTGATTTTGGTGGGAGGGAGCTTTTAAAGGATGGGGAATGTTATATCAGCATGCATGCAGCACATGGCTACAAGAAAGAGCCAGATGTTGAAAGAAATAGAGAACTGTTTCATTTTTGCTTTGTAACTTAGCAAATGTAGTGATATATGAGCAAGAAAATACTTGTAGTGCACCTGCCTGCAGCCTGTGTGGTAAGGCTGAGCACTTCTGAAGTTCCCAGAAACTTCGGAAGTCGGCTTTTATTAGCTTTGACTAATGCAAATGTTTTCTTTTAATTGGAAGAATATTACTACAATTCTCTAATTTTTTTTCTAGTTGTGCACTGTGAAATGAAGACACAAAATTAACATGCGTTGAAAGGGAGTAGTTAAGGGAGCTGATGGGGCGATAGGAAGCCTTTTACTCTAGGTCACATCTTGAGCTGGAAGTGACAGAAAGTTAATACTGCAAGAATGCCATTTGGTGGCTGTTGTAAGATAAGGGGGAGCCAAGCTCAAACTTTAATGTGTTAATGCCTCCACAAATGCATTAGCAGTAGTTGGCGTGGTAGCTGGACACAATACTGCACCAATTGTTTTCCTATAAATCCTTAAAGGGGTGATTTCCATCTAGCTGTGTAATAGTGTCTCCTTCCAAATGACAATTATTCCCCGCTCTTGACAGTCTGGGCATTACAGCAGTGACTAACATGGCAAACTAATATCAGGATGATAATGCACTTGTTTATTTCCAGTAAAATTTAATGAGTTACAGAAAAGAAAAGGTGCTGCCTTTTGACATGGCTGGATGCTCGGGCACAGGGGGTGACACTGCACTGACAAGGTTGCACTCCAGCTACTGGAGTTCTATGCATAAATAAATTACTAAACTTTTCATTCTTGCATCTTGAGACAATTTTACTGGCACCCAACTTGACTAGGGAAAAATCTTACAAGATGTACTGGTTCATTCCCTGTCGATTAGTCTCTCTCCATGGATCCTTGGACTTTCTAAGTGGATGCAGCCTTGAAATTGTGCTGCTTTCACCTTGCACACAGCAGGTTATTCAGTAAGGACCTGCTCTGGCTCTGGCTTGCTTCACCTGAAGCTGTAATCCTACAGTAGGTCAGCTGCCTTTTAAAAGGTGTTTTTGAACCTGACATGGATTTTGAATGAAGGTTTACATCTATTCCCTATCTAGAAGTGTGCATTGACTGTCATTACAGATATGAAAGGTTCAGTTCCCAGCTCTCCCAGAGACCTCCTCAGAGATTTTGGGCAAGTTACTTGTGGCCAATGAGGGTTGCTAATGAAAAGATAATATAGTGGTGGTGAGTGCATCAAAAATAAAAATGGATTTAAAAAGCCTATTGAAAATAAAACCCACCCAAAACCCCAAACCAAACCAGAAGAAAAATTAGCTTGACCCTTGCCTTCCTGTGAACAGTCATAACACCATTGCCTTTATTTGCTGCCATCAAGACAGACTGAAGCAAGGACTGACCCTTCATGTGCATTTCTGTGGCATCAAAATCCTATGGGAAACCAGTGGCAATTGAGGGCTTTAGCTACATGACATAAAGAAGAACAACTGGGTTTTCAAAATATCATTCACTCCTTGTAACATCATTTCTAGCACCGTGCTGTTCACACAGCCATGAAGAGCAAAGCAACTCCTGCAAACTGTAAGGGCTTTTGTAACTCCATCCTACACATCTAATTGATCAGCTGTGCCAAAAAGAACAAAAGTCTTTCTATAGCTATAGTTATTCTATTACAGGTTATGCAGATAAGGTTACAACTAGAGCCAGACACATTTTTTTTCCAGATAAACCTATTCCAGTGACAAATACACATGATCACAAACTTTCCATGAATGGGTATTGAGTTCATCTCTTTTCTAGCTAAGAGTCTGAAAATGTTTTCAATCTAAATTTACTTGCAGTTAATTAGAAAAGTCTAGGAAGCCTCAAACTGTGAAATATTAATTTTTTCTCAGTGTTTTAGTTAATAAAAAATTTGCCAAAAATTTTGCTTCAGGCCTTCAGCCCTGTTATTGAAGAACCAGTTACCCGAATAGCTTCACTGGCTTCCTTCTGCCTCCTGGAAGCTTCTCTTTTTAGGCAGTGGCTGTAATGCCTTTTAAGTGTACCATCAAAAGTATTTCCTTCCCTATGTTAGAGCATTGCTGAAGCCATTGCTTAAATAAAACAACCAGGGCTCTGCTCATTTATGAAGGGAATAGGGATCCAAAGCTAAGTTTTGCCTAGTTCCAAACTTTCACAGGCATTTGGACACAGCTTCTGTTCTGCATCCCACAGGGAAGGAAGAAATGAGAAACACACGAGAGCAATGATTGTCATGTGGGCCAAATCCAGTCTCTGACACCAAGGAAGTTCTGGCACTGACTTCTGAGTTGTGAAATCAACTGACAGTAAAGATGCTCATTCTCCCTAATCTTGTACTGTCCCTGTTATGTGCAGTATCCTGTTTAGTGAACTCTTCAGCAAAAAGAAGTCTACAAAACTACTGAAATCTTCTTGGCACTGGCAATACTTTGCTTTTATACCATCTTGGTTTATGCCTGCTGTAAAGTCCCAGGAAGAATAAATCTGAGGAGGGCACAGCAAGCATAGAGTTTGGGAGAAATGTTTTGATTGCTGAGTTACATTCTCGGGTTATCTGACAATTTACTTTGCAACTACAGTTTGTCAGAATTTTATGGATTATTTTCCATTTGCTTTTTTGTAATGACTTTCCATTGCAATATTTTTCCTCAGTTTTCCCTGTTGGAAAATGGACATGGCAATACGTTTTCAACAAGGTAAAAAATACATTTGGTAATGTTTGTGAAGCAATTTGCAATGATTGGTTTGTAGCTGTGCTAAATACAATGTCCTATTAATAAAGCAATTAAAGAAAAATAAATAAGGAAGGAATTATGTGGATTCCAATAAAAGGCAACTGGTAACAAGGGAAGAATTTTGCCCATTATTGGAGCACATAGCTCCATAGGCAAATTAAAACAAGGGCTCTGTCCTCAGAGTTTTGGGCAATCCAGGCTACATAATTGATTTGAGAAGAGCTACTCCAGGCTACTGTGTAATTACAGAAGTATTCACTCTTCTGGCTCCCACTCTCCTTGTCATGTTCTACCTCATTGCCCTTTATGCTAAAGCCTTTGTTGATGAGGGAACGGAAGGAGTAAGGACAAATAAAGCAATTAGCAGGTAGGGGGAATGCTACCACTGTTTAAGGATAACACACAGCTTGTATTGGGACATTTATTAGGTAGAAGTCTAGAGCCTACAGGTCAGAAGGAAAATACAGGTAATCCAGAAAAACAAACAAAATTTTAAAAATGCCCTATTTCTTATATATGTAGTATTCAAGAAATCTTGGCAGGAATAAAATATATTAAACAGTCTATAAAAAACATGATGATTTTACTTAACATATTTTTTAGTGAGATTAGCATCCAGCTTTCTAATTTATTTTTTTAAAAACCAGAATCTCATCATAAGAGAGCTCTTCTTTCCTGTTTCAAGTATGCATTGGCAGTAAGCAAACGCCAATTTTTTGAAGGACTAAAATCTCATTTAAAATTGCTGCAGAGCCAGCCAGGAGAGGGAGCCAAGACCTTGAACAAACCTTTCTTCCTGGCTCTCTGACACCCTGGGAAGGAAGCTGAGCCATTTTGGCCAGGGCTCCTGTGTGCTCTCAGGGCTTATGTGAATGCATTGCATGAGGAAGGGACAAAAGTAACTGGGAAACAAAATTACACATGGAGTCCCAGGCATCAAATGTTGGATGATTCATGGTATAAGGAGAGAAGAATGCAGAAATATAAATGAGGACTGATGGAAATGAGCAGTACTGTCGTTTTTCACTTCTCATGTTTCCACTGCTCATCAGGAGACCAGGATTGGAGGTTGTTACAGTCCACGGACTCTGGTTCTTTTCATAACTCATGATCAGTTGGATTTGAGATAGACAGGAAGAAAATCATAGAATTTCTGCTGAGTGTGGTGGATTGAGATCATGGACAGTCTAAACCTGGATCAGAACTGCAACACCAAGCACTGCAATGATGTAAAGTGCTGCTGCTCCTCCAGTGCTCAGGTGGAGTTTGGGTCTTATCTCCAGAAATAAGTCTAAACTACCCTTTATCTCCATAACACATCAGTCCAAAGGGCAAGGACATTGTGTGGGAAAAAAAAAAGGAAACTGAGAACATGAAGAACACAAAAGGACAAAATAGCCATTTTAAATGTTTAAGAGAAGAAATATTAGAAATTAAGAGGACAGTTTCATTCAAGGCCATTTATCATATTTTTCTAGCTGAAAAACTAGAAGAAAGGAGAAGATTCTGAATCCAATTTAATGTTCTTATTTTTTTTTTCATTTCCAAGCTTTCAGGATTTCTAAGTATAATTTCTCTTCATTTTCTTCCAGTAAAATAAAATGTATTTGGACCAATATTTAATAGAGAAAGCAATCATAAAAAAAATTTGAAAGTATTTTTTGCTAACTAAACGGAAAACTGTATTTAAAACTAAACTTCAACAAAAATGGCTTCATTTTGACTCCTTTGTCCTGAAACCACTCTGAAATCATAAAAAGTCAGTGTACACTTTTGAGTTTTTTTCTAAAAATCTATAGGAATTTCATTCTTCTTCAAGCATTTTAAACAATTTTAATTATTGTGATTGTTACAATAATTTATTTGTAGACTCAGATAACAAATTAGTTCTTTACTACCAAATTAATTTTTTTACTGTATGGTGTTGATTTCTTTTTCCTCATAGTGCAGGTAGCAACTTCTCAGAAGTGCATCCAAAATAAACTAATGATGAATAGTGACAAACTGAACCGAAAACAAAGAGAACTTTTTGTTAACTATTCTTATCTTACAGATCAAAGTATTTGGATCAGAGACAAACACATTATACTCTATTTCCTGAACTGCTTTCTGTTTCTAGAAGCCTGGCAGTATTTCTTCAGGCACTTCACCCAAGCTATGAAATGGTGAGTTTATCCAGATCCTCCAACAGGGAGTGAGGGACCAGCTTAGAGATATTTCTGACCAGCAGCTCCAAGAATAGAAATCAGTGGAGAAACCTCTCACAACTCTTTTCAGGAAGCTCAGGGGATGCAAGTTAATAACTGTGCCTAACGTTAGATGCCAGGAACATTTTTTACTCCTTCTGGTCTCTGCAGAGCAAGATCTTCCTCAAGCAACATTGATACCAATCTGCAGAAGAGAAAACTGAGGCACATGGAGAGACAACTCTGCATGGAAATGATTGGCTGGAGACTTGAACCAGATACCCGAAATCCCAGTCTGGTGCTCTCTCCTTGATCCACACTGTGCTGTGGTGCAGGGAAATCTGCCTTGCCACCTTGCTTTGTACATAAACACACAAGTTAATTTCCCAGACTTTAGAACCTGGCCACATGCTGCAGATCTCTATGGATTATTGTGTTTCCAACAAGTGGGAATAAAAGGCAGAGCCTGCTGTAAGAATGACTGCAGACCGTGTCCTATCAGTGGCTGTGTGGCAGCAGCAGAAGCATCATCTTGAATCCCCAGAGCTATCCTGTAAATCTTCATTAAAGTCAGGGGGACTTTCAGGTGTGTTATTAAATGTTCAATTACACTCTGCAAGTAACAACAGAAGCAAATTGATAAAAATAGGGTAGGAGACAATAGGTTTCGAGCAAAGGAGACCACCAAAACATGTTTGTGTAGAGAGCCTGTAATAATATGAATAATGAACAAGTTTGTAAAAATCAAAGTCTATTTGCAGATGAATAATAAACATAGAAAAGGGCAGGATTGGTTGAATGAATTATGCATTGTGAGTCATTTAACAAGCACCATATCTATAAAGATAATGGTTCTAATGTAAATAACAAGCCTTTAATATTTATGCAGCCTTAATAATCTGGGGAGTCTGTAATGATAGTTAAGAATTATACCTCTACTCAGTGTTTTTCAATGGAAAACAGGTTTATCACAATGTCACAAACCTAAAGCAGTTTCATGCTAGGTTTGGTGCAACTTTAACTCCCTTTGGACCCCGTCTGCCTTAATGCTGGAGTCTGGACAGAACCATCACTTCTAATTGACAGCAATTCCATGGCAATAAAATTAGGGCCTTCTGAGCTAGATATCACAAAGCACTCACACAGTGACAAAACTGGACATTTCACTTTCCTTGCTGCTTTGTGATGAGGATCTCTGTACTGACTTAGTGCAATCTCAGCAGCGAGAGGGGAAATGAAATGAAAAGTGTCTTCCCCTCTCCTCCTGCACGCAGTTCTGTGTGGGAGCAGGAGAGCTGTGCAATCACAGCTGGGCTGGTAATTGCCTGGCCCTGGGCACAGTCACACCTTGCTGCTCCTCTGCCACAAGAAAGGGCCACCCAGCCCAGCAGTCCCAGGGCAAAGGCGGAAAGGTTTCCATAATTCCTGTGTGTCATTCTCAGCTCACGGAAATGCCAATGTGCCAACACGGGCATGACCCTGCCGGGCTCCCACGCCGGCAGCAGTGCTGAAAGTCAGGGAGGGACTGGAAAGGATTGGGTTTCTCTGCCCCCTTTTTGTTAAAGTGAGGTTAGAGCACATGAAAAATCATTTATTCACAGGAGCAAAAGCAGCCCCTGATCATAACAGCGGAGTTTTCCCAACCTTTCTTTCTCTTTCAGAGCAAGAATGCTGATTCTTAAAGGATTTACACACAGACCTTGGGGAGACAAGGTTGCTATGTCCATATTCCTTCTGTGCCACCATGGATTTCTGCAAAACCTACTTAATTGGAGGTCTGATCTGGTACTTGGGGGTCTGATCCCTGGCTCTTAATTCAGATGCAAAACTGGCACATACTATGGGTGACACTATATTGAATTGTATAGAGCCTGCAAAATATGTTGAGGGTTTTTTTTAAATAACTTGACCTGCAGGATATTAATATAGTGGCAACTACCCCTGCAGGATATAAAACTGGCACCAACTCTAGGAACTTCAATTAGCATAGTGGTTTCTAGGCCCAGTAATGGTCAATTCATCTGAACATGTGGAAATAAAACCAAACCATAATAGGACTTAAAAAGCATTCAATGCATATTTGTCCATAAACACATCATATAAAAAAAAAAAACTCTTAAAAAAAAAGTGCCAAATGAATCAATGTGTATTCTATTATGGAATAATAATATCCCTTACCACATGTGTTGCTGAAGCAAATAACTTTAGCTGGTATGATAGTATTTTCCATTTTGTGGTACAGTTTATATTTTCATCTATTGATTAAGGACTTGCCCCTGAGGAAGTTAACAACAACAGTTCCCCAGGCTTAAAAGGAGAAGGAAAAGTGTGTAAACGATTTGGCTGAAAATAAGGAAACAAATGTATTTCCTCCTCCCCTTTCTCCTAGTGAGAGTGAGTGCTGAATGCAAAACCAGTTGAAGACAGTGGAAAGATTTGCTCCTTACTTCAGCAGCTTTGTATCTGGCTCTAAGCATGTATATGTGAGATAAATTTTGGCACTACTGAAAACCCCACCTCATACCTCCCACTGTGAACATGTCATCTTTCTATGTGCTTATGCATGCCAAATCTTATCTCTTGTGAAATATTGCCCAGAATCAAGCTATGTTTACTCAAGTAATAGGGAGATTCACTTATATGCAATAATTTCTTCAATGGAGAGGCTGTTATTCTGCAGTTGTACTTTGGACTTTGTTCCTAGTTTAGCTTCTGTTTTTTTAACTTGATGCTTTTATCCAGGTTTGACAAGAGGGTTGGATTTTTGTTGGAGGTTTTTTTTTTTTTTTTTTTTTTTGAAGTTACACACCTGGAATTAGCTTTTCCTGCCAAGAATTACAGTGCACCTGGAAGTACTAAATCATTTTAATCTGTTTTTTAGTGGTTTTGCACAATGGAATTGCATCTCTTTAAATCTTTCTTACCTTTTGCAAAACTAAATTGCAGCACTAGACAGAGCATTTTATGAGTATGTAGATAGTGATATCATGAGATAGTTGTGCCCTGCTAGTGACTGCCTCTACTGAGCCCAGAGGCAGTTAGCTGAGAACTTCATCTCCGGGTTCCTTTCCTCTGCAGTGGCTCTGCTTACCTACATAACATATGGAAATGTGAGCATACCCTTACAGCAGATTGTTTGCTATGTTTACACCAGTTCTAACACTAATCCCCATTAATGTTTGATATTGCTCCCAAAGAGTTTAAATAAATGTCAGGCCTCAGATCCATTGCATACGTGTTAGGCATCGAATAAACTTTGGATGGAAAGATAGTGAAACGCTGTGGGGTGTCCTTTTTTTAACATTACTTTTACTGAGTGGATTAACCACATCAATGTATGCAAAGCCCTGCTACTTTCATGATTTCTGTCACCACATTTAAGAGTCCTATTTTCAAGGAAAACATAAGCCAGTTTCACATAATCTTAAAAGTCCACTGTGTTTCTTCTGCTCTCAGTTACTTCCATTTATCAAATGTGTGTGTGAGTGCAAAGTGAAAGAACAGCCAGATGCACACTAACAAATATAAAACGTTTTCCCTCTCTGTTAAAAAATGTCAGACACAGCCATACTAGCTGCACTTTGCTGCAGAACAATAGCCACCAGGGTCATGGCAAAGTTTGCCTCAGGCTGTGTAGCCCATCCAGCAGCAGCCTGGGTGCCTCAACTTGTAAGAAAATATTTCACTGCTGTGCGGAGAGACACGCAAGGGAACAGCCTGTGGACCACAGAAACGACAAGTGCCAGGCAGATTCCCAGCTCAAGCTGCTCCTTCGCCCAAAATGAGCAATATGTGCTTACTGGGATTTTATGTTACAGCAGAGGGAAATTTAGAGACCTTCCTTCTTTGTCTGCCACATGGAGAAGGAAGCTGCTCAGGCCTCTTCTGTGCCAGGCATTCCCTTTCTCTCTCACCTTCCTTTCCCAATTTGATTATTTTACATGACGCTGTTTCTCATGATGATTTTTTTTTTAATTACTCTTTCAGAGGCTCAGCTCTGAGGCTGCAAAACTTTCCTATCAACCACCACCACCTCTGTCAGTCATATTTGGGATGCAACCACTTTGCATTTAGAGGACTTTCTCATTATATGTTTACATAGTGTCCATTTGAACAAGACCCAGATCTTAGCTGGAGCCTTTCTGAAACCCTTGAAACCCAGTAGCAATAATATTCAGCTACAAAAGTCACCAGCAGAAACGAGCAACACTGTGGGAGTGTGCTTGGGGACAGCAGACAGTCAAAAGCAGAAAATAGTTATTGAAACAGGCTTGTAATTGAACAGAGCTGATCTGCTCCTTTAGGCTAAAGGCAACTAATTCTCACTTCATCCAACCACAGAAAAAGTAAATAAAAGCTGTAGAAACAGCCATATCTCTTAAAACACAGTGTTGTTCAGTAACAAAAATAATTGGACTTCACAAGTTAATAGGTTTTGCAGCAGGAGATAATTTTATGTTAAATGGCTAAGCTGTGTCTCAACCTTTGTGGGCTTATTATATCCTTTAAGTAGTTCAAGTTTCCAGATAACCAGCAGCAGAACCAGGTAGGCAGGCAAAATTAGTATGGCTGGGAAAATTTGTATCTGTCACACAGGTCTGGTTCCCACACACTCTGGTTACATCATTACTTAGTCTGTTAACTAGGAAACCAATTAGGCCAGAGAGCTGCTGTCAGGTGACCAAAACACGAAAATGCACAAGAAACCCTACCCGAAAGATGGGATTTCAGCAGAGGCCCGCAGATAGCTGACTCCTCTTCTGCTGCACTGCAATTTTCGTATTTCGTTTCGCCTTTGCTTTCAGGCTGAGCTCTGAGGTCCCACAGATTGATGGTTGAAGGAGCCTTGTTTCTCCTCTCAACAGGTGTGCTGAGAAAATTGTTTCCTGCATCAAAAATTACACAAAATTATGTAATAATTTCTCTAATTCACTCTGGCAAATTTCCTTCTCCTTCACACCTTTTAATTTACAGGGTGAGAACAAGGCAGTAGGTACAGAACTGAATGCTGTGGTTAACAGTACATTCACCTTAAAGGAAAAGGGTTGATAAGGCTAGGGTGCAGATAAATTCAGGGCAAAAACACTTTCAGCAATGATTGTTTGTTTTCTCCAAATCTGAAGATTTGTCCATGCACAGAGGAAACACAAAGGTCTCTGGGCTCACCCTCAGCAGAGAAGTGCACGGGCAGAGGAGGCCAGCACAGGGAACTGGAAGGACAGGTGAAAGCCAGTTTCCCATAAAGCATACATAAGAAAGGAATTTATGTACAAATAAATACACCTGATCTCTATATTACATCACTATATGGCTAAAATGCAGCTTACATTACTATAATACTTTATATATGCATATATTGTAGATACATATATATAAATGTATATGTATTGCATACTACAAATGGTACAGATATTTTCTAGCTTGTACATCTTTCCTGATTATGGCATCACCTGAAGAGCTCACTGCCCTGCTTAGTCCTTGCTCTTATCTACTGAAAACCTGCAAACACCTCCAGTACCTTCACTCCGGGCCAAGAGCACTAACAAGCCACATGCTCCTTCTCCTTGTTCTCGTTCAGATTTGTTTTCTGTTAGCACAAGGAGAAAGAAGGAGAGAGCTGATTAAACCTCACCTCAAAAGCCTCGAGAAGTGACTTCACAAAGCAGGGGAGGGCAGGCTGAGGGCACAGGGGGTCCTCCCCCAGTGGAGGGTGATGCTCGAGTACCAGCACTGCTCTTTGATCCATAGCACAGTGCCTTGGGGCTAAAGGGTTTGCCCCATTTGCCCTTTATTTCTGATGGCCTGGCATCTTTGGGAAAATTTTTTGGGGCATGGTGTTCAGAGGAAGCAAACAAATCAGAAATCTTTTCCTTCCCAATGATTTTGGTGAGCACGATTTGATCAGTGTGCAGAGAAGAGCAAACCAGTCCCTGCCGGACGCCTGCCAGCTCGGGGAACCAGGCTCTCACATGTTTTCCAGCACAAGCACCTCATTATTAATTCATGCTCCAGGTCCTCTGTACATGCTGTTACTAATATTAGGTTTCAACAGAGTAATGAGCAACAGCAATAGACTGACTATCTAAATATATTTTAAATAATGTTTGAAATATTAAATTTGAGTTTGGATTTTTAATTAGAGCCTAGGCAGGGTATTGACAATCTTCCTACTGTTTTGCAGCCAGCAAGCAAATAAGATAGGGATTGTTCTGATCTGAACACTGAAAGCCAGTCTGATTTAGGGGATGGATCTGAAATACAACACCAAACTTTAAAGCATGAGGGAAATTTGGCTCTGGCTTCAGCAGACAGACTTTGACCCATCCCTATACTAAAAAAGGACTTTTGATATGGGACTTTTGTAAAAGTAAATAGTTGTGAGATCAGCACTTACGGATATGCTCTGGAACATCGTGTGACTGAGTTGCCCAGGGACAGTTTGAGTCTCAAGGACACCTCTATTATTAAATAGAGGGGACATGGTATAGTTGGACATAGAGAAAAGGGATTGTTGTGGTACAAATATAAATATATAGTATAAATTGATACCTTTAGGACATTTAGGTATTTAGGACATTTAGGTATTTAGGACATATACAGTAGAAAAAAATAAGGCAGGCAAGCTGTGGATCTGAAACCCTACAAGGCTTCAAAGTCCTTCTCACTGCTGTGCTCCAGGCAGGAGCATAGGTCAGCATCTCTTCCTTGCCTGGACATACACATATTAAAGGACTCATTTAAAATTGGAGCTGGGTAAAGAGCTAGAGCCATTTTCCTGTGAGTGTGCGCATTTCTGAATGTGCTCCCTTTGAGAGGGAGTTTGCAGTGAAGATTTTGCTGTTCTGGAACTCACTCCTTCCACTTGGTCTGTTGGGAGTCTGAATACATTGACCTGTGGGGCACATTGCGAAGCCTAACTATTTTCCCAGGATTTTTCTGAATGAATGACTTGAGTAGGTAGAGAGAAGAATGTTTCATTTGTACAGTACGTGGAGGCTTTTAATTAATAATGTTCCCATTTGAATGCCTATTGTATTTTTAAATGTGCTTTGTACATAGACCAAGAGCATCGAATAACTGCAGGGCTTTTTTTCCAATTAAAACAAAAAGAAATCCCACAACAATGTGGCATTGCTGCCACATGTCTTTTTGTGATATCTTTATACAGTGTCTAGCACAGTAGTCCCTGATCTAGACCATGACTTCTCAGTGCCAGCACCTAGATAGAACTGTCCAAGCTATGGCAGGTTTCAAGGAGATGAAGTTTCACACCAGTTGGAGAGTTTGACACTGCTGATCATCACTGTAAGGTTGGGGATGTTCTTCAGTGAGTCCTTGACATTAGAGAAGTGCCCAGGCTCCTCAGGGTGGCTTTACATTCTTCCTGTCTGGATCTGGAGCTCTTGGGAGATTGGGTCTTTTCTTGAGTACGTTGGGCATTTCTTATTTTTATAACAAGAGAACCAGCCTGTGACTCTTTTCACAGCAGACAGGTTTTGTGTGTTGAAAATAAAGGTCTTTGTACGAATTGAAGTTTTTTACTGGTTCCTGCAGTTCAAGTGAGAGTTTTTCAATTTTTTTTTTTTTTTTGTAAAAAACTTTTATTTGGTAAAAAGATACTCAGTTTTGATATCACAGATTTCCAAATTTTGTCTCCTTTTGTCCTCCCCAAACACCATGACTTAGCCTGAATATAAATATTTTAACTTTAAAAATGTCTCAGAATTAAAAAATTTCCTACAGAGATATTTGTTTACCTCTTGGGTCCAGCTAGTGGTCAGCAGGTCAAATCTGACTCAGGGAAATTCTTTTATATGGTCTAGTTATTTCTCCCTGTGGGAGATGCAGGCACCTTTCCTGTACTACATCTAAAGCATGAGTACATCCTTCTGTGCCTGGTCACCACATTTTTCTGACTTCAGTCTGCTGACTGTTGCTTTTTTTAAATCTACACCTGGACCAGTGTGTCAGATATTTTGAGGAGACAGGTGAGGGCGCTGCCAGCAAACTGGAGTTTTATTGCACAACTCATTGTGTTTAAGCTGTTTTCTTGATAAGAAGTTGTGCAAAGACAAGTATCCAACAGGCTTTTTCCACATTGCGTTTGTCCTTGTTTCAGTTGTGTGTTTTGCTGCTAGAGCAAACCACCACCCTTCCTGAAAGCCTTAAAAACCCCTCCTGCCACCTCCACTTTTTCATTCCTTTTCACTGAGTAGGCTGCCAAAATTGATGTCTGATTATTTACTGCAGCGTCCTTTTCTCCATTGCTATGGGGCCTTCCCTCCTTGATCAGGCAAGCACAGGGCAAAGACCAGGTGAACTCAAACCTGTCTCCAAATTCTTAATGCAGAGCTCCTTTGAGAAGCACCATGCCCAACCACACTGTTTTTCTGCCTCTCTGAAAACCCTGTGAGAATCTTACACTTAAATCAGTACTGCACAAGTTTCCTTATGTGGCTGCACTACTCTTGTATGTCTATTTCCCTTAGGAGAAATAGAATGGTTTGTACTGAACTGTGAGAAGAGCTCAAATTTGTACAAATTCTGCCCTTACGTGAGGATACACAAGGGTCAGTTACAAGGAGAGGGCAGGGTTTAGCTTTAAGCCAAGATAAAACATCACTTTCCTGAAAAAAGAGCTGATGATATGCATTATTCCACAGAGTAATTAAACTATTGCTGGTACACTGGTCAGCAATATTCTATTTCTTGATTTTACTATACATCATGCATCTTTGACAGAATTAAATGCCCTTAACTTTCCATTGCTTTTGCATTTGATGGAATCATAAGAAAATTTTGACTAGAAGAAAAAAATTGTGCTTCTCAAAATGAATGATGGCATACATATAGGAGGAATAAACAGTTTTAGATCTAAAAGCCCTTCCTATATAAAATGTGTTTAAAAAACCAGTTCACAATAAACTTCTCTCAGGCAGTTAAGATTTACATCCAAAAGGATGAGTTACAATCACACATTTAACATTTCTTAGTATAGATGTTCAGCTGTGCTTACTGATGCTGGCAGAGATGCCACCGAGCAAAAGAATAGTTTACTGCAATTGCCTTTCCCTTAAATTGTCCTCTTTTAAGACACTTATCTGAACACATGCTATGGTGGAGAATGTTGTGACTGAATTATTCAATCTATTTTGTGTTAGAAATTTGTACACAAAGTCTGGAAGACAGGCAATCCCTGCTCTTCTCTGATTATGCTGAGTGCGAAGAGCTCTGGGACACAGCCGTACAACAATGCTAGGAAAGAACAGACTCCAGAGTGACTGAACTGACTCCAGAGTCTACAGCAGACAACAGCTCTTCAAAATAAGCCACACAGGTAGTGATAAGCCATTGCAGACACCTAACTCCCAACACTAGAAAAGCACGAGTGATAATGGGAAATGCTTACAGTGGCACCATGGATGTTTACTCCAGCCAAAGGCAGATGTTTTTTTCCAGCTAAGCTGGACTGTGGTTTTGGGGTTCTCAGGTCCACAGCACCCCTGGATATTCAGACAATATCCCTGCTTGCTATGTCCGTTCCCATCTCATCTGGCTGTGAGGTGGTGAGATCTGTATCATATTTCTATGAGCTGCACAAATGCTGCTTCCAGATTCAGCTGCTGCAAAACATTTTACATGAGTCTGAACAAAGAGATTCCAGCTGGTCCAGGCTGAAGCAACATGTTTGCTTCCTTCTCCCTTTCATCTCTAAGCTCATTCATGCTGAGAGTGAATATAATTGCTCTCTATAAATACATTCAGGTTAGGCACTAAAGTGAGAGAAAAGATACTTAAGCAAATGGACAATGATGACACAAGAATAAATGATTACTAATGAGCAATTAATAAATTCAACCCATAAATTGAAGTTTCTGATTATCAAAAATCTGAAGTTCTGTACCACCTTTCTACTGTAACTAGGAAGAAAAATAGAATTATTTTGTGAAGCTTAGTAAATGTTTAGACTATGAGATACAGTTGCTTACAGCAGCAGAAGAATGGATTTGGTAATCTACAAGATCCCTTCCACTTCTGTGCAAATAGTGAACACAAAATCTGAATCACTGCCTGGAGTTTATATTAGCCTTCTGTTTTACTTTTATTTCAAGCCCTCTGGAATCTGACTTTTTAAATGTTCCACCAAATCTGCTCTTGCAAAATCTCTTACAGGTTCTTGTTAATGTAAGCCTAACACCTAATCATTTTTCTTCCTGATTTGCCAGATATCTTCTCCTTGAGCATTAAGTGATGACTTATCTTCCTCAACTTCTGTGAAGGACTTTCTTGATCTGGCTTTTTCTCCTCTAGAAGTTCCACAGGTTCTGTAGTGATTCTTTTCTCATGTCCTTTACACCTGACCTGAAAATGTAGCCCTTCACAGAAATATCACAGTAAACTTTATATTCCAAATTACCTTCTTTTCTATTTAGATTTTGAAATTGACAGCTTGCTACCACCAAGCACAGTAACACAGCAAATAAGAGCCCTAAAGCCTATTTGAGGAATTTGTTATGGTGTCAGCAAGGAATTTTTCTAAATTAGGCTGAACCCCTCTGACAGAATCTTCTACCGACTTGTCATTCATACTTATAATTTCTGAACCTAAACTTCTCTAGGTCCTCATGCTTCAGCTCTGCTGAAACTTTAACAGTTCTCTCCTATTACATGAAGCTATATTATGTACTGTTGCTGAGATTTCCTTTTTATTTTCTGGTTTTGATGAGTGCAGATTTAACCTGTTGCCTGCCATCCATCCATCCATCCATCCATCCATCCATCCATCCATCCATCCATCCATCCATAAGGATGTTGCAAGAATGATTCTTTGTTAGCTGTTTTCCTTAGGTGTCACTGAACTATATTTCCTTCTTTTGTCAGCCAATACAGGATTTTGGCTTTACACAAAAACTCTCTTTGTTGACCTCCTGCATCATCTTGAGCCCCTAGACCTCATCTTCCCCTCATAATCCATCCATACAGTGAGCACCTACCCACATCTACTTGCTTGATTTTCTGTTCTGTTTATGTTCTTTTCTAGTCTTCATCTCCTTGGAGCAGCTATGGTGACTTCAAGTAATCTCATTATCCTCCTTCAAAACACTGGTGTCAACTCTTCTGACAAACTATCTGCAAAAAAGTTGGCCCAAAATTTTAAAGTTATGTTTCTATGATTATTGTTTATTAATGTCATCAATAGGGTTTGACTGTTTCTTTGTGCCTCCTCCTATCTTGTCTCTTACATTGTAAATGGTCCAGGGCAATGACTGGCTCTTCATCTGTATTTATACAGGAGTTAGTTCAGTGGTAGTCTGGCTCTTGATAAAGCCCTGTGCTGATGTTCAGCTGTGACAACAGAAAAAATAACACTGTTGTGTCAGGAACACTGTTCTGTCTTTCATTCCAACTACTGCCATTCCTTGCCCAAAAGTGAGAAATGAGTACTGCTCAGGGGCTTCTGGTCTTTACTTTTTATACTGGACCTCTGGGACTCCCTCTGCTTTGCTGACATTCCTTATAATGACGTTTTCTCTGGAAGAACAGAAATATCAATGCATTGGATGAAGAACTAGGATACTTTTAGTGAGAAGACCGTGGAAATGAGTTCAGGTCATCCAAAGAGCAAACTGAGTGTATCTGACTGTGTTGGTACAGAATGGAAAATAGAAAGGGAACCAGTGGAGTTGTGGTCTATTCCCAGGTCTTTTGTGGCTACTTTATTGGTGAGGTCAACACTTTTCACTCTTTTGGGAGTCCATTTCCATTTGTGTTTTGATTGCCTTTGAGATTTTAACTGAAAGCTTCCAAGGGAAGGGACAGTAATGTTTCGAAGTCCACTCTTTTATGTGCCACTGTGACCTCCTGCACCACCATCTTTTTTATAACTCAACATAATTAGACCCTGAAAAGTGGCCAGTCAAAAACTCCTTCTTGCTAAGGGGGAAACTGAGCCTTCTTTTGGAAAAGATAGATATAGCATGGAGCTGGAAGTCAGCAGGTTCCACGATGATGGTAGGAAAGTGCAGCCAGCAAGGCATCAGAGGGGACAGAAGGAAGGAATTTCTATAGTCTGCACAGAATTAACTGCAATCCAAAATCCCCAAGTCAACTGTTACCAGGCATGGAAGCAAGGACCTGCCAGCAAGGATTTTGTAGGCAGGGAGAATGCTATAAATGACTGATTTTGATTTTAGTTCTTACCTAGCTACTTTGTGTTTCCTCTCATCAAAAGATTACCCTTCTTGTTTGTGCTCTGCACAGCCTGGCTTTGTGAGTTTAAATTCTGACAGACTTCTCTGGGGAGCTCACTGTTGGCAAAGGTCTAGAAGGCAGCTCCATCTCAAAGCTCTGGCCAAACCAGTCATATCACACCTCCACAGTACAAAATCCTTGACCTAAGTTTTTTTCCTTTCCATATGGCATAGTAAGAAGTGGAAAAGATATTAAATATAACAGAGTATTGATCTTGGTAATACTGTACCCTATATACCAAAAGCACTTTAATGCCATAATGACTCCATCCACAGGGAATAAGTTCAATGAGAAAATGCAGGTGCATGTCAACCAATTCACCAGAAGAGGTTTGCCAGTCTGCCAACAGGGTGCAGAGACTCCTGAGCTCTTTTCCTTCCCCACATAGCCCTCAGGTAAAAGTTTGCAGGACATTCAAACACTCGTGAGCTGGCGGAGTTGCTGCTTCACATGCCCTAACAAACGTAAACACTTCTGTTTCAGCACATCTGCCATTGCAATGCCTACAGCTTTTCCAGAACCAAAGGATTAACTTTATTGTGCTTTTGCTCAGCAGATCTGGTAACACAATATTGTACTTCTAAGCAGACAGATTACTCACAAGTTTCTGGATGCTACATCTTTAGAAACTCACTCTACTTAAAGATAAGTGTTGAATCTTGCAATCCCAGAAACATCCAGCTGATGTAAAAAACATTTATGCCAATGACCAGATGGATGCTATTTTTCCTCAGGTTATTTGGATATTCCAAAGTAATGTTTCTATTACTCTTTTTTTCCACTTTAATATTAAACAGATGCAGCTTGTTTGTAAAGACTGTTATGAGCCACTTTTTCTTTAGATTTATAAAATAGAACAATAAAAGATGTAAGGAGTTAGAAGGGGTTTTTATATTACTTTATCATAAAAGGGAAAGAGAGACATTACATCAATATAATTACATATGTATTAAAGAGCACTTTATGGACCTGTATAGAGAACCCCATTCAGCATTTCTAGGAACCAGGTGTAATACCACAGACATCAATTAAGTTATTTTATTTTTGGTAAGGGTAGATTTGAATCTAGAAAAGTCATATTTATGTCTTTGCTTCTGCTTGTGCAGCTGAGCACATCAGACACCTTTAACTAAATACTGAGATACTTACAGACGCATTTTCCTGGAAAGTCAGATGCCATCTTAATTTCTGGCTTATTTTTCAGAATGGTCAGCATCTTGTCCCAGTCTAGGGACTGTGAGAAGTGCTGAGATCTCCCAGTTTCCACCACAGCAGCTGAGAACTCGGCTGTACATTGGCCCTGCTGCCCAGTACTAGCAAGGCTCAAAGAAATTAAAAATAAACATGCTTTTGTATCAAAGGAAGCAAAACGTGATTGACAACCTTCAGAGCACTTTGATCAGTTAGGAAGTTTCTCCCATAACTCTGCTCTCCCCATTCAGCTGATCTCTTCTGGGGAGTGGTTCACCCTTTGATGTAAGGAGAACCCAAACCTCCCAGTGACTATGGTTCACCAAAATGTGTACTGTAACTGACTGACTTATTTACATAGATATGAGGCAATCTAATTGAAAAAACTTGGAGACAAACTGTCTCCTAAAAGTAGATGTACAGTGAGAATGTCCACTGAGATGAAGGCATTCCATTCCTCACAACCAAGAGAAATTGGCCAAACTGATGAGCTATTAAAGTTTTTTGTGAACAGGCATCCTTGAAATGTGAGATATTTACTCACAAGAGGTATCGTTATTGCTGCTATTTATTTTGCTTTGTCTCTAGGTACTTTATTTTATTAGAATATGAGGATTTTGTCTCAATCAGATTATAAAGCATCTTGCATTATAAAAGCTTAGGTTCAGATAATGATAATTTTTTAAACATTCATTTTGTCTCGGCTGATAATTGCTATGCTGAGTTCTCATTCAAAAGCAATACTATTATTATTGTTGTGAAATTCAAACATTAAGATTTCAAACACTATTGAGTGAATGACAAAAGTACAGTTTCCAAACTATAAAAATATATTTTCACCCTGGTTCTTACAAGTTGGAATGGATCCACTCCATTTTACTGTGGAAATAATCTTAACTGAGGAATTAGCACTTAGTCTGGCTGAGAGGTAAACTGGGCTTATTTAACTGAGTTCTGAGAGTTTAAATATCGAACCCAGTAGGCACACAACTGAAATGCACTTTAGGGTCCATGTTGACAACATGCTGCACATTCTCCCTTCCCAGGGGCTTTAAGAGGGTTGAGGCTGCTGAGTACTTCTCAGAAATTTGTGCTGCATCCCAGAATTGTGTCCATAGGATCACTGGACTGTGTGTGTGGGTAGAGCTCACTTAGCCAGTGAGCCAGTGCCTGGCCCAAACTTCCATGTCTTAGAATAAAAGGAGGTTCTGAATTCAGGTGATGCCATATGACTTTTAGAATTGTACCATAACACAGTCCCTTGCTCCTTTTACAGAAGAGAGTGTCTCTGTCTCCATGTCTCTGAGACAACTTGAAATTTGTTTGTCAGTTCTCTCTCTGCCCTGACAAAATATTTCCCTGTGCCAAAAACCTAATTTACCAGTTCTGGATGCAGACACTTCATTGACTCAGAAGGGATTGGTAGTTACACATAATTCTAAATTAATTGAAGCTTCAATTCAAGCTGAGCAGTCCAGGTCTGAGCTTTTCTAGACCAACCCCAATTTTAACACCTCTATTATGAGCTTGTAGGCAGTTCATCATCTGCATCTGTGTAACCATAAGTAATTTAGTTTGACAAGAGTTTGCCTCAGGCAGTATGGCAAAACCCCAGTAACATATATACAGAATAAAAACTAGTCAAGATGATTCTGAGCTTCATGATTCCCTGATGGAAAGTTTTTGGACAGGAGATCAAAACGAGCTTTGTGGATGTCACCCTGTCACGCTGGAGTTACTATACAGTGTGTTACTGTCTGCAACATGATCCCCTCCTGTCCTGCCAGGGGGCCACTGGATATACCTGCTTCACTCTCTGCAAGGATGAGCGAGGTAAAGAACACCCAGTTTGGTGCAATGTGGGAGATGTGGGTTGGGGTACAACTCCTGCTCTTTCAAAGACACCAGCTGTTAGTTTAAATAAGAGGCACAGCCCACCAAGGCTCAACTTGCAGCATGGGAACAACAGCCCTTCCTGGCAGGAGCTGGGGAAGGTGGCCACACACACAGGGTGGTGTCTGGGAATGTGTTCATGGTGTGATCAGCCCCTAAAGTCAAGCTGTGAGTGGTGTGGTGCCAGCAGGACCCAGTTCCTGTGCATTCTGGGAGAGGGTTTATCCTTGTTCCATCAGAATGGACCAGTCAACACGGGATAAATGCACTCTCAGCATCAAAAGGTATTTAAAGCTAATTGAGATCAAGTCAGGCCATCTGCCAGGCACCATGACAAATCCTCTCCATCCACTGTGCAGGGAGACAAGGTCCTGTGTATTTCCATTGCAGGTATTCTATTCTCTAAGCTGGCTGATCATTACAGACTTTGATGAGGTAGGCACTATGAATACTGCACAGAGATGTTCTCAAGTGTTCTAAAAGCTGCCAAGCACTCCATTTTACTTCAGTGTTCCATTACCTTGCACTTCTCCTATGGCTGTATCTGGCAGACTTTTTCTACTGATTCTCCAGACCAGTTGTCCTCTCCTTTTAGCAAAATTATTAGTCAGGACTACAGACCCAGTTCTGCATTAATTTTTCAGCTTTGCATATAATGATAGTGCTAATAAATATCTTCTATTCCAGTAGCATTTATCCAAAATCAAGATGGAAACCTAACATGCCCAGCTGAGAGCACAGCAACTTACCATTAGTTTTATAAAAGTACCCAGTAGAGATCTGAATCTATTTTGCACAGTTGGGTTTTTCCTTTTGGGGAAAGAATAAAATTCAAGATCAATATCTTGCCAGAAAATGTGGACAATGAAAACAGATGTGAGCATTGACTTTTCTGGCCCTAGTTTTGGGAAAGTGCTTCAAAAAACAGAGCTCTGCAAAGAAAAATTGATATTATAATAAACTCCTGTTGAAAAAAAAAAAATCCCGTTCGTCTGATTCATGGTTTGATGATTAAAACCCCATTTTCCCTTCATTATCCTGAACTCCAAACAGTTTCAGGCTAAGGTACTAGGTTTTTCCATAACACAACAATAAAAGCAGAATCTGTAACGATAACCAAGACCCAAGATAGCCTCCACAGAGTGCTCACAGAAGCAAAACAAAAATAAAAACTGCTACAGAGAATAAACAAATACTGCAACAGCCAAAACGTTATGCTGCCTTTAAGGCTCTACCTGCTGAAAAGCAGCTGCTTTAGGTACTCCTGTGGCCTCTTTGCCACAATATCTTAAAACTTCACACCTAAATGATCACATTCTCAGAGAGGCCCTATTTATCTCTAGGAGAGTTGAAGAAAACACCAGGATTAAAAGATTTTTCACCAAGGTATTCAGGAACTTTTATCCTGATTGTTTTCAAAGAGAAGGTAGGAGCCTGAGTATCTTCAGATCTTCTAGGTCTGTGTGACTCTCTGGAGGCCACAGGGCAAAGAAGTGGCAGAAGAGGAAATTCCTGCTGAAATTTTATCCAAATTTAGTTCTACCTCTTATCTTCCAACCACTGGTTAATACTCAATCTACTAGATCAACTTCCTTGTGTTTCACATCATCCTTGTTTCCTAATCCTGCTCTACCTTCCCACTCAGGTACACAATGGTGCCAGAGCAAAAATTCTCTTTTTATCTCTTGGCAAGGTACAGACATCTGCCAAATCAATGCTGCCACACACATGGCTCTATAAAAGAGCTCAACATAAATTGTTGAGATTGTTCATCAGTTTTCGTTTTGACCCAAGGGCTTATTGGACTAAGCAGTTGGTAAGGACACAAGGCACAATGATTTGTATTAGAGAAAGTAGTTGCCACCCTGTAACATTTTAAAGGTTTAAAATTGGACAAATAACCACAGTGTATTTTCACTGTTTAATCTACTTGTATTCCACAGTGTTTCTTGGTTTTGAGCTGCATAACACAGAAAAAAAAGAGATCTATACAGTCAACATTTAAATGATTGTAATAATGGTTACAACAGTAAATTAGTGTGTCTAACAGTAAGTTGAATGAATTTACAGTTTACATACAGTTTTGAAATTCCATAATCTCACATGCTTAACTTTTGGATGGACAAGGAGGCAGATTGCTTATATTGACAGTCTTTTTCAATGTGTTGTTGTTGTAAGTTTACCAGCAGAAAAATTAATTTCAAAGGCTTGTGCTTTTCTCCCTTATTTCTATTGGTCCTCATAGGAAGGGAGTAGGGTGTTCCAGGTATCTGTGGACCCCAGGATGAAAATTATTAACTTACATGCTTAAAATTAAGCAGTGATTTGAGGTTTGTTGAATCAGCAAATATAGATTACATTAGTTATTTGATGAAATTAATATTAATTTTTAAATAACTTATTAGATGAGCATAAATTGGTTGTGCTGGTAAACTTGGCTCTGTTTCACTTAGTATTCTTTTCTTGGATAATGTGTACTTGGAGAATATTTCCATTTTACCACACTACTAATGTGCACTAATCATGTTTTTTCTTGTTGTGAGTAAATAGCTGGGATGCTGCACAGAACTGTTTGATCAGTATAGGATGATTTAAGAGAATGGTTATGCCTTTATTTGTCTCATGATCTTACTTAACATCTGTATGAATCATTACAGTAAGGTGTGTGTTACTAACACCTTCCACATACCCATTTATATAAAGTTAAAATATTAGCTGCCTTTTATTTCAGTAGATGTAAAGTGTCACTGTATTTTTCCATTGCACCAAAATACTGCAAATAGTTCACTTATCATGTGTTTTTTCCCCCCCATTGACTTGTGTGTCACTTCATGTGTGATATCAAACTATGTTGCATGATTTGAAAATCATGAGCTTTCTGCTTTTCAAACCCTCAAGTGAGAGAAAGGCCACTTTTGTAAGCTCCCTGACAATTCCATAAGGAAATCTCTTGAGAATAGGAAGGCACCTTGAAAACAGACAACACCAATCCCATTTCAAAAGTCATGAGGCAAGAGACCAAGCTGGTTCTCTGCACATCTGATGTATGTTTGGACTGCCTGCCAGTGGATTCCTGCACCAGAGCTGTGCCCTCTTCAGAGCTGGGGGCATTGGAAGAGGGAGATCACCATGACTTAAGAGAACATTGCATAAATCCATCCAAGTGAGCCTCTGTGGTTTTTTCTTTCCTTCACCACCTCCCTATCTTTGCTCTTCCATATATTCCCCAGATGAAATTTATCTCTGTGTTGATTTAACTGTTCCATCCTTATGGCTTGATGAAATGCAAATATTTTGTTTTGCAACAGGCTAGTCAGAATTTGATTTGTGAGGCTTTGCATAGAAAGAGGCACTAAATCTCCAGTGATATCTTCCTTCCCCACTACGTATCATGGGCTACAAACTTTAAGGCTGTAGTACCTTGTCTTCACTTGGTGCCAGTTTTTATGGCCTCTTTTCTGGCTTTTTGCCATTACAGATTGCACAGATTGGCACTTCTCAGCAGACCACACAGGAATTATACACTATTACACAATCCTGCTGCTCCATATTGTAAACACCTCTCTCCATCATTCAGTCACCTTCTCACTTCTTTATTATTTGGCTGGAATGTGCTAATCTTGAGCTTCAAAGTGTTAAAGAATGAGATGCAACCTTAAATATGGGGGTGCAAAAAGGAGAAGAGAGTCACAGCTGAAAAAGAAGAGGTGCATAATGTAGGGGTGTGTACCTTGAACAGACATGTACCTCGTCTGTGACCAGCCTGCTGGGTCTACAAAAATCTCACCTCAACACTGAGGCACATCCCACACTCGAGTTCTAGTCTAGAGCCACAGGACAGGTAGCAGGAAAATGCCACTTTAAGTCCTGGCACGCTCTGCTTGGACAAAACAGCTTGTTCACCCCAAATCCTCTGGAAATCCATCATTTCACTCCTGAAACTCATGCACGAACTTGCCTGGTGCCCCTCCCACTTTGACCTGACACAGACCTACTCAAAACAGAGGCCAAGTTTTTAAAGATCTCAAATCCTAGTTAAGTCCATACGTTTCAGGCCAAAATCCTGATCATAGAAGTTAAAGGAATTTTATCCATTCATTTATTTGGGTCAGGATTTTATATTTGATAATTTATTCCAGTGAAACTCTTTCAAAACTTGTTGCATTTCACCTGTCACTGCAGTTTATTTTACAAACTGTGTCCATTACTGACAGCAGAGATGGAAATTTTTGATAGTCACAGTAGAAACCACGTACTTCATACCAAACATATTAGAGCATATTGGTGAATAACCAATAGGAACATTAGATATTTGATAATCATAGCTTGTATTTGCACAGTACAAAGCTTTTCACCCACCCAAAGAAGCTTTGAGAAAGATATAGGCCATAATCCATGGAGTTAGCCAAAACAAATATGTCCATGAAAAATTATATTTAAAATTATGTCCCCTTGTTAAAGCAATTTATTTTAATTTGCTTCCCTACTTACCAAATTTGAAATATTTCATAACAGATCAGAAAAAGCTATTAACAAATCCAACTTCTAGTGCGTTTCCTTTCCTGCAAAAAAAAAAAAAGAAGGAAAAAAGAAGACAAAAAAGGTTTAAAAGAATAGTACCCTTCCCATAAAATGCAATTTAGTTCACATTTCAAAATGCAAACTCAGACTTTCATCAATTTCTCCTCTTGTATACAAACTGTATATAAAATACTCTTTTAAGATGAAGTTCACTGCTGTTTATTGTGCACATATACTAAGCAAGTGCATTGTGGTAAACCTGCCTCTGAATCATTGAGTGGCTGGTAATACTTCTGATTATATTAATTATTAAAAATGCATTGTATAGTTTGCAAGTGAAATACCTCAGTCTTGTCAGCCTGAACCTCATCTCAGATGTATCTTAGATGAATCTCATCCACTTAAATGGAGCACAGTCAAAAAATATTCTACTCTAATACTTATAAAAATCAGCCTGTCTTAATTTCCAGGCACCTTAAAAAAGAGATCAAGCCATGCATCTGATGATAAACATGTTCTCTTTCATTATGGAAGGATAATAATTTCAAGCTCTTTCAAATATCTTAGAATAATTGATCAAACCCATAGGTTATGTACAAGCCTCATTTTAACAACAAATATTACTGTAAAAATTGTATAAAACACCAAAGATAGTTTATAGTTTCATTACAGTTTGGAGTTTACCTACCTGACATCATCTAGAAAGGTCAATTTATATCCATAAAAGTAGGTGATATCTATACTCTGGAATGAGGTCATTCCTGAAGTTATCTGCTTTTCCAGAGAAACACTGCCTATACTGGTCAGATTTCTCAAATTTTCAAACAAATTTTTCTCAGTTCCATTATTATTTTTGATTCAGCTCAGCTAAACATTACAGTTTGCTCCTCTTTAAGGATGCACTGAGTAAAAAACAGCATATATCAGCCTTTTCAATCACATCAGGAATACTGCCATTTTCTGAATTCTATTAATTTTAATAGAACTTTTAAATAATTTTAATTTAAATAGAACCTTTAGAATATTTTTAGTTTAAAAAAATTCTGTTTCATCAAGGCACTATTTATAATGATGTGAATCAAGTAAGAACCAAATTTTTTTCTCGGGTGTGTGTGCAGTATCACTTATTAAATACTCTGCCTGCAAAGTCATTGAATTGTTCACATATCTCATCCAAATTGGTTTCAATTGTCTTAACATAATTAAAAAAAAATATTTATTTTAACAAATATTGTCATATTTTTAGATATAAATTTAAAGTAGTAGAAAATAATTTTAGAGCTTTTCCACTTCATTTATAAGCAGGTGATTGTTTCCTGGTACATCCTATTGCTTCCACAGTCAGTGCCAATCCGGATTTGTTACCTGCATTGGTTGCCTCTCAGCAGAAGAGGCTTTTTTCCAATAAACTCAATGAAAACTCCTTTCTGTGCATTGACATGGGAAGCAATTGCTAAAAGAATATCTTTCTTGTTTCGTCTCACACTGCCCCAGGGCTGGGCAGATGACAGTTGTGATCTTTCTCATTTACTGATTATAAGACCTGGGAAGAAAAGAGAAAAACCTAAAGAGGTGAAATCACAATCCCTTCTTGAGCTATTGGGTAATTCTCCTCATATTGTTAATGCAGTTAGATATATGTTTTTTTCCTGTAGGAATTCAAAATAGAACTGCAAGGTGATTACATGATTTGAAAAGAGTTTCTAAGTAGTATTTACAGGATATCCTTGCTGTGCAATAAACATTCATCCAGAAGAAAAAGTGCCATAGGGAATATACAGATATGCAGATTCCAAACAGGCAGACATGCAAATTAGAGATAATCATTAAATTAGTAAAAAAATCACTTAGGAAAAGAGTATCAAATTCTGAGATCAGTGTAAACAATGGCAAAAAACAAACAGAAAAGAAAAATGTCTGCCTTTTTAGGAGGAAGAGACAGAAACTAAGGCTAATTAAAATGTTGGTAAGATGAGAACAGGACCAAGAAAACAGAGACATGAAAGAAGAGTAAATACTTCAAGTATATCTCAGTTAGCTACCAAATGAAAGAAGCCAGGAAGCCACAATGATGGTCACAAAGAAGGAAAGATATCAAGAGGGAATCAGAAGAGATGGACATCAGCGGATATTGTTTTCTTTGAAGAGGATGGCAAAATCCTCCTTGGAGATCAAAGGAAGTACAAAGGAAGTGAAAAGATTTATTGACCAAGTGCCATCCTTAGCTCACTTGTCTAAATAGAAAATAACTGAAATTCTTGGTCTTACATAATATGTCAGATAAGAACAAGCAGAATGTCAGCTCAGAGGAGCCAGCAGACAGCAAGAATCTCTAACAATTTCTTATAACTCATATAAAACAGCAAAAGAAACTTCCTGACAATGCCGAAGAAGGTCATCTTACACTCATTTTGGAAAACAATTACATAAAGTGTCATTTGAGAACTACACTGGAGCAAAGTTGAAAAGGAAAAATATTAACTTTTTTTTATAAGGTTAAGTGCTACAGTTACTGGCATTTGAGATTAAATAAGAGGTCCCAGTTTTGAAACAGTTCTGCCTCGAATTTTAGTGACGACATAATATTTTCTTATTAATTTTCACACAATTTATCACCACGTCATAAATGCATTACTTCAACAAACAAACTATACCTGAAAAAAGTTGTTTGCATTTCAGAGATCTCTAGTAGATTTAAATAGTTCCTTAACTGAGAAATTATTACCGTGATAGCCTATATTGCAACAACAGCAACATGAATGTGTTTTCTTCATTAAAACCTTTCTGTGTGGAAAAACAACCTAAAGATCATAGAGGATGTGTTGCTACCCAGATCTGTGTACATGTGTGCTTTCTGCAGGGGTTATGTCTGTAACTGTGTTATCTGTGCTACACTCACACCCAGCCCCAGTAAAACTGAGGATTTATTATGCCGAACATCATAAACAGAATGTGTCAAGGTAGAGTTTCTGCCCCACAGGGCTCAGTCACAGCGTAACTCAGCAAAGAAAAGATACAGAAAATAGGAATGAGTTGAAATTTTCAAGGTCCAGCTGTGAATCAGATTCTCCAGGAAGACAGTGGAGACAAGGCAACTTTGGTGCCATTTTTCAGGAGGGTGTCAGAATCTAGGCTGATGAAATCATTGAAGGAGGATTTCGCAGTGTTTGCCACACCAGTATTCTTTCCTCACCGTGCTTTCCTGTCAGTCTTTCATCTGTTCCCCTCTTTTCCTTGCTCAGATGCCTCCTTTTGCTTTCCTCCTCTTCACAGTTGCCTTATGTCCTCTCTTGTACCCTTCACCACTTGCTCCTGGGGCAGGGAAGCAGGAGAGAGATTGGGATTGGGATTCTCTTCTTGGTGAAAGCTCATTCCTAGTGAAGCAGACTTGGACAAAGCACTGAGATCCTGTCCACAAAAACATCTCACTGGACAATTGTACATCTAATTTTCCATTTGCATTCCCTCATAACCAGGACAATTATTTGTGTGAGCAGTTACTGTATTATGGGAATGAAAATCAGCATTGCAACGATCTGTTTATTTAGGCTCCCTAAAAAAAAAAATGGTGTCAGCTTTTATATACATTCATGACACTTGTCTTACATTGCTAACCATCAGTAAAGTTAGTGATTGTCATTAGCAAAACAATCAAACATTGACTGACAGTAAAAGCCAGTAAAATATTCACTTGTCAGTAAAAATGGCAAGATAATTTAGAACTTTTCATTCCTTTGGCATAAGTTCCTGGACTATTTGAGTACTTTTAATATCAAAGAGTTTTATTTATCATTGTTGAAATGATGTGTTCTATGAAAATTGACACATATGACCAGAAACAGAAGTAGTAGGAATCCCAAATTTCCTTGAAAAATGTACTCCAAATTGCACATGTTAAATCAAAATTTGAAATCTAGATATGAGTGGGAAGACAAAATGCCAGAGGAACAAGTTTCCCAGAGAAGTTGTGGATGCCCCGTCCATGGAAGGGTTCAAGGCCAGGTTGGACAGGGCTCTGAGCAACCTGATCTAGAGGAAGGTGCTTCTACCCATGAGAGGTGGACGAAAATTAATGAGCTTTAAGATCCTTTCCAGCCCAGGCCATTCTATGATTCTGTGCGTTTGAAAAATTGCTTAAATTGAGTAAATATTTAGAGAAGTGTATTTTTCCCATCCCCACTGAGGATAATTTTCAAAATCAAATAATTTAGGAGCCTCTGTCCTAAGTGCTTTGCAAATGTACTCTCTAATGTTAAAGCATGAGTTGGACACTGTGGTGATTGCTTGTAGGTGTCAGTACCTGTATTCCCTGGGACCACCACATGAATTAACAAGACAAAGTTCAGTTTCAACACCACTGCTTGACTCATTACCATGGCCCTCCTAGTAAGTGAGGTGCTTCACAGGGGACCTGCAAAACAGCTGCCCTCTGGGTGTCTTGTTTTGGCGGCCTTTTCCATCTGTTTTACCTGTCTCCCTTTCTGAATAATTTATTTCACCATCTCCCTAAGTAGAGCACCTGGCCTAGGGCTAACTCTTTCACCTAAATTATTCAGAGCTGAAAACTCTTTGGTTTATATTCAGATAATGTAACGACTTAGCAGGACAAAACCCTTAACTTCGAAGCAACGGTGAATGTTTCTAGGCTCTGGACTCTGTTAGCAGTTTGAAAGGTTGGCTGTATAAACTATGTACAAAAGAACCACAGAAATCCTTCCTCCTCAAACATCTTCAAAGCCTCTTTCAGCAGCTAAAACTTTCCAAAGCAGGCTTCTTTTACCTTGATGCCTCTCTGCCGCATCTCAGTCCCGCGGGAAGCCAGAGGATGCCTCCGTGTGTGTGCACTGCAGCAGGCTTGTCCCTAGTCTTTATGCAGGAAAAGACACTGAAAATTGGCTGCAGGGCTGGACTTTGTGCACGTCTGTTCTCTTCACAAGCAGGTTTTTGTTCAGAAACACCAAAACCCACCCCTGTGCAGCACTCCCACCCATGGTCCATACTTCACTATCTTTGTCTCATGAACTCTGCAGTTAAAATAATTCCTCCCTGCCTCTGTTCCTAATAGCACGGACAGCTGCCACACTGCAGCAGAAAGGGGCTCTACAAGGTTCTTGCCTTGGATGCCACAAACCAGCTGCTCTCAGGCTGAAAGCTCACTGGTAATTTTGGGTGCAACTTTGACTATCCCTGTCTGTATTGACGATGACCGAGGGAAAGTTTCAGCTTGCTTTTAAACATTTGTTCCATTTGTTTTCCCAAAATATTTCCACTGTTTTTAGTCTTTTAATTATGCTGAAAAAGCCTATGATCAGCAGTTTTCTCATTACTTTTGAAAATCTTTATTGATTGTTTGGAAGACAATCGATATCAGGAGGTGATCTCCTGTCTTACAAGATACTTAGTTCAGCAAGTATCTTTAATTCTGAAAGAAGCTTTATTTTAAAAAGTCATGGTAGCAAGGGCATATTTTGACATTCCGAATCAAGGGGTATCTTAAAGCCTTTCCCACTTCAGGTTAAGAGGGAATCATAAATTGTCCTTGGTGAGAAAATGAATGAACCGAATATTTATAAATGAAGGAACAGTTTTTGAGATTGTTTCCAAATGGCCTTGCAGTAAAATATTTTAAAGTTAATTAGTGCAATTTCTATCTGGGTTACTCTGAGTTTACCTCAGAGTCACAAAGGCAGGAATGGGAAAAGGAAAAGAATTATTAAAATGAAATCAGTTTAGGAAAATCAGTGCATTGTCACTTCTACAGTCAAGAAATACCAAATATTTTTCACATTAATTTACCAGAACTAGCACAGATGCTGTTGAGAGAATATAAAGACCATACAGTAATCTTTATCATATCCTACCTAAAAGCAAAAACTATTTTCAGTTGGATTTCTGTCTGCATAAGTACCAAAGAATTTGACACATTTTTCAGCAACTAGCATTGTCTATTTACTGTAGGGATGTCCATAATGCCCATCACTCTAGTTCTTATAGGCACAATATGAACTGTTTCATTTTCCTCTGAGAAGTTTATTGAGTATCAGGTATTTGCTTTTTGCTCCAGCTCGGGAAATCAGGGTCATGGATTTCAAATGAAGTGCTTTGTACTCTCCAAGGGCAGTGAGAAAACACAATAGTACAGACAAAATCTAATCAAAGTATTTTGGCTTTTTGCCTTCTTTTTATTTTACAATGGGAAAAAAAATTCAAGGTGCGACTTGAATCCCTTCAGGAGTTCCCTTCCTGTGTGCGCTGGCTCTCGCCAGAAACGTGAGCCTGACACAATGATAGAATGTGCTGCCAGCTCCTCCTGCCCATTCAAAGACCCTCCCTCAGGTATCAGGTGCCTTCCCTGGGCTTTGAGGTCAACCAGACACCTCCCTGGAGGCTTACCTGGGCTGAAGGATACATCTCCCCGAAAACCCGCTCAGGTAGAGCAGCTGTTATCTGAGCTAGGATCAAAGTCCCCCTCTGCACTCCAGAAAAAACATCTTCCAAGCTGGTCTTCTTTCTCCATGATTCAAATGAATGTTGAATGAGTCTCTGGGGACAACAGTTGTTGTGCTGAGGAGCGAGCTGTCAGAAATACTTTATCATGAAAGTTCAGTTCCTTTCAGGGCCTTTTATTATTAATAGTCATCGCTGCAGGGGAGCGTTAAACACAGACCCTATTTACTGTACAAATTGATATATTATAAACCACAAAAGCCATCCTGGTGCTTTGCTACTTCACCTTCCTTTTCAGCATGCTAGCATGAGGGAATCTTTAATCTTTGTGTGGCTAGAATAAAGACAGTGAATTTTGGTTTAGCATGGCCAGGCTGGATTGTTCAGAGCAGCTGATTTTTGTAGGATCGCTGTCTTGAGGAGTGGGTAGAGAACAGTGACATCTGTACTATATGAAAGGCAAGACATTTTGCTCCACAGTGACACTGAGTTCATCCATACAAATGTCAAAGGCTTCTATACCCCTGAAAAGGCCACAGGATGTCCCTTACAGGAGCTTGTGTTTTTGTACCAGATTTCAAGCAGCTCCTGCAGCTTTCTGCTGCCTGCTAGGGCATTGCACCTCAAACAAAAGATGGACATATTATCTGTAGGTGGGTAACAGCCTGACTTCTTCAGCAACAGCATGTGATGGCAGTGAGGGAATAGCTGCTCAGTGGCATAAGAAAACATGGCAAGAAGAGTCCCATCATCAGTGGGAAGAACACAGCCTGTTTCCAGCCCATCGTTGCTGTGGTACCATAGTCAGAAGAGACTTTGCTAGGTCGGCTTGCAGTGCAATATTGGATTTTAGCAGCTAGGCAGAAAACTCTCAGAAATAAATCATACAAGGAGCAGTAGAAATGAAACCCAGCAGGACAGTGACAGCCCAGAGGCAGGGTAAATAACAAAAAACACCATGTTAAAAAAACACATCTATTGCACTTAGTAGCAGACAGGCCCTTGGCTTTGCACTTTCTGACTCTGTACTTTGGAAACAGTTTTAAAATACCTCCCAGACTTCTCAAAAAAGCCTTAGAATCCTGCTGAGGAGGGACAGTGCTGTCCCACTGGAACTGGGAGCAGCCCCATGCTGCAGGGACAGTGTGGTGGATGTGCCACAGAGACACCACTCGTCAGGCTGAGGAGTCAGGATGCTGCAAATGGCACCTGGGCAAGCTGCAGGTGTGGAGCATGGACTCAGGGAGCCACGGTGCCACCACAGCAAGGCAGGGGGGACACAGCCTGTGAAAGTGTGCTGAGACAGCAAGTCACAAAGCACCTCCTCAGCAAGATATGATGCCAGAAAAGCACAAGAGTGAGTGACTCTGCAGTTTTAGAAGAGCTAAAAGCAGTTCTGGAGAGCAGTTTAAGTGCAATGCACCCATGCCAGAGGCAGCACTGTATGGCTGACATAGTGTGGCCTCTGTGACATATCTCAAAGGTCTCATAGCCCAGGGAGAGTCCATGGGAGACTAGCTCTAAACTCAGATTCACAGGTGTTTTAAATGGATAGCACCAGAAGAGACTCGGGGAATCAGAGGGATGTGATGCCTCTGAGGCTCCTGCACTCCCCAGAGGGGTGTCCCTGGAACAGGTTTGAGGCACAACCCCAGGGAGGATGGATGGGGGACCTGTGGAGCAGCTGCTGTGTGGAGAGGGTGTTGTTCTCTGGTCTCTCATGAATATTGTATTCAGTGAAAAGAGCCAGACAGCAAGGGGGTGGAAACCGCTGCTTTTTAAAGTACAGAACATGTACTCAAAAAGAGTGTTCAGAAGTGCTTCTTCCAGCCTACAGTATGCTAAAGATTGGTGCTTAGTACATTTCAAGGATGAGAAAAAAAATCGCACCACTCAAGTGTAGCTGTGACTTTTTTCAGTTGAAGAGTTTCTGATATCTGAAAATGTTGTGTGTGCTTCTGACTAAAATCCTTAATATAACAGTTGAAACTGGAGCCTTTTCTTAGCTAGAAAGCATACTGAGTCTTTTCTTGTTACAATAAGAAAACCCCAGAAAACAGTCCTGTAATTTTGTAACCAGACTTGGACAAACTTCTGAGAAGGACCACACACCAGATTAGATTATTTAGATTTGTTGTGAGAATAGTTGACATGTGTTCCCTTCCCTTTCACTGTCCAATCTTTGTTGTAAAAGTGGACTCATGTTGTGCCAGTTGAGATTAATATTATAACATGAAAGGGCTAGGTTTGTATCATTTTCCATGCTTACTACATTCACTGATGTGGGAATAGAGTTATATTCTACCTGAGCCACTTTGTGTTTTATGGCCAGGATTAACAGCACACAAATACTTCACAGTCTTAGGTGGGTAGAGCACCTGCCCATTGGCATCAAATACTGGGAGTGTCAAAGTATCTAAGACTTTCTTTCAGGCTGTGAAATACCCTTCAGATTACTCTAGAAGATCTTGTCATGTGCTTTACCCTGACACCTCTTTTGCTCTTTCCTTAACAGGACATGGCTCAGGATTTCTTGCTCTGCCAAAAAAACCCCTGAGAATGGTGTGCTTCTTCCATTCAACCTATATTCTACTCAATATATTCTTATTACCACCACTGTCACCAGATACAGAATTTATTGTGAAGTTTCACTACTCTGTTCACTGGGCACAGAACCTTATTATCATGAAATAATGCTCCATCCCACAGCCATAACTTCAAATATTTTCTCTGTTCAGATAGGTGATACTATTTATAAAATCAATTATTACAGAATTTAATTATTTTTCGTATGCTACTTTTAAAATCTAATTCTTTGAAAGTATTACTATAGTGCAGCTTATTCATTAAAAGCAAGACTAATGTTTTATGTATTTTAGGTGTAACGTGAACCCAGAAAACACCAAACTATTTACATTTATACAAGCCCTTGGAAGCCATTTCAAAATGATATAACAGGAAAATAGTTGATACAATGGTTAGATAACATCAAAGAGTTGATTGGGAACACAAACCATGATCCTTGTGAAAACTGATTCCTGAAGAATTAGCCAAGAGAGTTCCAAGTGCATTTCTTCTTATTTGTTGAAATATGATGTTTGTTCTTCCTCAGGTAGAACCTGGCAAGTCTGTATTTGCACTTGTTGATCTTTCCCAGCATAAATCTCTCCATTGTATTTATATTGACAATATGTTTTCTTTACTCTAGTAATAAAATTTCTTCTAACACATGCTCCTGTAGACTCCTGTAGTATTTATCAAGTTTTTGAGGTTACAATTACAGAGCATTTCAGTATAACATGCAAAAGACAGTGGAACCTTGCACAGGTGTAAGATCTCTCTGATCTTCTTTTGCCATCAATTAAAAACCGCCTACAGATATGAGTCCTCTGATCTTCCTCTTCCATCTATATAAAAGAATGTGTGAACTTTGTTGCAATATGTCCTAATAAACATGATGAGACATCCTTAACCTTAAGACACACACTGCTCTTAAAACCTCTTTAATGTAATCAACTAACAGACCTAATCTCCCATTTTTCTGAAATAATGCCTGGATACATAACTGCTCCTACTCTGAAACGGACACTGTAATTTCCTTGACAAAACATCAGCAAAGCTTGGAATACTGATCTTCATATATGTTACTTTTTATTTAATAACTTACTGGGCAAGTTTCTAGAGGAAAGATTCAATATGAATTCAGCATTTTCTGGGAAAAAAATTACCTGAAAAGCTTGATGCAAAGTTGATCTGTGTGCTGCTTAACACTTTCATGGCATGATAATTACTTTGGAAAAGTGTGTATGGGGAAGTCACTTTTTGTCCAGATCCACTTAAGCCTGAACTGATTGTCAGGGTTGTGCCTTTCCAGGTTATATTCTGGAAGATGATGAAAACCCACCATTATCTCTTGGATATGGTTTGTCCCAAAATTCCGCTGTAACTGTATAAAAATACAGACATGACCTTATCCAAAATGTGTGCTTACATCTCTGTATGTTTATACACAACTGAAATCCACTGACCAATGTGGTCCTTACTGAGGTGTCATAGATGCAAGACTGTGTCTAACTCTCCTAACTCCAGGTAAAACTCAAGAGTTTAATGTATTCATCACCATTTGGCCTGGGATGCCAAATTTGAACAGAGGCAGCTTTATTGAGTTTCTCACAGATTTAGCCTGACCCCACTAGGTTTGAGAAGCTGATTGGGGTTTGCTACATAACTAAACAGGAGAAGAAATTAGAAACTTGGATAACTTTTTTATCTGAGTTACATACTGAAGAATTAAACTTCCCCTGCAGATGTGAGCAGGAAGTGCAAAAATATGAGCCAGTTTATACTGAGGGTGCAGAAACTCACATACAAATAGTGAGCATTCTTCCAGTTGGGTGACGAGTTATTTTTCCAAGTAAAAGTAGGAAAACACCCCAAAAGGTATTTACTCATATTTGCATAGTGCCAACAGCAGCATTCCTAGAAAATACATAGGTGCTACATTAAGATCTTGCCATCTAAGATAATCAAATTGTGGAGGAGATGAAATCATTATGTACTGCTTCAGAAGTAACCAATAAATACCAGATATATCACACTGAAGAGCTCTTTGCATACCCACTAACATAGTAACAGATATTTATCTCAAATAAGCCATTTAATTATTTACTCTTTTTACTCTTGATAGAAGGTGTATGCCCATGCACATCTCATAATATGTGCAGAATGCACAAGTGGTCTAAAAATATTAAAAATAATCATCAAATTATGCTTTTGGAAAATTAAATATGAAACTTGGAATGTGAAACAAACAAATAAGACAATTTAGAAAAGATTAAAAGCAATTGTTCTGTTACCTTGGCAACACATTCAAGGTGCAGCCAATCAGCAAAGTTGATGTATTGTTTTGACATACATGCACATATTTCTAACATAAATAGCAACAGAGACTTAATAACAATAGGTTTTAAAACTAGGAACTGATGTCATTTTAAATGTGTCAATCAAAGAAACCTATGAAAGTGTTTCTTCTATCAAACTGACAGTAAGTATATGCTGGAATGGCTTTATAAGAGATAGCAAACTTCTGACAGGTCATACAGAAGATGCAAAATCTGTAATTACATTCTAGTTTCTTGGATTGTGTCCTTTAGTATGTCTAAAAAACTTTGAGAAGAAAATAAAACTTGAAGGCTATGATACAGCATTCATTTCTGTAAACAAGTAACAAAAAAAAAAGAGCAGCATATCTGAGAATGGAGACGAAATATCAGGCTGAAAGAATTTGCCTAGCCCTCAAAATAAATGCACTTAAACTTCTTGTCTTATTTTATGATTGACTGGTGCCAGTGAGGTTCTGCAGTGTAAGTTTTCAAGGATACTAAAAAATAACAATAGGAGAAATGTACAGAGGAAGATTGCTGATGGGATACAGAGCCTTTCACCTCTGGGTCAGTGGTTTGAATCTGGGCTGTGTCAGCAGTAACAGGAAACCATTACTTTTTGACAGGTGTCAAAATGTGTATGGAAGGAGTGCATCAGCCATCCTCCTCCAGACCCTGATGGATACGTGCCCAAACGCAGCCCTCAAAATGAGCATTCTTCTTGGCAACCTAGAAATAAAACTGGTGTCTCTTCCCTTTCCCAGAGAGCATTGTCCCTGCCACTCAGCCTAAGACCACAGTACCATGGACTGGCCTTTGAATCAACACTGTGCTTAGAGAACTTCAGTTCTAATTGAGCAACATTTTAAAATATCATTTACAACTAAAATACATTTTAACACATTTGTACATTTCTTCATGGGATCAATAACGTTCAGGAAAACTAGGGTTTTACCTTAGATTTTTCCTCTTGAGAAACTCCAAGAAAGAGAAAAAGAGAGAGAGAGAGAGAGAGAGAAAGAGAGAAAGAGAGAAAGAGAGAAAGAGAGAAAGAGAGAAAGAGAGAAAGAGAGAAAGAGAGAAAGAGAGAAAGAGAGAAAGAGAGAAAGAGAGAAAGAAAGGTATACATTCATAAAATCCTCAGATACAGAAACAAGCACCTTATTCTGTCATTGGGTGGGATTAAGTTACCCACTCTGGCACATCATCTTTTTTTCTTTTACTTTTTCCAGATTTATATGACTCTCATCATAGCAAACGCTCAGAGAGAGGAATTTCCAACTGGAACACATTGAAAATAGAAAGGAAATAACTCACTATAAACAGCACTGAGGAGAAACAAGTGAACATGCAGGGTACAGCATAATTCTTTGTCAGAATGCGAGTGGTGTACTTTTGTCTAACAGCCATTATCTTTCCTTAAGAAACACTGACTTTTACTTGGAACTTCAATCTACATTTTGATTGATTTCTTTTTCAGGATATAAGAAGAGTGATGGAAAGGACTGGGGATAAGGACAAGGAAGAATAGAACAAGATAAAAAGTTTCCAGCCATGCTGTCAGGTTTGGTGAAAACAGGCTGAGGATTAACTGTTTCAGTGCTGTGGAACCTGCACGTTAATGGAGGCAAAAGAGGTGGAGAGTTTCCTTGTGCATCAAACTCACAGGGCTTTAAGCTGCCAGCCTTGTGCTAGAATCTCTGTACCGAAACACTGCTGAAGTGGGGACAGTGACAACCACAGTCAAGACCTGAGAACAAATAAATACTACGCAAATATAGTCCTTAATACAAATGTTTTAGGCATAAATTACCACTTCCCACTCGTAGTACTTGACTTTCTGAAATATATTTTATGGAAGCTGAGGTAAGGCAATTCCAACCTGGCACACTGTGAATACATTACATCAAAAGATATTTTTCCAAAAGGTGTTTCTCCACAGTCAACGTGCTCCCTATGTAGATACTTTATCTAGACAAATGCAGGTTCTTGTGATCTAGGATTTGATACCTCTCCCTGGTCTTTCTGCTCGAAATTCAAATAGCAACATTCCTCTCCTTCCTTCTGATGAAGTATTTTCATAACCCCTTTTGCACATTGTTTCTCTCACATATTTGTTCTACTTCTGGAGCATAGAGGACTGAGCCAAGGGACCAATGGAGATAAACTAACTAAATAATTTTATAACTGGAAACAGAAAGGTAAATTATTTTAGCTAGAAGTGGGGCAGAGAACTTTCCATGAGAGCCTGATCATCTTTATCTCCAAAGGCAATAATCTCACACTGTAACTCCTGTCTTTCATGCTACAACATTAGAGACACCAAGGCTCAATTTAAGAAGTTGCCATGGCAGAGAACCCACAACGTCTCCAGGTATCACAGGTTAATTATCCTCCTCAAAATATAATTGATCCTATTATGAATGTCTTTAGTTTTCATTTTCAAGCCACGTATTGTTATATCTTTTCTCTCTAAGCCTGAAAAGTTAACTAAGAGTAAAAAAACTTTCACAAAAGTTAGCAAAAGTTAAATTAGAGTAAAAAACCTTTTACAATCTCTACACTGTTTAATGCTTATAGTCACCTCTTAAGCCAAGCAGAGGGTGATGTAGAGCAGGCCCAGTGAGGAGAAGGAAGAGTTGTATATGGTGAGGATTGTATAGAAGGCAGCAGGAATTCAATAATCGTACCAGAACATTAACATTTTTCATCACCTATAAAAAGATGGATGTCTTTTATAGAACTCTGGTACATGCATTTTCTTATTTTATCAAACATTTCAGAAATATAAATGAGTGCTGACTTATATTTCTATAAACCTAGCTGGAACTTACATCTCCTACAGTCTCCTCCCATACATTTAAATCTCCATCCCACACTTAAATATTTTTCCTGCTTTCTTCCTTTTACCCACTATTTTCATATTAAGAAGCAATGATGGATCTAGGAGAGCTCTGTGTGACTCAACTGATAAGTCTTTCCCTTTAGGAAATGACTCTTGTAATTGCTCTAATAGCAAAGCCTCCAGAAGTGATGACTCAGAGCAGGAGGTGGGACCAAGCAGCGCTGCCGAGCAGCAGCAAAAGATGGATCAGGGGGGTCTAACAACAGCTCTGAGTGCCAGCACAGTAAAATTGGCTGATTCCAGCACACAGGAGTTGCAATAAACACAGGGGAGTCAAGTCCAGCCTTGCTGTGTCTATCCTGAGCCACATCTGCAGTAAAGGACATTGATCTGCTGAGCTGAATATTCTGCAGGTATTACCTCACACTACTAAACAAAAATTCCTGCCACTCCCCAGTATCAATAGCCGAAGCTTTGCCAGCCTGTGCATAGGAATTCATGGGAATCCACTGCTGTGCTGCTTACGAGCTGGTTTCATTCCAAAATCCCTCAAGAGGTTCCAGTAGGGAATGAAGGCTCCTTGGGCCCATCATACTACCTGGAGACTCCCAAAGATGAAACAGGAAGTTCTAGTCCTATTAGGTTCAAGGCAAATTTCAAACTTGAACATCAAGGAGGTCAGGCTTTTGTTGCTATTTAAACATAGCTGTACGGAAAATGAAATCCTGCTGGAAAGGTGAGAGCAAAGATGCTCAGAAAGGAGAGGAAGCTTTAATACAGTACTTTAATACAGTGCATGCTGGCTGCTATTCTGTTAGTAATATTTTTTTGTAATCAAATCAGAACCAGAACAAAATGCCACATCTTTTATGAATGGGTTATTAAAGGAAATAGAATAAAGAAATCTGAAGAAAAAAATTCTCAAACAACAATGAACTAAATTCTTAAACTACATAAATTCCCATGAAATTTGCACAAGGTTGTATACATCCCTAAGCCAAACACAAAGAAAAAGGAAAAATATATTTGTATGCCTCCAAGCAGGTGTTCTCCTCTTTTACAAGCTGGAAAAAAAAAAAAAAATCATAAACTTTTAGTTCTGGATCTTTCACTGAATTATCCCAGAAGTACAAAGACAACACAGTGCCTCTGTCTGTCAGAGGCAGGGGTGCTCGGTGTTTATAAACTAAATTTTCTTTATTTAAAGGACAGACAGGCAATGCACATCTAATGGAGACAAGTAAGAAAACAGATTTGGGAGAGCTACTGCAGATTTTCACTTTCACCTCAAGCAAAGAAGTGAATTGCTTTGGCCCAAAATGTCACAGGAGTTATTCATTATTACACTAAGACAAAGCTAGATAAATTTGAAGATATACGCCTCTATTAATGGGAAGAAAAAATGACCTTGCTTAGAATATATTTCCAAGACACAACAGTGACCGTAGACCTGGAAACATCCAGAGTTATTATCTACACTGAGATTCCTGGCAGTTAGACCCATTCTTTAAACCATCAAATATTGTAATTTATGATAGTACTGTAAAATAGTTAATTTCCTAGGCAGAAACATATCTTAATATTATGAACATAAAGTTCTCACTGATGTAATATATTTGCCTTTTCTATGAATCAAGATGAAAGTGCATAATAGTTGTAATTATGTTGTATAAAAATGAAAAGACCTAAAAGAACAATACGTTCTTAAAGTGTTATCTACCCCTAATTGTAATCTCACCTAAACTAAGGAACAAGGCATTCTAGACACAATGGTGAACAAGTGCTTGTTATATTTTTGACTGCATATTCTTTATACTTTTCCTTCTCAAACTAATTTGTGACATCCTGCAAAGCCCTGTCTTTCCATAAAGTTGAGCACTGTGCAACCTGGGACATAGTTCAGCAGAAATGTAGGTCAATTTTTAACTGTCTTTCCTTGAAATGGAATGAGCTTGCATTTTACATGCAAAGGGCCACAGAAGAAAAAATAAATGGTGTCTAATAGTCTTTACAAGTGTGCTAGGCTTTTTAGCTTAAAAGCTGCCAATATGGAAATAATAGGACATATTAAACCATGTAAAACAGAACAGAAATGATGACATGAGTCTGAGAAGTGTGATGGATCAGAGAAGCCACTGAAAGATGCTGAAAAAGCCCTTTTCAGGTTAGGTGGATGGGGGGGCACAGAAGGAGAGCACTGTGGAAAATTAAAAAGATTTCCCATAGCTGGGCTGAAAAGGGGATTACATAAATAAATAAGCTCCTCACAGTAAGCAATCTCCATAGCCCTGGGTGCCTGACCCACCACTTGGTCACTCCTTCCTTTTCCAGGCCCTCCTGATAGAGCAATTTGCTCCAGCTGAGCCCTGCATACCTGGGCTCCCTTGTAATCCCCAATGAGGGCAGACACCTGTGGTAGCTCAGGGACAAAATATTTACCCTTTCCTTCCCACAGTCTTGGTGTTCTGTACTTCAAAAGTAGAAGTCAAAAAGCTAGGGAATAGGAATTGGCTTGGTGCTAATGCTCCAAGGCTAGCCCATGGAAAAAAAAATATATTAGAAATACAAATGCATGGTCAGTATTTTGGATACCTAAGAATTTGGCTACTAAAAAATTCTTGTTACCTGTAAATTACCAACCAAGACCGAAACATCTACAGTGCAAAGCAAAAGAAAGGTCTTTGCCAAATAGACTAACTAAATTATTCAGGCAAATGTGGGGGGAGATAGACCAATTGATGGGGAGCCCAAATGTAACTATCACAGAGCTTAATAAAATCCTCTTTCATTTCCAGGACTGTAGTGAAATTTTGTTGTGAATTTGCAGCATGACAAAGTCGGGCATAGAACTGGCCATTAGGTCTTTCTAGATGATCCAAGTCCCCTCAGCTCCTGAAAGCACTCCATCCTCACCCCCAATTTCTCATTTACACTTGTTTAATTTAGCCAAAATAAAATACCGAAGGCAAAATAACCATCAGTAACTTCTGCCTTGCAAAAAGTACTGCATTAGGAGGCTGTCAGCAAAAGTGCTGAGCTGTGCTTCTGCAGGTCTGAAACCCTGGAGTGCCTCAGGTACCTGGGGGATTCACTGACAAAGGGGAGAGGAGACAAAAAGGGCTCCTTGGGTTGCACAGCTGGGTGGGGAACTCCCTGCCCTGACTGGGGTGTGAAACCTCAGGGAGAGCTGAAATGTGCAGGCATCCATATGCAAGCATGGCTTCACTAGGAGGGCCTAGGAGAACAAGAAGGGTTGTTCCCCCTCTTCCTTGAGGAAAGTTAAAATAGGCTGTATGTCAGTGACAGGCAAGGGCATTGGCTGCTCAGCCCAAGGGATCCTCCCTGACAGAGAGTTTCCAGTTTGGCAATTTCTGGTAACTGACTCAAGACCCCATCACAGGGTCTGGCTTTCAGAAAGTACAGAGGATCCAATGCACTGAAAATCAGGTCAGATAAAGATAATTCACAGTTAGATCTCCCAAATCACCAGCTCTTCCTGAAATCTGAAAACCCAATCCCTTGGTTATGCCTTCTGTCTCATTGTTCCTCTGGCATCTCTCAACACCTTCACCTGAGACAAAGCCTTGGCTCTAAAACCCACCCAGGCTCCGTGAGACACATACAGGGAACCTTTGAGGATGAATCAAATGGAAGAAAGAACAATTGTTTCTTCCAAGACTTCAGGGTGTTTGGAATCTGTGCCCCTCTTATTCAGGATATATTTATTCATTCTTTTCAAAATGAAAGTCATATTCTTTTGATTTGTGGGAGGGGCTGCTGCAGCCAGGAACTGAAGCCTCCCTTTTATTGTTGCACAAGATCTAAAGGAATAATAACAATTAATAACACCAAAGAACTGAAAGGAAACTGTTTCATCTGAGCACTTAGGTGAGGCGAGGTGGATGAGTCTTTAGCTGCAGGGTCAGGTTTAGGTCACCTTTAGAGCTGGAATCAGGGCAGGTTTGCAGTGTTGAACCTGGTCTGCAGTGCTCTGGTGGAGGAGCACAGATAGTAAATGGAGCCCTTGCCTTGTGCCCTGACAACACCTTGCTACAAGCCATCTTCTCCAGGCAGAAAAAAATTTTAATCCTGGGTGCCCTGTTTTATCAGCTAAAAGTTAGACTTTTAATATGAGGTCCATGTTGAGAGAGGAGAAATTGCAGCACTTAACATTTAAGTAAAGTGTCTGAGTGATGTGCATGTACTTGTATCGAGGTGAAAACCCTTTGCATACACAGACCTAGCAGAAAAGAGCAGCCCATTGGTTTAAGTTTCCTGTGTTCTGGTAGCTTTGACTAGAAGTGACACCTCCAGAACAGAAGTCAGATTTTGCTCTCTTTAGGTTTATCCCCAAAGCTAAATCTGATCTTGAGGAACATCAAATATCAACAACCTTTGTTTCCTATAACTCTCATCACTATCACAGCCTTAGAGTGCTTACAGATCAACCATAACAAACTTTCAGACCAAAATATATTATGCTGTCTTTTTAGGACAAAGCTGAGGATTTGTTGATGTGGATATTAAGTATTCTGCCCTAAAAAAATAAGCTAATGAAAATCAAGTCCACGGTGTTTTTCAGAATACTTGGATTTTACCCTAAACCAATGAAATAAAGTTTTTTGTTTAACTTTATTTTAGGTGTCCCAGAAAAAGCAACTGGTAACTAACTCATTGATTTAGCATCTAGCAATCTCCCTGTCAATACCCAAGTTCACATAATACTCCCTTTGGGCTGGATTTTGCATTGTTTACTTAGTTGTTTGTGAATGGATTAAAAATAAATAGATTTGAATCCTCCTTTTATTGTTTCAAAGTACCCAATCTATACTGAAGCCCTCTTGTCCATTCCCAGATAAAAGAAAGATCTTGGCCTGAAAGATCTTCACTTTAAGCACACAAGAGGAGCAAAAGAGGCGTCACTGTCTCCATTTTGCAGCAGGGCCACAGAACTTCTAAGTGACTTTCCCAAACATATATACCCCCATTTTTGTAGAGACCATAATGTACCTCCAAAAATTTACAGAAACCTACAAAAAGACTTATGTTTTGGAGGACCCAGGGAATGCCTGAATCTATGTTTAAGCTTGGAAGTTAAAGTAAATCCTTCAAACTTTTAAACTCATTCCAAATTTTCAGAGCTGCACAGCATGCAACTGGGAGAATGATTTGACCGCAAAGATCAAGATGATGTAAGTATTGTTCAAGAAAAATAGAGTTGAAAAAGATTCTAAAAAAGTATCAGGGGCACTTTTAAAGTATTCCTTCAAAAATAAAAATCAAAAAACTATCTCTGTTGACTCCTGCTGTTAATGTGCTTTTATTCAGGTGTTTGGAAACAATATTACTTTGCACAGTAGACAGTTACTGTCAAGGGCAGCTTTCTCATTTGTGATCATTTGTTATGTGCCATGAGTTTGAAAACTAATAGTGTGCATTCTTCAAGATGGCAGAGAAAACAGGCCCCTGACTGCACAAAGAGGGAGAATAATTCAAAATAGCTGGTAACTTTGATGCTTTTGAAAATTTTAGAGAGGTAACTTTTAATTAAAACTTGAAATAAACGTTTAACTTGTCTTGCCATATGAAGTTGCTTCACAGACATTTATCAGCACACATATATTTAGCAGCTGCCATTCAGTGTAACATCCATGTCTATCATTGTCTACTTGAAGCTCTTTTCATGCACTTCAAGTGTATTATGAAAGAGCAATTTCCTTATTAACAAGCAAACTCTGATTAAGTTACTTAAGCAATTGTCCCACCAAGTACTGAAGACAGAAGACAGATTGTGCAAGGACCCTGTCTCAAAAGCACAGTTGAGAAGGACAAGTGAAATAGTTAGAAAGGAAAAGCTGGTACTCAGAGCCTCTTCCAGTAGGAAAGATTCCATCCACACTTTTTGCCATCCTGCAATGGATGCATACAGCTTCAGCCCAAAGGTATCCCCAGAAATATACATGTGGATAAGGATAAATCCTCTGAAAAGTATTTAACAACTGGGCTTATTCTTAAAATGCATCAAAAATTATGATACCAAATAAGCTGTCTACATTTTTTTCATGATAAATGCAGTTTCCAGCAGCAGAAAAAGTACTATGCACCATGGTCTCCAGCTCGATTTAAGTTTCTTACAATTACACTTTGCATTTCTGTTTCTGTTATAATTGCTTTCCTGTTTCCACTTGTGGAAGAAATCCAATAGTTCATCATTAGCGTTATTCCATTTATGCCACTGATGTTCTTAAAGGTCAATGTGTTTATAGGAGTACTTCCATTGAGGATTAACGATGACACTATTTTGACCCCTCTGACCCTGATGGGCAGGAATGTACTTTTCAGGCATCCAGAGCCCCTCTTCACAATTTGTCTAATCCTACATCTCCCCTGCCCTCACAAGCTATTTGCTGTTAGTGGCCACAGCAGACAAGCAATAGTACCATTATCGGCTTCTCTAACAAAAGATTTTCATGATCATTTTCTAGTGGCTTGAAGATTGACAAGATCCCCTCCTGTTACCCAGATGCATTTTCCCCTCCTTCCTGGTGATTTCTTTTCTTGTTTCCAAGGAGGAAAGTGCCTCCCTGAGTAGCGACCTCTCTCTCTGCAGAGAGACCTGCTAGAAACAACAAACATTGCATGTTAAACCTCCTCCGAGAGGGCATTATGTACAAATGGAGTGCCAGGTCTTCTTTGATAAGGTGTACACCCGTGGCACAACTTAAGAATCAATTCAATTATAAAGACACAAAAATGCCTTTTGAAGAATGTTCCTGAGTGAGTCAGAGGCAGAGAGCACAGCATATATATGAGTCTGACTTTGCCAAAGTTATTTCAGGGGAAGAAGTTGCACAGAATCATTCCAGCAGCCTGATTACCTAACTGGGCACTCATCTGTGGGTGAAATCCCGAGTGTGGAAAACAAAGCTATCCCCCTGGCTTTATCACATCAGTTGTCCTTCAGTGCACTCAGAATTTCACTTGTACGCAGGTTTTGCTTGCTTTCTGTACAAAACCTGAGCCATCTGAATAATGTGTTTATTTTTTGAGAGATGCAGAATATTTATACCTCTCACTGTAACGTGAGAGCACGTCTGATGCTCAGAGAGTGAGGTGTCCTTTCTCTGCCCCAGCCAGCAGTCACTTTGGAAAATTTCAGCTGTGCCGTCTTTGTGCCTCATTTGTAACATGAGTGGATCATAGTACTGGCCCACACTGGAACATTTTCTGAGGGTTACAAGTATTTTGAGATCCCTCATAAACAGCGGTGAAGATTAAAATAGTAACGCAAATGTTAAAGCTTATTTTTTGCCTATAATTCAAATGTAGAAAATATTTTAAAAATTTTAAAAAAATTTAAAAATTAAAAAGAAGACGACCAGTGCTGACCTTTTCATGTGTGGCACTGAACAAGGTAATGTGCTCTTGAAGTGTGCAATATGTATTTTAATATTCTCTGAACATTTTACAGGAATATCTAATTGACATGCTAGTGTTTACTTTTCATTTACTAAGAATAGACGTTTCTCTGTATTGTCATTAGTGGAAGAGGAAGAACAAGAAAGCCACAAATAACATTATTTCAAATCCTTGGATCTCAGTCTCTTCTCTTGCTGCTGATGTCACTGGGTGGGGTTGCTGAGTGCCCGCAGGGTGAGGATGTCTTGATTCATCCTCTGTTGGAGCTGAAGGGAGAATCAGCAGAGGATTCCACTGAAGACAGGATGAGTAAAGAAGATTTTGTTTAAATTTGAATTAGGCTTAAAATGAAATGTTCCAACACACACAGGGAGGTCTGCATTCAAATTTGGGGCTCATGGCTTAGTTTTGTGTGTAAAGTTGCTTCCCTGAAAAAGCTTGAGAACTGCTGTTGTCACAAGATTTCCATTATACTAGTTCAATATATTTTTGTACATAATTCAATAAGGAGTTGGGCTCACACCAAAAATCCATAACAAAAGTTAGATCTAATGAGGGGTACCCAACTTCTGCTGAAATTGAAAAACTTCAAGATTTTCGGTTGAGTCAAGGTCACCGTGTTACTTCTTTACTTTCCCTCATTTGAGCAATTGAACTTATTGAATGTGTCAAGAGACTCATTCTCAGTGAAAAGCTGAAAAGCTCAGCAATACTCTAAGATCTAGTAATTACATAAATAGAACCTACACAGTGCTGAAGATGAGAACAAATTGAACTTTCCCTAAAACTGCATGTTTTTCTTTCTTGCTCTTTATATTTATATATATTATATAAATATATAAATATCAGTAAATTAATAATTATAGTTAATTATATTATTACATGCATTTTTTTATTATATAAGAGATTACAAATAGTATTATAATGGCATATATTGATATCAACATTATATAATATATAAAACATCTTCTGAATACACTCTGCGACAGCATTCCTAAAACAAGTTAGGTTTTGATAAAATGTTCTTGAACTGCTGAGGTTAGCTTTATTGTTCTTATTTGTCTTTATGAACTCCAGTGTAAATTTATTTTTGGAAAATTCTGTTCCCAAATTAAGCTAATGGTGCTTCAATTAGAAAAAATGTAGATTGTTGACCTCTGCCTCTAATGTTACATGGGGAGAAAAAGATCACAGCATATCAATGCCAGTCTAAAAGCAATCAAAACAATACTGGATTCATTTGCTCTCTCTGCTCTTGCAAAGATTGTTTTTACAAGAAGAGTTAAACTGAGGGCAAGGCAACAAAATTTGTCACTGTTTTTTTTTCCTTTTTCTTTACTCAGTTGATCTCCTCTATTTAAATGCAATTAGTATTATCCTAATGTAGTCTTTTTATCCATATCTATAGCTTCTCATCTTACTGTTTGCTAATATGATCCTTCCAACCAAAAGGACATCAATACACTCAGCAAACTTATTAACCAGCTATTCTGTCTCATGGGGAGGCAACCGAGCTGCAAAGAAAGGCATGAGTCACTGGAAGCTGTGAGACACCAAGACTTTGATGCTGTAGGCAAAACAAGCTGCTTCATGACACAGTTTGTAAAATGTTTGCACGGGAGCAAAATTCTGCCAAAAAGCATTCAGGAGAGTTTACATAGTGCAGCATACAAACTGCAGAGCATCCCACAGTATGTGATATTTACAGACATTTAATAGCTATGAGCTTTCCTTCAACAGCAATGGTGCCTCCCTGGTAGATTTTGATCTTGGGTCTTTTTCTAACACAATTGCCAAGGGAAACCTCAGTTTCTATTCCTTTTTCAGTGCTATGTTCAGAAGAAACTTCTTCAGGTACCAGAAAGAATAAATAGGTCTCTCCAATAAAACCATGTATTGCCCCTACTCTCTTGATCAGCTCCTAGGTGCCAGTTTTCAAAAAGTCTCAAAGGCAGAGGAAGGAGTCATGCTGGCTCCTGCTACATCAGCCCATTGGCAGCATTGTTCCCAGATGGGAAAGCAGACCTCTAAGTACTGGGAAAGCTTTCACCAACCTTGGCTGCCCCTGGGCTGAGGCACTTTAGAAGTCTAACTACATGCAGCCACACTGCACCAGTGTGGAAAGTTAAGGAGAATACAAGCAAAGTGCCACTGAAATCTTGGAAGGAGGTAGAAAATAATAAACACTCCAACTGAAATTTGGCCTGGACACATGTTATTTGGTCTAAATGCATGTTTACATTTCTTTGAAATGTTCCTAAACACTCCCTCTGTCTGAAAAGAAAATTTCAAAACCATGATGAAAAAATCTGTTTCAGATCATGTGTATTGGTTTTAAAACCAGGCATAACATTGCAGCCGGCTCTTTTATCCAGAAAATGTGCAACTGTCATATCAATTTAGAACTTCAGTCATGTTACTTTAAACCTGCATTAGTAAAACCTATAACAAACCATGTCTCTGTTGTCCACATCTTGCATCTGGAGCAAGGTTATGCCTAAGTCTGATCTCTAAAACCAGTATGGAAATTATATCTGGTATGTTCTGCACTTTGTAACATGGTCCATGTGGACTTTTTCACTGTAGTGATAACACAGCTCTATAGCCCACCTGGTAAAAACATTACGCGTTAAAAATGACAGTCAAAAAAATGGTGCAAATATATCAGAATTACATGGGAAGAGGTTGTAATGTAAGGCTAAATCCAAATATCTACATTTATAGGCACTATCTGGCACCCTACTTTTAGACAAAGCTATCTTATGGTGTCATTTTAAAGCCTCAGTGCTGGGTTTTCAAGCTGGGAAATAGCACAAGACCACTGTATTAAGGAGCTGAAATTTTGCTGACATTATGGAAGCTCTTACTAGTTGGTCTCCTACCACTTGATAATAGTCTACAGATGCTGTGGAAAAGCACTATCAAAAGGCAATTCTTATATATAGAACCTCTCAAATCACAGCTAAACACGACTTCACACAAGTAATTCAGGAACTTATGTTACATATGGCAAAAGTATTTATAAACCAGGATTAGAATACAGAGAGGTGTCCAGATAAGACTCTGCTGTCACCTCTTTGCACCAAGTAGAAGGAGTAAAATAAAAGGAGCAAAGCATCTTGCAGGACTGGCAAGGCCACTGTTGATGCCTTGTGGATGCCCACAGTGCCTGGTGTAGGTGTGACACCAAAGATGAGACTCTGTGCTCAGGATGGGCCAGCAGTAGCCCCAAACCTTATGGTTATTATCCTTCCCCATTTTATTCCAGGAGATGAGAGCACAAGGGTTCAGCCTTGAAAGCCTTGCTTGAAAAACAGGGAGCCAAGCTGATCTCATGGTGTGATGTCGGAAACAGCATCTTCTTGCAGAAGAATAAATTTCTTCCTAATTTTACTCTTTCTGTAAAGCAGAGTGAAAACTCTTGAGACTGAATTCCTGGCTAAAACCAAGCTGCATCAAGAGAATTTGCCCCCACAAAAATGATGTGAGAAAATTGTATAATCGCACAGTACTGTCATTCATAACACAGATTCCCATCTGAAGTTTCTTCCCATCTGAAGAACTGATCATGCTGCTAAATGTTTGCAGTAGTAGCTATAATCTACACATCCATTATATGACATACACACAGAAAATACCCACTGAAGTACTTAAAAATAGTAAAAACACCTGACAGCTGTTGTAACCAGTAAAGAGATAAAGACACCTTATAATTTGCTAACAAATAAATTTATTATTTCCAGGTACAAAATATCAGAAAATTCCATAGAAGGAATTTTTTTTCGTGTGTAGACCTTGTTTTTACAACTTTAAAACTTTAAGTAGCTGACATGATGCCAACTTTTGGGGGTAAAGAAATCACCTGTCTTATTTCCAGGCTGACACAACATGTTTTAAGTAGATGAAGGCTCGGTTTCATTACATTAGGAGTGTCTCTAGGTGCTCTTTGATGCATCCCTCCCGTGCTTAGTAATTTAGTAACAGGTTGGAAATGAGCAGAGGGGTAAAACGAGACTCTGTTGCCAGAGCAACTACTGCACACCTCTAATTTTTGAATCAACAGACAGCAGAAGTTGATACTTTATCACAGAGTATGAAGAAATACCTTCCAAAATGTTCTATGAAAGCAAAATTTTTTGTTTGAGGAGTGGCAACTCCAAGAAAACAATTTCCTAAATATAGCTCAGATCTGCTATTATTGAGATAAAGTGCTAATAAGAAATATTTAGCTTTATTTTGACTAAAGATTGCACTTCCTCAAGTGCAAAGCTCTAGGAAATCATTATCTCAGCTACTTTATCGCCCAAAAAAGAGAAGCCTTTTCTAATGGTGCGGACACTAAAATTTTTCTCTGTGTGACAGAGAAAAATTATGAACAACAACAAAATAACTTGGTTTCATCATTCAAGCGAGTACGTAATATAGAAAAAAATCAGAACAAATTGAGTGAGACAAGTAAGATTTCTGCCTTCTAAGTATTACAAATACCAGGACAAGCTAAGGCCAGACTGCCTCAAGACACTCACCTGACTTACTCTTTCCTGGATGACTGCAGACTTTGTGCCTGACACTTCCTTTGAGCAATTTTGCTCTGGGAAAGAATTTTTTTATTGACCCGGGGGAAAACAAAATGCTTTGCCCTCAATTTCCTGGTAGATCCTAACAAAGTGAGCACAGATATGGAAAGAGCTGAGGTTGGATGGAATCGTGGCTTTGCTGTTTTGTGATTTCTGCTTGGACTTTCTGTTCCTTGACTGCCATATCCTCCTACCTCATGAAAGACTCGGAAGTTTCAGTTGGAAGCCTGAAGCCACTGTAGTGGAAATGCAAAACCATCAGAGCAGGGACATTGTGCTAAGACAGCCTCTACCAAAGAGCTTCTCTCAGCACTGAGATGGAGCACACTTCAGTAATTGCATCCCATTGGATTTGCTCCACAGTACATTGGGATAAAGAATTTAATAACACAGGAAGCAGCATTTTAATAATCTTCTGCCTGATTTTGAGTGCTGTTATGCACTGACTTCTACCAAAATCCTTTCATTTTACAGAAAGCACTGTATTTTAAGGGGTCAGAACTCTTGCAATGTATTTAAACTCAATTTTTGCATATTTCATGTTCATTTAAAAGTGCATTACCATCAGTTCTGCTTCACAATCCAGTTACTCACAAGTGAAATAGAGGTTTTCTGACAATCTACTGAATTACAGATTATTTTAAATGTGGACAAATTCTTTTTCTCTCACCTCTCATCTCCCCATCAGGTGTAACAATTGCCAGGACCTATAGCAGCTTCCATCAAAGACTGCCAGAGTTTTGTCATTGCCTGCATGGCAATTGAAAGCTGTTTACTATGGGTATAAAATTCTGCCATCCTGAGCCAGAAGCTTTTTGCTGCCACTGGGTCTGCCTGTGCATGGAGTCATCTTTCCTCTTATCAGCCCTTTGGTCTAAGCTACTCTGCTTCCTTTATAATCTGTGGCTGTACAGAGAAAACCTCAGAAAGGGCAGTTCATCACAGCTATTTAGACATGTATCTTGGGATGGGATGCAGTTCCCTGGAGAGCTATCTGTTTCTCTTCATCAATAAAAAACAGCCTCATTGCCTAGTTCAGACTCCACAGCCAGCTTTCATATGATGGGGGTCAATGGGAAGAATCTCACTCAAAACCTGATGGAAAAGGAGTCAAGGCCCTGCAGGGTCAATGGGAGCAGACCCCAGTCCCCAGCAGAGCACCCAGAACATGGCAAGCAACAAGCAGATGAATGACCTCTCTTGGTGAAGAACTACATTTCTTTGTACAGCACTTTTCCAAAGGGTAAATCAGTTTTCCTCCCTCAAGGAAAATAATAAATCAATAGGTAGTTGACTAAGGGGAGCTGGATAGAGTGGACTGCTTAATCCCTGGTGTTTCATCCAGGACATGCTTACAAAAGAGTCCCTGCAAACTTGCATCTCTCTGTACATCCATGGGATGCTAATGGTATAAATGGCAGCACACAGGGACATTTACTAAGAGCCTGAAAGAGCATCAGCACCAGGCAGTGGGGACCTGCATGATATGTATTCTCATCAGTGCCACAGGTGGTCAAAGCAGACAAGTCATTCAAAATCTGACAGCTGATGTAATATTTTTAAATATCAGAACATGGAAATATGACTCCATTCCCCTGCTCCCCTGCACTCTCCCAGTTTGAACCTGTACTGTACTGAACCAATTGCAGCTGTTATGGCATAAGACTGGAGTCAGAACAGAAGAATCCAGCCCGTGAGATTCAAAGCATTTGTGAAGAATTTTCAATTATTGCCAGTATCAGTCTGAGTGCTCTAAAAACCTGTACAAGTCACAGAAAGGAAAACAAAGAACTGCTCATACAGATGATCCTTTTTGAAAACTGAGTGTGTGAATGTGTCTGAGAATCTGCTTGCATAACTTTAATACATGGACTTAATATGTTAAGAATATAACTTCTTCAAATTCCTTAAATTCAAGAAGGTTTTGCTTTCAAGAATGGGATGCATTAATAGCAATGTAGGAAGGCAAATGCTTCTTTAAGCATTAAACTGTTCTCCAAAGAGGAATTAAACCAAGAGAATTACAGAGCATGTTTCCTAATGTTTCAATGTAGCAAAAAGAAAAAAAAAAACAAAACAGTATTTTCAAGTACTTCTATTAATGTGATTTTCTGAACAGAGCAGCCACACTTGCTACCTCACTACCCCCAAGAAGCAGATGCAATGGCACTGCATGTAAATAGAGAAGCTGGACAAAGGGGACTCAACCATGGAAAATATTCAGTGAAACTTGTGGCTACAGCCACAAGCCTAAAACTGTTGAAGTATTTAAGATCAATGATAGTATTTATAAATCTATCAAAGGCAGGTATAACCACTGAGCAGTGAGTTAAAAATACTCAAAACTTTTATTTATCAAATTTGTCAAGAAGCATGTGTTAAAGCATTTATAAAGCCAGCTGCATTCATAATTTTAGTTATGTAGATAATTATGCTTTCTTATATATTTTATCTTATATATGTAATCTAGTTTCTTATTTGTATTTCAATGCTACTTTTTTTAAGATTCCAACTACTAACTACTCAATGACTGCATCACAATATCCTCTGACCTGCATCTGTGTGCTCAAGGGCTTAGTGTGGAGCTGTGTAAATACCCACTAACCTGCTCCCTGTTTGTCTTTATGGGAAACCAGATGCACAAGAGGATGCCTCACAGTCTTCCAGAAATGCAAATGTGTATCCTACCTAATCAGGCTTTGCCAAGGACATCACACCCCCTCATCAGTTTCTTGGAGGGCTTTGATATGTCAGTTGAACTATCTCAGTTGTTGTAAAGGCATCATTGACACTGACATTGTTATGTCCTCCCCCAGCAGGGTTTTCTAGGGAGTGCTCAGTGCATTTAGGCATTGAGGGAGGTGGTTATAACACCTCAGGTGAGTGGAAAAGCATCACACTCAGAGTCACAGTCATTATGAAACTCCTTAATTTCTATTTCTCAGACTCAGTGATACATAAAAACTGTAATTAATTTGCAATTGAAAGATCTTTCTTGCTCCAAGTTCAATGTAGGCTTGGACAAAAAATTAATTTTTCTTTTGAAACTTTTTAGGCCACAGATCCATCAAGACCAAGAGAAAAGGAGGTCCAGTCTGTCCCCTTTTGCACAGAGAGGATGGTTTATCCATCTGCATTCAGCCACACCTGGATAGTCTCTCTGAAAGTAGTGGCTGGCACAGATGTCACTGTGAGTCTAATTTGACCTGTAAAACTCTAAATTCTGGTGATAATGTGCAACAAGGAAAGAAGCCAGCTGGAGCTAGAAGCAGTGGCAATTAGAAATAAACATCTTTGCACTGACAAAATAAACACATTTGATGTGAGAAATCAGTGAGAGACAAACATTGAAGCCCCTGATGTTACCCTGACAGTCTTTTCAGGGGAGAATGATACTTTTTTTAAAAAACTGCTCACTGATTTTCTTGCATGGGAATAATGCAAGTTCAAAACCAAGGGGTTTGATATAACCCATCAACAGGCACAGCTGGAAGACAGAGATCAGAATGAACTGAACAGCAGAGCCTGTATGACAGAGGGAAGAAAAGTGGTGAAAGATTTCAGTTTTAGTCAGAATTGAGTTTGGCAAAAATTCCCTTTCAATTCTGTTCAATCATATGCTTGAGTAAGTTATTCAACCAAGCCAGTAACATCTGTTCAGGAAAGGGGCCAACTTTAAAATCTGTTTTTTCATCCCACAAAACAAAACGTAATCTAAGCTATAAATATATATGTTTTTACTAGGCTGGATAAAGTATCTCATGAAGAAAAAAAAATTCTTTAGTTTAGGACTTTTTTGTTTCTAGAGACATTACTCATCTCATCCTGGATCCTTTACATATTCAGGGGGCTCACTGCTTTTAGCAGAATCCTCAGGACTGCAGGGAGTTTTCTCACTCTTAGAGATGTTCTTGCCCCTTATGAAATCAGAACCTCCCAGGTCCACTCTCCACTGGCACATTTTTCACATCGTGCCTCGTAAGAGCTGTTTAGTCCTTCTGACACATCACCACAGACAAAAAGCCACTCCAAAAGCCCCATTGTCGTGTGAAACTAGTGAAAAACTTCAAAATAATTCCGAATAAATAGAAAATAAGACATTTTCCCCCTTGGATTTTTTTTGCAATGCTTGATGAGGTCAGCATATTTTGATGAGACACTTTCAAGCAGACACACACACACACACAATACTACAGTGCCTCTAAAAAAACCATTTTAAATTGATAGATGAGTGCTGGCTTTGAAGAACCTGACCATGCAGCAGCTTGATATCACAGAAAGAAAGCAATCTGCAAGTGCAAGTCTGTTTCTTTTGGCAGCAGGACTTGCTAATGGATTCATCATTTTCTGTTCGATGTGAGCCCCAAACAAAAACATTTAGGGCTCTATTCATCTCAGTTTCCGGGTCTACCCTTGCCAGCCATGGAGGCTCTGTGGCTTTGTGCTCCAGAGCTCAGTTCTGACTCATGTTACCCAGGTTTTGAAACGAAGGCCCCACAAGACATGGAAATCATAGTGTCAATCCTTGTCCTTCCTTCCATGCCTCTGCCTGCACTGGTGCAGCACCTGGAGGTCCTGCTGACCCCGCCATCAGTGTGGCCACTGACCATCTTTTCCTGGCTTACTCAGCCTCTCACAAGTTCTTAGATGTCAGCTGACTGATGGCAACAGGTCCTGAAGCTGATCAGCCATGAAGAGCCACAGGAATGATCCACCAGTACAGAAGAAAACCACTAGAAAAGTAATTGCAATGAGAAAGGGAGAACTGGAAGTATATTGAAAGATGAGACTTCCAGCAAGCAGGAAACAGGGAAAAAGGAAGAGGTAAAAGCCTTATTAAAAAGATATTTGGCTCTAAGGGAAAGGCTTATAGTGCAGAGGCTGTTAAATATGTTTGCACATTACTGTGCACACATGCAGGAACAAGGGAAAGCAGCAATACCAATAAACAGATCACACACTTGGGACACTTCATCCACTTCAAGGCAAGAAGCACCTTTGCCTTCTGCCTTTTCAAAAACACCTGAAAATAAACAATGTGAAACTACAATAGCTCGTCTTTAGTTTTTTCAGGGCACTTACATGGTGTCTAATGTCCTTCAGATGCGTATTTTCTTTTTAATACATTGGAATCAGCAAGATGGGAATCTTTCTGATGGAAGGATGGAATAAAGAGAAAGGGTCTTACTGGAAATAATTTCACCATTTACTAGCAAAATACTTTACTGTACAACAGCAATAGTTCATGGCAGGGGCTAAAATTACAGCATTACACTGAAATATGTCATTAGGGTTGGCTTGTTGCTGTCATTTTTTTCCTTTAAAAAACTGACTCTCTACAGAACAATTTATAAGAGATTTCAGACACCCAAAATATTACTCTAACTCTACAGAATCATATTTTAGATGTCTTGTTTCACTGATAGTTTCAACAAGGAATGCACAAAATGATCAAACCACATATAAGTAGCAGCAATTATTGGTACATTTGAGATGAGCACAGCACGAAGGATAAGTCTAAAGAAAGAATAAGACCCAAATACTAAGGGAGGAAAAAAAAAAAAGAAAAGATTGAGCAAAAAGGCCTGAAAAGCAGGAAAGGACTAGCTGTCTGCAGGAAGCTTGTATTCTTGTGTGAGTGAGAGTGACCCAGTGTTGGCTGGAATGTTATCTCTATGTGATCTACAGAATTTTTCTCTTAACTGTAGCAACTGAAGAAGAGTGAATTAAAGTCTTAAAGAGGAAAAAATCAATAAAGAAAAAAAAAGGAAAATATGATAGAAGAGCCTTTCAATGGCTATATAAAATGCTGCTCAAATGATCATGGGGAGAAACCCCAAATTTGCTTGCTTGCAACAGAAATACCTTCCAAAAGAACCAACAACCCAAACACAAAAATTAGGATCTTTTTCCTTTTGTTTTAAAGTCTATTTGTCATTGAGTTTCTCTGTTGCATCACTAGGGCTGACACACTAGGTCACAGTAGGCTTTTCAGTGATGTTTCTAGCCCCCAAAGTAAACTTCTGCCTGTTCTTCTTTACGATCTTGAGTTTTAATCCAATTTATCCGTTGGACTAGACAATATTTAGCTAGAAACTCCAGTGGAAAAGTCCAAAGGATAATATCTGACTCCTTGCAGCCTTGTCAAGCCATAAAGGTCAGTGGAAAGGATTACTCCAACCACCCTTTCCTGCATTCAGTTTTATCTTTAATAGAGAAGTCCTGCTCTCTGTGCATCTGAGAGTCACCCTTTAATAAACCTTTGTAGGTTCCTTTGGTTTGAGCTGCACTGAACCCTGCTGTTCAGGCTCTTGCTATAAATCTGTAGCCCCTAAATAGAGCACCTCTCTTCTGAGAGACAAGGCTTTGTATACCTGCTGTCTGCAGCCAGCTGGAGTATTTCCCTTTTCCCTCCAGATATGTCTTAACCATTTCCCCACCAGCTGCATGAAATGTGATTTATCTTTCATTACAACATGAAGATTAGTTCTTTTTTCCTTAATTAGTAACAATTTGCCATTTGTATTCTGCTGGGTAATCAAGGTCATTTTGCAAACTTGAGGCACATGAAGAAAAACTAGAAAGTCTTAGGTTCCCCACAGCAGTTACTACCACAGTAGTCAAAATAAACAGACCAGTATGTCCACGTGTTCCCAGCTTCCATCCCTGCTTGTAAGTTCAGGAGAGGCAAACCTTCCTAATTCTGATCATTTTTCAAGCCCTTAACTGAAAAATCAAAGATTATCGCAGTAGAGTATACAGCTATAAAAACAGCTAAAAATAACCTTCCACTTCCTTCTGTCTGCCAAAACACCATAGAAGACCAAGAAGTCCAAGTCCAAGAGGACAATTAACTTTAGAAATGGTAAACACATCCACGAGCATCTGAGAATTGCTGCCACAACAAGAGCATCCTTTCTTAAATTCTAAGGAACGACTTTTAACTATTTTTCAGGGTTGAAAATATAAGCTACTCAAAAAATATGAGACCTGGAACTTCCTCTGTTTGTCATTGAGAGGAAACAAAAAAATGAAGAGTCTGAGAAGCTTTAACAGAAGAAAGGTTTTGTTTTGAAATAGGGGAAAAGAATAAATTATATTGCTTCTCATCAATAATCTACCACTCACCAATGTATCTCTTCATGAGGAACATTTTTATAAAATAAGCAGATTTACAACAAGGTCCATTCTGTATCAATGGAGTAGTTCCTGTCTGTTTGATAACACCAGAACAGCACCACAGATCCACGAATGCCTAGAGGGAATTACCTCATCACCCAGCCTCTGTGCTGGGATTTACCTCACTTCTGTGCCCATTTCTAACACAGATGAAGTGACTTCCCACTCACTGCCCAAGGTCATACATCTGGTAAATGATTCCAGAATGGAATATTGCTCTCGGTGCCACTTAATAACCCCTCAGAGTGTGATAACAGAAATTTGCCCAAACAAAAAGAGAAATGTATGAGCAAGAGGTAGAAATGAGAAAGCTGGTTTGAAAAAAAAGGTGGTGTTAAGTGTCTCATGCGGCTTTTCAAAACCAACTGTTTAAATACACAAATACTGCTGTTCAAATTTCATCACTCAAAAAGCTCAAAGGTCAAAAGCAGGCCAAATATGAATCACAGGTCCCTATGTTTTATCAGATGCCTACATTACTGAGTGCTGAAAAATATTGGGTGTTGGTTTGTTTCTTAATTTTTTTCTCCTGCAATCTCTAGCACATCAGTATCATAAACTGAGTCAGTTTTCAATTTAAATTATGAAAGAAATAAATACTTATTTGTATGCTATAAATAGGTGTATTATTTAATAGTGTTTTCCACATTCTTTTAAGTTTGGCTTGGAAATAGAGATAAGTTCCCTAAATGCAGCCAGGGTTTACATCTAATGTACATTCACATCTCCCATTGTTAAACCTCATCTATTTTCCAAAACTGAGTATAAGGTATCTGACAGTTAAAAAAGGGATAATTATTGTTAGGACTTGATTGTTCCTTGGACCTCAACTGTAGGTGCAGTCATTTAATTTCATGAATTACCAAAGTAAATGTAAGCAGAAATACTTTTTTCATTAATCCAACAATTTTACTGACACACAGCCTCTAAAGAAAAACAGTAAGATTTTATCGTGTTGTGAATAAAGAGAAGAAGTCTAAAGGATGTTCAGTGAAATAAACTGAAGCTGCCTTCATTAGTATTTGCCACGTCCTGCAGGTGGGAATGCTGCCAGTACCTGGGGTGGGAAGCAAAGGTCTAAAGTAGAGGAGAAGACATTAGGAGGGCAAACTGTGTCAACAAGTGCAGGGTGCTCCTTAGAGCTGGGTGCTGGGAATAGGACAACAGACAACTGATGGATGCACTGGGTAGATGGAAGCAATGTCTCAATGACCCACTTGGTTTCAGACATTGGGAGTATTAGTCCAGTGGGAAAAATAAGTGTCAATTAGAGTAGTTACCATAATTGCATGCCTAATGGTCAATGGCAGCATCTCAGCCTGGGAGTCTGTCACACAACCAAGCTGAAGGCTTTGTGGGATTGCTAACAAGATCTTGCTCATCCCGAATGCTCTGTTAAATACTTAAGGAACAAGCCCTTCCCAGGATAAAACCAAGTCAAATGACACATGAGGAGCATGTCTGGTACAAAGATTTCTCTGGTACTCCCACACCTGCCATGTGACAGCTAGCAAAGGAGTACAAGTTATTGCTGGTAGAGAACAGGTTTGCCATCTATAATATTTGAACAAGTTAGGCAGGTTTTAACATGATCATTTCATATGTCGTGACAACTTAAGACCAAAACAGTCACCACAGCAAGTGTTACATCAGATTTGAGGCAGCTGCTGGATCCTGGCCACGGAAGAGCTGTCACACAGACAAACACAGCTACTACTGATCGAGTAGTCAGGGATAAGGCTGAGCTGGTATCAAGTCATAAATAAGTAAAAATTTCAAGCTATGTTTTCCCATAATGAAAAATTAAAATTCTGTGTTTGAAAGCATATATATTGCATTTATCAGGTACAAAGGAGGTCAGAAGGCTTCTCAAGACACTTTGAGACCACTTCCCAGTGCAAATACTGCCTGGAATAAGCCTAAGTGGTTCAAAACAGAGATTGACACATTTACTAGTTTCCCATTTAAAATTGGGAATTTCTCACTAAAAAGCAACTTGAATTTTTTCTATGACAATTTTTTTTTCTCGTTTTCACAATGGAATGCAGCAGCTCTCTTTGGTGGTGCCCAGAGGAGCCCAGTAAATCCCTGTGAGCTGAGGGAGAGGTCTGTCACCCAGTCAGGAGTACAGAAACTGAGAAATACCAGTTGCACAAGGGGCAGTGAGAGCAGTCCTGAAGTTCCAGTTCTGCCTTGGAATGTCCGAGCTGGTAGCTGGCCACTGGGAGCCACACAAATTTGCACTGGGTCTTGGTCTGGTTTGACAAGTATGTCATTGGAACTAGGACTTCTCCATTTTTAACAAATAAGAATGTTCTGCTCAAACCATATCCTATTAAATATTCCTTCTCATCTCTAAGAAAGGTTCTATGAAACTTTGAAGAGATGTTGGGGTGGAGGGAGAATGGGAGGATGAGTGAGAAGATGTGAGGAGTACTTCAGGAGAGGGGAAAGTTAGAAAAGTGAAAGTATGGGAAGGGAGGGAAAGAAAACAATTTGAGACATGAGAAGGTAGTAGGGCAGCTACATTTGGAAAAAGAATTTGCCAGCACAGGTAGTGGTAATCAGGGAGGGAAGGTTTTCCTCTTTTCTTACACAGTGCTTTGATTCCTGAGTGCTCCATCTAGCATTTGAGGCCTGCAGCATGATGGTTTTGCATATGCTATATGCAGAGTGGAAGATCAATTTGCAGGGGGATTGCCAGAGTAAAACTGAATTTACAGTCCACAGCAGCTCCTGTAGTCAAGCCCAAACCAAGTGCCTCCTCTTAATGGTTGAATTTAGCTGGGAGCTCAAGAGCAGCACCCACCTCACAATCCTAACACTGGCTCCCTATCCCCAGTCAGCATCCTCAGGGCATCTTTCCAGTGAATTACTCTTTCTAGATCCCATCACCCAGCCAGAAGCAGGAGTGCAACTTAAATTAAGAGAAGAGTGATGCCTTCTAGCAAGATATGCTGACTCAATAACAGTCTCCTTCTGTCCCCTGGCAGGGGAAATAACGCCAGCTGCAAAAGAAAGAACTAATAGAGATAAATGGCTGGAGTCACACGCAACCTTCTCAGTTTTCTTTTGAATGGTGAGACACGAACATAAGCATTGCACCCTCAATTGGCCGAGCTGGAGCTGGAGCCTGGCTCTGCCCTGAGTGCACAGAGAGCCCTGCAGGAGCAGAGCAAGGTGGACACAGCCCTCTAAGTAGCCCAGCCAGTCAACATTAGTGAAGCCCTTGGTTTCTAAACACTGAGCTGCACCGAATTTGAATGCTCCACTGATGACTGAATTGGTTAGGAATACAACTGAACAGCAGGCTGAATACCCAGCGAGGTATTGTGGGTAATTAGAGATTAATTACAATCCCATAGTTTGTATCATGGTTCGGGGTCAGCACGGGGTCAGTGCACATGGCAAACTTAGAGAGCTGTGACTGGATGGATGACGCCAGCTCGGAGTGGCTCAGCAAAGTGAAGCGTATAGAAATGAGGAGCCAGCGAGGCTGGGGAGTGCACTCACAGCCAGGGCACTGGCGACAGCAGTGACACTGAGTTGTGGGGCCTGCAGGCACTGAGAAAATGTTAACAAGCACCAGAGAGAATACAGCTGCACTAACTATCCAACTGCAACCCTGACTTTTCCAATTAACCTTTTCCAGGCTTTCTAAGATTTGGGAAATCTGGGGCACTGTCCTGTTGTCAAAGAATGCTCTTAAAGAAAGAAAAGTAGTGAGAAAAACTGACAAAAAGAATAAAAAAGGAAAAGGGTAAAGAACCTCTGCTATTTAATATGGCTATTAAATTTTTATTTAAGGCTAAATCCAGTAAAATGTTTTGTCAGGCTGCAATGGGCTTTTTAGTAGATGGCATTCATAGGAAGTGCAGAATATATGCTTGCAGTTCAAAGCCCATTTATCATTAAAGCCCTTCCCCTCCCATTGCCAAGAACAATTTGTCATATTTTTATCAACAATCAAGATATGCAAATAGTCTAAGACAGCTGAAAAGGCAAATCCATAACCCCAATATGCAAAATAGACAAGTGATAACGTAGTAGGTCGAAGATACAGAACAGAAGTGTTTGGTGGAGAGAGGAATAAATCAATATAAAACTCCCAAGTGGTCATTTTTGGCAGTTAATTATTTGCAGGATGTTTTTCTCTTTTAAATAAACCAATTTTTTTTTTTTTTTAAGATCATTAAACTAAAAAGCGAGCTTGTGGCATTCAGAGGAGGGTGAAGAGGAGACTGGTTCTTGCAGGGGCCAGCTGGTATGTAGAGGATATACCCGTCCTCTTGTGTGCCCCCAGCCGTATCCGCAGGTGGCTCCTGCTGCTGGGCCTTACTGAATGAGGATCTGTGTAAATTCCCAAACATATGAACATCAGTTCCTTTCTGTACAACAAGGGAGTATTTTCCCTTCTGCCTGGATTTGATTTCCAGAGGCATCTGTGCGTTTGCCCAATTCCTGCCCAGTGCTAGGAAGCATTTCAAATTCTTCTTCTTAATTTCAAGGGTGGCAGTAATATTTATGCTATTTCGATAATAGATAAAAACATTTTTCATTTTCTTCTTCAGGTCTGGTTCTCTGGATATAAGATTCTCTAGAAGTGTGAAGTTCATGATTGCATTGACAAAATGATACTGGGTTTTTTTTTTCCTAATTTGCATCCATACATATCAGAGCTTTTAATACAAAAGCAGGTCTCTAGAATTACCTCTGTTGGCAAATGAAAACACGGGAGAAATTAAGTGAATTGACCTCAGTAGTGCAAGAGGCAGAAGCAGAGATGAGATCATTATCAGTCTTGATTCCTAAACCAATATCCTTGCAACAAGCACCAAGGGCAACAATCCATAAGGAGCATAATCATTTTTACCTTTCAACAGCTCAGGATTACCTGAGGGTTCTTCTTCAAATATCTAAATCAGAGAAAGGCCTATAAGACTCTGACTCCTGAGTGAGGAAAGGTGGGAATGGCCAGAGCAGTTGACTGCAGGAGCACAAATGTGGAAGAGAGAATAAAGAGCAGTCCACCTGCCCAGAGGGTTGGGAAGCCTGAAGCTCCCAAAGGAGAGGGTGCCCAGCTGGAGGTAGCAGCACAGCTGTTGCAGAAGAAGAAATGCTGAAACACAGTAGTTTGAGGACTAGAAGTAGCAGTGATAGCAGCAATCTGTCCAGCACTTCCCCACTTGCTTGAGTCAGCTCTCCCCTGAGCATGCAGGGGTCTCACTTTTCAAGACCCAACAGTGTTTTCTGCAGTCTGTACTCTGCACAAATGCTACACAGTTTACACAAAGGGACTTCACATCATAAAATAAATTGTATTTGAATTTCTCAGTTAGAAGTACCAGTCCACCCTTTCTGTTGTATCAGAAGAACATCACAGCTATTCTATTTGTTATATTTATGAGGCTTTCTCTTACACTTTCCCTAATAACAGGTGATTTTGTGTTTTTGCATCCTAGGGTTACCAAGTCTCACAGAGCCATTACAGTGCAAAATCAAAGAGCTTCTGTATTTAACATTCAAAAAATGAATAAAAAGTATACAAAGTACGATCTGAAATGCTTCCTGTAAAAATGCCTATTTTCCAGTAGTGTATAAATATGCTTGGACATGTAAACATCTTAGCCATGGCTCTGGGAATTGGGAGATTTCCTGGTACTAAGCACTAATGCTGAGTGCTTTAATGCTTAGTGGGAGTGCCTGACCTGCCTGTGCCAAAGGATTAAATCCAATGCCACATTTCTGCTTACATACAGCACTGAGCTGGGATGGCAGTGAGAGGTGATGGGTTAAAGAGAGGCTGGAAAGACATCACTATCCAGTCCCTTCCATTATATCCAAAATTAATTTATGGTTAAAGAGAACTTTATGGCTGAGATGGTGATGATCCCTCTCCAAAGATCACTGCAGGTTGTCCTTTTGTATTTCATTGCCATGTCACTGCATTCAAAGTTCAAACGAAGCACTGTCAGTCACAGAGACAGATGTGTGCACACCTTAGGCATGCACAGACACAAATGGCACATAAAATTTGCATTTTTTATCTTACAAGACTTTACCAGATTAAAAATAAGGACTGAGTCTATAAGTGCAAATCTCCTAGATTTGGAAAGAACAGGTCCATACTAAAGCCTAATAACTTTGCATTGTACCCAAATGCAAAAAGCTTCTTATTTTCTTTAAAAAAACATAAAATTATGCATTTACCTGTAAACCTCTCATCCCCACAAGACAGCAAGAAAATCTGACTTATAACTGTTACCAATTTTAATAGAAGTAATTTTCATCTGTGAATAGCAATTACTTCATATGAAATATGTTTATTGTTGTCTTCAATTTCCCTCTAATGTACCCAGTGACCTACATTCCACCTGTGCAGGAATCCAGCCCTGATTCATTCTTTGTCTCTGGGAGCCACCCTGGGAAAGGTGTATTTTTGGCCTGATCCCAGTGCACAGTTGGAGTTGAATTCCATACTGGATTTAAACATATTCATTGTATACAAACATGAACTGCTTCGACTAATCCATTTCCTTGATTTCAGGGATGGTGAGCCAGTTTGGTCACAAAAAAAGAACAATTCTTGCAAGTGTTTGCCTTTACCCAGAGAGTGATTCTCCAGGGGCACAAGAGAGTAAAGGTTGCAGAGCATCCACAGAAATCTGCCATTTCTTCTACAGCTCTTTGTTCTTTTCATTCAAACCTCTCCAGATATGACAGAGCAAGAAAAAAACGGGCCAAAATATTTGTTGCACTGAAATAAATAAAAAAATACCACTGGTACCAGGATTCATCCCTGATTTTGAAGAAGAATTGAGAATATCCTCAGGGAAAGATTTATCCTGCAGTAGAGGCTGGTGATGAATTACGAGAATTTCAGCAACAGCAAGAGAATGGTGTCTTGGAACCAGACATTTAATGCAGTTCAAGTGTGCAAAGCATATTTGTAAAGTAATGGATAACTGCTTGCAATTTTCCAGTGATTTTCCATGATTTTCAATAGAGCTGTGCATTTAAAAGCTCTGAAGTGACACAGCCTTTTGCAAGCTCTCTATCAGCTGATGACAGAGCTGCATTTTCCCTTAATTTCTCTCACGATACTACTGCTGGCCCTGCAGCCAAACTTGTGGCTGAAACACTTGTCATTCCCAGATCAGCACCTAAATGTAAAAGCCAACAGAACAACATGACAAAACTGGCCATATGTCATAATTTCCCCCAAATGATGGTTGAGCTAGGCTCTATAGAAGCTTCCAAAGACAGAGGAGGCTCCTGGTGAGCACAGAGGCATAAGCCTGTGTTCAGACATGGAAATCTGCAGAGAGGAAAAGAAAATCCCAGACTCAGATCAGACTGACTGTACAGCTGACACGGGAGAGCAAAAGCCAGGGCAGGAAGGCACCTCCTATTCTAAGTCTCCTATTCTCCAGGTGCATGCACAAGGAAAACAAAGGAATCAGAAGAACAATTTCATTAAAAGGCAAAGAAGATTAGCTGTGCCACACCTTGGGAGTTGGAGACAGCCAACCAAGCTGGCACAACACTGCAGAGCACTCTGGCACTGGGTTCTGACAACTCAATCCATCTGGGTCTTACACACAGAGAGCTCCAGGAATTGTTTTCATGGGCTGTTCTTCCTCCACAGACCTCGTAATAGACTCTTTTCTGCTGTTTTAACTGTTGTGAAGATTATAATCCCAATGCAGTCTTCTCAGATTAAAACAGATATTAATTTTTTTGAAATGTGAACTTTTTGATGCAATTTGAAGTTTCTCAGAGAATGGAAATTCTGACTACCAAAAGGTTCTATAGGACACTAGCAAAGGGCAAATGTGCTAAAAGGAATAGAAAGGGATAGCTAAGAACTGAATAAAATACATTGAGAAAACACACCAAAATGTATGTCTTGGACAACTTTCTTAAATAGAAACTCATCATACCAGGAAAAATTGTTTCAGTCATGAAATAAAAAGTTAAAAGAATGTGTGGTTGGAAAATTCTCTGAGCCCTGTTTAGTGTCTTTTGCTAGAGACGTGTTCTTGTTTTGAATTCCTACTCCCATGCAAGGTGAACCAGTGTATTTTTATCATGTATACATGACTACATTGATATATTATTAAAACAAGCTAATCACTACAGTGGAAAAAGGTAATATAAAATAATTAATAAATAATTTGAAAGTAAGGAGCATATCCATATTTTACCATCCCTCATTCAACTACCACTAATAAACTTTATTAATCATCACTGTTGACCAGCCAGTGGCTAACCACTGTGTTACTTGAGACTTCCCAGACCATATTTCAGAAATTTAAGAAAGACAACTCATGTTTCATGGAAGTAATTAGACAAGCCCAGTGGCTAATTATCTGGGAACATTGCAAGAATGATTGACTGTCATTTACTTACTATGAGATGAGGTATATTTTTTCCAGAAATGTATCTTGACGTTGCATTTATACAAAAGATCAGGCAGACACGTTCTCAGTGAGGTTAGAGCAGCAGTGAGCAGCAAAGCAATCCCAAGCAAGTGGTGGAAGCATCTGAATCTGAGTCTATCAAACACTATTAGTAACATTTACAATCCCATTGTAGCAACCTTGCCATTCAAGTTTCCTCACATCCTTGCCCCATCCCAACATTGGTTCCTGGTGTTTGCACCACTAATTTCAACAGGGATAAGTTTCTAATACAGGAATGCTAAAAAAGGGAAGATCATTACTGAACAGGATCTTCCAGGAGCAATCAAAGAGGAGAGAAGTGATGGATTCTCTGCTCTCCCTGGTGAGCTGGTTCCCTTTGGCATTGTCGTGTCTTCTGGGATGTCACCTTAGCACACAGAGACAGATTTGGGTTTAGACTAAAATTTGCCTCAACATATTTTGGAATTGCAACCACCTCTTCATTCATTCATATAATTTCATCTAAGTGGCATCTTTGATGCAAAGTCAACAAGGTCTTAAAAATTTGAAGGAGTTTTTAGCCAACGCTTAAACAATCACATACTTTTCTTAATCAGGTGTGTGTTTATTACAAACTCCTGAAACTCAATTTGGCAATTTCATATCTAAACCAACTCTCTTTGGATTTTTTATTTTTTTTTTTAAATTTCAAAGTAACTTGGTTAGAAGCACTGTAGAACAGCTTGCTGTCTGATATTACTTTCTACTTCATTTTTGCAGGTGATATACCAGCACAGAAAAAAATTTCAGACCAAATCACTCTTCCATCTGCTTCTGTCTTTGGAAGGCATTTAAGCAGAACTTACTTATTTTAATCTTTCTATTTGACTGACATTTTCTGAGTGGGAGAATGACATACAGTACCAGTTCACAATTCTTTAATGGCCAATTGAGAAATTAGAGAAAAGTCATGATCTCTGAAAGAATTCTTGCTCCAATAAGATTAACACTACAAACACTAATAACTTTCTTGTTATCATTTCTGTATGACAGAAGCATCAAGTGACATTACTTTACAGGCAAAAATCACTGACAGCTGCCATCGTTAATCCCAGTTCAAGCCTGCTCCAGGCAATTTTTACATTCTTATTATTGAGAATTTGACTGAATAAAGGCAAGGTCAGCACTTTCAACATAGTCCCCAGACAACAAATTTTTCACTTATCATTTTATGTTTGTGTGTGAACTACCTACATTATTAAAAGATAAAAAAGTTTATGAAGAACAGTTAGTTTTATGGAACTCCATGGTTACAATACTGTGCTTGTCAGGGGTAATTTTATTTGCTGTTCTTATCAACACACTATTCAGCTGATGGACAAATTTACAGTCCAAACAGAGAAGTTCAGAGGGAAAGAGGAGGTCACACAAACTTACAGACAAACCAGAAACCCATCAGTAGCAGGGATCAATTCTCACGGTTGTGAATTTGCACCCCAAAGTGATTATGAGTCTGTGTGCTTCAATGATGCTGATGAAGTTCACTCTTAAAGCACAGGTGATAAACACCTTTTTGTAAGATTTTAATATACACCAAAATAGACTCATGTATTTTACTTTTGCATGTACAGTTTTTGGGTGACTGCATGGACAAGGAAGTACAACTGTCATGGACATTACTATTCTATGCTGATTAAATGGGCATTGTTAATGATAAAAAAATAGAAAAGGGATAATTTTAATTTTATTTTTTGAAGAAAGTTGCACACCTGTTTTTTCTAAACAAATACTTTAAAATAAATGGAACAAATTACTAAATTCACAAAATTTACATATTCAATTACGAGGCTCTTCCTTGAATGTCAAATAAATCAGTTTTTTCTTCACCCTCTCATAACTGTCATGCCAGTGCAAGTACAAAATCTACTTATCTACTGGCAAATACTCATGCCAGTTTAGTAAGGCTGAGTGATTCATTTGCACTGTGGTATTCATGTACTATAGATAGGCTTCATAAAACCTTCAATGATTATAGTTAATAAAAGTGAGCTCCAGTGACAGCAAAATACACTGAGGGTACAATTAGACTAGGTATTGGATGAGTAATGAATATGAAGCTAATTAAAATTCTACTACTCACCAAAAAATGGCTGCTAAAGTGTGATTCAGTGCTCCTAATAATTCTTTAAAATATTATTACTGTATGTGTAAATAAATCCTTCGGCAGTTCATTACCTTCTTCATATAATGTGACAAATTTTAGTCTTTAGAAACTTATGGATGTTTTACCCTGTTTCTAAAGGCCAGACATAATTTGGCAGAATGGACACTTAACAGAACTCTAAATACCTATTTCTGAATATTTGCTAATCATTTATTATGCTTACATATGTCAATGCAGCTGAATTCACTGGGCTTATGACTGGGTAACTAAATGTTAAACCAGCAATTTATTGGGCAGACTTTTGCCATAATTTTCTCTTTGAAAGATTTGATGGCTATTAATCCAGGACATACAGGTCATATCATGTAGCTCTGAAAACTTTCCCAGACAGGTGAGAAAATCCAGAGGTGAAGGTACCTCTTTGAGTGGTGGACTCAGACCAAAACATCCTTAGTGAGCCTAGAAGGATGATACACTCTACACACTTCCATCTCCTATCTCATACACAAGTAGTGAAGGGATAAATCAGTGTGATGGTTAAGAGCTGTAATGCCCTAGCAACACTTTTTTCAGGCTTGGAGGGTCATGCTTTTGTTTTCCATTTAAAAATTAATTTCTGTATATATTTCTCAACAAAGCTTTCACTTCAGTGTTTTAGCGAGCATTCCTTCCACAATTAAAGGGGAATTAAATCAGGAAACAAATCAAGAAACTCAGGTCCCAGTTTGTATCTGAACACTCTGACTTCTCAAACTCTTAGTTAGCCTTGGTGTCTAACTCAGGGCAGAGCTGACTCACGGTGGCTGCTCCCACGCAGATGTATCTTAGGAAACGAGAAGAACAAGAGTTACAAGATGAAACAGAGCAGCCTGCAGAAGTCTCCAGAAGTCAAGTGGAGTGACTGCATGTCAGGGCTCACTTCAGCAGAAACTAGTTCAGGTTTGAGGCTCATACCCCAGGGTTGGACATTTCATCAGGCAGAAAAGCTGCCTTAGACCTCCATGCACTGCTACAGCCAGGGTAGGGAAGTCACATCAGGCACAGCTCTGCATTTCTAATCCTCTCCTAAATAATAATTAGTGCTCTACCTTGGGCAGGCACTGGATTGCCTTGGAAAACAGCAAACCATGCAAGAAGCATTACTGAAGCAAGTCCAGATGTTATCCATGGCACCTGGAGGGCATACAGGCATGACAGTTTTCACAAAATTGTTTCACAAATATACCAGAGCTACTTAAAATAAAGCACATTTCTAAATTATTATAATGCTCTCTTTTTTATGGGAATGCATAGACAGAAAATGTGTCCCTCTGTTCCTAATGAGTGTGACCCAACAGACTTTTGTGATCCATCCCAGTGATGTCTCTACAAAGGTAGTGGCCAGTTAACCATCATCTTCCTCCAATGGCAGCACAGTCTTGTTACCAGTGATTGTAGTTAGCTGGTTAGGACGTCTGATATTGGACAGAAAATGAGACAAGAATTAGTGCTGAATAACCTATGGATATTGTTCTTTTCTTCCTATAGAAAACAGATATCACTGGAGAGAGACTAGACAGGGGCTGTAGTCACAGTGGCATCAGATATATTTTTAATGTTTCTTAGATCACATACTTTAGACTGTACATTATATTATATTACATTGGAAGCTCTTAAGGCTGAATAGTTTTACAAATGAGGATCGATGCTTTTCTTTGAGGTGTGCAGATCAGACATATTTTTGTTACAGTCACTGTTAATGTCAGAGAAAAAGTAGGAAACAGAGTCTGGACCTGTCAATGATCTGTATTGTTTTGGAAAGTTCCAGTACCCAAAAAGCTTCAAAGATGTCAGCAAAGGACACTTCCTAAAGAAGTCAGTGTTAGCTTTCTTTGCAATAGCAGTGTGCAAGACAGAAGAAAAAATCAGCCCATGACAGATTGAATCTCAGAGAATTGGCTGAATAGATTTGCCTTTGCTTAATCTCTGACTTATTCTCAGGTATAAAGGCCACCCTGGATGGTCTGAGGTCAAAGGAGACCCAAATATCTGGATCCACCTCTCCACTGTAACTTCTGAGTCTTCCAGGATTGTCTCCTAATGCAGAGCTGGCAAATATTACACCATGGGTTCACCAGCAAATCTTATAGTGTCAAAAGTGAATCTCACCTCTGCAAAACTGCAGAAGGTCAGATTCAGAGCAGGAATTAGGGTAGCGTAGGGGAATGCAACTACCAAGAATTTTCTTTCCTTCTGTTTCTATCACCTAAGAAAGGGACAAAGAATAAAACCAAATGCTGGTCTTTTGCTAGACTGGTTATTTTTACATACTGCAGTATAGTGCGGTGTTCGCTGAGAAAAAATGTAAGTAGAGAAATTTAATTTCATAAGCAAGATTGGTTTAATTTTGCCAAACTAGCAAGTATTCCATTCTTTGGCCCAGCCCTTAATTTCCTTCTGAATAGACCATCTCATGATAATTTAAATTTGCTAAGAACTATTTGGTGAAAACCAAACACTTGAATTTCTGGTCACCTTGCCAGTTGCCCTGCCCTTTGCCAATAACAAAAGGTTTTAAGATAGAAACTGGACTATTTAACCTTCATTAATCATTCATACTGTTCAAACACATCATCCAGTAACTGAAGAGGGGTTAATGGTAGCTAACTTGAGGCTGTTGTCAAAAGTAGGTTTAACTTTCTATGAACTCACTGGACACAAAGAATGCACCCTGCTCACTATTCTGAATGTCACCAGCTCACAGCAAACTGATGACTACTAATGGTAATTAAATACCTCTGCAGCTATTTGTACCAATAACAAAGAGTTACTGTCAGAACTTGAATGAGGTCCATCTGCCCATTTTTAAAGAATGTTAACATTCTGTAAGTGATAAAGCAGATGGCAACCCAAAAAGGGGAGACAAAATCAAACTTCTATTATAGTCCCTTTCTGGACCTGCTCTAGATTCCCTAATGTTTCTCCTCAAAGACAGAAGCTTAAGAATAAAGCTTGCCTACAGATCAGATTTTCCACTGCAGATTACCCCACTATTTCCTGTTACTAGAGACTGTAAATCCTCAGTTCCAGTGAGCTGATGGGGATGGGCCATTTTACCACTGCTCTGTCCACCCTCACTTCACCATGGACATGGAACTTGGTGTCAGCTGGATTTGAACAGAAGATGGAAACACAGCTACTTCTCTTGGTAGACTGCAAACTGTGCAGAGGTCAACTGTGAGTATTTACAAAGACAGCACAAAGGTTCTTCCAAAGTAGTCCAGTACAGTTTTATTAATGTGCTTAACTCATGACGATTGTGAGCAGGTATGGAAAAGAACTTTTCTTCTCTGCACTTTAATTATAACATGTATTTTTCTAAAATCTATCACCCTAGCATTTACACTCCATTCAGGAGAATTATTTAGATGGAACCTTTCTGGGTTTGTCTAGTTAATTTCATTTGCAGATAGATTAAATGTTCAACTATTTAGTGACTCTCCTTATTTATTCAGGAGGCAGTCCCCACACAGCAGGGAAAGCTTTGATCAGGCCAGGCTTTACCCACTGCAGAATAAACACTTTACTCAAGTGACTCCTTGGTGGTAGCAGCTGGGGAATAATAGAGAAAGTTAAAACTTCTGAAGTTATTTATTGTGTTTGTTGACTCACTGTTCATAGCAGGCAAATTTATGCTAATGAGAGAAAAACATTTGTTTCATCTGCCACATCGACAGCCCTACAGTGCATCAGCAGTACCTCCATAAACAGGTTTCTCTCTGTTGGGGAAATATTCTCACTCTCTGTAACCACGTCCACATCTAGCATCAGGAGCACTGACTATGCCACCACTGCCACATCTCAAACACATTTCTGATGTCCCATCTGAAAAGACAGATTTTTATTTTCTCTGTAAGGTCACCTTATCACCTATTGATCCAGTAGTGTAATGAAGTACACACTTGTTACTACCATTTGCAAATAGTGTATTTGACTCCCTAAGGTTTTTTTCACTCTAGCAAACAATACTACTGGCTGCAATTAAATTTTCAGCTTTCAGCCAGAATTAGAAACTGTGAAAACACTGGTTTTGATTGCAAAATTTTCCTATTTTCAAAGGAAGGAGCAGCATTGCTATCATTACTTAAGCTATTATTCACATTTCTTAAGCTTCTGCCTCATTATTAAATAATTACTCATACTTTTCATTGCTATGTTTGAGAAATGGTTAAGAATTTTTTTCCTGAATTAAAATGAATAAATTAGAATAATAAATGAAATTATGCTCTGGAGCAGAGAAAGCCAGGGACAATTTAGAGATAAAATTCTCATCTTTTCTAGCATCATTTTCAATGTCCCAACTCTTGTTCAGATAAAAACCTCAACTTTTCTTATGTCTTAATTCAGGCAGGCTCTAAGCATGTGCCATGTAATAGTCCTGCTGTCCAGAGAGGTGAAGCTCTCAGAGGTCAGCAGAACTATCATGTGCCCATGGCCATTTAGTTTGCTGCCTGTCTTGCTAAATCAGGAACTGCTACGATGTCTGAAATATTCTGTGTGTGTTTGCATCTACTGCTGGTGCTAAATGATGCACTTGTGTCCTGGTTGAGGCTATTCCTGAGTCATGCTTGTACAACACCATAATCCTGTGCATGTGGTAAAAACGGACATTTACAAGTTCTGGGACACAGATATCCCTCTGTACCCATGGCTGCCTGTACAGATGGGTGCTTCCTTCCACCAAAATCTGCAGAACACACATCCAATCCTATGACATACTCAGGCGATTTTTGAAAGTCCATTTTGACTGCTAGAAGCACAGCAATCTCCCAAAACTGCTAGTCAAGCACTTACTCAAAGCATTATCAATTTCATACTGTCCTGTATAATTTTTTTCCTTAGAGATAGCAAAGTTTCTTTTATAAACAGATCAGAAATTCCATGATCACTCAGTGCAATTCCTTCTGTTCTGTCAAATTTGTTTAAAAGCAGCTTCTGGGGACAACATTTGGGTCTCCATTGATTCTGGCAAATTTAGTGTAGTACATCCCCATCATGCCAGAAAACTGGCAGAAGTCATGTAGCTAACATTACACTGGTGTCAGACTTTGTATTCACAAAAGCTGTTTTAATTTACCTAAACTTGAAGTAAACTGATGCAATTTCCAAGCGTTGATTGCTCTGATGGAAAGAAGTGATGTTTAAGCTGAAGGGAAAATGGGCCACTGACTTCACAGACCACTCATTTGACAGCACACTTTCTTCACTACCATTTGTGTTTGACTGTTGTGCTGCACATTTTTAATACAGGTGCAGAAAATAATAAGATCTTTGGCTGTTCTAGTGAAGTGTTCAGCCATATAGCCACCCAGATTCTCGGGGAGGAAAGAAGCTGTGGCTTAACTGAGTGTCACTGACTTTCAAGGGCGGACTTTATAGATTTCATCCTCAACTCTTTTTAGAGAGCAGCCCCCTCTCCCTTGCTTGCTGTGGCAAAGGTGTTAGATAGGCTACAACAGACCCAGAGCCTCCCAGCACTTCACAGCCCTCACTGTACTGCACACTGAGACTACCCAGGGTTTTGGAGACATGAGCTGGTGAGCTCAGACCCCACTACTTCAAAAAAGACCCCCAGGCACTAGAACTAAAGGAGAATAGCACTTCACATGAACTGAAGCACGGCTGACTTTCCACACAAGGAAGAGCAAAATAATTTTTTTAAAAGTTAACCGAACTTTTTGAACATCACCAGCAGTTCATCTTTGAGATCACACTGAGCTCCCTGTGAAGATCTGGGCAGCTTCATATCCTGGCTGGCAGTATTGCAGTGAGTCATTATGAAGCAGATCATGATCCAAGAGGGGAGTAAACCTCTCCTGTGCTGACGTAAGGAAAGGTGGTGAGATGTCAAACATAGGTGCTACACGCCAGGCCTGTCTTGAGCCTTCAGGCTCCAGAGTCAGGTACACCATGACCTTCCTGAGCCCTCTGAGCAAACATCACAGGCTGCTCACAGCCTTCCCTGGGTGGCCAAAAGCTGATGTATGAAGGGGTGCTGAGGATACTTATCAAAATGAGAGGGGGAAGCAAATCTCTGCAAATATCAGAGGACTCCTCTCTCCTCAGGTCTGCAACCTTTGCCTGAAGGGAGGCTAAAAATCAGCATCCAGAAGACTAAAGCTGCAGGGTTCCTCTGTCACCTCCTCCTTGAGGAACAAATCATATCAAATTTACACATTGATTTAATTAATTAACCAACTCCAATATTGCATGGGTAGCTGTGAAGCTCTAACAAAGGCACGCACCAGGCAGACACAAGGCAGCCAAATGAAGCTACAGAACTTCTGTAGTGAATGATTTCTCCCCGTGATTAGATTGATTAATGCGCTGGTAAGCATTTGTTTCATTAGGTACGAACTGCAACAAACTTGATATGTCTGCAGGATGTGTATTCACAGTGCTACTGAATGGGTTTTGAAGCTCATTTGTGAAGTTGTCAGGCTCAATACAGATAAACATTGTGTTTGATATTGTTTTTGTGGGGAGAGATTTGCAAATTACATTGTTAATCCATCTTTGAAGGGAGGAAGCATTTATTGTCTAAGAAAGTGAACTTGTTAGATGACATGTTTTGAAGATAAAGTGCAAGTGCACAATATTTTTCTCCAGTGAATGTTGAAACTTCTTCCTCTGCTCTGGGAAAAATAAGTAAACATTTTCCTAAAATAGCAAGAAGCAGCTCATTATGATCACACAGCTTACAAGATCCCTGTACATGTTCACACTTCTTTCTGTCGCACTGTGCTCACTTGACTAGAGATTGACATAACATATTAAACCTAAGTATCTAACTTGATCCTGTAATGAAACACCTAAAATTTATAAGTTCATGTTCTTTTCTTTGCTCTTTTGTGCATATGTACAGAGCTACACAGTGCTAAGGAGCTCCCTGTCACCTTCCTTTCAATTTGTTCAACTCTTCAGAAATTAAGATACTGTTATTTATCATCACTAATATTTTTATTCTATTTTATTATATCTATAGGATATTTGAGGCTAGATATTAACTTCAGGCAGTTATTTTGACTGTATACATGTCCTGTGCCCCTGGAATCACCTTCCTTTTTACTTGGTCTGATTGAGGGTGTTATCCATCTCTAAACTCCTTGTTTGTGTGATACCTTTAGTCTAAGAGTACAACATAAATGTAGCTTTACAGATAATTTCACTTTCAAAACATGTACTAAGCTCTTAATAGTGTAATAGACCAACCAATGGATACCTTCCCATTGAAGAATATTATTTGAAGAACATCTTAGAAACATTTGCAAAATAGTTCTGGACACAAAAATATGTTCCTTATTTCTCACTGGTGAGATGAGATACGTGTGAGAACTACCAGCAAATTAAATTCCATGGTCCAACATCTCTTGTCATAGTCCCATCACACAGTACATGGACATGTTCTGTACACAGGTGCAAAGTTGCACTGGTTCCATTACTGAGCTTATGCACTATCTTAATTTCTGAACATTCCCCTGACAGCAAAATGGCATTTTTTCCTCAAAACATACATGCAAATAATACCAGTCATGCAGAAATCAATGCTGAAGAACACATAACACCATAGAGATTTATCAGCTGTGTTTGTAGTTCACACTCTCTTTGTAGAAAGAGCTGACCTTATATATAAAGCAAAATAATTGAAGTCATGCACATCATAGACAACAGCAATAAAACTTTTCCTGCCTGTTTGTCCTCTGTGCCATTATTAGAGTATTTGCAAATAGCTATGAAATTCTAGCACCTTGAGTTACTCAATGAACCTGCAGAGACAGTGGTAGAGTCACATCACCTAACTTGAAGTCCATAATTCCGTCAGATAATCTCAGTTATCTCTTTAAAATCACAGGCTTCTCTGCAGAATAAAGCAAGGCACTGAAGTCCTGCTGCATAGGGTCAGCCAGAAACTTCTCTGCTCTGACTCTGAAGGAGATATAAAGTGACTAACTTGTCCAGCTGAGAGAGGTGCCTAAAGCTAAGGTATAAATACTTCCCCTAGGATGGGTATTTTTAGAAATCGGTTGCTGAAACTATTAATTCTAAAAATAAAAAAATACAGCTTTACAGTTCATATTGCTACTTGCTATGTAGTATATAAGATACTTCTGCTTTCACCCTCAGGTTTTCCTGGAGGTTGCCTTGTTTTCCTATGGATAAAAATTTTTTCTTTCCTAAGTCTACCTCAAATTTTTCTGCAAATTAAGATGAAGAGCTCTTGGGCTGCAGAAAGATACTTTGGGTAGAAGAAATTCAAAGGACCTTGAACAATTTGCAAAGAAAGAAATTTACATCTTCTTACACCAGCCAGCACTGAAGAAAACCTTCTCAGAGAGAAACAAATCTTGAGTGATGCAGACTAGAACAGAGACATCTCTGTGTAATGAATGTATGTAACAGGTTCACTGACATGCACTGCAGCAGGGATGTGTCAGAGCAAATTCATAAGAAAAGAGTGCTTTTTCCTCTGCCTGTTTCCATTCAGGTCATGAGATTGTGGGGAGCAGGATGTAAAAGGGAAGAAATGCTCTTATTCCACATTACAGACACAAAACCAAGGGAAAAGTCCACATTACAGTTCACTATACTTTGGAGACAGAAGCTCTTGGCTCTGTGTATTGGAGCGCTCTTTCTCCTCTGGATTCTTCTGGACACCATCTGCCCTTGCACAGTCACACTCAATAAATAGCACACACTAAAATAACCTGTACAGGGCAGGCCTTACAGCCTTTGCTTTCTCTGCAGAGAAAATCACCCTGAAAACAGCAAAAAAAGAAATCATGTGTCAGGCCTGCTTCTACAGTGGCTGAAATGGAATGATAAAGCAGGGGAGCATTCCTGCATGTTGTTTAAGGAGCTCAGGCCATTACTAGGCCTTCTAAACAACACTCCTGGCAATTTCTCAAGCACAGTGAGCATGACCACTACTCAGAGCTTTGTGCATAAGCTCACACCAAGAAAGAGTTGGTCGTGTTTCTGACATGACTGGTGCTTTGGAGGGATCCTTGAATACAGCTATGTCTCTTGCTGGTTAATGAGGGCTTTGAAAAATTGCTCATCTTGTCCAGCACAAAAACAAGCATTCATGGAATGGAAACCTTCCCCCTTTAACTGAAAAGCTCTATGTAAGCAAAAGGTTGCTTCGTGTTTGACACTGTTTAGCAAAGCGTGGCAATGAGTGAAGTCTCCTGCCCCTTTACAGAGCTTGGTATTTAGATGTTTTCTCTTTTGTGCTAAAAATAACAAAGGCAGTATTTGGAAGAAATCAGAATAGATGAGCTGATACATTATTGATAGAAGTTTCAAGCAGCCTGCCACTCTGTTTTGTTATGTGGTTGAAGCTCAATTTTTAATGAAGCGACCTATGAAAATCTGATGGGGTGAAAAACATGACCTCTAAATGATACTGTACACAGAAGTTCCTATCAGTTCAGATAGCTGAACTGCCCTCTTTCACATCCCATCAGAGATTTACCTCAACTTGACCCTACAGTTTACAGGCAAGAGAGACAATACCCTGACTCAGACAGGAAAGGTGGCATTAGAGGGATGCACAACTCTGAAAGAGGACTAAACAAACTGGCCTTTTCTCCTATTGTGTGGAGTTTCCATCATGTGCATACTGACTAATGCTGCATCCTATTAAAAACACACCTCCAATTTGTTGAGAACACGTTTACTAAAACATTGTTTGTACAGAAAAATCCATGGGAATCACACCATTAAGTGCACCAGGAGCAGAACAGCATGACAAGGAGGTACACTGAATACCCAGAAAATGCTAGCAGAAACAGGTTTAAAAACATATGAGCATAGGATTAACAGAAGCCAGTCCTGGAGCATTTGTGATGCAAGAATAGAGAATTTATGCAACTGGGCTTTTTTTGGTAAGGGGTTAAGTCTTCTGTCTAAAATAACTATTTTACTGTCATTCTGACTTATGCCTTATTCTCTACAGCTGTGATAACATCCTCGAACTGCAACCAGAGAAACTGCTCTTCTGTCTTCTAGACCCATTTTCTAAACTCTAGAAATAAAGCACATATAAATAATCCTCTTTCATTCAATTACTTCCTAATCTGATAACAAACCAATATGTGCTTCTGATTCCCAAAAAACTAATACTCCCACTATGAATACTGGCTAATTTATAGTTGCTGCCCAATATACAAAATGTAATCTACTGGCCTGGAGTAAAGTTACATTGATGATAAAAAGATGACATTCATGAGGATGTATTCAAGAGTTTACTACTCAGAATAAGGAAAGAATTAGAGTAAAATACTTTCATAAAATTAATTATGTGATCATATATCAGGGAGGTAGTATAAATGATTCAGCAACACAGCATGTAAAAAAAGAGAAGCTCAACACACTTCACAGAGAATACTAAGTCATGAATACAGAACTTTATATAGTAAAAGCTAAATTTTTCCCTGGCCTTCCCAAATCAACTTTGATGAAGGTAGTGGAATCACATCTGCAGATTCCAAGTGGGAACTGGCTGTACAGGGCTCTCTATCTGCCCAGGTAAACTGTCCTTAATCAGTTCATGCTCTCAGAGATGTCATGGATGGGCGCAAAATCACCAATCTGTCTTCAATGAGTTTTCTAGTTCTTGAATAAGCATTTTTTAATTCTTCAACATATGTTACTGCATTTCTAAATGATACTATATGTTTCTGTATTGTACCAATTTTCAGAGAAAATTCAGAAATACTATAGAGCATTCACTGGCACTTCGTAAATGAAACCGTTAATGTACAATACAAACATACTATAACCCTCCCATAGTATAACTCATGAACGTGAAAAGGTATTCCTAACATACTACTCAAAGAGCCTCACTTGTTATCACTAATCACTTCACAACAGAGTATAATCACTTTCACAATGGAAGAACAAGGAAAAGGGGAAAAGAGCGAAAGAAAAGAGGTAGAACAATACTTGTCAAGAAAAACGTCAAAATTAGAACCTTGATCTCTGAGTTACACTACCGAAAATCCACCAAGAGCAGAGAGACTTTTGCTAAGTGTTGTATTCAGAAATCACCTGGCTCTCCAAAGTGACCTACATTCAAGTCATGCTTAATCACAAGACCCCTCTTCTTGCCAGACTTCTGAACTTAGCTCCAGCAGGATATCTTTTCTTTCTCCAATTTGTTTTAACTACTACACTTATGTGCCTCTTGGACTTAGATTCACAGACAACTCTTTTAAAATATTAAGCACCAAATTAAACCTCTTGTTTTGCTACCTAGCAGAGTGGAAGAATGACCTTGTGATTAAAAGGGCTGGACTAGGATTCAAAACTCTGGTTTAATTCCTCACTTCATGAGAGGATCCTTGTCTGACTTCATATAAATCACTTAATAAATCTCTTTCCACTTCAATTTCTTGTCATAAAATAGGGATAAATGATTATATTATCTCTGTGGCCATGCCATGAAGATTTGCACAGCCTCTAGCTGTCCAGTGCAATGGTGTGTCAAAGACAGCAGCAGACTGCAAGGATGACTTATCAATTCCCTTCCTGGAAATTGTCCCACATAACTTGCTAGAAAGCTTAGGCCTGCTACAAAATCAGTTAATATGATTCTCTTCAACCAGAATGAGAGTACATTTACAAAATGGGAGCTGAAGGAAGTCCCCCAAGCCTACTGGAGCAGGCAGAACAAGATGTGCCGTGGACACCTGACCATCCACACTCTGCAGTGCTGTCATGGCTATCACCACCCATAGTGACTGCACCCTACGACAAATGTTTTGTTTGTACCAAGGGATCCCACTGTTTGATATGACCTATCATTAGAATGTTACAGCAGCACAAGTTGGCTCAAGCTTGAAATAAATCTAACCAGAAATGGCCCCAAAGAGGTACTCTATGTCCTACACAAAGCTTGCTGCAAGCCCTAGGCTGCTCCTGCTGCCTGTATCCTCTGTGCCTGGCACAGGGCTGGGGTGCCATGGACAACTAAACATGAGCAAGGGTGAACAACGCTGCTCCACAAACCTGGGGTCTGGGATTCCTTCCCCCTCCCCTGATGCTTTTAGGGGGTTAACTTTCTCACAATCAGATATTGGGACAATCTAGAGTTTCAGGCCCACAGCCCGTCCAGCAGCTTGAAACGAGGGAGTTAAGCATGATGCCCCTGATAATTTGTGTGTTTCTCATGCAGTTCTGTTTACCTCAGAGAATAGCTCAGATTCATGTGGTGGCTCATCTGTTTGTTTCCCAGGAGTGTCCTCCTCATCAGGTACAAATGACTTGTTGTTTCCCTTGCTGTCTGCCTCCTTGGTGACGGATAGATGAGCCCCGTTCCCTGAGCTCTGGGACTCTAATGTGATCTGGGTCGTGCTTGTGGCAGCGCGGGGGGAGAGCAGGGCAGGGAAGGGGCAGTTAACACTGTGAGAGCTAAAATCTCTTTGTAGCTGGGCATGTTCGTGTGCATTTCCAACCTGCCTGCAGTTCACTGCCAGCTGCTTCACCAGCTCAGGGGAACAATGGCTCCAGGAGCAACGCTGGCAGGAAAGGCAGATCTAAAAATAGATCTTTGGAGGGGCAACATTTTGAGAAAGCGAATTTTTACTGGGTATATTTACAGGTATACTTTGTGCGAAGTCACAGTGTTTATTGCCTTGGACTCTTTGAGCACTCCTCAGGCCCAGTTCTACACTCACTTAGAGGCAAATGGAAAGTCACCAATCCGTTCCTTTTACTTATTTACCTTTAGAGTTATGCAACTTGCAGCCCATGCCACGATCCACTGTTTTGCTAGCTGCCTGCCTGATGACAGAAGATGCAATTGTATTTATAAAACCAGCCTACACTCCTTTCATTTTTTCTTTAGAAGCTCATTTTTATAGGCAGTCTTAATTTGGCAGTTACACTTCAGCAGGGATCACATGCACATTTTTTCTTTTGATTCAGATGCCCTGCACTCCATTCAAATTCAGCTCCATGCACAGTGAAGCCAAGTTTCACCAGTACTATGACTGAAATCATACATTTCTGGGAACATCACAGTTTCAACAGAAAACCTTAAACTGACCCCATTTCTGTCAAATATGGCTAGAGATTCATCAAAAAAGTTCACAAAGTCCTTAACAAAACCTAAGTAAAAGCTCAGTCTCAGCTCTTAATGATATCCACATGAGTTGTGTTGCTGACAGCAGAGGCAGCAGGATTGGGATCCCAGTTAATTAACCTCCACATTTAACACTGTGCACAGAAAACATTTCACACAATTCCACTTGTCTCAATCAACTGGCTCAATTAATAAAAACAGGTCTGGGAGCATGGTCCCACTGGATTTGGGGCAGAATCTTTAGTTTGCTTGCATTCTCTACATCCTCTGATAGGAAATCCTGTTGATTTCATTTTCATCCTTCTCTCTCTCTCAATCTGAAAACAGAATCTATGATTTTCCATCATTTCCACTTAGATAGAAATATGTTGTGAAAGGTAATTTTATTGCTGAAAAATAATCTTCCTAATGTCAGCCATTATTTCACTCTCAGTGTGACAACTAGGGTAAGTGTTGGAAATCACTGTATGTTTCAGCTAAAGTATCTTGACAACACAAACGAAGAAGAAAAAGGTAGTCTTTTTGTTAATGAAAGCTGCACTGTTATTTTGGTCTATAATGGAGAGATTCATGTAAATGATTGCCTGTCGTTTATACTAAAGTAAAATAGCAAAAAAAAAATTAAACAAACCAGCAAGCAGGAATAGTGATTTCTTTCCTTCCTCCTTGAATTTGCTCTTATATTTACTGTAATCAGCCCTTTCACAACAGTTTGCCTCTGATATAATGCTCGTGGTTTTCTTAGTAAAATAAATTGAAATCCATCACCAGATTGAGGCTACCAGCTTTGCAAAAACTAGGGAAACTGTAGCCATGCACTTCTACAAGTAAATATTATCCTATTTATAAATCTCTAAGTATGTGGTACATAATATTATACAGTAAAACTATCCCAACCTATATCTCTGCAATTAACACAACCACTTGTATGTCAAGTCAGAGTGGAGGATTCCTTCCTTTGGGGATTGAGGGAGAGATGATATCTCCTACTGCTCTCATCCCTCAGGGCTCTTCTGCAATGTTACATTTCTCCTCTTTCTCCTCTGCACCTGCAGACAAAAGAGCTGTCCTCTTACCTCAGGAGTGCAAAATTCAAGTTCAGAGACAGGAAGAAAGAATAATGTCAATAAGGTTGCATTACTTTATATTTTTTTGCCCAACTTGAAAGTTGAATAAAGGAGAAAATGTAAAATTTTTCATAATTTGCTCCTCTTTCGTAGCTAGTGAATGAGAGCATTGCTATTAACTCGATAAACAGGCTTTCAATTAGCTTTAGCAATCAGGTGTGCAAAGTCCAAGTGGCAAAGAGGGCTGCAAGAGATCTGAAACCACAATGGGCAAAGTAAAATCCAGCAGCATCTTCAGTAAAGATGCTTCAGTATCTCAGAGCTCTGATGACTTCCTGTGTCAATTATTGTTCTCAGAAATTTACTCACATCTTAAAATTCTCCTCTTGAAATTCTAGGTCATCAGATCTGCCCTTTGCAATCATATTACAATCTCTTAAATCTACGCTTTGCATTCAACAGAGAATTTCTGATGAAGTTTTTCAGCTTGATTTTCCAACTATCCAGAAACTCCAGTTAGTGCTTAAAGCAGATGGAATATGTGAAGTATTTGCTTCTTGGATTTATAGATTGAGATGATGCATACTGGTATAGCATTTGGGCATAGCTTACTCACACAAGTAGTCTTTTCTAATGGAAATAGCTTCATTTAAGGGGGAGTGAGCAAAGAATTTGCCAAATTGGATGAGAATTCCCTGAATCTATTCCTGGTGCAGATCTAACTTTCTTTTCACTGCCTGATGAAGAAAAACAAGTAAAAACAAATTAATAAACACTTCTAGAATTTTAAGAGAATCAGAGACACAAATTAACAGACAGCAGTGACTCATTGCATCACAGTTCTGTAGGACAGCAAGAAGTCCCCAGGCTCTTGATTTCAGGAAAGTGATCCTGAACTTCCTGCTGGAGAAAAAATGGAGCAAAGCCACTCTGACTTGGCTTCCTACCTGACAATACTGCCATATACATATATATATATATAAAATATACACATACATACATATATATATATATACACACACCTACAAAAGTTGCCTATGAAAAGCACAGTGTAAGACAATGAAAATATAGGAATTCTATATGAAGAGTTTAGACCAACTCTGTAGCAGCTTGTTAATGAAAGAAAAGCTGTCTCACTTTGCTGAAAGACACCATTTTTCTGCTGGGGCAGTGAAAGACGCTGAGAAGGTTCACCTGGTGAGGGAGAGAAAAGATTTGTACTCTGATTCTTCTTAAGTTGTTTCTAGGGTTTTCCTTCTTACATGCAAAACAAATGCAAACCATTTCAAAAAACTTGTGCCACAATTTGGAAGCATTTCCCATGTCAAACAACCCCACAAGGAGAGAGTCCCTTGTGCCCTCCCAAGAGGTTTTCCCATTAAGTTTCACTGCAGCAGTGTTAGGCAATAGACAGGGACCTTGTCAGCCTTTACCTTCTCTGTAGTCTTTCACCTGTCAAATTCTTAAAAAATAAATTCATTTTTCTATGCTAATATTAAAAGCAAAGGCAACCCCTTCCTTCAAACGACTGCCCTTCCCAACTGAAAAATGACAAAAAGCTTGGCGGTACTGAATGCTGCTCCTCTTGCACAGAAATTAAGAGGTCTTCCATAAGCTGTCAGAGTCTGCTGATGTCCAGGAGAGTTCAGAAAGGAAAAGTTGGAATCTCTACCTCTGCCCAAACATGTACATGGTTTCTGAGCTCAGGAGTGGTCTAGCAGGGAATTTCCCAAAGTAAGAAGTTATAGCAGAGACAGGTAAAGATCCACAGTTTGCCTCGGGCTGTTTTCCAGCACCAACAGACTGCATCTGTAGGGGCACGTATCTAAATTGGGGGAGCCTTCACAGCAAGCATGTAACGAGCCACAGGAAACCTCCTCTGAAATGGGACATTCACAGAGGCCTGAGCATCCCACCATGAGCTCATACAGGTCCCCAAAACCTGCCCATCTTCCACAGTGTGTCTGAGCTCCCTGCCAGGAATGTGGACCTGCTGGGCACTGACTGCTTGCACACACACAGGTGCCCACCTGGACTCTCGACACTGGGAAACACAACTCACATTAATTCTCTGCAATTTAACCCAAGCACTGCAGCAGGAAGGAAATGAAATTTGTTGTTTCCAGTGCTTCAGACCTCCTGCCCCTCTTCTGCTATAGGCAGCAACCCTGTTCTCATGACATATGTGCTCCTTCCCTTCCTCCTCTGTGAGCACCTTGCAAACCAAGTGCTCCCCTCCTAGAAACAAACACCCATGCTCTTTCCTCTTTGCCACTGGAGGTGTCACAGAATGGTAAAATAGTTTAGGTTGGAAGGGACCTCAAAGATCATCTAGTTTCAACCACATGCAGGGAAATAGTTATTTTTACTGCACTATTTGAAGAAAAAGTGATTTTTTTCTTCTGAAGCAGAAAACATCTCTCTGGGGGCCGACAGAAGCTGAGGCCTGATGTCGATGCACTGTTACCTCTGACTAATGTTAACTGGTGCAAACAACCTCACTTACACTGCTAGTGAAATACGCAAAACAAGGATCAATGATTTTTTCACCAAATTATGGCAGAAATTTAAATATGAATTTGCTCTTACTTTCTGTTAATAGCAAGCAACAGATTTAGGTAACCCAGTCATTCTTGGGATCTGATTTTAAACCTCACACTCAGGCACTTCTGTGTGGCAAATGTTAAACCAACATGGAAAAGGGCTGATATATTTTCTACAGAAAGGTCTTTAAGTACTTAAGTCAGAAGTAGAAAAAGCTTTCAAAAAATATTCACTTTTGGGATTAAGTGGTATTTCTTGAGGTTCACATTTTAGTCAGGACTATAGTACCAGCAATGAGCAATCCATTATAAATTGAAGAGTCCTAGAAATATAAGGGCAAGTCTTCACTTTCATATAAAATTAGATAAGGAAGAAGGACAAAGGAAGCAAAGGCCTCAGTATCTTTGAAATTCCGTGAGTACTATGCATCCAACATCACACTCTGAAATGTCTTGAATTTTTTTTCAGCTTCTTGGGATTTTTTTAATATGTTGGGATAAACAACAGCCTTGTTTACAAATCCTACCAGAGATGGTGCTTGCTTCATATTAGGAGTGCAGCAAAACCTTCAGCACCACTCTACCTGCCTGAGACAAAATCTAGTGCTGCTCAAGAACTTTGCACTCAGAAGAGGCTCCTCCAGGGCATAGGAGGCAGTAGGGCACACTGGACTTTACAGATCCCAGACTCTGACACCCCTGTCAACTCCAGGCATCCGGCTGGTTATGGCAGTGCTGCATTTCTCAGCAGCCACTCTACCAGCACTCAAGAAGAATAAAACAAAATATATCCTAAATACGATGGCCCAAAAGCATAAAAGAGTTTGGAAACCCTTTTTAGGGACAAAAAAGGAAGGTTTAGGGACAAAGGATTACTGTTCACTACTTGTTTATATAAAATCTAATCTCATGCAGTTCATAGTCATCCGTATACAATGGAATGTAATTGTAGGGAGCAACTTATTTTCTCATGCAGCATGTTCATTTGTGGGTGGATAATGGGAATAGCAATGGGTTGGCTGGGCCTGGTAATAGAATGCTTTGCAGGTATGGTAAAAAACCTAAACCACAGCAATTATCAAGTTGAGTTTGCTGTACCTCAGAACAAAATCTTTATTGACTATTCAGGAGGGTATTTGTCCAGCACCCTGCAAACAGGGCAGTGATTTGGGATGTGGACACCTTTATGTTACTGCAGTCTTATTCTTCAAAAAAGTTGCAATGTGGTCATGGATGACCAGGAAAATTAGCCAATTTTCTCATTGTCATACAGAGGCTTGCCTGACTGGGAAAACTTCCGGTCTTTTCAGAATCTTGAAATTGCTTACCATAACTTTTTCTTTTTTTTTTTTTTTTTTAAAGAAAGGGGAGGTGGGTTTTGCCCATTTTTTTTTCATAACAGAATTCAGAACTTTATTTGTAGGAAAAGCAAAGCTAAAAGGCTTGAAGGAAGGAATTGTGACATTCTTTTTCAAAGGTAACTTATGAGGAAGAAAACCTTACTCTTCAAATCTATGCTTTAACATAAAAAAGGACTATTGCCTAAAAGTAGCCATTTTTCTACTTTCTCATGCTAATGTCCTGTTTATAACTGACACCTTTACTGCCTACCACTATATCAATTTCACTTCCCCAGAGAAAGGAAAACCAGATCCTGTGACTAGTGTACTGGATTGATAATCTAGCCTAATGCTGACAGATAAATGCACTAATTTTCTTCTGTGGTTGGCTCCACATTGCAGAGTAAATCTGCTTCTAACAACTGTCTCAATAGGCTCTGTAACCTGTCCAAGAGATGATGTCAAGTGCTACAAGGGCCTAGGGCTAGTATGGCAGGTAAGAGTTACCACTGGGATAAAGTTACAGGTGAGGTTTTGAATGAGAGGGTTATTTTAAACGAAAGCCTGGCTGGAAATACAGATTGCTTTTTAAAAATCAAAAGAGTAAAGGAATAAAGAGCAACTTTTATAATTTTGGGAGGGTCCACATCTTTTGTATGAAAATCAGCATGTTCTTAGCTGAAGTACTGCTATAACCAGGAAACACAAGGAGTTATTTCTCTGGGTAATAGTACTGGGGAAAATGATGTGCTTTGCCCTGTGTTTGCTGGCCTTGGTGGTAGCACAGAGTCTGTGGAGCACTGGGACTGTTCATAACTGAGGAGCAGAATTCAAGCCTGAGCAGCATTCCCTGAGCACAGGAGGGTACTGGAGGGTACTGGTGCCTGCTCCCACCTCCTCAGTTGCCAAAAGCCTCTGTGCAGGCAGGAGCCAGGGCTGGCTCCAGATGCTGTGCACTCAGGCAATGATGACTGTGTTGATGGCTCACTGGACATACAAACTACAGACGTTGGAAGGAGACAGAACTTGTTATTTCAAGGTTTAATTCCAATGAGGGGGAAAAATGCAAAACAATTAACTTTTTAAAATAATTTCCTGCCAAATATTCGGGTAATTTCTGAGAATTCCAGCAGCAATGACAGAGCCAGGAGGGTCTCAGTGTTGCTTTGCTCTTACTGGTTTACTTGTTGAATTCCAGGATCACTACACTGGTTGCTACCAATTTATAGCACTTCGATGTTCATTTATCATTTTGACCAAAAGAGTAACTTTGGTGGGCATTTATTGATTCCCTCTTTGGAAAAGATCACAAGCAATAGCTTTTTAAATAAAAAGGGTCTTTGGGTTACATGGATAACCCTGGCACTGAGGGATATGTCTCTTACTCTGCTCTCATGTCTAATATGTTCAATCAGCTCCCACTCCCCTAACCTGAAACAAAAATAAAACCTCATTTTAATCACATCTTTTTCTCCTGATTTTCACTCTCCACCTCCTGACCTTTCCATGTGAAGAGGATCACGCAGAACATTTCAGCTTTTCTTAGGCTAACTTTTGCTCACTTTGAATAGCACTTATATAGGTCAATAGCATCACTTCCCCTTTCGCCCCCCTCCCATCACAGAAGAAATACAGGATCTAACCTCTTTAATGCATCAGTTAACAGGATGACTGTTTGTTTGTTTATGGCACAGGAAGTTTGTTATTTAAATGAAACAAAATATTCAAGAGAGAAATTAACTTTATAGATTCTGCTCTTCTCTCTCTTTTTTTTTTTTTTTAATATTTGTACCAAGCATATCTGGCTCTGAATAAGGCTCCTTAGTGCTATTTCAATATGACTAACAATAACAGCAGGAGTACCCAGACCGCAAACTCCAGCTTTAACAATGGTGGATCTATTCTCATTACAGAATATATGAAAAAAAATGCTATATTAATAGTGTGTATACTATGGCATGCACAAAATCCCCTGTACATTGTAGGAAAACTATAGTTCACTGATTTCCTTGCTACAGAAAAATGCCAAAAATCAGCCAATCCCTGAATGAAGCAGGTCACTGATTTGGTCATATTCCAATATGTTATTGTTACAGTCACAAAGAGATGATAAAATGCATGTAGGAGGGCACAGAGAGAAGTTGTTCTTTGTCAGAAACAAAGGTATAGATATTTTGTGCATTTTCTGAAATTTTTTACAATTAGCATAGATTTCTTTTCTACTTTTATTCCTTTTTCCCCCCCTTTTTTCCCCCCCAGAACATTTCTGGATGCCCCTGTTTCCTGAGCGGAGGAAGCTAAAAGTTTCGGTAACATTTCAGGCTGACTGTTTATCTTTTAATTGTGTATGACTATTCAGTGAACCCAATCCTGCTCCTGTGGAAGTCTAATGAGAACTCGGGTACTAAATTCCCTGGGAACTGGATGAAGCCTCCAACTACTGACTTTGTAAGGCTTCAGCCATGCAAAACTCTGCTGGCACAAGTAACGCAGAAGACCAAAAATAAAAATTCTGTTCCTTTGAAATGTTTAACCACAGCTCATTTGTTAATACAGTAGCTGAAAGGTGAAAAAACTCCCACTGATTCTAAAAAGTATGGAAAAATGTATTATTTTTTGGACTGAGACGCCTTTGCTAGATGTTATCTTTGGAAATATTTAGACATAAATCAATTTCGTCCCAAAATAGGGTCCAAAAGAAAGAATCGTCAGGAAGTGGAACAAAGTCCTGCATTGTGCTCCATGGAATACTTGTCGGGATGTGGCACTAGAGGGCACTACCACATCGTCCCCAAAGGCACCAGGACAAAGGACACGGGTGCCCGGCTGCTTAACTTGCACACTCCGCTTTATGGCTTGAGAAACAAATTTTAATCACATCGCAGAAATTATTAATTTTTTTTTCATAGTAGTAGGACTTCAATAACACGCAATATTATTAAGCATTTAGTGCATGGAGCCTTCATGCCATAAAGTTCTGGCACTTTGGGCTGCAGAGCTCATTAAAAATGGTCTGCACTGAGTTAGCAGTTCTCATCAAAACAATTCAAGGAGGCTGTATTTGGGAATTACGCTGCTGAATTAGCACAACAAATAAGGAATAATATGGGGCATAAGGCAAAGGAAACTTACACTTGGGCTGCTTCCTTTCTTTATATTCAGTGCTGCTTACAGGCACCCTGCTCAAATGAGTTTGGAGGAAGAGCTGAAACTGGGAATCACGGGGGGGAAATAGGGAGAGAGATAGAAGGGAACTCTGCTTTTCTCTCCGATAAATACTACTTGCAACAACTTGTAATAATTGCCTAACTGCATTTATTAAAATAAATGTGCCTCACTGAAGGGAAGGGTCAAAAACATTTGAACATTCCACGTTTAGGCATTTTTAAAATTTATTTTTTAAGTGTTTTCTTTGATGGGTATGCAATGCTTGTTTCACTCAGTGTTAGAGGATAAATACAAACGAAGGTTTTCTTTCAATGGTTCTGGCTGAGAGAGAGCACAGAGGTCGCTTTCAAGGTGACTAGATTTTTGTTTGAAAATGGTGAGTCCCCTGTTACTCAAGAAATTGCTTTGTAGTCCATTGCTATGCACCTGAAAACTTCCCACTGACTTCCAGGGGAAATTTGGCTGCTCAGGAATGTGGGATTGGGCTCTGGAATGGTGGTCAAATACAGAGAATTTAGCAATGCATAAAAATTTAACCCTTCTATGGAACCAGTCACAAGCTTAAAGCTTGCATATATTACCCTGCTTCATATAGAAGACAGCCAGCAATATATTCACTATATTAGTAGATTATAAGGAAAAAAATCCACTGAGAAGGTTTGGGGTTTTTTTTAAACATTTGGTTCATCCAAACATCTAGCTCCTTAAGGCTTCATCTGATCTAAATCCGATTTCTGAAAGCTCTTAAAACTTGGCATCTAGTTCAGGGCACAATCCAACTCCCTTTAACCAGATAAGAATTCAGCCATTTATAACTGTAGTAAGAGGCAAGTGCGTGGTTATAAAAAGACCCACTAAAGTTCCTGCACTGTGCTTGGAACACTGCAAGTGAGCACTTCATTAGTGTAATGCTATTGCTAAATTTAATTTTTAAATCAATTTATTGGAAGTATTAAATCTGTTTTATAGCACCCATCAGGTGGAATGGTTGCCTACTAAAATGGTCTCATTTAAATGGGGCTGGAAAGAAAGCAGAGATGTTTCTGACTTGGAGGCCTATGTCATCCCAATGGGCATCAGCAGAAGTTACTTGCAAGCTGTAGACAGAACGGCACCAAAGCAGGGTGAGTGGGTTGCCTGTGAGGCCAGAATGTCTGAACTCTATCAAGTGCTGCTGAGGAAAACAGCTTCAAGGCCACATGTGATAACTGGGAAGAGAATCCAGCAGCTGAGAGAGGATCCTGTGGCTCATGGGACGAGCACCAAGCTCCAGATTATCTCAATATGTCTCTTCATTAAAGGAGCAATAAGAGATCCTTTGGCTATGAAGAAAGTGCAGCTGGGGTAATATCAAATAAAAAAGCCAAGTCCTAAGGTTTCAACAATTGTGTGTTTTCCTATTATGAGTTATGGAAACCTAGTTCTGTGCAGACAAGCCTGGGAAGGGATGAGTGAGCAGAATGCAATGTCTTTCCTAATATAAACAGATTATTTTGCATTATGGCAGATTTAGGAATGTAAAATGTTCACTCTGTAGCTAGTTAAAGGCTTACCATAATTGCTCTCCTACTGCTATTACTACAGGATTTTCTGTCTTGTCCGACTGGTGGATGTTGCTTGGTTTCCAGACTCTGTTTGCAGGGGATTCTGGAGAAGGAAAGGGAGATCTGAGGACAGACCTCCACAGCTGGTGCCACAGACATTCTACACTGTTCAACAGTTCATAACTCACTTAATCCAGGCTGAGAACACGCCTTAGAAACACACAGAATCCAAAACATGAAAGGGAACCTCTGCCTACTCCCTTTCCAGGTGAGCAGCTATTTGGGCAGCACAAAAGTATGAGACAGGGAAAAACCTAGCCAGGCTAAAGTCAGCAGCAAAACATGCCAGAAGATTTGGAGTTTTACCCCAGACACCAGCTGAGCACTAAGAATTGAATAAATTCCCTTTGCCTGAACCTGCATCTCCAAACAGAGGCCTCAAGCCCAGTGGCTGAGCATTCAGCTGGGGCCAATATGTTTCTGGAATAAGAAACCCAACAACTATTTTATTACGTCCAAGTGAGATACTCTGCAATCCAAGGTCAAAACTCCAGCTTCGAGTAACCCAAGTATTATGCATGGAAAGACAGATGTAGGCACCAATTTAGTTACTAATTCATGCGTCAATATAAGATCAACCCCAAAAAGCAGAATCCAAGCACTCCCAAAATTTGGACAAGAATTCTAGTTCGGGCTTGCAAGCAGGTCTGCATGTTCAAATGGATAGTCAAAGACAACCAGGCTTCTTTTGTCAGAGAACCACTTTCTTAACTCTGCCAGCAGTGCTTCAGACTGTCTGACATTTCGTGTGGTATCTGTTTTTTTTTTTTTTAACACAGAATTAAAGGGAAAAGAAAAAAAATCCTTAACCCAATATCTTTAGTGCTTTTGTTTTGGTTTTGCAACTTTTCTGTTTCTGAAAAGAGCACCAAGTAATCTGTTGACAAGAGAAGGAAAAATATAGTTAAGTAAGGAAAAACATGCTGCTACAGTAAAACTGTGTCAGATTCTATTAATTCAGTTTTTCATTGTCTGATATTTCCAGGCACAGTGGGCTTTTTGGTAGACCTCTGAGCTCTGTTTTCTAACAGAGGCGTAGCACAGGGCCTGTCAGGAAGAGGCAGTGCTCTCATTGTTATACACCTCAAAGAGACAATATAATCCTCATGCCTTCAGAAGGGCCAGGACTGAACCCCAAAACAACAGCCCTGTCTTCCTTTAGAAGGGTGAGCAAAGCTCAGTCAAAGCCTTGTTAGTGCATGCCTATGAATTATTCCCTCATCAAGTGGCCGATCACACTACATTAATATCGTGGGCACATTCTGCTTTGTTACAAACCTGAATTCCACGGCGGCACTAATGAAGGACCAGTCCTCATGTAAGACATGATATCTTCAGGATGTGTCTATTCTGCTATGAAATTATTTTCTTTTGTGAAGAGTATTATGAGATTACTAACTGGAAAATATTTAAACACAACACAAGGGGGAAAATGTCTCTTTTGGGGAAGATGCATGAATACACAGTAATGTAATTCCAATAAAAGCAAATGCATTTAGTCAATATTAAGCATCTGTACTTAGTGTGTTAAAGAAGGAAGGAACTGAGCCTTTTACATGGCACTCCTACAGAAGTTCATTTTTTATTTGTGGAGATTGAAGCAAGAAGAGGCTTTGGCAGATCCTTATTCTACCCAGAGTATTTTGCAAAGTCCACCCAAGTGGCATCATGGTTTCCCTGTTGGATTAGGTGAAATTGGATCCTTACCAGCCCAATACTGAATTTTGCAGGTAGCAAAACCAAGAATAACAACAGATTCCTTGGTATTAATTTGAAAGTCTGCCATGAGGCTGACAGCCTGGGACTGATCAGGCAGAACAGGGGATTGCTGCACACAGCAATACTGCACCTCAAGGAAACACATTTTGTCTAGTCTCTCCTCCCTCTTCTTGCATCACAACTGAGCACAAAAATCTAAAATATGCAGGAAAAGAAATCAAGTTATAGCCAGATGTGTTGCACTGAATTAAACATGTAAACCACAAAACACATTTCCTGAAGTTAACTTCTATTTCAGCCTCATTAATATCCATCTACCTGGAGGAATGTGTCTCTGAGATTGCGTGTCCCTCAATAACATCATAATCAGTGGAATAAAATATAAAGACTGTGTACAGTGATAAAAAGCTGAATTTAATTTGTATCTATATCTCAGAAAAACCACTACCTTTGTTCTAAATTTCAAAGCAAAAAGAATTCCACTCTAAATGCCACAAATTTAAAAGTTATAACTGGTACCAGTCAACAGATTCAGTTCTAATCTCCTTTGCCTGACTATTTTGCACAAAACAACCAAATTAATCCAAAACAAAATCGATTCCAAAATTTATCCAAAGCATTCTGAAATCATCAAAATTTTTTCCATAAATTTCAAAGGGTTTTTAGTCTGTTCTGTTAAACAAGTCATTAATCAATTTTACAATTGGATGGTTGATTAATGTGCTGTTAAAGTTTTGATAACCTGTACACACAACCCAGGATTTTCTAAAGTCTTCAGTTCTGTCCAAGCTCTTCTCTCATTTAGGTCAGTAGAAGTCTTAATATTAAGTGTTTTTTAAAATTTCTCTATCATGCTTAAATTTAAACACATTAATCTAGTACCAAGAGAAGACTATCCATCTCATACAGGGCCTGGTCATTTCCAATTTACACAGGAGTAATGTCATATGCTTACCAGTCTTGGTGGGATTCCTCGGTGTCCACTTCCACAATATCAAGAATAATTTATAGAAAATCCATATCAAGATGTGTTATTCTTCACAGGATACTTGCATCTATTCTTCCTCACTGATTCTACAATATTCCTTGCTTGGGTGCTTTGGATTCATTATACTCTAAGCTACTTCTTTTTAGTTTATTATTTTATCATTATGCGAAGTAAAACTCAATTTTAAATAAGCTTGTGTATTCCACTTCACCTGTGCTGACAGACAAAATGTCACATATTGCTTCTTTTTTGTTAAGAAGTTACTATTCTCTCTCAGTTGCATAATCCTAACACAAAGTAGAGAGTATTTGAGGGTTTGTTTAAAATTATTCACTTTCATTATACTGCTACAAGTGGTGCTGACAGCAAAACCACTTGCTTGCCTAAAATAAAATGAAACATAAAGTATTTCTTTTCTTGCATATAGAAAGTTGTGAAGGCTACTTTACTGCATTTGTTAGTTTTACAGAAGTAATCTCACTACCTTAAATTTCACTCAATTTCTACCAACTAAACACCAAGCTTCCAGAATTACTGCATACAATATTTTTAATTTTCATGTTATAGCAGACTGTTCTCTCTCCTGTTCATTACTGATTTTATGACCGGTAAATTCTGCCTCCAAGAAAAATTTGTCTTCCTTCTCCTTAGTAACAATCTACAGGAATTCAACAAGCAGAATAAAGTAGATGATGAAAATAACCAGAAAAAATCCATCCAAAATTTTACAGTTATAATTAAAAAAAAAAGGTGCTTAACTATTTATCATTTAGAAAGAGTGTTTACTTCAGCAGTTGCCCTACTCAGCAACATTGAAATAAAACAAAAGAAACCTTAGCCCTGTGCTCCTTCCTGAGGTTGCTAATCTTGCTTCTGCTACCACACCAGTCAAATAGGAAGAAATCAGCACACTGCAATGAAGGGGACAGTATGTAAGTAATTTTTGAGATGTCATGCATGCAGGTCCAGCTGCTCAGCCATTGTGGTTGTTAGCATTTGGCCTTTTGCCATCAGTTGACAGCCAAGCAGAAAATAAACCATAAGGGTTAAGTCACATCTACTTATAACCCAAATTGCTGGCCCAAGGCACACTGCAATGGTGGCCAAGAAAAGCAGGAGCACGGGGAATTAGCCTTTGCCATAACACCCTCAGCTGGAACAGACCAAGCCAATCATGGGGTAACGCCTCTTAATTGCATGTCCAGCAATTTTCCCATGAAACCCAGACTACTTCTTCTGCAGCATCACATTCTTGTCATATATTTGATCTATGGAAAGGTTTCAATTTTATTAAAAATATGTTGAAGAGTTAAATTCAGTCAGTCAATTCAACAGCTTTCACTTGGTGGAAACCCACTCTCTATGTCTCAAAAGTTGGCTTTTGCAAAGTGAGCACACTTTTGACAACAACAAAAAATTGGGCTAATGATAGCACACACATATAGGCATTGGGTTTACTTAATTATTTTCTAAGCAGTTTTGTTGGGGTTTTTTTTGATGTGACACTTGAAAATCGGAACAAAATATTTCAAGGGACAAAGATTACCTGGAGAATTTTCCAGCTCCAGACTGGATGGCTCTGGGCTTTGGAGTCACTCTGTGGCAATATTAGTAGAGGCAGGAGACTTTAGCCACTCCCCTACTGATTTCCTATGCTGTACACAGAAAACTCTCAGAACTGATAAAAACCAAGGGGTGTTATTTTCTATCAGAAAGCATCTGATCAGAAAAATCGAAGATCTTATCCTGCGCACACTGTTTCATACAGAACCTGAACTAGCACTCTCTGCTGCCTCTCCTGCAGAATCAAAACAGCACCCAAAGCACTGCTGTGATTTTTTTTTCTCCTATTTTGCATAGATGTGAAGTAAAACTGCAGTACTGTTCCATTCAGGACTAGAGGACAATGTTTCTTGATCAGGCTCCTCTACTTTTCCAGATACTTGATTATATAAGACTGTTGAATAGGTAAAGAACATTCAGTTTACAATCACAGTCCCAGGTTACAATAGGAGGAGTAGTAATACAGACATCTGATATCAAGGAAGGTACACACGGGTAACAAGAAGATGTGCTCTTGTGCTTACATGTCCTGTTCATCACTTATTGAAGAACACTCACAGATCACTTTGGCTTCTTGTTAACACCAAGAACCAGTGAGTTCTCTGAGCCTCACTCTTTCCTCTCCCTCTGCCACACAGCCATGCATGGATGCAAACTGGGGATTGATTTTTAGAGCTGAGCAGCCAGTGTCTGCTCTGTGGCTAAGAAATGGGTCTGAGTTAATGCTGCAGTAATTGGAAATCTCATAAATGAGGAAAGTGACTTCTTTCTCTGCACAGCCAGCTCTGCCCTCACAACTGAAGTGCTGGCCATGGGAGGGAAGACAGGCTGTTTTCTTCCTGGCCTTGCTTGAGGAGATCTATTACATCCAGAAAACCACAGTCATTCAGGTGACATCCTCCTTGCAAAAAGAGAGAGTCCAAATGACTCCAGGAACCAATGGAACCAGAAAAATTTCAGAGTGGGCAGTTAAAAACAGTGCAGTGACTTTGCCGTAGTAACAGCCAACTATGTCGAAGAGTGGTGAAGGATCAAGAGATTCTGTAGGATCAGAGAGGCTTGAGAGGTGGCATTGGTTGAAACAACACAAACGGGACTGCTAAACCAATTAATTTGTTGGAAACATATTCATTTGTTGTTCAAAAGTACACACCACACTAAATATGAAGCACTATTATGGTAACTTAAAAATACTGTCCCTTTACTTTCACTATTAAAATTCCTAAAACCTTGTAGTCCCAAATAATTCAGAGCATAGAGTATAAGTAAATCTCAATTGACAGATTAGGAATGTTTTCATGGCCATAAAGATGTGACAGATATTGGTGAATTAAAGGCAACAATATTCAGGGTCTTGGAAAACCCATTTTCTAAGTATCCACGGGGTCCAGAATCACTGGGACATAAGAGATTAATATGTACAAGAAACAGAGCTGCATTTAATCCTCACGTCTGTGACAGGTGGAGATTGTGAGAGGAATACTCTTATAAATAAAAGGGACCATGTTGTTAAGCTTCTCTCCTCACTCCAGACCAGGTAAATCTCACAAGAGAAATGTGTTTCTGAAAGTGCTGGAGATTATATAAAGAACCAGAGAAAATGCAAAAGCTACACTGATACAAAAAGACAGAGGCAGCAAACAGCACTAATGTTTCTGTGGATGCAAAGCCCAAGGCAACTTGTCCTCTCTCATTATAACTGAGTGGGATCGGTTCATATGAACTCTGGATGTTCATGTACAAAGCGGTTACTGCACGACCTCTGATTCATGGTAACTGTCTGTGCATGTGCTCTAAGCTGGCAGCTCAGGTAACTGGAATTAGCTAATTCCTCTCTTTCACTCAGAGCAAAGGGCTAAGCCAACATGAATTACTTCACGTTTTTCAAGAGCTAAAAGCATGTATGGAAGATTGCGGTAGATCAGTTGATGTGCAGGAAATGATTGCCACATATAAACCTTCACTTATGTTTATGTTTTGGGTTCCTCTTTATTACTGACTGGGAGCCACTTCTTTTATCTGCATCTTTACATCTGTTCAAAAGGAGTCCTTGACACACATACTGGAAAGGAATAATCATGGCTGGTCCATGCTAGAACTCTTTATTTATAGCTATAGCACACACACTAAGCAAGATACCTTGCCTTTTAAGAAAAGGTGAACGACTACATACTCAGTTTCTGCTGTCACTGGGGACAGTCATCATCTGAGCTTCTCTCTGATTATGCTCAGCTCTGCTTCACTTCCGGAGTTTGCATTCTGAATTCACTGCGCTGATCAAACTTCACCTAACTGTGCCAGACCATCTCTCCACTTTTTATCAGTTTCTCCTATTCCTCCAAGTAAGACAATTCACTGCTGCCTCAGATCAGACTGATATCCAGTGCCATTTACATAGAACATTGCTGGTAATCACCTGCCAGTGCTGAGTATTTTTGGCTGATATCTGACAGGCATTGCATGTGGGGGATTATGTTGTGCTCCAGCTTGAGACATAGATCATACCTCAGGACCCCGTCACCACTGAAAGTTTCATTAGCTCTGAATCATCAGAATTATATTGCTCCATGAAGCAATTTCTAAAAACAGAAGCTCAAAATTTAAGAATATGCTCCCCAGGCTGACATTATCATTCAAATATCATTCCTTGTGATATTTTTCATTTATGAATCTAAATGTACTATATAAAGATGGGGAAACTGAGATGAAAAAGAAGGAACCTGTTTCACCAGCATTGCACAGAAGGGCAGAAGAAAATCCAGAAACTGAAAGCTCAAACCTTGCACTTTTACATTCAGAGTTACTCTGACAGGTCCTGCCTACGTACCAACAAAATTAATATCTAAAGTTATTTGCAACTCAGCTGCATGTGGCCCTAAGTGAATAAATTGATCATAGCGAAGCTTAAAGACACAAATGCATTCACTCTTTTTCCTACCAAAAATAATCTACGAATTTGAGTTGCAATTTGTTCCTTCCAAATACCTATGCCTAAAGAAACATTCAAATGATTCTCTTCTAACATCTATGTAATGTAAAGAAAGACTTTCATCATATCATCATTTAAAACTACAGCTAGAAAGAAAGAACCCAAGAAATTCACTGAACTTCCAGCTCTTTATAATTTGTGAGCAACTGCACACAATTATATTACAAAGCCTAAATATAATATAAAATGTAGCTTGATGATAACTTAAACTGAACTTGACTGTTGGTGAGCTATTGTGATAAAAAATTAACATGTTTGGGGAAGTCTGATTTGCATTACACAGTGCCTGTAATCAAATTACCTCTAAATGTTATGCCATGTCACACTGTGTTTGAGATGTTGCTGTCAAAAATGCATACATACGCTTTGCAGTTTGACTCAACCTGGCTTCCTTTTAAGCGATCATGTATGCCTCTGAGCCACTTCAGCCAAATGGTGGTAAAATACAGAGGCTGGCAATTCAATTTCATTAAACCTTTCAAGAAGGCAAGAGCAGATAAGCTTTGCTTGTTCGTGTCAATGATAATATTCAGCACAGCCTAAATCTAATTCAATAGGTTCGCTCCCGCTCTCTTGTCACATTGTCATTTCCGAACCCAGTCCCCCGCCGCCCCCTCCCCGCTCCAGTTGCAGCAAAACTTTGTGAAGTGCTTAACCCAGAGCCATGGGCGCCTTCCCAGAGGATGAGCTGCGGGTCAAGCCCAGCCCTGGGGTCTGTGCATGGGGCTGGGCCGCTCAGGTGGCGGCTGCCGGACACCGCGTCCGCTGACCTCATTGCAGCCACAGATGTTTGTTTACAGCACTTTGGGCGATCTGCAGAAAGCAGAGCAGCAAAGTAGGCCAGCTTGCAGGAAGGCTGTTACCCACAATTCATGGAAAAATGCCGGATAGTTCCCACTAGGTTGTGGTCGGCTAGGAAATGGCAACTTATTAATCTTGTGTCAGAGGGCCAGCTGCAAGCCTGGCAGTTACCATATTTCACCACCAACTCCGTGTCTGGACAGCCATTGTCTATTTTTTATGAAAAACTCCACAAATCAGCTGCTATTTTCCCCCTTCTACGTGCAGAAACGGCGCTTGGGGGCTGAGGTGGCTCTGGCGCATCATCCACACGGCGGTCAGGTTTGCTAATTCAGAGCGACTGCTTAGTTTCCAACTTTAATGATATTCCCTCAGCATATCACTATGGTTGCCTGGCGACCGGATTTCAGCTAGGCCTCTCATTTGATTCCCACACATCAGACCCTGAAAAGCACTTTTTTTCCTCCCTCCGCTTTTGATTCCGGCTCCTCTGAAACCCTTCCCCCTGCGGTGTCGGTATGGGTGGGCAGCGCGGTGGCAGAACAAGGCCAGGGGTGACGGGAGGCCTGGAGGCTCCTGGTCACACATCAAGGCCTGGAAACAAAGCCGCCAGGAGCCCTTCCTGACAAACACAAATTCCCTTCAGAAAAAGCAAATTTGGTCTTCCCTTCGTAGCGTGGGTGTCATTTTAAGACTTTCTTTAGACACTTTACTAAATCTGACGCTTTCCATTGTTTTTTGGGCCGTTTCTCACAAAAGGCTTCCTATTATCAACAAGTTGCTATTGGAGTAAGCAAACAGCTTGTGAAGGCCTGAAATAATCTAATAAGCAACGGGCTTGTGTATTTTATGTACCCACACCTTTATGGGATACAAAGTTTGTTTGAATAAATAATTTTCCACTTTTTGCTCAGTTTCTATTAAAGTATCCTTTTTTAATTAATGGTTTTGTTTAGCTCTGCACCCTTCCCCCAGCATATGTACAAACACCCTCTCCACAGTATAGAATAGCCATTTTTCATAAACTGCTCTGGCTCAAACAAAAGAATTTTTAAAACATTTTGTTTCTTGGTGCAATTAAGGTCTGATTGATAAGACAGATACAAGAGATGCACTGACTTTCTTATTCTCTTGGCTATGACTGAAAGTCTTCACAAAGTTAAAGAATTGACTACACTGGAAACCAGATCAGCTTACACCAGCTGAAGGCTTAGTCCTGAATCTTTAATGTGCTGTGGCAAAAAAGAAAAATTATGTTAGCTACAATGAATGTTTGCTAAACAGCTTTACAAACAAAACACAGGATTATTTCAGTATTAAAAAACAACAATTATATAAGTTATACCAGATGGGTCATCACCACATATATAATAATAAAATAAATAATTTTCAAATATTACTCTTGAGGAAAATGCAGTTGGCTGGATAATTTACTAAAGGTTCAATATGAGCACTACAGAAGTAGCTTAAATACAATGTTCTGCTTCTTGTTTGTGTGGCTTTCAGATCATTCCCTGTACAGCCTGCTGATGGATATAAAAATTCTTATTTATTTGTCATAAACCACTACTCAAACGTCTATTAGTGATGAGCACAGTCACACCCAAATTAATGGCAATGCATCAACAGCAGGAGTAGGTCAAACCTTGTTAGCCTATACAGACCTGAGCTCCTCATCTTCTGTACTGATTGCAGTCTTGTGTTTAGAGATCCTCAAGAATACCCAGCTCCTCAAGTTATTTGGTTACAGGACAACCTTAGCTCATTATTTTTTAAAGAATTTCATAGCCCTTATGTTTAAAGAAAATGTGATATTATTTTTTGTCAAAAGAAACCAAACCAAACCCCCACCAAAACAAACAAACCAACCACCAAAAAGCCCCACAAAACCAACCAAGACAGCTGAGAATTCCTTATGCTGAGAAGTTTTGAGTTTTCCTGATTTTTCATGAAGCTTCCACATTGCTGGGAGGGACACAAAGTTTCTCCATATATTATCTGGCAGTCTTGACCATCCATGATGGGAGACATTCAGGTTTAATCTGTCATAATCGCATCCCAGAATAAGAGTCTGTTGGGCATGGACAACCCACACAATGACCAACTCAGACTAGAGATCTCAGTCTGAAGTCTGATTTGAATATTGCACGATGATAATATGGAACCATGTTAGTTTTCAAAGCAAGAATGATGCAGTGGGATTTCAGAGCATGCCCACAACGGGTCCCCCACTTATCAGTCATGTGATATCACAACAATGTGGGGAAGCCTTTTCAAAGGTTCCTTTACATTCTATCCTGGGCTTCCCAATCCTCATGTAATAGAGCTGTCTCCTAGAGTCCAGTCTGTGCCCTAATAACGTTAGGGTTACCTGGCACATCATGTTTGCACTCCCTGTTACATTAGTTTTCTATGCATCATTTATTGCTGTTTCCATCCTCATTTGAGACTCAGCTGAGGAAAAGTTCAGGTCCAGAAATGGAACTTGCAATTGGAAGCAGTCACATATCAGAAAATCTCTTGAGAACAAGGGTCACCAGCTAGGAAACGTGGGATATACATTTCTAGACCTCCAAAGCCACACAGAAAAGTTTTAAAGGCTAATAATGTATTTGCATTCCATGTGTCAAATTAATTTTCCAAGGAGTTGTAGATGTGTGAGACAAGGAGATAATTTCCTGGCAGACAGTGCTGCTCATCAGAATTATCATCACTAAATGCTAACACATACAGGACAGAAAATTCTAGTGCATGAGTAAATTGTTTACTTATCTACACTGAGACAAATTGTGCTCAGTTACATCAATAACAACAGTATCAGGGAAGTGTCCTCATTTTCCCACGAGTGGGAAGGAGAATTCTGCCACTGTATAGCATTTCGTGGGAAGTGAAATTAAAAGAAGTCAGCATATTAGAACACTTTAAAATACATTTATACTATCGTAGCTCTAATTAAATGTACCTCAACCGCACCTTGTGAAATGTATGCTCACATGAACATAGAAAGGATTTAGATGTGTAGTCCCTGTTACTATCTGCAAATTTCTTTGTTGAAAGAACGGATGTTTGATTTTGTGTTAGAGCTAAAGTAAGACCTCTAACCTTTCTCTCTCTCTCTCGCCTAATCTAGAGCAGGTTTCAGATCTGTATTCTTTACTCAGCAATAACTAAGTGCTCACAAGCTAAGAGATTTAAACTCTCTTTTTTCTTATCAATCATTTGCAATGACTGTTAGAATTGAAGATCCACTACCCACTGCAATGTTTCTCACTTACTTATTAAGTTGTTAAGGATATTGTTTTGTACAGTACACTCCTGACATGTTAAAAAAGAACGGTTTAGATTAGTGTTCAAGCTTCATTTTTCTTTTTGCTGAAAGTTTTAATTAATACATTAAACATATTGTAGCTGTACAGATGGGTAAAGGAGATACCTATTTATACATTCTATTGATTCAGTTATTCCAATTTTTAGTAGCATTATGCTATACATGTAACAAGAACATGCTGCCCTTTGAGAATTGCTTCTATACTGTTTAATCTAAACTGAAATACACACACAAAAAAATCCCATCTGCAATAATGGGATGTATACACCACATTAAATTACCCTCCCCCATCTGCTGGAAGTATTTCCCAGAATGAAAGGTAAATGTTCAGGATTGCTTTGCTGCTGGAAGGCAGCCTCATGGTGTAGTCTGTAAATCAGATTGCCCTCTAGTTATCTCACAACTTTCTAGCTCTGGGCAAAACACTCTAAGAAGGTAGATTTGCCAAATAAGAACCTAACCTGAAAGCTTTATTCTCTCATATTGCAAGGAATTAAGGCATCAGCATTAAATGAATTTTTTGTTGTTCTCTTGCGGTAACACATTATGGCTCTGGGTTTTCACTGCAGGTCAGAGTTTAGTATGGAAAGCTTATTGGGGACTATGATAATAGACTCTGGAATTTTCTTATCGGTTATTTAACTGTATGGCTTCCAGTGAACACTAGGGACTGGATTTGATAACCTGGGAAAGCTCTTTTACTTTCTGTGATCCTAAATGAAAGGCAGTGAACATGGCTAAAGTGAGTAAGAGACTGCATGAATACACAGAATTATTTGCATTAGTTACCTGTAGAATCTTTTAGTTGCTTAAAAGGACTCATAACTATTTAAAAAAAAAAAAGAAACATAATTAAGACTTTTGACAAAATTGGAATGAGAATTTTAATACAAAAATGGATATTCTCAGCTCCAGATTTGCTCCCTCAAAAAGAAAAAAGAAAAGAAGTTCTGGGCATACTATCTATATATATGTTGCTATTCAGGTATATTTAGAGTCCCAGATTTTAGAAAGATACTTTTGTGTTGATTGAGCAATAGAAATAAAACTGATCAAATATGGAAGGTGCACAGCATGCTCAGAAACAGGCAGTCAGAGGGAAGGTTTGGAGAAATAGCACATCATATATCTTGCATCAGAATCCTTGTGTTCTAGAAAGCAAGACAGGTTAAGAAACTCTTTGCCTAAAACATGACTTTTATTTTGATGTGATTCGTTATAGGTCACAGAAAGTTTGGCCCATTTTCCACTGATTTGAGATCCAACCAATAATGAATCAGAAACAGAACCAAGAATAGATCTAAGGAGTTCTGAATCACAAGCCACCTCTTTCTCAAAACACCCACTCCCTCCCAATCAGACAGACGTTCCTTGTTTCTAAATAAATGCATTTGGTTACAAAATGGATTTATTTATTTTTAGCAAAAATTGCTCATAGTGACAAAATTTTCCATCCCGTTAATGACAAAATACATTCTGTTGCATAAGATTTGCACTCGTGCATAAAATTGCCTCTCTTGCCATAGTTAATGTATAGATTGAAATTATAAGACATCTAAAGTTGCTGATGTGTCACTGAACACCCCCATTTCTCTTCTCCACTTTTCTTTCACACTTTTAGAACATGACAGAATACCTAAATACTACAGAAAGTCACACGCACACAGAGAAATGCATTTTTGTTACTTCAAAATGCAAAAACCTGTTGCCCCACATGAACCCAGTGCAACTTTGCCACCCTCCCATGGCAGAACCAGCTGTGATAGTCAGCTACACCCCTGAGCTGACGGAGCTTTGCATTTTGGCTCAGACCACTGGGGGACTTGCATATCTAGAGCACAGTGCTCCTTGGTATCACCTTTGCTGCTGCCAAACTTCAGCAAAGCATCTGCCTCATGCAAGCAAACATAGAAATAATACCAAAATGGTTCCTATTCCTCACACCACCACAGATATCTCGAGTCAGAAATCTTTCATCTGAATTTATTGTTAAATTAAGATTGTGAGTGGTGCATAGAATTAAAATGAAGATAAAATTATCTCACTGTGATTTAATTATCTCAATTATCTGCATGGCATCGTTTTTCCACAATGCAGAACCACCTCTGATTAACAAACTACACTCAATAAAATAAATAGCAAGTCAAATCCCTGCAAAAAAATTGAAAATAACCTAATTCCAGGGATAAAAAATAATTTCCTCCTCCACTCCTCCCTTTTCACTTGCATCCATAGAGTAAAAAAGTAAAATATCTTATCTTGGCAAAAACCTAAAGTTCTGACCTAAATAATACATGAATATTTAAAGAGCAACTTTATATTGTAAAATAAATCCCTTGGAAAAAACATCCTTTCCTAGCTGCCAGTTGCAAGAGTTTGGAGTGTCTGGGAAAATTTTGAATGAACCTCCAGACATGCAGAAAGCCTCCTCACTGCCTCTACTCTTTCTGAAATGTTTCCAAAAGAAAATAATCTCTATACTTAACAGACAATCTCAAAATATGTTTGTCACTGACAAAAGACTCCCACACACACCTTTTTTTTTTTTCCCCCTTTTTTTTCCTTTTTTTCCTTTTTGTTTTGTGGCAGTCATTGAGTCATGGAGAAAGTTATTTGCCTCAAATTTGTGCCAGAGTCCAGCTACTATCAGACCTCTGTCTGTTCATTCTCCAGTCCTGTGTTTTAACCACGAGACTGTCCTTTTCTTGGCACTCATTAGAAGACTGGAATGTGCTTATGGTCAAGATTTTCACAGTCAAAGGCAAACACATGAAAGACAAAAAAAGAAAAAGCAAGATATGTAAACAACGGGGTTTTAAAAACATCATTATATTAGGTATGTTAGAGAAACCAAGGATAAATTTGAAAATGAAGATGGGAGGCAATTGATGTTAGCAGCAAAAACTGAATCGGTCCAATAGGTGTGTGGACATTTTCTGATTTAACATATTTTCAAGTACGCAATAGGTTTCCAGAGCCTGCTGTAATTGCCAGTGGCTGCTCTGTCACTGTATGATGTGAATAAATGCTAAAAATAACACACGTTCTATACTGTGGCTACCCAGTATGGATTTCATTCAGCCTGGGTTTGTGTATCATTCCTGTTCCACTTTCACAGTACTGATATGCAGAGAAACTGCAACAATGGTCTGGTTTTGTGTTGTGTGGATCTAGAATGCAGATTAAATCTATTTAATACACAGCCTAGTCTTGGTGTCCTAAGACAAAGATTGACCCTAAGACAATGAAATTTCATCTGATACAACTCAGCTCAAAACATTTAATTACAAAGGGAAGACAATCCATGGTACAGTGCCAGAATACAGCCATGAAAAGATAAGCTTTCCCGGTAAAGGTATCTCACCACAGAAGCAAAACTTGCCCTTTCAAGATAGACCATGAACAAACAAAAACTTGAGCCAACATACTTCTTGGAGGATGTTTAACCTTTATGCCAAAATCCACCTCACCAGATGTTGTCTCCTTGAAAGCTTTTGGTTAAAACCAATCTCTAAACTAAGGCTTTTTGTCTATTATTCAGTGAACAATTATATCTGGAAGAGATTGATAGGAAACAATGTCTATTAGGATGAAACTGTTTCATTACTTACACAGAGCCAAATTTGCTGTCATCTCTTACACAATATATATGTGGTCACAGGAAGGCTGACAATGCATCAACCAGGTAAAATCCTCTAAATGAGCAGACATTGCTGCAGGCAGAAAAGAGAGCTCCTCCATCCTTTCTGAGCGACTGGGAGAAGTGTTTCTATAGGAAAACACGGAGGGGAAACAGGAGTACAGTGCTATGCAGGAGGGAGGTGGCCTAAGACACTGTGCAGCAAAGAGACCAGCCCAGAGCGTAAAACACAGGATTTGGTCAAGTCAGGACACAGGGCCAGTGAGAGGCTACTTCATGAATCCTAAGCACATTCCATGGCAGGACCTCGGGAGCTCCTTCAGCTTTAGAAGGACTACCTGGATTCAACTTCTACATCCTATGGAAAATATAATGCCAGATGAGCATGCAAGCATAGCCCCACACAGATGCTGGGGGGGATTACTCAGGTCTCAGTAGGGGTTCCTTTGGGACTAGGTGTGAGCCATTAGCAGGAAATACCCTGGTGGCACATGCCACTCATGCCCAAGGCCAGCATCACTTCCCAATCTGCCATCAGCCTCATGCAGGAGATAGACACTCAGAAGCATCCTTAACAGTGAAATGATGGCTTGCCTTCCTGTGAAAATTCTGAGTTTTAGGGGAGTGGAGTGTGGGTAGTTTTTGGGTTTTGTTTTTTGTTTGTTTGGAGTTTTTCGGGTTTTTTTTGAGGGGGGTGGTAGGGGTGGGTGTCAACAAATAAGTGAAATATGAACAGCAGCTCTGGAGAGCTTCCTACAGCTCATAAGGATGGCAATTAAATTTGAAACTACATACCCTCACCTCATTCCACAAAGGGCAGAGCACAGACAGGAGATCCACTCAAGGCAGTACTGAGATATAGACTTTTTAAGAACATGAGTAGTCCCATTCTAGGCTTGTGTGCTTTTTAATAACAGCACCACATTAGGCCTCTTCAATGGATCAAACTTGAAATACAAAATTGGACATGAATGTAGCTAAGTGTACAACTGAAAATTGTAGAAAATCATTTTGTGCAGAAGTTCAGAAGACAAATTTGAAGCTGCTCTGCTCCAGTGGCTGAGATGAGAGATTATGTTTATAAAAAGGAATTATCTACCTTATTAAAACTTTGCAAGCTTCTGTTGTCTGTGGGTCATCTGGCTGGTACTCAGCAAATAGTGCTGAGGTTTTCTTTTTGTAAATAATGAATGAATAAGAACTTACTATGATGTGCCAGCTTAATTTTAAGGGGTATTATCTGAGGCCTGGAGAAACCAGATTCTGAGAGGATTTTTTAGCTGAAGACTTGCACGGGCATTTCAGCACCAGGTTCATAGTCCAGACTTTTTTTGTCTAAGTCTCACATATATTAAGTACAGATTCACCTTGTGTGCTGTGCTAGAAATCAATAGGAGTTCTGCCTCTGATTTAAAGAGAAAGAGGCTGGATAGATAAACATACCTTAGCTACTGTTAATATGATAAGGGAAAATATAAAACAAACCCTACCAATATTTGATAGCTTATTTAATGGTATTTGTGTTTATAACTACTAGCCTTTAGAAAACAGACCCCAGAATGACCTCCAGAAAAACAAACTCTCTGTAAAGGAAAAAAACCAATTTAGCTTATCTTTTGAGGAATCAAAAGTAACTACTCAAAACACATTTTTCTTTATGCACTAGAATACTGCATGGTACAGTCCCTGTCTTTTAAGTAACCAGGTAAGCACTGATTTCAAAATCTCTATCTAAATACCTTGGGGAAGCAGAGCAACAGTTTGCTGCAGTGGGAACTGCCCTGATATCTGATGACAGAAGGCTGATCCACAGTTCTGTACCTAGCCCATGCATGTATTCCTCCAGCCTCCATCTCCATCAGCTTGGTTTTGTGAGCACCAAGCACCAATCCCCCGGTGTGTCTGGGTTATTTCCAAATGCCCAGAGCGCAAACACGGGCTGTGACAATGCACCCTTGTCACAGAAGCTGCCACAGACCCCTGACTTGGCCCTGGCAGGTCTGCCTGCAGAGTGGCTGTTCCCGGCTGTCCCCAGGCAGCTCTACCTCGAGATGCCAATGGACTGATGTCAGCTTTTGGAATGAGCTTGCTGGGAGTGCCTAGATTAGCTGTGTTGCCAAGCTCTCGCCACTCTAACCCCCTTTTCCACTTCAGTGGCCTGAGCTTTTGACACTCTGAAAAGCACCATTTAAAATTAATTAAAGCTCCTTATTTTGTACCAAATCTCACCACTACTAACTCTGTTTATTATGTTTTATGCAGGGTAGGGGGTACCAGTCAAGGTGTTCTGGGCTGGGCTACCAAAACTCATGGATAAGGAGAAATTTGCAGGGCAAAGAGGATGTTAACAGTGTTTCCACAAATCACAGCTTTTGCACAGATTACTGTACTCCTCTGGTGGAATTCACATGTCCCACTGCAAGGCAAGGCAAACGTCCTAGCAACAGTTTCTTATGGAGATTTATTCCACTATTCTTACTACTGCCTGCAATATCAAAAAGTTTTACTTGTGGCATAGACCAAGTGATTTTTAAAAAATAATTTACTATGAACTCCCACAAAATAGGTTAACACACATATGATTGGGCCAACTATTTTTGAATCTATATGTTACAGCAAATTTATAAGTATTTTTTAACAGCTGGAGGCAAATATTGTCTTTAGGTTTTCTTTTCTGAAAGATATTCTGCCCATCTGATAAAAAGCAATAAAGGAATTTAAAGACTCTTTTACTGCACGTTCAAACTGTCACCTACAAGATAGGGTAATGCAGTCATGTAAATCTGTGCATATAAAATTTTATTAGATGGCTGCTCATTGTGAAAGAGATCACAACAATGAACTAATCCAGCACATGGAGTGTTCTTCAACACTTCATATTTGGCAAACATCAAATTTCTGAACTATCCACCAAAATGTAAATGGCATACTTGATATTCAAACTAACAGCAGGTTGTCCCATACAAAATAGTGTTCTTTAAGTGTTAGACATTGATTGTATAACACTCAGCACTTCCACAGTATTTTTAAATATACTGTTGACAAACACAGAGGAGCAAAAATGTAACACAAAAGGTGCAAAGTAAAATGATATAAAAGAAACAGTTAGAAGCAACCACTGCATTCAGAGTGCAGGGGCATGAAACCTAAAGTCGCTGTGGAATTCGAGATCCAGCGAGCTCAGAGGATGCCCAGCTAGTCAAAACAATTAGTTTGACACATCATTACTCATACTGGAACAGCTTCAGTCTACATTGCTTTAGACAGGGCAGTAGCATAATAGGCTCTTCAGAGTTTTACAGCAAAAAATCTCCTGGATTCAAAACCACTTACAAATACAATTCTGTGAAATCCTCCTTCCCGAACAAAACTTAAAAGGAAGGGAATTTTTGGATGGAATTTGAGTTATACACAGACATGACTACAGAAGCATAAACATTAGGAATTGCTAGGGTTTTCTGAAAGCTGTACTTTTTTTGTTGAGCCTGCTTTTTCAGTTACTCACAGAGCAAGAAAACCATTTATCTACTAGAGAAAATGTGTCAGAATCTGACCCTAAATCTAATACATGTTAACTCTTCTGTTGCACAGTGTCAGTTTTAATTCAACTATGTGTTTATGCCAATTCCCTCTTGGCAATATAGATTAGGCAAGGTTAAAAAACCCCACCAATATAGACAGAATTATTTCTTTTTTATACTCATGCAAATTAGAAAAGCTTTCATTCAAAAGGAAGACTAAAGAGCAGTAAACATATTTATATCTGTAAATGTATCTATTGTACTTAAAATAAGTTAATATCCTTTCCTTTGAGATTTACATGACTCCTCTCTGCTTCTAAGCATACCAACCTGTACAAATATCCTTAATTAAGTTAAACTTGTTTCCTTGCTCTGACCCTTGTGCAGGTTCTTGCACCTGTGCTGTGAGAGTATAAAATGCTTCCAAACCAGAAAAGCAAAATTCTATGCACCAGAACCAGCATAAACTAATATCAACACAAGATGTAAGGCAGAAGAGAATCAGGCACTGAACATTACAGCCCCATAAGAAAGGGTCTCCAAAATATGAATGAGTCTACAAGTTTCCTTTTTAACCAGGGAGTCTTCCCATACACCTCTTAGAGAGCGAAATCAGGTTAATGATAAATATGTGTACATGACACGTACAAGGGCAAAGAGTCCTAAGAAGTCTCATTGGAGATTAACAGGAATTCGAAAGTGGCACAGTATGGACTGAGACTTTGAGTCACTTTCGTGGAAAATCCAAGTGATTAAGGTAAATAAATTGCAAAATGTCTCTGCATTGGTTACCAGTCTCCCATAGACCCTGCACCAGCATAGGGACACCACAAACCAGCTTGGGAGTAGATCTACAATTAAAACATCTCTCACTATGTGTTATCGAGATTATTTTTATACTAGCAAGCTCTGTGTCTGAGCATGCTGCCTTCTCACCCTCAACACACTCCCACAAACTGTTGTGCCAATATGGAGGGGCAGGAATTCCTGCATCAGGAATAGGTGGCCAACAGTTTTGTGAGAAGACATCTCCTGCAAAAATGACTCTATTTGCACAGATACTTGATTACACAGAAACTCTTGTAGTGTATGAAACCCAAAGTCCAGCCAACCTTGTATCTTGTCTTTTAATATAATCTTATGCAATGCCAAGCATGTTGTCTGATACTTAAGTAAGCAGCCCACAGTTACTTTCAGAAAAATGCAAATGTTGGAGCCCAGTGTTTACTCTGTGAACATTTGTGTTGATAGAATTCATCAGCAAATGTGCAAATAGAGACTGAAAATAAAGTGGGAGCAAAACAAATTTTGACCTGGAAATGCCACCCCGAGTCTTCAAATTAAGTTTCCTGATATTATTACAAAAAATCTCTTACATAAACCGGCCAAGATGTATTTAAAAATGTGTTCGCTCACTTTCTCCATGGGGAATAGTTATTTAGATGGTAAGAGGCTTATTATTTTAAACCTGACCAATCATGGCCAACCTCTGCTCATTTCTTCTCACGACTGCACTAGTTCTTCACTACACCTTCATTTTGCTTATCTTTCTCATAAGACAAGAGAGAAAATAATTCATTAAAAAAGAAGTTATAAACTACTATCGATCAATTTTGGACTCTTACTAGATCTTTTTTGAAGTTATGCTAATAGAAAGTCTTTTGAAAATTAATATACTCCCCTGTTCCAAGGATTCCATGCCACGTCATTCAAATTTCCATCAGTTTTTAGTGTTTGTTAAATGTAAAGAGTCTGATTTGACTCTCTCATAAATTTTATCTGCTCTCCTCAGAGAAACAAGCATCCATAGTGTCCCTTTTCTTTTTAGCTAAAAGGCATAAAACCAAGAGTTCTCAAATCAAAACACCATGCATGAAAACACTCTTAACAGCTAGATACATACATCGTTGCCAAGGATTTTTTTTATATTAAGCAAAGAAAAATCTCATTCTATCAGTGACAACTTCTTTTTCTTCACTACACACATCAGTAATCATACCTCTCTGCTTGTTTCTACCTTTCTGTATTTGAAGGTTGAAATTTATAAACTGAAGCTGTAAACGAATCTCTATCTGTAACTGATTGGTTTATAAATTGTCCATTGGTTGTTGCATCCTACAGACATGACAAATTTTCATTCCCCCTCTCAACCAGCATAGCACAAATACGTATTTAAACAAAGGCAAAACATCATCAGTGCACATTCTCTTTTCTTGTCAGAATGGAACTGACAAAAGGAATAATCCCTTGTTGAGAGTTTTCTCTCTTTCTCCTCTCTTTTTCCTCCCTGCTTAAAAGACTATGAACATCTGCTTCCCTTGTTTTCCTAAACAAGTCTTTGAAAAACATCAATTCATCCTGCAGGCTTTAGGAAGTTTACTGATCCTATCGGCTTAATAGCACACTGCTACACTCGAAAGAAGGCAGTAGTGCTCTCGACTATTATGTCCCTTTTTAAAGCATGGCAAAGACATCAGGCACTCTAGCATATCCTTAGTACTATATAACAAATTAAATAACGAGATAGTCATGAATTACCAGGACTAGCAAGTATTTTTTTCACCCCAGCATTACATTTTACTTATTTATTTACATCATCAGAAGGAAATGATTGCTCAGCATCCAGCTGGGCCTTCAGTTGTGCTGTTCAAAGGGAAATCCTTTCAAATGCCAATACAAAGATCAAGGGTTAAGGTCCCAGTTCTGCTCCTCTTGCAGATGCTGGAAGTTGCTTATCTCAGGAGATTTTGGCCCATCAAAAACCAGAATACCATAACAAAATCTGTCATTCTCCTGGAACAGAAAGGCCAAACCTCTGCATTTTGGATATGCTAAGAATAACGGAATTTGGATTATTCCTGCAAATAGCAACGAATGGTTTGTTTGGGATTATTGGAGAAGGGTGCAAAGTAGCAAAAGCAAAACACTTGTATTCCTTTTTCCGTCCAAAATTTTAGGCTGGCCTTGCATTGTGTTTTTCTGCCTGAATCTTCCCATAAAGGTAAGATAGACTCTCACTGTGGAAAGCTGCATGGGAGCTGCAGGAACACAGGTGCCTTATTTCAACCCTTTCTAACTGCTGTTACATATAGGAAAAGTGAAAATATATTTTCAGTATGTGTGGTTTGACAGTTGTGTCTCCTTTTACACTAAGGCTAAAGTGTTCATTTGCCATGAGTTGACAGCAAATCTTTGTGGAGCAGCTTGTTTTCAAACAAGACAAGAGAGTCTTCACCTGCACCAGTGAGGGATGGTATTGCTAAGCCTGAAGGAGATATCTTCATTTTTTTAATCTCATGAACAATCATAAAGAGACACTGATGTTAAATAATATTGTCTAGCTGATTGTTTAAACTGTCAACAGTAAAGGGAAGCTATATCCCTACTAAATATCAGTGTTCAGTCCAGATGGGCCAAGTGATTGCATTTCTATTTGAAAGCTCCACTAAATTTAATATTTTCATTGAGTTTTACACAGCTGCTGTTGTAAATGGCTCCGTCAGGCCATACAGATGCAATAATTAAAGTAAATATCACTAAAGAAGTTAAGAACATCAATGTCTTAGACATTTGAATGCACAGGTGTCCCTCAGCTTCTCAGGCTGGTTTTGATTACAATCCCTTTCTGCTCTGGAATAAGGAAAATTAAGGAATTTGGCTATTAATTTTATATAGAAAAGCACAGAATATTTTAGTCGAGGTAAATCACTTTGTCTGATAGATCCTGATCTTGTTCTCATTTCTGTTACTAGGCTGCACTGACTCCAACATTCCCATAGCAGTAGGGATGGAAAGAAGGACAAGGCTGAATAAATTCCTGACTGAGGGCTTGTGTGCCTGACTAATAATTGTATATCCTGTCCCTCAGAACACTTGGAAAGGCTGGTGTAGTTTCAAGCCCACAGTGCAGTAAAACTGACAGCATGTGAGGGGCCACTGGTTCTGTGGGACACTGATGTTTGCTACAGAGATATAATGTTATCTAGCAAATACCTTCATTTGGTATCACTGGATATTTGTTGTACCCATTGGTGTTTGGTACATAGTGCTATTTCAATAAATGATTGATAAACTGACAGACTGAAAGGGTGGGGAAGAGAAGAATCACCTCACTTCAAATTTGAATTTTTCCCATTTTTCACAAAGCCACAGGTATTTTACACAAAATTTAGGTCAATGATAGACAAAATGTTTTATAACTTCAGATACAAAAGCCAAAACTAAGCCAAACCCCATTCAAACTGTTTCAAAACTGTGAAAATAAATGTTGACAGCAATCCAACTTTATTAATTCTTTTCCATGCAAAAAGCTGTGAAATTTCTTTATAAATTTATAAATAATTTCAATTAAATTGTCTGGGTACAGTAAATAAAACATGTCTTTTGTTTCACTCTAGAATTTACAGTGCTTAAGCATATTTTGTAAGATTTTCATAAAAGGAAGCATTTAATGAGACATCTTGAAAGGGTTTGGTGCTTGGATTTTCCCTTCATCTCAGACATTGGTTGTAAGAGGCTTTTTGCTGCCAGACAGTTTCCAGCTAAATGTTTCCTGTACAATTATAGGGACATGGATATACAAAAGTCATTAATTTGGCCATCTGATAGCAAAGTCCAACAGAACGTCTGCATATCTCACTGCAGAGTCACACACACAGCTACAACTGGCTGGGTTTAGAAATTGATTTTGTTTTAAAGATGTTCCTCACGCTGCAGTCCATGGAATCTTTGGGTCAGGATGCACTGCCTTTTTGGAAAATGGGGAAGCTCAACCTCACTTTTCCTGGTGAGTGGTATGATAAACTAAAAATACACCAATTCTTGCAAGTAAGATAAATCTCAAAAGAGTTAATTACTTTCCAAACTGAAAGCCTTTATTAGTTTTCCTCCTCACAGGTTGCATTTCTGAAGAGCACTGTGGTATTCAAATGATATAAATAAACAGCTTTTGAAAGAGAAAGGAAAATAAACAACATTTTAAAACCACAAATCTAGCATAACACTGTGTACAGTCCTTCTTTATGACCTCTCTTTACACAATTTCAGTGATTTGAAAATTAAGATTCTCGATGAGTCAAACTGAAGCAGATGCCAAAACTATTCAATATCAGTGAAATGCAGTTTAGAGTCAATAGGATTGGCCGTCTAATGACGATTAAGTATGCTATAAATTTAAATCTTTGAACTACTTGTTGAGATTTATTCAGGCAGACAAACAAAGATAACAAAAGTCTTTTGTGTGTTTGTCACTCATTTCCGCTGCTCTGTTGTTGCAGTGTCAAATAATGTCAGTTATTTAAGCACAATTAATGTAATTTTAAATTCTCAACAAATTAAATTATAAAGACTAACAGTCCAAGGAGGACCCAGCCCATTTTTCTTGTTACATTTTCTTTTTTCTCCCAGTTTTGTGGCAAATTTTAAATCAATGGAAGGTTAGTTTCAATCCTGATTCTTAGAAAAACTTCATAAAAAATTAATTTTATTTTCATTAAGTCATTACTCCCTGGTTTTGACAAGGTGAAATACATTTTGGAGTGTAATTCAGGAATACATAATAATTTTCAGAACATTTGGTAAAACCAGAGAGGAAGAGGTGATGGAGTCCAAATGACTCTCCCTTGTGCCAGGATTGTTTGTTTTTCTTTATGGTTGTATGTGTTCATTCAGTGCAGGGGGAGCTACCTTTTTAAATCCAGGACTTGTCTGGTTACTAACTTCATTTTAGCAGAATAAGATTGCAGTGTTTTAAAACAATGCCACAATGTAAATGACCCCTGAAGGAAAACTAGAGGCTAATAAGGAAACATAGAGTTGTTTTTATCTCCTTAATAAAAAAAAAAATGTTAAGTCCTTCATTTATAAATCTTGAAAATTAATTGAAGACAAAAAGTTCATCTATGTCTAGCCTTGTTTAATTAGACTGGGACTGGGAAAGTTATTCTGTAAAAGCAACTTATAGATGGTCTTCTCAAAGAAGCAAAATTAACACCCATTGTGCTAAAATTACATTGATTTTCATATAATTTAGCAGGAAGGGGGTGAGATATTTTACATTTTGTGAGATCATATCTCAAAATTTAGTACAGCATCTAGAATTTCTTTGCAAGTAATAAAGACAATGATCTATTGTGTACTTCTATTACTAATTATTCTGTAAAGATTGTCTGTTCCAAAAGATAATTAGAAAAGGTGAAATTTAATTCCATTAAACAGAACTCATCTGGGACACAATGAAATTTTGTTGTGAAGTAGTAGACTCACTTTGAAGCCAAATAAAAAGCTTTTACATTGATGGAATGAATGAGATTTTAAAAGCTCACACCCTTTTTTTCTCTTTATTCCTGCAAGGGCAGCATTTAAGAATAATTAGGCTAAGACTGAATTATATCTGCAAGAAGTTTCACTTCTTGGTTATTTCAGGAAAAACGGTGTCTTCTGCTTTTTATATGGATCGGTCTTTAGTATTTGTGTTGCAGAAGTCACAGGCACAAAATACCAGAAACCAAAGTGACCTAAATTTCCCTGACTCCCCAACTTGGCCTTCCAGCTATTACTGGGAAAATAACTCTGGTGTTGCCCAAAAAACCCCATACAAGGCTCACCCCAGGCCAGTTCTGGCTCTGATGAGAAAATTAGGTTGGCTCCAGGTATTGATGTCTTTCCCAAACTCTGTATAAACTATAACATGCTTGGCCAAGTGATGACTTAGCAGTGTGAACCTGTCTACTCAAAATTAGCCTGAGGTCCAGTCAGGAGCTGGAAGACTTAACCACTTTTCCCAGACACCAGAGAAGCCAGAACTGTTGCATGAAAAGTGTGTTTGAAGTTATGGCTGGTACTGGGTTCAGGTCTTTATTGTCTCATTTGTAGGTCATATGAAAGTACTTAATAGCACAGGTCCTATTGTAAAGAGAAGAATGGCCAGAATACATTGGCACCCCATTTCTTTGAGGCTAACCACTAAACACAATGCACCAGGAGATAATACGCTTGGGAAAACTCTTTGGGAAAATACATGAAGCTGCTTGAAACCAACTTGCTTCAGCTCACTGGACCAAGTCCAAACATTACAGGCTTGAGTTGGGCTGACTGCAACATAGAGCTGCTCTTGCAGCAGGATGAAAACGTTTCACACCACAGCTGTCATGTCCTGTGACAGTCCTTTAAAGACCCCAAGCCCTGCTCACACATCCTGGGAAGAATGGCTGAGAAGGAAGAATGCTTTAAGGACTGCCTGGCCAAGAGGAGCATGAAGATGCAGAAAAGGAACAGAAGCAAATTTCTAAACCAGATCCTGACAAGCATGCTCAGCTCCAGCATTAATTTTACCTGCCTTGATGTCCCCAAATTAGATGTCTGATTGCTATCAGTAAAACTGAGGGCTCAGGAAATACTGCACCAGAGGGAATTTTCATACCAAATTCTTCACACGTGCCTATCTATCTTGTATGGATACTGACAAACATCTGAGCACATCCCAGCACTCCTGTGGAGAAAGGAAATTTTGTAATTAGGAGCTTGTAGGAGGAAAACCAAATTATAGAGAGACCAAGAAAGCTGCCCAAAGGCTGTGCCTTTCCTGATTCCAGGTAAGCATCCTGAAGACATGGTAAATTTCCTCTCAAGGATCACACTTTTAGTGATTTTGCAAAAAAACCCAAGCAGCTCTTTTCCTCACAGTATGTTGAATGGACGTGGGTTTATTTTTTAAGACCAATTCCTATTTTAACAGAAAGTGCCATTGCTAAATTCTGAAATAAAAAAGAATTTCATCAAACTGCAACCTAATTACAGTGGATGTTAAGAACACATGTGGCTTTTTGGAGCTTTGTGGAACATTCCCATGAAGAGATACTTAGCAAGTGCAGCTTTGTGTACATTTCACAGAACTCTGCCAGCGTTACTGACTTTTACCCAGGTCTGAGCCTTACTCTAGACTGAAGTCACAAAGAAGGGATTAGTAGGGCTACACTGAGGCTGTCTGTCACATAGAAGCTAATTAACTGCTGATTGGACATTGCTAAATCCCCATTTCCTTTGCATTTTACACACCTTCCCCACAAAAAAGTAGTTCTCATCTAGTGGAAAAATAAAAATTGCAGTCCAGGGTAGTAGTGAAATAAGCCTCTTCTGAACAAAAACTGTTATATCAATAAGTGACAACAGTATGTTAATGTTGCATCCTCGTGAAACTGAGTTAATTGCCATGGCCAATTCATCACTTCTAAATATGAACCAAAAATATAAAATTACATCAACAAAAACCCAAGCTGATCTTCAACAAAGCATCTCTCACTACATTATTCATAAAGTTTGAAATCTATATGTTATCTGTTGCCTTGATTCAATAGTATAGGTATAAATCTAGAGCAAGCTGGACATGAGGTACAGACATAGTGAAGATATGACAGAGAAAATAAATATATTTACATTTCAATTTGCATGTTTTGCATAAATGTATGGTTTATACCAGATTCAAGGTGATCAGAACTACCCTTCCCCGTCACAGAAGTAAGTTTACACCAAAAAGGGGATGTTGGGAGATTCTTCTCCACAGGTAGAGTGACAAATCAATAATTTTCCTCTGATAACTTTCCAGCAGTTACCTTGTCTCAAGGCATGTAAGCACTTACTACTACATGACCTGAATTTAGTTCTTTGCTATTTCCTGAATGTCAGTTTATTATTTTTCATGCGTTTTCTAGGTACTGATTTGAATAGATAACAGAAAAAATTGTATCCTTCCACATTTTTGGAAATATCATTTTCCTGAAGTTCAAAATATAAAAGAAGAAAATTAAGGAAGTGTGGCTATAAAAAATGTTTACTTTAACTGTCTACGCTGCTAAGCACTTCAATCAGAACTAGTAATTTTTTTCTTTTAGAAATACCAAGCTATAAATTTATTTCCCAGCTGCAAGGAGAAATTGCTGATACATAATATGTCTGATTTTCCAAAGTACTAGGCAGCTACCTTGAGCTGCTGCATGCCCTTCATCCCCTCTGTACATAACCCTTTTCTATATGAGCACACATCAAAGGTTTACGTCACCCCAGTGAAAGAGAATTTCAGAGGTGAGAATGGGAAAGTAAAAATTTAAGGACACATCACAAATGACAGTGTTAATCACCAATAAAAGCAAATTGCTGTTGAATAAAGGAAAGTTTCTCCACTGATGGGAGAGAATGTTCCCCTCAGTCTGAATCACAGAGCAAATTGGTTTTGCCACATAGACTCACGCTTTCTACTGAGCCCTTGGTTCTCCAGGCCAAGATTGTAACAGAACTTAAATAGATAATATAAGTTACAGGAGGAAATAGGCATTAAATATGAGCATAGGGACCAAATGAAAAGGTAAGTAATTCAAACTGAATGCAAATGTTGGAAATCCACTAAGTGGGAAATTCACTCCCATTTTTGTCATTATTTAACTCCTCTCCACACTGCTGAATATCACAAATGGCTCCTGAAGTCCAAATTACAAAATGACTTCTTTATTATATCAGGAATATTTCTACATTAGCTGTGAAATATATATGAAAGGTGCTCACAAATCACAGTTCAGATGGCCTAGCCAGTTATCCTAGAGCTGGCAATCATGCTAGGGATGCCACAGATGTACCAAAACCTACACAGCACTTCAGCAAGACAATTTCTGAGCTGTCCCCCCCCGATTAGATTTCAGCTAATGCCAAATGCAAGTACATGAATGCCTGACACAAAGGTGAAGGAGGGAGAGAGAAGTGAGAGTGCAGTGAGAAAATATCAGCTGCCTTCAGAAATTAGGTGTTACATGAAATAAAAGAGCTCAAGACAGAGAGTCAGGTATCCTCTGTAACTAAGAACAAGCAGATATAGTCATGGTTCCCAAGCACTAATTAAAGTGAAACTCAGTAGTCATTATTTTATTACCAACTCTAACCATCCAATGGATACTCCAGTCCTACCACTGTCAGTTTACTGGGAGCAATGAGAAGATGCTTACTGCAATCTGCAGACATGAAAGGTGTGACAGAGGGGAAGACAGGAGCAGCCTGTGTTTCCTTTGTGTTTCCCTTATTTAACAGCCTGGTCCTCAAAGAGCAAAGTAAAGCAAAACATAAGTGTTTGAATAAGGAATATAATCCAGTCAATGAGATACCCAACATCTTCATGGCACCTTTAATAACACAGTACTGTGTCTCTCAGGATTGTGCAGAAAGCTCATTTCTAAGGATCTTAGGGTTTGTTTTGGGTTGTTTTTTGTATAACCTCATTTTTGTTAAGTCTTACTTATTTCTTATTTGTTACCCACCTTCATTCCATCAGCACTGCCTGTGTGTAAGGAGGTCTGAGAAATGAAGAAGCCAAGCTCCCTGCTATTACTCTTTGTCCTTCAGAAACAGCAAAGGTGAAATTCTGGCTTTGTTGCAATAAATAGAACACGATAAATAGAACACCAAATCTTGAAGGGCAGAATTTCCCTACCAGGCTGTCATCTGTAACATTAATGCAGCCTCCCTCTATACACACCCTTCAGAGGACAGGGGTTTGCAGGTGGATTTACAAAAAACAATGCCAAAGGCAGGGAGGGGAAAGGCTTTCCACAACATCTGTCCCCAGGGAATGTGATTCCCCTCTAGAGATGTCCTCTTCACCACCAGTCTGTTACACTTGGTACTCAAGCCCCATTCCTTATCTAAGCACACAATCATGCACCATAAGAACCCTGTGAACTTTTAGTATTTACTTTTTGCTTCTAAAATCCTTACCTGTCTCCCAAGGCTGATGTTTCCAACTGACTCTTAAGAACAAAGTCTGTAATGAGAATTACATTTAAGTTTTGAGCACGTGCTGTGGTGTTTCTAGTATGGAAAAAGAAAGCCAACATCTTGTAATAAGTGGGGTAAATCACTGCTAAAGAGGAAATTATCCCTGTTAGACAACAGGAACAGAATCACTTTTATGGTGGTTACTTGATTTGTGATAATTTCCATTCTCCATTACTTTTAAAGAGCCTTTCCTTATGCAAACAAGAGCATTCACTGAGCAGCACCAGTATCTCTTTGCTTTTGGTGTACATTAAGAAAATTAAATGGAATATTCTTAGAAAGACATCTGTGCCTGGGGTGACTCACATTTGATCAATCCCTGTGAACAGTTCTTTTCAGAGGATGTGCAATTATTTGCTCAGTTAGGCTTAAACTTTTTATTTATTTAATCACCCTCCTGTAAAGCTTTGATCTGAGCTTCGAAAACCCATTTTTGTAACCACTTTAGCTACATATTTTAAGTCTTATTTTCTAATCAACTTCAGCCTGTAAAACATGCAATGTTCTACTTAATGCATCCTATTAGGAAATCAAGCTTCTGCATGGATTTTGAGATCTCTCATTTTGCAACCCCGTGAGCCATTTGGAAGCATCATTAATGTCATTATTCCAGGGGAGAAGGAGAGAACTGGCAGCAGAGTGAGCCCTCTACACGGCTGTCAGCTCTGCCCTTCTAACATTTGCAGAGTGACTCAGAGGTGAATCACAGGTTTCTGCAGGTGTACACCAGGGAGAGCTGGATGATTTCCATGTCACAGTGGTTGCAAATGTTTACTTCATTAGTTCATGGGGTTACTCAGCAGTCCTAGCCAACTCAATTTCTCAATCTTACTGTACAGCAGTTAAAAAAAAAAAAAAAAAGGAGAGTAGATACCAGCTTTGAAACTGAAAACACAAGATCAACAGTCAATTTGTAATTAGAAAATCTGAGCAATGATGGAAGTTGAATGCATTTATATGTAACTGCCATTAACACACATTATGAAATATATCAAAGTATATCAATGTTAGATCTATTATGCTCTTGACCAGAAAATAAGGATCCAGTAAAGAATATTTACTATATCCTTCTTCACAGCAGTACATTCTGCACAAGGGATGTTGATCTCTGTCCACTGAAAATGCATTTGCCACAAGAAGATCACAGTGATGTCTCTATTAAGCAACATTCAATAATTTAATGGCTTCTTCCAAGTGTCCAGATGTTTCCCAACAAGCCTTTGCATGCATGAGAGTAGTCACTTGGGATTTATGACAGCATTTCCCACTCGCCGATCCTGGTGTGGCTAGAGATTATACTCACTGCTCCTTAGACTTCAAGTTTACAAAGGATCCAGATGCCACAAGTAGGAGAAAATTTCTGTGTGCAGAGCACCAGGTAGCTGTGTGAACCTCTCTGCCTTCTATTTCTCTAAAGTAGATTCCATAAGTCACCTATCTACCCATTTGTTTAGTCTATTTCACTTATTTTGAATTTTACCATCTTTTGATGTCATGCTAACCTGCTTCCCACAAGACTGTGTCATTGGCAAATGTTATCACTTGACTTCTTGTTCCTACTTTATGGTTCTAACTATCTAAATTCTCTCAGGACTGATCCTGACCTTTGCCCTACGACAAGTGACCTCTTCTGGACATGAACTCCCAGATTTTTCCACTGATATGAACTATTTGTTCTTAGAGGTAGAAGCTTTTTTCCCATGATCAAGGAAAAGTCTTTCCTAACCTTTTCATTATTTTACCTTGTAGACTATATTTTGCATAGTTACCACACCCAAAAGACACTGGAAATCTTGGTGGGATTTTCTCTCCAGTACAAACCTAGTAAAAGGTTATAACCAAGTCTGTTCATTCCTGTAATTAAAATTGATCACGTTGTCTGAGACTCACTAGAAATACAGACAGTAAAACCTAATTTTCCCTTAAACAAGCTCGACCAATTCTAGGGGAGGAAAATGCCAGCTAAAAATTTAAGAGAAAATGGAACCAAGAGACACAGAAAGAGCTGAACATTCTGTTTATCCCAGATTTCCTTCACATTTTATGCAAACAGCTGACATCTTCAAAAGATCTCATTAGAAGGTACCCAGTCAGAGAGCAGAGTGCAACGTCAGCTATGCACTCAGTGCATGACTACACCAATGACACACTCTCTTTAAGGATGCATTTTTAACCTCTGAAACTCTTCTCTACCTAAACTATGATCCTTCAAAAAAAATGGAGGATAACAATGCAAGCTTGTGAGAAGAGAGACATTAAAACACTAAGCACACCCCTGTAACCCAATATGCTGTTCTGCATGTTCACATTGAAAGTGCAAAGGTAATCCAGGGAATCTCTGCAGAGTCAGGCTATGACAGCACAGAATTGGCTATGTAGTGTTCACTAATAAATCTATCTGGATTATTCTGCCCAAGGATCCTACCTGGTGCCACCCACAGAGGAAAAACCTCCACAAACACTTGCAGTTACAACACAGTGGTCTTGGTAACCCTGATTGTCCCTTGCAATGCCGCAGTCCCAAAAGAACAGGCTGTGCCCTAAAGCCCCGGGTGGGCAGCAAAGAGCAGAGCTGACAGTTGGCACAGACAGATGGAGGCTGGAGGAGGCAGGATCGCACTGCAGGAGGCTCAGCACCCCTCACCAGGCACCCCCAGGCTCTGCAGCACCAGCCAGATTGTGCTCTGGGCAGTACAAAGTTTCCTGGACTCAAATACAAGAGCAGCGTTCAGGTTACTGAGGGGAAAGGAAAGCCTCCTGCTCTCCTCCTCACAGCAAACAGCACTGCCACAGCTAATCCAGGTGTCTGGGAGCAGATGTGCCCGACATAAGGAAAGGGTAAGGAGAGAGAGGCTCCAGGGGTCCTGCATTACAGGGTGGAATAGTGGGGTGAGGATGCTGTACAGAAATTGTACATTGATCTGGCCTTTAATTTTTGTATTATTTTAGTAGTTTGTTTCAAACGTGATGGGAAAAAACCAGTCAGGAGAGACAGGTAATGAATATGATGCAGGCTCACAGTCATATTTATTAACATCTCCCCTTAAACCCATGTTGTTTGACTTAGCAGATAAACCCTGACTTAGCATCCCACCAAGGCAATGATACCCATAAATACCCATTCTCACTCAGCATCAGCCGTCTAAACAGGGCTGAAGTCACATTTTTAAATCCCATTAGAAAGAGATAGTGTGTGAATCGAGTTACTATGCTAAAATTGGCACCAAATTCTTTCCAGATTTTAAATGCAGAGGACAATGGCAAGAGAGGAAAGAAATGCATTTCAAAATAAAGTATGAATCTGAAATTATAAAAATACTTTGCTAAGCTGTAAATCACATGGCACTGCAAACCAACTGTTTATAGATGTGCTTTATTTAAAAGCTATTAGCATGTTATGCTATACTTACTTAAGTAAACTATAAAAATGCTCTCAAAACTAGCATTAGCTATTATGAATCCATTTCTGCCATGAACACACTGCCCCCAGGGCAAAGGAGCACGAAAACTTACTACAGCTATAAATATCCTGGTTTTCACATGGCCTGATTGAAAACGATGTAGGTGTGCTTGGCATTTAACTTGGGGAAGTCGTGTCAGCTCCCCTCCTTTCCTCCTCCCCATGCTAACAATGCTGCTTGGCAGCTTTTTCATTTTATCTCACCACAGATCTTTGCCAAAACTTGAATCTGCTCCTGACTGATTAACTGCCACTGTAAAAGAAACTGGTGCTTTTTTTTTTTTTTCCTGGGGATTTTGATTGAAAGGATAAGCTTGAACGACAATCTTCTCAAATGGCCTGGTCTTGTCTCAGGCCTGGAGTTGGGAAATGAAGACCAATACAGTTGGAGAGGCTTTAGTTAGTCAGTAACCACACTTTGAATTCAATTATTTGAACAGTACAACAGACCGTGAGACCAGATTCCCAGCTGTTTTTTAACTTATGTTTTCACTTGCACCTGTGCAAAGTGGGCACAAAATACTTCTAATTTGGCAGTTGGGAATTAGACCCCATATTTACATTTGCTTCCTGATTCCTGACTTTATTCATCAGCCAGCATGTGGTACACAAGCTGATGAATTATTGTTTAGCTTGTTTTGAAAACACATCACTTGCAAACATACTTTAAAAAGATCTGCAATAATTATCTGCATTTTATTTTCTATGCTAACTACACCTTTTTGTGCCTTTTTATGTATACATGCATATACAAGTACATTTATGTTCAGTTAAATTTAGTCCCTTATGATTAATTTAGGGTCAAAATCAGGTCTGAGTGAGCACAGCTATAAAGGTGGAATTCAATATACTTATACCAGCTCTTAATTCTGCCTTTTGCATTTAGAGAAATTTCAGATTCCCAGTGTACAGGGACATTTTAATTATGAAATATTTTGTATTCACTAAATATAAGCAAGACTGTAGCTAATTCTACCCCTACGTCTTGACCAAACTAAGTTAAATTATCTTGCATTTTCTGTGGCCAAAGGGCATGCTTGCTGTTATATTGACATCTAGGGACCTGACTGGATACCTGAACCATTTGCTGTGTCCAATACTGAAGATCCAGCACAACAAACAGGGTTCAATCCTCCCTGCACCAGACATTTTGCCTCTGCCACGGAATATAAGGAAAATTACTCTCTACCTATGATATTTAGATATTCACAGCAAAAGTCTATTTTTCTCTCCATTTCTGTATAGAGAAAAATTATTTTTCAAGTAGTTATGTAACTGCCTACTTCCAGTGCTTTACAGTTCATAAATCTGGTTCAGTGTATTTTTCTCCTCATTAAAATAGTTTCTACTCCTTGCATTCAGGGGATGCTGGAATATCACTTCCTATCTCTGGAATGTGGCAACTTCTTCTGGGGGTTGCCTTTTGTCCCATTAGACTTGCTTCAGGACAAGACTGAGGAAAGCTGAGGTCTCCCAAACTTCATGAGAGGGTAGTTGAGCCATCCAGCAGCTCAATCACCTTTGTGTGCCACCTGAGGCTTCCAGGAGAGCATCTCAGCAGCAGGGCTGGTGGCAGCACACTCCATCAGCACTCTTGTGTCCCTCCAAAGGCAAAATCAGCTGAGCTCACACTGCTGCCCACCAGAAATTTCCTCTATGCAGAGGAAACCTCACAGAGCCCTCAGATCAACCCTCATCTTAATAACAGGGATTAGAAACTGGCCTATCAAAATGAGCTTTAAATAAGCAAATGCTCCTCAGTGCTTTACCTGCATTCACACTCATCCTTCCCACAAACATCACCCTCCCCTCACTTCAGGCTCTTGTTTGACACCTCTCCTGTTTCCCCATCAGCAACATTGAGGCCCCTCAGGATCAGGGATCTGTATTTTCTTTGAAGCCTCACAAACAAATTGTGTAAATAATAAATAACAGCACCAGTCATTCTATAACAAGTGGCATCAACTTTAACAACTCAAACCGTAGGTGGTGTTGAGAGTCCACTGCAGAACCTTAATGTCAGCTCTGTTGATACAGACAATGAAACTGAGTTCAGGCTGGGGAAAGGTTGATCAGAATCATTCATCTGGGTTAATATCTGTAGGCTGGAGGTAAAAATATCATTGAAATATTAGTCACAGCACTTGGGATATGGCTGCCAAAAAATACAGAACTGTACTAATGCATAGAAGGTAAGAAATGCATGAGGCCATATACACCCAGACCTCTTCTCTTGAAATGATATTCCATGCCAAATTTTTTTAAAGTGTCACACCAATGTAGGGAAAGCCTTTGCCCACCTTAATTTACAAAATAATTATCACTGAACTTTTAGTTAGATTTAAATCTGGGACTGAAGTGTGTAAAGCTGAAATATTATGAATGGGACAATAATCCCCCAGAAGTCCACCTTGTTTTCCTGTGATGACTTTTGGTACATGGGTTAGTGAATACTGTCCCACAGATGTGGTGGCTGCACTGCTGGCTGGGCACACCAAGGGTTTCCTGGTGTGACCTGGGAGCAGAAGCCCTGCCATCTGCCACTCTTCTAACCTGACTGGATGGGTTTGGGGGACACCATATCAGCAGCTGAGGAGAAGAGAGAGGACAGATACCCATTCAGCTGTGAAGAGATGGCTGCTGAATCAGAATTCTGAGCAGAGAAAAAGATTTGTCCTCAGCTGTATAAATTCTTGTTAAATCCTCTTCCAAGTGTTGTGTATTTATAGGTAAACATTTATTTACATAAGTGTGTAGAGATATATATATACACAAGAAGTTCAATAAAAATTGTGTGCTATCTCATATATTACCATAATCTAGAAAGGGAGAGGGGGAGAGTTTTCATCTTCCAAGGTTTTAGCCATTCTCGGGGGCAAAAATCACTCCTAACCTTGTCTAAAGGTGACATTATTGCAAAACTAAGGACATACTTAAAAATCCTTGAAGGAATTTGCTTTAAATACTTTGAAATGCACTCTGGTTTTTTGTTTTGTTTAAGTTGGGATGGACAATTGACTATTGTGCAAAGGTAGATTGCATCCACAAGTCGATATCTGTAAAGCAATTTAAAGGTCACTTTAACAAGTCCAGTAACAGTGAACATTAGTGATTCTGCAAAGATAACAGACATTGCAAGATAAACCAGAGTGTTCTGAAAGGAGCTGCTATTCTTTCTTCTCTGTGTTTCTGAACAACTCCATCCTCGTCATATCCAATCACCTTCCAGCAGCATAGTAAGGGATGTGGCTACAAGTATTGCATCCAGTGTACTTGTTCCTTTATTTTCTTCAAAATTGCTATTATGTGATGGCCTTGTCCTGTCTGAAATCAACGAAGCTATGGCAATTTAATGCAACTTAATACTTGTACACAGAGGGCTATCAATACAGTAAATACCAAAACAACTTCATATATTTATTAGACATTTCAAAAATGTGTCTGAACAAACCTGACATTTTTCAAGAGTAGAGTATTTTGTGGTTTGTGGTGTGGGGTTTGTTCCTTTGAACTGAACAACCTCTCACTACAGTCCTACGAAAAGACACTGGAATGATAATATAGCCTTTGCTTTAATCCTTTATAAAATAAATGTTTAGAAGTCCTACTTATAGTCATCCTCTTAAATGCAGATGGTACTTCTGACAGTGATACCTAGATTGAAAGTTTTTGCAAGCATAGTTGCTTAAATATATCTCTAATTACTCAGCTTTTATATGGCCTCTGGTTTCCAGAAAGAATAAGAAATGTGACACATGATCAGGACTTCAAGTATTTTTTCAAAGTTGGATTAATTAACATCATCTCAAAACCAGAAAGAACAAAGTTACCAGGTATGTGGAACATTAATCACAGCTCTAGTAATTAGTGCTAGAATACAGAAATAAAAAGACAAAATGAGGCCATAAGAAATTAGTCTAATCCAACTAAAATTTACCAGAAGTACTGAAAGAAGTAAGATTAAAACTACACAATTTTTTGTAAAATGGGTAGAAGGATGGGTAGGGAAAGTCTGTCTGTGCGGGCCAGATCATTGAGAAAAGCAGCAATGACAGATGGGAAAACTGCAATATGTGTGATTCAACTATGTTATGATAACACCAACAGAGAGGTATTAGAGGGCGGTGCATAAAGGAGCAATAAACACCCAGGAAATACATGGTAAATTTGAACTCATGCAGTCCCTCTGTTATGGGCCCTAGAAATTACAAACTCAGCAACAGAGCAAAGCACTGAACAGGCCCACAGGGCCCTGGGACTGCTAATCAGTGAGATGGATATAAAACAATCAAATTTGTCCTCAGAAGGGAAAGTTTGAACACCTGCAGAACATCATTTTGAAGGACCTCTCTCAGATGCAAATCTATTGCCTATTCCACCAACAGCAAGGTGTCTCCCCCACTCAGCATAGGAACAATGAATGTGCTGCAAAATGTCACTCATGTCCAACTATACCACAACAAACACACACCTAGGAGAGAACTGCACTGTACAAAACCATCTCATGGCTGTGGTTGTTCAAAATGACAATAAAAGGAACTAAAACAGAGATAGGAAATAACCATCACAAATCAAACATCATGGGCATATCTTCTGTCATCTGCTCTTTGTTCCTACCTTTGTCAAACATTCTGCTCATCACTTTTTCACTCTTTCTAACCTGACATGCCTGCTGCTGACAAGTGATAGGGGTGAGTTTCCTGAAAAAATCTGAACTCTGGCACATCTAGAAGAAAATTATTTCATCCTGAAGAATTAGTTTATGCATTCTCAACCATTTTATTTCTCACCATTGCTTATTTTCATATGACTGATTTGATGTCCTTTCCTGTATGGTCAGGCAGGTTCTCAGTTTGAATTTTATATATTGGCATATATACATATATGTATATATATATATATACATATATATATATTCTGTATATATATTATATATATAGGCAAGGCAATAATTAGGGCCCACAAGTACAAAGGAAAGAGTTCACTTCAACAGGTGAGTCCTTTTTGAACTTCTCACTAGGGCATGCAAATCCTGGGTATTCCTATACAGTGATCTTAACCTCAGCAAATCCAATTATACCCAAGAATGTGAACTGGGAACAGATTTTCCAAAGCACAAGAGAACCAACCTTTCAGGTTCTTAAATAGTTCACAACCTGATCTCTGCAAACGTATTCCTATAAATGAATGTTATCTCAATGCACATAAATAGATTTCAACTTAAAGAGAGATTGCAAAGCTGACTGTTTGTTCTGCATTATTTGTTGTACTTTGTTAGTCACCTAAAGCCCATACATCTGAGCAGAGTTTACAGCTGCTGCTGCCTCGTGCCATTCCTTGGAAAGTGGTGAGAGTTCCCAGCCATACACAACGAGCAGACAGGGCTTAGGACAAGCAGCTGAGCAAGGTTGTTCTCTGCAGGCCAGGGATATGGAAACAGGAATAAGAACAATTTCTTTTGCTAGTATGAAACCATCTTTTTCCTCCCTGAGATGCAAAGGTTTAATTTCCAACAAAAACCTGGCTTTTCATTATTTAGCCTCTGAGTCAAGAAAGACCCAGTTTACTGAGCAGCATGGAATGGTATCCCTTAACATCTGGCTATATCAGGGCTTCTGTGTCTATATTGTGACACAGCTTTTATCAAAGAAACTAAAAATAAAATCCCCACAACTAAAAGAGATCTTTTCTTCACTTGTGGCTCATTGGTTTTCAGCAGATAACCACTTAGTTCCAATATTATTTTAAAAGAAAAAAAGGCTAAGATACAATCAGTGTAAGAGCAATTAGCTAAATTATTTAATGGATTAATATAAATTACAATGTTTAATTACAAGATCAAACAAAATAATGCTGGTTTCAATTAGAGCAATTCAAACCAGTGGTGAAGGAAGAAAACCAACTGATTTTTTGAATGCTGCCACCCAACTTTCTCCCAGAAAGGTTAAATTAACTACATGAAGACATAAAAAATTATGGTGATAACAAGCCACAGTATAAATACTCTTAAAAATTTTTAGCTATTCAATAATTTGGATTTTACTACCAAACTTGCAATAATCATAATAGGGTGCATAGAGAGATGGGGGGCAAAAGAGAGAGGTGGGGAAAGATGTAATGCCATATCAGAAGCAGATATTGTCTGGTTCCTGCACAAAGACAGTCGTCTTCGTGTAGAAGCTTTTATTCCACTTTGCTTTGAAACTCTACATTACTGTTGGACTTGTATCCAGTTCACCTCACTGACCTTTTCTCCTGCACTTCTTTCCCCACATTGCACTGTCCTCCTCATGCTCCTATTACACACAATAAGGTCTTTTTCAGATATTGTCCACCACCTGTGATATCGCCATCTCTAACTCCTTGTCCTAACCATCCTTGCTCCTCTCCAGTTCCTGTATCAATTAATGTCTCCTCACTCTGATCTGCTCTTATTGGCACTTACCTCTGTAATTGTGTTATACAGTGTGTCTCTTTGCATGAAAAATGCTACAAACTGAGGTCTTTCATCACGCTTATGTTTCATGAGGGAAGTATTAAATTTTCTGCAGCCTAAACTAGCACAGTCCAACAAGAAGATGCACGTCCCCAGCTGATGTGCCCCACTGGCACTCCAGGGCACCATTTCTATGAGGGGTCCAGACGACAGTTTTGCTGCCAAATATCACCCCAGTTGAGTGAGCTGCTGCTTCTTGCCTATATCCACATGTCCTTCCCTGCTGTGGATCTACACATCACTTCTCCTGCATGAGTGGAACCATCACCAGCCACACACAACCTGTGTGCCAGCCCAGCTTCTCTCCCAGGACACCTGGAGCAGCTGCAGCAGTGAGAAGGAGCAAGGCACCAGCTGGGGTTCAGGGCTCTTCCCTGCTCCCCCTCTCACCAAGGACTGTCTCTGCCCTCTAAGCAAAAGTACTGCCAGAGCCATCTAAACCTGAGCCACAGAAACCTCATGAGGAGTGTGACTCTGCCTGCACCCAGAACAAGGGATTCTGCCTTCAGGCTGTGCAGACAGAAGCACCTGACTGTTTGATTAGTATTTTGTGTGCTGCTTTGAAGCACTCTGCAGAGCCCGGGTCCTTGGCCCAGCACAGCTTGCTTCCTACCCTTTCAACATTACAGCACTGGTTGTTCCATCACAACCTGTCCTCCCACCCATTAACTAGGCATGCAAAAGAAATCCCAGTGCAATCCAGGCTAAAAATGAATGTGCCCATCATAAGGAGAAGCTGAAATTATTACATGTCTAATGCATTTGTAGAAAAGAACTATTGTAGGACGTGAAGTATTACATCTACATAATGAACAGCATGACCTTCACTATGGTCCTGCTTGCTAAAACTAAGGATATAATTTCAGAAATCTCACATCTTCAGCCCCAAAAGAATTCCTAAATGAGACAAAATAAAACATGGGGAAAGGAAGAAGGAGAGCAAGGAGCTGCTGTGGCCAAGGTGATGGAAGCCACTGGGTCCCAGGCTCTGACAGCCAGCACCCAACTGCTTGGCACCGACATCACAAAGCACACAGGTTTAACAAGCTGGATTTCCCTCTACAGATAGCAGCAACCCAGATAAAAAATTGAACTAACTCTCTGTTGAGGATTTTGTTCACCAAGATGTAACAAGATGCCAAAGACCACATATTTTCAACACTGATTTTCAATACATTCCAAGAAATATCTTCCTTTAAAGCCACCATGTCTATGAGCACAGCAGATTGATGGCAGTGTTGCTTTGGCAAGGGCTGGCACTGAAGTTCAGGTGAGCACTGAATTCACTACACAATTTAAAGGCATTTATGATGTTTTAATGGGTCTTGGGGTCTATCAGGGGTTGTTCACCAGAATCTGTTTCATACAGGAAGCTTTAAGCTTCATGGGCTGCTCATGAAACAAATACAAAAGGTGGTTAAAATGTAAATGAATCATTTGACTACAGGAGTCAGTGGAGATATTTCTCCATCCAGCTTGTGTCTCGAAAACTTCATGTCAGGCTTGTTAAGCTTGTGTAAAATATAATCAATTAAATATATTTGAAACAAGCAATTCTTAAATATAAAGAATCATTTCCTCTTTATCCAGTGTTCATTATTTGGGCTTCTGTTTGGAGGGAGAAGCCAGGGCGCTGAATGAAAGGGTGGTGGTATGTATGTGCAAGAGAAAAATCAGAAATAGAGCAAGTAGAACATCTCCACCCAGACATAAGCCAACAAGAATTATGCTAACTTGCTCCTGTGAATCAATATGTTGTGTTGGTTTTGCTCCACTGTTTGTATCCACAACAATGTGAGGATGTTGCTCTACAGAAATCCCTGCACAGCCAGGACCAGGGGAGTGCTGCTGGTTTCAACTCCTGAGCTCTGCAGGCAAAAAAAATCTCAAGCCCGAGCTCGCTGCAGCTCTAATTAAAAATAAAGTACGGATGACTCATTTCACTGCTTATTGTTAATGGTTAAGCTACTGGAAGAAGCCCTGCCGGAGCTCCTCCAGACCCAACACACTCGTGCTGCTCTAGCAGGGAGCACATTTTCTTGAGAGCTGGAGTTCTGGTCACAGGTTAACAAGGACCATTGAGGGCCCTATAGCCAGAAAAATTATTTGCAATATATCAAAACAGAGATCTGTGCTGGGGGAGGCAAGGGGGAAATAAACACACACATATGGTGTAATTACAGTAATTTCTTCTTGCATGGGACAATATTTTCACCCGACTGCTTCCAGCCGAGAAGTAAAGGACGGTTTTCACTGCAGTGAAAATTGAAAGCAACAGAAGTGGGGCTGCATAGATATCTATTTTTGTGCCATGCTCAACTCAAAATGAGCAAGACTTACTGGATCTGATACTCACCTTCACTGTAACCCCTTTATCTTTGCTGCTAAACTCAGAGAAAATTATATTTAATGCAGGTATGTTCCAAATATTTCACCACTATATATCACTGTGGCTCCTGTTTTTGCTGGCACTCCTTATTTCAGCTTCCTATCATAGCTGAGAAAGTTATAACAATATCAAAGGTATAAAAGCATGGTTTTTTACTACATCTGCAGTGCAGTTACGTGGGCCAACAGCAAGTGAACTTGTTCCACATATCAGAAACAACACAACAGCATTAGTACAGACCTCCACAAATGCTGCTACTCTAAATTCACCCTCTCCAGTAACTCAGGAATAGCTCTCAGTAAAGAACTCTACAGTGAACAGTCGAGCCAGATCATTTCCTCTTAGCTTCATCATCTCTAGGCTGCACTACACCACGGACAGTGCAGACCTGCATCACACACAGATACAACCTCATCTAGAATTGTCTAGAATGCACATAACTGCACTGGGGAATGCTTGGAGCACACAGTTTAAGGTTTCTTTTTGTTATAATGACATTGATAAATGAGTTTACTGTAAATAAAGTTTCCTTCATGTATCTAGTTTCCTTAGCATTCATTCATCTGGAGTGACTTATGTTTTATACATCAAGAATTCTTTATTTTTAAAAATGCCAAGAATAATGATTCAGTATCTGACATTTCATCACTGTCATACTTCAATGTTATGATCTGCTATTAGCAAATACATTAGGCCATTTATATTTTCTATTCTACTTCTCCTAAAAGTTTTAAAGATATTTTGGTAACACTGTCCCTTCATAGATGGTATTGCTTGAGAGAGAAAACATTTCCAACATGATCAAGAGTTAGAGTGGGCTATCTATAGCAGAACCTATTGTATTAACAAGACAAGATTTGTTTTAAGTTCAATGGAGAAAAGACACCTTTGAATTTGAGAAGTTAAAGGGTATTGCATTACCTAGGCACAATAGGGTAAGTTAATGATGAAGTTTCAGTTTTAACTTGGAAACTGCTGTGTTTTGTAGGCTTCAGCCTGTCACTAATAGGTATATTTTAACGAGATACATGGGGATTTAGGGGAACAACTCCCATTATTGTTAATGGGATTCACACAGCTAAATCCCTGTGCTGGAAATGTTTCTTGTAATATGTCTTTAATATAGCCTCTGTGTGTGTGCACACACATGTATGTGCAGGTCTAGTTAATGGTTAAATGTATAAATAGGAACATTAGACTTCCAAGTGTTACTGCTTCATTCCGTGGTGTATAACTAAAGTGGAAGCAAAATATAAGTCCTGAAACTGTGATTTTTTGACAGGAATGGGTAAACCTGTTCTGAATCTTTGGCAGGAACAGGGACATCATATCAGTCTCACACCTGTGGGCTCACAGGAGCGGGGTCTGCATCCCTCCTGCACTTTGCTGTGTATTGAGGCAGGGTGACTTTTAGACAGCCACTCTTCTTCTTCCAGCTGGATCCCAGGCAGAGGAAGGCTATTGAAAATCTAGTCAGTGATAGCTGGGAGCAATGTGCATTGAACTGGAGAGGAAATCTGTGAAATGGCTGAGTCCTGCTGATCTGTCCCTGTGCAGCTGCGGGCTCCTCGGGGAGCGACCGACCTGGAGCCTGGATTGCTCCTGGGAGAAAGCTGAGCCTGCACCCTGCAGAGCTGGTTTACCTGCACATGCCTACTACAGCAGCAGCAAACGAATTGCAACAGCTCTGTAAAGAGTTTTCTGAATAAAGGAGAGTTTAATTTTAGAAACATTAAGTACTCTCATATTATTACCCACCAGGTGGTAGGCAATACATGCAGGAAGCAGTCAACCTAAAAGAGACGCCACAAGAAAAGAAGCATGATTATCTGAGGGGCCAAGCAGCACCTTGAAACAGAGCAAACACATTGCATCAAAAGGAGTGGCCACCGGGATGCTGGATTTTCAGAAGTACACCTGAGGGCACAGCAGAACTGAGACTTGAATCGGTACAGAGAGTTGAACATTGAGGGATGAAAAGAAAAACAGAAAGTTTAAACTTTTTTTTTCTTTACCATTTAATCAGTGAAAAAGAATTAGGAGTAAGTCAAACTTAGGTGTCAAAAATAACATCTGAAACGCTGGAACATCTGATGGAGGTATTTGATGAGAAGCATCAACCAAAACAGAATGAAACTGCAGAGGGAATAGGGCTTATGGGTGGGAAAAAAAAAGAGAGCAGAAATTTTATAGTCATAGCTGAAAGCAGTAGAATGCACAAGAAAAGATCTGTTATCCAGTGGAAACATGCCTCCACACAACAAGGACAGCTGAACAAGCCCCCCTATTTGGAAAGCAATGACAAGCACTAGAGCATGAGGAGGGAGTACTCTCTAGAAGAGGTAAAAGCCAATCAATAAAGGTTTCATACCACAGAACATGGAAGGGAGAGGAATGACAATGTATGCCTGTAGTGAAGGTGGAAAACAGAACTCTATATCCCAGTGACAGAGACGTCCAAGAAAGAATATGCAAATGAACATGCATTGGTTATATTAACAGAGATTTCCAGTGATAATTAAAACATCTACTGAGGTCTGGAGTCCATTTAAAAAAGCCCAAAAGTATATGTGACCTCTAAGAAGAAAAGGCTATTGCCCATGATGCTCCTTATTTGTGACTATTACATGATCAGTGACCAACTTGCCTTTATCTGTTTGAGACAAGTGGTAATTTAACTCCTGAAGCACTGATAGGCATCAGTCTTAAGACTAAACAATGGGGTCATAGAAGAATATTCACCTACATACAGAGGAGTCAAAGAAAATAAACAGTGTTTCTGGTTTAGAGTGACTTCTGTCCCACTGTGAACATGGGACTATCAAACAATGACCAGCTGAAAGACATGAAAGACATTTGGTCATTTTCAGAGAGATCCATCTCTCAGGGACTCTGAACACCTCTCTGAAGCAGGTAGCCTCTTGTTACCTCCAGAGGTAATTGAAAATGTAAATTGAATCTAGACTAAGAGAAGGTTTTTATCACTATTTGTAGAGCAACTAACTCTGGCACCAGTCCTGAGAGATGCTTGTGATTGTTGGTGTGGTACAAACAAGTAAAAAAGAAAATATTTTAAAATAAATCAGATACCTACTGCCCTAAAAGTTTTCTATTATCCCTCCAATTTGTCTGGTTTTTAATTCTGAAAGTGAGAAAGGGTCATTGATTGTGGCTGTAAACCCAGAAGAGCAAGACTCAAGCCTGGACCTGCCATAACACCTGTGTGTGTTACACCCACCTTCTGGGATAAAACATTCCCACTTCACCACTGGTGCTCTCCTATTCTGTATAATTTTTTAAATAGGAACTGAGTAAGGAAAGAAGTTACTCTACAGCCTGATGATTAGGTCAGTGACACAGAAAGAGACATATTGAATTCCTGCCTCAAACACAAGCACTTAACCTGCAGATCCTGGGTGTGCTGGCCAGAGCCTGTCCTGTGGCAGCAGCAACTGCTACAGAGCCTTGCTAGTGCCACCTGCCAATGATTCCAACAATCACTGGAATGACAAGTGTTCTCCAGCAGCCTGAATTTATTTTGATGATGCATACACTTAGTATAAAGGTTTACAAAATGGATTCAGACCTGTCTAAAGCAACCACCAAAATTAAGGTATTTTGACCATTCAAAGTAAAAGAGATTCCCTCTTATTTTACTTCACTGGCTCCTTCTGCAAACTTCAGTTTTGATTTGAATGCCATATTCATTTTGATAACAGATCACTCTTCTATTTCCATATCTCACTGCCAAATGGGACTCACCTGTTATCTCTGATTGCAGGCAATTCGAACTTAAAGCAAGCCTGTCTATCACCTACTGTTTTAACAGCTGATTAATTAGGGCTACAGGGATCCTGTGGAGAGCTTTATCTGAAGAGCGGCTCAACCATTAGCAGAAGAAACTTCCTTGTACACTCCTAGCTCAGATAACAAAGTAAGATAATAGTTCACAATCCTCCTCCAGCTAATACAAATACAGGCACTCCCTCTTATCCTAACACATGAGTCAAACCAATCCTCATGATATAGTGCTATAGCTCTGAATTCTCTAATGTTTCTCAAAATGAATATCAGACAACATGACATTGTTAACTAAAGTGTTACTAACAAGGATAAATTGCCTCTCTTCCTTTCCCCTTCTGTCTTTTTATTCTCTCTCTCTCTCTTTTTCTTTTTGTTTAAATTAACATTGAAAGTAGCCAGTTCCTAAAGAAATATGAGGATGCACAATGGTCCTGTTCCTATTTTGGGCTTCTATTGCCAAATAATGAATTCTGTCTTTACCTTGCAATTACTTTAACTCGCTCCTTAGTATTCTTTTGGATTATGATTGGTGATCTAGAGCATAAGAAATTAACCCATTTTTTCAGCATTTATTCCTGTAAATTTGTTTCATGTACACTTCTGCTTCCCACCCATAAATTGTCCTTATCTTTTCCTATGAATTTGGAACCAAAATAAGACAGGTCCATACATCCAATGCATCAATATTCACAGCTCAGTTGTACAAGGCAGTGTAATGCTCTTGAAGTCAAAACACCGGTTGGCTTCAAAACTGATTAAACAAATTAACGTGAAGAAATGTCTGTCAAGTATGAATGACACATTGGATCAGTGGCAACGTGCATCTCAGGAATTCTTTAAATCCTTGGCTTCCAGAAAGTGGCTTCTCTAGAAATCCACTACCAGCCAGCCTCACTGAAGGCAATTATCTGGGAAAGTGAGCATTTTGTCAAAACACACCTATAGACACATACAGACTCAACATCCTGCTGCTGCCTATAGGGGCTTTAATTCCAGTTAAAAAAAACCAAACAAATGAAACAACAAAAAAACCCACCCCTGATTTCCTGCCCCCCTTCAAAAAAGCCCAACCAAAATCAAAAAAGCAAGAAATAAAAGGGCTGTAAGCCTGCAAAAGCTTTTTTTTTCTTGCTTTTAATAGAGCCTGCACGAAGAACACAGCATTTGCCCATTTCTGAAATTGTAGCCCATCAGCAATAAAAGCAATATTTCTAGCAAGCTCAGTATAAAATCCCATTGGCCATGGCCACAAAATCATCTCTCATTATTTCATTATCAGTTAAGATTTCAATGCAGGTTTTTATGGTACATTTCCAAATTCCATCTGGATTGGCTGGGTTTCAAATGGCTGAAACAACATGATGTTTCTTCAGGATGCAGTCCCATTTAACTGAATCAATCCATTGCAGTTACAGATGTTACTCATCCTCTAGGTAGGCAGGTTGGTATTTTGGATAATGAAGGTAAGAGGAGGCATCAAAAGACTTGAAGACACTGCTACCTTCACACAAAAAACTTAAATAGAGATTAATATATCATTAAATATTTACCATCAGAAAGATATTGCAACATCATAAGGAAAAGATAGTCAAGGAGTGTATTTCCTGCAGAAGTCAACTTTATAAAAGAGAAGGAATGAATGCATCCATATCCTTGAGAAGATGTACATTTTTAAGAGTACTTCATACTGAGTGCCAGGGCTTTTGATCTATTTCATACATATTTTACCAATTAAATGAATGCCTTATTAATCTTTTCTAAACAACCTTGCAATATCCATCTGCTTGAATAACTTCTCAAGAAGAAGATTAGAGATTTTAATGCCTGATTCACAAATGGTACTGAAGGCATTACCCTGGCAAGTTGAAGCAAGTGTAGGATTGCCAGCCAGGCTGAAGGAAGGAGGATGGTTTAGACCTCATTCTCAGAGGCCCAAAACCACCACCACTGTGATTCACTTGTTACTTTCACAACCATGGGTTTATTTTTTTCCCACATACAACAGTGATGAATAAAGCACCAGCAAAACTCAAGTTCCAGAGAATTTACTTTCTGCCTAAGATCTCAGCCAGGTGTTTCCCAGAGTTCAGCACCCCTGACCCAGAGGTGCTCAGCAGGGAACAAGACACTCACAGAGTGCTAGGCAGCATTTAAATTATTGTTTCTGCATATGGGGCCAAATCCTGTCCTCATGGATCAATACAACCTTAACCTGGATCATCCTCCAAAATGTTCAGTGCGATTGAAATCATATTTTACCTGATCTGTAACCATTATATACCTCAGTGAAACACAGATTCAGCAGGACAAAAATGCAATTCCTTTGTCTTTCTCAAGGGAAAACGCCTTGCAAATATATTTCAGTGCTTTGGAAAACGCCTTTTGGCCGAATCTGTGCCAGGACTAATGACATATGGTATCTTTCCTAGATTTACAAGTTGAAAAGAGAATGAGAAGACCCCTTTCATTACAGCATAATAGCACGCCTGCGACAGTTCAATAGCTGTAATGAAACATGACAACCCAGGTCTGCTTCCAGTGATGTTTCCAGCCAGAGTCTGAATTGAACACTTTGGAACATGTGTCAAGTCACAACTAAATGCAAAATTCCTATACATTTGGGGGGAGGGAGATCATTCTTAATTTTCATATTTGGTAATGAGCATGCATTTTCAAATCACCAGTTTCCACAAAGCGTTGTAAATGGTTACTTGTTCTAAAATAAATATTTTTCTTCCCCTTATTGTCTTGAGATACTTAGAAACATTTTCCTGAGACCTGGGCCTGTATTCTGTGGCGGTGATCATTATACTTAAGTAAAGAGCAGAACATGCAGTCACAGTCAAAGAAAGATTTTAAAAAGCAGTATGAATGTGTCTCCTGTCCAGCTGGAGAGAGTCTGAGTTCAAATCTGGCTGCTGAAACCTTTCTTTAGGTGTGCTTCTTATGCATGTAAAATGCAAATATTTGTAGTGTACTGCAGTTTAATAGGATACACATGTATCAAAACCCAAAATGCAAATTGGGATCCTCTTCACCCAGTTGGCACGTCTTACACGGACTCACAATACGTTCTTTATACTAGCCAAGGCTTCTGACTATGAGTGACCAGTTTGTTTTGCATTGAACCACTTGCCTTGATATTTAAATATCCTGACCTAGGTCAACCAAAAGTCACAAAATTTTCCTGCTACTCTTAAGACCTACAATGACAGATTCTCTTTGGCTAATGTCTGTTTGGAAACAAAAATGGTGAAAAATTCACCACTTTCATTAAATGAAAGCTCAGATTGTCATGTTGACACATGGTTCCAGAAGCTATGACTTGAATAGAAACATCAAGTATTTCTATAAATTCAGAGAGAAAAATACCCACAGCTGATGACACTGACTGTGCACCCACGGGTGCACTTGTACAGGAAAAATGCATCTCAAGTCTCATGCAGACATATGAGATAAATCCTGCAGAAACAGAGCAGGGCTGTACATGATGAAAGACAAAGCAAACTCCTTCAGCTTGGCTCCCAGAACACTGGGTTGGAGCCCAGACTTTGATTCTTCCTGGTTAAGAAGTGAAAATGCTAAACAAACAAACACACCAACCCCCTATAGACTAGCAGGACTGCTGTAAGTTAACACATTTCAAATTGCTTGTAAGTGGTGGAGTTCTTCCATTTCCCAAACAAATTGTACACACAGAGTGGACAGAGTCCAACTTCACCCAACTGCCAGCCTTCATCTTCACTCTTAACTTTATTTAAAACAAAGGCGTCCTCCAGTATTTCTCAAAAGTTGATTTTTCTTTTAAAAAAATCTCTGTCCTCATTTTTTCCTCTCTCCACTCAAACCTTCTTAATACTCCTGTGGTGGCACTAATAGGATTCCATTATCTGACACATAGTGAGTCATCACAAAGAAACAGAAAACCTTGCTTCCCTATGCAGGAGTCAAGTACCTGCCCCTTTGTAAGGTCTCAGCAAAAAGTCTCTGTTCAACTTAATTCCTCTCTTTACTGCCACGATATAAAAATAGGGGTGCTTGAAAATGAGTATATAAATACAGGGTGCACAAACACTCAACAAAAGTCACATAAACAGAAAAGATATAGCTGGTTGCATTTTTCATTGCAAAGTCCACAGTAGTGGGTCAAAGGTTCAAGGACTATAGTAATTTTTTAAAACTCTCTCGCATATACTTTGATATTTTCCTAGGCCTAGATCTGTGATTTGACTACAAAAAGATGAGGTCCTTGGACAATTTGGCTTTGCACTTATGCTGTAAAATGTACTTAAAGCTGAACACAGAAAGTGAAATTAGGCAAGAATTATTCAATTTAGAAATAACTTGTATAAACCCATTGAAATGCAATCTCTGGAAAATGCAAACAAACTACATATAATTTTAACCATTATTGTACTAATAGGGTCAAATTCTAATCTCAGTGACCTGGGTCTATTTGCTTTGATCTCTTAAAGGATTGTACACATCTGCCTAAGAATGGACTCAATAATTATATGTTAGCTGTAAGCAAAATCAGTCACAGTGAAAACAAACACCTGTGCTGTTCTAAATTGATGGCTCACATATTCAAAAGTATTTTACATCTTTTAGTTTGGATTCTAAACTTCCTGCAAATTTGGAGTGATAGTGCTGAAGACAATGGGGATTTCTATTGTTGTAATGAAGGACAGAGTCTGTCCACAGAGATATATTTTTAATAAAATCTTCAAACAGTCATTTTAAGTGAATTTCACAATGTCTTTACTCAAAAATGAGCTCTTCACTAACTGAAAGTAACAACCAAAAAGAAAAGTTAAGGGATAAAAAAAAAAAAGGTTGAAACTGTAGGGACTGGGATATTTAATCATTGATAGCACTGACTGAATTGTAAAGAGGCTCAAAAGAAGGTGTATGTGAATGGAGATGTCAGATTAGCTTTCCTACTGGTTGGGATTTCAATAACCGACAGTAGATAAGATACAATTAGTATTCATATATTGAGGCCAGAGATTTGGAACCAGTTTTCAAAGTATTGTCTAGCCTTGAAAAAGTAGGAGCTGGGTTATTAAATTTTTAAAAAATATGTATTTTAATAAAATGCACTTCACAAGAGAAGGAAAAGTGCTGGATGATTGTCTTAATGTTTCAAACACCAGAAAACCAGCTGAGAAGCAAATGATTTTTGAGAGTCCTGGAAACTGCACGACTGATCTATCAAGACTTCCACTGTACTTGAAAGGTCCATGGGTCACAACTGCAGGAAGTCACATTTTGAGACCCAGCTATGAAGTTATTCGGATGGCCTGAAGATATATCCCACATCAAATGCCTGACCTCCTGCACTTGCATACTGCAGGTCAGCTTACATTTTTTAGCCAGAGGCCCTTGCTGATTCCCTTTCATAATACCCTGGAACAAAGAAACACACTCTCAACTTTCTGGGAAGTCTCCCTGGGTTACCTAGAACTCAGCTTGGCAGAACTGAGCACAGCATCTCTTACAAACAAGTGCATCCCTTTCAAATGGAGGCAAAACAGGGCACATGCAAATGTTGCTTCCCAGCATTTTAGAGACTGCTCCGAACAAGTGGAGTTTCTGACTGCCTTTAACAACGTCTGTCTCAAATTCTGCATCGCAAAAGCACTCCAGATTATTTGGCTTTGAAGATGTAAAATGATGACCTGCATAAATACTTTCCTAAAAAGCTCCCAGGTGACTCTTGAGTCCTTTGCAGGAGGTCTAAAATGATCTTACCAGCAGAACTTGCAGTAACAGCCAGTTTTCTACAGACAAACAATCCAGTTTGTAAAATTTCTGATTAACCAGAAAACTCTGCCACTAAATGTTGTATGCACCACAGAGTAAATCGATTAGAAGTAATTAGTGAAATGTTAGAGCTTAATTTACTTTTCAGATTTCTTTGGTCTATTCAGAAACGTTCACTACTGTGAAAAATGATACTGAAAGTTTATGCAATATACATTTGATAAAAAAATTATAGAAATAAAAAAACCAAATCTATGGAACCACTAATATCACCTTCCACTAGTGCACTGTATCACTGCTCTATCAGTGTTTTAGCTACATTAATATGTGGGACAACATTCTCCAGTCTAACATCCACAAAGCTGAATACTTGCAGAGCACTGGATCCTACAACATACAAAAATATCATGAGTGGTTTAAAAAAGTCACTGAAATTATTATTCATTTATACTACTCATTAGTGTTCTCCTGTATTAATTTCAGTCTACATTAAACAATGAATCTTTTACCTCAAAAATTAAAACATAATGACCTATGTGATTCTGTTAACTGCTGAGAGTAGAACAGCAAAATGTATCATCAAATACAGAAAATATAAATATGCAAAGATCATGTACCCAAAAGCTTTCAAAAGTCCACAGCCTGGCTGATTTTTTTTAGCTTAGTAGAAAGAATAAACTTTAGATATTTTTCTATTTTTTGTTTGTTTGGAATGAGATTATGTAGTCTGTATCTAATATATACAGTTTATTATTCACAGTTTAGTATTCACATTTTAGGGCCATCTACTTTTCTGCCTGAGTCAGATTTAAAGCAAAAAAACCGTAAATAATAAGAGGGAGGGATTTATCTATAGAGGCACTATCAACAAGTAAAACAAAAAAGAAAATAAAAGCAACCAAGAAAGACACAAATCCAAAAGATCAGAGAACCTGTAAATACTAAATTAGGTTTCAGACAAAACTGGTTTTTAGGGCATTAAAACATTGCTTCCTAAAGACAAAAAAAAACCAGTACACAATAAAATTATCTGCATTTAATTTTAACTTCATTTACTCTGCATGGAAATTAGGTCAGTTGCTATAGAATCACAAAGACACTATAACATAAAAAAGCTTGGCTTTCTTCTATTTCTTATAAATGGACTGATATGAAGATATATTGTATTTTCTGTGAGTTTCTTACATTTATTTTTCTCTTACATAGGGAAGTTAGGAACAAACTGAATATTTCTTCTCTGGCTCTTAGCAAGGACAAGAACACTGAGATACAGTGAAACTACCACTCCTGAAGCACAGATATTTGTAACTGAGCTCTCTTTTATCCCCTGGAAAACTCTTAGGTTCACTTTTCAAACGTAATTTTTTAAAGTTTGGGATTGGTTTTGGGGTTTTGTTTTTTTTTTTTCCTTTCTCCAAACATAAGTCAAAAAAGTTGTTGCAGTTCACTTAGAGGACCCTAAGGTCCTGCTTCGAGCCTCAGGGACCCCAGAGCACCTTCACAAAGGATTCAGAGATTATTCCATCCCCTTTTGAAGCACATCATCTCAACAGTGAAAAAGCACCAACTTCCATGACAGCAAAATAAGAACCCTCAGGTTCCCAGTAAGGAAAGACACTTGCCAAATACAGAGAAGAAGATAAAGAAAGTCTGCAAGCTGAGAGAAGAGTTTCCAATTAAAGTAATTGACCCATCATTTGTTTGGGAAGTGTTTGTTTTCCAAATGCTGCCTCAAAATACTAGTTTTTTATTATCAAAGGCTGAAGTCTAGTGAACACAATTACTTAGAAAAAAGGTCACAAGTGTGCAGATTTAATGCTGGTGGCACTGTAGTGCTGTATGTAAACACTTTGTCCCTGAGGAGAGACTGCACCAAGCAGCTCCCAGCAAAAGCAATGCACCTCCTGCCACAGGGACATCCTCCAGGAGCATCCAGCAAGTCCCACCACTGGAAACTGCTTGCATATATCAAAAGAGAAAATTTTTCTGGTTATTTCAAGCTGCAAAAAGAAAAAAAAAAGGAAGAAAAATTGGCCTGCACTCAAATCTATACTCACACCTAGGAAAAAGAAGGATTGAAAAGAACTCTGTATGTGTGTACACACACACGTTAGCTATTAAAAATATGGGTGTGCTTAGCAGCTGAATAGACCTCTTCTATTTGGAGTATTTTTTAAATACAATTCCCAAAGCTTAGTCCACATCATTAATGCCATGAAAAGTGAGGCTACTGTGTGGCTTCAAAGCATCATCTTTTTTCAGAAGAGTAGACATCTGCCGCATTCATTTTACTGCAGAGGTTTTTATAGAAAGAAATTAAATAGGAGAGAGGCATGTAGGGGGAAGGGGTTTTTTTTAATGTAGAGGAAAGAGCTCTGCCCTCATGTTAACATAATAGCCATCAGTAAAAGAGCTCTGGGACAGGCAAGCTGGGCTTTGCTCTCCACTTTGGTGGCTCAGATGGGTGGGTCAGGAGAGTTGTTTAGGTGCTGTGGCCAGGCTGCAGCCCTGGGAGCCACCACTCTGCTCCTCTCCTGCAGTGCCTCTGTACCTGAAAAGTCTAGGTTAGAGAAAGCCATTAACCCTAAATAATTTTATTAACCAGTTTCATATGGGGATAAGTGGACTTGGGAACAATTGCATGCGTGAAGAGGATGGTGATCTGAGAATGATACACAGGTAACCAAGAGATTGCACAGAACGGCAATTTTTTGTCTGCTTCCTTAACAACCAGGACAAGGCACACGAGTTCAGATCGAGTCTTGTAAACTTCCTTTTCTCCTTGTCCCCTAGTTAGACCCCGAGTTGCTCAGGGCAGCCTGTTCCCACCCCAGAGCCTGAGGAGGGCTCAGCTGGGTGCCCCTTTGCTCCATAACAGCTCCATAACAGCAAGGGCAGCGCCAGGGCCTCAATCCTCTACCTGCTCCATAAGGCACCTCCTGGGGATGTCACCAGGATTTAAATGCTTAGGATGTAGCTGTTACTCAGCCAAGGCAGATATATGCTTATCAAAGTATCTGAGCTACTGTGCTTAGAGCCACTGACAGACTCCCATTGTTCTGCTGATCACAAGCTGACATGCAGGAGGGAAGACACTGCAGCTGCCCATGCGTAAAAGGGGATTTTCTCAGGGATACACCAACAGGACATCCTTCCACTGCTTTTCCCCACACATCATTTGTCACTCAGCTCTATTGCACCAGTCTGCTGTAGCTGCGGTTTCCAAAAACAACATTCCAGAGGACTGCATCATCCTGGACTAGAAAGCAAAACTGAATGCATATTTTCATTAGCCCTGAAATTCAATGTACATACACAAGAAGGTGATGATTATTGATTTCAGAGTCATATAATATTATCAGACATCTGAAAAACATGTGGAAAGGCAGAACTGAAGTTGCTTTTCAGGAGAGGAAAGAGATACAGAAGTTCACCTTAAGATGCTTTTGAAGTTACTACAGACCAGGAAAGGATTGGTTGCTCTCCATGACCAGGCAGCCCTACCAGAAAACAATAGCAGCTGCAGTAAGGAAAGGGACACCTTAAACCTTTGGGAGCAAAACCTGATGGGGTGAGACCAGCAAAGTACAAAACCTGATTGTTGTGGTGCCTCCACTACCACATGGCTTCCAGAGAGTATTGATTAAGCAGCAGCCAGGAAAAACATTAATACATTTGTTTCCTTTGAAGCTGATGGACAAACCAGATACATATTCAGCATAATAATGCTGCCACTCCACATCATCACACCTTAGATTCACACTATTGCTTTCTATCAGGTACCACGTCCAAGACTCCCCAGGCTCACAAAGACACACTAACCTGGAGAAATTTAATTTATTGCAGCCAGCTGTGTCTCAGGGTAAGCAAGATACAAAGCTTTTAATTGCTTTAAATGTTTTGCTGTTAGCGAGATATGTTTTAAAAGATCCCTTTCCAGGAGAAAGATATTTGTCAGTGTGCTGTGACTATGATTTCTGTTAAAAAAACAAACAAAAACAAACAAAAAAAAAAAAAACCCAAAAAACCACAACAACAACACAATCCCTTGGATTATTTTGCCTCCTTGAGAACAAGCTGCAGCTCAAGCATTTTACCTGACAATAGATGATGCAATTTTTCTTATATCAACAATAAGATGTTGAGATTCAAAATGAGCTACAACTTGATTGATAATGTTTGAAAGGCACTGACAGTGCAAATACTCTGAGTTCAGAAAGTTGAGGTAGAGAACAATAAATGGAAAAGAGTATAAAAAAATATTGAGCTGTACAAAAAGTTACAACACAATCACTTCTCCAGCTATGATACAGCAAAATGATGAGCCGAAGTATATCACTACCATGAAAATATTACCCCAAGTTAAGAATTAACTTAATTTAACTTTTTGAATTAACCATTATGACCCTCAGAAGAAAAAAAATGTGGCATATACTTTTATACCAGGTGAATACTGAATTTCTTTACCATCCTGCCTCCGCAGTAAGGTCAGATTTCCAGATCTTTTACTACAACTCTTACAGACAGATTTCCAAAGCGTCTGTGTGTTAGTAAAGTAGGATGAAACAGACTGAAAAGTTAGTGCTCATTATGTGATATTGAAATGACAAACTTTTGAAATAGAAAAAAGGGATGTGCTTTTCTATTAGGACTCTTTCAAAGGGAGCATTAATATCCATTGATCTGCTTCACTATCACTTTCTCAGTTAAAGTCTAGTGCCTGCTCTAGAACCACATGCATCCCACTTTTAGTCAAGCAACACCCCTTTAATTTTCATTTCAGTCTTTTGCATCAAAACAAAACCTGCATCTTATTGTAACTAATATAATTTATTTATACTTGATATAATTTGAAAAAGTGATGACACACAACAGCTCAAGCATGAAGCATTTTTAATTCTTCAAATGAAGTGACAGATGATTATCAAATAACATTTCCTTAATATTTAAATAATAACTAAAAAAAATCAGTTGCTTTTAAAAAGTATATGAAACATAAAATAGAATTCTTTATCTTCTGTGGTTTGGAAGATGCCTGAGGTGTCAGACAATCATAGGAATTTGGGCAATCAGTCCACCCCTCTGCGTGAAACATTTTCTGCAATGTATTGCTCACTTCTTGCCAGCACTCTTACCAGTCACTGTTTTCATCACTTGCCTTGTGTTTATCTGTCTCTGAACTCATTACTCTCCTTGACAAGTTCTTTCTTGCTCAATAATTTTCTTCCCCCCTGCTACCATTTAGTAGTGACAAAAATTTTCTAAACATACAGTAAGTTGAGTTTTAATTACTCAATCTGCTTTTCAAACATTTGCAGTTTACTCAGGTGTGCTGACACTAAAAACAAAAAAAAAAAACCAACCAAACAAAAAAAATAAAATTCAAACATTTCATACAGTTCTGAATTCTGAAATTAGGCATCATGACCCAAATGGGGCCACCCATAGGAAGAAAATGCAATGGAAAGATGAAAAAATAGGGTAAAAAATCATCAATGCCAGCTAGGAAAACCTGGAAACTACCTATGTAGTATGGCCAAAACACCCATATCCTCATTTTCAAGGTGCACATTGGGGCTTTTTTTCAATCCTATTGTTTAACATTGGCCTGATAAAGCAAAACATTTCACCAGAAAAACCCTAATGTCACGACTGCTGGATCTAAAAAGTTCTTCTGAGGCCTATTCAAACTTTTGGCACATACTTCAGTTCTGTCAGGCCTCTCATGTATCTGAAAAGATTTTTTTTTCAAGTTTCCTCATTGGTTACAAAATTTAGCAACCATGCTGCTGTTTCAGTGGCACTGTAGTAAGAATAGACTGTGGGGTTTTCTTTTTGCAGAGAGGGACTGGGTGAGGAACTGATTTTGGTTAATAGAAGGATTTGGCTGGAAGCATTTTGCTTTGGCCTTTTTCCAGCAGAAAAAATGCCATTTGTGGTCTGACAACAGGGTTTCTCTTGACCAATCTGGCTCCTCCCATAAGTAACAATAAACCATGCCTGCTTTATTTCCTAGTAAGTTCCAAGGAGTTTTTCTCCATCACCAATGAGTAGGAGATGACAGCACATATGAGTGCAGGGAATTCAAACTACTGGAGACATGGCCTGGATTATCCAATTTGTAGATGAAAATTGAATTACTATATGCGTGATAAAATAAAATTGTATGCCAATATTCATCCCCTACAAAATGGAAAATACTTAAAAACATTTTAATGTGGCAGAACTGATGAGCTTTTGGCTACAGAACAACCAATTTCTGAAGCTCCACAAATTCCAGAATTGTCTTTCTTGGTAATGTCAAAGACATAGACCAGCACTATCTTTCCTTTACTTCAGTACTTGTAGCTAGATTAAGTCACAGGTCAACAGAATACTGAAAAACCGAATATTTATTTTAATATACATCTATTATTAGCCCCCTCACCTTTTAGAATAAAAATACAAACGAATTTCTAATTTAAGTAAACACTTCCTTTGTTCTCCATGCAGACAGTGCCTGTTGCCTAGAATGAGAATTAATATTATCTAAGTGTAGAAGCAATACTATTACTGTGAAAATCCATTGAATAAGGGCCATCACTTGAGCATACCAGTTTGAAGCACCAGTTTGGCCAGTTACAGAAAGAGGAAAGGACCAGTTTAAGCCAATGGAAATTAGTATTTCTGTTGTTTTTAATGTTGGTGATTGGTTCTGAAATATCAGTTTGCACAAATTTCTATATCATTGACCACTCAGTTTACATAAAACCCCTGGGAACATAAGAAAAAAGAAACCAAAAATAATCCCCATCTTCCCTAAAGATACATGAAAAAAAGGGCAAGAAAATAAATTAAACATATTACTGAAACATTTTCTGTCAGCATGAATAGGAAAAGAATGTTACTTCTGCTACACTTAATTTTAAAAATGCTCTCTGTGACTTCCTAAGTTCCTCTGACAGAAATGCTTATTTCAACACTTACTGCATCAGACAAGAGAAATCCCTACATATGGTGAACCTTCCTCCTTTACAACAAATTTAGTAGTGGACCTTAATACTGTGCCATTATTAAAAACATTGTGATTGTGCATTAGAAGGTCATGCTTATTTTCTAAGCTTTCCCTGTAGAAAACATGCATTTCTACTATATCTGCACAGTAACTTGAGGGTTGCATTCACTACAATTTTCTGAGCTGTGGGGCTATAATCTTCCTTTTTGTTTACTTGTCAACAATATTAATGCTTTCTATTTTCAGCACGTTACTCTTTTCCCAGTCTGAAGATATGTCAAGAGGCAAAAAAGCACACTTAGTACTTGAATATGTATTGCAGCTTCATCTTTAGGCATATTTATCATTATTCAGAGGTTAAGAACTTATACTTATTTCATAAACATACCATCAGAATATCCTAACTAAATTGTACATGGTACATTCCTTACATTTAAACAGATAATAAAATTTTCTATCAAGAGGTGAATGGGCAGTAAAAATATTTTCGAGCCATTAGACACTTTCCACATGATTTTTCCAAGCCTTAAAGGACCCCCAAATTTGGTACTGCTAAACCAGGTAATCATAAAAATGCTGAAAGATAATTCTGATGAAGAATTCTGTTGTAGGTGCAAAGAATACTGAAGCCCATTAGTGTGATTGGTGGTTATATCGCTCTCTCTATAAGCCTGAAAATATTTCACATGAGCTGAGTTAAAAGTTTCCATTAATCACTGTCAACAACAGAAGCCAATTCCCATAACAGAGTATTAATTTATGCTGTACTCCACTTTGTTCATGAATGTGGCATCTCATGACATTAGTCAGAAAAAAAAATTACTTATTTAAGATCCAAGATTTTTGCTGTAGTCCTTTACAACATCACTATTTCACTATTGGCAATATAATTCATAACTCAGAGATGCCAACAGAACTTCCTTTGGCAAGCTCCTCATCTTTCCTAGATCTTTATCAAATAGTATTAAAACAAGTTGAACTCTTGGCGACATCTTTTGGAACTCTTGGAAATTTTAGCACTTCCCAATCAAAGGGTCCAGATATCTGACACAACATAATGCTTCAGGGCTACTTCTTGAACTGTGATACCTCACAGAACATGATACTGGCATTTGGTCACAATGTCTTTTTTTGATATTTAAGATTGACACTTGCTGCAATTACCCTTTCTGCAAGATTCTGCTCCAGAGATGCGCAGCCTCTCAAATTACTGACAGCCCTGCCACAAACCTGACTTTGTTCTCTTAACCAACTACTCCCCATGGCATTTCATTAAAGGGACATTTTGACTGAAAGCAGACTTGCCAAATACCTTTCTACTCATAAATTGGTTTGTCATTCCACTTCTGGCTGTCTTTGTTGAGTGACATGCAGATTTGGAGGTAATCCAATTAACAAGTGGAGCAATTAATATCACAAACTATCTTCATGCTAACTTTGAGATAAAGGGTTAAGCATTTTCCAGTGACATGAGGTCTAAACAACATACTAACAATCCTTACATTTATGCAGCCTCTTCCACCACAGCTCTCTCTCAGCATCATCAAAAACTCTGAGCTGTTGCCAGTCATTGTTTCTCATGGAATCCCCTGGGAACTCAACAGAATTTTTGCATCTACATTCAGCTCAAATCTGATTTGTATGGAAGGCAGAAATACTACCCTCATCTGCCTTAAAATGAAGCATTGGTTCAACAAGTCACAGAAACAAGAAAGGACCAGCTCAAGATAATGGACCTAATTTTTTCTCTAATTTTTTCCGTTGGTGATCAGTTCTGAAATACAAGTTGCACAAACTTCTTTGAAATGCTACACTTCATCTCTTGAGAAGAGTAGAGGATATTATGCTGACATCTTGCCTGAGTTCATTATCAGTCCAATGTGTTTAATATAAGAATTCCTCTATATTCTGAAAGAATGGTCCAAATAACAAAGCAAGTTTCCTCCCACTGACTTTTCTGGAAGCCAAAGTCAAGTAAAATATTAGTTGTGATAATTTTACAAAAGAAAGATTTTTGATTATTGAAAGTCTTCCCAGGGCAATTTTGTGCTTTCCTTGCTGCTGTGATAAGCATCAGGGAAGAAAAAAAATTCAGCTCCTTACAGAGGAGAAACTGTGTCATACCCACCTTTTAAAAGTGAGTCTTCCAGGATCAAAGCAGAACACAGTAAAAGCTTTAGAAAAACTGTGCTGTTTTACATCAGGGCTGAATTTAGCTCCACATCTTTGGCTAAGACTTTAAAAGGCAGCAAAAGAGAATGAAAAACAAGGACAACACAAGGTCACTATGATGGAACAAAAATAACTGATGAAAACTTGCTTTTTATTTTTCCTTCAAATGTTCAAAAATTGTTGTTTAGTTACTCAAAATGCTAATTTTACCTATATGGTGAGAAACAAGGAATATAAGAAGGTAGTGGCTCAACAGAACTATGTGTCTGAGCACATACTGAAGAGCAAACTCTCAAGAAAATCAGCTAAACAAAAAGGAATCATTAAACCAGATGACTGCCCTAACTGTGGCTCCACTCACTTCTGCCCTAGATAATCACTTCTAGATGTGTTATTTTCCACTTTTCCCAGCTGGCATTCAGTATGTTTGGATAGTTAATTTATTGGCAAATATATTAAAGATATTTTGGGGGACTGCTTATTTCTATCACAAATTCCAACCCCTATAGTATCAGCAGCACACAAAACAAATTACTGCATCCCAGGATATGGACTTACGCTTGACCACTTGATGCCAGTTGACACACTTGTTGAAGTACTCAGTAGGTCTCCAATGACCTATTGTATGTCCTGAAAGGCATTCCTGCTGACAATCAGTCTGCATTTCATCCCACTGCCAAAAGGGATGGGCAAAGTAAGGTTTATTTACCAGAGAGATGTTCTCTCACTTTCACATGTTCCTAGAACAAATAGCATATCTGTACTTCTTAACATTAAATATTTGGACTTGACTATTTCCTTTCATTGCAACTGAATTTCCATTCAGGCCTGTAAATGCCAAACCCCATCTTGGTCTCATGAGCAGCTGTGAGTGGGATCAGAAGTGACACTGCTTGAAACCTCACAAAGGCAGAAAAACACTTTTCTGAGATTTGCAGTTCAGTAGTTTCATACTAACGAAACTTGAAAAAGCTCCCGTGAGTGTGCCAACCCAGCTGAGAAAAGCACCACAACTCCCCACTCAACCCCAAATGAAACAAGACTCTAACTGAATGTCCTGTTAGTAGAGCTACAGGGAAGCCTCAGATTGGTTGTGAAAATTTCCTTTCTCCTGTCCCCACTAAACTTCAAGCACCCTTATAAGCTTTTCAACTCTTGTAAGAATATTAAGAAAAACAAATACAGAGAAGAATTGTTGTTCTTGGATTACTTGGACATAAATATTAGCCAAAATTATGTTGATTTGTCCAGACTATTCTTACAGATCCCTGCTAATGCAATATCCCTCATCTTGAAACTTAGTTGTAGTCAAAGAGTAATACTCATCTTAAACCATACAGAGGTCCTCAATCTTTTTTCTAGTCATCTTCTTCCTTCTACTGGAGGTCTAAAAGACACAGTACTACTCTTCAGCTCTAGATTATATAAACTGCAAGAGTGCTTGAAAGCTGTTTCCATGACTCTTATGGGGTCTTCATAGCTGTAGTGCCTTCATCACTGCAAAGCAGAGTAAGACTCCTGTAAAACGGCAAGTGAGGGTGGAAGTTTAGAGGCATTTATGTGTCTGACTACATCACAACTTTCCTCTGTATTTCTTTGTGCAATTTTATCTACTATGCATGTTCTAGGTTTAACTGCATACAGCTGCTTGCCTACTGGATTGGCCTTGTGGCTATGCATTTATGTGGGTTATGCCTTCAGAAAACATAAAAATCTAAATATAGAGGAGTCCCACCCTGAAGAAACAGTAAAGAAGTCAGACAAATACACCCTGAGTTGCAGAATAGTTGGCACCAATATATGTAAAAGAAGAATGAACTCCAGTTCACTTGCAGACAAATCCTACTGCCTTGGCACAGTTAGTCTGACAGCTAGAGCAGTACTACAACAGAGCATAAATCAGATCTTAATCATTTCATCCCTTTTTTCGGAGGAGCACAGCTGGTAGGATCAGAGCACACCAGCCGGGACATGCCATTTGATCACTTCTGTTTCCTAAAGCTTGAGGTTTAAAGGGAACCTTCGACCATTGGCTATATCTGAGTGAATAAATTCTTTAGCACTGAGGCCAACCGAGGAAGATCAGCCCCCCTCCACACTACTGACTGCTCTGCCCTCTGAAACAGGAGGGCTATGGCAAAGTCCTTGTTGGTAATGGCTCCTGTGCCACCTCCAGACCTTGTGGATGAATCATGAGCCAAATGCATTTTAACACCATAGAGAAGATCATGCACCAGTATTCAAACAATAGCATGGGAATAGCCTCCAAGAATCTCTTCCCAGTTACCACGTGCCATTATATTTCATACAGTTACCACAGAACTGGACATATCAACCAGAAAGAAAATATAAATATCTAATTTTAAAAATCTAGTAATTTTTAAAAATCTAGTTGTTTCACTTTGCTGATTGAGTCTTTAAGGTAGTTACAGCATATCACTTTATTCAGCCTTAAATACCAAAGACTCCTTACTTGGTGTTCACTATCTTTTAGGATGCAGAACCCTGAAAGTACCAACTTATTATCAACCCAACCAATATTCAGTACCTAGAGTAAAAAAATCAACTTCAATTCACAATATGCCATTTTTAAAAATCTATTCCCCTTTCTACCACATTGCATTGGAACATGTATTTAACTGTTCCCACTCTCTGACCACAGTGCAGGATTCACACCTAGGAGGGAACAGAAGAGTTTAATGATGAAGAAACATCAGAAATGGTACTTAATAGTTTTGCTCTGTCTTCAGAAAGAAACAAACCAACACCAATCTTCCATTATCTTGCCCAGGAGGGCAACTTGTCTCTGAGTTTCTTCTTTCCAAGTCAAGCCATTACATTCATGCATCAGCTTGTTTTTACCACTGTAATCCTGAGCACTGACAGAACATTAATGATCTTCCTGACTTCCAAAACTCTGTCAATATTCCCATGTATAAGCACATCCTCTTTTGGGGATCTCCTTTATGCTGAACAAAGACAAAAATACCACTGCTTTTGTGTGTACCACACAACAGATATTTTTCCTCATCTCTGTCCAGTAACACAACTACACCACAGTTCTGCTCTTCATAAAAAAATACGTTTTTTTAACTTTGTTATTGTCCTTTCACTTGGCTTTATCCTGGATGCTTTAGTGGCTCTTATCAACTTTCTACACTTCATAACTTCTGAACTATATCAATTGTTGTTAGTGTCCCTTTTCCTATTCATTATAAATTGCTTTTTTATTTCTAATCTCTGCTTTCACTTCAACGTTTAGCTAGAAAAGGCTTTTAGGCTTTTTTCTTAGCTGTAGAGTCATGGATTTTTGGACTATCTAGTGTACCTGTACTTTACAAGAACCTTCAATTTTCAGCCACACTTCTCATGCTCTTATGTCTTTGTGGAAATTATATCACATTCGTCCCCTTTTTGCTGTATATAAAGTTGGCTACAGGTTTTAACAGTTTTCCTTACAGAATCATTTCTTATGGCTAAATAGCTTCAGGCTTGGAGTGGTTGCTCTGCAGATGTTATTTTTTATACTCTCAGAATAACCTGACTGGTGCCACTAGTTCCTGTCAGCCACCTCCAGTGCTAGCAGGGTCACCAGCTCAGCGTCTCATCCCCCTCTACCAGCAGAAGAGATTTACTGCCAAGCTGTCACAAAATCCTGCTGGAAAAAGCCCAACCTAAGATCAAGGTAACACAGGACTGTCTGTAAGCACGTTTACATGTGGCAAGATTCTGTTAACATCCCACCTTTAAAATAACACAAGGCATGCTCATGCCAAACTTGAATCACTGATAAAGAGCAGACTCTTTCTGCACTGTTGGTATTTATGAGACACCATAGAATGGCCTGGGCTGGAAGGGACATAGAATCATCACAGTGTCACAGAATGGCTGGGGAGGTAGGGGCCTTGAGGACCATCTGGTTCCAACCCCATGTCATGGGCAGGGAATATCCAGCAACATAATCTCTAAATTCAAGTTAGAGAAAATTCCAAAGGAAAATTGTGTTCTCTGGAGCTCAGGATGCATTATGTTTCCAAGCATCTCCTCTCTCTGCAAGAAAACAGATTCTGCTTGGGAGCACCTGTGAGCAGCTGTGTTGATGGCGAGCACCCTGAAATCCAGATCTGAATTTAGAAACCTGAGACCTTCAATTTTAAAGTCACTTAGAGGAAAATGGACAATTATTGATTTTATGAGGCCCTTGGGAAAAGTTCAGAAAGTGTGAGGTTATATTTGAAAATTGTTTGCAAACAAAAAAAGGTGCCTTAAATTGCCTCTTAGGTTCACAGAAATAATAGGCTTCAGCAGAGTTAAGATGCTACAAGTTTTCAAAGTGTCACTAAAAAAATAATGGAAAATGCTCAAAATGTTGGTACATCCTTGTAGCTCAGATTATGGTATATGACTATTGTCACCTCTATGCACTAATTACAGAGAATGGAAAAGGGCAACAATAAATAAAAAACACATGGAGAAATGCCATCCTTTTAATTCAACTGTGTATCCTTCTAATTCACAGGAAACATCTTATTTCTGGGTCACAATGTTTAGTGCTACGGCACATTTTATATGCTGGGAGTTTTTACAGCAGAGGGAGTTCTTACATTACATCTTTTCCTGATATTTTCTGACACAGATTTTCTTTCCCCTATAGAAGACGTATAGCATACACACGTAAGCCTAGAAAAGCAGAATAACTTATTGACTTTTCAAATCAGAAAGTGCCAGGTTTACAGGGGCATGTTCATGACTTGTGTTGCTCTTACATGCATCATGAGCACAATGAGGGAGATGAGCAACATATTTAGTACAGAATAACATCACTAAAATCTGCTTATAATTCACGAGGGGAACAATTAGAAAGTGCTCAGCAGCCAAGTACCCTGCACCTTTTATCTTCTAACCATTAGACTTAACCTAAATAACTTCATCTTATTATCTTGCTTTGGATGACATCAGCTCACACCTTTTAAATTAAAGACATATAAAATTACCAAACATCCCATATTTTGTGTATAGCATACCCAAACCTTTCAACATTGCTCAAATCTCACAGCTGATTACCAGGATCAAAGCTGTTGTGACACTGGGTGGGACAGACCATGAACAACCATCCCTTCACCACATGAATACAAAACATCAACCTCTGCTGCTCCACCAGTAAATCTCCCAATTGACTGGACTATCTACCAAAAAGAAGCAGGAGAGATGAGGAGTCCAACCCACATTTCATCCCCCACTGTTCTCTCTGATGGATGATGTGCCAAGTCTCAGATATGGTGGGAAAGGTGAATCAAGTTCCAGCCTTCCCCCTGCAGCTTGCACAGAGTCCTGTACACCTTGCCCTGCTCTGGGGCTGATGGTTGTGACTTTTTGGACCATTTGCATTTATGTGCTGCTCTGTCAAGATGCTAAGGGCTCCCCAAGAGAGTGAGAGACAGAAAAGGTAAGTAGGGATTTACAAAAGTCAGGAACTTGGCCTAAATTAAACAGAATCTCACAGATCAAGTAAAAGACTCTAGTTAGGCTTGCAACTTTACCCTGGCTGAATCTGAAACAGCTGTTGCAAAAAAAAAAAAAAAAAAAAAAAAAAAAGGACAGATTTAAGTTGAGGATTTGGGGTATTTTTCTGCCCAATGAAGTCATTGATATCATATATATATATATATATGTTTTAAAATGGTAAAATATATTAAATGCAGACATTGAGTTCCATTCAGTTCAGAAGATGAATCCAGTTCGCTGCAGTTCATTAACACAATATTAGCCTTTTAAATTTAGCAAAAGTAGAAGAGTGATAAAGTATCCCTTCAGTGTCAAGCTCTGGTTAACATGTGCGTTCAAGGAAAAGAGAATAAAAATGTGGCTAAAACAACATCATTATTATCACTGTAATATTTGACAATAGTCATTTTAGAGTACTGATCCAGAACCTGAGAATTCACAGGCCATTTACAATAATTAAGGAGTGGAAGGTAATAAGACACCTGCTGGAGTTAAGCAGTGGGAAGAGATATGCACCTGACCAGGACAGACCACATGTCTATGGTAGCAGCAAAAGGAGAGAACTTCTCAATCAAATTTGCATACTCTTATATTCTAACCAGCATGACCCACCTTCCTTTCTATAAAATGAACTGATGGGATGCCCTGGAGAGAAAGAGCTTTCCTAGACTGTATGCAGCAAATACTAAATTTTCTTGGCCTGCCTCTAGAGAATTGGAAAATAAAACTTATTTGGAGAGTTTTGTAGGGTATTTTTAATTTCATATCTTCCTTAGGGAAAACTAAATACGTGATAGGAATTGAGATGCTGAGTTGAAAATAGTCCAGGCCAGAACTCCTGTTAAGGACTACCAACAAGAGAAAAAATTTGAAACTATTTTGAGCCCACTAGCTTCCCTATTTTATTTCTCCAAAACATTTCATTCCTTCTGTCCTCAAGCTTTATAAATTTTGGCCTTGGATCAAGCACAGCAGAATTGCAGATCTACTACTTTATGATCCCATAAAAAAGACCCCCAAGACCCCTCCAAAATGACTTGCTCACTCTCCAAATTCCCTTTTCGATGGCAAAAGTAGATTATATTTAGCCTAGGTTCCATTAAAAATTGCCTGTCTTTAAACAAGGTGCTGGTTTTTATTCTTTCTGTCTTCAGTTATATAAGACTTCACTGCTGCCTTCACTATGATAACACTCCAACAGTCTAAAAAATACATTTCAGGTGTTCAACATGAAGGAGGTTGTGTGAGTTTAACCTTCCTTGGGATCCTTGTGAGCTTTTTGTATTTAATACTTGTTTTATCTGAAGCCTGTGGAGGTTCTAAAATATTAGAAGACACACTTTCTGAGAACTACCTTTCTAGTAGCCTGAAGATATAGCCTTGATGTTGGGCAACAAAGTTATTCTCTGTAATCCCCTTGATGTTGCAAATGAAAAAGAGGATGGAGCTAACATCATCTGAACTTTGGGCAAACCATTTGCTCAAAAGCACCATCAAAGAACCAAGGCCTGCCAAAAAGAGGGGGGGGGAAAAAACTTAAAAAAAAAATCCCAAAGCATACACAAAATGAAATTGGTGCAAATTAACTTCATTGTATTTGGAGACCCATACAAAACAAAACCCACCACAGTCTATAAAGGAAAGTCAGAGAAGACAAGGATTGAAGTTGTAGCTTCACAGTAGCTATCTTTTAACAGCTTTCCTTTTTCCAACACTTTAACCTAAAAAAACTTCCCATTGTTATGCCCCTATTCAACCTCCATTCGAAGTCATTCACTATGCATTAATTACCACTTTCTTCAATGCACCGGGAAGCTCCCAAACATGCTCCTGTTTTCAAAGAGGCACACTTCCATGGCTCAGCTTTTTATATGCAGAGCCTGCTGAATTTTTTTCCTCTGCAGACTTTGAGATTCCCCTAAATTTTGCATACTGTAACTGTTCAGAAAGGGAGGGGTGAAAAGACAAAAGGCAGATTTCATGCTTCCAGAACAGTTGTTTGCATCTCTTTCATTTTTCTTTCCAGCTGTGAGAGGCAGCAGAAGGTTCTTTAGCAGGTGTCCTGCCTGCCCTATGGTAATTTTTAACTTTCCTTTACTTACTTTTATGTCTGTTGCATTTGTAGAGGTATTTTCTCTCCTCCTGCTTTATTGCTGTTTTTCCTTTCTTTCCCCCCCCCTTAAAAAAATCTGAATTTCCCCTATTATGTCATTCTGTTCAGCTCTGAACTCAGATTATAAAAGTGAACAAGGGATAAATGTTCAGAAGTCCCAATATATGAATTAAATCTCAGCTGTTTGCTATTAATTCCACGGACTTTCATCGCTGCTAAACCACATAAGTGCTGCACAGACACGACTGACAACAAATGACAGACAAAACCATCTCTGATATCAAATCACAGCATCCACACCTTAACCTTAAATCATATAACCTCTGTCCCAGTCTCTGCATAATTGTTTTAAAGACTCCCCCGGGCTGAATGTGTGAATGAAATTAAGCATTCACAGAAGTCTTTGCAAGGTTTCACAAAAATTAGTTATTATTTCAATGATCAAAACTATATTTTTCTTTAAAGCAAAATAAGTATTTTCCAGGGACAAACTGGTTTTGATTCCCTGTACCGATTTTAGTTTTATTGCAAAGCCTCTATCCTTATGACAACAAGAGTAAGATAAAGGAAATGAGAGACAATTAAATGAATAACAGAGAGCTATGAACCTTTTGTAGAAATTCAAACACCTCCATGAGAGGGAGTTGTTTTTAGATTTGAAAGAAGAAACTCATTGCAAAGCACAGGCCTAGATGTTTCTGGTATAATATCCTTCATTCTTAGCATGCAAACACACAATGATCATCAACACTCAAAGTGCATTTTGATAAAAACCCCGTAGAATTTTTTGTAGATTGATTCTGCACATTTTATTCTGTAAGCCAAACAACAACAGAAGATTTGAACCTAAAAAAGAAGGACTGCTCCTGATGTTGTCAAGGCTAAAAGGTCACTGTCATCTCCACAGTGTTATGGTCGTGGTAGTTTGAATAATCACATCACAGTGAAAAAGCTCTTGTCCTCATCCTGCACAAAAGGCCTCGCTCACTGAAAGTCACACAGGTGATTTTTAACAGATACTCATGCATTTTAATAATTCTCAGCATTGCTGCTACAGCCAGTAAGAACAACATAACTTCTATTTAAATAATTGCAAGGTAATACCAAGAATTATCTTATTTGACTATATTTATTTTATTCAAGATAAAAATACCTATCTTATATAGTATAGTATCTTTGCAACAAAAAATATTTTCTTTTAAAGGGTGAGGTTTTAAAGCGTACTTTCCTGCCATTTAAAGGCTAAAATTAAAGAAAAATAAAAAAATTGCCGAAGCAAAAAGGTCAACATTTTTAACTGCTTAGCTCTGGGATTATTAATTTAAAAATCACATCAAGTTTCTAGTTTATTTTTGCTACATTTTACAATGGCAACCTGCTGCTTAAAGAAATGTTTTCTACCTTTTTCCTGCAGTGAAAGCAGCATCCAAGAAAGAACAAATTAGGAAGCAAGTGGCAAGAGAGATCTCATAAGAGAGAAGTTATCTTTCTCCTGACGGGAAGGGAAAAAAAGGGGGGAAAAAAAAGCACAAAAAAGGAAAGCTTTAGTTCAAATAACACAGTTCAAGTGCAAAGAACCATCCACAGAAGAAAATATTTCTATTATGGAAATACAACAATTTTTAATTACTGATTTTTAATGGTATCCTGATAGAAATATGGGGGAAAATATCTGTTGTCTCACTAATTATTTTTATAATATTTATATTCTAATAAATATAATTAATATTATATTTATAACATTTCTGAAATGGCTTTTTTCATTTTCATGAATAATTTAAGTGCATATTGAAATTTAAGCCCAAGCCCTTATACAAAAAAATACTAGAAAACGCCTTATCCTTCTCTGCTTTTAATGTTTTCATGTTAATTTGTTTCTCCTGCTACAAACGTGCATTCACATCAAGTAAGGGGTATAGATTTAGAGTGAGCAAAGCTGAGATGACACAGTGCCCGTGTCCTCTTGGCCCTCCTGCAGGGGATGGACCCCCATCAGTTCTGCACGTGAATCCAGGACATCCCTTCTGACTGCAGCTGCCCTCAAGCACCTGTGAAAGCTGCAGGGCTAATCCCTTAAAGACACTTAAATGTACAGGTCGTGGCTTGCAAAATCACAGTCTAGCTCTGTATCTGCCTCTATCAGACTATACAAATGATATTTTACAGTGAGCCCAAGAGATTCAAAATTGCAACAAGGACAGGCTCTCTGTTTCACAATTACAGAGTTCTGAACACAATAGCTTTCTGATTCACTACCCAGGATTTCTGCAACTAATTTGTATTTCAGGAACATAATTTGTATTTCATAATTCTAGGATGTCTTTCACGTCTGAGGAAATCCCGCAATTGCTGATTGACACACAGTGAGACACCATACCAAGACAGGATGCACTCTGTGATCTAACTTCTCATATCTGGTCTCTCTGCTTTATGAATTGACAGATAATTTGTACTGACTTAGAGGGATCTCTGGTTTTACATGGTATGGTTATTCTGACACACCCATGACCTGACTTTGCTGTTCACTGAGTGTATCTTACAATAATTAATTGCCTGGGAACACCATGGTTATAGGGCCAGCAAGAACTACTGAGCATGAGGGAGAAGAAACCCATGGAGTTACACCGTGGGGCTTTTTATGTCATTTGTTGTTACATATTCCCATAACAACTCAACCCCAAATAAAAATTTGGCTACAAGAAACCCTGTCTAAACTTCAATTTTACCACCATTTCTCAATGGCTGAGATTCTTCTACAGCCGTGACTAGTGAAAAACAACAATTGCAACTTCCATTTTAAAATGCAGTCAAGTTTTCCAGGAAAAGCTTGAAAACACAGTTGATCCCACAGAGAGAAAAAGGCCATACACTAAAAGTATATACTACTTTAAGTCACCAGAAATATACAGAATCCCACTGAAGGATATTTCAGCACTTGGGCTTGGGAGGGGGAACGGAGATGATTTCTGGTTGTGGGGTAGATGCACACAGCAGACCAAAACTGTCCCTAAGCCACATGCTGGAAGATATATCTTGATTTCCTGGCGTCCCAGAGCTCCTGCACAGGAGTCCACAGCAGTTGGACTCGATGATCCTGATGGGTCCCTCCCAACTCTGCATATTCTGGGATTCCAAGGGCAAAACTGGGTGCACGCATGGAACATTTAAACCAAATGTTTAAAGGGATAACAAAGAACAGGTAAACTCAAGAGTCAATCATGCAAGTTACACGAAGCCCAAACATCCTCTTTTCCTTCAGTTTAACTGCAGTGTTTTTCTGACAGTTTTTAGTAGGTCCTGAAGCGCTTTTCAAGTCAAGAGAACATGTAAGCAGAAACATTTCATTCTATTTGATTTCTTAAACAAAACAAAAATGCGCTCCTATTACAAAAACAAAGCATGCATTCAGAAAATAGGTGTGGGGAAACCCTTCTTATGAGAAACAAGACAATATGTACAGAAAAAAGGTCTTCTGGCAACTTTTGTTATTATTTTCCACTAATGTACATTTCCACAAATTTATAGAGGGCCACGGAATAGACTCCAGGTTGCATAGACCAAATGCCTTTCATGAAGAGGTATCAAAGGGCCTAAAATTAAAATGGAATATTTAACTAATTTGAAAAACAGATCTATATTTTACTTATGTTTTGGTATGGACGGTAAACCAGTTTCTGCTGTTTTCATTACACTGTTGAATTTAAAGACAGGGATAATTAGCAAATATCATGAATCTGCTGGTGTTAAAAATAAATTTAGAATCATAAAACAAGTAGATGGGAAGATCTTATGTAGAGCCAGAACAACAGCCCTGTGCTACAGCTATTCTGGAGAATTGTCAATCCCCACCCAAAAGCAAGGCTGGATATTTTGGCTATTTGCTACCACCCAACAAGAAACATTGGTGGGTAGTAGTGAAGAGCCAAAATATCCAATAACCCAACTAGGACAGTGGCAATTTCTGAGGAATGAAAGCTGGATTATTCAGGTTCCAAGTCTTCAGTGTGAACAAAGAAGAAAATCTATTTTAAAAATTGCCATGTAATTATCACCATTTATAATGAGCCCTTCCTACTCCAGGTATACTGTGATCATTCCCTTTCTCTCCAATCCTTTCAAAAGTAGCTGTTTCTGGAGGACACAAGGTCTGATTTTCTGCTGAAGTGAGCTTCTAGGCTCTCACCTGCATTTTATGGCCATCTTTGCAGAATTGAGAACAGGTCCCTTTATAAATTACCAAGCAGAATTTTTGCACTGGAAGATCAAGAAAATCTTGAAGCTGCTCTTCAGATGACAACATTTGCAATTTCCACCTGAACCATGGCAGTTGCTGATCACCTCTGTGAATGCTATTCACAAAAAGGATTTGGCTTCTGACCCCTGGGCCTCCCATGCAGCACTTAAACTAACAGCATTATACTTGGCAATTCTTAGGGGTAGTGTTTGTTTGTTACTTCCCCTCTGAATTGCTGTATTTGCTTTGCTGAAACCTTTTTTTAATGATGTTGTAGTGCATGCAGATGGTAATGTAGGCATTCACACAGTGACAAGATTCAGATATCCATTAATTGCTAGTGATCATGCCAAATATTAAAAGCATTGCTGCACACCATTTTTATGTATTTATTTACAGATATAAAATAAAAAGTCAAGGACTAAAAAAACAAACATAGACCATAAAGATATAAACGCAAGTAAATTTTTTCACTGTGGTGTTGTAGATAGCTCACAAGACTAGAAGGTAGGAGACTTGAGGGTAGAACTCTGTTGTTGAACTTTTGTTCATGTTTCATTTAAACCCACCAGCACTGACCTGAACTAAAAGTACCAAAGCTGCAGGGAAAGTAATTTTCAAGGCTAAGAATTGTAAATCCTTACTTCATTCCACTGAATCAGCCCCTTCAGCCTCTCAAACTGGAAAGCCTTTGAGGCAGGTCCTCTCGAACTATCATTTTAGTGCCCAGCACTAAGAGGTCTGATATTTCTTTGTCCTTCTTGGTCCTTCAGTATCTTTAAATATACTGTCCTCAGTGTTTATATGGGGAAAAAATAGCCTTGAGAGGAGTACCTTAACTGTCAATGTATTATCATTTCTTTCCAGCCTAACTATTTATATGGGAGTATCTACATTAGCATTTCAGGTCAAGAGTGAGTTTAGGAAGCAAAACTCCTGAAGTCCTAATTCGCTGTGTTTTAGTTCCCAGCACGCTGACCTTAGTGCACACAAACTTACTTTTACATGAGACTGAACTGGAAAAGGTGGTCCATGATTATTCCCAATTCAATTTTTAATTCTTGAAGCGGATATATCACACTGTTCATGGACATTGAGATAAATATGGCCAGCTAGAGCGAGTTTTGAACAAAGTCTATCCCAAAACACAAGAGTGTGGATGTCAGGTCCCCAGCACCAAACACCCTCATATTGCTGTTGTAGGTACAACTTACAGCACTTGGATTTCACAGCCCCAAAAGTGCCACCCAGTCACTTCAGAATCTGCTCAGAACAAGTGAGCTACGATTGCCCCTCAGCATAGGGACAGGAAATAAGGCAAATGTGCTGAAAACTTGCTCATTGTTATGAAGGAAACCAAGAGCTTTTATCTTAATCTTCTTTACAAATTCTCACTTTACAATCACACCTACAAGCTTTTTTAAGTAATTAACTCTAATAGGAAAATTGCAAATAAACCACAACAATTAAACTGGGGTAGAGGGGAGTTTGAACACCATGTCTGTATCTTTAATCCACCTTTTCATCTTGTACTACCCACTTTCAGTACTACTGTGTCCACAGGGTCTCAACTTCTGTATTTAGCATACATATCTTTTCCTGTGAAACAGGATAGTGCACTATTCCCCCACTTTTTTAAAATAAGAAACAGACATAAAAACAAATTCACATGACCAAAGTTCATACAACATTTCATGACAAAGCAGGAATTCAGTCCAAATATCCACAATTAACAACCATTCTATTCTATGTAACTTGTAGTTTTCAGGCTGTCAAGCTGTTTACACACCAAATGCATTGATTTTTAAATACCTGCTTTCTGCCTGTACTGAAGATATTACATTTTATTTCATGCTTTCTTATATGAGATATCTGCACAACACACAAAATGTTCTATAAATCTCAGTGCTCTTCTGGAGAGAAAAAAACCCCTCAGCACCCATATAGACATAAATTTATTATTGTGGTCAATTACATGAGTGTTGTGAGAATTGAGTAAACACTCATCTAGTGTTAATTGCAACTGATTAAGGAGTAGTCAGCACTAACAAACCCTGAGTCTGACTGTGATAATTGTGTGCTTATTTTCACCTGTAACCCATTACTACTCTTTCCATCATTAAAGAAGGAAACTCTCTGAATAAATGAGAACAATTTCCATGCCCCGAGTTAGAAAAGACAATGAGGTGAACACTATATGCCACAAGCTTAGCCAAATACTGAACAGGCTTTTAGAGCATTATGGGAAAAGGCACCATGAAGTATTGATGACAGAGAATGGCCATACAGATTGATCCATGTGACATGTAGCCACTGTCCTCCTTCAAAATTCAGGACCACTTCACTCAGGGCTATAAAGGATTCAAAAGGGAAAGTGATGCCTTCTGCTTTTGGAGATAAAAGATTTTTTAAATACGCTAAAATCCTATGTAAAAAATAAACCAAAGCCATATGTTTTTCTTATATGATCTGGTTATACTTTGTTAGAATTGAAACTATCACTCCCAGTTATTTATGTGGTCTGAAAGACAAAATGGTAGCTAAACCATCAGTTAAACTAACCTGTTGAGAGAAGGGCCTGACAGACCAGTTCTTCCTACAGCTGGTTCAATAATCAGATTTTATTGTTACAGCTAGGATAATCAATAGCAATATGGAGCATGTATCATGCTACCTGAGTTTTTAAGTCCAGTTTTGAGAAGAATCAAATCTCTTGAAGGCCAAAAATTCCATGTTGTGGGATAAAGCCTGTACAGCACAGACTAAGGAATTGTACCCAGTTAGTCCCCGCCTGAACGAAAAAATCTCTGGATTGCACATCTTCCCAAGATGGAAAATCCAAGCTTTCTCTTGGGAGTTTATGTCAACAGTTAACTGTCTATGCTACTAAAAAACAGAAACCTTGTTCCTGACATACGTATCTGTCCCACTACAACTTTTTTCCATTGACTCTTCTAATGTTCTTTGCTAAATAGTCCAAATACGAAACATTCCCAGAATATTAATTATCTGGACTACAAACAAAGGTCTGCTGCTTTTACCTGCCTGACACACTTTTTTATGACCTGCACATAGAAATTGTTTTACTCCAAGTGGGATCTGGAAGAGAAATTTTTTCAGCCAAGCTCTAGAATGCAGTTCTCCCTCCAAGAAGGTGACTACACATCCAATTGCATCTCAATCCTCTTCCTAATAAGCTAAATTGATGGTATCCTGAGATCAGGTAATTTTTGGTAGCATTTTTTCCTGTCTTTGCAAAAGAATTTTATCACTTTATTCATAACCGATTGATTGGGGGAAACTGCATGCCCTGTTTTACTTACTTTTTTTTTAATCTTTATATCTACTTGTTTGTATCTATTTGTTGAAATTTCTGTATTGAAAAGATTAATTTAGCATTCAGATTAGCAAAAGATTAATTTCAGCATTCCAGCGTCAGTAAAAGTATTTTTCTTTGTTGATAAAGAGAAAACTCCTGTATCCCCTGCCGTCTACTCCAGCCTCTTAGAAGACTTTTTTGTCCAAATGTGACTGCAATCCATGAACATGCATTCAAATAAAACATGTTTAAATATTTCTTCTTTGCGCATTTTTGTTGGCTCTCATTTAAAATGAAAACCCTTGAATATTTTCTAGCTGCCCTTGGAAGATTTTCTTCTTTGCAGGTTATTTGACATGAAGGTTTCTTCACAATCCAATCTGCTTTGTATTGCTTTCAAGGCATGATGGCTGGGATTGTCTGTTCAAAAAACCAATTGGTTTACTGAAACAAAAGACTGTAATTTCCACATTTTCCAGTAGAGCAGTTTAACTCCTCCTTTGTCTGTTAAACTATATGAGTCCAATCGAATTAAATGAAACAACTAGTCAGACCTGCAGTGACATAAAATATAGAACAAGTCACTTATGTCACCAGTGCTTAAGCCCAGAGAAACTTTGCAGAAATGATACCATGCTGACACTATTTAAACCATAAAATCTCCTTTGTTAAGTCTTTGACCCAAAATTAGGTCATCAATTACCCATTAGTGAAACCTTTTCCCAGAATTTAAGCTTCTGAGGAAAAGAGAGTGCTGTTTTCCTGTTTGTACCTCAGTATCACAATTATTCACCTGTTTCCAGTCTCCAATTGAGAACTGAAGGTGTGCCAAATTTGTCATAGTTATTTGGACAAAGCTTGAATAGTTCAGAAGTACTTATAGGATATATCTGAAAACCACAAAAAAAAGAAAATTGTGTCCTCGGAGACCCAAAGACTCACCTCGCTGGCATCTCAACAATTTTCCAAGGACACAAACTTGTGCCTTGGTGTTTTTCCTGGAGGGCTACATTTTAATTCATGGCAAAACCCAACAACTGCAAAAAAGCTCTATCCAATATGCAGGATGAAAAAATCCTGATATCATCAGGTCTAACAAGCACAGAATGCTGCTCATGCCATTGCTGGCCAGGGCCATGCCCCCTTTGCAACAGCCCACATAAAGCCATCAAAGTATGTGCTAGGTACTTTTTGCTCATTTTAGAATTAGATGTAAAGGTCAAAAATAGAAAAAAAAATCCAACTTAAAAAAAAAAAAAAAAGGTCTTATTAAAATTGCTTCTGTTTTGGAGTTTTTTACCCAGTCAGTTCCCCAGCTCTCCTACAAACAATGCTTTTCAGCCAAGGCAAACATTTTATCAGGTCTATAATGTAACCCACCAGCAGCACTTCTTGCCCTTCTCAGAGTACCCACTCCACTTAGCCCAACAGAGTCCTGGTGCCTGTTTTGTTTGAGGAAGAAGCCTGGTAAAGCTGTCCCTTTCCCATCATAAACTAAACTTTGCCATGGAATGGAATATATTAAATACACTGCTTCTAAATATGCAAAACAGCCCATTACAGTTTATAGGAAGATCTAATACATAAATTTCCTGATTGCTCATAAGTTATCATGTCTCTGAAATTCTAGTTCTGCAGGAAATGAGAGAAAGGAAAAGGAATGTACAGGTCCAAAACTGTATGTCTTCATGCTGAGCCTTGTCTCTCTGCCTCACTCTTCTCCCAAGTCAGCTTCCAGGGGAATTCTCCAAGAGCCTAAATTAGGTAAAGATTATCCCAGGGGTGTGGGGCCAAGGATGCTAGGCACAGAGGGTTCTTCTCTTTGCTACTGCTTATTCTTTATCCAAGAGTTCCTGAGGCTTTTACAAAAAAGGTCACCCCTCTTGGGAAATGCCATCAACAAATTATACCTACAAAAGGCTGGTGTAGCACTGTCGATGTTTCAGTGGGGTGAGAAGTACTCAAAATCCGAGTTGGATTCAGAGGCTTGGGGTTTTTTCCCGCATAGCAATGAAAATTTTTATTTAAATCTCCTCAGAGGTAGAGGCTGAAAACCACTGGCTACAAGGCAAATATTCCTCTTTAAGTGCACACACACACATTTTCACATGGGCAACAAGTATGAAAGAAGCACCCTCAGCTTTTCACAATTCCATCTGCTGAGAGACTCTAGTAAATCCATTTTATCACAGTTCCTATATGCAGTATGACAATTAACATTCCCTCATGGGAAGGTGATTTGTTTTTCACAGATATAGTTGTTTTGGGAATTACAAGATTACAGAATTACAAGAATGGAAATGTACTTAAAATTTTAAATTTGTGCAAGACTGAAGTACTTCCATGAAATGAGGCCAAACTTTCAAATTCATAGCTTGGAACTGGGCTGGGATTTTTCATGAACAAAGTAGTTGTGTTTTCTAGTGAATTCTGGGTGGGTCAGTTCCCTGCCAAGGTTGCTACACTGAATTCCTCTTGACAGAGAGGAATTCAGACCCATGAGCTCTTCTCTTGCCAGCTGGGGTGACCCAGCTAGAAAAAGATGCTGAACTGGGCCAGCATTAGCATAGTCTAGTGGCCAAAGAAAATTTCAACTCGTTCCTTTCCTGATAGGGATTTCTGTATCTATCATTTCAGTCACAACTCTTCCAGGTGTGAGTCTCTGCTGTGAACAATAATACTTACTTAAGTTGATTTGTTCATTAGTGTTTCACGCTTTTATTTAGCTGACATGAAAAGAGGAGGGACAAGTGGGTGGAAAAAGAGAGTAAAATTAACTATTCCCCCTCCCCCAAGCCCACTCCTTATCTCCACCTGAGCAATGCCTAGAGAGGACAAATATACCACAGAGATATACCTAATGTCCCTTTCTGAGCGATGACATCTCCGCATGAGCAGTCAAGCTCCACTTCTCCTGTTGGAAAAAGCTGATATTCCCCTCACTCAGTACTCAAATGAAACAAGTCAATTATTTGTGTGAGCCCCACAGAATCATCTCCATAACCCTCAGGCCAGCCCTTGACACGGGAGTGTAATCGTACAGCACCGGAATCAGTTACACTTTTGGAAAGAGGGGTGGAAAAAATGACTTTGCAGGCCCACCACAAATTGCCAGGCTGTCCTCTGGCTCTCACACGGCTCGGATCCAGGAAGCGCCTCTCAGCTCAATTTTCAATTATGTTCTCATCACAATTTACAACAGACAGTGTGTAATTTATGGCAATTACCTCTCCTGACATCCCCCTTTAAAAATTTCAGATAAAGAGACAGACAAAACCTGAAAGTGAGCCAAGCTCACCTGGCCTGCCTGCTGTACTAAGTTGACATTATGGGGAGAAAAAGGTATGTCTGACAGGGATGTGAAGGAGATACTTTACAGAGTCATGAATGCGTGCTGACAACTAAATCAAGCAGAAGAGGAACATAATTGTTGTGGATGCATTCCTTTATTTCTTAATGCATATATACAATATCATAACAACTGAAAACTGTGTAAAGGGGTAATAGGGAACACAGTCTGTCATTCTGGGTAAAAGACCTGCGAAAAAATTACTTTACTAGAAAGTCATCCAACTCATTTGGTTTATACTTCCTCCCCCAGAAAGATAAGCAAATCATAACAGAAAGCGCAAAACTCCTAAAATAGTGTAAGAATTTCTGGAGGGAAAGTTAAGTATTTTAAACAGCAAGCAATCATTTGGCTTTCTGTGACCTAAAATACTTGAATTTTCTCAGGGATCTTTGCATTAACAAAGACTTATTGTGGTATTTTTCATTTTCCAAGATCTGAAAGTAAAACTGAAAAAACCTGTGAAGCAAAAGTAATGTAATTTCTGGAATGAAATCTAGAGCTAGTAACAAATATTTTGACAATTCTACATCTTCATTCTACAAGAACACCTAAAAAAATTGGATCAATTTCACAGCAATTTCATTATTGTTACAGATTTTTTCCTTTTTTTCAACAGCGTGAAAACTTCCTGTATTTTTATTTTCAGGATAAAGCACTTCATCTGTTTTGTTTACTTTAAAACATTAAGAAAAACCCTTTAATTGAAAAATGTTTTTCCTACAAAGTTCCTTCATCAGGAGTTCTAAACTGGGCAATTCATCATCAAAAGCCAAATTGAAATCTCAAAATCCCCTGTGAAAGAGGGACACTAAGAAAGGCTCTGACACACTGAAACCTCTGAGAGTTGTGCCACCAACTTCAGGTGAGCCAAATTTATACATGTACATGTCACAGAATCATGGAATTTTGCGGAGTTGGAAATGACCCCAAAGGATCATCAAGTCCAGCTCCTGGCCATGCACAGGACAACCTCAAGAGTCACCATGTGCCCAAGAGTGTTGTCCAAACCCTTGTTGAAGCTTCTCTATATGTAGAATGATGATTTGAAATGTTCAAGATGACATCTATTTAAAATGAAAATTGTTTTATGCTGTAATATATGTCTGTTTTTGCAGGCAAGACCCTGAGCTACAGATGGTGCTACAGAATTTCTCCTCAATTCCCTGGCAGGGAAAAAACCATGCTGCTCTGATATTCAAGAGCCACAAAGACTACAATCTTTCTTAGTGAAAGCTGTCTCCTAGTATTTTTGGAGCTCATACTACTGTGAAAACATCATTAAAGCACCTTTGTGATCTGCTGCTTGATTTTAACCACTACTTATTTTAGAGCACGATGTTTATTAAATGACAAAGCCTGAATCACAAATCTGAAGTAAACTATGAAAGGAAGTGAGTGAGCAAGCACTTGGAGAAAATGCATCTTGTACTGCAGAGCTGATGTTTCATAAGAGGCAGCTCCCCATGTACATAAGCACAGGTCACAGAGGCCATGGGGGAAAACAAACCAATGATGCACAAAAGTTGTGGGCATTTGTTCAGCCTTCAATATCAGGCCAGAAGTCAAACTGAGAATAACATCCGGATCTCCTAGCTGACTATCCCCTTTATTGGTGGAGAGTATGGAGAAATAGTTACAGACTGTATCACGTTAATTACAACACAGCAGGTATTTACTAGCAGAAAAGAAGGAAACTGGTGGGATTTTCCAAACTGGGGAAACTCCAGCAAACAGATCGCAAATGGAACAAAACAGCTTTAGCTCCAAGGTAACACATTCCTCGTGGTATCACTTGAAAAGCATAATAAGGGCCTGCATGTTCCCATCTGCTCCTAGGCTCGGGAGAAAGTCTAAGTGGTTTACAAAAAACCTGCAGAATCTAGCATTATTTTACCAAAGGCACTGTGAGGGCTTTGAGGGAGGTGAGGTTAAACCTGGGTGGTGACGACTGGTGGGCTAACAGGGACTTTTCTGAGGTTGTGTGAAACCAAACTACTGTCTCCCTCGTGAGTCAACACTGAAGAAAATCATCGACTTAATCCTTTCCATTAAGTCTCAATATCAGCAAATAATCTTGTGAGGCGTTGTGGATAAACATATAAATTTGGCAACAATGAATGAGAGGCATAGGTCAGGTTGCAAATAGGTAAACTCCATCTCTTCTTAGTAACAACACATCTTCACAGCTCCTGTCTACCAACCAATGCCATCACAAAGTTAATTTCCTGCTGTAGTGGAGACCTATTCCTATTTTATGCCTCCTGGTAGCCAGACATGTGGCTCCCCAGAACTTGTATTCAGGAAACACTACAAATAGAGCAAAGATGAGGAACACTGCATATAAAAGCTTAGCAGTTTTCCTCCTACCTAAGGAGTTCACAGTGAGGGATGTGATGGGTATATTTTCTTCATGAGAGATCTTGCAGCTGTAACTTCTTACTCTGCCCAAATCAATGTAAGCTCTGAGTTCTGCATGACCAAACCTGACTAAAGCCATGGTCCTCAGTCCAAAATCAAACCAAACACTTAGAATCCCTTTTCTCTTTCTATCTACAAGGTTAGCAGTGAAAACCTGAATCTTAAAATCTCAGGAGTCTGAGCTCTCAATTAGTGATCTGAGGAAACAAGCCCACCTCTGCTAAAAGACATAAGAAAGAGAACAGACCACAGGTACATTTTAATGCTTCTACTTGGATAACAGACAAGTAAAAATATTTTATGAAAACCTCATGGGTAAGGGCAAACACAACACCAATTTCACATGAATTGCATTCCCCTTGGAAAAGCCAGGAAAATCTAAGTCCACTACAACAGAAAGTAAGGGGGTACATGCCTGCAAACATAAACTGCTTCCTTAAGTTTCAGGAATGAAAAAACCCAACTATATCTAGATTTGGCTTACTGACAACAGCAGCAGGGATTGTAATGTAGAATCAGAGTAGCCAAAAACACAGGCAGGCCACTCTCATGTGTCATTATGTGACTCAAATGACTCTTTCTAGAAAAGGACTGTTCCATGAAACAGCCATTCTGTTTAGGTTGAAAGAGCTTCAGGAGCAGTGTTAGTTGGGTGTTCCAATAATGATGCAGCATAACAGAATCCAGAGATCTGGGCTGGAGCCTTGGGGTATGGTAACAACATAAATAATCAATGACAACAACATATTTTGGATATAGACACGTGGAACCCCATCCACAGCTCACCAAAGTCAATGGAAAGATCCTCATTGCTTTGGGCAATTTATGGGAACCAGAGGTAAGCATCAGCCCTTGCCTGAGTTCTATCTCACCACTTGTCATTTACTACATAACACATTTTCCATGTCTTCTCACCATAAAATATTAAGAGAGTATACTCTATGCACCTCAGGCTTGCAAAATCAGCAGCTGTAAGACTTTTGTTTCCTTTTTAAAAATATCAGTAACGATAATATTAAATACAATTATTACAATTTTAGCACTAAAATAAGACCATAGCACATGTGGACAACAAAAGAGATAAGTGTAATTAATATGAAACAGAAGTCTCTTTTCCAAGATGGCCAGCAAGGACTTTCCAATGATTAAATGGAGAAGACTGGGGAAAAGAAGTATATAAAGCACCAGCAATATCTTGAAGCATCAACAGCTCCCAAAGACACACCATAATTTCAAGTGGCATTTTCAGATCAATAGAAATTATCTCCCTTTTTATAATATGATTTGAGTTTCTGTTTTTAGTTTGCAGCATATTATCAACCTCTAAATGGGATGAAAAAATTTAGCTGATGTAGATGTATTTTAATCCAATATGATTCAGGTATATGAGATTTCATGTTAACAGAAATAAACATGCTTCACAGAAACAATTTAATCTAGGTTCAGGTCTGGTTCTGTTGCATGTAGGTTAAGTTCTGATGTCAACAGGAAAAAGCTCAGTAAAGCCCAGACATAGCATAGCTGAGAGTCCAGCTGCAGTAATACATAGTTCAGAGGTTTTACTGTTCCTGACATCTTTTCATTATTGACTAGTTTGCATTGCACTCAAAACAAAACAGGAAAGGAAGCAGATTTAAAATGAGAACTTTGAAACCTACGATCCCCCAAAATCATTGGAAATTTGGTAGATATTTGTGGTCCAATTACTAGTAAGAAGGAGAAAAGAAAAACGTTGGAGTTCCAAAATTTTAATTGTCCTGAGCTAGGGGAGGAGGAAGAGAAAAGAAAAAACAAAGTCACCAGGCCTTTACCTCAGAAGCTCACAGGCCTTGCTGCAGCCTAACTCAATAATTACATTGTACTACCAGCAACAATTCAATTTTTTTTTTCTTGCCTGAGGGTTCCAACACATTTGCACCATAGGGAAGCCTTTTCTCTTTACATCTCAAAACTCTACCACAAACTCTTCCTTTATTCATAACAGCCAGATCCCCAGCTGAGATAGGCACTTTCGTATTGCTCTAGATGACAGTTTTCTGTGTTCTTTCCAAGCTCAGGGGGTTTAATAAACATATCTGGCAATCTTTCGATAGCTGGAGGGCCTGGGATGACACTGTGTGCAAACAATATGCTCTCACTGCTAGGAAAACAAGTTTATTCAATTCAATTAATAGATTACAGTCAAGATACTTGTTATCCTGCAATGAAAAATAGGAAAAGGACTGTGAGACTTAAGGTAGGTTGCAGGATTAGCACCTGGCAAAACAGCAAGCCAGGCAAAATAAGACAAAAAACCCACTTGTTGTACATTGCTGGGGTTTTTTGCCAAGTAAACAGTGGCACAGGCTGCTGCTCTCTGTATAGAACTTTCTTTTAACTCACTTTTAAAGGAGCTTGGCCCTCTGAATATGCAGAGTTTTGGGTGCAGCACTGTAAAATATATTTCTGTTTCCTCCTACAAAATGGGGATATTCCTTTTTATTTACCTAACTACAAGGGGTGTTTTTCATTAGACATGAGCAATAATTCTTTCCTGCTGAAACTGCACTGTTTACAAGCCAACTACAGCAGCCAGGATTTTGTTCCACATTTGAAAGGAATTGAAGTAAAATTCTATTTTGAATTTAAACCAAAGCATTTTCTTAACATAAACAATTTGTGGAATACAGAATTTGCTTCTATTAGAAATATTCCCAATGCAATCAAACTGGTCTAAAGAGAAACATTCATGCTTTCTTGAAGTAAAATACTCTAGGAGCTGGTGGTCCTGTGTATACTCCCTCCTTTAAGTATGGATTTGCAACAGCTTGTCCTTTCTGAAATGTTCTCAGAACAAGTTCAAACTTGTAGAAGTTACCACAGGAGAAAATCTAATTTAACTACCAAAGTGACAGGTAAGTTTGCCTGAGGGATAATTTGTGGTTAAGGCACATACAGAAATACAGGAGGTAAAAACTTATTTCGTACCATAGAACTGAATAAGTAACCCAATATCCAAGTGCCTCAATTCTTATATGCAAAAAAGGGTTCAACCCCATTCTTTTATTTGCCTATTCTCTTTGGCAACAGGGGCTGTATCTTGCTGTGCCTCCTCTGGGCAATGGTTGCCCAAATGGTACTGGGGTCCTCAGCTACCAGTCAAATTCCAGTTCAGTTCAAGGGCATAAATAATAATCACTCCTTAAGGAACTCTGTTCCTATTTCAGTGGACAGAGGCTTGTTCTTCAGAGTACTGGTGCTCTTTTTTAAAAAAAAGTTAAAAGAAATTAAAAATAACATAACATAATAAATGAAATACCAAACTGGCCTTGGAACTGGCAATCCAGTAATCTGTAAAATATGGCACTGTGGACAAGAAGATGGAAAAATAATGAGAAAAGGAGTTGTATTTGGAGAAGTGAAGAATGTCCCAGAAGACTGACCAGTTCTCCTAGAGATATTCTTGTGCATGTGATACTTGAGATTAAAGTCACCTTTTCGTGGCTGGGTAAGGTCATCCATGAACCTCTCCAGGATCTGAATTCCAGAAGGGGTTCACTCTGAGTCAGATGTGCATTATTGCTGCTATGCAAGCAATAGAAGGAGAGAAGAGCCTGCAGATCCTGGCAGGAGTAAAGAACTTTCCCATTAAATCACTTCTGCTCTGCAACAGCTCCCAGTGTCCATGAAGTCACAGAGCCAGGGGCTACACACTTGATGCTACTCCAGCCCATCTTTGCTCTGAATAGTTCTGTCCTTATGGCCTTGAAAGGGCAACAGGTTGTTTCTTTACTCTAACCCACATGTTTTCTGTGATCTAAATATTGAGTTTTCATTTGAACAAATGCTTGAAAACCCCAGTGTCTTTCACTGGGATCCCTGACTGTTTCAGAACCAAGTCACAGTAATTAGTACAGTCGAGTGAGGAATTAAAAATTAATCATTTATTTACCTAACATACACGGTTCTTTGTTCTTAGATTAGCCAGGAGTTCATGATGAATTTCCTTGGAACTCAAACAGTTCAGCAAATGTCTCAATATGTCTATTCTGTGGCCTGCTCAGGAATTTTCAAAATTTCAGCTGAGTTTCAAGTGTGCAGCTTAATCTTATGATATCACTGCTCATCTACAACTGAAAGACACTAGAGTGCTACTATGAGTTCATACAAATTTTAAATTCAATTGCTAAAAAATTCCAAGCCAAAGGTATTTTAGCCCATACACTCCTATTGCTGGAGTGTTTTCAAAACTCAAAACCACATATCTTTGGAAAAAAATTAAGTTCTGAAAAAAATACAGTGTTCTTATATTAAATATTATTATATTAAATACCTGTTATAATTATTGGATTGAACACACTGGGAACTGGGCTGTATCCCGAGCAGTAACATTCCTCCACAGTTTTAAGTTCTTTTTACTAATGGAGAAAAGACCTATGGAATTAGTAGGGATGTGAAATCAGTCAGAATGAAGCTTTTGTTTTTCTTCAAACTCCAGCAGATTACTCTGAAGATCCACAGAATCTAATAGGCAGTTTCATGCTTCCAGCTAAATTTCACTCATTGGGTTACTATTTTGCAAAGGATACAGGGGAAATAATCAAAACTACCCTGGCTACCACTGGTTTTGTTCCAATTGTCTTGGTAGGAATCTGATCCTGAAGCAAAAATTAAAAAGGTTTTCAGCCAGTTTTTTTAGTTCTTTAAGTACATGCTTAACATTTTATACAGTAGATTGTGCTAATTTTGCAGGGAAGTTTGAACATTTTTCCAATCAATTTTTTAAAAGAGTAAGGCAATGGCATTTATCCTTTTGCTACATGAAATACAGCAAATAAGTGAATCTTTATTCTTTAAATCCTGCATAAAATTCAAATCCTGCTTCCACTTCAGCTAGCAATAAACAGTAATTAACTTTTAGCAGTCAGGATCAGCACTAAAATATTAAAGCATGTGTTACAACAGAGGAAAGCTGAAAAATATTATACACCATAGAGCAGAAAACTAGGCAGAGAAATATATGCACAAATACAATTCATATTCTGATTTCTCCTTCACTTTCAAGTGCACATTTGCTTGCTTTATGAGAATTTGCTAGCTACAACAAAAGTTCTATTGAAAATCTTGATGCTCTGACGTGCTAAGGAGAAGAAAGCCTTGTTTCTTTAAAGACAAAATTCTGTGTATAGCAATTAATCTTAACATTCTTAAGAAAACAAATGTTGAACTTAAATTTTAGGTCTTTTAAGAAATACTAAACTTTGCGAAATACTACAGTATTTTGCTTGAATAAATTAGTCTAATCTCCACTACTTACCTATTTGGGGTGAGTGTCTATTCTCAGAACAAACACTCCCTGAACTCAGGGTACATTGTGCTTGAGGAACCACTCAGCAACTTGGAGCTGTGTATTTGGAAATAGTTTGTATCTGTAACTGCTATTAAACGAAAATCAGTACATCGCTGGTTGGGCAGCTGCTAAGATTTTATAATCACACAATAGAGAGGATTAAATACTTGTAAAGAGTGCATTAGACTAAATTCTGTGCTCAGTTGCAATTGTATGACCTTAGGAAATCAATGGGGTTCCGCATTTGCAAATGATGAGGGGTTGGTCCACTCCTTAAAAAAAAAAAAAAAACCAAAAAAAAAACCTCAAGAAAGTTCAATTTGAGAGAAAATGATTGTGCTTCTCCCTCTACTGTTCCATGTCTCATAGCTAACATCTGGTGAAAATTAAGAAGCAGTTTTTCCCCCCTTCCCCTTCACCCCCCAATCAAACAAAAAAATCCCACAATACAAAACCCTGCATATATATCTGATGTATTTTATACATATTCATCCTCATAACTTGACAGATGGGAGGAATCTTGCAGTCATTTCTGAAAGCAGACAAAAGGCCGTTGGTTCTGCTCCACATGATGATTTGTGAAGACAGAATATCACCCGCTTCCGTTGATGATTATATAGTTCTATCCATCTGTCTGCCACTGGAGGTTGTGAGAGTGAGATACAGCTCACACCGTCTTCATAAACAAAAGTAGACTGTGCTGTCAGTAGTCAGACACGCCAACTAATTGGAGCTGTCGACAGACACAATATTCTGTGTCAACAGCTCTGGTAACAGTTTGAAACAGCAATGATATGTTGGGTGATGGTGAGGATGACACATATGTCTCTAATAGCATGCTAGAAATCTGACATAACTAGAAAAGAATTACTAAAATGTAATTCCCAGCCTCTAGTTCTGCTGTTCAGACTTCCAAGTCAGCACAGAAAGAGATGCTTGTGTGTGTTCATGTTCTTGTGCTCGTACTTGTACACATCTTCTGTATCACTTCATATGCTGACAGCTTAATTTGATGCTCATAATGCCTAACTTAAAAACTAAGCTTTCTGCTGAATTTCAAGGAACTCATCAAAATTCCTAAACAAATTTAAAATTAAATGGGAAGACCATTTCCACCACTTTCTTATGAGCTGGAAACAAACTAAAACAGGACAAACAACAGCATAGCTAAATGGACAGTTCTTACTGCATCTGTGCAGGAAAGAAAAGTGCTATCTTACTGAAAAGTGATTTGGTAGGCCCATCCAAATGATAAATTGTCCTCTGATCTTGCCAAGACTGATGAACATTCTTCATTTTAAATTAAAGCCAAAGGAAAAAATATTTGCAGGATTAGGGCCTCAGTTTCTCTTTAGCAGAAAATCCTTCACCATCATCACTCCTTTAGGATTTGAAAGCAAAAAGAAATCAGTGTAAAAGGTTTATAAAAAAAGTACTAGGGAAAAAGAGAAAGTAGAGGTTTGCTCTCCTCATATATGTATATGCTCAGCTTGCACATTTATCTGGCTCCTCCCTTCCCAAATGCAATGCAGCATTGGGCAGACTAGGTTACATAACTACATAATATGGTAGTGGACAAAAATACAATTTTTTTCTACAAAGAATTAAACAAATGTACAAGCATCACAGCAATTGTGGTAGCAAAATGAATAGTAAAAATTCCTTACATAGGGTCCTGTATCAGCTGGTCTGGCTTCTCACCTGAAGGCCCAGAGCTGTACCCAGACCATGGGATGTGACAGTAACCATAAAACAAATAATAAAACAGAGTGACATTGATGCACATGACCACACTGTAGGCATTAAACAGCAAGGTCTTGAAGACTTGTCATCCTGGAGAAGCAAGAGGAGGGAGCAAGCTGGGAAAGGCACATAAGAACCCAGATGAAATTCTGCAAAGCCCCTGAGAATGAGGCCAGGGGTGGCAAGTCCACAAGGTATCCAAGCACAGGGATCCCAGTTTGGGAGGAGATCCCTCCATGGCAGCAGGATCTCATTGACCACAGCCCAGTGCTGTACACCCCATCAGCTGCCTTAGCAGCTTCTTGCCAAACTTGGAGGGACAGAGCTGAAGGAGACAGGTTGGAAAAGACGTGCCCGGAGGGCAGGAAGTCTCGAGCATTGCCGAGGAACATGCAGTGACAATAGCTGAGGTTACAGAGGAAGAGCCTAGTCTTGTTTGTGGCATAAATCCCTACATTATCTCTTGCCACTTGACCTGCTGGAGCAGCCAGCAGCACCAGGAGCATGGCATGCTGGCTGAGCCGGCTGCTTCCAGCCAGGAGAGGGCACACCAGGCAGTTCCCTGCGACACTGCTTGCTTGGCAGCCACTTATTCTTCCCATCTTCATGGCTCTTTCTGTGCACCGATGTCCCTTGTGAGCCATCCAGACTGTGTTCAAAATCACAATGGAAAAATAAAAGACAAAAAGATAAGCCAATATCTGCTGCTGCCAAAGCCGCAAAACTAGGAAAACCTGTCAAAATATTGTAAGAGGGAAAATTTTAAAAAACAGGAGTGTGAAAAATAAAGTCAAGCGATATTATATTCTCCATCTAACCATAGAGCCTGTTGCTACCCAAGAAGAAGTGTGTGTAAATAGTGTGTCAGCCATTTACTGTGAGTGTGACTCTAACAGCTGGGCTGTTTGCAGGAGATGCAAATTCGGAGCCATTCAGGGAAGAAGAATGAAAGCTTTGGCACTCGCTGGGCAAACACTAACGCGTTTGGGAAAAGGGCCAGAGAAAGACAAACTACACAAAATAGTGGGTGGCCAGACCTAGGACAAGGAATAGTCGGGCAAAATACCACAAACAATCCAGCTCAAGGCAAACACTGGACACTTCAAAAGTTTTATTTTTCAACTCCAAAGCATAAGCAAAAGATCTCGCTGCAATCACTGCACTCCTGCAGCCCCAGCAGCCTTCAGAGCCCACAGACACTTGCTGATATTCATCTTGGATTACACTCACCCATCCTTACAGTGTCTGGCTCTGAGTCATCTCTAGTCACATGGACAACTCTATTAGTTGCCATGTTCAGAAGTTAGTGAAAAAATATCAATAAAGATTCTGCCCTAGAGATCAGTTGAACGAGTTTGGAGGTGGTCAGGCTGCTTATAGCTTTAATCTAAACAATTAGGTGGGCTGTGATACCCTTTAGCTCATGAGTAAAGTATGAGGGTATTACAGAACTCTATCCTCCTGCCAGTTCTGTGAGACACCAAGATTTTATGGAGTCTAGTTTGTGTTACAGATACTTATGGCAGAATTACACCAGGTTTCTTTCAGGTTTTGTTTTGTTGTTCTGGTTTTTTCTTAATGAAGTGAATCAAAGCACAGCATCAACACCCTCTGTGTTAAATCACACACATTTATATCACCAAAACAATCCAGGGCCTAATGCATTTTAAGGTCAGTTCATTATTCAACCTTCTGATGCCTTTTCATGCTGCTTAGACTCGCTGCCTTGTACCACATTGGTATTTAATAATTATTCCAGCTGTCTCCAAAGCCCTTTCACCACACCTTGTGTGGCACATTACAGACAGCTTGGATTTTTCAGGTACAAATTGCTAAACAATTACTGATGAGAGAAAGGTCATAATAATAGGTTACAGAAGCCTTTGCAGCCTGCCTTTACTTCATGGCCATTTATAAAGAACCATTTCATCCCATTGTTATAATGATGAGAAGGAAGTAGTTTAAGGTAGTTATAGACAAGCAAACAAAAGGCAGGAGAGCAGTGCTGTATAACTTCTACTTTCACTTCCTGCCTACTCCATTACTTCTGGCATTATGGGAGAAATAACATGATTGGAATGACCTAAAGGTTATAACGGGTGGGCAAGGTTTGCCTTGTGGAAAGCAGTGCGAGCACTGTTGGCTAAACCTTTTTGAAAGCTGAAAGTGGTGCCGTTTAACAAAAATACTAAGCTGTCATTGAAAAAAGTACATTACTTAGAAATAGTATTTCTTCATGGGCTTTCTTATCTCTATTTTCCCCCCTCAAATGGGGTTGAGTTTCTTTCCCAAGAGGGGAAAAAAAAGGCACAAAGATGAAATCTCTGTAAAGTTGAAAAGTAGAGGAGAGATTTTGCACTGGTAGAAACTCCATTAGCTACATATGAAGGCTACTGGCTTTAAAATGTCCAAATCAAAGTTTCAATGGTCCAATCTACAGCATTAGAGATCAGGCAGCCAAACTTCTTTGGATTCCTAGGAATAGCATGGATACAAGTAATTTTTACTAGCCCTGATTTTTTGCAAGAAGTGTCTCTGCTAGCTGCTTCTTCAGTACTTGAGGTACAGGATTGGCTCCAAATATATCACAGAATTTCAAGCCCAGTCACAATTTACAGAAAAAGCCAGGTTATTTCATAAGAACCTCCCTTTCAGAAGAGAAAATCCAGGACAATTTGACTGACCAGGAAAAAGCAACCTCAGACACAGTCAGCAGAACAGCGATGGAATCAATAAGGCAATAAGTAAACTGGCACTTTCAGCTAAAGGATAAGACTCCCTCAGCCTTACTTAAAATTTTTTAAATTTATGCAAGTTAAAAATAACACAGTAGTAAAGGCAGAGGGCCACTAATACTTCTCAACGTGCAAACCAGACAAGGTGGATCCCAAGCAGGCTTCTGAACTGCTTATCTCAAAATATATTGAGGCTCTATCACTATTCAGCATAAATTAAGCAGGACTGGTCAAGCTTTTTTTGTGATGGATAAAGCCTCACTAACTGCAAGGGACTGCAAGATGCACACACAGACTGTAGTCCACATGGCTGAAATGTGCATTCTTCACACTTTACCCTGCTCTCAGCTGCAGATCACAAAGACAGAGTTGTGCTTCCCAAAAAAGTCCATGAGAGAAAATTTTGCTACTTCTACAGTTCTGTGTTTGGAATGGGAAGAATTGTATTCCTTGCTTCATCAGACTAAGCAGAGGGCAAAAGGATTTCATCACAGATTGCTTTTATATTGGCAAGCGTAGAAGACAATCAAGCCCTGACTTTTAGCAGATTTCCATTTATTGATGCCTAAGATTTAATCAGCTAGTTTGATAGCCAACCATTAGTTTATTTTTGGTCAATAGTTATTTAAAAAGTAAAAGCAAAGAAGTGTGTAAAACAATTTAAATGCATCAAAGTTTGTATCTCACATTGCATAGTAAATCCTGCTCTCCTTCAGGAATCCAGCCAGCCAAACTTTTGTTCCCCTGGCCAGTTGCTGGAATAATAGCCTCTCCTTTGTTTCATCGTGACTTGATTACTATAATTATTTGCCTGCTAGACTTCCAGCTACTGCTCTGGTTGTGAGGAGTACAGAATACAACTGCTAGACTACATGCTGCATCTAAGTCTTTCCATCACATTACCCCTATATCCCCATATTAAGAGAGCTCCATTGCTTCCCAATGCAGCGGCGGCCTGATTTTTTAGATCTTCGTACTAATTTACAAGGCTTTACATTGGAAGCCTCAGATAAATCTTTTGCTGCTCCATGTCTGAAGAGTCTTAGGGCTGTACTTGTATATGCTTTTGTCTCCCCCATAGTGTTTTAGACCCTGAACTTGTTTAGCGTTACTCACATGAGCAGGTTTACAGACTTCAATGGGACTGCTTACATGAGTAAGAAGTACTCATATGAGTAGATATTTGCAGGCTCAGACCCTAAGTGACTTGGAGAGCTTTACTATTATTCACTTCTTGAAAAGCACTTGCAAAGAAACAAGAGAGGACTTACGGTATTTATTCAGAGTTATTATATATTCACCATGTCTTCTTCTTAAGCCCTCTTTGTTCTTGAGTACATGTACTCTATCTACAGTAGCAATACACAATATTTCTCTCAGGGGATTTTCACATGCGAAAGTAGCAGAGGGTTTGACATGTTGGACTGTTGGGGGTTTTGTGTTGTTTTGTTTTGTTTCTCCCTGTGAAAATTGGTAGATACCAACTTGAGACAAAGAGGATTTTGTTATTTCTTCTGTTGCAGCAGCACTAACAAGCTTGTGCCATGGAGTAAGGCTCTAGTGTGTAAAAGCATGGTTCACACACCTCACAAGCCATCTCCTGCCCTTAAAGTGTAAAAGCTGCAATTTCTCTACAGTTTAAATTGAACACTCTCATTTTCACCTTAAAACACTTGTTTCCTTCATGCATTTTCAGTTATGAGGACAATCAATTTTGGCATCAGATTTATAGCACCCATGTGTAGAATGGCTCATTTCTACAAAAGTTCATATTTCCCAGCTCTATGATACACACAACCTGGCACACATTTTTTTATATATAATGAGAGATGTTCTCTTCTCTGGAAGACTTGTATTCCTTGGGAGAAAGAGGGGCAAAGTGAAAAAGCTGCATTGTTCTGTAGCCTGCCATGCTAAGAAGTTGCCCTTGCTGGGAATGCTGGATATGTCACAAAAAATGTGCAAACTGGGCTCACTGAACCCCCCCAGATCTTTTAAAATAAATTAAATGTCTTTTCTAGCAGAACACAATGGAAAGGTACAGATAGATCATTAAAAACTAGAGGCTTTCAGAGGCTCTGAATGGTGATTTTTTTCTCTCTGAAAACACCAGAAGAGATGACAGACGTGATCCTTTGCAGTGCAGAGTGCTCCTGAGCACCCTCTATTACTGTGGATGAGATGGAAAAGTGGAGGCATTCAGCATTGAGCATTGCTGGTCACCTTGCACTGCTGTAAGCTGCTAGAAAATTCTTGCATTCCACACATAGCAAAAGCAGTCCCTCAGTTCAGAGTGCCTGCTACCTCCAGAATAGAGACCTGTGAATTGTTTCCACTGGAGATTCCTGTACTTGGTTAGCAATACCAGTCTAGCAAAAGTGTCAGGTGGATCAGGAACAAAGTGATAAAAGTGAACCCGTGTGGTTTTCCATCCAGGATGAGCTGCACCCTAGGCAGCATTAAGTCTCAAATGCATATCTGGTTTGAGGGTCTACCCTGAAGTCTTTGCAATAACACATACAGGAAACAACTCAGATAGACAAGGTGAGGGCCCAGAGCAGGTTGGGATGCTATAAGAATGTGGTGGAAAACTATCACTATTTTCTTCCATCTATCCCTTCTTCCCATTAGCCAGGAAGTTAGTGGTTTTCTTTCCAAAAAAAAAACCCAAAACAAAACAACACAACAAAAAAACAAACAAAACCAAAAAACAAACAGAAAAAACAAAAACAAACACCACCCCCTCAAAAAAAAAAAAAAACCAACACAACAACAAACTCTCAAGTGAAATAAAGAAAGTCTGATGTGGAACAGGCACACAGCAATGACACAGAGCTTGCATGGAGAGGAGGGGGGTGAGGCTCTTTGGTTTCAAACATCTCCAGTCCTGGACTGTTTACATGCTCCCACTTGTGTATTTAGACACCAAAGATCAGCCCAGCTCCACAGTACTGTCTACCCATCATCACATGTTGCTTATTTCACTCTAAGTAAATCTAAGGGAGGGAAGACAGCAGGCAGGGAAAAAGCACAGTCAATAAAAATGCAATATATTTCTACTGGTACTGAGCCTGGCCAGATCATGAACTATCCCAAAGCAGGGCAGTGAATGCCTTGGGTCCAGCTATCTCTCAGTGCATTCTGCACTGCACAGATCTTTCTCCACTTTAAGCTCAAACCTGGCTGAAAGACAGAAATAAAGCTTGCTCCCATGGCTTTTCTCAGAGTTCTCAAAGCTCTAGTAATAAGCTGATTTTCCTTTAAGAAATGCTGGCATACCACTGTCTTGTGTCAATTTTCATGGGTCACCATGAAAACAAGATGGGTGGCAGGAAATTAAAAGAATTTCTGTTAAGCTTGCAGCCTTTGAAATCCTTTAGGTCTGAGTGATGGCAACCTTCTTTTCCCTTGCCCAACTTTCACTTCTGAGACACAATATATTGCTTTATGGATAACACTCTTCTTCCTGCCATTTTCAGGGGAAAGAAAAACCTCCTAAATCAACTCACTTGGTAACAGGATTTTGGCAAGCGCAATGTATCAAGAAGCAAAATTAAAACTTAATAACAAACTTGATAGCTTTAATCAAAGCAGTCACTGTTTAAGAGTCTCAAAGCTAAATTCTAATGAAGCTTCAACAGAAAAGGTAAACGGAGGTACAAGCACAGTAGGAACACATGAGCTATTTTCTTTTACAAGTCTCATTCTGCTATTTAAGTCTTTTATCAAACATTTTCTGATACCAATTTTCACAGTTTATATTCCCTGCTTATATTTAATATTTCAGTAACAAAACTCATAACAAGGAAACACTAATGTTAGGATCAGTATTCTGAGGTAATGCAATATAATCCCCTGTGAAAATACCTAATATTTTAGATGAAATAAATAGGCCTCATAATAATAATAATAACAAACAGCCGTACATGGAATTCTGAAGTTATTTCCTCAAAGTCTCCTAGAGGTTTGAATTTTTTCCCCACGTCTCTCTGTCCAACACAGGAGCAATGAAATGTCTCTGTGTACTTTAACTTGTAAACCAGCACTAGTACTTCTGAGAATGTATATTTTTATCCTATATATCCTATTTTTTAACTCTAATTTTAAATCAGAAACTTTACTTTTTTGAGGGGTGCCTCAAATCTGTGATACTTTGAGATCCTTTCATTTGAATCACAATGCACTACAGATGTCCTTAAAGTTGAGATCTGAAATGTCAGAGACTGACCATATAATAATGAAGCTCATGAAACAAGACATGTTTCATGGAAGGCTTTTGAGAATTTGGGGATGTGTTTTGAAACACTATTTGTAGAGAACCAGGTTTTCTAGTGGAAATGAAAGCATATTTGGTGCAATAATTCTAGGTACTTAAGCACATACATTTCTACTACTCAAAGCCCTTGCATTTCAAGCAAAACATCTCAGAGAAAAAGACTTAATCTTATTAAAAGTGACCCGAGTGGCTACATGTGTCAGGGTGAACAACGTTGAATTCACTGGTGAATAGTCAAAACAGAGCTAATTTTTTTTTCTGTGATAATTTTCTAATCAGAAGTTCTATGCTTGCACAAATGAAATATCATGTAAGAAACATAGTTAATAGAAAAAAAATTATTTCCCTATATACAATGCTTCTGTTAGTCTCTCTTCATATTAAAATGACAGAAGCCTTGCAGAGGAGAACAGAAACAGAAAGAAGCAAGAGGAGAACAGCAGTGTGCCAGAACCAAGTTCCCTGGGTTTCCAGTGCCCCTTATCTTTCTGCTTCCTTGTCCCCTCTCCAGCTGTGAAAAATTCAAAACGGGACAGGGGTTTCCAGACATCCAGCTAAGATCCCATAAACAAGCTCCACTGTTTGCTCTCCTAAAACCTGGACTCTCACCCACTCACACAGACAAGTAGACATGTTAGAGGCTTCCCCCCCTTAATGTTTCATTCTGATTCATAATTTAAGCTATTTTAAAACCTTGCCTATTTTTCCATAGGAAAAGATGTCTAATTCCCAGCCAGTTTTAGGTAGGAAGCTGCCAGCTCTTCTGCAGTTGAGTGCCAGATTTAGGAAATGCAGACAGTATGTGAAATTCAGCCGTGCCAGAGGCATTTCAGAGGGCTGTGCAGCACCTCCTGCTCTGTAAAACAGTGGAGGCCCAGAGCTCTCCACACTGCACATCCCAGAGCAAACATGTGGGATGGGAGAGAGGAGCAGGCCAAGGAAGAAGTGGAAGGACCTGGTAGCTGTGACATGAAACAATTAACTTTCACTAAAGTGAGCTTGTGCATCAGCACATCCCACAGACGCAGGTGCACGGGACAGACACACCACATCCTATACACATCTTTCACAAGAGGCACTCCAGTTATCTGTGTCCCACACACAACTTGGCCTATCTGTAATTGCACTTTAATATTTTATTCAACACCGACACACAAATGAAAGGTAGGAATGATGTGGTACATTCTTCTTTATAATTACCTGGAAATCAAAACATTGGGGTAGGACTAAGCTGTCCTCCAAACATATCCAAGTGTTGGATTAGTTGGTAAAATGAGAATCACACTTTCAATAACTATGGAGCATGTGTGAACAAGCTGATACATTCCCATGGCTTTGAAGGATGGAGGTTTTACCACTTCCTTTTACTCTGTAATTTCATATTTTAAACACAGGAAAAATAAACCTTAAATACAAAGCATTTGCTTTTAAGCAAATCCTGCCTTATTTTAATGGCTTATGGTCAACATTATCACATAACACACAGCCATTTACAGCGGGAGGCTGAAGAGAACAACTCCTCCTGCAACTCTGGTAAGCAACCAGGTTATCAGTCATTTTTCTGCTATTTAACATAATTTATTTTACTGCTCCAGTGGAAGAAAATCAGACACAGTTTTCTGCCATTAATATACTTGTAAACGTCCATGGGATTATAAAGAATGAAAGAGACCATATAAACATAACATGTATCTCAAATTTGGCATCTTATATGCATTATGGTTCATTCCTGAAGACAAGTGTGTTGAGGAATACACTTGTCCTCCTAAGATCTAAAGGACCAATCCTTTGCTCGATTATTCCAATTACACATCAGTGTACCTTCACTGAAAGCAATGGAATAACAGCAAGGTACCACTGAAATTTAAAAAAGAAAACGTGTTGAGAATGGGAATTTGAGAGCTTCAAGCAAACTGAAAACCCACTCCCTCATGGTATATATTGGCCTTACTCCACTGTGATTAGTGTGGACAATTTACACCAGCTGCCAATCTGCTCCTTGAAAATTAAGGACAGAAACCTAAACGTATTCTGGAAATCTTGGCATTGTCAGGCTAAATATGTACACATGCCTGATTCTTTTCTCTTGTCCAGTAGAGGATGCAGCTTGTTAAGACCTTTTCCAGCAAAATATATATGTTTAATTTATGTGATTAATTTCTGTGTTAATGAAGGTTGAAGGACCGAGAAGGCTGAATGCATCTATTTATCCGGGGGCCAGATAAAAATTGCTGCTCAACTAGCCAGCCCGACCCTAATATGGAAAGCCTCAGCCTTATTCAGGGTGGGAGGACAATTAAATTTTTATGCTCATTTAATCCTGTGCCCTTTCAGAGCAAAGGCTGACAATTGTGCCCAATTTTTCCAAATGTTTGCTGTTACATAACCTTTACGAACCCACCAAACTCAATTTGTGCAGGGCCTGCTGACAAAAATCTGATTGCAACAATATTCTGACACTCTCTGGGGTTAAACTCTGGATTTAGAGGTTACAGGAAAAGAAAACAAAACAGCACTCAAAACCAGCACTTTATTACTTCCTACCTGGAGCAAGCAAATTCATATTACTATGTACATCTAGCCAACAAAATGCCTCTATATGAAAGGAAATGCTTTAAAAAAAAAATCTTTCTACTTCTGAAGAACTATCTGTAAAGCTGGCAACATTTTGCTTTGATACTCAGAAAAATTGATTCTTTCAACAACTTAAATAATTTTAATTTTTTTTCCCTTTTCTTGTTCTAGTCTTGTCACTTGGTCACTTCCTTTAACAGAGATTCATTTAGGGAAGCTGTACTGCAGCATTATTATTATTATTATTATCATCTATGCTTTTGTGGTTTAGTGCAGCCAGTTTATCTTATTACTGTTAAATTGATCTCTCTTGAAGAACGTAAGTGTGACCTAGTCTATTATTTTAGGTGCCTCTTGCATCTCTATTGGGCATTTAAGAGTTGTAGAACTCTCTAATTTATTTAAGCAAGGTACTTTAAAACAATATCACAGTAATTTTCTTTGAGTTAAAGGAGCCCTTCTATGTTTTCAAAATGCTTGAAGTTCCTCTGCTCTTCTAAGGATGGCAAATATTTGAACAACAAATAAAAATGTTAGAAAAGCAAGTTCAAGGCAGATATGGAGGCAGAGAGACCAGACAAATGAGTGCAGATGGATTTTTTTTCCCTACATGGAAAACTCTGCCAAGAATAGCTGCACCAATATTTTGGTCAGCAAAGTAAGAACTGGTCATTCCCTCAAAATACTCGTTTGCAATGTATTTTTCTTAAACATTTTCAATTGCTTTCACATAACTCTTTGTAGTAAGTCACTTAAGTCACAATTGCTAAAATCAATTAGCACGAAGAAATACTTCCAAGTAACTTTTACAAACACCACAATAAACATTTTCTCTATGAAACACCACTAGAGATGACAGGGATTTTATTAGCTAGAAAGTGGACTCAAATGTAGCAGAATTCACAGTCCTGTAGAGGGGATACTAGAAAAATAAGACACACTGTTATGATCACACATATACCCATTGGTGTCAGGAAGAGATTTATATTGACTAGGCTCAGTGTGAACACTGGTTCTGCAGTCCTTTCCTGTGCAAACCTCTCCCCCTTTAGCTCTCTACACAGGAAAACACAGGGCTGTGAAGAACAAACCTAGAAAGATATTTTATCAAGACTAAAGAATGAAATGAGACTATACAGAGCAAACTCCTAAAGTAAATAAATAGATAAACGACGACCATTCAGAGGAAGGCCATGGGGAACAAGTGACACAGCCTGAGGGAGGGAATCAGGAATGCCAGCAGAGAATCAGGGCCCTCCCATTGGCAGGGAGGGAAGGGAAATCCGTGTCACACAAGGCAACACATGAAGCTTAGCCCAGATTCTTATCCTCTTTTCCTCCTCAGGACCAGGTAGCACTGCTGGAATGCCAGACCAGCTTCCTCTGCCTACAGTTGGAATATTTATTTTTGATACTGCTGCCTGCCATCAGCTTGCCCTGAGGCTGATGCAAAGCTCCTGACTGGCTGTTTTGCACCTCTCAGTGAGGGCAATAAGAACAACTTATGCAAACTAAGAACAAGGACCTAAGTAATTTTGGGTAATAAACTTAATGAAGATTGCCCTATCACTTGCTTTCCTTTCCCATATTGCCAGGAATGTACTTAGCCAGTGGACATTTATCAACTTTAAACTGATTTTTTGCAGGATATGGCTTGGCTTTTTTCTCAGCTTCTTGTAATTTATTATACATGATGAAAGATGAACAAATGCATAGTTTGATTTTACTTTTGGAGGGGGAATCCTAAGAGTGACAGCTCCCAGGACACCAAACACACCAGCTGTTCTTTTATTTTACTGTTCTTCACGGTAATGACAGTCTCAGCTCTTGTTGCCAAGCCTCTTTGGAAAACATTTTTAAAATAAATGTAGCACACATGAAAACATGCCAGAACAGCCTCCTTCACAACAAAGATTCTCCAGGAACAGAAGATGCAAGGGCTAGTGGGTAGTTGGGCTTCATTCTGGCAAAACAGAAAACTCACTAAAAATTATTGTGTTTGGTAAGCCAAGAAAAAAATTGTTCTCTCCTCCCCAACTCCAACTAATAGATCCAGATTAATTCCCTGGATGTAAAAACAGACGAATTTGAATTAGTCTAAAGATGCCAGGGCAGAAGATTAACCATGGTCAGAGTAGCCACCCACAGGAGCTATTCAAGAAGATTAAATGTTGGAATATGTCAGCAAGGGAAGCAGAAGACTCATTTCTGATTTTACAGGTCAAAACATCACACACAATGTTTTGACTAAAAGAGAAGTTATTGGTCCCAAATCAGATCCTTTGGAAGCACTTATAGAGGATATTAAATTAGGTGAACTCTTGATCTCTTCTTTGAAAGCCATCTCTCTGCACATCTGTGAATGAAAGACTTTAGAACACAAATTTTAGTGTCCTCCTTTCCAGCCAGTTCCTAGGAATTCATCTATAATAGACAATCTATTATACTCATAGTTTAAATGTTCAAATGCATGAAAGTCCTTTTTGGCCAAACTTCATCTACTCAGGGGTTTTGAGTTCTTTCCTCATAAACAAAGCCCTTCAGATCTTTGCCATCTTTTGAGGCACTGCTTCAAATTTGCTTAAATATTTTGCAGTCCTTCTGAATAATTTTCTGTTTCCTCAGAACAGAATAAAACAGCCAAACTCTCTGCAGCTTTCTTCAAGATAGCAGTATTTCTACCCACTGATAGTTCAACATAGACACTTCTATCCAACATATAGCAAGTTTCATGTTTTCTCCCTTACTCACAGAGCATAATTTCTACATAGGTATTTCCAATCCCATGTGTAACTACCCAGCAAATGTTTTTCCCCTAATTCTTCTGTATTTTTAAGGGTTTCCTCTCATTTTACTGCTTTGATTACAGTTAATAGAATCATAAACATCTTTAAAAAGTAAAATAATTGTCTTGTAAAAGTAAAAAAAGTTCAAAAAGTAAAAAAAAACGTTTAAAAAGTAATAAAAAAGTAAAAAAAAAAAAATTATTGTCTTGTTTGCTATTTTGTAAGGCTGAAATGCTGTGAGAATGCAGAGCCTCAAAGCTGCCTTGGCAGGTAAGTGAATGAGAATGAGATCTCAGGAACTTTCAGCTGCACTGGAAATGCCCTGGCTTGGCCTAGGTATAACACTGTGGTTGGTCTCAGGAGACATGAATGGGTTAAGTTTATAAAGCACTTCATTTTCCAGCTACAGCTATGGTACCTTGGGTAATTACTGCAGCTTAAGCTAGACCACACCTTAGATAAACCTGTAATGCTGGCGTTTTCTGCAAACATTTTCTTTACTGCAAGCTGTGGCTTGCCTCTCACATATATTTGCTCTCCATTCCCAACTTGGTTTTTCCTTAGCTAGTTTGTACTCAGTTGAACCAACAAATCAGGATTTGTTGATTTAGTTCCATACCTCTTGAGTCTTTGTGTGACACAGCCATGGCAGCTATGCAGTCCCAGCTGCCGTGGGGCCTGGTGGCTGCTTTTTGTGCCACATGGGAAAGGCTGGGGATGAAAGAGAAGGAGGAAATACTCCCAAAGAGAAACATTTTGTTTCTCCTAAGGGTGAAAGAGGCCACCTTGCTTATAATTAGCACAAAGAAGGTGAATTCAGTTTTGGTGATAAATGAACATATTTCCAGATCTCCAGTGAGCATTTTCAGCAAGCTTCAGAAACGCTGGTGTTCATTTTTCATCAGACTTCATGGAACAAAAACATCTCTGCATATAGACGGCTGAAGGCTCTGCAAAAAGCAGTAACTGTGGAGATTTCCAGTGACCTGTTTGTCTCCAGGTGTCTGCCATCACTCCTGGTAGAGGTGCCATCCCTACAGCCCAAGAGGGAACACTCCCCACTCAGAGCGATCCTCGCACAAGCAGGGATCTGCTGGACCTGTCCCCACCAACTCAGCTCAGTCTAGAGGAAATACCTTAAGGATGATGTACACAATCAGCCCACAGCTCCTGCCAGAGGGAGGAGCAGTTGCAGGTGAAAAGCTCTTTTCCTCCCAGACGTGGAAAAGGATCTCTGTCCACAGCACCAGGCTTTCTGCAGGCTGATGATAGATGCACTACACAATATTAATTGCAACAGCAATCACTAATCTGATAACTTGAGCTTTCTGAGTACATTCCAGCAAAGCAAAACAAGGTAATCCTCATGCTACCTGACATTTGCCCTCAGAAACAAGCCTTTATGAGAAACAAAGCGTATATTAGAAGCTAAGGGAAAAAAAGAAGATTAAAGGATAACATTTTTAAAAACACCTAGCATTTCACCCAAGGAAAGCAATCACTGACTTCAGTCAGAGCAGAATTTGGCTAATGCTAACCACACTAAGACATCACAACTTGGCTACTAGATTAGAAGTCCAAATAATCTAAATTAAATCATTTTTAATAACAATCATATCACTTTATTAAAGTTCACATTTGAAAACAAAATGAGTAGCTTAACCTTCCCTAGTGTTTAAAAAAAAATCCCACTCAGTAAGTCTTCACCTAGTAAAGAAATAGATTTATAAACAAAGAAAATAAGATCACCAAAGATCTAAATATTCCCATGAGTCAAAAGATTCATGACACTTAAGCTCTAGAACCTGACATCTGGACCTAAAAAGCCAAATCTAATTTTCAAAAATTCTGAACTTTCAAAGCAAATAGTTGACATAGAAGTAGTTAGTCAAACCTCAACGTGCTAAAGGGAGAACAAGGATCCTGCGTGTTTGGGGATAACAGTCTGAGCTTGGGGAGAATTTGTGCTTCTGTTGCCCAAAATGCAGACACCTTCCTGAGTGATTTGTATGCAGGGACTTGCCATTTGGTTTTAAGATGTGCACAGTTTGACATGTGCAATAAGCATGACAAGAAGAATAAATAACTTTAACAGCAGGAACTAACTATATAGCAGCACAAAATTAGTACATTGATACTGTAAATACCTGGTGCAAATAAGACAATACATCTCAGTTAAGATGCAGATTTATGACACTTTATGGAACCGTGATGATACATCTTTGCTTTTGGGTCCTGTGTTCACTGATTTATGTCCCTTAAGACTATTAGCATGTCAATGTCATGAACACCTTCCCTAACAGAGTGATGCTAAAAAAGAAAAAAAATTTCTTCAGAAATGGTGGAGATAGTGAGAGAGAGGGGTTCCTTCCCAACATCACATCTTCTAGGAGAATTAGACCCAACTTCAGCAGCTTTTCTGGCAACCCTTAGTCACCATTTCATAAACAATTTCTTCACATAGAAGGAATATTACTAAAGGGTGAGAAATTGGAACAATATGCTACCAGAAATGGGAAAGTCACTCTTTCAGTGGGACCACAGACTTGGCTCCTAGTCCTGGCAGGTCTGGGGAAGCTGAGATTTACAGCAGTGATATTTTCACCTCCACAATAGCTGTTCTAAGCTGCTTACAGACAGCTTAAACAAATGAATCCTGAGACTTCCTCACTTAAGCACAGCAAGTAAGGCACATGATTCTGCAGGTGGAGGAATTTGAAAAGCACACTAATACTTTTCCAAAGTTCTCAAACATTCTAAACCCATGTTCTCTTTCAATATGCAGGGAGCAATACAAGTTTTTCAGCACAGATTAAAGATGAAGATCACACAGTTTGTGAATCCTAACTAAACCGAAACCTCACAAGGTTTTGGAAATGCCCTTTTTAGGCACACAAGTCTCCAAATTCTCAAATGCAGACTCACAAACATGAAAAACAGTGCTTCACTGCATTGTTTGAATTCTTTCCAGTTTCACTGATCTTGCACAATGCTTTGAAGTAAGGTTAGTTATTTTATATGCGAACTACTTATTAAATTATCATCATTTCAGAAGAAGATTATCCATGTGAAGGATAATTCTGAACCCCAGCACATTCACGTAATACATACACACCATGTTCTTGATTGAGAGAATTAACATTTACATGGCCTAAAATTCAACGGAAATAAAACCAGATAACCCAGCAGCTTTGTGCTGATTATATGTCTAAGCAATATCACCTGAATCCTGCTAAAGATTCTCCTATTACTAATTGCTAAGTAAAGTAGTTATTTCAATTTAAGTTACAAATAACTCGAACTCATCAAGAAGCTCAAGATCTGCTTTTTATGGTGACAGCACAAAGCCTCTGAAGAGTCTTCTGCAAATGTTTTATTTTCATGTCTTGCATACAATATTAACCAGGCAACAGAAGATGACTGCAAGAACATACTTAGAAATATCGCAACATGCTCCATTTCTGGTTTAAACTTCAGGTATGAAAGATGACCTATAAATAGGTATAACTCAATATATTCTTGAGAAGAATTCTTCATCTATTTTTATGCAGACACACAGCAACATGCATTCCTTTCCCTCTGCAGGTAGATAGTTGTGAGGGGGGAAATGCAAGGAACAAATCTGTTCTTTAGGTTAAAATAACTTGGCATAGGTTCAGATCTTCTGTCCAAAAAGTAAACAACACAGTTGAAAGAGATTTCATAAGCAATAAGAAGCACAATAAAGGAGTCTTTCTGGGGCTAAACTCAAATAGTTGTTATTTACTGAGAGCAAGAGAAAGTAATTTTGTAGTAGAATGGATACAGCAACATGAGGCACTAAATTGCATTTTGAGTTTCATCAGTGGCAACTGTAATGAAGATGGATCTTATTGATAAAATAATTCCTTCTACCAGCAACCTGAATTCCACCGTTAACTCATGCTCACCCAACTGTAGGTTTTCTCTGGGTAAAATTTATTCTAATACACAGACACCCACAAATTCTTAGGACTGTACTCAAACCAGTGATCAGAACAAGGACAACTTCATTTATTCTCAAGTACACTTAAATTAAAGCCTTTTAAACACAAATTTTAACAGGTTCCCATGTATTTTCCTGTGGCAGTTTTAGAAGTAAATAGATACTTTCAAATGTCCACTGGCTCAAAGTACCATCAACTTGTGCCCTCACTAATGTCTGAGTTTGTTCCTATAGTACTAACAACGAGCTCTGCCCAGCCTGTAGCACAAAAGTAAGGGGGGAACAACTTTCAATCTTTTATATTCACAGTATAAGAGAAAACATAACAGGAAACATGGATAGAAATCAGGCTGTATATTTATTCCTAGGTACAAACTTCAGCATTTAGTGTTCTCAATGACCAAAACCTTTTCACAATCACCTCTCCAGCTCGGAATGCATGTTTTGCAATTAAATATACCACGATATTTATGTGTTCCTTCAGCACCTGTGTCTCAGTTGGTAGCAGTGGTATCACAGAGAAACCTTTCTCATCTCAAAAATAGCATGGTGAAAGAACCATTTTGTCAGGAGCAAGCATGAGCAGGAACATAACCTTTTCCTCTCTTGATGGTGCACGTGCAGCTCCATCTTGAAGCAGAAATGCCACCTCTAAAAAATGAGGGGTGCACTCAGTTGTTTCTCCAAAACTCGAAGAAAACCAAGAAGAGTCAAGTCTTGCTGAAATTTTAGCTGGATAGCCCTTCCTCCTGATCAGCAAAGCTAAATTTTAAGCTCAGGCAGAAGGGATTGGCCAGCTCAGAGTCAAAGGTGCATGTAAAGGAAGGATTCAAAGACCCAATAGTCTGCATCCAGTGCAATTTGCTATGATTTCCTGTTGAAGGACTGAAGCTCTCCAAAAGACTTTTTACACATATATTCAATCTGCTCTTTACTGAAAATCAAATTTACACTGGATAATTGCTCACCTCTAACATGTCCTACAACTTCAGGTGAATAGATCAGCTCTTTGCAGGGAAAACCATCATCTTTAAAACCTCCATAGACAATACAAATATACATTTTGGCCTTTAGCTAGATGCATTCCTTGGAAGCTTCTGAAACACACACCACAAATGTAGAGGTCACATAATTGCCTTAAAAAGAAACTGTGAACACACTGTTATGTCTAAAACTACTGGAGCTCCCCATTTCTTTAATCCTCAGATAAAAGTTCTCTGTTTTTAAGCTGTGACGACTCACTGCAAGGAATAACATCAGGATTTTTCTATAGCATACAACATAGTGGACTCTGGTCACAGTCACAATGCAGTCTGAGGGTATTAACTTCATCAGTCCGCTCCTACTGATGCCTTTACATTCTCTAAGGCTAGAGATGCAGTCATTGTTGGTGAATCAAGGAGCTTCCTTTGAATTTCCACATGCTAAAAGGAAGAAAATCAATCTCAAATTCAATGCTCTCTCCCCCGCCTCCTTCCAAATGGAAAAAACTGCTCCCGAAGGTCACGACGGCACTACCCTCCGAATCTTACAAGAAAGACATTAGAGCAGAACACGATCCTGTGCTCCATCATTACTGGGGGATATTGGAAAGAGGACAAAGGAACGAGCACACATAAGTGGGGAGTGGGCTCTTTTCTTGTAGTGGTCACATTCAACTTGTTTGTTCAAGAAAAAAAAAAAAGGAGTGGAACAAGACATGCATGCCTGATGCTCTTAGTGCTTAATACACTGGAAAAATTGTTTAGGAACAGTTCATCCTTAAAATTACTCTGTAAAACCATCAGTGATTGAGACCTTATTTTATCTGTTGCATATATGTTTCTTGTAGTCCACCATATTTAAATATACATCTTTTTCCTGTGTTTTTAGCTTGATTTTCATGTGTTTTGATGTGGATGACTCCCTGAACTTTCCCTTCCTTTCTGGGTCCTGCTGGTCAGTGATAGTGCATATATCTGGTGCTACTGTTTTTGGGGCTATCAGCTATGTGAAAGATCTTTCCAGAAGGAGCAGAAGCCTTCTGCCAGTGTAGATATCGAGCTCATGGCTCAATCCTGTTCACTGCTATGTGTTCTGTCCTGAACAGCTCAATTCCCTAACAGCCCCAGCCTGAGGGGGCAATAGGAAGCAGTTTGCCCAATGGCAGCATATCACAGGTACTTCACTAGATCTGCTGTGGGCACTACATGAATAAATACATTATATATTGTTTCAGTTGAGAGGGCAGAGAAAATGTGCAGTCTAATTAGTAAATGCATTGTATATTTCATCTTTCAGCTATAGGACTACACTGGAGAATATCTCACTATCCCAATTCCTCTATTCTTTCTCTCTCTTTTTTTTTTTTTTTTGTTTTGAGAAAGGTGTGTCTGGGGTTTTAAATGTATCTGACACATAGAAGAAATACTCAAGTCAAGGATTCTATCACTAGTACTCATATTTTCTTAGGCCACAAATCAAATTTTAAAAATGAGTTTTTAAATATCTCAAAATTTCTACTTTTTATGCACTCTGATGACTTCAGAATAAAAATGGTACATGAAGAAATCAAAAACATTTGGTGCTGACATATGTTTTTAAAGAACTCAGCCATGTATACCAAGGATCATCAGCCTGGAGTGGAACTGGATCACAAGCTCTAGTCCAGTATGGGCAGCTGCAATGCAGTGCAATCACAGCAACAACATCATACACCTCTCACTTTGAGAGTAGAAAATCTTCTCATTTCCAGTCTAAATTTATTCATGGACAGTGTTTCAAAAAGAAATGCAATAAAGTATTGTGCTGTGACTTACACCTTTTGTATTACTTAGATTATAGAAACAATGAAATGTGTCATAAATGTCATCTGGATTTATTTTGGTGTGCTGCTGAATGACATTCAATGGTTGACTCGTCTAATTTAAGTCTGAAGCAACTGTTAATTCATGTCTAGATTGCAGCTGAACAGGAGCCAAAGTTCATTCCACTTTGGTTTTCTGTAAAATTTAAATCAAGGAAAATGCTTAGCATTTTTCTATTCTTATTCTGTTAACAACTTAGCACCAGAGATGAGAAATCTGTGTTAGAACGTGTGGGCTCCTGTAAAAAAAAGTGAGGAAGCTCTGAGAAGCTCTCGGCTGACAAAGGCCCAGCTTTGTCTGTGCATAAGGTCAATTCAGCTCCAAGATGCTCATTCCTACTTTGCAAATCTGACCCCATCCAAAAGGAGAGGGCTACAGTGCTAGAGAAACTACACAGAGGCTTATTTTGCAAGGAGAAAACTGGAAATTATCTACTTTTTAGTGAGGCAGATCTCCAGCTTCTGCATGGCTTCACACACAGAGGAAACCCTTACTGGAAGGAATGGGAGGGAGCTACCCTGACACAGAAAAGTTTGTCACCTGAGTCCCAGCCAGTGCAGGTTGTGCAGCTGCTCTGAATCTCTCTGTGGTCAAACTGACATCATGTACCAGCTTGTGAGCTCCCTTTGGCAGCTGAGGTCAGGTGCAGCTTAGAGGTTTTATGCACTTGAGTTGGTTGAGTTTTCACCAAGTGAGAAGAGAGCAAACACCTCTACAGCCACCATACACAACAGTGCTCAATACAAGTGCTGCCCTGAAGTCCCTGGCAGAGGTTGCACCAGTTCCAGCAGGCAAAAACTCCAGAAAAAATATAAATTATCATGAGTATGTCACAATAACTTGCTACACACCTACTAGGAACTGTGAGTTTAAAGGCAAATGCTTTAAAGCAATATTGGCCTTATGATATCCAACTTCATGAACAGTGAAATGTGCTTAAGCATGTACCCTACATATGTACAGCACATATACCTAGAGAAAAACAGCATAGGTGGGAAAGGAAGGCTGCAAATAGAGCAGGTTACATTTCCCTAGTTGAAAAAAGCAGAAATTCCAGTGCAGGCAAAATTCCACAGGGCCTGAAGGAAAAGTCAGGAGCACATATCAAAAACATTAGGGAACAACAACAAATACAGAAGAACAAATTGCAAAGTGTCAGATCACTCTTTTTCATTGATTACAGAGTTTGCCATTTCACAACTCACAAGTTTTATTATTGAGACCTGTACCTAAGAAATCAAAACATGCCTCCAAATCCCAGGTAAATATCAATTTCGCTGAGTATGCTAAATTTAATGAGGTAAGCTATCTTATTTTCCCTATAATATGCAAATTTATCTTTGTTTAGATACTGAAATGCATGCCTCAGAGTCTCCTATCTAAAGTGCATCTTGAAGACAATGATGCTGAAAGAGTCCTCCTAGCCCTTACCTGTCTTTTAAAGTCTTAGGAGAACACACCTGAGGTTACACATTTATTTCATTCTTTACACTACTATTTATCATAATGTTTGCGAACAAGAATTTGTTTGGAGGACTCAAGCATCTGCCTGCTCTCACCAACAGCAGCTGTAAAATCCCCAGCAGTGTTATGCAATCATGGAGCTTGTCCAGATATCATTTGTGCAAAATACAGCACGAGACCTCAGCTTGGCCAGGCAGAGTAGTGATACCATAGCATGAACAATAAATTCCCAGTTATGTGGGTTCTAGTCATAAATCTAAGCGAATTCAAATAGTCGAGGAATCAGTGCCTTTTCTCAGTAACAATTATTCTGCATTGCCACATGCTGAACTTGTGCCAGGCCATCTACCTGACAGCTTCAAGGACAGTCCTCATGCCCAGAGAAGAGGGTTTCATGTTATACACCAGTTAAACATCAAAATGTGCAACCATGACTCCGAATGTGTCCTTTCAGAAAAGCCACATGGAGTAGATGTCGGTGAGGATGGTAGAAAAGACAAACTGCCGTGCTCCCTCAAAATTCCATCATCTGCATTATTTAATGTGGGAAGGTAAAATTGAACTATTTCACACAAAAGGGAAAATCCCCTGAAAATTCAGGAGGGAAACTATCAGCTGTGTCTGATATCCTACTTCTTGTCACCCATATTCTTCAAGGGAAGAAACTTCACTATGTGGGAAAAGCAATTTTTTTCTACCAGCTCTCGTACAATTCCTTAATAGCTAATTATTTTGTCTTACTCTGCCTTGCTCTCTGAATTGTACAAAGAAACTGCAAACAGAACTTTTTTCACTCTCCCAGGTACAAGACTCTTGTCATTTGTTACCCTCTAAATTATCTACAATTATTTTGTTTAGCAGGCTAATATGGGAAGTCTGTTTAATATGACAGAAAGAACAATTTAACTGAGTTGTGCTTTGTATCACACATTAGCAATCAGCACGTTAATAAGTCTGGAAGATCAATATCAGTTTGAAAGGCAAAACCTACACAAAACAATTAATTAAGAAAGTTAAAACAAATGAACTGCTCAGGATGGAATCGGATCCATGAGACAAGCTGGTAAAAGCCCAGAAGGAAATACTCTAATTGAAAACGGCAGTAGAAGGCACACAGTACAGTTAAACATTATCTTATCAGAAAATTAGCAAAATGTAATTTTTTTTATTGGATTTTTACAGATGTTATTTTTAACCACATCAAAAAAACCCACCTCATGGCTATTGGCACAAATTGTCATAATTACTATAATTTGAAGTCTGAGCTGTGGAGTGACTGCTCAGATAACTATCTCGTCCTCCTTATGTTGTATTAGGAAAGCAGCCGGGAGACATATCCTCTCATGTTTTTTTGTACTAGGTTTGGACTTCATTTGTGTCTATTATCCAATCTCATTCTTGAGAATACTAAAGAATAAATTCTTTTCCCCTACCTGAAACACTGGAGAAAATCAGGAGGTTAACATTAAGAGAGGTAAAGCTGACTTTAATTAACATACCAATTACCTCCCATTTGCAAGCAAATTGTTTTATTTCCTTTCATATGCTCCCTGGGGAAGTCTTTTTTTTTTCTATACATGGTAGCTGACTTTGGGAGGAAGAATCAAGCTCTAAGCTCCCAAATGAAGAGAGAACCAGAAGAGAAATAGTTAGCATTGTAGTCCATGTCCCAGAAACCCCATGCTGTGGGGTTACCAGCACTTTCTAGCTTTGAAAATTGGCGTGAAAGTGCTTTACAGATTGTGATTTGCACAACACTGGGAAATTAGCTAGCTCTTTTGATTGTTTTTTCTAATATTCCAAATCTCTACAACATACACATGTTAAAGAATGTTTCCTTCCTTGCAGTGAAAGTTTGGGGAAGTTAAAATGAAGGAGGGTGGATGGAAACAGCTCACAAATGGGATATTTATTCCTCATGCAAAATAACTATAAAACATTTTGATAACATGCAGCCAACACATACTTTGAACTGTGGTTCCACCAGCACCCATGAAAGCTAAGTTAGAAGTTATCAGCATTTCAATGAAGGACTTTCCAAGGAAAGTGTTAAACACTTAAGGAACTGGTGCTGGTGAATCAGTAAGTGACACTCTTCCTGTAAATCAGCACCAGGACAATCTCTTCCCCAAAGTAGTGCAGAGCCCTTCTGCAGAGCTGATGTTCTTAGAAACAAATAACACAGGCCCTGGATCCTACACACTTGGCAGCCTCTAAAGATCTTACAGTACCCTTTTTCCCTGGACTAGAGCTCTTCCTCTAAGAATCAGAATCAGGAGTCAAGGTGAGCAACAAGGTTACAGCTACAAAAGTGGAGGCACAACACACACGCCACAGCTCACACCTGAGATGCCTTGTGCTGTCTCCTGCCTGGCCTCCACCTGCCCCAACACGAGGGAATTCTCTGCAATATCTTGCAAAAAACCTGGTTTTCCTGTCCTAGGGCCTCTCAACAGTACTTGATCTTCACAGGAAAATCAACAAATAAATAGGGATTATCCCTACTTTATTCACGGGTATACTTACTTACAGGGAGAATAATAAAATCCTGGAATTCTTTTGTAGAAATAAGTGAATCCCAGTAACTGGAATGCTCTGATTGCTCCTGAATCTTACAATATGAATAAACAAAAATACAAAATTGCAAATCACAAGGGGCACACTAGTCCTAATTCCCATCACACTGCCCTGTTACTGGCAGAAGAATACAGAAGGTGAAAGCAGGATGTAGTACATCACCCAGTGAGGCTACCCAGGTGTAATTCTGTAATTTTACCATACTGTGAAAACTATACAGGTCATATGTTCAGTAGATCTAATATCCAGGAGGTCTTGCCAACATCCCACAGGTGTGCACAGGAGTGCAGAATGTGAAAGGAAAGCAATTATGTGGGTGGGTACATACACAAAACGGTGTTTCTAAATCCCGGATGAATTCATTCCACACATCTGCATCCATTTCACATTGAGGAATTAGATAAAGGGGAAGAGGAAGGGGGGGGAAAAAAAATCTCTTTTAAAGATATCTGAGCAATAATGGTGCTCTTTGACTGGCTCTGTTCTCAAGCATTTCACCCTTCCCTAAGACCTACTTCAGCAGACCCTCTGTAAATGGGCAGTGACAGGCCCAGCCCAGGCATCTGGGGTCAATACACAAGTTTTCCTTAATTTCAACCCCACCTCCTCTGCAGACTGTGCTTCTAGACTGGAGGGAGAGAGCTGCAAGTAAGAAGAAAGTGAGAGAAAGGCATCCCCCCTCCTCCCAGTTTAATTGACAGGAGGGATTTTCTTGGGGATTTTAACTTGAAAACCAAACAATAAGCTACAATCCAGTCATTGTTCTGGTCACTTTACTCACATGTTACAGACCTTTATTTTATTCTGTGTCTGTTTTTGTCCTCTCAGTTTACGCTTGTAGAGGTAGGGACCTGGCTATGCATCTGTGTTTTTGGAGTGTTTCCACAACGCAAAGGAGAGGTTATACTACAAGCACACTAAGTGTGACAAAGTGACATTATACCAGGCCAGCAAGGGTGGTAATAAAAGTTGAAGCAAGGTCTCTTGGGTCTCAGAGAACACAAAGAGTCAGTTGGACTTTGTGTGTGAAGAAGGAGGGGAAGAACAGAAGCTGTATCCCTGTATCACACTACCCTCTGCAAAATATATGACTAGAGATGAACAAATATCAAGCAACAGGTGGTTGCTGCATTAAATTAACTTACACCTGATGGATCAGGAACGCAGAATACAATCTCTTAAATGCAGAAAAATTAGTGCTGAGAAATTGGATTAACCTCCTTTGCTAAGGAATACTTTAATCTTCTCTACCTCTCCAATTTCTTGTTGGTTTTTGAAGGCACGCTTTACTTAGTGCAATCGCCCTTCCCTTTTTGCAAATATAAGGCCGTATCCTGCAGTCTTTTCCCTGAATAACAGAATTTGGACCCTAAGCTGCAGTATATTTCTACATGAAATTTCCCTATCATAAGAAAGTTTAACCTTCAGTGATGGTTATATTTAGTGACTGTTAATATTAAAGAACACCAAATAAATGTTATGAATATATCAGATGTGATAGTAGGATCTAGATATGTCGATTTTTATTTTTTTTAATCTCAGCATTGCATAAAAATACGAACTTGTAATTCACAAGATTTCAGGAGAGTACTGAAGATGAAGCCAGAGCAGAATGTAAACTCTCATAACAAAAAGTAATATTTATTGGGCAGATCAAAGGCATCCAGTCCACAAGTGATACATCACCTCCACATGTTTCTACTGCCCTCTCTTCTCCCTGCTCCAGTAACTCCATTTTTATTTCTTCAGCAACACCCCCATTTTCACCCTATTACACTTTGCTAAATGTGTCTCATGTCCCCTGCCTGCTGTACCCCAGCTGTCTCTAGCATTTCCCCTGCATTTGGCCTGAACAGCATTTCAGATGCCCAAAGCAGACAATCTCTCAGTGGATCCATTCCTCTTCATTCCCAGGACTGTCAAATGCATTTCACACCCAGCAGAGCTCTTGTGCACCGTGTATGACAAACCCTAAAACTGAACCATGCTTTCAGCTACCTGATCTCCACAGGTGCCAAGGAAAACCAAGCGCAAATGAGCTTCATTTTTTGTTCAAACCCAAAATTCTTAAAGTGGGTAGGAATTTCCATTGACTCAAAATCATTAGAAAATTACTTTTCAATAAAGCTATTTATATAAATACACATATATATGTGTATAAACAAACCTCCAGCCATGCTCCAAAACTCTATCCTCATGGGCTGACAAAAAAGAGCAACTCATTTTACAAGAGCTAAATAACTCAAACCATCTGGGAGAAGGAAACAGCGGCATTTAACTTTTTCTGTTTTTCCCTTTTGCACTTCATTTAGCCCTTTCTGCCCATGGCTGCTGCAGCCCAGGGTGCTCCCCTATCCCAGGATTAGCAGGGATCTCTGGCGATTGCTCACACCTGCAGCTCAGCCCGGCTCCGTTCCGCTCTGTGCAATCAGCCGTGCCTGCTAAGGCTGACAGGCAAACAGAGACCCACCTGATGGGTCACACCAGACACCTGCAAAGGGGCTGGAGCAGGAAGGCGAGGGGACAGGGAGGAAGAGGTGGAATTACACAATTAAAAGACCAGGTTGATGTTTTGAAGGGAAGGAGTATTACCTGCTACCCACAGGCACATAAACACCTGACAGTAAAACCAGCACTACTATGCAACTCCCATAGTTTGTTGCTTGTTGAAGTTGTTTTCTTGTCTAATACTCAGTGGAGTAGGTCCCATTGATAAAAATCAGTCTACTGGTCTCAAAACAAGAGGTCAGATCTCCTAATAGTTACAGTTTTGGAAATCCAAATTTAATTTGCCACCAAATCTCAGTTACCAAAATGTAAAGAAAGACTGGTAAAATTCCAAAGTATTGTTCTGTCATAGATGCACTCTGAATAAGTGAAGCTAACTGATTTTCCTTTCTTTCAATTATATCTGTGAAATGAGAACATGAATCTCTGACATTCTCCTATAGCTGGATTATGCCTATGCCAGGCAATTGCCTATTACTGAACATGGAGAGCACCCTAAAATATCCTTAACTAAATATGAATAGTAAGGCGTGTTTTGTGCTTCAGTGATTAGTTTTAACAGAAGAGCACACAAACCCCAAACTGTGCGTGATTACTGCTGTCTCAAAGTACAAACGTGTAACAGTGTTCCTGAGAGAGTATCACAACTCAGAGTATCACAAGAGACTATACAGGGCCCAGCACAGATTCATCATTTGAGAATAATAAAATTGTATATATTTTTAAAAAGACATGTAGGAGAGAATGTCAGAAGCAGCTGTTTGCTCCTGCCTATTCCCTCTCTTAAAATTTATTTCAGATTCATTCACTGTAGGAAGGGGTCTCATCTCATTATTAGTATTATTTTTAAATCTTGTTCTGGAAACTGACAAAACTCAGCCCTCAGCTGATGTTATTTACTTCTGGGCCATCTATTCATCAAAGGTAAGGATGTGACCTTGGACCAGTTTTACCTCCAGTTTATGAACCAAAGTTTAAAGGCAGCACTTAGAGAAGAGTTGGCAGTAACCTGCGCCTCTTCAGGCAGCCCTGAGCCCCAAGATCAATTATTCTGTAATGTTACTTTTTGTTTCTAACTACTGCAGAAAGTGCAGAAACCTAATGGTGACACAGGAGAGAGAAGACATCATCTCCTTGCTTTGTAAAGGGACAGACAACAAAGCACGGTGACCTTGAGCTACTGCAGGGCAGATCATGGCACTCTCCAGATCACTCTGCACTTCAGGACTAAACAGATTTATTTTGCTCCAGCCATGGCATTTACACTTGTAGAAACATCAGCATGGCCGTAGCACCCAAAATATTTACAAGGTGCACCTCAACAGTTATCTACTAGAGAGAGAGACAGGATGTGTCAAGGTGAGGATGTGTACAGTGGAAACACAGAGGCAACTGGCAAGGTCTGTGTGTACCCAGTGTCCATGCAAGACCTCTCACCAGAAGGGTACCCATGGAAGGAAGGCAGTGGGGAAGTCAAAGATAACTTGGATAGACTGCATCACACAGCCCTCACCAACATGCCAAGGGCTCTTCCCTCTCTTATCAGGAGCATTGCATTACCAGTGATGCCTGATTGGAATGGCTCCAATCCAAGGACACATTTGTTGACATTTCCCTATCTCTGAGCAAGGACAAATTTTATCCCAACTTTTCCTGTACTTAGCAGCTCTTCTTTCTATGACCAGTAAGGAGCAGAAATTGTCAAACCTTTTGGATGTACCTGTTTTACATGTAAAAATCTCTGAATATCCAGCAGCATACTGACAGTCATTGCTGAGTCTTGGATATTATTTTGCATCTGAAATCAAGGTAAGAAACAATTAACATCATCCCACTTTGTAAGAGAGTATTTTATCAGCTGAGCAGAATGCAGACCATAATTATATGGCTACATCCAGAGACTACACACTGCGTCAAATGTCAAATCATATCGTGTTAACCACCAAGTTATCCTGAAATTGTTCAGAGATGAGAAAGAATTTGGTCTCTCTCTGTGTGGTCTCTCTGCTGGGTGCATATTTTCCAGCTGTTATCCCCCTGACCTGCATACCTACCGTGGACTCCTTCAAGCTTATCAATCAAGCTAGAGAACAGAAAGCCTAGCCTGACATCTGACCAGCTAACAGGAAGCAAGGAGTAACCCTCTGCTATCTAGTCCCTTTCTACTTATCCCTGTGATGTAGGAAATGAACCAACACCTTACAGAAGAATAATGAATGGAGCTGACGGATCAAACAGGCCTGACAGGTCCTTAAAAAAAAAAAAAACACAACAAGAAACACCCCACCAAGAACTCCCTATTTACTCTTAAAGTGAAACCAATACAGTCAACATTCACTTACAAATGATTAATGTAGAATGGAAACATCCTGTTATTTCTCTGGTTTGAGAACCAGGAATAAGAAGACAACATCATGAAGGCTTTTCTTCATTACAGCCCCAGAAAAGATTAAATCACCTACTTGTGCCTTTGAAAGATCATTTCTACAGGGCACATAGCCTCTGTTGGTGAGCACTGACTCTTATTTGGGGAACATAATATTTTAAAGGAAAAAAAGACCAAAAGCAGTAGATCTCCATGCTCTTCTCTACAAGTATTAAACCCATTCACATAAGGGGAAAAATGGATATAGAATGTTATTAGATGACTGGAAGGACAGAAAAGGGTATCAAGACCAGGCCTATGGAAATTACAATAGCCATTTCATCTCAGTCTTCTGCAGAAACACCAGTCCATGCATCTTCAGATGATCTCCCACTGAGACCCAAGAATTTAACTTGATTTTCAACTTATTGGTGGCATTTTTAAAATTTTCCCTTTTGACTAGTCAAATAGCTGTAAACAGCCCCAGGCAGATTTTGGTTTATTTAGTGCTGCCAAATTGTGAAAGTGTTCTTTTCTAATCTATTGGCACTTGAAGATTTCCAAATCAGTGGAACACAAAACATCATCAATGAGTCCTCTTTCATGATCCCCAGTCTTAGAAGTGACACATAGGTATAAAAAACAAGATCAACATCACCTTCAATCAAGGGTGTCCTGAGTTCTATTAACAAAAATCAAAGCCACAGATTTTCTTTTAAACCAATAAGAAGGAAATTGAGGACTGGGTATATTGGGTTTTAAACCACTATATACAACTGGATCTGTATCCCTTGAAGGAGAAAAAAACACCAAAAAGAAAAGACAGAGCCATGCTTGGAGTTCAACTTTTTCTTTAACCTATATCCTCCCTTTCAGTGCAGCTGTTTACTACCATCTCTCTGAACCTGAGAATGTGTTTTATATGAATGTTTTGTCCAATTTTAATAGAAATTTACAATAACCAACAGAGATGTAAAAAAGAAAAAAAAAACAGCAGAGCCCAAAAAAGATTAAGAGCTTAATTACACCACACCTATGCAACATGAGGTGCTTGAGCAGTGACAGCAAAGAGATTCCTTTTCTCAGAAAAGATCAGATATGAGAAAGCACTGAAGCATTAGTAGGGCCCACCTTTGTGTTAGTCTTAGACCACACTAATGTAAGTTTGCTTTTTTTATTATTTATTTATTTTGCACAGAATAGGGAATGGTGACAATATAAAGGATAACTCCAGGCACCCTTTCATAACTTTCTAGTATAAAAATTCATTAGCATTCCACAAATAATGAACCTTTTAAACACAATTGAATGCATTGGTTGAGTTGGCTTTCTGAGATTTCTGTCTCCTCCTCTCCTCATCTAACACTTCAAAGGAATGCCTCTTTTCTATTAAAAGTCTGTGTCTTGTAAAAATTTACCACACCCTAGGATTTCCCCTAGTGGAATACACTATTCAAACTTGTAATTCAGGCATCTTATTTTTAGAAATTTCCAGGGCAACACCAACTGGAACATGATTGATCAGAGAAGGAAGAGGAGGGTGTGTTTTGGTAATTATACTTTCTCTTCCTCCATAAATCATAGAAATGGAAATCATAGACAATAGTTCTCTCTCAATCCAGAGAGTGAAGCTACATACAAATCTGGTAACTCCTTTCCAGCCCAGCTCTGGGGTGAAGAAACATGGACACAAAGAGACCAGGACTGGCATTGCACAGGGTTGTGTAACTCCAGGCAAGCCAAGGGGGCAGCTGAGCTCTCAAAGGTCAGTGCTGGAGCAGCTTTGGTACTGCCTTCCAACAGGAACAGCAGAAGGCAAACCCAAACTGAGTGAAAGGTGGAATCAGATAGACTTCAAGATAGGGATAGACTTCAAAACCAGATTTATATCTAAATATTGCTTGAGACAGCAACAACACACTTGATGATGCAGTACAATGTTAAAATAAACAGTTCTGCATTTACTTCAGCCTCTTCACACTGAGGGCCATTGGCACATTTTGTCCATGCAAATGAAACCCAAATAAGAGTCTGGGGCAAATCTGGTAACTCAAACATGCTAGGCCAAAAAGAAGAACTAGCAGGAACCTACCAAGTATTGCTGAATTTACTTTTTCATATTTTATTTCTACATAGATTAATTCTCTTGAATCACTGTTAAGGAAACACAAAAAAATCAAATCAAATCATAAATTCTGCTTCCTTTCTTATTTTTAAGCAGGAAAAACTTGAGGGTTTTTTTAATCAAGGTTTAAAATTAACATTAAGATACAGTTGCATCTAAAACAAGAGATAGAAATGCATAGTGCTGGCTTTTGCCTCTGTTAGTTTTACAGAACAAATAGACTGGAGAGATAAAGGAATATGAAGTCACCACAAGTAGGTTCGTTCTTTTGCTGCTGTTATACACAGCTGTCTTACAGTCCAGAGTTTTGATATCAGTGTTCTACAGTCATTTCAATTGGCATAATTACAAAAGTGTGGGTAGATCCAGGCAAGCCATGTCCTCAAGGCTCCCTAACACTGCAATAATCAAAGCACAGAACTAAAAGGCACCAAAACAAGGGTGACTAACAAATTGGAATTCAGAGATTTTTGAAGTAGGGATGGACCAAACATGGATTTCTGTTCAGCACAGAAACAAGAGCAGAACTCTTGTGCAAAGCACTACCTTATGGAAACTTAGTCCTTAACAGAGCAGCACTAAGTGGTACAAATATTTCCTACCCAGGATCAGAGGTGACAGCACAGCAGAATGTTTATGCCAAGGTCATCTTTCCAGACCATGCTCAAAGAGATAGTCACTGCCAAGTTTTAGGGACATATTAAACCACCATAACAAAATGATGGCTTTAATTTAAGAATTTCTATTTAATTATCTCAGAGCTTTTGCAGAAAGAGTAAATTTAAATTAAATATTCTTTATTTGGGGGGGACTTAAGCATGAAAAATGAAGATTGAAAGTGGTATGCAACATATCAAAGTGAATGGGAGTCAGACATGTTTGGAACATACTGAATAGGAGACTAAGTGTTGGTGGAAAAAATACGGTCATCACATAATATACAAGCATTATTCAATAGATGCTGGTATAAACTGAACAATGAGGATATTTGATGCTATATCTGTAAGGATTTGGTGGTCTCACTCCCAATTCCTACTCTGCTTCTAGAACCAGAAGGGCCATACAATTAAATCCAAATAAACTTTCCACTAACGTTTTCTTTTAGCCATTTTAGGACACAATTGATGGTCTATTGAGCTATTTTTATCAGCAGAAGGGGAAGAATTTGCAGTACCTTTAGGTAGGAAATTTGCAAGCAGGTGATCAATTCTCTGCAGTGACACAGAGTGAAATCTGCTGCATTCCAAATGCTGCATCTTCATATTCCAAGCAAAATGAGCCATCCAGCTCAATTCTGAAGCTATTCAGGTGTGGATTTTTTCTCCTGGATTCTCTGGATTCATAAAAGAGAAAGAGTGAAGCATTTTCCCTATGCAACCTCTTCCTGGCTACAAACATGAAAAGAACAGAAAGCTGATTAGCACAATCACCTTCCTCTCTCGCAAATTTGGTGAAAGCCTTTTATTCCAGCTCCATCCCACTAAAGTGCAAGAAATCCGTGCAAGGATCTGGCCAAGACACACACACAATGAACAAGGATGTCTGGCATGTACCACAGGGACCTTGCAATACTGAGCTCTATGTACCTATACCATTCTTCATTGTGATGAACATCAGGAATTATTGAAATGCTGCCTATTTGTCAGTCCAGGGTGCATTCATCACCAGGGCTGCAAACCACAGCACACAACCCTGTTCACTTGGCACCTTTTGCACAAAAACCTCTAAGAAAATAGAGACCAAGATGAAATAGTTCTTACAGTCACTCGAGTCACAGAAAGGGCCTCTGTATCAGGCTCCATTGCCCTGATTCAGAGAATGAAGGTATATGCAGTGCCACCTCATGCTATTTCCTCAGATAAAAGGAAAAGGCTTCCATCTACAGTTCATTAAACACAATCTTAACTTTGCAATGTCTTCCACATTAGAAATGAACAGCAGCTTGCATTATCTTTGTTTATTTATTTTTAAAGGCTCACTTTTTTTTGCAATTAAGGACAGATAAAATCTCCAAACAAAGAGCACACTAGACAATTATTTTTAAATATGTGTGCTTCTGAGTCACACTATGTAAAACAGAGATACCACCTCCCACATACACATGCACCAGAAAGGAAATTAAAAAGGAAAGAGAAGGAAAGAAAAACCTTTTATTTCCTAGTGCAAACCACACACAACAGTAGGGGTATTGGGTAGGAAACACTGATTGCATCGCTGTTATTTGAGTTCAGATTCACTCTAACTTTCAATCGCGTCACCTGTACTGTTCCAAAACAGATTCAAAGATCTAAAAGAGCAGCTTGATAAAAGAGAGGGACATTTATTTATTTATTTATTAAAAGGACATTTTTCCCAGACTTTAACTAAACCTCATCCACTCTTGTCACTCTGGGCAGACAGTTGAAAGCAATATTAGAGGAGGTAATTGCATAGATCAGTCAACAGCCTTTGTCCCCTTGCCACTGAGACTTACAGTAAAATGGGCACAAGAAAACATTGTACTGGATTAAAGGCAGGTCTTTTTCTCCAGTTGCTTGCTGCTTACCAGCTGTTGTGTTCAATGGCAGGGACAGAAGCTCTGGTGGTATCTATAGGGGAAATCTAGCCTGACACTGGCTCTTTCCCCCCACCCCCCTCCCCCCTTCTCTCTAGGCTTGAACAGATTACTCTTTGTTTTTAAAGTGAAACTTTACCAAAAAGTATTCTATCTTGTCATCTACCATTAAGTCATTAATCATGTGTGCAGAGCACTTTACTAGCTATGAATTTTTAGGATTCTGCATTTACAAGAACACCATCGCTGTAAGTCTCAGGTTGACAAACATTTTTCTGAACCCTTTGATCTTATTTGGAGCAACTCATGAAAAGACTCAGAGTAGCTACTTAAACAAACAGTACAGGGAACAGACAAATTTTATTAACATTTGATTGTAAATCACTGGCAGCAGCCCACATGCTGATAAAAACAGATACTGCACTGTCAAAGAAAGACTGTACCTGTTATGAGTATGTCAGAACAACTGCAAGAAATCTCCAAGTGTACCTTGTAAGTGACAGAATTACAGCTGCAAAGTACAGTGAGATTGAATACAAATCGAAGGGCACTGAAGAGATATGCAACAGTAGAGTTAAAAAGTCAAAAATAGAAATTGTTTTGTGTCAGAACATAGATCATCAGCACCATCTTTAGAAGGGGAGTCATCACTCAGGTTTTGACAGCACAGACTGTATATGGATTCTGTTTTCACAATAGTACATTTTCTCTTCACATTCTGACCTATTTCAAAAGTATGGAAAAACAGTGTTGAGACTAGTGCTGGAATCCTTAAGCCAAGTCCTATCATTTTAATCATGCAGTAGTTTAATAGGACTATTACAAACAGCAAAACAACATCAGCCCCATTGCAGTATTTGCATCACATAAGTGCATTTTATGAGAAAACATTCAAAGCCAGCTCATTTGGAGATGTATGTTTAAGCACCTTTCCTACCTGAAAGTTACAGAAAAGACGGAGTTGAAACAAATATTTTTATTTTGTTATTGATTACAGAATTTTGTAAGTTGCAGCTTACCTCAGAAACTATGGTCTGAACTTTTCTGGAAAAAAAACCCACCTCGTTCTGAAATAGTTACTCCACCATTGTGGGTTTTTTTTTAACTGAAGCTTCTGAAAATAAAAATCAAGGGCATATAAGAAATTATAAAGGTTTTTTACTAAATAAATTTATACCTTCACTCAAGGAAGATACTAAACAAGTTATATAATGTTTTATTATGTTTGTAGAAATTTTAATCCATGTTTCTAATCCACACTGAGGTCAGGTGCTTATCCTTGTGGACTGAACCAAAACCTCAGACCCAAAGAGCTATAAAAGTTTGAAACCATCTACAAAAGTTTGTTATGAACGGACATAGAAACAACCATCTTTTTTTGTTGTTTTCCTTTGACTTCATTTTTATGAGAAACAAGTTTAGACTTGAACAGATACCTAAACTCCAAAGTTTTCTAAGCAAGGGGCTCCAAGCAGCTTTCCTGCTGGAAGGGGAAGTAGTGCATAACTACGTGGCCACAGCAAGTTTAATCAAGGAAATCCTTTCCCTCCTTCTCCCCCCCCATTTTCACTCCTGCCCCCTTGTCACAGTTTGCCACCTCGTTTCCTGCAGCAGCCTGGTGGGTGGAATTTAATCGGGATTCCCCACCAAGACCTACACCCTGTGCCTGGGAGCTGTTTCAGCCTTTCTCCCACTCTGTGCACCAATCCTTCCCCAAGCAACACCACCCCACTGGGGCCTCTTTGGGAAAAGGCTGGAATTCCTGTGCATTTGCCTTTGTTTAGAGTGGAAACAAGCGATTAACTCTCTTTACTGTTAATGGAAGTTAAGGGCAGTGGTTAAACTTGCCACTTTCAGCAGGGTTTAACACACCTGAGAACACCACCTTTTACAGAAGGAAACAAGAAAACATGCCAGCGCTAAAGAAGCAGTTGGATTTGATGTAACAGCCCTTTTTGTAAAGTTAACTGCATTGAATTCTCTGGAGAGTCTCAGGGTTGGAGTCACAAAACCACTTTCAAAAGAGCTTACTCGCTTAGCTCTTACATTAGGAGACTTCCCACAAAAGTCAAGTCCTAGAAGCCTATGGCACAGCCATATAACAGCACACTTGTCCCAGGATACCAGCAAATATCCTCACATTACCTTTAGAAATGGTCCTTGGAAATGTGTAGTTGCATTAATTCCTTGCGAGACATTTTTGCCACCTTTACATTCCCCTATAGATCCACCTCAATACAGGGCAGACCAATATTAGAATTGCAGACAGACAAACACATCCCAAAGGATGAAGATTTAATAATCTAGGAGAGACTGTACATGCCTTTTGAGATTCTCTTTTTTCTCTGTCAATAGTGGCCACATCAGGGCACCCAATCAGTTGCTTACATGCCTTACATGAACTTGCAATTAAGATTCAATGTCTCAGATGAAGACATTGAATGCTGAGCCTGAATCTTGTTCTCCTGTTACCAGATAAACACATAGAGTGCAGGACAGTGTTCAGCTGATGTTACTTCAGATACCATATCACTACTTACAAATTGGGTAAATTAGCTTCACTACACCAACCTGAGCTTCAAATCAAACAGTAGGATTCCCAGGAATTTGCAGATGCAAAAAAGTGGGTTAAGTTGCACATCCAATTTACTTGCTAAGTTGCCTCAACTGCACATGAGGAAGGGAAACAGCCTGTCAGATGTGGATTTACATATGTAATTAGAAAGGTTAACTAGAAAGACACATGTAAGTTTTACCCATAAGTGTTTTTGCATGTGTACACATACACAGGGCAGAAAATTGTGGCTTGGAAGTGTCCTGATAAAACAACATGTAAAGTAAGAACTCGGCGACACAGAGAGGCTGGGCAAAGGGCCAGGAGCTCCTGAGGTGTAATCTCATCTGTGCAACTGAATCACTGTGGGTTTAGGCAAGTAATTAAACTTTCCACTGTCTTGGTTTTCTACTTGCGTTAGATACAGCCCAGTATTTTTGCCTTTATGTATGAGAAGGGTAAATAAAGATAAGAGCTACTACTTTACTGCCTGGTCTTTGCAGTTTAAAGCACCAAGAACAGGAAATTTATAACATTATTTGATTCTAGATTTCTCCTCTCATCCCACAGATAGACAATGATAGCTGCAGAGGATACAACAGATTTATGACCCTTTCAGTGTAGGCACTATACAAAATTAATGATTTCTGTAATTAAGCCAATGAAATTTTAAGATAATTTCATACTACAGATTAGTTTCTCAGGGCAAAGTTTTCCTGTTACGTTAGTTTGGTGTAATGGAGATATTGCCATCTCCTGTGGTGGTAGATATTTTATCAACATCTAGTAACAACCAAAGAGGTTGTAATCTACTGTGTATTCAATGAACTTGATTACGTCATCAGTTTACATGATTTTCTCTAAAAAAATAACAAAACAGCTCTAAATCCTTTTAGGACTTAACAAATAAACTGCAAAGCAATCATAAACAGAGGCCCAGAGTGGAAGTCTTCTCTGAGCTATGATTTGCTTTCTTTGGCCCTTGCAAAGCAAAAGTCCCACAGTTAAGCTTAATCCCGCTTGACCAATGTCAGTTAAAACTAGATCAGGGTAAAAAGAAAAAACAGATCTTCTACAGCAGGTAAAACAGTTCAACTTATATCCTGTTCTACAGTGACTTATACACAATCATTAGTGTGTAATTTACAGCTGCTAACACAACTCTTACGACCTTTGTTTTGACCTGTGATATGCAATGGGCTGCCAGCTTCACAGAAGGGACTGAACCAACCCCTTCAAGGGAAGTCCTACCTGAAAAACTGGGTGGGATGGACACAGCTGAAAGGTCACAGGGCACGAGACTCATGCAAGGTAGTGTAGGTCCTTTCCTTGTTACTGAATTACTTAATTACAATCTCTTCCTTTCACCTGTAAACTGACTTAGAACCTCTGTCCTTGAATCTTCCCCAAGTAAATGTCTCCTCCATGGAGAAAGTGAGAAATATGATGTGATTTACCACCATAAACTAAAGTGAAATGTTTCTATTTAAAGTTTATTGCATCTATTATTTCCATAGAGCATGACTGTCTCCAGCAAATGCCTGTAAGAATGCCAGCCCTTTTGTATTGCCTGCAATTAGCTTATCTCCAATTATATAAACAGGTACATGATGACAGTCTTCAGTAATAGAGGTATTATGGGGAAAATAAGGGTTGCTTTACTCTGAGTGTAGGTCTTAGCAGAAAACAGATTAAAGCTTATGTGGATATACAAAATAATAGATAGTCTAATTCTATTGTCTGCCTCCCCTAAATTATTTTATTAGATGGAACATATTAATTATAATGAAAGAGAACCCCTGACTCCGTTGGCTTCTAATGAAAATTCCTTTGTATGATCGCGGCAGGATTTCCCACCATTTTCTCTTTTTGATGAAATTAACTCCCTATGGTTGGTCACCAGGATAAGCTCATTTTAGCCAATCAGCTTGGGAGCTGCCATTTACCTCACAAAGAGAGAAAAAGGTATCTGCTGTCATAGCAACCGGTGGCTTTGCTCTGATCATCTTTGGATCCTTTAGCATAATGAAAAACACCGGCTTGCTTTTTAGATGATTAATCTTTTCCCCTGTGAACCTACTTGAATACATTAGCAAAACAAGTATGAAAAATTTGTTTATCCCAAGATAATCATTAGAAAATTACCTGCAAGAGTAATTCTCATTAGGGCAGAGTTTGTGAATAGGAGACCATATGGTGAATGGAAGCAGCAAGAAGCAAGAAAATCTCAAAGCTGCAACAGGTTGCAAAATGTACCAGATTTCAGGCTGAATGTGGAAATTGGTTAAGCATCAAAGTTGTGAAAAATTGTTTTCTTACTAAAATTTCAGATGGGTTATAAGGAAGACTCAACAGATCTTACAACCAGGCCTGAAAATCCTTACCTACACAGACAGTCCTTTTTTGTGTGTGACCAGCTGTGCTAATTCCAGAAGGCCTGATCCCAACCACATCTTGTAACCCTGGCAGAATCTTAACTTCAGGGTGCTAAGCTCAGAGCTGAAATCATGGAAGTAGATTCTTATCTTACATTACTGTGAATTTAGATGTTATTATTTTGATATTTAAAGGACATTGTAAATTTAAAATTATAGAAGATTTGTACAACTTTTGAGAACCAACTCCTGGAGAAAACGTAAGAGAAACTTAGGATTTCATAATACACTCTGACTTATTTGATATTCAAAAATCTTATTTTAGCTATGTAAATGATGAGAAGTTAATATTATTCTGGGGCAAGGTGAAAGAAAAGTGAGATCATTTGCAGTATTGAAATAGTTTAATTATGTTATACCCACAAGAAGTCCCGGTAGAACAGACTTGGAATTCATACTATGTAAAGCTAAAATGACTCCTCCAGTTTCAACAAATCATTAGAAAAAGATAGGAAAAAAAGGAGAGGGAAGAGATAAAAATTCCTATGAGGTATCAGCTTTGTTCAGAGAGCAAAACCTGATGTGATTCTATGGAGTCTGTGTCAGTACAATGGAGCAAGACTGTTCACACCAAAGGATGTTCCTCTCAATTCTCTTGTCTATACATATAGATGTCTCACCTCAGCAAGAATTTTTTCAAAACTGGGTTGTTTGGATAAGTTTCTAGTAAACAAATCAGTAATGTTCTCTGTTATCATGCTCTGTTTTCCACAAAAGAAAAAAATATTTTAATTCTAACTCTTTTGAAAGCTTAACTGGAGTGTTATAACGTTCTTGAAGAACACTGAGTCCCATCCTTTAACCTCAGTGCCACCATGCATTGGTTCCAGGCTCAAAGTTGCATGATAATGACAGAACTCTAGGAAGCCATTTCTCTGGGCTTCACTTTCATTTGAACCCAGTGAATAAATATTTGACATCAATGATACAAGCGGTTAATTTTAAAGCTCTACCAGTTGTAAATAATGGTTTTCTAGCTTTGAGAGTTTTGTGACTTATTTTTTTTCCTGAGTGGTGAGCACTTGCCCTACTCAGGCTGTATCTCCTTCCTCAAATAGCTTCTAAGAGCTATCACAGACTGGGAAGCATTACACATTTAGTGTTGGGTGAACTCAAACCAAGCCCATATTTTTTTCAAATGCCCAATTTTCAACAGAAAGATGTCCCTTACAAATTAAACATATTGGATTTCCTGGATTCTAGTTTTCCTCCACTTATTTATTTATAACCTCAAAGAGAAGCTAGCTAAAGAGCACAGAAAGGACAGGGATGACTCTTCCCATTGTGGGTGAATCTAGGAAAAAAGAAAACTTCCTAGCTATTTATACCACAGCTCATCACACAGCTACATTTTCTTAGAGTTTCTCAGAGTCTTACAAAACTCACTTATTTTCACCTCTCTTTAGGCTAGTCCACGGAAATATCCACAGATAGATCAGAAAAATAAATGTTCAAACATTGAGGAAAAACAAGGAAAGAAATGTCTGTATTTCCAATTTGTGGGAGTACTTGTAACTGCTGGAATTTGAACTTCATTTTGCAGCTAACTTTTTCTGCAGGTGACCTTAAATCTTGGATGAGTTTTGTATGAATTTCTAGTGGAAAATCTCAGGAGAATGGTCTCCAAACTGAACCTCCTTGATCTAAGATCTAGATGGCAAGAGGTCCCAGTCAACTGCTGGGTAAAGCAAGATCAAAATAAGCATGATTAGCATATTCAAAAATACATTTTATTAAGCCAAGCCTCAAGTATTTAGCATGCAAATTTTTCCAGGGCCCTTGATGGAGCATTACCATCAGCACCAAGCACTGAAAGCAAAGTGATAACAGATGCAATAGCATCTCCAGGGTGACTTCAGATTTTCATCCATATGAAGTAATTAATCCTTACTTTGTGTATGTCCAGGTGTGTTTATGTGTTTGTTCTGTTTTATTATCTTACCTATACTATCTACAGTTATCAGCTAAAGCAACTGGAAACTTTAGTTGCCCAGCATTATTAACAGTACTGGAATGCACAGATTAAAAAGCATGAAACCTCTTAAATGTTTATTCATGGTCATTTCTTACTTTCATATTGTATAATTTAGCACTGACAAGAAAATCCTGTGCATTTGATGAAGAGCTTTTTCTATACCCTTAATTACCTCGTACTAATCAGGAGAGGTGAAAAATATTCTTTAACAATTAGAACTCCACAGATATATGTTGTGCATTAAACAGTAACTATGTAATTAAAAGGAACAAATTTAAAATCTGACAACAATTGGTGCATCTCCAGCATTTAAAATGATTCAATTATTAATAATTCATGCTCAAAACCCCATATGTGGGCAATGAAGCAGAAAGAGATGAAAACGAAGTCTGATCCATTACTAACCTTACATCTGTACAGAGCCTGACTAAACAGAGTTACAGCATTATGTTTTCTACAACATTTACCCAAATACAGTAGGAAATTGTCATACCATAATATGTATTTGCAGTGATGCTCAACAGTTAGTTAATAGCATGGGGGAGGGGAAAGCAATGCTAATGCACAAGAATCCAGTTAAGTGTACAGTTCCATACCAAGTGCTATGAATCAGAGCACTGAGTGGCTTAGACACCTGAAAAATTTTAATTTCACATGAGTTAAAGCCAAATTTGCTTTAAAAATTTTGAGGATCCAGTTCGGTCTTTATGATTTTTGGTGCTGGTTTAAACAAAAATCAGGAAGTTTAATCTCTAGTACTGCATGGTCAGACTTTTAATGAGAAACAGTCATCCTTCTGAGATGCTATTCTATATTTAAAATAGTAATTAGAAGATGATTCACATTGTCCTGTAGCTCACTTATCCCAACCAGCAACTTGTTCTGAAGTGTTATTAGAACTGCTCCCATGAATTTATTCTGAACTAGAAATTTGCACAAGCAACTAAGAATATCACAGATGTCTTTGTATCAATTCAGCCCAAAACCAAATCTCATAAGTGAGATTTCATCTGTTAACCTACAAGAAACAATTACTTAATTCTAGCTCTAAGTTGTTTTTTTTTTTAATCAGCTTTACTTTTATAGCTTTCTTGACAAATTTGATACTGCAATAATCTGCATATGAAAACAAAAGCAGTGATGTGTCTGAGTTAGCTGCAAAGCCATTTTTCAAGCAGCCCAAGTCAATGAAGCTACACATTATGCTCAAGTCCTCATGACCCAAGAAGCTTTAAAAGACTGAGGAGCATAGAAAGGGAAAAGGTGCTAAATCCTTGCATTAATAACAATAAAGGAATATTTAATTACTACTGTAATTTGTACCACTAGTATATTGTGGACAAAATTAAGAAGAGACCGCCCAGTACAGAAAGGCACACACAGTATCTGTAGAAATACCCTAACAGGCATATGCAGTTTTATATCTTTAAAATGCCACAGATACTTCAGAAGCAGCCCACAATATATTTATGAAGAACATAACCATATTTTTGCCATTAAAACATATAATTGATTTATGTGGATTGAAAGAGATTACAAAGTTAGTATTTTAAACACACTGAAAAAAGTGTCATAAATAGATCTGTTTACTCCTGCGACCTTTTTGATGTCCTGGTTCTAATCATCGTTCCATATGTGGGGGGATGAGGGAAGAGACATGTTTATTCTGCAGCTGATTTATTACAAAATCAAGACCATTCAGATTCAAATTCCACCCCTCTTTAAATACATTGTTGCTGTTCTCTCTTTCGCACAATTTGCCACCACATGTAAAGGTCAAGTCCACTGGTAAAGTAATTCATATGGTTATCCAGATCCTATCCAAGCCATAAATTAATGTGACATAAACTGCCTACAGCATTTCTTCTATTTCTAATGTTATACACAGGCAAGTCCAGCCTAGTGTACTGATAATTAAAGTAAAAACTTTATATACACCTCCCCCAAGAACACTGAATCCAAACAGGAAGTCAATTGGTTCCAGTATGAGACTTGCTGAGGGAGACAAGCAATCACCTGTAACAAATGTTAACTTTCAGCTTTCAGTGGAAAAATTAAGTCAAGTCTGCTTTACCTCACAGTTACCACCTGTAACACAATCACAAAGTGAAGAGCCGAAGGAGGAAAACAAAGCTGCAAAATCTCATCAGAATCCTGATGTCCCTGATTTTACACAAAGCAACCAGAAGAGCTGCAGGCAGGTCTCCTAATGCTTGGAAAATTAAAACTTATGGAAATCACATGTGAACATATTGTTTCTCAGAACTTGCTGCCTCCTTAAAATCTCAAGCCCATGGTGGTAGATGCTTTGCAAATGGGCTTGACATTCTGTAGCTAAAATAAGCTTCTTTATTTTGAAACCACAGACTGATCATCAGTGATGCCCTCAAGAATAATCAAAGAAGATTAAAATAGGTGCCTTTTTAAAGTTTTTTTGGTGCCGCTTACAGTTTGATTAGTAAACTTAATCCCACAAATAAACTAGAACAACTCACCCTGCAGACTTCACTGGAAATGAGCTAATATGCACCTGCTGAAGACTCAACCCACAAGGAGGTAATCTCCTTGGAAACTGCTCCTGATGGTCTGAAATACAATAGAAACAGTCACTGAAGAAACTTAGATTAGTGTAGGTGCTGGAAAAGGTGATGTAAGATCAGGATTTTGCCCCAAAAATTAACTGTCTGAAGAGGGAACACTCAAGTATGTTATGTAGTATAAGTAGTGTAGGGAGTCCAAGGTAGAAGAAGAACCTATACTAAAGAAATCAAGCAGAGCCTATGACATGCCATCCATCCCTAAATTAGTGTTTCCTTCACTGAGGCTTTGTGGCTGAACTAACATCTTCAGGGAAGTTTAGCCCATGAGAAAGTTTACCCAGCACAGCCCAAACTCTGGTCTAAGCCTGGACATTTACAACACCTGCTAATATTCGCCTGTTCTCACATGTTTTTTAGAACATCTTTCATTCCTGATTAGCATTACAAACAGCTACTTTCTGCTGTCCTCTCTCTCCTCCCAAGTCTTTCATAAAACCTGCTGACTGATTTATTCAAGCACTTATCTTTTAACTTGCTGTCACCAGACAGGTGCACACTTGCAACAACCCTTGTAGCTGAGTCTATTTAACAGCTCTGTTAGGGGCCCATCCTTGCAAGACACTGATCTGCACAGAATTTAGATACACATTGAAAGCAACGATTCAGGGCTCTCTCCAACTTGCAGGCAGTGCTCAGTGCCTTAGGCATCAGTTTCCTTCTTGTTAAGAAGACTGTAAAAGGACCATCCCATCTAACTGTTTAATGTTATTTTAATAGGCTACATTACATGAACTTGATACAGTAGTGGTTATCTGGGTCAGAGGCTCCATTTGCTCCAGGGACCTTAATCACAAAAGTAAATCCTTACAACACAGACAGATAAGAGAATTTGGACAGTGTTAGGGTCCAAGCCTGGGTGATCTTGTTTGCATATTTCAAACCCACTTGACCACACCTGCACTCAATTTTTTGTTGACATTTTACTGTCAGAGACTCGAGATGAGGAGGGAGAATAAAATGAAGAGCAAATTCAAAGGGAGATTTACTCATTCTTTAAAGTCACTAATACAATAAAGAAAATCCTAAAGAGGTAATTCACTTAAGCAGTTTCCAGAATCCCTCTCTTCCTCCCATTCTCCACTACTCATATCACAGGCAGACCTTTTAGAGGAGCTGAATTCTGACACTCTGGGGGAGCATGTAGGACAACAGCCACAGTTTACACAGTCACATAAAAGTGCATTACTTAGGAGCTAAACCAAAAGCTAATAAAGACATGTTCTCCACAAAGATGACTCTAGCTGCAGGTGAATCGTAGATGACCTTAGATACATCTACACATTCTGCACAAAAACCAAACTCACTGCAAAGAAAACATCAGACAGAATGTGAAGGGAACGTTTAAGCAGTTTCAATTTATGTCCCAGATAGTTTCCACTAGTTCTCCCACAGAAAATTATCCAGAACTCTGCATCTGAACTCTGGACTAAAGCTTTTTTGGAAGTGACAAAAGTCTTTGAAATTACTGAGACTGCACTTGGTTTCCTTCTTACAAAGACAGAAGATTCTGTTGTGAGCACTATAATGTTTCTTTCCACTTTCAGCTCAGTATCATACAGCTTGTATGTCCTGCAGATACAGTCCAACAACTTGGCTAAAATATTCAGGCTCAATTCAAAAGTCTTAAAGTAGTGAAACATTTACTATAATTTCCAGGAAAGGTTACACCATCGCACTCAAACACACACAGTGTTGCACACAACATAAACAACATCATGTGTAAAAATAACTGTCAGCTCCCGTAATTTAAATTCTTTTAGATTCAAATAATATGAGTGTTTTCATGAAACCCGAAATCCCAAAACGTTAGGAAACCTTGACAAAGCTCTTGAGTATAAGCTTTTTTACTGTTAACCATTAAATCAAATCACATGAAAACAAAAAGAATTCAAGTAACTGCAGTGGGAAGAAATACAAGCCAGCAATAAATTTATTTTCTTTCATTCCTGGGCTTATCTATTCATTTTCTTATTCTTAACTTATATATTAGGAAAAAGGTTCTTGGCAAATATCTCCTCATATAGCCAGACTCCTAGTGCCCTTGTTAGTATACATTCAAATGTCTTGTTTTCAAGTAATCTTCTAACTTAGCTCTCAAATCAGTATTAGATAGTTCATTTTAGAACCTTAGTCAGCAGTATATCCTCATGCCTCAATATATTTTTTTCTCCCACACAATACAACCACATGCAGCCAACTCTCCTGCCTAGTATGAGCCACAAAGCCAGGAGTACATGGTTCTGAGCTAGGACTGACAGAGAAAGTCTTTTCTGGGAGGGCCAGGGGATAATTTTGTGCTGGGATGTTTTACCCATGTCTGTACCTCTCTGAGGTTGCTGGCAGGTTGGAGAAGGGGCAGCTCTGTGCTCATGTCCAGCAGCTTTTCAAGGCCTCAGGTTCAGAGTGCCATCAAGCTTTGGTCAGAAACAGATTGTCCTGACACATTCCCCGTGGTCAGCTTTGGGAAACAGCTGCATACCCAGGAGAAGGTAATTTCTGAGGCACCCCAAGGAGCAGCACTTTTGAGTGAAGGGGACCATGGGGTTTGACATTTTTGTTACTCGCTTCAGGGCTGAAAGGAGGTTCACAACCCTGTCATTTCGTTTATGGATAATGATACCCAGCATTGAGGACCAGACCTTTTTAAACATCTCCTATGCTGAAAAGACGAAGGCTATTAATTTAATGAGACTCATACTTCACATAAATCCTGTAAGGACAAGCATGATGAGAACAAACTTCTTGCAAGTGACCAGACACATCAGTGCCATACCACAGCAGGTTAGTTGTATCAGAGGTAGAAATGTGGGAATAGAGATGATTTATTCCCTAGACAAAAATCCACAGCAGGTTATGAGATGTGGGGATTTCATGTCATCATTCTGAGGGTGAGGTGGGGACTGAGGCCTCTGAACCTGACCAAGGCCACATTGCCTTGTCCAGCAGGGAGATGCAGCTGGGTGGCCTGGCTGAGGATGAGCCTTTCCCACGCTCCAGGAGGATTTTTCTGCCCTGGTCCTGAGGATCCTGAGAAAGCTTTCTCACAACAAACCCCCTTATACTGCAAAACTACTCAGGACTGACCCCAAGCCTGGAGGTTTCTTGTCAGAGGGTAACTGAGGTACTCCCAGTTAGTGCCAGAGCCATGAGGAGCAAGGTGAGGGGCTGGGAAGTGCCTGAGGAGCCCTCAGCTCCCTGCTGCAGCCCCTCACCTTGCTCCTCATGGCTCTGGCACTAACTGGGAGTACCTCACTTTTGCCCCAAGAAGAGGGGCTCTTGTTCAGCCACTTCCTCAGAGCAGAGTTCCCCCTTCTTGGCCTTGATTGACATTGGATTTGTTCCAGACCATGGAGAGAATGAGTGAAACCTGTGAGCCTCCAGCCTCAGGGCCAGATTTATTGGCAGAAAGAGAATTCTGTGATCTTTTTTCATGTATTTATTGTTTCGGTCAAAATAGGCTCTTACTTTCAATCTGGAGACACTTTTATTACTCATCTTTTCTCATATGTCCTCAGGCACATGGAGTCACAGCAGAAGCAAGCCAGGCCTGGGACTCAGTGCAAACTATTGCTTGTGTGGAAAGCTTTCTGCTCCCTGGGCAAGGACAGACAGCTGCATCTGCACTGGTGTAGATCAGTCTGGAACCAGCAATGCCATTCTCAATTCTCAACCTTTACAGCCCATAGTTAACCATCTCATTAAAAACACGGTCCGAAACATTTATCTTATCAAGCAAGAAATCAAACTCAGGCATATAATACATCTTCTAGAAAAATGTCACCAGTTCAAAAGTTCCTGCCCATTACACCCACTACAGTGTTTTCCGTGGCTATAAATGGATTTCAAGTTGGACAAGGCACATGGTAAAGCTGTTCTTGCTCCTTTGTAAGACTTCCTTTGGTTAAATACCTTTATAGCTCCTGAATTTAGAGAGATTTTGTTTTTCTCTGACTACTTCTAGAAATTGCTCTAGCCAGTTAGTTACTAAGGGAGACACTTTTTCATATATAATATGTAGATGCAATTATTTGTCAAATAGTTACCAGAGTCACAATCTACTAACAGCAATTCAGCTGAAACAGTGACACGTTTTACCTTGTACTGAAAAATATTAAGGATGCTAGAATACAGCCACATCTCTGCTCAGGGGGACTAGCTGCTTGAACTGTGATGACAGAGGACTGTTTCACAGCTGAATATTTATTATGTCCAAATTCTTCCTTTGAAGGTACTTGTGAGATTAATTTGCTTTTTATCCAACTGTTAAACAAATTAAAGTTATTATGAGATATGGAAGAAGAGGGTTCATTCCATTTAAAGCCTTCTGAAAACAAATATCATAACCATAAAGATGTGGGAGTGAGTTTCCTTGACTACTCAGTGCTCTTTCAACCTTAGCTTGATGATGCCAGATCAAAAATAAAAAGAATTAATTACTTTCACAACAAGAGTATTTATTATTCACAAGACAGAAACCTCTGCTTAGAGCTGTGGGAGATTCTGAAACTAGAGTTGCATTGATAGGAAAAATCAAAATGAAAATCATCTTTAGAAAGGGGGTGGAAAGAAGTAAATAGTAAAAGTTTCATTAGAAACAGGCAGACAGAACAAACCCCTCCATTTCTTCCCCACCCTCAAGAACTAAATTCTGCTCTCAGTGAAACCTCTAGTGGTGACAAAATTGTCTCCACTGAAATAAATGCAAAAATTCCAATTGCCACCAACTGGTGGCAACTGGGGTGGGACTTGATCCTGAGAAACTTCTCAGCTAAAGGAAAAGGACAGTCTAGATCCTGCTGGGACTTTTTAGCACTTTTGCCTTCAATTCCTGCACACCTCAGAACAAGTTCCTGCTTTAAACTCTTTCCTTGCCATTTTCTCTGTGTAGCCTGAGAATATTCTGCTTTGCGACCATTAAGAAAATAAGTGCGTTCAAGGATATTTTAATTTATTTTTTGTTAAAGGAGAAAAGCAGACTTTTTTAAACAGGAAAAAAAAACCTTCTTGCTAAAGAACACAGACCTTCTCTACCCAGGAGAGAGCTGAACTGACTTTATTAATTTATCCCAAGTAGCTGGAGATCCTTTGACAGATTTTTACAAGATACACAGCATTATTATTGCATTATTTTACCTGCTTCACTAAGCAGATTTTATTACAAGATTCTCAGGGAGCTCCTGCAGAGTGCAAAAAGGTAACTTTAACTGAGCTGTCTGGGAGTCTGACATTAACCTTTCCAAACAGGTTTTGCTTTATGCTCAGGGCAGGGGTTTATTAATTGGTTGAATGAATCTGCCAGCATACCAAGATCTTACAAACACAATCACTTATCTCTCTAAATTCAGTGTGGACATCTAAGTGCCTGAACTTCCATGCTTTTACCTCCAGTAGCTTAAAAGGGGACTAGTGCATTGCTGGGCTTGTTTTTCTCCTTTAAGCCTGCAAGCTGCATCATGCCAGAACGTGGAGCTCCTCTTAGATATCAAAACTTTCAGACAGCTATGTTCCTAAAGCAAACACCACCAAAGAGTATGACAGCCCACACACCTTTAGGGCACTTACATTACAGACATCAGTACATGTCAGAAAGGTTTAAGATGGGATAAAATAAACAGGCATAGAGTTATTGTCCTTAATTATCCTATGGATTTTCCCCTTTTTTATCCCCCATGGCTTTTTTTTTTTTTTTTTAACCCAAACACAGAACCAGAAAAACATGAATGATCAGCAAGTCTGGGAACATGGTGAGAATCACTGCAGTTGGACAAAATCTTTACAGAAGCCTCAGAGCCAACTGGGGCTTGCCAAGAGACCACCCGCAAAAGCGTCTGGAGACCTCACCAGTGCAAATTAGACTGGCTCCCTGGAGAGTCCATGAAAAGAAATAGTTTCAGAGCCTGACTTAGTGTCTGTACAAGGCAGTCTTACTACTATCATCTCCCTGATGTCAGTCACTTTGAGCCATGGTCCAGCCATCCCTGAAGAGCACAGACTGTGTTCAGTGCCATCCCCACAGCAGGCCCTGCCCATGATCATTCTGAGAGTGGCAGCCACGTCTCACATCACAGACACCAAAATGATCAAGGGTATTGCCACTTCTAGATAATGGTCGCATTTAATCTCAAAAAGCTTCACCATTCTGCACATCAAGTATTAGAACCCTCTTTCTGTTCCTGGACTTCTCAGGAAGACACCTGTGGATGTTGGGAGCAAGCACCACCTTGTCATTTCCCCTTTCTTTTTTCCCCTCAGTTCCATTTCATTATTTCATTTCAATGCCTAATATACTGTATAGGATAAGGAAAACATAACAGTTAAACTGTATATTAATTGATAAACTCCACAAAGCCATCATCTCCTGTGACCACCATGACAAATACTGGCTGCACAAAGAAGTTAAATGCACCTGAAACTTTACTAAATCCATTCAAAACAGTTCAACAATGTTTGGATCATTCATTCTGAGTAGAGCCTTTAATTGTCCTACAACTTCCTTTTAATTATTAATGTGTGCAAGATACGTAGTATGAACAAAATAAACATCCTGCAGGGCTTGGTATTATATCTGGGAAACACTTTTTAAAAGAAAAAAAAATCAAAAAAACGATGTGGTCAAGCACATGCTATTAAGACTTTCTTTGAGAAAGGAAAATTTGGACAGCAGAAGATGTGAGGCACATCACTGCAGGCAGGATGATACACTGCAGGATTCCTCTTAAATGGATCAAGCAGGAGACCATAAGTTCAAGAACAAGAAGAAGAAATATTGCCTAACAAAAATTTATTCTATCCAATTTCATAATCACAAATTTCAGGTTGCTGGACAATTTTCTGCATCTGAAAATAAAGTAACATTTTAAGAAATGATGACATCTGGTTCTGGAATTATTCATACAAAGATTTCTTTGAAATTTAAGCAGAGTTACCTCAAACATACACAGGTGTGAGGAGCCCAGTCGTTTCAGGATTAGCTGTTCTCCAGAAACCTTAGCAATGATATGAAATTTGAAGCTCCTCTTGAACTTTTCTACTAATTCAGTAATTACTGCTGTGCCTGACATTGGCCTCCTTCCTGTAATTGCTCTGCATGCATTTTCGATCACAAGTTAACGCCTGAATTTAGACTCCAATTAACACTCAAGGTAGACTTTAAACAGAAAGTTGAATAAATCAGGGACTTTTCCCAGCATATTTCAGTAGTCCACATAGGCAAACACACAGTACATGCTCTGGAAATCAGAAGATTTGCAACAGAGCCTGATCAAACCACAGTCAACTCATCAGATTTGTGGAATATTAGGATTACAGATATCACCTGGGATTGAGCACTTTGCATGTGAGCACACAGACACAGCTGTTGCTTTGTCACCAGCTACAGTGCAGGCTTTTCACTGATGCAATTTAGCATGCACAGAGATTACACTCCAAGTTTCAGCACTGAGAAATGCACATAGAATAAAATCTTACATACTTGCACAACTGGAAACCACACTTTTTTAAAGACTAACTTCAAACTCAGACGTGCAATCCTCCTTAAAGTAGCCAGGGAGCACATTGTTTTAACCAGCTGTTTTAAAAGGGGTGTCCTGCTAGAGATGGACGGGGCAGGGACAAAGGGCAGGTGAAGCGAACAAGCTTATATTAGACATGAGATATTAAAAGAATTGGACATGTTATTAGTGCTTAGGATAAAAGTGAAATGCAATAAAGGGGATTGCTGTCTTCAAACTGAGGGAAAGCTTATGACCCCAGTTCTTCCCCCAAAAAAGGTTTCCATGATGAATCTAGACAGTCTTGAAACATTTAAGGAAGCAAACCTAGAAGGTATTTTCCTTGAGGAATGACTGAATTACTAGCTAACAACTATCAGCTATCAAAGTGCCCCTGTGTTCTCCATGAAATGATATTGCTGCAAGAGCCTGATTGTAAAGACATATCATTGTGCTGTACAAGGTAACCAAAAAAAAAAAAAAAAAACCAAAACAATTCGTGTTCCTTGTAAGGCTGGCACCTTTGGCTCAGGAAATCTTTGAGTCCAAAACTGCTAAAGCTGAAAGAATTTCTGGAGCAGTGTTGCCATATGCTTGTATTGCTCTGATGTACCTCCCCAAGCACCTTCCATTGACCATTGTTGGATACAGGACACATCTCAGCAGACCTTTGCTCTAACCTGCAATGGCTTTTTTAATGTTCTCATGTGTCCTCTGTTGGGTTTTTTATTATTATCCTTAAAAAGGAAAATTGTTTCCATGGAAACAATTATGCTAGTGGCATGTATGAGTTTAGTAATGTCCTTAGGAAACATTTACAGTCAGTCCACAGAGATCAAGATGTCTTTATGAATATAGATCTTTAAGCAAAGGTACTGTCAAGACAACAAAAACAAGTTCAGAGGTTTTCCAAAGTGATAGGTAATGACCACATTTCATCACAGTCCCTTATTTCCCTACATCAAAATGTTTCCTTTTGAAAATTTGGCCTCAGCTGTGAGTGCTGAGCTTTTGAAAATAGGATGCAGAACGCTCTGTAATGTATAACCCGCTATGGGAAATGTTGCCATACTCAATAAGTTCTTAGTCATAGCTCTGAGTTTCTGTACACAGACTGTCCCAGAGGTCTTGGTATAAACATAATTCTCTTATAATCCAGTGCTAGAAGAACAGCTATACAACTGGAGCTAAAGGAAGAAAAAAAAAAGATTAAGACACTCATAATTATTCCTTTGACCACAGAACAAACCACAAGACAATGTGACATTATACTCATTGTTTACCAGCCCACATTAATAAAAGAAAAATCTTATCATGCTATAAAAATATTTCAGCTTTTAACCTAGCAATCAAGATAGTGCTTTTCAGATAAACAGGAGCTTTGAGAGCCAGCCTGTGAATGCTTCTTCCTTGCATGAAAAGAAAAGAATGCAAAGAGTTCTTTTTCTGGCCCTCTCTGACTACAAGAGCATCTCTGTGTGCTGGTTTGCGGATGTTCACTCAGCCCACACAACTGCACCAGACAGGGATGGAGTGATGGGGCCACAGCTCTGTCGAGATGGAGAGATGCAGCACAAGGCCATGCCAAGCTTCTCCCAGGGTGTGTGTGAGGCTGCCCTTCTCTGGGCTGCATCTTGGTGCAGCTGAAGCAGGAGGTGAGAGGTGGTTTCAAAGGCTTATGGCACTGCTAAGCTGTTATCCTGATCTCTGCCCAGTGCTCAGCCATCCTTCTCTTCTGTATCTCTCTACAGCTCTGCAAAGAGGATGTGCAGCCAAATCCACATGAGAAAAGAAACAGCTTCACAGCTTGCAGGCTGGTAGAGCCTTAAAGGAGGTCAGGATTTTTAGCAGCATTTTGAAAAGGTACAGAGAGAATTAGTGTGGGAGACCAAGGTAGGCAAACTGTTCCAGACAGCTGATGCAGTGGCAGGAGGAGATCCAATTTAAATTCACTTTAGTATTAATTGTCAGAAAAGGATGAGATCAGTTTATGAACTAGGAGCGCTGTGCAGTCAAAAGTTACAAGCCCAAGTTGTTGCCACAAAGTAGCTGAAAGGCTTTTCTTTTGAAAAGATTAAACTTCAAAGAATTGCAGAATAAGATACACAAGAAGTGGCATGTGCTTTTGCTCCATAATGTTTGATTTTCAACCATCCCCTCCCCAGCCCGATCACACTGTAAATTCTTAACACTGAAGTTGCAACTAAGTAGCTGGTTTATAAGATAAATGACTGGGAATATGAAAGACCTTGACAAAAAAAAATATATATTAAAAAAGCTGCATAAAATGAATTGAAAGAAGCATGGATAGCAGAAAACATTATCCAGAATAGGAGACCAAGGTTTTGCATATTTCTTGACCAAAGGAAGTAATACAAACTGAGAGATCAATGTGTCCACCACAGCTTAACTCAGTGGGATGACATTTGCCTTGTAAAAAATACACGCTATAACATCTCAGATAGACTCTGATGCTGTGTAGAACTGTTCCTTCTGTGATAGCAAGGGGTTTAATTCTTGCTGAAACCAAAAGGAGAGTAGGTCAACAAAACATGTTTTTTAACTGGGCCTTAAATTATCAAGGATAAGTAAAACCCTGAACATGTTACCTAATGCAAAGAAAGGTAAACTGAGGTTGACCTACTGGTGACCAAACTGCAAGAGAAAAGGCTGTGGAAATATTTCCTCTTGAGGCATGAGAGGCCTTGCTGGCACTTGCCTTTTTTTTAACACATTACTTTGACAATAAGAGCAATTCTCTGCCCAATTCAGTGGGCTGTGGGGCCAAAGAAAGACAAAGGAAAAAACTACACAAGGACTTCAGTCTGTTTGGAAACTAGGGCAGGCCTTTCCCAAGACATAGCTGGTTTAAGAACCGAAAGTATATTTCTCCTATTGTTTATCCATATCTAATGAACTAAAGGATTTCTGTCACTTAACCCTGTAGAAAGAGACAGACAGATTCAATATAAAGAGAAATACAACAGCTAGAAAAAGAATTATATCCCTTTTAGGATGACTGCCACTAATAATCTCTTGTGATCAAGACATACATTAATATAACAAGAGTTGGAGGACGTTTACCATACCAGGGAGTTTGAGAGGTTTTTTTCCATTCACTCTGAATGATCCCAGAGTTTCTGGATAATTTTTTTCTCCTGTGGATCAAGAGGCAGTAATATTTCCAAATACAGCAAATAACCCCAAAATCCTGAAGATAATTAAGTAGTGCAGCACAAAGCAGAGAAAAGCAACACTGATTAGAGAAGAGGAAATGGAAAAGCAACATCCTTGTACTCATCACTTAGATCAGCTACAGCATCCATATGGGAATCAAGAGTTCCTAGAGTCCAAAAACCCTCATAGACAAGACTAAGCAATCCTTTCTGCCCTAAAAACTATATTCCTTGGGAACAACAAAATTCCCACAACAACAGCCAAGGAGTAACTGCACACCAGGTATTTTGGCAACCAGCACATAGCACAGAACATCTCTCCTGAAGAGGTAAAGTCAACCTTGAGTCTATTGCTAAATTTGCCTGAACACTTAGCTTTTCCCTGAGCAACAAGTGCACTAATTTAAAAATTAATAGCAACAATTTGCTCAGTAACTTTGGGACAGGGAGGGAGAGACCTACCTAAACAGCAAGAATGAGCTTCTCATTTTTTTGTGAAGGATTCATCTGCAACAATCCATGAGTCTATGGCATAAAGCCCTGAGTAAGCAAACGACTTCAAATTATCCAGTGGCAATTATGAATGAGAGAATGCATGCTGGAGGTGGAATGAAAGAAAATTAAGAGAGATTAATGTGAAATAGAAGGTTATAATTAGGCATAGGTATCTGTTTTCAACCTGCTTTTGCCCATAGGGAACTTGGAAAAATAAATACTCTTATTTAATAAAATTCTCAACGCCAACAGAGAAGCAGGGCAACTTTTTTAAAGCTATGACAACACATGCCAGACAGGCTGTGTTGCAATGGGTTTACATTTCAACATGGAATGGGTTGTAAGAGAACACAGCCTGCTATAGCATGTTTTGACAATATATAAAAAAAATGATAACTAAAAAATTCATTCCAAGGGGAAACAAAATAAACAATGCAATGATCCTGCACTAGGACTATCTGCAGAAGCTCCCATGCATGAAGGAACTAAGGTTTCTAGGAGATGATCGAGACATTTTAACACCTGGGGAAAAAGAATCCACACCACCAAAAAAACACCTTCACACAGAGAAAAACCCGCACCAGAGCTACTCTGTGAAAGAAAAGACAGATTCAAACAGCTGAACTTTTTCTTTCCTTATCTTTGAAGTTATCTGGAGGCTGAGAAGCAGGTACAATGCAGGGTTGAACACCGATTTTTTTTTTTTCAAACAGTTCTGTTATCCTCTCACTTTGCACTGCCACCACCTACATCAGCTAAGGCAACCTCTAAGCACCCATTGACAGATGCAAAACAGTTTTAAGCATGCTTTTCCTAAAAATTCCAATCTCTATTCTCTTTAACGCATTTTTCTACTTCTAAATGTAGACTTTGGGCAGCTCTGAAGATGGTGCCATTTATTTGCAAGTAAGAACTGAGCCTTTTTTGTTTTGTTGTTGCTTTTGCTATTCAGATACACATGGAGCTTTCTCTCCTCAGTTACAATGCCCAGAAACATCACCTGGTCTGAGCTCTGCTTTCAGATTCAACAGATCCCAGAACACTCTGAAGAAAATTATCTTCGTTAATTTCTAGCAATCTAAGATGAGATGCTATTGAGCAAACTCTCCATCAATTCACATATCAAGACTTGATATTGGACCACCAAGTGCAGCAGAGGTTTGGGCATTTATGCCTGTAACTAAAGTATAAAATTAACTTCTTGGTCCTAGCTGGAATAACACAGCCCTCGACAATCAGTGACTAAAACATTTGCGTTTTAGTCCCATTCCATCTGAACCTGTGTGCTTTAAATTTATTTTTATTTCAGTAAGTTGTGGCTCTTGCTATTCTTAGAAAGATACCTTGGGCAACATTATTTGTGACACATCTTTGAAAGAATAGAACTTTATTATCCACCACAAAAGGCTTCTCTTTCTACCCCTAAACATCAGCATCAACTTCTAAGGCTCAAGCCTTCATTCTTGGGAAAAAAAAAAAAGGAATACTTTTGTTCATCTGTTGAAGAGTTCAACACAGTGATGTTGCCCATAGACATCAGCACTGTTAAAAGAGCATAAGACATCTATGGCATCCATGCTGTCTATTTCCTGCACTGGTTCTCTCTCTTCAAAGGCATTTTCTGTATCTAGATCAAAGTCCTTGGGAAATTTCTGGGGTTTATGCACCCCTCACATGTTTCCTACCAAACCAGCAATGGCTCACCTCTTTGCTCTTCCTCCTCCTCCTCTACCTGCCCTTTCCTACCTGAATAAGTTTCTTCAATTTTGCTGGTCCAGCAGCTGGAAACAACATTACATCCTATGTCTGACCAAGCCTTTCCCTTCTAAGGAAGATATTCCTCCCACTCTAGCAGAAAAACCCAGCTTGAGACGTTTCATCTCCAAGCTATTCCTTCATGGCCTTTCCACCAGCTACATCGAGAGGAATATTTGTCAGGCTGCATCAGCACTTCCATCCAGAGTGCACCCCCAAGGATTTGTGATGTGCTGGTTTTTAGGTGTTGATGAGCAGGCAGTAACTTCACTGTGGTGGGGTTGGGACTCCCCAGGTGAGGGCTGCCACCAAAGGCAGCACAACATGAAACTGTGGAATAATTTCCTGCCAGCAGGCCTTGCACTGGGTTTAGATGAGTCAGAATGTCGGGGTCTGGCCAGCTGTCAGAGCTCTAAGTGTAGAGAGATTTCCTTAATGGCATTATTTCTGAGAAATAAACAATTGTCTGTCACTCATTACCACACGCAGGTCCTCACATCTCTGAAATGCTGAAAAACAGCATCTTACAAACAAGGAAAATGAGTTATTAAGCAATTGGAAAATGATTATACAATTATGCTCTGTTCAGGTACCATTAGTCACAAGGAAGATGGAATATATCCAAGCTTTAAAAGTGAATTACTCATACAAAATTATGTCTGCTGAGAGTCACTTCTCCTTTAGGGTTCAATATCTACAGTGCAATATTTTCAGAGGAGAAGATGAAGGAGGGTGTTGTGGTAAAGCATAAATACAGAAGCCAAGTTTGAGTTCTATTCCAGCCAGCAGTGGTGAGCAAGCTGCTACTGGCATTAATTCTGAACTGGTATAGACAGTCACAGACTGATGGTAGCAAAGCTAAGCAGGTTTGCAGCAATGTGAAAAGCAGCTCCTGCTTCTCATTAGAATAGATGTACAAGATTGAAAGCCAATCATAATTTACAGGCTGCAAATTCAGCAGTCCCACCACAGTAACAGTCTGTCCTACTTACAGGCAGAGTATTTTCATTTCAAACTAAAACAGAGCCCTTTTTGGCCAAGACTACTCCTGACAGACTATTTTCATGCCAAGCTCTGTAACCCCTAGATACTCCATGTCCTTAGAGATGAGAGTGGCATCAACTACACTTTTGGGTCTCACTGGGCTGCTTTTGGCCTCTCCATCTTATAGCAAATTTTATGCAGTTAACAATTCCAGTTTAAGTTCTCTGATTTTCTTTGCTGCTTGTACGTTCCAAACATGCTTCAAGTTCATTCTTGTGTCAGCATTAAACATCTCACACAGGTGTGGCCCCAGCAGAGCCGATAATAATTCCGCACTTTCCCTGACCTTTTGCCCAACCTTCCTGTAAACTGGCACATCATCTTCCCCCTTTCCCACCAAAAAATAGTCATTTTGTAATATAATATGCAGCCTTCAACTGTGTTGGGGCTGCTGTGCTGCTCCATTGTATCTCTTGGAATGCTTTTTACTGGTACTTCAATGTAGTAAATGAAAGGGTGTGATACAGGACAGGTAATAGACAAGATTACAGATTGCGTCTCCTTGTCATTAGCTGAAACTAAGTGGTATATCAACAAACATCATCTGTCCTCTGTCAAAAAAAAAAAAAAAAAGAAAAAAAAAAAAGGATGTTTCAGTTTAGGTAGCACAAGAATGCACAGGGTTAATAAAAGAAAACCAATCCCGTCTAGTTGATCCAGTACAAGTTTAGTCATTGCACCCATCCAGAGCTCACTCTGATTTCATTCCTTCACTTCCTCATCAAGCAAGCATCAACTTATAGCAAGTATCTTCTTTCCTCAACTACTGTCTTATTCTGTTTCACTAAACACTTCAGGACATGAATTCCACCTTCAGGACTACCTTCTGCTTGTCATACTCTGCAACTAAATAATTTCTAGCTACAAAGGAACCTGCATTTAAACTTTGAGTCTAGGTTTGCCTGTCTAGTGAAGAAAGATGAGATCTGAGTCTGTCAGGGTGTTTTGCAACCCTGCTCACGAAAAGCACACTGAGGACAAGGGCTCCAGCACAGACTCTGACTCATGGGCTCTGCCAGGAGTGGAAATCCATCTCCTTGCCTGGACAAACTATTGTTTGAGCAAACTCAGCCAAAGCCCCAGCCACATCCCTTTAGCCTGTTAAGGCAGTCCCTCCCTGCCTCTGCTGCCAGAGCTGTTGCATGGATGGGTGCAGCCAGTGCAGCTCCTGGGGACAGCACCAGCCCAGCTTGTTCTTGAGGACAACAATGAAACCTGCAGCCAGAACCTTGATACCAGTAGCAACGTTAAATGACCTCGCTTGCAGATACATCCTCACAAAAACACACTTGCATGCAATAAGTTATATTCCCTGCATGAAGATTGTACAATAAAGTATTTGATTTAAGTTCAGGGCTTCTTTCATGAACTGCAGGCTTTGGACCAGTACAAATCCACAGAGCTCCATCAGAGCTTCTGTCAGTCAACATCTGCCCAGCATATCAATCCTTTCCCAGTATCAATCCATAGAAAAGTGCCATGAACTTGCATGGCAATCTGCCAAATCCCATCAGCTGAGAAACTGTCCTGATGAGCACAATGTTCTCAGGGATGATTCACCCTCGTCAACATCGCCATTAGTCAGAATATTTTCAGAAGCAACTTTAACAAGGTTTAGGGAGCTCTTTAATAAACATGCATTTAAATGAGCTGTCTTGGAGCAGGAAGATAAATGAAGGAGGCCCACTGCAAGTTAGAACTGAAGTGTGGCAAAACAATTCTGCAAAATGTTTTATACCTTATATAATCTCTCCTGACAGAACCTCAGGGGTTCACATTAAACACCATAAATCAGACCACCTGGGGCTCCCCTATGATTATTGCAGCTGCATGCTGCAAGCTCCAGTAGAAGAAACGTTCCCTTTTATTGTAAGAAAGTAATAGGGCATAGCCCAAGTCTGCCAGAAAAATGCACAAATCAAAAGCAGGCCCTGCACAAAATCAGCTTCTGATGTGTTCGTTTGCTCTGGATGTACATGGCAAGCTGACAGTCAGAATCACTTTGTCCTCATTGATCACCGATGCTTTTACCAGCAAGGTGAGTAACATGTGGAACAGCCAATTCTAAAGAAACATCAGTTCAATGGAAAATAAAACCGAGACATTTATTTTATTTTTCTATCTTCTCCTCAGTGAATTTCAGCAACTGGGAAAGGCACCAGACTCTCTGAACTGAAGCCCAAGGGCACTTAGAGCTCAGACAGTGATGCCACATCCACCGTGGCTGTGCCTGCCCCTGGAAAGAGACCCTCAGGGTCAGCAGCACCCACTCACCCACAGGCCTGGACACTTTGTGCCTTCTGCCATGTCGCTCAGCCCCATTTTCATTACCTAAGAAAGATGTCAAGTGCTGACTGCCAGAGATGAGAAACAGATGTGAAAAACCTCAGAAAATTCCCATGAAAAGTGATGGAGGAAAAAAAGTAGCAGTTTTTCCCAGAAGTATAACAGTAACCTTCCTTCACTTCTGCCTTAGTCCTAACCCTGTTAATAATGATGAGGGGGAATTCTGTCTTGTGAAAACTTGTCTGAAGTGAGCCCATCTTTCTTAGGAGAAATTCTCACTTCTCCTTAGAAACCCACATTGCCCAAGAAGTCAGAGATTGGTAGAGCCTTGGTGTAGTCCTACAAAATCTTTTTTAACCAATATGACGAGGAACATATTTCCAATCAGTTAGCTTGAAGCAGGATCATGATAACATGTTGAACATCCTCTCTGGTGGCCCTCCACATCTTTGGTACAACTGATTTCTGTGGAAATAACCTGCCTTGCTATCAGATAGTGTTTGAAACATGCAACCACTCAGAGTTTCATGCTGAACATTCTCTTATTGCAGTGATGACATCTCTCTTCTCAGACATCATGTCCCAGCCATTCAATAAAACAAGGAATGGATCTTCTGGTTGGGCTTAATTTAGTGTTTTGGTTGTGAACTCTAGCAGTATATGAAAAATGTGACAGAACACATGAGCATAGTCAAGGAGATTATGGAGGAAAAGAAAATGAGAGATGTTTGCTAGATAATGGACTAGGGGAAAACTAAGTGTGGTTTCAGTCAAGTACAGCAACAGAAAAAGCTTAATGCGTTAAACTACCACCTGGAGGACAGTTTTTATGTAAGAGATCACCCTCTTCTGATGTAGATTGGGGGTTTTAAAAAAATATTTTATTTATTTATATGCACACACAAGCTACCTTCAGGAATGTTTTCCTGTGCTCCGGCTGAGAACAGCACAATCAGAGCAGAAAGTCTGATCTTGACTGTACTTTATTAGGAAGCCTGGAGAAATTGCTGCTGCCCAGCATGGGAGATGCAGGACTTGAGAATCATCTCAGTATTCAAGTCATCTTAAGAAAGAGGGAAAAAAAAAAACCAAAACACAAACAAACAAAAAAACCCAAACAAACAAAAAAAAAAACCAACAACAACAAACAAAAAAAAAAACCAAAAAACCAAACCCAATAAAACAACCACATTTTCTTCCCAAGCAAATTAGTTACCAGAAAAAGCATTCTGCCTTCTAGCCCATCACCCTGTTTGACAGTACCTGTCAAAGATAAAATCTTTCAGTGAATTAAGGGAGGGGAAAGGCCAATCCCTCCTAGTTATGGTGCAGTGATTTACATCAGTATAATTACATCTTCATTACTGTGGAGACTGACTAGACCTCCAGGGAAACACTACTGGTACATAAGAACTTTGATTTTTAATTGCAATAGATATGCTACTATATATCTAAATCTATTAAAACATATTTGAACAAGCAAAGATTAATAAAAAGATAGTGCTAGACAGTTCAGATTTGTGAAATGTTAAACTAATTGCAGTGCATTCTTTCCAGTCTTGAAGTGGTAGTACACTGCAATTGGGTCATGACATTACATTGCAAGGGTAATATATATAGATATTCTTTTACTAGCAGTACTCTCTCTCAGATCAATCTTAATATAAATTCCTAATGCTTAGCAATTCTGATACTTGCCTATAATTCAAATGCTAATATCAGTTTAACCTGGAATTTACTGCAATCACTTTCCCTCTGAAAAGTGCCCTCTTTTAATCAATGAAAACTGCCATTCTGAGGGCCTTCTCTTCAAACAGTGAAATCAATCCCCCTCATCACAGGCAGGCTCTTCAGCTGGAAGAACACCCAGTACTTGAAGAAACTGGTGTAAAGATGCAGAACACACACTGCCTGCTTCTCCAGAGACACGCTGGGTCTGACACCCAGCAATAACACATCTCACTTCTCAACCCCATCACACAAGCCTGCAGTGAGCCTCACTCTTGATCTGTGCCCTAAACAATTTGTCTCAGAGCTCTTAAAGATGAGTTTGTCCCCCAAAAGAGAGCCTGAAACATCAGATCCCCCTATGCAGTACTTTTATATCTCTATGCACATATTTAAAGTGGGGATTGTTGTTACTTCCCTTATGCTTTTTTCATGTGTGTCAGTGTGTTTGGAAGGGTTTAGCTGTATTAGGGTTGACCTACAACTTACTTTTTTCAAGGTTTCCAGATCCTGCTTTCAACACACCCCCCCAAACCTGGTGGACCTGCAGGAGTGGCTCCTGCTAGGAACTGTTCTCACACTCAGTGCTTTATATAACATTACACTTTCCACAAATAATCAAGAATGTATGTGAAAATGAAGGAAAGCAGAAAATTAAACTGATTTTTAAAAAGCTCCCCATGCTAATGCAGACTATGGCATATCCCAGAATTTTATGATAAATACTAATTTTTCCCTGTCTTTTCAGTCTCTTGTTGATCCAGTTGATTTAAGCAGGGTGGATCCTTAAAACAGATTTAAATTTGTTTCAACTAAATTGTAGCATTAGATCCTTCATGAGCATATTTTAGAGAAAAATATAAATTAATATGCATGTTTGTGTCTATATTGACTATTAATAAACTTCATGTAATTTAATTATTAAAAAAATCTTATATTTTCACAGTGCACTTTTTCAGTCTCCATTCCACCAAAAGGGGTTGAGGAGGAGGTAGAGACAGAGAGGGAGAAAGAACTAGGCTTAAAACATAATGCAAGGGACAAAAATCAAATCTCTTCTGAACTAAAACTTGTTCACCATGAGTTCAGCAGAGTTGGTACAGGCACTGCAACACAGGAATTACATTTCTCCTGCACCCAAGAGACCCATTGCTTTCAGCAGACCTTTCAGGTGCAAAGCATCCCCATCATTTCCTAGGACAGCATTTGGCACAGCAGGCAGAAAGAACTGCTCCTCACGTATGCAAATTCATCCATGTCTTTGGGGCTCCTCTAGTGCCCACCCATTCACAGCAAGTAAATCACAGAGAGAAGCAGGATTTAACTCTGAATAGCTTTGCTTTTGCTGATATAACTTCGACCCTTGATGATAGTTAATGTCAGGGTTTTTTTGCATTCAATTAATTTAACGGTCCAGATTTTTAATTTGCATTTCATTTAGCATTTCAGATTTTTAATTTGCCAGATATTGTTTATCAAGTATTCATTTCAGCGCCTTTCACTGTATATACAGTGCATACTCCTCAGTAATTAGTGTGCAGTAAATTAATTCTCTCCTTGTTCCTTCATCAGATATTGGATTAAGAAACTTTCACTGTACCAACATAGTGAGCTAGATTAGGAATTTCCCATCTATAATACCTTTAATATTTGTCTTGTATATGTTATGCTGCCTTAATGCTTTACACGATAAGAAATGTTATAGTTAGAAGCAGAAACCTCCAATTAATTTGGAGTCACATATTTGTTTGAAATTATTAGACTCAAATGTGTTCAACATGGGTCTACAGTGTCTACTCCTTTAGACACCCCTCCATTTTCTTTAAGAAAAAAATGGTTGTTGTATTTATATAAAGGATATTAAAGCCATCTGATGATTCTCATCAATCGGCATGAGCCTTAAATCAGATCCAAAGTAAATACCTCATTACAGATGTCTTCTACATTCTGTCAATATGGGCCGAAGACCAGCAAGTGTCCTCTTACAAATCCATGGAAAATAATACACAGACTCAATAAAAGGGCATTACCACCACAGTCCACTGAAACTCTGCGTGTTTCGCAAACACTTTTATAGTTCATTTCACCTTTTCCACGTCCACTAAGACACACAGCACACAGACACGATTGTTCCCAGGTCAGTCCAAACTTGGAGAACACCTTTCTCAGTGATTAAGGCTCCTCTGTGCAAACTATATTCATCTCTACCTGAAATATCTCTAAAAATCTCATCTATCTGCATGGTTTTGATGTAGCAGGCCAACTGTCCAAAAGGTTAGAAAATACCTTACAAGGGATATTTATGCCTATAGAGTCAATGGGCATTCTACTAGGTTGTGTTTGTTTTTCATGTGTTAAAAGTCTGCAAATTTATGAATACAACATATCCCTTCAATAACAGAAACAGGTTGTATGAGTGATGTGTGACAAGGAGGAAACACTGGTCCTTCCTGGATCTGTGCCCAAAACGGCTTATGTCACATCAATCACCAGTGCAGGCACACAGAGTACTGGAATCTGGTTTGGACAAGCCCCAGCACTGGTTAACAGGGAAAAGCAAAGTGGTGGAGCAGGGATCTGGGGCAGGAGTTTGGTTTTTCCCAATAAATTCACTGCTGAGCAGTATGAACCTAGGATTGAAATTATCTACAGCCATGTGGATAGCTCCCAGATTTCCCCATTGCTTTTCCATTTGAACCAGCAAAACATTCAGGAACATTATTTACCTGGGAAATGGCAGCAGAGGGCAACTGCTGCTTCTGTTCTCCACCAACATCTAACACAGGACATACAGATGTACTGAACAAAATGAATTTACAACAAGGCACAGGAAAAACATCATTGAAATTATTTGGAAACCTAATAATGGAGATAACTGTGCCTTCCTTCTCATCCAAAGCAATAAGAGCTTCCTTTCCAGGTTCACCACATTTTTATTTCAAGGTTAAAAAAAAAATCACTAAAACGTGTGTGGGGCTGTGGGAAACTCAAGTTAGAGAAAAGGAAAAAAAAAAACCCACACCAACAAACTAAGAAGTCCTACTGTTTCTGTCTTAATGAACTAAGTAGATATTCCTAAAGATCAGATTGCAGTTGTACCTCTCTCCCCTGGCTGCTCACAGTCACAAGGGCAGGTATCCTGTGCCAGCTCCACACTCCCACTCACTGAGTGTGTTTGGGGAGGAGAGGGGAGCACACCTGAACCACAGCCCCCACCAGGGCTGTCCAGGATGTTGGACTTACCCCTAAACACAGGGCAAAGCACAGACTTGGGAACTGCCTACCCTCTGACAACTGTTTGCTGGTGGACACAAAAACAGCAGAATTCGATCCCAAGCTCTCTACTGTAATTTCAGCAAAAGAAAGCAAATCATTAGTATGAGAAGAGTCTTCCTAAGCATGAGACATGGAATAAAAGCAGCTCTTCAAAGCTGTGACAAGTTGATAGTAATATTTATTTTGCTATTTTGACCCCTAAGTCCAAGTAACAAGCACAAAAACAAAACAAACAAAAACACCCCAACACACCACAATGATTTTACAAAAATGCAAAGTGAGATGAAGATCTTTCATGTTGTATTTCTTCTCTGGTTGCAATATATTTTGTCTTAGAATAAAAGATATTGTTTTATTTTATTTAGAAAGTTTAGGCTTAATTTTTTTAAAAAACTAAAATACTCAATTTATTCAGTAAATAGCCCATCAGGATAAAGGGTCACTGAGTATGCCAAGGGAAAGTATATCTTTTGAATTAAAGGATCGAAAACTCAGTCAGGCAGAATACTGGTTGCTCTCAAGAACATTATGGGAACTAATGAAAGAACCCCATTTCCTGCCTTATACAATTAAGTAATCAGCTGCCTTTGGTTACCCCTAACAACTTACACAGACAAGGGGATTACTAAGCAAACAGACTGCAGCATTTCAGAATACACAGTCAACGGGAATGCTGAAATGACATGCATTCCCAGGGGAGTCACTACCTTTTCAATTTTAAGAGAAGGAAGTGGGATTATTGAAAATTTAGGACTTGGCAGACCTTTACAGAAATGCTCTGGCTGATGTAATGTGCACAATCCAAGTAAAGCACAGAAATAACCCTTGCCATCTGAAGAATGTTTCCCTCACTACCTCTTCTCCAAGATACAGTGAATTCCTGATCTGGTTCAAATGAAAGGATGCTTAGATACAAAATAAAACTATCTTGTTTGGGCCAGAAGAGATTGTTATGATCATACTTAAGGTCAGAAATAGTATGCTGTGAAAAAGTCTGACATTTAACAAACACTGTAGGTTCAGCTGGGGGTAAATTTTATGTCTGAAAAGTAAGGAAAATATTTCTTAATCTCTTCAGAAACACTTGGTTTCCACAAGCACTAAATAAGCAGCGAACAGCCTTCTCCACTGCCTCCATAGGTGCCTGTTGGGGACGGGCAGAGTTTCAGTGCTCAGCAGTCACTGCACATTTATTAGATTTATGACTTGGGCAGAAGCGGTGCCAAGAAGTTTTGGGAATCCACCCCTAAACAAACACCTCGATGAGTGGTGGAATAAACATAGCTTAGTTTTCTCACAGCAGGGTAGTAGTATTTGGGGTTCCTTTCTCTTCATGTTAATAGACTTTGCTGTCCTCTTTTCAACTAATTGGTACTGCTAGTAGCAGGACTAGGAGTGTCATAACAAAACCCAGAGGTACTTTTGTGACACTTTGCAGCCTTCTGGGAAGAGTGGGGGAAACTTTCCATTGAGTCACTGCAACCTGTCAAATAAAAATCTGAAAGTCTGTCAGTAGAAAGGAGTAATAAAGACATTCATAATTTGATGAGAAAAAAAATAACGGGAGAAAGAACATGAGCAATAGTCTGTTCTAGAGTGACTGAATGTCCAAAGTAAAGAAAAATTAAAATGCTACACTGCTCGCTTGAAACTGCCAGAGTGCTAGAAGTGCTGAATGGAACAGTGCTTTGGAAAGAAGGTAAATATTCACTCTGACTTACTATTATCTGCTGAGCCACTAGAGACATATTAAATAAACAGCTATGCAATGTTGAAAATACTTCCAAAAGAATAAAAGAAAACTGTCAGCATTGCCAAAAGATAACATAAAAAGAGAGGAAAAAAGATCTTGTAGTTATGAGACATGGAAAGTGAAATTTATTGTAAAAGTGCATTGCCTGTCATTTTTTAACAGTGTGAACTCTCTCCTGCACCATCTGGCTCCACTGTCCCCACCACAGGGTGATCTAATTATTGGGGAAACATTTGCTAAGGACAGCACCTGGCTACTCTTTCATGTTTAACTTTCCTTTCCTGCTCCCACAGCCTCAGGTTCACAAGACCCAGGCATATCTGCAGAGTTGCTCATGGATACAATAATAATTTCACTTGGCCAATGGTGGCAAGTACAATAAGTGACTTGGCTATCATTACTCAATTGCCAGGCTTCGAGCTGCTCCGAAATACCATGATTTTCCAACTAATCCTAATTTCCAACAGATCCAAAACTGGCTCCAAAATTTCTGATTATTTAACTTGTCCCTCTTCCCCAGCGTCCTCAGGCATTGAGGTTTGGGCAATGCACAACTGTATGTTGTTGTGCAGGTGGAATTTATAGAGAGGATTAGGCAATCTGACATCAGAGATGAGATTAATCACTGAAAGAACTTCAGGTCTTCTGGTTGTCTTGGTGAGTTGGATTTAATTGCAAATTAATCCTTTTCAAATTTCATCTAAAATTACTAAAAACGCCACTAAATAAGCCTTCCTTGAAATCCATCATGCAAGGTCAGCCACACTTTCTATAGAAAACTTGAGGACCAAACTCCATGAGGCACCACACCACTGCCTCTCACCTGAGACACAAATGCCAAAGCAGCCCAACCTGTGAGCAGGTCAGAGCCCCACCTGGCCACTGGAGCAGCCACAGCTGCCACCTGCCTGCCTTGGACCACAGCGAGCTTGTTGGTGCAACAAACCTGCCCCACGACTTCATGAAGTGCAGTTTGGCACATAACATCACATGATCCTCGTGCTGCTTTTAGTACACACACTGATGGGATTTTCCTGCACGGTGTTAAAGAGCTGACACTTGGCAACGTGCAGCTCCAGCCCTTCCCAACACATTTTTGTCACCCAGTCTTCCTATTCCATTCTGCCCCCTCTTGAGCCTCTTAAACTGTGAGCTGTGGAATCAACAGCTGGGATTCATGATCAGATTTAGACCCCTGGATAGAATTTTTTAAAATAGGTTATTTTCTCCTCATTTCAATACAAACAGAACAAATTTTAATTTCATCTGAAAATATAGTGCTTTTAAATGCCCTCTGTCGCTTTCCTAGGAAACTTCCCATGATTTGTTATCAAACTCAACATTATTTTTTGTGCTAATCCTGCTTCTGGTTTTGGGAAAGGAAAAAAGCAGTAAGACTTAGATCACAATCCAGAGAGGCAGCTAAACAAACCAAGAAGCCTTAAAGGAGGCAAGTGGCTTGTTTGTATTGCTCTGCTCTTCTCACAGGTGGAGCAACACAGCTCCAGACAAAGGGCAGGGGACTTTGTTGCATCCTTTCTGTCACAGCGAGACAGAGCTCTGCTAACATTCCATGCATTTATTTAACCACTGCTCTTCAGCAGAGTTGGTCAGAGACTGCACTCCCTAGAGATGTTGTGCCAGATCCCTAAGGAGAGGAGATCCATCCCCAATGGTTATTTTAGACATATTTAACTACCACAGTGCAGTTAGCAAGGGGATATTTTCCTATTCTAGCCAAGAAAGTTTTTTAAAAAAAAAGTACAAAACATCACAGAAAGCATCAACACAAACTAAGATTCAGTGAATAAAGTCTGCAAACAGAAATACAAGCAAAAACTAAGCTGTGTTTTCCAATCACACTTCACAGAAATACAGGAATTGCTGTAGGTTTAGATTGTTCTCTGGATAATAAGAGCAACACACCTAGAAATCTTCTTAATGTCTCTTGCCAGAATTGTGAACAGAAAACATCCAGCAGGTATTTGTAGCTGTTATAGCATAGATCTAGAAAGTAAACTATCAGCTTCACAAGCAAGAAAAGGGCACTGAGTGCAAAGAGATGAAAGAGATTAAAGAAACAAATCAGACTACCAGCAATAATGGAAGCCTTCAGCCCCTTCCTATGCACTACTTATGTATCACTGTGCTCACAATTGCTTTTCTTACTTTGCCATCTTGAGATGATTGCTGTTTAGATTAGAGAAAAAGCAAATAAAAACTAAGACATAATGAACTGTAAAGGATTAAACTGGGTACTTCACACAACTTCTCTGCAATACAAGAGCAGAGAGATGATCAGTGGAGTTTAAAGTCAGCATAGTTAAATACAATACATGCTGAAATGCATAGTTTGCTGCATCCTATGGAAAAGTCTGTCCTCACTCCTCCCTTGGCTTTCACAGTGACACATTGGGAGATGAGTACATTTTATCCTGCCTTGCCTTCCTTTTGCACAGAAGGTTTTAGTCACTAATTCTTCATATCTTCATGGCCCTAGAAATCCACATCTTTACTCTGGATCTCCCTGCTGTTTCAAACAGAATCTTTTTTTACTGCTAGGATATCTGTGAAGGATAGTCATTTTCAAAAATAGCCAGGCCACATCCAAAGTGGATGGATTAAACTCTCTCCCTTCGCAGTTTTGTCCTTTCATCACTCTTGACCATACCACCATCTTTTCTATTACTTCAAACATAAGGTTATCTTGCTTGGCAAGGTGTTTCACACCTTACCACTTACCTCTTTTCTCTGTCATCATTATTCCAATATACCAGTCTGAAAAACATTCGCTATATTGACAAACAGACAAAAAAAAATATACACACCTCCATGATTTTACCACACCACCTCTGCATTCAGTGGGGCTTCTTTGCAAGCACCTGCAAGCTTGTTAACATGCTCATGTCCTTTCCCAACCACCTCAGCAAAAATCATAGGTGATGCTTTGACAACTCACATTGCCTCACCATTAGTTTTTGTGTTGGTCAATAAAATCTCATAACATTCTTCCACCCTCTCCTATCCATCTGCTTTTCTCCTCCAAGGTTGTAAGCTCTTTGAGGCAGCAATTCACTTTTTGTTTTCTGTGTTTGCTTAACACAAAGAGGTCCAGCTTTTGGCCAAAGAACAAGCACCTACAGTACTCATCATCACAAGATACCATTGGTATATAGAACTTCCATAATTTCAGGAAATAAAATGCATCATGCATCATCATTATTAACAGCACTTTCTTTTTCCCATTCTCTTTTGAGTCAGGGGAGCCCATATGTTCCCACTATGGGTTTTATTGTATTCCCTCTGAAGAATCTATTACTGCCCCTTGTCAGGCTACTACTATGGCAGCAAAGAAACCTGTTTTATGTAGGCTGATAAATGAGCCAATAAATTCTAAATCCACTGCCATGGATGCTTCAATTATTGCTATTATTTGTTGTCATCTGCTATGTGTTAACTGTCTCCTTGGGGCTGGACCAGTTGGCAGTGCTGGTCAGGGTGAAAAGTCTTCTGTTGTGCTAAAAAGAGAAAACTGGTCCTGTGGAACTTAATAGGGAGGATGAAAGGAATATTAAAATAGAAACATTTTGCATGTAAGCAAGAAGTCCCTATGGAAAAGAGTTCTCACATTGTTTGCCTGTTTTCACCTTCTGCATTGCTGATTAGAAACTTAAATGAAGAATATTTCACAAAAGGGAATCTAAATATTTTAGAAAGAAGGTTGACCAGAAAACCAAAGAATGACAATTGATCCAAAAAAATTACTGCATGGGAATAAAAAAGGAAAGGACATGAGACATCACAAAAAGGAAGAGCAAGTCTTACACAGAGAGCCAAACTCTGAGATATAAATACCAACTGAATACTTCAAGTTAGCATTTTCTACAAAAATGTTAAATGAGGGATAAACTGTTAATACTTGAAATTCCTGAAGTTGCTTGCCAAGTATGGGTGGGGGAAAGCCATCCAAACACCAAGCCCCACAAACAAAAAATCCCAACACATCTGTGTAGAATTCTTGAAAGGGAGATGGTGAAAAGGAATGGGTGAATGGCATGAAGAACATAGCACACAGTGCATAATATTAACTGGGGATTAGAAACTCTTTAACCCCTGCAATCAGAACACGATAGCAAAACCTGCATGGCTTCTTAATGGGAAATAATGAGATATCTGGGTATTTATAATATAGCATACCATTTTTAAAAACTAGAATAAGTTAGTTTTTAATAGAATTTAGATATGGAAATGTCATACACAAAATGCACTGAAATAGTGCTTCCCTATACAGCATTGCCACATGCATCTAGGGTTGATTTGCTGTGAGATTTACAGAACTATACTGGATTATTGCTCAGCTCAAAACACATCTCTGGAACAGACAAACAAAGTTGAAAATGATGGATTGGTTGTAGGCAATTCATTTGACAAGCATCAGAAAGTGGAGAGCAGGTAGAGGAGAAAACCCTTTACTAAAGCAATGTAACCTGAGTTAATGAAATTATATTTAACTAAGGGTGTGTATTTAGACTTGATCTTACCTTGGTGACTTAGCCATTAGTAGGAATTCATTGTTTACCTCCACGATCCTTATCGGTACTTAGGCAGTGTTTGCATATGATTTTCAACTGATTGCTCAACATGCTCTGTGTTAGACTGTTTTGAAATAAATGAAAACACAGCAAGATCACAGAGGGCTAATCTCAATTATCTAATCTATTTAAAACTGCATGGTTTCTTCCCTTGTTGAGGCCACATTATGGCTTCATCTGTGGCAGAGCTGTACCAGCTGATGCCAAACCAGAGAACTGTTTCTGCTTTTGCGAGACTAGAACTTCTGTCAGTAAAATGGAAACAGTTATTATTCCAAATTACTTTTCATGGGTCATTTGAGGACCATTCCTCAAGAAGTAGTAACCACGTATAATGATTATGGGCCCTTATTGATATCTGCAATAATTGTGGGTGACTTATATAACAGATGCTCAAAAAAAGCTAAACCCTCCCCCCTTCAAAAAAATTTCCACCTCAGAAACACCACAGACCTCTAAGAACCTCATCACAGGACAGAGAATATTGAGCTTTGAACATCTCCAAGAAAGCTAGATAGCTCCTCTTTGACAATACAGGGCAGGGGTAGAAATCAAATCAGAGTATTTTGACTTAAAACCCAGCCTCTTGCTGCCTCTGGAGCACAGATCCTATCCAACAATTCATGAAAAGAACAGAAAAACAAAGAGTTCCTGAAAAACCATTAAGCCAATGGGCAATTTACAAAAACAGTACATGATCAAAAATTTGCCTTTTATAGTTTGTGTGCTTGTACTGGCTGAAGAACTTAACAGCCACAGCTCTCCCACCCAGAAGGATTATGTTTTAGCTTTATGCAATCAGTTCTAACATTTCACCTTGTGCACCTGAACTTCACAGCCAAACTCTCTGAGCAACTTCAATTTCTATGTCCACTTCTTCCAAAGATAGCATTAACAATTAAGAGGAAAAAAATTAATCTTAGCACCTAGAGAGTTAATGCAGATACGAAAGAGTTTGCACATTAGCCTGCCAAGATCTGATGTCTGTTGTCTTCTTAGAGAATAAGTTTGCCCTTGGGACACATCTTTCAAGCAGCTGGAGCCCTTGAGACAATTAATGAGAAAGACTTCTAGGAACACTTGCACTTAAACTTCCATGCAGTTCTCTCTTGTTCTACGCCACCTATTTTTAATGCAGCCTCTTTTGTGGAATCCAGCAAAAGAGCAATACCCTTGTGCCCTGTGGTCCTTGTAACAGGCTCCCAGCAGCAACAGGCAAGTAAATAAATTAGAGATATCAGAGAGTGCTTATTTTACAAGGGGGAAGCATCCATATCAAAGCTGTTGAACATCTGAGTTTGAAGCCAAACTGAGCTATTACATTTTTATCTTCCCCAACATAATAATTCCCCACCCAGCACCTAATTGCCTCTAGGATTAGATTGAGCCACGTTTTCCTTCAAGCTTTGTGACCATTGCTTCTCCAGGACTCCACACAGCATAAGGCACCACCACTGAGGGAATAATCAGCATTGAGTGCAAGAGCCAGGGAGAGGCACATTAGAGCAGCAGGAATTAGTGCAGCACTGGCATTTTCATTAGAGAATACACCAGTAAGGAAGAGCCTGGCTCAGGATGGAGCAATTGAACAGCAAAAGGACTCTGTAGGTTTGCTTAAGACTTCCTGAAGTCTCAGTACTTGCCCAATGACCTTCCTTTTGAAGCAGATCTTTATTATAGTTTTTTAGGCAGGAGTTCAAAGGAGTAACACTGACAAAATAAGGGTGATGATTCCCTCCACACCCCAGATCACAGCTTGCCACAGTGATAAGGAATTATCTTGCAACCTTTTCTTCTACCATGCAACAACATGAATGCTCAATCAAGAAGCAGCAATGAACATAAAGGTTCAGAGACAATTCCTGGTTAAGCACCAACATTTGCATGCTGTTGGAATTACTTCGACTTCTTGAGCCTGCGAAATGAGGTTGATCTCCCAGAGAACCACTGCTGTCTGATTGCATTCCTCATGTAATACGTATTCAATAAAAGGGGGAAAAAATCTGAACTATTGATTTTCTTCAACGTGACTAGATGCCAGTAAGAAAATCACTTCTAACTGAAAAAGGAGAAAGCAAAGTTTGGGCATTATCTTATATTCTAACAGCATACGACCTCCTCCCACTTCAGCAGAGTTCAGACTAAAATGACAGAAGCCCAACTGCTCTAGAAAACGAATGTGCAAGTGAAAAGTCTGAACACTCTCCTGTCATAATGATTCGTAGAAACCACAGCTTCTTTAGTTTAATTTCACACAAAATATGGGTCAGAGTCAAAGCTCTGTGTCTGTACTGTGATGTTTTGTCCAGAGCTGTCCAATGAGCACTGCTAGAAACTTGACCATATACCATTAGAGCAAGACTAATTTATAACTGTTTAAACCCTGATTGAGCCAACAGATCACAGATTTTCCTTTAGCACAATTGGCAACTGTGTAGCTTGTTTGCACATGGCAGAATTGAGCTTTGTTTCTACCATGACTATAAAATGCTGATGTTCATACTGCAAAGCCTTAATTGGAACAGGTTAATAGCAGCACATTCTATCCAGGCTAGCAAGGAAAATTCAGGAAATGAAAGTGTCCTTATTATTCTAAAACTACAGAAAACTGAAAAGATACATTTCCAATAAAAATAACCTGGAAATACTGCAGGGGGAAAAGCAAATTTTTTTACGTATGAGAAAACAGCACAATTCAGTCTGTTGCAAAAGAACACACAGGAATAGATTTTTGCTTTTGAAAAATGCCACAAAAGACTTGATTGGCCTAGGAGCTGGGGTTTTTTTAAGTAGTCAAAAAGCAACATAATTGTTACCAAAGCTTAGAATTTTACTATAATATTTGTGATAACCTGATAAAAAAGCTACAATATTTTCATAAACAAATCAGTTTCTAGAATATTGACATTATTTAAGAATCTGTTTTATTTACAAGGCGCACATTTTCAATCCTCTCTGATGTGTACAAAATAATATTTTTAATCTATTTCCACTGTTTTGAAAGGTCTGGCTCATAAATCATAAATATTTGGGGTTGGCCATGTGTATTTGACAATTTTTTGCCTAAGCATAGATTCAGGAAGACTTCTCTTGTGCCAGAAATAGTTCCTGGCTAATGATTTCTGGGAAGACTTGATCATTATTTTCACAGGGCAGTGGAACAGATTCTTTGCATGAGGCCAACAAAGGAGTCTGTCAGAGAGTAACATGAACCTTGCCATGCTGCCACCCAGAAAGGAAGCCTTTTATAGAGAGCTTTAGAGGTACCTGGGAAGGAGGATGCTGCCTCTGCTCTACCCAAAAGCAATTGGTTCCTGCCGCCTTTGATGACTCAGGCAATATGCAACTTACCTCTGCAAAATCCAAATTTAGTTCTGACACGCTGCTCTTTCAGTTTCGCTCAGGCTGTGGAGCCTGCGCCTGCCCACACCCTTTTACAGGCTGGATTTCACTCTGGCAACAAGCAAAGTGCTTCCTGGGACTATCAAATCAACCAGATAAAGACTGACTTCCTCTCACTCAAAATATTATGCAGCACAATTCTCCAGTTATTTCCCTGCAAACGAGTCTGACAAGTGCTGTATAATGTGCAAGCCAACTTACACAAACAAAAGCACGAGAAAGCATGAGCAGAAATAAAATTATGCAGAACAAACTTAGAACAGTTCTGAGGCTGCACAGACAGCAATTAGTTGACTGGGAATGCAAGAAAAGATGAATTTACTATTCAAAAAAAGCCCTGAGCAGCACATCCAATATGCACTCTACAGGAACCGAAGACAATGCTTCCTCAGACAGAAGAGCTGTATTGACACCAGCATGAATACCCTTTTTTTCCCCCCCTCTCTTTGCCAAAAATGAATTTTCTAAGGAGCAGTCTCAGGTGGTAATGTAAAGATTACTGAATTCTATCACCAAGTCATTATGTGACCTTGAGGAAAAAAGATTCACTCAAGTGCACAGGGTCTCCATTTACCTACTTTAGAATAGGTATATAATCATAACATTTATTGATAATGCAGAAGGGTAAGGGTTGTCAGGCTTTAATGAATTGTTAAGCACTTCAAGGTCCTCAGCTGCATAATGGCAATTAATAAAGTTCTATTTATTGGCCATCCCAATCTTTACTTCTGTAAATATAACAGTATTTATAGGAGCTCTAGACATTTTTTTAATCTTTTTTTGCCATATTGTAGTCCGAATAATTATTTTTATGAACATCTAGGACTGACTGATGGGGGATAAAGAGAACACTATCAAAACTCCAAATCTGTTTACCCATCCTATCCCCTTGGCTCTCTCAGGTTATGTAGGGGCTCTACTGCTTGTCAAAGTTTGACCAATTAACAGCAGCAGGAATCCATGAAAGAGGAACAAAGGGATATGTCTGTTATGAAGAACGAAATTGGTTTTTTTCCTCTTCCAATTCACAATCTGCCTTAAAGGCAAATTTTGCCATTTCCCCTTCTCAAACAAATAGGATATCACCAGTCTGCTTAAACACAGCATTTCTTCCCAAAACAATAAGCATCATTATCATAATGATTGGTGCTGCTTAACACCCTTTAAAGCCAGGTTTTAAACGCAGCCTTTCTAATGCAAAACTCAAAACCAGCTGTTGTGCATGCCCTGACCTGGGCTGAGAGGGAAAGCAAAACACACAGGGCTCCTACTAAGCTCCTGAGAGTTTCCCCATGAACTCATGGACCACATCAGGCCATTGGCTCCAGATTAGTATTTTACCCACTGAATTTAAAAATTAAACAGCAAGTACATGAAGGATCCTACCTGCAAAGAACTGTAAGGAAATAGATAAAGTTTGCTTCCATCTTAATTTTAGTGAAAAGGAAATGGCGGCTCTGGTGTCTTACCTGGGCTGAGGGGGGAGAAGGAAATCGATGAATGAAACATACTGGGGGAGGAGAAAAAAAAAAAATATGATTTATGTTTCTAATTTTGGATATACACCAAGTTCTTTGCAGGAGCTGAGGAGAAAAAAATTACTTTCCACCTGACAGTTCTGAACAATCATAGAAGTAATATTTGGTATGCAGCAAAACTAAGAAACTGTTGTCTGTCAAAAGAAAGAGTGAGAATTGTCTTAGGCAGCAACACCTGACCTATTATTAATCCATAGACTTAAAATGTATTGACATCTTCAGAAGAAAATTACAATGTACAGGCTCTTTTAAACTCCTAAGGGAAATTCAGAACCATAGGTGAAGCTACCATTAAGGGGAGAGGAGAGGGAAAGCCAAATCATATTTCTTTACAAATAGCCTAAATTAGATATTAGCTATCAATTACATGTGTCAGTATAAACATATTTTTGGGTCATTGATGAGCTCAACTTCATGAGGCATCTGAGAATGTGTGTTTGGAAAGGGATACAACTAGGGAGTATTTTGAAGTAACTTACAAATCATCTAACTCAGTCAAAAAATAACTCACTTGAGAATGATATAATTACTTTCAGTTTGCTTAAAGCCAAGGAAAAGTTGACATAGTGATTAAAAGGAGGGGGGGTAGTGCAAGCAAAGGAGGAAAAAAAAAAAGAGTTACTTTATACTGCTTGAAATTGGGCTATTCGGAGGCCTAGGACCTGAGCTTATTTGAAGAAAGATTATCTTGACAAATTGGATAAACATTTTGTGCATGACAGGACGCTGATGGAGAGTCTGTTCTGCAAGCACACCTGGGGGATAGTTTGCTTAGTGTGTGACCAAGGTGTTCAGCTAACCCCGAGTCCTCCCAGGGCGCTTTGTTTACCCTGTGACAGGTAGAGGCAGATCTGAACTCGAGGCCTCCATAACAGTTCCTGCAGATTTTACAGATCCATTTTTCCCTCCTCCTTGGGACAAAACACCTCTTGGCTAGACCAGACTACAAAAAGCTACACCAGAATTCAGCAAGCAGCTTGCATTTAAGGAAGCCTGCAGTTTGGCATGCCCAAGGCCAGTGAGTGACCAGTGCAAATAAGGCATCACATCTCCATCCCTCCTTACCCCCAGCACTGACCAGGAGGCACCACTCCAACACCATACTGGAATCATCATCAAGTAGTGGAAGAAAAACATGCCTAGAAACACCTACTGGTTGGTCAGAAGGGGGGTGAACATCACCTGTGGAGACTTTTGGCTTCCCTGCCTGAGAAAACAGTGGCCATTCTGTTCTGCCTTCACTTTGATGTCAGAGACTGAGCAACAGAAGACACCAGACCACGGTGGCTGATGCTCATTGTGCAGGCTGTTGGTGACACCTGCTAACATCACCTGAAGGATTCCTTTGTCCAGGCAGGCAGGATGCAAACTTATGCTTTTAGCAACAGAAGCAGTTGTACTGGCAACTAAACCCTTGCAGATGCCAACAGTCCCCCCTCAGGGCTTTTTTCACCCGTGAATTTTGGAAGACAAGGATTCCATTCTCAAACCTAAGCTGCCACATAGCCCTCCCTCCACCTTCCCGGGGTGGGCAAGTTTTCAGCTAGATGAACTCTGGGGCTATGGCAAGTTGGTTTAAAGACAAGCATTTATGCCAGAGCAAAGGGGCAGAAGGATGGAGAAAGGACAGTAAAAGAGAAACACTTCCATGAACATGAAGCTGTTATGGAGCCACTCTTTAGGACTACAGAAGTTTGCACTAGCAGATAAGAGTTCGGACAGGAAATTGTTTTTTCTAAAGGCCAAAAATGTTGGTCCTAGGATCACTTTTACAAAATTAAACAACCAATCCCCTAGATGTGTTCTCTCCCCAGCTCAGTGTGGCTTTTGCCTGCACTTGGTCCATAAATATGGCTTCAGTCCCTTCCTACCACCACAGCAGCAAACAGGGCCAGGGGACAGTAATGTTGGAGACCCCAAACAAAGCCCTTGGAGAAAGGAAGGATCGAGGGGACTCACCTCACTTTGGCTGCTGCAGGCTCTCTAGAGCAGGTCAGTCCTGACCACCAGCTGCCAGGGGAGCACACCCAGCCCCCCGATATTGGATGCCTAATTTTTGGGTGGCTAAACTGAAGGGGTCTGTATGCTATGTCCTGTTCCTGAGCCAAGCACAGCAGTATATGGGTTCAGGGAAGTAACAACAACACTGAGCTGGCAAGCCAGTGTTCTGCAAAGTGGTTAACAAGCAATGTGGGTAGAGAAGAATATCTGTTTTACACTCAGCAGCACATCATCCCAAATCCTAATTCTGTAGCTTGACATTGTCTGGTCTGTTTGGGGACAATTGGCTCCCTCTACCTCTTTGTAGTCACAAAATATTTCAAAAGGGGAGATTAGATGAAGAAGCCTAAAATTGATAGCTTGGACTGACCCTTTGGACATCAGCCATAGATGACAATGTTAAGATGAGAGAGGCCCATAAGACTTCTGCCTCTGGTGTCCTCTAGACCACGAAGGCAAGCCAGCACTGGTGAATTGACATATAGCACAAGGCTTTTAATATTGCTTACTGGACCAAGGCATGACTAGGGAGATGTTCAGAGCACTTATACTGAGAGGTAAGAATGGATCAGTTCCCTACAGCAATAATCAACCCCTTCTGTACCACATCAGTAAATTATTATTCTTCCTCTCTAACTAGCAGTGACAAGCAAACAAAAAGCCAGAGCTGCTCTGCAGCAAGGCTGTGTCACCTAACACAGATTTGATTTAAAGCCTACAGAAGAAACAGGGAAGTATTACCAAATACCTCAGAAACATTTGAGAAACTGTTTTTAACATGGGAAGGGCCTTAATTGATTTTTGCCTTTCAAATTAAATTTTCCAGAATAGCTGCCATCTGTATCCAAAAAGCAGCAATCAAAGCAGTTAAAAGTATAATAGGATTGCTCTGCTGCAGAAAACATTTTCACCCAGGCCATTTACATTCCTACATGTGTTCAGTCAGAACACACCAAAGCTAACACCCATTCCTCTTGAGAATTATGACAACAACTCAGAATAACTTCAGATAGTGCTCCTCAAGCAAGATATAAAGAAGTGACAGAAATTATCTCCATCCTGTGGAAGTAATATGAACCTTCACAGGTAGACTTGGATTCAGCAAACAGGTAGTCATCAGAAAGGGATCTGAAAATAAAGACATTGAATGATAGGAAACAAATATTTTTCCAGGATATAACAGCCTAAAGGACACCAGCAGAAAGTTGAGGAGCTCCTGAAAGCAGCTATGTATCTCTAGATTGCCCTGGGGTTATTTAGATGATGAGGAACATTTTCATGACGCAACCCCTGCATCTTGTATTTCGTTAGCTGAGTGTGTTGTCACCATCCTGACAGGAGGGATTGTCTTTTCAGGGTGACTGAAACAGAGTTCGGACAATATTTCATTCCAATTCATACAGTTATTATTAAAAAGCAATTTTTCCTTATTTACCTGTGACACTACGCTGCACACACAAAATGAACAAAGGTTGTCAAAGGCAGAGTCAGCCAAGCAGGAATGTTCTGGCTCTGAACGTACGTGATGATGTGAGCTATTGTGCCCCAGCTGACACAGCCTGGCTCCATGAGTGCTCCCCAGTCAGCGCATCTCTGTTTGCGGGAAGGAATCCAAGCTGCGGGGGAAACAATGACTTTGCAGTTCAATAGAAATCCTCAGGTACAGATACAACAAAAAAAGGCAACAAAAGCTTAGCACAAAAGAGGATATTTAGTGATCTAACACTAGACCTCGATGCAAATCTGCCTCTATCTAGGCATGAGAACCAGCTGTAAGCATCCCTTTTTGATGGCATATGCATGAGACACACTCATTATTAAAGTCCTTTCTCAAACAGCAAAAGATATACTATCCTTCCCAATTTTATTCTCTTATTTTCTCACCTCAGATTTAACTTTATTCAGTTTCAGACAAATTATTTTAATTTTAAGCTGGGAAACATGCAAAATAATATGAATTTGCTCTGCAAAATGGATCTTTGCACACAAGATATCCCACAAGCCCCTTATTTGGAAATCTCCAGGTGTCCTGACAAAGCTTCCAAAAGTAATAAAAAAAAAAATTTAAAAATTTTTAAAAATCAAGACATCTTTGTCATCAGATTGGTTTTGCATTTCCCATTCAAGTGATCCCACATTTCTGAAGATCACGCTTGTGCTCAAGTGGTGGAAGTCAGACAACAGCAGTATGTGATACTGAGCAGTGATCAGATGGGTGTGCTTCCAACAGAACTTTCCATCAGCACAATCTATCAGGATCCAGAGATACAAAATTAGGTTTTTCAAAAGTAGGTTTCCTTTTTAAAAATAGGACTTGCTATTGATTTCTAAAAATGGAGCAGAGAACCATGCCAGCAGAATGTCTGCAAACAAGCTCCCTCTATATATTCCAAGTTCAGAGAGCAGTGAAGCTGCAGCATTCCTGCTCGTTCTCTGTTTTAAAAACTGTGAATCAAGGCCACCTGGAACCACTGATGTGATTTAGGTGGTCAACCCACTTTTGAACAAAATCCGTTCTTCAGTGCTTTTGGTACCTGTTCTAGCTAAAACTGGCTCAGCAAATGTTGTACACTCACACTCGTGCATCACACTTGGATGCTGTAGAAAATATTGTCTTTAACCAACACTGTCACTGCACAGCTCATTCCCGTTTCTTCTTTTTTTTTTTCTTCAAATACTGTGCGTGATTTTAATCTCATAAACAAAACATTCACAGCTGCAATGAGCACCCTCCTGCCTTACCCTGTATGTCAGGGTGTGCCCTCCCAGAATATCCATCCCAGCCCGTTATGCAAAAGACAACCAGTCCTTTATGGCAGAAACGCAGAGCCCCATTAGCCAGGCAGACAGACACATTTGGAGCACAGATCCCAGAATATAGGGGAGCCATTGTTTCACTGCAGAGCAGGCCAGGGAGCCTCCATCACATGGGGGAAACCTTTGATGTCTCTCGGATTTAGAGGACAAGTCCAAACGAAAGCAGGGGCAGAACAGCTTCTGCTAAGCAGGGCAAGCTTGTCCTCTCTCTGATGAGGGGAGGTTTTCTGTAGGAACAAAACAGGCTCCTGCAGATGTGACCTGAGAGGGGACAGAGATGACTGGCAGGACAGAAAACAAGGGCTGTACAGGGACAGCCTGGCAGAGCAATCAACTCTGAGCAGAAAAAACAAACTGGTGTGGTGACAAAGACTCAGGGGAAGGAAAAGAACACTAAGAGTATATTTAAATATGTGTATATAAATATCTAATATTTTGAAGCTTTAAAATATTCTTTTATCAAATTACCTTGCCATTAAAGGTCTGACCGGTGATCTTCCTCACCACAATAATTCAGTATAAAGTGACAAGATATGGCAATATCTTGTGGACCAGCAAGGTAAATCCTAAACTCTCTTGTTCTTCTGGTTTTAGTTTAGCTCAGTATAAAAATTAAGATGCAAGTCACACCATATGAGACAGGAGCCAGAAGCAAAGCCAGTAAGGTCACAGGCACAAAAAGATCTGGAGCCTCTCCTGCTTTTCAAATTGTTTCCAGATTTCCAGGGTAGGTTGCAATGGTGCATTGTTACTTATGAGCTATCTTTAAGCCAGGAATGAAATGTGGATTTCTTATCTTGCAGATAGACAATTGCAAAAACTGTCTACACTCAACAGTGACAAAAACTGAGTCTCCCGGACATTTCCCAACCACGTGTCTGGCTGCCAGTCAGACTCAGGATCCACAGAGCACTAAGGAAGGAATCAGGTCCAAAGCATCTATCAGAGATCAGGGTGCATCTAGTCTCACACAGGTACCTTGTCCAGCCCCAATGTGGGGGGCAGAAGGGAAAAACTGAGGACCAGGGGGAAATAAAAAAAAGTCCCACAGTTTAATAATTCACTTATTGGGACATAACATGCACAGACTTCTCTGCTCCAGGCTCAAGTCTAAGCTCCTACCAAATACATGATTTCATGTAAACAACGTGAGCAAGTCTGGATTTATGAACTAGATCCTCATAATACAGCTTAATTTTTATCAAAAACAGTTATGTATTACTGTGGAACACAGTTGTCAAATTCTAAGAATCAACTCAGAAATAAATACAGTAATCCCTACATAAACAGTCTGTAAACCACTCAGTAATCTTAGAGACAAGAACCTGCTATTAAACATAAGTGGTAAATTCTGAGAGAAGTATTGAAAATGAAGTGCAAGCAGAACATATATGACAGATTTTGGTTTTGTGCCTTCAGAAGTCAAACATCCCATTCTAACCGGGTGAAAGAAGTTATGTGCATCCCCAAGCAAGCAAATCCTTTTTTTTCCACAAAAATGACATGTGCAGTCATGGAAGATGTTTTGCACAATGTTTGTACAAGGTGAATATTTCTTTATGTTGAATCATGTTTTTGTTGGAATGCTGGATTAATGCACAAGTAGGACAGGCATCTAGATGGCTCAGACAGACCCCCTATTTCCAGAGTGATAGAACTGTTCAGAAAACTATCAAAGTCATTTTTTAGTACATGGCACAAGAATTTATTCTGGATAATCTACAGATAAAATGGTTATTAAGTAGACAGTACTTTTGTAACAAGGAGCACAAACCTTGCAAACCTGTGTCCAAATCATAAAAATCATAAACCAGAATTGAGAATCTTTTTCTCAAATTATGTTTTGCCACACAGAAGTTTCTTTAGTGCCTCCAAATACATCAATCCAACAAGCAGAGATGTCTTTTGAGACATCTTATTTAGAGTTATCAAAGCCAACAAGACTTCCTCTCTAACTTTTAAAGCTTTTATAGAAAAACAAACTATCAGAATATTTGGGGTTGGAGTCTATTCACTCTGCAGATCTAAATTCTATCCCCGAGACCACTTGCTTTTACACTGGCACATCACGCACTCGCTTGCTTTTTTTCTGTGTAGGTTTATTCTGTTTTGACATTGCCCTTGCAGGAGCACAAGAAGGGTTTATTCCAAGGCCAAACTCAGTGGTCCCAGCCCTCCACTGCAGATCCCATTATTCTGGCATTACTATTCACCCCCCAACAGAAGCGTGCTAATAATAAGGGGCTCAATGAAAACCAAACAAAACTACCTGCTACGGCTCCATGTGAAATGTTGACCCAAGAAAAATAAAGTGTGCCTCTTGGATATACATCTGCCCACTTTGCACAGCAGATAGCAGGGGGCCTGCTGCAGGTGCTAAGGAGAGGGATTTAAGCCAGCTTCCAAAGTTCATATTGATAAATTGTGAGTGTATCACAGCAGCCATCTGCACACACCTCACCACATCTGCAGCCCTGCAGCAGCTCAGGCAGGTTTTACATACAGCTGAGCAAACCCTGCCCTCCTCCATCCATGCTGGAATTTCTCATCCCTCACACTAATTCAGCTCTTACCCTTGCCAAGAACCTCATTTGTCTCCACCAGGTCCCATCTCAAGGCTGTTCTTTCAGCCTTGAGACCCACAAGAAACTCTGTTGATTCTTAACATTTTCATCTTATTCCACCACATCCTCTTCTGTATTTATACACATACACATTCTACCAAGATTTTTCTCTTGAGACAGCAAATCTATCTGGACAATTTTGGGGACCAATATAAAGATATCTCACAGCTCACATTGTTTATATCCCAGTCTCACAGTTCCTTCTTCCTGCAAAGACTTAGTGCCAACTTTCAGAGATTGACCAAAAAAAAAAAAAATTCAGATATGTATGTGCTATTCTCATTAACAAATAAAGGAAACAGTAAATGTAACAACCTTGCACCATGATTTGGTTCCTCTACACGCACTTCAGCACTATTTAACACTATTCTTATTCATCAAAACAGATAAAAACCAACATAATTTTAAGCATATTTACATTTTGTACAACTTTAAGCACAACATGCATTTTGCTAAATAGAAACAAGTAACTTAAGTCTCGTCCATGAGGGTGCTGGTGAGTTGACATCGCAAAGTCAAAATTTCAAAGACTGACAGAAGTTTTGGGTTTTTCCTGCACACCATTAGATTAAACTCCCCTTTAGATAAAAAAAACCACCTAAATGAAGCTTAACTTTTGCCAAGAGAACCCACTTTCAGATTATTTTGTTTTTCTTTTGCATAAGCCTGTGACTTTCACATAATCCACAAGCAAATAGCTCTATTCTGTAGATTAGAAATTATAAAAGACCATGTAATCAGCTGACAAAAGAACTGAAAACAACCCCAGAGGAAAGGCAGAGCTGCTCTGCAGGCTCACAATGTGCTGCTCTGTCAGCCTCCCACTCCTTCAGCAGATACTCCTGACATTTCTTGTGTCATTACTGGACTTTATGAATGGGGCTGTAGGATGTTTGCTGGAGAATAATCAGAAGGGGAAGAGGCATGGTATCACAGACAAGGGAGCTGCTTCACTCTCTGCTGACCAGACCCAAGCAATTAGTTCACTGCTTTCTCCTACCACCAACTATGAATCACAGCTCCTCATTGTATTAAAGGCTGAATTGTTCTTCATTTTTTAATAAGGATGCTTAAGAAATTAAGCTATTGTAACCTCAAATAAACTGCACATGGTTTGGTGGCTTTACTTATTTCACATGTATCCAAATGTTTAGGTACTTACACAAAGTCTCATCAACCTTTTTGGGCCAGGAAAATCAGCTGCAATTCTCACCAAAGAGTTACTCTATTGAGGACACAGCTCTTTCCACTTCTGGTGCAGACAGAACCATCACAAACTCAATTCCTGCCACTGCATTTCCCTGCTCCCACTTGGCTTGCCCAGCCACACATGAGATGCAAATTACACTAAGGGAAGGGAAAGCCCTGGTGGAGAGAATTGGTTGGCAAGTCTGAGATGAAACAGCACTGCCAGTTGTGCAAGAGATCACAAACAAGCAGGAGGAATCCAGTCAGGGCCTTCGTGTTGTCATCTGTTCTTTACAAGCCTGAGGAGCATTTTCAACTAACTTTGAGAAAGTTGTTTGGAAACAGCTGCCTTACAGGTTTCTGGGGAACAGACAGTTCCAATAAAAGGAATGGCCCAGCAGATAGAAAGGATGCAAAAGGAAAACGAACCACAGCATCTGCTCAGCAAAGAACTCAAACTGCCTGAAAGAAAAGTTTTGGCTCCCACACGAGTCCCACCAAGACAGGCAGATCTGTCCAAGATCCCTTCTGCTTGTGGGGCTGCTCTTTTTCCTTCATTGATTTCCCTGGGATTTGAACCTGCCAAGTCATGATGCATCTGGAGCAATATCTGGCCAATCAATAAATATCTTCAGACATTTATTAGGATCTCAGCATCACCATGGCTTGGACCCATGGGATCACAGCCAGTCCATTTCCCCCATCCTGCTGATAAATAACACAGCTCTCAGGGATCCTGGCCAGCCATCAGCAGATAGGGGGAGGATGTTTTCTGAGAACTTGCAAACAAAAGGGCTTTCCAAGGTGATTAAGCATTGGGTATTTTGGAGAAGGAGCATCAAACCACTGAATCAAGTAACTGTGAAGTGTGCTCTATTTCCATCCCACCTGCCAGCCTGGCACACGCAGCAGCAGCCACTGATGGTGGCAAAAGCAGAGTCCTGGCCACCAGCAGCCATTAACAATCCCAGAGCACTTTTCCAAGGGAAAGGCTCCTGCTGAACTAAAGACTTGCTCTGTGTGGGATTTCTTAGTGAGGTATGTGCAAGATGCTTACCTCAGAGACAAGTAAGTAGGGAAAAATTATTCACAATTACTTGCTTGAATACAAAGGAAACCGAGTTTTAATCTCTTTATAACGCTTTTGCATTAATTTTTGCTAAGCTTTAGAGTACTATGATTAGTAGAGAACATTTTTATAAGTGAATTTTTAAGTACCAAAATGTTCAATTAAAGTAGGAACAGAATATTATAAAACTCATAATTCATGATGTCTGGTAGAGTTACATAAGCTAGAAAGGAAACTAATGCCATCTGCCATGTAATTGCTCAGCATCAGCAAATGACGGATTTTGCCCCGAACAGGAATAATTTTTGTAAGGACACACATAATCATTACAGAATGCTTTAAAAAAATAAGAGTTTCTCAGACTCAGTATTATCCCCCTGCTAAGTCAATATAATTATTATATTGTAAAGGCATAGAGACGCTGGATGCATTCTTAGTTATGGAATGTAGTTGCACAGTTCACAAAAGCATGGTTACCTTATTGAATTCATGGAAAATAATATCAAGTGATCAAGCTTCAAGAAAAGAAAACAGGAGACAAAAACAGATCTAGGACAAAAGAAGTAATATCAAGGAAGATTTAGACAATCCATTAATAAATCAATTTTAGCCTTTTTATATAAAGAGCTTGGTCTGTTCATTGGCGAGTTTAGTTGTTCACTCTACAATTCAAGCTTTTCTTCAACATGTTTTTATACCTATTTAATCAGAAAATATTTTTTATTTAACCTATCTGGCTCAAGATGTGCCCTTAAATACTGAGGTTTGTACAGCAAGTGGAGCTGAAAACTGAACTGATCCCATCACAAGCAAATTATCAGCTCTCCAACTGTGGAAGCAAAACTTCACTTAATCTGATGGCAAATAACATGCATTTCTCCAGCAATTCCTGCTTTGGCTAATCAGTCAAGCTGATGGATGTTTAGCACTTACCTTAATGCAGATTTTTGCTTTAGCTAACATTTGTAGAAACAGAATCAATTACAAGCTGGAGATTACTGGGCTGATGGGCTTTCATGCTATTGCAGTTGACCGTGCAATTGGGTTTCTAAGTGACAGACACCACAGGACAGTCTCAGCTTGGCAAAATCCTCCTTTACTTTTCCACTTATCTAACATATTCTTCATTCAGCACTTTAATTTCCCACCCTTTGCCTTTTTTTCCTGATCCATCTGAGCAGAGCCTATGCACACACGTGTGCTGTGCTCTTTCCTGATGAGGAAATACCCACACTTGGGTGCCCCAGCACAGTGGGACAGCCCCCACTGGCACAGCCCTGGGACAATTACAGCGTTATCTTCTTCACCAGTCAATGTTCAAATGTGGAAGCTCTGCATGAGGGAAGGCTTTAAATGTGGGAGCAGCCCAGAGGGCTCATGGTCAACATAAAATAAAGCTCAGCAACGTTCTAGAATAAATGAGAAACCTTCACAATTAATGCTTTTTGCCAGCATGATCCCAAGCAAAAGAGCATTCTTGCAGTTAAATATTTTTAAGGCTGCAAATGGCTCCTGTTTAAATGAGTTTGATTGCTCCTCTCAGTGCACTCAATCTTTAATAAATATTATATATTTATTAGCAGTAATCAGTCCTTTTTCACTTTCCTAGTAAAAGTTGTAGAATTAGGAGTCTTCAGTATCTCAGAAACACTGGTGCCCAAAATCAGACATAACCCCTGCTCCCCAGCAGAGGTGGAGAAGGGTCAGCACTTCACAGAATCAAGCCCAGCAATAAATGAAATACAAATGCAACTATTTCCAAAAACTCTCATCCAGAGATTAAATAAGCATATTTAGGGGAGCAACCCCATTAAAATTTTAGCAGGTAGATAGCATATGTAAGAGGGAGGGGTATTTTTTCAATTAACTAACCGTCTCTAGCCTAGAGCTAGAGTCTCAAATGTTTTTACAACACAGCAATACTCCAGTTCACATCTGTCAGCTGGAATATTTACAGCTTTGTAATTATTAAAATTGTCTGAACTGCAGAGCTACAAGCTGGTTGGTTTGGATGGGGCAGTCTGCCATAAGGTAGAGAAACAAGGCACTTGCATTTAATCAGGATCTGTCAGCCACAGTTTCTCCCTGCACCACCACCCCCCCAAGTCACTTCACCATAAAAGTGAAGCAATATTCCATGGATTTTACCATCTCTGATTAGGAAACTCCCAGAGTCTCTCTGCCCTACTCATAGTTTGCAGCCATAAGTCTTGTAGAAACTTGCAGCTCTCTACCAGATGGTTGGTTCTGGCTGAAGTCAACCAAAAGCATCAGAATTTGCTGAAAGGAGAGGCAGGCTGGCAATATCCTCAGCTGGACCTTAACTGCACAGAGCTGCACTCAAAAGCCAACTTGTGGTCAACACAGCATTGACAAAGCCAATCCAGCACTAACAAAGTGTTATTCCCCCTTCTAGATAAGCACCTAAAATAAGTGGGGTGATGAGCACCAGTGAGCCCAGAAGAGGCACAGAGCAGATCCCAAGGGCATAGACAGGTGAATTTAAAAGCTATGATGAGGCCTAGATCTCATCCACTGCACCAATGAGGTTTACTGAATATTTGCATAAAAGCATTTTTTTAGGCATAAAAGATTTTAGGACCTTTTCCTCCCTCCTCCAAGAGAGAGGTATCTAAACTCACAGGCACCTTCTGTTTATTAACATCAGCAGCTCCTCTTGGAACAGACCTTCTACTGAAACCATGTGTGTAGCAAAGCTGAGAAAGAAAACACAACCGTTTTCCACAGCTTCCTTTCATGGCAGGTTTTCCCAGGGCCTCACCAGTTCCCTGGCACTCACCTACTGCCAGGACTGGGGCCACAACCTGTCCCAGTGGTGGGAAGGACTCACACAGGAGCCATGCCACGCTGGGGACACCGTTCTTCATGCAGAAGATTCTCTAAAGGATATTTGCATTGAAAAATGTTTACCTTCTGTGTGTTCCTGCCCAGGAACAACACAGATGTGGGTTCAGATTTTTTAAGAAACACTTGGATAAGTGCAAACACATCTCTTTTGTAATCAGCCTGGGCTGACCCTGTTTAGCCTGAGGTCAACGAGCAGTGGCATCTGACCTGCAGAAGTTAATGCAGCAGAACAATAGCAGAGGGTTGGCAAGGCCTTATCCTATTACCTTTTTGATACCAAATTAATTGTTTTTCTCCCTCTCAATGATTCTCTGACCTTTCAGCTATATGTGTTGCTGGCACAAAGTAATGGATTAAATTTAAGCAAGTACATTTCTTGACATTGTCTCGCAGATTTAAAAGTTATTTAGGTCTTCCTTTCAGCACTAAGAGGTTTAAGAATGTGCTTATGATTGCAACCCCGTTTGAGAGTTAAAGAACACCGCAAATATTAATTAGCTTGGCAGCATCAGAGACAAGAAAACCAAAGGAAGGACCACAGTACTTATTACAAAAAAAAAAAAAAATTCTACATGTAATGAAGGGATACAGATATCCTACAAACCAGACGTAGGCAATGCTAGATGTCTGGTATTAACTTAATTAGTAGTGCTTTATTAATTGGCCAACCCAGAAATATTACCTGTAGAATGAATGCAATTAGTCAGGCTGATGTTGTTCAAATGGAGAAAATCCTTGATCCTTTGTTGGATGAGGAGAGTGTGCATGGAATAGCTGTTGGTTCCTATCACAGCTTTGATTCAAGGTTTTACTTCCTTGTTGTTGGACTATTTCACCTCATAGAATAAACAGAGGTGATGTGGTGGGTACCAACACCACATCAAAAGAATTGAAAGAAATCTCTTCAGGATTTCTCCCACTGTGCATCATAAAAGCAAGGAAAACCTGGTTTATTAATCTGAAGTTTAAAACATTCATTTTTTCCTGTAGGCGATTGTAGAGCATGAAGGCACCGAGCCCAGATGAGTGTTCTTTTCTGGCTCAGCTCTCTGTGGGCAGAGCTGCCTTCCCTGCTCCTCACAACCACAGAGCACAAGGGTCACGTCCTGTCAGGTTCTAACATCCACGGGACACGAAAATTGTTTTCTTTCAGGCAATATTTTTCACCTGTGCTAGCTGGCAAGGGCCAAATCATCATCCAGATACAACCTGGATCAGTTCCTCTGGATCCTTCTGAGCTGTAGAAATGAGCATGAATTTGGGGCTAACTCATTTGTGTTTCAGGTGTTTTAGAAAACAATGGAACCTGGTTCCCACCCTCTTTTAGCCTCCCCCCACCAAAAAGCCAACCACACAACCATGCCCTTGGGAAGTTTGGTTCCCAGCTCCCTTGATCCTCTGCACAGTCCTGCTATTCTCTAGCTCAAGTAGCACTATAGCATTAAGTACATACTGAATTATTTCCAAGAACACTGCCAAAACTTATTTACTGTAGATATACTTCAAATAAACATGCTTGACTATTTTCTTTAATTGATAGAATATAGAATCTCATAGGTATTTTCTCAAGATAAAGAAAACGCTTTTTCCTGGTTAGGTCACCAGGAGCCTGAAGAATCGCATATTTAGTCACTGAAAAACATTAATTAAGGTATTAAACAAATTCATTTATTCTGATTTAAGCAGTATTGGATCACAAGAAAAGAAAAGGATCAACAGAAAGGAAATGTTACATCAGTGGTACCACTGGGTAACTTCACTTATTCAACAGAGTTAAATATTCCCTTAATTCATACTCCAAACTTCAAATACGGATGATTAAACATATACATTAGCAAGATGAAGAGCAGAGGATTTTACATGACAGCTCTGCCCAAAAGTGACAATAAAACCTGCCTTAGGGAGAAATTGGGAGAGAGGTAGTAAAAGGCTAATCTTGTTATAATGCTTAATGATTTATGGGAAAAAAAAAAAATCATAGTCTAAGCCGTCTTCAATTTTTCCAAAACATTCATACCTGCATTTAAATACTTCAGTAAGAACAGAAACATTCCCCTCTGTTTCCAGGATAACAATATATTTCATTAATCAGAAGCTCACAGGAATATGTTCAGAAAGTGCAGAATTGGACTAATTTGATTTTCAAGACTGTTAACAGGAAGATGAATTTCACAAAGATGAACGTGGTTGTCTTCACATTTGGGGGCCTTTCTGGCTGTGGGATAACTCTGTAGCCACATTTGTGGCTTCCAGTGACTGGAGTGCAACAGGGACAAGTCCTGTTGGTTGCACCTCCACCATGAGCACAGCATGGACTGGAGCAGAGGAGCTCCAGGCTCTGGGATACCACATGGCTGGAATGAGCACAAGCATTGCCTGAGCAGCTCCTTTGGAAAGGGTGGTAAATTCTGCAAAGAGATTATTATTCTGGTATAAAACAACTAGCAGAGGGAATACTTGCTGATACCACCAAGAACCATAATTCCCTTAGCAGATGCTCTTCTATCAGATCAATATCAGCTATTATTGCTATAAAAAGTCTGAGCAGGAGGACTTTTCCAGCCTGCCCCTGGCCTGTGGAGGATGTGAGGCACAGCACTGCAGTCCCCTGCTCCTCAGGATCTCCAGCCATAACAAGGGTGAAGTCTTGTCACCTCCTTGTGTCCAGTGTATCTCTTGAGCATCTCAGAAATAGATGGGATAAGTTTTATTAAGCAGGACAAAAAGTCAGTGAAATTATTCCCTTCCAGTTCCATTTTCAAACAGCCACATCTGGTTGGTTCTGTTCATTCATCACTTTGCCAGCATAATAAATACTCCACAAAATTATTTTGGAGGTTTTGGTCAAACAGGCAACTTCACCACTATCATTCACGTGGTCAAGTGCTGCCACTAGCTTGAGAAAACACCAGATCCCTGGGAAAGTCTGCACAGATGGACATCACCAGGCACCACCCCAAAACTCCTCCTTCAGCTCACCCAGCCCTCTCCTTGCCAACTTGCCCAGTGCCATTTTATTGAGATTGCAGCTTGTCAAGCATTCAACAGTGCAGCTCCTCACATGCTCAAAATAAGCCATCACATCAGTGCTACCCTTCCCCCTGCCCTCAGCTTTCAATTAAATTTAGAATTGACTTTGAAAGTACAACTTGAATGTATGTGGTTCAAAATGACCTTGTTACACCTTTCCTTACCTTCCTGAGCAGGGCTCTTGTACTCCAGCTCAGGGTTTAAAACCTAGAAACAGGAATTTTCTCTAAGCTCCTGTGGCAAACTACAGGTCTCAAGCTGTTTAAAGTCTTTAAAGGTACGTCCAAAGCTGAAGTGCTCTCTGCAGAGAGAGATCTGGGAACCCAGGTCCAGGAGTTTTCAGCAAGATATTTAAAACCTTCCTGCAAGTCAAATATTTTTTTCTATTTCTAACTCTTAGCACAGTTATAAGTGCATTTTATTATAGCATCACATTAGTCATAATTAAAGTCATCACAGAAAATATTAAGTCCCACACATATAAAGATCCAAAATCCATTTGTACACAGTACTTGACTCTTTCTTTACTTTCTTCCTTATTGCAGGAAAAGAAGGACAATTACATTTGATATGATCCTGACCAGAGGAAGGAGTGAGGGTAGCATGAGTAAACCAGAAGGTGATTTGATTAAAGGCACAATTTGAGTATCCCCAAACACAGGTCTAAAATACTAAAAAGTTTCTGTGTCTATTGCCCTCCCTGTGCCTGGCTCAAAGACAACAGATAACCCTTAAATATTCACTCAGATACCAACGCAGACCCAGGATTTTTGTTGGGCAATACAATCTTCTCTTGCCATACAACTTTACACCACTTAGCATTAAAAGGCTTCATCACCTTCTACAGAGAGACCAGACCAAAGCTCCATGTGGTTCTTATTTTAACAAAATGAACTTACTCCTCACATTGTTTGTCAGAATATTCCTGGGACTCCTAAAATTATTCACCCTTTCAATACTCATCAAGATGCAGTGTAGTACTCAAGAAGGTATTTCAAAGCAACAAATTCTGTTTTATTCCACTTACAGTTTTGGCAGAGCATTGCTATCCCAGATGAAATAGATGTGTTTTCTGAATAACATAACTAACTTTTCAGCCATTTGAAATTAAATGCAATAATTATTTTCAACTTCAACATGAGCTTTTGCATTAAACTCAATGGTTTCAAGAAAAAACAGTATGAGATTTAGGCACATCTAGAAGCTATCCCCACAGTACCTTTACAACAACCTTAGACAAAACAAGCCACTTTCAATAAAGAGAAATTACCCATCCTTCTCCTAGAGCAGAGAATGTTTTTCTTATTCTCTGGAAAAACAACACTATAACTTACAAAATACAAGAAAAACCAAACAAATAGCAATAAAAGACCCTTACCTAAAGAAGACACAGCAAGTGTTGAGTTCCCACCAGACCAAGGCAGAGTGACTGCAAGCAAACAGGTGTTATGAATATTCTAAATAACAATCACAGGTAGGATCTATTGCCTTAGATTAGGGTCTTGACTGCAGAAAATGTTCCCACTTGCAGCCTCAGCTGATGCACTCCACAATCAGGCCCAAACATTTAACACTGTAAGAATAAAATCCTGCCCCTTGTGCTCAAGGTGTAACCACCCAGAATTAGAGGTTCTAGCTGGGCTGTGCCCATCACTGGCCAGTGGATTGCACTACTCCTAATTTGTTTTGTGTATGGGCAGCCCCAGTGCTATGACACACACAGCAGGGGTGGCTCCAGCCGGGATAATGCCAGAGGTTTTGTCCAGAGCCAGCTGATGTTGCACCTCCCTTGGGAGCTGCCACCACCTGAGACAAAGAGTCGCCCCAAAGAGTGCAGTCCCACCCCTCGTATTTGTGAAAAACCAATGAAGAAATGGCCAAACATGAGCATGTGTTTCAATACCTACCTCACCCCACCTGGGAGTGACCTCAAATGCAGTGGGCTGAAAAAGGGGTGAAGACTGCAGATGCTGATCCATGTAGATAATGGCATTAAACAGATACTGAGGAACTGAGACTCCCCTGTCCCTGCTACAGGACATCTCTGTATAAAGTTTAAAAATAAAGTTTGGGAGACAAGGCTTGATAAAAATGGGGGGTGAGGCAAATGGCTCTGCCTGACATTGTCCACTCTTGTGTTTCACCTGAAGCAACTGGATTGCTCAAACTTCAGGGGTACTGCACCGAACTGACAGAGTTGAAATCAACACTGAGTATATGGAAAAGTTTTACACTAGTAACACCATGGCAAATTTCCTCAGCTGGAGACTGCTAACACAGGGTTTGTTGGGTTTTTGCACCTGCAGAGAAAGACGTGCAGGTGATAGTTGCAGGTTATGGCCAGAAATGATCTCCTGATAGCCACAGATGTGCTCACTTCTAAGACTTTGCTTATAGAACAAAAGTGGTGGGGGTTCATTTTTTCAATGGCATTGAGCACTTGTATAAACTCCTGATTAAAAGATTCAAGATTCATTTGGGCCAAATGAAATGCACCTTACCCATTCTGTGAGGATTTCAGGCTGTATTTTTATTCCCACAATACCATCAGTCTAAAATGTTAGAACTTGTAGAGCATGGCATAATAAAGCAGCTTGAATCTAAGAACTCTGCCAAGCATAACATCAAATCTTTCAAAGAGTGAGGTTAGATAAAGCACCAGATACACAGCAAATTCTTGATTGAAATAAAATACCAAACATTTCTCTTTGGCTGGCAACAGGTGAATTCACAGAACGGGTTTCCTTATTCACAGAAGTTTCTTTTATAGCAAATTCAAGGGCTTCCCCACTTCCCAGGAAAATTCCGTCTTGCAATATATTTAAAATGTTATCAGCTTGGAAAAAAATAACACTGCTTTAAACTGATGGGAAAGGAGCCCATTGGCTCTAAAGTTACCATCCCCGGGCTGGGCACTCGGTGCTGTTTGGGGCCTTTGTTCAGGCTCAATCAGCCGTCGAAAATCAGCGCTCCCGTCACTGCCCGCGCTGGGCGGGATGACCAGGAGGGATTCCCGCAGCCAGGACTGGGCGCTAATTACCTGTTCAACCCCCCTGTAAATACCTGTCAGAGGAGGGGACAGTCCTCTGTGAATACCTGTCCTGGCTGAGAGGGGATTGGGGCAGCAGGACCTCGCTGGGGCTCCCCCTGTGCCCCCCACGGCAAAGACATCACTGCAAATAACATCTACAGTTCCTTCCTTCCTTCCTTCCTTACAGCATCTAACTCGAAAAGTGTGTTACAGACCCTAGAGCTGAAGGTGGAGGAACCACCAGCAAATCCCTGTCTGTATTAGTACCTCTGCAAAGCATAAAAATCTACACAGGTTATTTTTACTGAGGACTCGCATTCACCGTGGTTGTTAAAATCCCGAAGTTCTAAGCTTCACCTGCCTGAATAGGATGGGGAAGGTGAGTGGGGCTCCCTTGGCCTGCAGAGTCACTGAAAGGGAAATTTATCTTCCGAACAAATATCCAATAAATAAATGTGGTGCTCCAGAGGCCTTTATTCCTCTGTCTCGAACCCTCAAAAAGAAAAATAATACAGAGATCCTTTGAAAAAAAGATAAATGAAAAAAAGTTTTCTGATGACCACTGGAAGTTTTTCCTGTCGCAGCAGGGAACGCCATGGGGGAGCGAGAGCCTGTGCCCGTCAGCAACAAACACACAGGGTGGCTTGGCTGGGCTGTGCTCCTCACCCCGACATCAAAATGAGCCTTTCATGGGCTGTTTCCTGGGAAAAGGGTTGATTTTCCCATCCAAGCAGGAACGGTGGGAGGCTCAGCCGGGAGCGCAGGTGGGTTCGGTCTGTACGCGGCACTGTGGCACCAGGGACTGCTGCTGGCAGAGCGAGGGGGAAAGGAAGGAAAAGAGGGGAGGCAGCGGGGGGAAGCTTAAAATTTTTGCAAGAGCAAACAATCCTCCCGCGAGCAGCGGTAAATAAAATAACAGCAGCGGGGTGATTTGCAACCATGTAACGGGGCTTTTGTCCGGGCCCATTTCTCGCCGCCGGGAGGGTTTCTGTGTTCCCTCTCCGCAGGGTCCCGGTGTTCCCCCTCCGGCTACAAAGGCCGGGGGCTGCAGCCCCTCCCCGGCGCTGCCCCCGCGCTGCCCGCGCTGCGCTCCCCTCCTCCCGCAGCCTGGGGGGCTCCGGCGTGTGGGGCTCTGCCATTGCGGGCTCTCAAGTGCTGGTGGTGTAGGATTTGCCAGCTTTAAAAACAGCTTTTGCTCATATTTTTAGCCTTTTTTTGTTTTGGTTTTTTTCCTAGTTTACATGAAGCCCGTTGGGCATTTTGTTCTCTGTTGGAAAGTTAGAAGTATTTATAAGTCTAATTAGAGGCATTTATAAGAGTGATTAGTGTGAAGCATCAGCTGCTGGCGGCATTCTGTGTGTGTGTGTATGTGTGTGTGTGTGTTCATACATGGATGCAACACTAGTTTACAATTTGTTCCTGTGCCCGAAAGCTGTGAAATGCCCTTAATTCCCCCGGCACCGATGGCAACAGTGGGCACTGGCTGGCTCTGTGCAGTGGCTCAGCACTACACAGGATCACATCCCTGAGGAGGGGTTGTATCTCCCTATCTTTGTCCACTGATGTAGGAACAAGAGCCTAAGAAAAAAAAAAAAAAAAGAAAAGAAAGAAAAAGGAAGAAAAAGCATGTGTGTGTTGAAAGCTGCTGTTAGACTCTTAGGACAGAGACCAACACGGCCCCACTCCTGCCCGTGGACTGCCTTGCAATCCCTCATCTCGCAAGTGCAACGTTGTCTTTTCCTCTTTTTCCTTTGGTGCTGGGTATCAACTCTGCATCCTCACCCTCCCTGAACCTGAGTTTGCAGCACAGATGCAGATGTCTCTCGGGGGAGAGGCTCCCACACAATCTGCTTTGGGGAGCAGAACCGTCTGCAAGTGAGCTCAAGCATCAGCGGGGGCTGTGGGGCTGCAGGAGCGGCTGCCCCAGCCTGAGCTGCCCCTGCTGAGCCCCGGGCACCGGGCGGGTCCGGGCCAGGGGGCACCGGGCACGGCACAGCCGGGCATGGACAGCCGGGCACGGCACAGCCGGGAATGGACAGCCGGGCACGGCACAGCCGGGAATGGGCAGCCGGGAACGGCACAGCCGGCATGGCACAGCCGGGAATGGACAGCCGGCATGGCACAGCCTGGCACGGCACAGCCGGGCATGGCACAGCCGGCATGGCACAGCCGGGAATGGCACAGCCGGGCATGGACAGCCGGGCACGGCACAGCCGGGCACGGCACAGCCGGGCATGGCACAGCCGGGAATGGACAGCCGGGCACGGCACAGCCGGGAATGGCACAGCCGGGCATGGACAGCCGGGCATGGACAGCCGGGCACGGCACAGCCGGGCACGGCACAGTCGGGCATGGCTGGTGCAGCACGGGCTATTTCCAAAGCATCCATCCTGCAGACCTCGGTGTTTCCAGCCCAGAGCCACTGCCCTGGCCCGGGGCAGCCGCACAGGTTGCTGCGGATCCACTGAGCACCCCCAAGGAGCTCAGCCTGCTGAGAGCACCCCAGCAAGCACAGCCCGACCACCAGCCCCGCTGCTGGGCTCCAGTGCTGCCACAAACCAAAGCCTGACAAGCTTTAGAGCCCGGTGTATGCCCTGAGGTCCTGCTCACAGCACAGGACCTGAGCACTGTCCATCTCCTAAAACTCCTGGGACAAGTGTCAGTGTCCCCGAGTTTCTTCTGGCCCAGGGACAAACCGTGCCAGAGCTGCTGCCTGCGAAACGCCCTGAGCTAGATTTGGTCAAAACGTCTTGAGGCAGCTCCTGCGAGTTCAGGCCCTCGTCGACCAGGGATTTCTTTTTTTCTAGTCATCATATAAACAGAATTAAAAGGTCAGTGCTGCCCCCACATGCTTACAAAAGCTTTTGGCTGGAATGGCTTGAGAAAGATAGGGAGATATGTAGTGAGCACTTTAATAATATATTTGTTTTGCATACCTGTGGTCTGTTTCCCTGTCACAAAACAAACAAACAAAAAACCTTCTTTGATTTCTGCTTTCAAAAACTTATGTGAAAAATATCTTCAGATTTATTCACATCAATTTCAGAGCTATATTTAGAACATTTTCTGCAAAAACAGTCTGTAGTACAGTTCCACTGACACAAAGGGATGGTTTCGCTTGACTTTTTAATATTTCTTTTTGGGGAGACATTGATAAACTGACAGTCCCCCAAATCACCTATAAAACAATTTTTTTTTTCACTTAGTGTCCCTGTGTCTAGTCCATACAGCCCTTATAATCCATGTAGTGATTTTCCTGAGGTCAGACAGAAATTGCTTTTTCATTTTTCCTATGTCCATGTCTGTACAGCTACTGAAAGTCCCATACAAACTGAAGGTGAAACACAAAAGAGAGAAGTTACAATGAACTCACTTTACTCCAAGTAGTAGCAAGTGGCCATGTGAAGGGATGTACAAAAAAACCAAGCTATTTTTCTGTCTCTGGTCTTTTCAGTAATAGGGAGGTTAAGGTATCCCTCCTGGCAGGGGGCGAGACTCAAATGTCACGCTGAAGAATGACGTTGTGTGTGTCCCTTTAAAAACTTTGAATAGAAACTAGTTTAAATTTGAATCTAAAAAGATAAAGTGAGCTGGGTTCAACCTGGAACTGGCTAAAATGCTTCATGCTGCATGTTCATGAGAAAAAGAAAAATCCTTTTTTTTTTTTTTAATCTAAAAGTTGGTTTTGAAAATTTTTAGCGGCAAAACGTTAAAACACTGCTTTATTTTATGACAACAGACAGTTTCTTTCACTTCAGAGTTACAGCAAGAACCAGACCCTGTAATGGGGTGGAGATTCAGCTTGGAATTCCCCTGGATTTCTGGCTCAATTCGTCCTTGTGCACAAAAACCAGGCAGCACAGCCAATAAATTTGTTTGAAACAAGTGATGTGTACCCAAGCCCACCCCAGGCGTGTGGGCAGGAAGGACCAGGCAGGATGTGGCTGCTGCCCACCCAATCTCCATGGCAATGAGGGGTCTCACCAGCTGGGTCAGCCCCAGCAGCCCTGGGGTGTCCTGGGCTCTCCTGCAGCAGGTGGCCGCCCCAGCCAGGTCCCTGCTGAGCTGGCAGAAATCCATTCCCTGCTCTGTGGGACAGAGGGAACCATAGGAAGGTGCTGGGAGGGACGAGGGCACAGGGAGTTGCAGGTTGCAGGTTTCTTGTTGCCACAAGAAATTTCATTCGGCCTTCATTTTAGTCTTTGGCAGAGACTCATTTGAATGGATCTACTAAACAAATCTCTCTTCTTGCCCAGGCTTCTTTCAGCTTTAACTGTCCTGAATATGAAATCTCCCAACTGGAATACAGGTACTTCAGGGCTTCAGCAGAAAGAAAAATAAAAACAAGTGACTGAATTCAGAGAGTACTGAGACCAGAGGTGGGATTATAGAACAGATTGACTTGGATGGAGTAACAATAAAACTTATGATCTTGCTTTCCTAACTAGCCTGGCTACATGGGTACCAAAATCAGAGCTGAAAATATACAAATGTCATGAAACCACACAAAAAATAATTCAAAAGTATTTTAATGTTTTCTGATTAGAAATTCCATTTTCAGAAATACAACAAATACAAATGACATTATTACTCTGTAAACATCTTCCCTCAGACCCTTTGAAACCTCAATGCAGATTTTTAAATACATTTTCAGAAAGAAAACAGTGTCGAAAAAGAACAAAGAATTACAAGACATTTGAGAAAAGTCCTGAAGTTGATTTCAAAAGGACATGGCTTTAGCATAAAAATCCATTTGGAGGAAGAGCATTTTTTGTTTGTTTAGGAATCTTCAAATTTCTCCAGCAGGAAAGCTGGATGGGCACACTCTGTACTGTCCCTCGTTATTTTCAATTAGGTAATAGACATGAAGTTACTTTGCCTTTGCTGTAAACAAGCAGTGGTAGTTCTGAGAAAGGTGTATTAAATGCCAAAAGGAAAATGAGCAAAAAGATGTAAGATGGAGCCTGATCCTGCTAACCCCTGCTTCTCCAAGCAATCCTCTTTCTTTTCTACTTACCGTGCAGTCTAAGAACTTCAGGATTAAGTCACATCTTAGAACCATAATTCCATTTATTTGTAGAGGCAAACATGCCTTTTTCTTAACATAAATGCTTTTATTTAAACGGAGGTTGACAGTTTGAAAATGTTTTAAATTCATGTTTAGGAGAAACTTTGTGCAGTTTCACACAGGCTGGGGGAAGAAGGGATGGGCTGGACCTGAGCAATTGCAGCAGGGCTGAAGGGATGGGCTGGACCTGGGTAATTCCAGCACCCAGAGCTGCCTACCCAGCCCCAGTCACCCCCTGAGCAAGCACTCCCTGTTTGGATGCACAGACACAGATTAATTCCTGCAGAGACCCTTTGGGTGCCCAGCTCCTGCAGGTGCCCCAGGACCAGCGCTGCCTCCCATGGCTGCTCTGCACCCCAAGACCCTGGCTGGCCCCCAGGCTGCCCCTCTGCCACCAAAATCACGTCAGCAGCGGGGAAAGAGCTCCTGGAATTCCAACAGCACATCCCTGTCATGGGGCTGGAGGGGTGCTGGCAGTGCTGCAGTGCATTGTGCTGGGATGGGGATGAGCAGCTCTGGGAATAAACAGGAGGCCCCACACAGAAACAGGGGACAGGAACTGAAAGTGACGTTGTCACCCATCACTGGAACTCCTTCTGAGAGCCAGTGTGCCAGCGAGGACACACAGGGTGTGCACCCAGATGCTCACAGTCTGCTGTTTCATTTTATGGCTTTTTTCCTCTTGAATTATCTCCTGTAAATAAAGAAGACAGAACAGAATGTGATTTAATGTTTGCAACATTTTTCAAATGGTATTACACAAGTTACCAGCAAAAAAAAACTACCCCAAAATGTTGTAGCAACCTGGAACCCCCATCTCACATCTATTAGCAAAGAGCTAATTCTGGTTTGTTGCCCACAAGCCTCAGGTCTGAGTTTTGTTACATTTTTAAAGCCTGCATCAGAAGCTTAGCCAGAAATAGTCAAATCATCCTTTTTGAGGCATTCTTAATTAAATAGCATCATATGTAGTCCCTGTAAAGGACTAAAAATATTCAGCTGTGGTTAGGGTTTTTTTGTTTATACATTTCATCCAGCTCAGGAGTGCCGCAAAATAAGTCAGCAGTTGTCTTCTTTTTTTTTCAAATAAAATGCTTTCTAAAAGGAGAGTTTTATAATAGTTTGTATTCAGCTAATGGAGAATATAATTGATTGATACATTCTTTCTCAAAGAAGACTGGACTGAGCCATTAAATAATCAAAAATAAGTCATTTTTACCTCCAAACTATTAGACTTTTTCTCTTAAGAGAGCAGTAGGGCATGTTTTTTCTCAGTTCAATATGAATCCACTCATTACCCCAATTTCAATTGGTTAGGTATGAAAATCTCAAGACTTACTCAGATTTCTTCAATGTCTCAAGTGTAAAAGAGTCATGCTCCTCATGTTTACTTCTGCCAAAGAGCAGTTGGAATACAGCCCCTTCAGGCAGAGCACTGAACATATTAAAGTACTAAATGATTCCCAGGAAATTCATAAAATGTCCTTTTCTAATGATTCAAGGTATTTTTGTGGAGGCAGATTATTTACTATTTTTAGCTTTTCCCAGTGTCTAGCTTGTCTAATTGCTCCTTGTGCAAGTGCTCTGGCCTGGGGCTATTTTTCAGCTCTAATTGCAAAAGAAAGGATTACATGGCTTTGCTCGTGCTGGAGATGGGGCTCAAACCCTCCGGAAAAAAACCCCTCCACCCCCTGATTTCACAGCTACCCAGAACATTCACTCAGTTTGCTGGTCTCATCTATAACTTCATACCTGCTGACAGCAGGACCACAGGTAGGTACCTGCTGTGTGCTGCCACAGGAGCAGGGCAGCCTGACCAGTGCTGGAGTTTTCCAATTGATGGTTCTCTCATTTACTTACACAGTGCAGCAATTGCCAGAGGTGTTACCTTTGCAATTTTCTTTGACAAGTCATGGAGAGATTCCCATAAAATGCTCCTTGTTGGAATTCTAGTTAAAAATCCTGGAAACAACATAGAGAAGTCATATTTTGGTTATAAAGCTAGCAACTTACCTACCAGCCTAAGTCTGGGGAAGGAAAACCAAAATGTCAAGTTATTTTGACTTTGTTGAAAATGAGAGCTACCTAAGTTGTACTACCTGAACTTCCAGAAAATTAAAAATAAACATTTTGTGCCCAAGTTCAGTTAACACTGTTTTGTGGATTCTCTTCAGGGTGTTTTCATCTCAGCCCACTGGCTAACTTTACCAAGCAGCAGTCTGGCAGAAGCCCCTCTCATTTCAGAGCTTAAAACTCACAGCACAGCTCCTCCCACAGAGGAGGAAGATGGATCTCCTCCAGGAGAGTGGAAAACCTCAAATCTGTGATTTTGCCTTGTCTACATAAAGAGTGCTTGCATTTTGGCCCAAGCCTGAATTTGCCATTAAAGTAGCCCTTGTCTATACAAATGTTAGGAGACAGTCCAAGCACCATCACAGCCTGGTACATCCCTGGAAAAAGAGTCACTGTCATCTCCTGTGAGGGTACAGCACTCCTCCAGAGCAGCAGCTATCTGAAAATAATTTCATTTTCCTGTGATAATACAAACATCAGCACAAAGGCCTGGTCTATGAGAGCAGTTGCACAACACTCAATAATTTCACATCCTGGTCTGAAATGTTCCACAGGCCATTGGAAGGTCCAAGGCTGAGATCCAAAAGCACCAATGTATTCACAGCTATGCAAATATTAGGAACTACTGATGTCTCAACACATGCAACATCTTCCATTAAATTTAGCAGGCTCCATTTAAATTCACCTGCCTACAAGCTATAAAGATTTTGTAGAACTTGTGAAAAAAACCTAGAACAGATTAAACCAAATAATTTTTCAGCTATTACTCATTTCAGATTTGTTTGAGGTTTTTACCTCTTGGGAGATGGAGGTTCCTAAATATTCCAGCAGGCTCTAAGTCAGTAACACATCTGAGACACTCTGTCCTCGTGGATGCCCACATAGCCCTGGGGTTGCTCCTGCCTCCTGCTTGCTCTGCAGCCCATGTGATGCTTTGTTTACTCGCTGCACAAGCAGATCCATGCACCAGCCATTCCCAGCAGAATGATTGGGAGTCCGTGGCCTTCTTATGCTGGAGTCTGCAAACACTGGGCACTGCTGTGCTCCCCTCCTCCCCACTCAGCTCCCCTCTGTGTTTTGGGTTCAAAGTGAAACCATCCCAGACTCAGGGACCTCGAGAGAGCAGGACTTGTGAAACACCAGGAGAGACACTGAGGGCACGAGCGTATTATCAGAAAGAATTTGAGTGCTCCCAGCAGCCCAGCAGCAAATTAGAAAGTTTTGGCTCCCAAGAATGAGTTGTGTTGTTTGTTCCTGCACACTGCAGCTGCTCGTCCCTCTCCCTCCCCACCCCCCTCCTTTGGGTGGTTTATTACACACAAGCTACTAATGAATGGGAGCCGCTGTTTTACAGTACACCACACTTACAGGACTTATCTCTAGGCCTACCACAGATTTGACTGATCAACAGCAGGGCACCACCATCATAATTCTTCCTAGAAACAGGAGGATAAAAAGGGGTTTGTTGGAGGTTGGCTGTGTCTGCAGAGAATCCTGCCTGCAGGGCCTGCTGATGCCATCACTCGCTGCTATGGTCTTTGGCCTAATAAGGTACAGAAACAAAGATTGTTCACTTGTTCAAGAACACTAAAGTACCCAAGTGACGGAAAGTGGAGGCAGCAGGGCACACATCCAAGTGGGATTAAGGCCACAAGTGCAACGTTACAGGGCTGACTGGGTGGCAGAGGGAATATCTGCCTCTGAAGAAAAAAAAAAATCCAGTTCAAACATAATTTATAACATGTCACTCACAGTCAGAGGTGGCTGTCATTAAGAGTTAAATGTTGCATTGTGTTCAACTTATTCCGATAAGAATTCTCTAAGCTGCTTATGTGTTATCATAACTCGTGAATAAGTGGAGGGTGGGCAGGGGAGGGGGGAGAGGCTCTCTGGGGCAAGATGGGACCCAGACTGGGAGGCAGAAATGCTGAAGCAGAGCTGGGCTGCTGGGTCTTCAGTGTGGTGTACCCTCAGTGTGCACATTCCAAGCACTCCACAGTGAGTCTTTGAGTCTGCCAAGCCCATGGGACTTGTCAGGGTCCAGGCTGCACCTGGACAGATCCACCTTCTTTGCTTTTATGCACTTCTCCAGTTAGGGAGCCAGGCAGTAACACCAAGAGGATCTAAGATGGTGCATTCAGCCTCTGTTCAGCTGGTCTACACAGCAAGACTCTATGAAGATTTAAGAGCTGGAGCTGAAGGAGAAAAAAAATGGGCAATGTTGTAGCCAAGTAAAAAGCCCCTAAGTTAATACTGCTTACTGGAAATGGAAATGGGAACCCAAGAGCAGCAAAGAAGCTTCTTTAGGGACAATATTAAATTCCTCTGACTGACTTGGCAGTTTGGAAGCAGCAGGATTGTTTTCTCTAGTTTAGGGAAACCCAGCAACAGACCCCACTGAAGTTCAAGCAGCTAGATCAGGCCAAATCCCGCTAAACTTTTCAGATTTATCAGGGGAATTTTTCCCTACAACTTTCCCTACTTCATTTTGGGTGTAGAGGTAAAAACCTGCGTGGAATAAGAATTGGAATCATAGGAGCCCATTCATTTTCACAGAATTAGAATCATCGGAGTCTGTTCATTTGCACAGCTCACTTAGTGCAAATAGCCACTGTAATTCCCAGTTAGAAGCATTCAGAAAGCAGCAGTTTGTTTACTCACTGGCTTGGGCTACCTGGATCATGTTACACCTGCTGGGGCTGCTGGTAATGTGGGAGGTTGATTTTAAACTGGCACTGTTGCTTTTATAAAGCCTTTAATGTCGTAGGCTCTGGCTGTGTTCAAGATCTCACCCATCAAGCCAAGGCTTAAGGGACTTTGGAGTGAGACATCCCAGTCCTCTACTCCCCTGTCACTCAAGTCAACAACCACAACTTTGCTGCAGTAGGTGTGGGACAAATATTTCAGTCCCTGACCTGTGCATGGTCTGACCAAAGACCCAGGGTCCGTGATTTGTCCACATCACAAAAAACTGCAGCAAGTCCCCAGTTTTGTGAGTACCAAGCTGAATATGAGTATATGACCTGCTACCTCAGTGTTGTGTTCAGCTGTGTTGGAAAGCCAGAAGGTTGATCACAGTGAGCTCCTGGTATCCAGAGGTGGCTGCAGGACACTGCAGGTGCAGGGTGCATGGTGTGTGTGCAGGCACAACAATGCTGCAGTGCATTCGTGTTTCTGGCCTCTACAGCTCTGAGGAGCTGATAACCACAGCCCTCTGTCCCTGCAGAGAGCAGGCAGGTCCCTGTAGCCACCTCTCTCCAAGGGGAAACAGAAGATGACTCAGGAATTGCATCCACCTATTCCTGCCCCCATCCATGGCAGCACCCGGAGCACACCCACGCATGGGAGGTGAACCCACGGAAATGTGTTTGTGGGTGAGTGTCCCCATGCGGGATGTGCTTGTCTGTCGTGCAGCTTTGAGAGTGTGCAAGTCCAAATCCCTTTGTCTGGATGGAAGTTATGGTAAGCTATCAGTAGAACTTGTCAAAAGAAAAGTTAAAATAGATGTAACTGATGTGTGAAGGCATGTTTTACACAGCTCTAAATTCTGTTGGATATGTGAGTAGAGGCAGGTAGTAGATTAACTATGCAGCTCTGAGACCATTAAGGCTTGCAAAGGAACAATTAGTCTAGAATTTGCATTTTATGAAATTGAACCTTTTATAAAACTTACAGCACAGCTAAAGACTGAGGTTTCTTCAAACAACTTCAAATAAGTATTTCCCTCTGATCTTTGTCACATGGGGTTTGCAGTATCTTGCCAGGATATGAGAACCTAAAAATGTAAAAGGCAATTTTTCAGCAAAAATTAAACCCACTGGTTTATCTTTACCATCTGTGTGAAGTATAAACAGAGAGAATAAATAAATAAATACAGAAAAATACATTTGTTTTAAATAAATGCAAACAAAGGGTTTGACACATTTACAGTATGTAATACTGGTTTTAAAACATGATTTCTACCACCTGACACATTCAATTAAATACAGAAAACTCTCCAGGTTGTATTTGCATTCTGGAAGAGCACCTACAAAACAAAGTGTAAGTGCAGCAAATCATTCTGAAAATAAACTGATTTGAACAGAGAATGAGCTCTCTCTGAAAGGCTGCAGCACCACTGACTTTGTAGTATTACTTGAAAAAGCTGCAAGTATCTTATTTTTCCCCATAAAACAGTTCCACTTTGAGAAGGGCAGAGGATAGTTTGATCTACCTTCCAAGAAGCCATGAGAGAAAAAAATCACTTTTAGGAGCACAAATTTTCAGTAAGGCCTCTTTTTTCTCCAGTATTCAGGGAAATTCCTAATGCAGTTCTTAATCTTTAATTAAAAAAAAAAAAACAAAACAAAACAACAAAAATCTGCAGCAGTAAATGATGGAAGGAAACCAAATCCCTTTTCCAAGCAATGACACTGTCACTTTAATAGTTTCCCACTGTACTTGGGGTTAGTTGCCAGAGAAGCCTTGTTCAGCCTATTTGGGGGCCCCATGAAATGCTGCAAGCGTTACTGAAATGAGCACTTGTCTTTTGTTGAGCTGCATGCTAGCACCATACAGTGCTGAGCTGATAAATCCACTTTTTCTAACACAAGCATTTTTCAAACAAAACTACCATGAGACTGATGAGTAATGCCAGCTTGCCAAAAAAAAAAAAAAAAAAAAAGAAAAAGACACACACCCCTCCCAGGCGGTGCTGCTGACACTGACAGCTGTTACACTCACATATTCACAAAATGAGATGGGTTACATAACTGGAAATTACAAGAGCGACTCACCAGCGAGAGGAACTGCAAAGCAAGGCATCACTGGGGCTCAGGAAGGAATAGATCACACATTTCCATGTGCACTGTCCCACTGATGGCAGGGACAAAGCTGTGCCTTGAGCACACAAAGGTTGCCGGGCACTCCTCACCCTGTAGCATCAGCATTGGGATTTTTCTTTTTCAGCAAAGTGAGGATGCATGTGGAAAAAGGCAGTATTAGTGCTGCTATGTATGTTACGACACAAGGGTAGTTTAAAAGCCCATATGTCACATTTTGCAAGGCATGATGCAAAAGCAGTAACTCTAAAAGGCTTATTGGCAAATCTTGAGCAGCTGAGAAGGCAGAGAGCAGCGGAGAAGGTGAAATGCTGGGTAGGTCAGTTTTGACAAAACCTAGGTAGCTTTTAATTTGCATCAAAATTTTCAGACATATAAGCACTTTGCAAAGATGCTGTATTTATCATTCTCATTGTATGGCCACAGAGCTGAGCTCTGGAGAAGGTCTCTAATCTTCCCATGCACTCCACCACCACATCACCTGCATTTATTTCAGTATCTATTTCTAAATTGCTTTGAAAACTTTGACAAAAGCACCTGTTTCTGGAAGGGCCGTGGAGCAGATGATGGAGGAAAGGCATCATTAAGGGCTCCTGAGGTATGACAGGCTGTGGAGCTGGTGGAACAGCTCAGAACAAGGAGCAGTGAGGGAAGATGGCAGTGTCTGCACAAGCTGCCAGGCCCTCACGTGTTAATGAGATTGCCAGAAATGAGGTTCTGAAGGGGGCTAATCTGGACATAAATCAAAGCAGAAAACAATGGATGTCTTTATGAATAGCCATAATAAAAAAAAAAAATCCAGTAATTAAACCACCATTAACATCAAGCTGAATTTTATATATTCAAAATTATCTGTGCTTCAAATTTTTATGCTCATGTCTGAATTCATTCTTATTACATTCTAAGAGAGGTTTTGTTGTGATAAAGAACACCTAAAAGCTTTTTTTGTGAGCAAGTTTATCAAACAAGAAATGAAGATGAAACAGCTAAATGCATAAAGTTCCATGTACTTTATCATGTTACTTATAATAAACTAGGCTATTGCAAAACCAAGATGCACAGACAAATCAGGAGAAAAAAAAAAGAAACACAGAAATGAATGCTTTGAGGGTGATGTCACCTACGCTGATGTGTAGGTACAGTCTGCTGCGTAGGAGAACAGTGAAAGCATAAACAGAATACTAGATGTGCATTAAGCCACAAACAGAAATAGCTGTGAACAATAGCAAAGTCTGGTTGCTCTTGGAACCTTAATGTAAGGAAACATCCTTATAAAAGATGAGACAATAGTGAGTCTATAAATGACAACCCCGTAGGCAGGGAATGATTAAGAACTTCCTATAGTTCCTAAAGTATCAACCCATACTGTAACCCTTCCACAAAGGCTGCCATAAGTGCTTGCTCTGAATTAGTCCACCCAGAATAGGAAAAAGCGTCAGAATTAGTTTGACTTTTCCTCTGGACACCAGCCACACACTCTCAAGGCAGAGAGGAAGAAGTAAAAGCAGACGGAAGCGCAGCACTTGTTCAGGACCTTTTACCAGCACACCTCTAAGTCCCAGTGCTCATTTGCCCTCCCTGCTTCCTCCAGAACCCAGAGACCTTTGCCAGCCCTGATCCAGGCCATGGCTCTCAAAAGCTGAGCTTCTCTGTCCCTGCAGAGCACTGGGAATGTGGGCTTTGGACACAAGCAAACATAAACTAGGCTGAGGCTTCGGTGTCCATTTATTACTTTTATTGTATTTGTTTTATTTTCAAGTGAATTTTTTTGTTGTTTTGTTTGTTTGCATGAGTAATAAAATACATTCATTTAACTGGGCATGTGTTTAATTTGAGAAACATTAACAAAATGCCTCCCAACACCTCATGGCTCATGACCTGAGACATATTCCTGTACAGCAAACATCCTCTGAGCTTTCAGATAGCAGAAGATAACCTTCAGACCTCAGATTTTCTTGCAGACTGCCACACACTCTTCCAATAAACAATTTAATTGAAGACTATGAGCATTACTATTTAATACAATTCCACAGACCAGCCACAGCAAACTTCCAAAGGCCTCATGGGGTATCAGTGGTCCATAGGACAGGGGCTGGAACCACCACAGACTTTGGTGATTCTGCTGGTTCATCTCTAACACAGCACTAATTCACATGCATCCCTCTGGTGAAACTCTGAGCCTGCACTTCAGAGAGTTTCCCAAGAAGTCAAATGAAGCTGTGTGAGCACTTCACTGCACTAATGGGGAAGAAGAAGAATTGTCCACTGCAGCTATTGCTAACACAGGCACCTCTAGGCACTCTAAATCCTTGGATGTGGATGAACTGAACAACGTGAAGAGGTACAAAACATGCAAGACCCGGACCTGTTCCAAGTGACATTTGTAGTTTGTGGCTAATTATAAATTCAGTAGGATCTACAGAAGTCAACACTAAAGAATTTGCAGCAAGTTAAAGCTCTTGAGATCTCCTTGTTGTTGCCTCTGCCAAGAATTCCTCATTCCAAGCTGGAGGCTTTAGGGCAAATTTGGGGCAGTTCTGTTCCCAAAGTTCCAGTGGAACTTTTGTTTTCTTTCGATTCAGTGGAACTTTTCTTTTTCTTTGTTCCAGTGGAACAGTTCTATCTGTTTTCAGAAGTGACCCCCCTGTTTGTCAGGTAGAACTTGGTCCCTGAGTGATGACAATACAAAGCACATATAAGCATATATTTTTTTTATGTTAAAAATTACACAGATGTTTTTGAAAATATTGAAGATTCACCATCTATCTATCTACAGTCCTATTTGTATTTTTTTTTCTGAGAAACAAGCAATATTCTGATTTTCACCAAGGGCTGTAAGTTTCACCCTCCCAGACTCAAGCACAGAAGCCCTGAATCAACATGCTTTGTAATGGGAATAAATTCTTTTCAGCAGAGCTCTGTTAAAAATGACCACCAAACCCAAACTATTATTAGTATTCAGGGTAGAATTAAATAGTGTTACCACAGATATCTGAAAATGCAGCTGTGGGCTTTGAATTATTTTATGGCAAAATTCAGCCCCATTTCTTACTCCTGGTCTTCAAACCTGCTCCCACTGGAGCAGATTATGATGACCCTATAAGAGGCAGGACCTTGGCCAATAGATATCCTGGATTTTGGGTGGCTTTCTGCAAAGTAAGATGCTACTGCAAGTAAAAGTTAGATATTGTTGCTGTTGCAACCTGTGGGACTTCTCAGCAGTTTAGCACAGCTCAGATGCTCTTCCTGAACTGTATTTTATGGCCCTGTCTCTGGGACAGGGGCTGCGAAGAAAAATGTCAGAGCCAGGCCCTGCCAAGCACAAGAAGTGTCTGGGCAAGGTTGTCACTGCACAATTTTTCTAAGACTGTGAACAAATATTAAAGCAATTTTCTTCCTTCAGAGAAGTTTTAAAGTCACTTAAAGTTTGATAACACTTTCCAGCTTGGAAACTGGCCTTTCAGTGTAGTTCCACTTACTCATCTGACAGCTACCAATTACTCATGTGAGCAATGCACAAGATTTTGTAGCAATGAGAATAAAACACGAGAGCAAATCCACTTGCTCAGAAAGGCAAGTTTCTAGATTCAATAACAAAATCAGAACTCTGCAACAGCCCTTCCCTCCCCTACATAGTTTGTTGCTTAAAATCTTAAAGGCAAAAATTATCATGTTCTCTACGAAAACAATCTTAACATGATCAATTTTTTTCCTAAAAAAATTCATTATCAATTTTGTAGCTTTTTTTCTATTTGACTGCAAACTAGTAAAAGAAAACTCTGAAACTCTCACATTTTCATTTCACACTATTCTGAATGTTACCTAATTTCCCAGTTTAAAAATAGATTACAGGGATTAAGAGACTTTTGAATCTGAAAAGAATGCACATATTAGGGAAATTGCTACCTAAAATAAATAGCCCACTTTAATAAGCAGTCTCCTAGTTTGTATGGGAAAAAACACTTCATAGACATCTAGTTTAACACAGGTCAGTCAGCTTCATTTATAAGTTCAAAATCCAGAGGTAGAGAAAATATTAGTTTGGTTTGGAATATGCAAAGTGCCAATTTTTCGTATATTAATGCACTGAAGTACTTGATACAATGTTATTATGGAAGGAAAAAATAGTTGCCAGAAAGGTTTATTTAAGGAATGATTACTTCAAATAAAAACTTTCAACTAAAAAGGATTTTTAAGATTGTTTTTTAATATGCTTTTAATGACCCTGGTCCTCATACCTACCTCCTTGCTTCCCAAACTGTTTGTACTGTCCCCAATAACACTCAGTGGAAAGCTGTCGTTCCTGGCTAAATCCTTACTTAGGTTGGATGCTATGCCTCCGTTAGACAGGGTCACAAGGTCACAATCGATTTTGGAGGCCACCTGGAGAGTCCAGGCCGTGAACTGACTCAAAAAATTTATATCAGAGCTGGAATGGTCCACCTCCCAGGGCTCAGCCTGCGTTAACACCCCAACCGCAGGATGGAGCCTGCCAGGCCCAGCTCAGAGAGAGGCCAGAGTTGTTGACCCCGTTAGCTGACCTCTTCAAACTTCAGGAGAATTTTTCTGGCAGTTACCACGGTGACTGGGCACTCCAAGCTTATCCTTCTTACTGAAGAAAAAAAAAAAAAAAAAGACGAAAAATTAAGAAGAAAAAAACGTTAAAACCTACCTCGTAGGGATGTCTATCAAGAATCAAATATGTAAAAGTTTTAATTGTTTGCTTCTCTCTTGGGCTGCTCTGGCTCTGACTGGTACATCTGATGTGAACGTAGAGAAAACAATTCGGCTAAAAACATCTCAGCTTGGGAAGAAACACTGTTCAGTGGATCTAACAAGAAGCATTTCTAGTACCTGCTGGTGATCACAAGTGACATACTAAGAGGTTTATTGTGAAATAATATTTATTTTTCTTTCTGTATCTTACTCCAAATTGCTACCATTTTTTATTGAATTGAGAAGAAGCTGAGACAAAGCTCAGGGAAAGGATTCTATGCTGCCTTCATTTTTTTTTCCTTTTAAAAACTATCTGCTTGGTGAAACATTAAGTATGCAGCAATACATTGCTTTGGTCTCTCAGAAGAGACTGCATAACCTATTTAATGTACCATGAAATATTATTTAAGAGGAAAAGGCAAAAAACCCAAAAGTTGTCAGACATTGTTAGTGCTGGCTTTTTCGGGCACTTTGAACACTAATCACTTCACACATAAAATTTAGCAGGTAAGCAAGGTCTCATGATGCTGACAGAAAACACTTGAAACACATCAAGGGATCACAGAGCACGCTAAGTAAACAAGAAAACAAAGTGCACTCTTCATTTCTGAAACAATATGGGAAAACCGGAGCTTCTTAATTCCAGAGCAATCACATATTACATACAGAGCTCTTATGTAAATTTTACTCATGCTCCTCTACTTGAAATAGCATCTTGCAAAAGGGAGCACTGAGGAGTACACTGCATTATAGCTGGAAAAATCCTACTTAAGGGTTCCTGATGGCAAACTGTCAATCAGTATTCCCTGCTTGTTATGAGCTGCTCATTTCTGGAGTACAGCTAAACAGAGGTTTAATGTTTGAAACTTTAATGGCATTTTGTCTCACATGTGGTTCTGAGTATCTTCTGTTGTTTGAAGAGTTAAATATGGATATTCAAATTCCTGCTCAGCCACTGCTCTGCTCCTCCTGGGCTTCTCCACTGGCAGTGCTGAGATGGCAGAGGGGACCGAGCTGCTGAGTCGCCTCTCATGGGAGGAGATCACACAGACCCTATGGACACAAAAATAAAGCAGGATGTTTGGGTGTGGGAAGCAAAAAGCACATAACTGATCTTTTGTTCCAGACTCACTTTTCATTTCTGCTGGTAAGATGAGAAAAAGGCAGTCCAGCATACTTGTGTTAACTAACATTAAAAAAAAAGTGAATGCAGGCATGGTACAGGACTCTTTCTCCTTTCAAAACTGGTTCGATTGCTTTGAAATATCATATGCCTCAATGCTAAATAGATACATAGACACTTAACAATATTATTTATCAATAGTGAATTAAACATGAAAACAATTTAAATTAAAAACACTTAAAGATTGTTTCCCTATTATTAAGGATGTGTTAGAAAAAGGCTAAGCCTCTTATTAGGAGATGATTTTTTTTATTTGTGTTTTTGTTATGTCTATACAAGATGTTTTTATACTTTCTCTTTTTTTCTCTGCATGAAATAATGTAAATTGAAACAATCAGGTGACTGATCAATAGGCTAGTGGGAAGAAAAAAGTGTTTGTTAAATTCTATTTTTTTTCTTTTTGAACAACACTGCATATATAAGCATGTGCCTTTCAATTAGATACCATGATTTATGAAGTCATGCTCAGGGCTAGCCAGGTTGTTGACTCAGATCAGAGCTATGATGCCAGCTCATTCCCTGGTGACAAACACTGACTGTCCTTCCCGCAGCCAGGCACCCCTGGCAGCCTTATGAAAAGACCTTGTGGTTGGCACAGCACTGAGCAGGAAATGAGGTCCTCTCCGGTTTGGGACAGAGATGACTGGAGTTACAGAAAGCTGTAAAGCAAAATCAGCATCTCCTGAGTCACAGACTTTAAGCTCTGGTGGACCCTGCAGTTCCCAGGGTGACCTGGCCCACCAGTGCTGCCTCTCCCTCCAGCCTCCCACCGAGTGCCCGGGGGGGACCGTGCACACTGTGGGGTGCCATGGCTTGGACTGATTTCATGTGGGAGAAGGAAACAAAGGGCACCACGGTGCCCCAATATCCCCATGCGCTCAGCACCCTCCTGAGGAAATCCCTTTCCCCCTTACCCCTACCAGAGAATTTTTTGTCACATTGTATGCTGTTTTTCAATATCACAAGGCTTTTATGTCAGCCTATAACTTGGGGATCTTTGTGTGGCCTACCCTCCTCCAGGAATTTCACATATAAATCACTGGAAAGCAGGAAATCTGTAAGATCTGGTAGGAAGCTGTTCACCATGTTTGCCCCAGCACAGGCAGCTGCAGACCACAGAACATCTTGCCTTGTAGGTACTACAGTGACCCAGACACCTGGACCTTGAAAAGCGGAATTTGGCCCCCTTCTTCCAAGATCTCTGAGCCAGAAAGTGAGCTCCTGGAATGAGGTTAGAAACTCCTACTAAATTCATGGAGTAGGACTCCCTGATCTTCTCTGTGTAACATTTTCACTCCAAATTCCCTCAATGCCATTGAAACAATAATATTTAGACCATTTGGGGCTGAGATTATTGCTTTAATAAATTGGGTTTTTATTGGTTCATTGTGGCAAATAAGCCCCCGATTGATTTTGCTCCTAATCAGCATGGAGAATGCATTCCGCTGTAATTAAATCCCGTGTAACTGGGCACTCTGTGTTCGCTTGTCTCTTAGCTTGCAGTGGCATGAGATACAGCACATCAAACGCTATCCTCGCCACGATAGGCAACCTGCCAGCCCGCGGAACGATGATGCTCGCCTTTAGCGTGCTTACAATGTGTATGGCTGGAGCTCGTTTAGAGCAGCGGGCAGAGCTTGGGAGACGTAGGAAACTTCTTAGAGGAGGAAGATGGCCAGGAATAAGGTGTTTTCTCTCGAGGAAGATTTGACTCCGCTCTCTGAAAACACTGCGAGAGAGACGGGGGCCGCTGCCCCGCCCGTTTTGCGCAGGTCCCCGCAGCCCCCGGCCCGGCTCTTCTGCTGCTCCCGGGGCTCCGGCCGGGCCGCCCGGGACAGCCGGGTCCCCTCGGCCGGCAGGAGCGCGGCCGGGCTGCCAGGCGGGCAGTTTTGAAGAGTCGATCTTCATAATACAAATCCCCCGGCTTCGCCTCCCCGCCAGCGGCGCGAGCCAGCTTTTTAATTGAATCCCGGGGATTTGGCCGCAGCCGAGAGCCCCGGTTCGGGCCCCAGCGCCGTGGGTCCCCCCTCCCGGGAGCGGGACCGTCTCTGGAGGGCTGATCTCTGGCCTCTAAACCGAGGGAAGGGGGGGCTCGGACGGCCTGGGGGAGCCCCCCGGCCCGGGCCCCCGAGAGGCAGAGCGGGCTCGCTGCACCCCGGGGCTGGGGGCGGCGGGGGGGCCGGGGGCAGCTGGCGGGGCCGCGGCTGCTCCTGGCTGCTCCCGCCTCTCGCCCGGGCAGCGCTTTAGGGGGGGCTCAGGCCGGATCCTGCCCATTCTATACGTTAATGCTCTTTTCTCTCCGGCTGCAGGGAAGCAGGCCAGCGGATAATTACCCCTCACTGCAATCCGCAGAGCTGGCCTAATCCGAAAGCTCAAGTGCCCGTAAGTAAAACTTCAGGAAAAGTTATTGAAACTGACAAATACAGGGTGACAAATAATCAATAAAAGCCCAGTCCCACATCCTTTATTGTTTCCAGGCACTAACAGCAAGTAATGAAACCTCGGCGAAGACGGGGGAGGGAGCGGCAGGGACCGGGCGCTGGGCTGGCTCCTGGAAAGCCCCCACTAAGGAAGCCCAGGGGAGAACCCGGCAGCATAAGGGAGACGATCCCGTCCCCATGGGAGAGAGGAAAATGCCACCCTCCCAGCACTCCGTCTTCCCCAAGCCCTCCCTGCTGCCCGGTGGCGAGGCCGAGGCGCTCCGGTTGGGCGAGCCCGGGAGGCTCCCGCCCGGCCGGGAAATTCTGCCCGACCCCGCGAGCAGGGACGCCCCGGAGCCTGGTGCCACCCGGGCAGCCTCGGATCACGCACCTATTTCACACACGCCCACAAAAAATCAGGAGCTGTAATCTGAGTTCTGAAATCTATAACATCCCTGAACACCCAACGCGCTCCTTCTCATTAGCATCTCGGCCCTGGATTTTCCACGCTGCAGTTTCTAAAGTTTCAGCGAAGGACGCCCGGCAAGATAAATCCGTGCTGTCGTTTCTCTCCCTTTCTGTCTCTCCAAATTAAGTTTTGATCTATCAGTTTAAACACTGGCCAGAAAGTTGATTCACTTTCTGTTAGGATTTCGGGTTAAACCGGGGGCTCCTTCAGTGTCTTTAAGCTTTTGAGCTGTGTAAATGAACTGCAGTGTCACATAATCGATGGGGAAAACTCAGCTGTCACAGATACGAAAGCAGCCTCCTGCCACAGCAATAACGTGATTTGGCATTTCAAAGTTTGGAAATGTGCTGTCTGCGCGTCCGGGGCTCGGGGAAGAAGAGGGACGGGGGCGATGCGCCGGGGCTGGTGGGGGGAGAGCCCCCAGCCACGGTGGCCCCCGGCCTCGGCAGCCCCGAGAGCCCGCGCCCCGCACCGCGGCACCCGCTGCCGCTCCACTGCCGCTCCCTCCCTTCCCGACACACGCTGCGAAAGTTGTTTCCCAACTTTGGCGTTAGGGGAGGGTTGACCCAGAACAAATCTCAGTGTCTCGGTGGCCTTTCCAAAGCGGCCGTGCCCCCCCGCCCCGAGCCTGCGGGACGTGCCCATCTGGAGCACGCACCGTGAGAGCAACTGTGCCGCGTACAGCCACAGCAGCCATCAGTCACTAAAAGCCACACGCTTCAGTGGACCGGGGATAAAACGAAGTCCTGGTGACGCCTGGTTAAACCACTGACCCTCTTGCGAGGGCTGGAGAAGGGGGAAGGTGGCCCCCTCCCGACAAACGCAGCTTTGGGGGGCTTGGTGCGGGGCTCTGCAGGGCGATCCCCGCGGAGGCCGTGCCCCTCTCCCAGAGCTGACAGCGCTGTCCAAAAAGGGGCTCAGCGCAGTCTTTTCGGGGTGCCCCACGGGGGAACGAGGGATGATGAGGGCCCCGGGCAGAGTCCCCGGCCCGGCCATGCTCCTGGACGGCATCAGGCAGCTCCCGTGGGCACGGGGTTCCCACCGAAATGGTTATTTTCATATCGGCTTGAGTGGAAACACCAACCCGTGGGCAGGGTGTGCTCCAAGCCGCGGGGTAAACACTGCCCTCGGGCCCTGTCCCTGCTGCACACCCCGATTGCCCGTACACATGCGCAGGAAAACAACTCACACAGCATGTTCAGATGCTTTCTGGAAGGGGAAGGCTTTAGTTTCAAATTAGGAAGCTCACTCGGATGAACGATAAACTCTGCTTCGGTCAGGCTATGGTGTTTGATTGTATCTTTGTGGGTTTTATCCTCATTAAAAAGGGCCCCGGAGGCTCAATCAAGAAACGGGATTTCAGATAGTTGGATTTGACATAAGGAAACTTTGTATTTGTAATATTATAAGACCCTAAAGGGGAAAAATGAAATCTCTGTAGCTGAGACAAGAAGTGTGCCTAAGTGCCACTACGTTTCAATCTCCATTCGGATATTATTTAAGTCTTCTTTGGCTTACAGTAATATACCCTCCAACCTTGAGGCTATCCAAAAGGAGGGATGGATTTAATGCGGCCGAGTTTATACACTTATATAATTTAGGGGTTTCGCTGTATCTGTAAAATGACAATTGGTACATATGTAGTGCAAAAGAGCTGAAATCCCATCCAGGGACCAAGTTGGTTATTTCTGAAGGAGTTGTCATTTCCAGCAGGGGGGCACAATGAGAAGGCCAGGAGCAATGGAGCTCTGATCTCCACCAAGGAGAGATAACCACCTGATTAAAATGGGGCTCTTGTTTCCTCGTCACTCGATCGTCGTGTGAACTTACCTTATTTACAATTATAGGCAATGAGTGAGTCGCCCAGATCGTAATACACCTATAGCTTTGGGTTTACTCCTCCCTTTGTTATCAAGACCATCTCTTGGACAGATTTCTGGACCACTCATAGCATGTGAGTACAGAAATGCTCTTAAGGAGGGAGAGGATGTGTACGTTCAGAGCCTTGCAGTGCGAGCGCAGCATGTTCACCCTCCCACACGCCCCCGCCGGGAACCGAGCGGGAGGCCGGGCCCAGCAGAACCAGCCTGTCGAAATCAGGATGTTTACAGCACGCAGGCACGTGTGAACACCACCAGAAAGCAAAGGAACTCGGCATTAGGTGAAGGACTATTTTGTACTGCACATCTGGTACTTGCTCATTTTCCAGGAGAACCCAGGCACGGCGGCTGTGGGAGGACACCCCTTCTCCTCCTCGGGTCACTCTGGAGCCCAGGTGTGCACCAATGGCATCAGACAATGATGCACCTCTACGCTGAAATCTAACGCACTTTGTTCTCCATTTTAATATTAAATGGCGCAGTGTTTGCCAGATTATTATCCTACTATTGCTTGTGCATTTGTCTCTTATGTCTAGTGCCTGTCATTACACAAAGCGTTTTGAAGAGCTAATTTCAAAAGACAGAAAGTCTACACTTACTATAAAAGTCATTAAATTAGCATGACAAGCATAAAGTTCCTAGGTTATAATTTGGTTATAGATCTGAAATCTTCCCTGCTTTCTCTCTCCACTTGAAGGATGAAGGCTGAAGCGAGGCACCAACTCGAAGTTAGGACAATTGAGCAGTCGATTGTTTGGTGGAGAAACAGGGAAAAAGATGCGGGCTCCAACACCACCTTTTTGGCAGAGCAGTGGGCGACAAGAAAGAGTTCTGATTTTCTCTCACGTCTCCCAGCAGCGAGAGAAAGGTGTGATCAGCTGGTCCTCTACTACAACAGGTGGGAGCGAACAAAAAGAAAAAAATCTCGATGCGTTTCTCGTCGATTAAAATGTTGCTGGAATAGCAGGGCGCGTGCCTTTTATATCCCGCTAAATGCTAAGATGGGAAGATGTGTTATAAAAGCAGCCATTGGCTGTTTCCCCTAAGGCTGCAACATCCCCTACATTTTAATCGCTTCTTCGTTTCGGAAGAAAGCAGTGCAGAGGAGGGGGAGAGCTCCTTCCCCCAGCTCCCCGTGCATCTGCAGTGACGGGGGACTGCAGGAAGCCCCGGTGCTGCCAGGACCGGCAGCGTGGGAGCACCCACTCTGCCCGGCCGGGTATCCTCTCTCTGACACGTTGCATTTCGAAGAGAAAATTAGAGAAGGGACGGGACATTCAAACGCCGTGCTCACAGAAGAGGCTCCCCTAGTAGTTATTTAGTCTAAAAATCTGATGTCAACTTTTTTTTTTTTTTTTTCCCCGTCAGGATCAGCGAGGTGCGTTTCTTTGCGCTGGTTCGTTTGCTTTTAACCAGGCATGCTGCGAATTGTGGAAGCTTTCCATTTACCTTTTCTTCTTTAAGCGTTTTAATTATCATCACTGACCTGTTGGGCATACCTACAGTATCAATGTCCCTTTTACATCGCTGCCTTCCCTTTCTCTGCATGTTTCTGCTATTTAACACTTGCTACCTTTGCCATTAGAGTCCTAGAGTGACCCCCATGGGTATCTTTGAAAGAAAGACCCTCTGCATTCCAGCACTGCCTCCTTACCCAAGTAATAGCAAAGGGACCATTCAGACACATGGACCACACTGAAGCATTAATTAGGCTGATGAAATCCATAGAAATGTATGGATTCAGCATAATCGAGTTTCTTCTGCTGACTATAGTTAAGGAATACGTGAGCAGCTGGGAGAATAGAAAGTACTGTTAGGGTGAAGTCATGCATGTAATTGAGTATATTTAACATAACCATTTTAATGATCGGTGATTAAAAGTGCATCTACTTAAATTGTATACCTCTGCAATTTGTCCATATCAACTTTAGAGCACACACAAAGAAAAGGTCGTCATATAAATTTATAAACAAGATCCCTTCCTGGCTACACATGACTCGAGCTGGAATGATAACTCAGCAGCAGCGAGGGGGGAAAGGCCTTTCGCGAGAAAATAGCTACGCCAGTGCGATATTAATTAATCACTGGTTTGGCCCTCTTTCTCTCTTGTGCAGTCACAGTATTAGAAGTGCATAATAAGTGAGTTTTCTTTTCATCCGTAATTATTTATAACAATCAGATCACTCGGGAAAAAAAATCCCAGGGTTTCTTTCCAATATTAAAGGAGTATCTTTTCTCTCACTTGACAATAGTGTGTGTGTGTGTGCATATACACATAGTCAAATAAAATATTTGGCTTTTTTTTTTTTTATTCCACAGAAACATTGCCGGAGATCCAGCAAAGAAACAATAAATGATTAAACTTCTCCTGACGCTAAACTTGTAAGCAGAGAGGTTAAGGACCAGAAACACGGACAGTGTTTAGGGGAGCCGTAGCTGACGGGCACGGCCGTGTTTCCTCGCAGGAGACCCCTGAGAATGGGAAATTAGCAGTCGAAATCTGCTAGTGGGGACTGGATCCCACAAAGCCCACGCGTTGGGAAGGCTGAGTGTCTCTCTCTCGCCTATTCAATCTGCCCAGGCTGGTTGCAGCGAATAAATAGAGTCATTGTGGAGCCCATACACAAACCGACCCAACTCCCTCCCCCATCCCTTCTCGCCCTCCCCCCGTCCCTTTATGCTTAAACGCACACAAATCTGCAGCCGCTTTGCACTAAGAGGAGCCCAAACTTTTCTTCCCTTTACTGTACAACGCCTGTGGGAAAGGTTTATTCACACGTATGGAATATGTACTCATGTGGGAGAGACGGGGGTTCACGCTGGGTGAGGGCAAACAGGAGCCTGCCAGGAGCAGGACCCATCCTGCCCTCGCCCCGCCGGGCGGGCGGGCGTCCCTCTCCCCGCGGAAGATAACGGTTCAAAGTAGCCAGATGCATTAAACAGCCACAAAAGGGGCCAAGAGGGATGGGGGGCGAGGGGCGGAGGGGAGATTCACTTAAGTTTCAGATGGAAAACTTAAATGCCGCCTTCTCTCAGCATCGCTGCAAGGTGAAATCCATTTGGCCGCATCCCTCCCAAGCGGCCGCAGCCCGGCGGGGCGGGCGGCAGCCGCGCTCCCGGAGAACTTGCTCCGTGCAAGAGAATTTGCAACCTTGAAAGCATATTTTTCTTCCAGCTATGGTGGCACTTAGATGATAATGTAGGCAATGAAACTGGGAAGATTTATATCTTTTGGAAAGTAGGACGAGCCAGATGGTAATAGCGTCATTAACAAACAAACTTAGGATCTGCAAGTGAAGCTTGAAATTGGGAAAGAGATCTGGAGAACAAAAGGAGCTGCTGTTGGGGGGGGGAAATAAAGAGTCCCTCTTCTGCCGGCCAAATCTAAGAGCACATTCTGGAGGGGCTGCTCCTGCTCAGCACTAGATAATAAACGACGGCTTTTTCCTCCCCTGTTGCGACTGAGAAAGGACAGAGAAAACTTTTGCAATAGGCAAACGTGGCATTTATTTATGTGTAACCCTTTGTAGTCTCAAGTGTCCCAAATGGGCCTTTAATTCAAATCCCCGGTTTGATACGGAGGGATCGCTTCTCCCAAGTTTATTTTAGAGAAACAAAGCGCCGCTTGTGGAAGTTGAAGGGCCAAAAGTTCAGTAATTATTTTTTTGAATTAATAGTAACGAATAAATATTAAAGGTTAAACGTTATTTTCTGGGAGAGTGGAAACATCTGAGGGATTTATTGTGTTTTCGAGTCTTTTTTTTTTTTTTTTTTACCCTCTCAAAAACCGCTCACTGTTTGCTAGAGGCACCAAAACAGCAGGGGCGAGGGTCCCAGGGCAGGGCTGGGCTGCGGGACGTTCGTGGGCGGGGAACAGGGAGGCCCCCCGGCCGGGCTTCTCCTCTTCGGGTTTGCTCTCCAAACCCACCCCGGGAGGTTCTCGATGTCCAGAGAAATGGCCTTCAGCACAGACTGAGCCAGCTGAGAGTCCATAAACACTGGAGACCCACCAGCTCCAGGGCTTCAGCAGGAGGGATGGGCTGTGTGCCTCCTAAATTTTAACCAATATACTCCCAAGTGCCACAGAAATGTTTGGAGGTCTTTAGAAGGTCCCCATATCTCCCTTCCAAAGTTGATGGTTATTAGATTATTAATGATTTAAAAGATGCCTGTTAACAGCCTCAAGTTGAGAGACATGGACCCATGCTCTAAAGTAAAAACCTAACGTGTTTTTTTTTTTTTTTTTTTTTTTTAATGTGCTGGAGATCTTTAAAAGCCCCGAGGACTTACCCTTAAGGCATTATTCAAAGAAAAAAAAACCTGAGACTGGCGGTTCGTCACAGGCAATTGTAAAGGGTTTCAAAGGACCGATCAAACGAGTTGGAGAGTAATCTACATTAAAGTCCGGATGGCAGTGTTACAACATGCACCTGCAGGGTATTTGCTATCCGTGCCCCTTACAGAGCTACAAATCACCATTAAAGAAAGCTGCTTAAGCTTCCTCCGCTCTTCTAGAAAGACTTACTCGGGCTCCTTCACTTTGATATTTATACATCTTGTTATTGATAAGTGTGGGGCTGTTCAGCGCTCCCTTCCCCCTCCCGGACTGTCCCCGGGCACTTTTGCACCAGCCCCTCCCTGCCCCCACCCCGCGCACGGCTCCAGGCTGGTGTTCAGGATGCCCGGCCCCACGAACGACACGCGTGGGCACGGGGTTATCCCTCTCTCCCTGCGATGAGCCGGCTCCAGGAAAAGTTTCGATTTATTTTATTTATGTAGCTCCCCCCAGGCTCTGTCACCAAGGCGACCGGGGCAGCCCAGGCAGCATCGGCACGCGGGATGTCCTGGCGGATTTTCTCACAGTTGCGGGAGGCGCAGACATGGAAATGAGCTCATTGCGGGGGAGTGGCGGCCGCCTGGGCCGCCCCCAGCCCGGCCCGGCCCGGCCCGGCCCGCTGGGTCCCGGAGCTGCGGGACTCGCTCTCCTCTCGGAGGCATTTGGGGGAAGTCGCGCAGTTTCATCCCTGGCAGCGCAGAGCCCCGGAGCGGGCACAGAGTTAACCCTTGTCACGCCGCGGGGCCGCTGCTGCTGGTCGGGAGAGCTCTGGCGACCCCCACTCCCTCCTGCGCCCCCTCTGCTCCCGCACTCCCACGGGCAGCATCCAGTGGGCTCGGTGCTCCCCCCACCAGGTGATGTCAGCGGAGAAAAGCAAAGTTGTAAGAACAAACAAACAAGCCGGGAAAGCTGGGGGGGGGGAAATCAAGATTTTTCTACCCACTCGAGGCGAAAAAGCTCAAAGGTCAACAGGGATTCATCAACCGCTTCCCACGGCTGCAGACGGGGCTAGTCACTCAACTTGGATTTCTTTTTCGGGTAATTTTAGTGAACAGGTCTGTGTTTTCAGTACTTCCCTCGAGTAGATTCTTGCAAACGAACAAAAACCCCCACCCGTCGCAGGTGTGAGGCTGCGGTGCCGCCGGTGCCTGGTGCCCCGCTGAGCGGGCGAGATGCCGGGGCTCTCCCTGGGCACCCCCGAGGCAGCACCAGGGACCTGCACCGCTGTGACCTGGTGGCTCCTGCCGAGGGCAGCTGGGGGAGCACGCCGGCAGGGAGCTGAAAGGGGCTCCGCCGCACTGGCTGCACTAGAGGATTTAGTTGGCTTGTCAAAAATCGACTAATTAAAAACCCCGCACTAAAACAAGGGACAATATCCCGAATTCGGTGTACCTGCCTCATCCCTTGACACCCCTGGCAGCGCTGGGCTGCGCGGAGGGCTGGCACCCATGGCCCTGCCGCGTCCCATTGCTCTCCCTACGATGTCGGGGCTTTCTCGCGCATCGTTGGGGCCGGGGGGAGCTGGGACGGGGCGAGAGCCCAGCAGCGCTGCCAGCGCCTACGGCAAAAGTTTGCAAAATCGAATTCTCTCCTCGGAATTGTCCTCGGAGGGGCGGCGGTGAGGAGGGGAGCGAGCGGGACCCGCCGCCCCGACTGGCCCATCCAGGGCAGGGCACCTCCAGCGCAAGGGAAAAACCCGCAGCTTTGGGACCGGCCGGGAGAGCGGATGCGCCCTGGGTTTCCCCCACCCCTTACAGAAGTCGCTCAACTTCTGCCTTGGAGCCCTGGCCCCGCAGCCAGGAAAGGCTCACTGCTGGGGTTGGGGTGGAGCTGCAGGGTTTGGGTCAGTGGGGCCGGACAAAGGGGGCCGAGGCAGGAGCACCCCAGGACAGAGGGTGGCCCGTCCCGAACCCCTCCGGAGCTGCCAGGCCCTGACATTTCTCCCTCCACATAACGTCGAGCACATCTCGCAGTCGGCTCTAAAGTGTTGCAAAACAAGCCCCCGGCACGTTTACAGAGCTGACGAGAAGGTGGCGAAGCGCAGCGCTGAGAGCCCCAAGCCCCCCGGCTGCCCCCGCCGGCCCGACACCCCCAGCCCGCAGCTGATGGGGGGGCCCGCGGCGAGCGAGGGGCGAGCGCTCCTTGGGCCAAGCGCTAATTTGGTGTGTACGCTTAAGGCGGCCATCTGAGGGCTGGATAGCAACCAGGGGAAAGGGGTGTATTCGCGACTGGAAGATTTAGGTTGTTGCTAGGATGTGAGAACAAAAAATCTTCAATAAGTCGGGGAGGGGGGAGGACGGGGCAGAGGGGGAGGAAGGGGGGTTACAAGGTTTGTCACAGGGAAAAGTGCAGACATCTGCTGGAACTTCCATATCTAAGCTGTTCATTTACAGGAGCCAACTTCTGAAATCTCCACAATTAGATCTGCATTGTTCTTTCTCAACAACACTGCCTAGAAAGAAAAGGTCTTCTCTGTCGGGGCCAATCCAACGAAGCGTTTGACGTTATTAAATAATAAAGCGATTGTGATTTACATTGTTGTTCAGAAAAAGGGCCAATTATCCACTGTTATGTTGCCATAAAGATCATATTAACTCGAATTAGTAATCAAACAATATGCTAGCGTTAAAAGTATAGAGAAGACAACGCGACTGGTCTTGTTGCATCCTCACTTTTTCTTGTAAAACCAGAAGCACAAATACACTTGAAAGAGGCGCAGAAACTTTATCCTTAACGGGGGAAAAGCGAAAGAGGTACCAGTGTTTGTGATTAATGGTCCTCTGTGTTGATTGTTTTCAATTAATTCAAAGCCACCCAAATCTCATATTGATTTTTCTGTTTACAAATTAATTATTCTTTCGAATATTACGGGAAGTGTTCCACGGTACTCCGAGGACCAGAGCAAATTTTTTAATGCAAAAACTTTTAGGATTTTGATTTTGGGATGTTTTTTGTTTGTTTTCCATTTTATTTTGAGTTTGGAATTCTTTTTTCAGTGTAACGTTTTCTAAAGGCGTTTGAGTTCTAAGCAAAGACGAAACCTCACCACTAACAAAATGCAAACCCAGCCGCATCCCTGCACTCTAGCAAATTTCCTCTGCCATAATCAAATAATTATTTTTATTAAAGCAGTTATTAGGTTTATAACTCATTTGCCACTTAAATTTGTGCAACCAACCAAGGCGATCTAAATAGGTTTGAGTTGCCCCTTGGGTCCGGGATGTAAGCGGTAAGAAGGAGGATTAATTATGGGTGTGTGCAGCAGGAGGACACAAAGGCTGTCCGGTGGCGCGGGGAGCAGCGGCGGGGCGCAGCCCCTTCCCCGGGCGGGGCCGGGCACCCCGCGCCCCCGGCCGGGACCGGCACCCCCGGCAAAACTCTCCTGCGATTGTTGGTGAGCTGCCCCGGGGCCAAGGTTGGGGCTGGGGGAGCTGCAACTTGTTGGCAGTCAAAAAGGCGCTGTCAGGTGATGATGCTCCGGCGCGTTTGAAACGTCCCGAGCAAAGTGTAAACGAGACTTATTTTTCATACAGGATTATCGATATGATATGATATGATATGATGTGGCGTGATATGATGATATGATATAGGAGCATCGATCTATTGTCTCCTATGTAGACAAAGTCCATTTTTTTGTGCGCGGGATAACAGGATCTGCCCCCTGGAAACGTGCTCCAAGCGCCCACCGGCACCTGACTGCTGGTTCTAATGTCATTTATTGCCAACACGTTTTGTTATCGCCCGGGGGTGGGGGTTACTCGGAGCTCAGGTAATAACCGGGTAGCTGTCAGCTTCTCCCGTTTAGCGCTACTCAGGCAAGAATGGCTTTGCCAAACTGTTCCAAGAGCTGATGCTATTTGTTCTCACGATTAGGGGGAAAAAAGAACATTCACAGTAACGTGGGTTTCTATAAGCAAACGCCGAGCAATTTTCCTCAGCGCAATGCATCAGCAAGTATATCCAAAAGAGCTTAATCTACTTCTTGCAGGTTAGGTGCAAGTGGAATCAGCAAGGGCTGCTCCGAGATGCTATGAAAATCCCGGCTCATTGGCTTGGCCGCGATAGGACGAGGCAAATCAAATCGAGGCGAGAGGGACAGAATCAATCAGTCCTCTTGGCTGAGGAGTGAGCCCTCGCTCTGGAAATAATTTCGAATGAAACTTGTGTAACCAAGTGTAACCTAGCTTACTCTGAGCAGATCGTGGAGAGGGTAAAAAAAAAGTTTAAAAATATTAAGGAAATAAGCCAAGAAGAAACAATCTGGACCCAATTAATAAGAGTGCGAAGTTTTTATCCATGTGTAAGGAAAATATATTAAGCCAAAAAGGAGACAGGTTATCTCTAAACAGGATTAAAATGCGTTCGTGTATAGGATTAGACCATCTCATCCATTTAAAAACAGTGTGTCTCCTCCTCTCCACAACACTTTATTATATATTTAAAAAAAAAAAAAAAAAAAAAAGTAAAAACTTTCCCCGTTAGAAGCACTTGGGAAATGCGTTTTATTAATCGAGAGCCATTTTTTTTTCTTGCAATCAAATGCAACTGATGGCCCTGAATAAGCTGCCTTGTTAGGAAACGGGCCATTTTTTAAAACCTGTGATCAAAACAGACCTGTCTTCAGAGAGAGCACAGCAGATTTAAATGTTGGTCAAAAGGAGTCACAACTGTTCATTAAAAGCAAACCCTAACTAGTGCTAATGTATAGCCATTTTGTGAGCTCAGGACTGTGGAAAGAGGCGAAAAAAAGTCTGAGAGTGTGAGCTGATGCCGTGCTGGCTGGCAGTGTGTGGTCTATTGTAGGGAATGTGCTTTTTCCACTGAACAGAGAGCCCCCCTCTTTTATTCCCCAGCTCTACTGCACCTGCACTGGATCAGGGAGCTACTGCCATTCACCACATCAACAGAGAAGACATCTCTGACAGCACTCAATTCATTACATTTCTTCCTGCTTTTCAAACCAACGCACAAAAAAAAAAAAAAAAAAAAAAAAAAAAGTATTGCCAATCAGTGCCTGGGGGGCAGGGAAGCAATCTTACAATACTTTATATTCGCCGCTCATTTTGGATTTCATTAGTCAGAAAACTCACTTCTCAGCCTGTTACAACTTTTCTTTCTTTCTTTCTTTCTTTCTTTCTTTCTTTCTTTCTTTCTTTCTTTCTTTCTTTCTTTCTTTCTTTCTTTCTTTCTTTCTTTCTTTCTTTCTTTCTTTCTTTCTTTCTTTCTTTCTTTCTTTCTTTCTTTCTTTCTTTCTTTCTTTCTTTTTCTTTCTTTCTTTCTTTCTTTCTTTCTTTCGTTTTCTCTCTTTCTCTCTCTTTTTCTCTTCCCTTCTCTTTCCTTCTTTCTTTTTTCTTCTTTCCTTCCCTGCTTAGGGGTCTGCTGGAAGCGGGAGCTGGGCCCGGCGCCACCTCCCCTGCCACGGCCGGGGCATTTCCACGCCGGGGCTCCGCAGCCCCGGGAGCGGAGATGGGCCGGTGGCGGGGCTCCCCAGGAGAGAGTTTATTCATAATTCATGGGAGCAGAGCAGCTCTCCGGAGACGGGGAGAAAGAAACGGCCGGAGAGCCCGAAGTGTCCTGCAGCAGTTGCGGGGGGCGCGGGAGTGCGGGTGGCACCGGGGGTGTCGAGCAGGGGCGGCGGGGCCGGCGGCCGCTGCGGGGAGGGGACGCGCCGGCCCCCCTAACCCGTGGAGAAAGTTGTTATCGGCAAAACTCCTCGAAAGGGACTCCAGGGAATTTGGGGGTAGCTTGGTTCCCTCAAGAAACGTTTTTCAGAAGCATTTGCAAGCGAAAGAAGCCGAGCCGAGGGGTTTTAGATTCAGGTATTTGACCTCGCCGGACCTAGACATCTAATTAGAGCGGCCTCAGCGATTGAAATGGTGTTAATTCTCATTGTTCCCCGTTCAGATCCCTTGGCCCTCCACCTCTGGGATGCTCTCGTTTTCAAAACTCTAAATAAAAATATTTCTATTTGAAATAAACAAATAACCAACCAAACAATTTCTGTATTTCCCGCTTTTCTGGCCCATTTTCCTCCATCGCGAGCAAAAGCAAAAGCAAACTCCTGGATATTTTTTTCGCAGACGCTGGCAAAAAATAACACCCCCTCTGTGGGATCTTAACAGAAATAAATCACAAGGAGCTCTTGCCTACCTGAAAAGGAGGAGGAAATCCGACTGTCTGGTTTCGGGTGTAAAGTATGTATCGATAAGGAAGACACAGCCGACTCAGAAACGGGACCCAATTAATCTATGGGTTTCTTTACATCACCCCCTGTTAGGATGTGTGCTTTGGAAATATTGATTCATTGCGACAGGAAAGTCGCAACTACTGTGTGTGCATAACATGGGGAGGACACGGAGAGAGAACCCGCAGCAACGCAAAGCCCACTCACGGGAGAGCCAGATTGCTTTTTAAGCTAAAACTAATAATTTCATAACTGATTCACATTCAATCTGGCGCCAATGACGTCACGGGGTATTAGCATACGAGGAGGGATGAAGCCAGTGTGGCTGGAGTTGATAAGGTGCCTCCTGAGGAATTCGCTGCTTGTTTTAATACATTAATTATTTCCCTGTCTTCCTCAACTTCTGCAATTTGTAAGAGCTTAAAGGAACCATCATTCCCAGCGATGCCAGAAGGACAGGTTGGAGAGTTTCTCCCGTGGTACCGGAGCCCAGCAGCTGGGGGCAGCGTGGGGATGAGCCCCAGCCCCGCTCCCGGAGCCCGGCCCGGCCGCCCTGCAGAGCGCTGCGGGACTTGCTTCTAATTAAGCCGGCTCCGGCTCCGGGCGTCCCTACTCGCCCGAGTAAGGTCGGCTCACTCGGACCGGCAGCCCCAGCGCTGGGAGCTTCCCGCAGGATGGGAGGCCGGGTTTGCAGGATCAGCCTCTCAGCCTGGAACGCGTGTGAGTTGTGAGTGTGCGTGAGTGTGAGCTGGTGTGCCAAGACACCCCTGCGGAGCCTTCCCGCGGGAAAGCCTTGCAGAGGCCCGAGTCTTTTCAGCACCCGGTGGGATTCCCCCCTCTACCCCTCCCCATCCCCTGCCGTTAATCACGATTTTGTGGGGGGGGAAAGCGCCCACATTACGTCATCAGCCCTAACTGCTGCAGAGATGATGGGGTCACCGAGGACCCGGGGCGGGGGAGCCCGCGGGGGGCCGGGCCTCCCCTCCCGTTCCCGGGGGCAGCGGCCGCCTGTCCGGGAGCGGGGGCACATCCCGGCCGGGGGCCGGAGCAGCGCTCTGCCTGCCGCTGGGCTCCGGACAGAGGGACGCACTGTGGGGAGACGACAGGATACAGCCTAGCTCCGTGCCCCAGGGCTCACAGCTCTCCCCCGGCGGCCCACTGTCCCCAGAGCTTGTAGGAACCGGCGGCATCGCCGCTTCGGCCCCATCGAGCTCGGCCGGGCCCCGCGGAGGCGGGCTGACAGTCTCCCTACCCCCCTCGGAGACCCTGCCGAGCTGCGGCCACCTCACTCCTCTGAAGAAGGCAACTGCCTTGGAATAACGCTCGGTGATTTGAGTCTGAAACACGCTTGGAGGGAAGGAGGGAGGGAGGGAGGGAGGGAGAGAAAGGCGCTTTTATCAGGGGGTAGGGTAGGGACGGGCGCAAAAACACAAACAAAACACAGAGAAATCCTAAGAGAATTAAATTTAAAAGGGATAAATTAAAAAAAAGAAAAACCAAACCAAAACAAAAAAAACAACCAAAAAAACCCCAAAAAACCACAACTAGAAAACCAAAACATAAAGCCATGCTGTACAAGCTCTCGCCCACATGGCAGAGGTCCTGCGAGGCAGCACGCTGAGGCAGGGGATGAGCCAGAGGTAAACTCCTGCAGAAACTTCTCCGGCCCCGCTCCGTTCCCCGCGAGCGCTCGCAGCGAGCACCCCCCGCCCACGGGCCGCCCCTCGCTCCTGCCGACAGGGCTGCAGCTGCCCAGGCGTCTCCTCCGGGACAGCCGGGCCCGAACCCACACCACACTGCACGGGAAGGGCTGTCCGTTCTCTCCTCCAACACTGCTAAATTGTAATGAAAAATTGCAGCTTGTTTCGGCGCGTCCCCTCCCCCTGTACGCACAGGCGCACACGGATACAAACACACGCACACACAGTCACACACAGTCACACTCAGTCACACTCACACACGCGCTCTCACACACTGCTCAGCCGCAGCAAACCCTCTGCGAACTCCACAGCAAAGCTCCAAAACTATCCCGCGAGGTTCAGGGTTTCGCTTTGTTCCTCCTCGCCGCTCCGCCCGCCCGCAGCTGCCGGCGCAGAGGCTCCGCCGAGCCCCGGAGCGGCCGCGGTCCCCGGGCAGGGCTGGCCGGGCCCCGCACGGAGTTCACCCTCCCGCTCTGGCACAGCCAAACGCGCAGCTCCGGGAATTTCCACCCCGAGCTCCTTTTCTTTCCAGTTCGCAAGTGAAACAGCCCCCACACTCACTGTAGCGCTGTACGTCCTCGCCAAGAGAATTGATTCCTCAAAAGCAAAATAGTACCAAACTCTCGCAATTCCCCGTGCCATCGTCAGAAAAACTGGTTTTAATTACCAAAACTAAAATAGCGGCGGTGCTAACTAGCAGGCGATCAAACCGCAATCAAACTTAAATCTCTGAGCAGTTAGCTATAAACTGTCAGCAATTGAAAAGTAAACCTGGTGCACACAAAGGCTCTGTTTAATTTTCTTGTTGTAATGGCTCTAAATGAGGACCCCATCACTATGCAGTTAAGCGGTGTTGCTTGTCCCCCTGAGGCGCTGATCAGTTCTTTTTAATGTGAGAAAACTGGCAGCTCGAAGCCCGTCAATGGAGCTCCCACAACAAAAGTCCTGAAAAGCTGAATGAATTGGGTTTGTAATTACTGCTTCCCTCTCCCCCCTTGCAGCTTATCTCTTATTCATTCAACATACATTATTGTCACCTAATCGCACACTCCCAATGTTATTTTGGGCGGTTTTTGCCTTTTTTTTTTTTTTTTTTTTTTTTTGTATCTACTACTACGGATATGTTTGTTGTTGAAATTAAACAAAATAATCCTCCCTTCTCTCTCCCCTCCTCACCACGAAAAATGTTGAGACGACAGTGTCAGGCGAGGCTGACCGGCGTTAAAAACGCAAAGTCGAAGCTCTTCTGCCATCAGGATGTCAGCATTTTGCATATATACTCGGAAATCTCACAACCACCGAAGCAGGTTTTATATTTTAGTATTTGAGTTAGATCAGGATTTAAATGACTGAAGTGTATCTAATCACACCTATCAGTAATGGGCCTCTTTCTTTCAGTAGGACCTACATTATATACTACTTAAATTGCTGGGCTATCTACCTCCTTTTCGGAGGCAGATATCCAGCTCTGTTGCCCGTTGGGGACGGGGAGGAATTAATTGAGAGAAAACACTCTGCTGTGGGGATCACTGCCACCCCTGATGTCCCACCCGGCACCAGTGGGCATCTCAAGGAATCAAAACGTGGTTTCGGCCAAGAAATGTCTGTCGGCAGGCGAGAGCCGCGGGCTGGAGCCGGGGCTGCGAGGCAGAGCCTCTCCCCAGATCCCCCACCGCAAGAAGCTGTCGGTTGCAGAAATAAGTACAGCTATTACAACCAAATCTACTAACAGTCTAAATAATTAATTGAACCATTGCTCTTTGACCCTTGGAAAGTCCAGTAGGGACCCGTTTGTAGTAATAATACCCCCGAATGAGCCCTTGTCAAATATTCATTTAGTGGTTAATGTGAGCGATTTCCCCCTGGGACAGTCTGTAATACCAGCTTCCCAGCTTTGGCAAGAAACCCTGCTAATCTACCTCTCCAGTTCTGCAAAATATTTTAACACCCCAGTACTTAAAAAGCCATAAAAAATCACAGGGGAAACTATAATCTTATCCTTGGGTTCACTTCGGCTCTGTAGAAGGTTAGGGAAATATTACACTGGCGCTCTTGGGCCGAGCATCACTCTGGCTGTAAAATACACAACAAATCACGAGAGAGAAACCACGGAGAGCCCCAAAGGTCTTCAGTAACCAAAATAAAAACACACCCATGAGCTCTGCTACACATTTCAGCTGCCATAAACGAAAGCCCAGGATAATGGTTTAGGTGTAAATGGCGTTATTGAATGTGTTGAATTTAAAATGAGCAGTGGACAATGGCGTTCCTCTAAGTAGCACTTTAAAAATAAAACTGTTCAGCTGTACATGTAAAATGCTTTGGGTTATCCTCCCTAAATGGATAAATGGATGGATGGATGGATGGATGGATGGATGGATGGATGGATGGATGTAAGGAATCCGTCCAAGGGATATCAGGTTTCAACTACATATATTCCAAATAGTACTCCGAAATCTAAGCTTAAACAAATTGCCCATATAAAAAGTTGCTGAATTCACTAAGCCTGAATATGTGGCTTAGTGCCTTTTGTTTAGGGGTATTAGCTCGCCTTCTCTATGCGAATTGTAAAAGGACCAACATTTCCAAATACCCCCCTCGAATATTTTAGTTAGCACTTCAAAAAGGGGCCAGGTTTTATTGCTGTTAATTGGCTAAGATTCGCTTTTAAAAATGGAATCGTGATATCGATTGGGCTTTTATTCCTGGTTCTCTTTTCTCAGCGAGGCGAGCGGGAGCGGGGATGTGGGCTCGTTACCACGTGAATAATCCCCAAATGCATTGCAAACGCTCACAGCTCTGAAAAAGAATGTTTTACTCGTTGCATTAGCGTTAAAGACACAGAAAAGGTTGAGAGTCTGTAAAAATTGTTGTCCTGCCCAAGTATTCCGACGGTGCAGAAATAAAAGGGACAAAGGGAGCTAAACTACAAAACCAGGCAGTGAGCAAATCTCCACGTCTCCTAGTCTGGCAATGTTAGTGTTCATCTGGACACCAGGTTTCAAGGATGGAGGCCAGAACTGAGACTAGGAAATAGCAATACCAAATAAAAGCCACAACCAGCCAGGTAATTGTGTGTCTGTATGTGTGTATGTGTGTGTGCGGGTGTGTGCATTTTACCCGGCCTTCTTTCTCCCCGACCGAAAGCGAAATCCGGTGTCTGACAAGAAATACTGGAGAGAAAAGCTCAGCAACGCTTGCCTCGTGCCGTAGTGACCACTTTGTGCCTTGTCTAAACCTAACATCACATACTTTCCTTGCCACGTACCACATGCCATTAGTAGAAGACACGACCAGTTTGCAATCACAGTACTTCAAATTTCGTACCTTTTTCTTCTTAATTATTATTATTATTATTATTATTTACATCTCCCTTTCGCGCGTTTCCTAAGGGAAACCACAGCCGGGTTAGCAGCACCATAGAACCTCTGGGGCTGCCGCAGGGACTGCCCAGCTCTGATGCCATTGCCCCCTGCCCTGCCCGGGGCCGCGGGGCCTGGCGTCTGCCGGGGACACCAGCGCGCAGCAGCGCGGAGCGGCGCGGAGCCCCGTCCTCGGCAACTGCGGCTACGACTGTACAAAGTAAAACTCTACCTGACACGGACGGTGGGTCTCTCCTTCTATATGGCGGGCGCCACCGCTTCTCTTTGGGGCTGTGACCGGCTGCAGAGAGTGTCCCAAACGGGGCTACACCGCGCTGGCAATTTAAGAAATAGGATTCAAGAAAGAGCTGTGATAAAACGTGAAAGTCTCTGGCATTCGAATGTTTTTGTTTGTTTGTTCGGTTTTTGTTTTTTCTTACCTCTGCCCGGCCAACCCTACCCCCGCCCCCACCTCTCACCTCCTCCTGCGCGGCCCAGGAGCCAGGAGAGGAAAGTTTGGGAAGTGGCGGACAAAGGGAGCGGGGAGGGCTGAGCCCGGCCAGGCCGGGCGCGCTCGGGTTCCCGGCCGTGGGAAGCCGGCTCCCCTCCCGCCTGCCCAGCGGAAGGAGGCACGGTCGGGAAAAGACAGAAGTGCATTATCCGCCTGTGGAGGCCGGGAGGCCGCGGCAGTGCCCGCGGCCCGCCCGCCGCTGCCGCCAGCCCCGGCTCGGCCCCTCCGGGGGCAACAAGTGGCCAAAGGCAACGGCGACAGAACCCCCGGACCCCGGCGCACCCCGCGTCCTCGGGAGGGAAAGGAGGGAACTGGGAACCAGCCTCTCACTCCGCATTCCCGTCCCCCCGAAGGAGGCACACGCAGTTACTCCATTAAAGCTACCGTACTTTCTCTCTATATATGCATACCTATAAAAATATTCATATGTTATATATATATATAGTTATATATTATTGCATTATTTATCATATTCGGTTGGCTACGATGATACCTTCTACTGCATGAATTATTTAAAAAACTTCTTGCATTACAAAAATAAATCCAAGACTCAAGCGGAACTTCAGTGTCCATATGTCAAAAATTTATTTATCTCAAACTGTGCATAATGGAGTAAAAACTTAACTTGAATATGTACCTGTTATAAGGATGGTATTAGTTCAAATATATACATGGACTGTCGGCAGACTGATTTCAAATAATACAGAGCCGAATCTTTAAAATACAACTACGGAAAATGAGGAGAAAAAAAAAAAAGAACTTAAAATATCATCACAATAAATTTACAGAAATATTACAAACCATAAGAAAATATTTCAAACACAGTAATTTCAGGTTGGTAATTTTCCTTTTTTTTTTTTTTTTTTTTTTTTTCCTTTTCTTTGAACAGGATGAAGTCTGGAAACAAAAAGTTATTATAAATTAACAAACGGCGTGTGAACCTGCATGGCAATTTTTGCTTTTTAACAAGAAGTAAAAAAAAAAAAAAAAAAAAAAAAAAAGAAAAAAATTTAGTACAATCTAAACGTTTGCCCTTATCCAGCAAACCAAGCCCATGGTTCGCAAGTACTCATCCTACTTTTTTTTAAAATCTTTTGTACAATTTCTAAAACAATTTAAATGTCCAAATGCCGTAAAATAATTTCCTCTCCTCTCGCAGCTGCTATAAATTCAGCTGCCAAAACCACAATGGTCCAAGAAGACACTATTTTTTAAAAATAATTGGCAAATTCGCGAGCTTGTTTTTTTTTTCTTCTCTCTATATTATCAATGGACATTCTGATTGCCATGTGTCTTTTGATAAATACTGTACAAAAGTTGCCTGCAAATATTAAAACATCTTCTTCTTCGCTCTTTGAGTCTAGCTCTAAATATTATTGGTAAAGACTTTTGCAAACTTTCTGCAAAGTTCCTACCGTTTTAACTAGAACTTTTTAAAAGTTTTGTGTAGTTGCTTCCCCTCCGAGATCTATACAAGTTCCTTGTCGGTTTAATTTCTGACCCCCCCCTCCCCAAACCCCACCCCCGCCCCCCGCCCGGAGTTTTCTCTGTACAAAAATAGTCCAAAAAAAAAAAAAAAAAGTCCAGAATTTCTAATAAAAGTTTTTTTGTTGTTTGTTTTGTTTAGTTTTCCTTTCCCTCCCCTCCCACCCCCCCCGGCCCCTTTGTCTTACATATGTGATAGAGGGAGTGTGCCATTAATGGCTGTGCCAGGAACAGGTGCACTCTGGTAGTGTTGGGACATATGAAGTCTGCTTGGGGCAGCTGGTTCTGGTACTTCAGCACCTGGTAGATACATGCTGATCATGTCCCGAAGGTCCCCAGCTTGGCAAGGAGCCCTTGAATGAGACGAGGAAGTGACTACGGGGGGACTGGAGCTGGATTCCGTCTTGACCACCGAGCCCATGGAGCCCAGGGCCATGCCCGGGGTCCCTTGCTGGGAGTAGGACATGCTGTAGGTAGGCGATCCGTTCATGTAAGTCTGCGAGCTGGTCATGGAGTTGTACTGCAGGGCGCTCACGTCGTAGCGGTGCATGGGCTGCATCTGCGCCGCGTTGTGCGCGTTCAAGCCCGGGTGCTGCGGGTAGCCGAGCTGCTCTTGCATCATCCCATAGCCTCCGTTGGTCCAGCCGTTCATGTGCGCGTAACTGTCCATCCTCTGGTTCACCCCAGCTCCCAAGGTGGCCCCAACCCCTACCCCAGTCGTCATGGTATTGGTGCCCGGTGCCAGTAAGCCCCCCGGCAACGTGTACTTATCCTTCTTCATGAGGGTCTTGGTTTTCCTCCGGGGTCGGTATTTATAATCCGGGTGCTCCTTCATGTGCAGAGCTCTGAGCCGCTTGGCTTCGTCAATGAAGGGTCTCTTTTCCGCCTCGGATAAAAGTTTCCACTCCGCCCCGAGCCGCTTGCTGATCTCGGAGTTGTGCATCTTCGGGTTCTCCTGGGCCATTTTCCGCCGCTGCCCGCGGGACCACACCATGAACGCGTTCATCGGGCGCTTTACCCGGTCCGGGCTGTTCTTCTGGTTGTTGGCGGCCGAGTTGGAGTTGCCTGTGCCTCCCCCCGAAGTTTGCTGGGGGGCGGGAGGTTTCAGCTCGGTTTCCATCATGTTGTACATTCAAACTACTTTTGCCTGGAACCAGCCTTGAGCAGAGAAACGAGGAGCAGCCGCAGCGGAGTCCCAAGCCGGACTTTTTTTTTTTTCCTAGGGAGGGGTAGGAAAGGGGGGGAGGGGGACTCCCCAAAACCACACTTGGATCAAGATCAGGATCTTCCTCTTCGCTGATGGATTAATAATGCTAATAACTGCTATTATTACCGCCGGAGTCTTGATTTTAAAAAACTTCTTCCTCCTTTTTCCCTTTTCTCTGCCTGCCGCTCTCTCTCTCTCTCTCTCTCTCTCTCTCTCCACCTCGGTCTTAAAGAGCCAGCAAACTACTTTACCCCCTTTTGCAAACACACACACTCTCTCTCTCTGCCTTGACAACTCCTGATACTTTTTTGAACAAGTTAATAGACAACCATCCATGTGATGGGGGCTTGTCAGGCAATAAATGCGTTCGCTCCGGCCAATCAGCGCGCGGCGGCTCCGCCACTAAGGACAAGTCTCTTCCCCTGGTTTTGCATGAAACGGGGCGGGGGCTGGGCGCGCCGGGACGGCTCGGCGGGGAGGCGGGCCCGGGGGCGGCCCGGGCGGCCACTGGGAGCCTTTGTATCTCCCCTTCCAGCAACAGGTCACACACGCCTTTTGGAGGAAGTGGGTAAACAGTATTGTTGCTACGTGGTGTTTTTTTTTTTTTTCTTTTTCTTTTTTTTTTTTTTTTTCTTTAAGTTGATGTTGGCTTGGGGCTAGGAGAAGCCATGGGGGTAGCTGAGCGGGAACGGCTTCCCCCACCCCTGTGCCCGTGCCCCTTGGGACAGAGGGGCCGCCCGGTTGCGCGGGGCCCTGCGTGTGCCTCGCTCGCCCCGTCCAGGCCGTGCAGTCCCCGTGAAGCAGAGCAGCGGAGTCCGCAGCGACCGCCCGGGCAGAGGCCGTGCCCGTCTCCCGGCCATCCCCCGGGCCCTGCTCCGTGCAGGCCGTGCCACAGCGCGCCAAGCCCTTCCCCCCGGCCTCGGAGGAGGGGGATGTCCAGTGCAAACACGGGTTGCTCACATGCCATCCCCGCCGAACACAAAGCGGGGCCGGGACCCCTCTGCAGATGCTGGGGAGGGCTCCGGGCCGCGCTCCGTCCGCCGCTGGGCCGGCGGCACCGTCACCCCGCGCCCACTGCGGGCCGCGGGCGGCGCTGGGTGGGCGCAGCGCGGCGCTGGGGGGACGGCCGGGCGCTACGAATACGTAGTTTTGTTTCCCTTGTTGTCACTACACGGGCTGCACAAAGCCCCGGCTAAGTTTACTTCCACTCTCTTGTTGGGATCTTTGTTGCTAAACCGCACTTGACGACAAAGGAAGGAGGGGAGAGAGGACGCCGAGCGGGAGCGGGGGGAGCCTCTCGCCGCCCTGGCCGCGCTCCCCCGCGCCTCTCCGCGCCTCCCCTGCCTCGGCGGGGTTGCTCCGCCTTTCGGTGCGATGGCGCTCACGGCGTGGAGCCGGAGGGGGTGCGGGGCGGCGGGGGAGCCGCAGGGGCCGGAGCGCGGCCGGGGCGCGGGGCGGGGGCCGGGGCAGCGCGGGGCGCCCCGACGGCCTCAGCCGCGGCGCTGCGGCGCCCCCTGCCGGCCCGGCCGCGCCCCGGGCGGGAGGCGCCGCCGGAGCCGCGCGAGGGCCGGGGGGAAGGGAGCGGGAAATGAAACCCCGGCGGAATAATAATAATAATAACAACAATAATAATAATAATAATAATAATAAAGAATAATAATAAAAACCCGCCGGCGAACAGGGAAGCATCTTTTTTTCTTTTTTTTTTCTTTCCTGTGCGTGGATTATGCAAATAAATCCTGTCGGGTCCAATGCGTTTAATTCGAAAATGTATATATAACCCCAAGATTAGTGATAGGTTAAACTGTCGAAAAATAGCTGCAAATTATGAGATGTGGGATATAAGGGGATTCTGATTGTCCAGACACTCCTGCAGGCATGGCGGCTGTTTACTGTCTTATTGTTCTCCCTTTGGTCTGCAGTTGATAAAGTTATTAAAAAATAATTTTGGGGATAATTATTTTGATTTTTTTTTTTTTTAAAGGGGATGGGTGGGCGGTGTGGGTGCTTGCTGATCATGCTACACCGATGAGCGAGGGCTGGCGGTGCGCAGGCAAGGGGTTATTTTTGCTCTGGCTGTAGCTGCGGGAGGTGCGTGGGGTCCATGGCCCAGAGCCCCACGCAGGACCAGGACATCGTGGGCTGCCCTGTGCTCACTGAGAGCCTCTCGGGGCCTGGTCCTCTCCTAATTGCATTTATCATACGAATAAAGGATGGGAAATGCTTAACAATTGTGCTATCGGGAGTATTTACGGCTCTATTTTAATTAACACTTTTAATTATCGATGCAATAAACTGGCATATATACATAATAGTGCAATACAGGAAATAAGGTGAGGGCGATGGCTCTTTTGGGGCATTTTATGCCTTTCCTCTGGGTATGGAGGTTTGCTTGGTTGGGAATACACACGGGTGGGCGGAAGCAGAGGCAGACCGGGAAGCTGGCTACAGAGGAGGAAAAAAAAAAAAAAAAGATGAAATGGTCCCTGATTTTCTATATTAATGACAATAACACCACAGCTCTCTAAGAATACAGCCAGGGAAGGGAGGCCTGCAGAGGGACGGTTTAATCTGAGTGGATTTAAAAAATCGTTGCCTTTGGTATAATTTATGGAAATGAAAAGTGCTTACATTAAACAAATAGTCTGCAAATGTTCTCAGTGATGGGCTCTGCGGCACACGCACTCTTATTTCCATGTTATGAGTGTCTTTAAAAGAAAATGAATGTTAACTACTTGGATTTCATGTATTTATTGTTCTAATACTCGCCGATTTTTCTAAAAGCCCTACGGATACAACCTATCGTGTTAACTGTATCGGAAAGAATATACACATTTTCATATTATTTTTTTTTCCTTGAACCTACTAGTAACCAATCTAAAGCAAACTATTAAGCAGACTTGTGGAGATGGGAGATTGCAGCTCCATTTTTTGTCCTTAGCTGCAAATAGAGGTTTAACTTGCAGTAATTAGGTGAGAACTAGCCAAGCATCTTACTATTATGATGCTTGTTAAAAACGCTTCTTTTCTGCATCTGCATTTGAGTGTGTTCCCCTCCACTCTTAATCTTCTTATGGAAATGAAGGCGAACGGCAGGGAACCTGCAGAGACTTAGAGAATGTCCTTGTTAACTGGAATTTCTCAGCATTGCTAATTAGCAGAGTTTGACGACCACCAGTATTGGGGAAAGCTCTGTTTAGCCACTCGCAAACCCTTCCGAGGAAGAGCAGACTAATTTTATTTTGTAATTAAAATCTGAAAAGGTTCCTATTTGACAGTTAGGGCTATGAGAGTTTTATCTCCCCGTGAAATAATTACTGCCTTGATAACTCAATTTTCTGCAAAATGTCAACTGTGAGCTCCAAAAGTTTTAATTTCATTACGTTAAAAAAAATAGGCAAAGATGAAAACGTACAGAGAAATTTCCTCTTGCGCCTCTTATGCTGTAGCAGCCCCGTGTTTGGGAACCGAAGTTAGTCAGGGAAGTTTTAATGAACTAACTATACCCCAGTCTCTGGGGAATTTCAGTCATCACATGGTGAGTTTGCAGTAGTATCCCGCGATAAACTTGGGGAGACAGAGTCTGAAATGCCCTGGAGTAAAAACCACATTTGGAGTGGGTGCGGGCCCAGGAGAGAGGCCGGGGCGCCCCTCTGGCCGAGCCGCCCTCCCCAGCCCCTGCAGAGTCCCGAGCTGGTACAAATGCACGAGGTTCTCAGCCAAAGAAGGATGTGACACGGCGCCGGCCGGAGAGCCGGGGACACCCTCCGGGCTCTCCAAGGGCTCCCGGAAACTTGGGAAGTTCGGCGGGGCCGAGCTGGGGTGAGGCTGGGGCCGCTCTGCCTGCGAGGCCCGAAGGAGGCTCTTCGGGGAACCTGGGGGGAGCCGGGGCGCCGCGGCAAGTGTAATCCACTCTGCTTGCGTTTGGGATGTTTTTTATTATTATTTAAAACGGTTTAATCTCCTTTTTGTCCCTCCCTGTCCAGCAAGTAGCCCGATTGTCGCTCTCAGAAGTGGCATTACTCGTACAAACCAAGGAGGTGGCGAGCCGCGGCCGGTCCCGCCAGACCCCATTTCGCCCAATAATTTCATTCAAGGGCTCTAAGGACCCTTGAAAGCCGGGGAATGCCGAGGGAGCCCCGCGCTGCTCCCGGCCTCTCCTTTCATCCCTGCTCTCCCGAATGGAAGCGCGGGGCGAGCACACGTGCGGCCGGGCGGGCAGCGCACGGCCCGGGCCCGAGTGGGGCCCGGGGGCAGCGGGGGCTGCCGGGGGTCCCGCTGTGCCCCCCGAGCGGCCCCGCTGTGCCCCCCGAGCGGCCCCGCTGCCACCTCGCCTCCCGGCCACCACCGCATGCGTGAGCCGGGGCTGCGGGGCTGGGGCGGCAAAAAACAAAATAGCCCAGAGGTTAAAAAAAAAAAAAAAAAAAAAAAGAAGAAACAAAAATTAAAAAGAAGCAGTTCTGCTTTTGTCCAGTGCTGCAAGAAGGGAAATTTAAAGAAAAAATAAAACTCGGATCCTCGAGGGAGTTTGGCGTACACAATAAGCAAGCAGAAAAGCCGAATCGCGCACACCACCTCTCGAAGTCGCTTTCAAAAGGCTTCTCAATAAAAGGAGAAGCCGATTGTCCAAACAGGCTTCCATGACTCTTCATAAATAGCCAACAGCTTCCTCAAACTGTCCGCGATATTTGGTCTGCATCTAAAATCGCACTCCCGGGCTTTCTTTCCCAAAGGAAACTATAAGTGAAGCCCGTACTTTTTCTTATGCAATCTTTAAAATAAATTAGAAAATCAAGATCAGTGGCGAGGATAAACTTAGGAATTACTGTACAACGTAACGGGATGAAATTACAGTTCAATGTTGGCTCTTTAGCAGGAAGGCAACCCCCTCGAGCGGGATCCTTTTTGGCAGTCTATTTAAAGTTATCTTTCCTTCCTAGTTTTATAAGAACAAATGAGTTTTCTTTTCCCATTGTAGTTGAATGAACTCATGTATATTAAACACAAAACCCCTCCTGAAGAACGCTAACTGCTTTGCTTAAACCCACAAAGGCACAAAAATCCAGAATTGAAGGTTTCCAATTCCTGAATAAGTCCCCTTAACTCTCTCAGGCTCGCAGGAGAGAGATTGGGGACATTCTCTGAAAGTCTTAATGCCTGGAAGGGGCTATCTCAAATGTATTGTCTTTTCCTAAAGTTGAGGCTTCTATTTTATTTCCCTCTTTCCCCTTCACCATCTTTGTGTTGACTTAAGAAAATAATGGTCTAAAAAAGTGTCTGTTCATGGGATCACACGTGTCGCCCAAATCAAATGAAGTCCTCTTTGGCCCCAGCACAGTTTTGATGGAATTATTCTGGTTCTTCCATTGAATTCACACCGTTTCCCAAAGAAGCTGTGGCAGTTTCAATTGGAACGCCTGAGGCACAGCCTGGGGTGCTTCAAGGTTGCTTCTCTCAGCGCACCTCAAACCCTGGCATCCCGAGGCATGGTTTGAAAAGTACATTTAAAAAAAAAAAAAAGGAAAAAAAAAAGGAAAAAAGCCCTTTCCAGTGATTCTCAGATCACTGACAAGATCGCCCATAATGGAGCCAAGACGGTGACTTTTATCTCGCTGTACCTCATAGTCCTTAATTTGGAGCTCATTGACAGGACAGACGGTAATGACACTTTCAGAACTGTTATGGTCTGGAGTGACAATCTCTCCATCTCGCCCATGGTTTATTGACACCATGGGCTCATTGTATCAACTTAGGCTTGTGATTTTAGAATTCTCCGGCGACGGGCTCGTTGGGAGGATTTTAATTCAAATTATAGACTAGCTGTCTATACAGTGAATTCATATTTAGACGGCGCTTAATCGGAGCAGAGAGATGGTGCTATAAATAATAACAACAACACTTCCCATGTGTCTATCCCCTGTCCTCCACCCGAAGATCTGAAAGGGCGTTTGCCGAAGGAGGCCCGGGCGCAGCGAAGAGTGGCGAGGGGACCTCGGGCTCCTCCAAGGCAGCAGAAGGGAGCCCGTGGGACTCCCCGCCATCCTCACGGGCTGCGGCCCCGCAGGTGTGTGCGGCAGGCAGGCGGGGCAGGAGAAGCGCTTTAGGCACACAACGATTTAGGCACCGCGTTGGGTTGGGCTGTGGGGTGCTGTCGGCGGGCTGTGACAGCCCTTTTTCCATGGAAATCACTGGACAACGGGGCTCCTCCAAACACCCGCCTGTCCCTGTGGGAGCCTTCCCGGTGGGAGCGGGTGAATGTGAGGAGAAAGGCCCAGGGGGTGCCCATGGGCTGGGACAGAAGGGGCGATGCTGCGGGTGCTCAGGGCAGAAGATGCCAGGGACAGGCTGAGGGGGAAGCAAGAAAAGGTGAAGAGAGAAATTGGCCTTTGAGACTGTTTTTCTGGTTTGTTCCTTCAAGTCTCCCCTTCCACCGCTCTCAACAGAGAGATGTAGGAAATGCCGGCGTCCACAAGCAACTCCTTCCAAAAGACATAAATAAACTAAAAATGCACTTTTTTTCCAAGTGGAGATGAACGAGACCGAGCACAGAGCTACCCCCCCTTGCTGCCAGCTGAGCACAGAGCTGACCCCCCCCTTGCTGCCAGCTGTCTGCCAAGCCTGGGACCCGATCCCAGATTTACAGCATTTGCTCCCTTGAGTAACGTCCGCAGAAAAAAACCCGGCTACTGAGTTACGAACCGAGCCCAGGAAAACCACATTTTGGTTAAACTGATCGCTCGGGACCCTTGATTTTATGTGCCAACTTCTGCCCTAGGGAGGGGGGAGTTTACGACCCCTTAACAGCCCCCTCAGAAGTGCTGTTTCTAAGAGGAGCACTAACAGCCCCTCTCCTGGAATCGGGTTAATCATTCACCTTTCGGCAGGAGTCACTACATTTTTGTAAAGTGCCTCCTGACGTTAAACCCTGTGTACAAGCGCTCTGTATTTTTTCCGTTTCCTGTGGTAATTGACATATAATACCTCTGTTTATAACTGGCTTGACAGATCCATACAGATGTATATTTTTTGCTTAATTTCAGAGTTATATATACCAAACGCATGCTAACTTAAGAAACAGTAAAGGAAATCTGGGAATTCCGTTGTGCAGGAAATCTGTGCAGGGCTCTTGCTATTATTTATAGAAAATGACATGTCTTTATTTTGGGCGCTCTTACTACAGAATTGCCTTATTAGGGAATCTCGAGCGGAGATCAAACTGAAAAATGGAGCAAGTATGCTCAGCACGACAAACAATAATATTTCATAAAAACCTATCCGAATATAATTTCTAAAGTGAAAAGTTTATTGTGAGACCAACAGCCCTGGGGTTCATTTAATAGAAAAACTGCGGCGTTATGACTTTCATCCAGGCTGTCAACAGGAGATACAAAATAACCCCAATTTAACAGAAATAATTTGGTTTCCATTAGTCTTTCTCTTTGCACGCAAGTCGCATAAACCGTGCTGGGTATTACTGCAACTAGCAAATACCACCTTTAAATGCACTACACTGAGCTACGTTCATGCTATAAAATAAGTAGAGAATTCATCTAAAAAGTTGGTGGCAATGCAGCACGTCACATATTTTGGCTAATCGTTTTATATCACCAGGTTTCTTTTAAATCTGTCATCTCCACAGTAAGGAAATAAAATCGCACTCCAGGCATTCACTTCAGATAACGCTTCTTCCTTTTCCAGGAACTGGAGAGGGGGTGTTTATTTTGCCTTTTTTTTTTTTTTTTTTTTGAGGGGCGATTGAGGTGAGTTTATTGCTTTGGGTTTAAACATATGCCATTTGAGAAAATGTTTCCTTAATGAAAAGGAACTGTTCAGCGCTGCTTACAAGCAACACCTGTCAACACTGACTTATTTAAGACACGTTGGGAGGAAAACATAAGCACGAGCATCTGAAAGGCTGGCATTTGCTGACAGCACTGGAACACCGAAGTTGGGAACGATGAAAAATTAATCCTGATTTTTTGTGCCTAAGGCTGCCAATGAAGAAGTTGGTCTGCCGGGGATGTCTCGCCGCGGCGGTGCGGTCCCGTAGCAGCTCCCCTGCCCTGCCTAGGCGTGGGAGAACATCACATATCAGCGTTTCTGTAAGACCCAGGCTCATGGAAAGCTCTGCTTAGAGAGAAGTCGGTGGCACTTCACTTATTTTTCGCTCACATTCGTATCTCCGGAGAGCAAACGGCGCAAGCTGGAGGTGGCTTCCCCGCCCGTAGTTGCTGTGCTGGGCTCTCTGCTCACCTTGCCTGTCCCTACCTCACCCTCATTTTAACCCCTGCAGCGACTCCGAGGCAGTTCCAGGTGCCGGTTCCCCGCCGCCCGGTGCTGTCGCTCCCGCTGCGCCCGCGGGCGCGCCCGTCCCGCGGGATCCCCACGGGCACCCCCGCGCGGCCGACAGGGGGCGCCGCCCCCCGCGCGGAGCGGCCGCGGGAGCGGGGGGAGCCCGGGGGGAGCCCGGGGGGAGCCCGGAGCCGAGCGGGGTCGAGTACAGATCTTTAGTCGTCGTGGATAAAAAGAGATTAAAGGCTAAATTCCTTTTTCTTTTTTTTTTTTTCTTTCTCCTTTTTTTTTTTTTTTTTCCCCCGTCAATTTTAACCAACTACGGAAATGTAGAGCTTTCATCCTTTGATGTTTCCCAGAAAGAAACTGTTATATCGGTTGTGAAATTACATCGTCTCGGAGCCAGAGAACCAGCCGTGGAGTGCTAAAATAATTTAATTAAAAATAATAATAATATGAGGACCCGCGCTTCCGCAGAGACACTTAAAAGCTGACACGTGCCCCTCCATCTCCCCTTTCCCTAGCGCTCCCGATGTTTCCTGACTGCCGTTTGATGGGAATAATTAAAATTAAGATAACCCCACGCTAGCTGGGGACTCGCATCCATCGCTTGTGGCGTGCTGTCCTCACCCTGCCCCTGCACGGCCGGCCCTGCCGTCCAGCCCTGCTCTGCAGGGGCAGAAGAGTGCAAAAAAGCAAATCGCTAAAATCATAAATCGAATGTTAGACTTTTACCATATTAGCCATAAATAAAATTGTAACCGGCTACCCACTTTCCCTCTACTACAAAACCCCTTCACCTGTATTTAAATAGCACGTCTTTAATTACAGCAGTTGGGGATGTATGAGGCTGAAATGAAATTAGCAGTCATTACCAGTCCTTTAACTCTGTGGTGCTTTTGATCAGCACTAAATTAGCTTTCCAGTCCTAACAAAGGCTCTATAGCAAGCAGTGGGCTGTAAATAAGACAGCTCGACCTGCCCTCAACACCTTTTCTCTTGTCAATCACAGCTCTATCATTCAGCCCAAGATTAACCTTTATCTACCAAATTCTTACCAAGAAAAAAAAAAGGGGGGGGGGGGCGAAGAGGGGGAAATCCAACCTCAACTTTGTTAACTGTAACTAAAAAGAGTTTCCCTTTAAATGGTATTATAATGAGCCAGTATGTCAAATTCGGGCCTTTCCCAGCCCCAAGTACATTATAAGGCAGCGGCGGGCAGTTAAAGGTATTGATGATTTATTATCGACTTGCCCGGGTGCGGACCCCGCGCAGCCGGAGCCCGGCCCGGCGATGCGCCGCCTCTGCCCGCGGTGCAGCCCCGCTTTGGGCGTGCGGGGAGCTCCGCGGGGCCGGCCCCGCTTTCCCGGGATTGGGCCGGGAGCCGCCGCGCAGCGCCGCGGGAGGAGCGGCCGGCAGCGCCCACAGGGGGCGGCAGAGAGCGGCGCGCCCGGGGAACCCCCGCCCGGCGGCCGCTCCGCGCCCCGCGCACCGCCCCGACCGCTCCCGCGGAGCGCCCGGCCCGGGGCACCGCCCGGCATCGGGCACCGCCCGGCCCCGGAAACCCGCGGAGCATCTCTGTGAGCGTGGCTTCGCGCCTACCGCCCGCTGCGATGGGCGGCCGGGGGCTGCGCGCCCCATCGCGGCTCGATCCGCGGGGCAACGCCAAAATAGCGGCCTTGTCTGGAACACCCCGGGGCGGCGGGGAAGAGTCCCGGCTCTGCTTCACCCCGGGCCGCGAGCTCTGCGGGAGAGGAGCAGACCGGGCAGAGGCAGCCCGCGGACCGGGAGCGCTCCTGCCCAGCGCTTCGCTCGCGATGCGCGGCCGCGCAATTTCAGCCGAGCCCAAACCCGTGCGCGAGTCCCCGAGCTTAACGCGGTGGAGCTCAGAGCGGCGGGTCGTAGGTGGGAGCTACATTTCCAGATCGTTTTAAAGGTCACGGGGGAGGAGGGGGGAAAAACTGTGAATGTCAAAGTTGTGCTGCAGCTACTTACATGTCGGTGCCAGAGCAGGGTGGTGGCTGTGAGCGGTTTGATTGGCAGCTCAACGCGAAAGTCCGCGCGGACTCCGGAGCCCGGCGCAGCCCCGGGGGTCTGAGCACTTTTCACCGGACAGAGGCAGTTGAAGGAAGCTCGCACGTCCCCTTCTCTTCTCCTCTCCTCCTCCATCCAGGAGAGAGAATGAATCCATTTCGGTTTTTCTTCCCCCGGCTCTCTTTCCGTTTGCCTACACATCCTCCAAGTCCTAGCCCTAGCTCTTAACTGCAGTCCCTGGAACAAGAGGGGAAAAAATCGTTTATGGCTTAAAAAAAAATCCCAATGGCTGATTTTGTGTGTGTGTTATAAGAATGCACCCACAACAACAAAAAAGTCACTTCTCTGTCCCCCACCGTACAGCAGAAGAATAATAAAAAAGCTTTATATTTTTGCAGTGGGTATTCAAAGATAATTTGATGCCATTGTTTCTGCTACAGATGGTTCTTTTTAATACAATAACACTGCTCTTTGTGCATACTACACACAATAAAAATCGAAAGCGTTCTCCTGAATAACCATTTTGTTCTCGCTTGTATACAGGCCAACAAAAGCTGCCGTGAGGTAATGGGTTCTGTTTATTGAAGCCATAGAATAGAGGTTTGATAAAGATTTTTGTATATGGGGGAAAAAATTAAAATAAAGACCTCGCAAGGTCGAGCTGATCTCTGCGTATTTATTACCACTGAAATATTCTATCAATATATTTCTTTGAGTTGCAGCTGCAGGGATCCCTCCTCCCCTCCCCCCATCCATAATCAGCCCAAACATCTGTTTCTTTGAATTTGGGGAGATCTACAGTCGTGGCCAGACCTAAAAATCTAGACTTTGAGAGCAAGTGGGGCAAAGCGGCTCAGCGCGAAGGCAGCGGGCGCTGGGGAGGCGAGGCTGAGCAGCCCCGGCTGTGCCTGTGCGCGCCTATCTTTGTGTGCCCGGCTTTGCAATCTGCTGTCCACGCACACGCACACACAAAGGCGCAAACTGCTGCTGACAGCCCCCGGGATTAGCCCCCGGGATTTTCCTGCGCCTGTCCCTGCGCTCCAGCAGCCTCCGCGGCGCGCAGCTCCCGCGCAGCGCGGCTCCTGCGCGGCTCTTGCGCGGCTCTTGCGCAGCGGCGCAGCCGCCCGCAAAGTTGCTGAATGCCTGCAGAGCAGCCCCACGAACGGGGCCGCGGAGAGCAGCGGCGGCAGCAGCCGGGCGGCCGCGGGTGCCGAAGGTGCTGCGGCTCCAGCAGAGTTCTGCTGGGCTGCTAACTTTCTTCCAAGTAATGAATAAATTAGCACCGCTGAAGAGGGAAATAAATGTTAGAGGGAGCCGCCAAGACCCACAGCGATTTTTGTTGTGAAAATTGATTCACGGGTCAAGAATTCTGCGCCCGAAAGTCGCCCCGTTACCTAGTTTGGGATCTGGTTACGACTGTAGCAACTCGAAGAGAGCCCCAAAGCAGTAGAAAGTGCTTAGACAATAGGGCTCTGCGGGAAAGTTGTTAGTCAGTGACTGTGTTTGTCTACCTTTCTATAGGAATTAATGCCACAGTTCTCTGTGCCTCTGTAGCCTGGACTGACAGTAATCCACCTCTGTGACTTCTGCCCTTTGTGTTTTCACAAAACTCGGCTCACTTGTAGCACGACAACAGCACGGAATAATGACTTTAACCTTCAAACGTTCTTTAATTAGCTTTTTCAGCAAACTAAAAGATGTTCAAATGAGCCCTTTGACAAAAACTGACCTGAGCCTTCAAATTCTACTTTCACTTTTGGGACTAAGACGTTATTGGTTCGCAACTCGTCTGAAGTCATCTAATAAGGGATTATTTAGGAACTATTACCCACACGCCAATTAAAGCCTCTCCGATGAAATTCGGGAGACAAAGATAAGCATCAAAACGGAAAATTAAACTATTTGCACATGGCTTGTTTTTCAACAACCCATTTTGCATCTCAGGATAAACATCTTCTCCCCAGCTCGCTCCGCCGGAGCGGGGAGGGTGCGGGGAGCCTCTCCGGGGCGGCCGCGGAGCGGCGGCTGCGGCCCCGCCGGAGCGGCCCCGGCAGCTCCGCACGGCTCCGCGCAGGGGCGGCGCTGCCGGGGCCGGGCAGCTCCGCTTGCCAGGCTGAGCGCCAAGAGGGGACTCGTACGGAGGGTGGGTGGCAGAGTTCATCTCCAGCCACAGAGTTCAGGCAACCCTCCCGTCATTTTGCAATAGCCTTTACATGTTCAGGAGAGGAGGGGGGGAAGCGGCATGAAAGAGCCAAGCGTGTCAAAGTTAGGAAAACGTGCGAGAACTTTTCTAGGATTCTCGAAGAAAGTACCGCTTCTCCTGAAGAACTATTTAATTTCTTAGAGCAGGGAAGGAAAGAGATCAGTAGGAAATGCATATTTTCAACCTACGGTGGTTCTTTGGGACCAGGCTCTGAATAGTTTGATACTGACTTATCAATGAAAGATGATTTTTTTTTTTCTTTCCAGAGAGAACAACCCGATGGCTCAGAAATCTCACGTTGTTCTTAACCGCTGTAAACAAATTTTGGAGAGAGTTTCCAGGCAAATTACAGCAGCATCCTACGGCAAGCTGACAAAGAGATTCCAGGAATGCCACGCATCTAGGAGGGAAATACGAATCTCTCTCTTTAGCCTGAAGCACGAAATTGGCTTAAAGCTCATTTTGCAGATAACCAGAAACGAAATCACCAGTGTGTGGACCGGGTAGCTACAACTTTATAACGCTTTGCAGCAATTTCTAAGACTTTCTAGAGGGAAAGAAAAACAAACAAACAAAAGTGAAAAAGTGAACCGCATATTGGAAGGGCTCTGAGAGAAATTCGCATATCAACATGTATTTTTCGCCCTAGTCTGAGGAGGGCTGGGCTTCCACATGGCCATTAGTACCCTTAAGTCTCTATGCCGAGACCGATCCCACGGAGTGGGAAAATGAACGTCCTAGATTTTGGCTTTCACAATTCATTTTAGGCTTGGGGAAATACCGCCCAACAAAAGAAAACATCCAAACCCAGAGCACTTGTATCCAGGTGCATAGATAAAATAACGGATTACACCAAATTGGCTGTACATAGGATATATCTCTAAGTTGCATATTCCAACAGACCAGCAAGGTGTTTGCCAGACACGGTCTCCCGTAGAGGGTCTGAGTGCCAGAGTCTGACCCAGCACTGTATCCAGGAAAAAAAAAAAATTCAGAATTTTGGAGTTCCTACCCAGGACAAAGCACTGAAGCTGTTTCAAAGCAGAGGGGGAAGACGGGCTGCTGCTGGTATTTCTCGCCCCAGCGAATATTTCTGCCCCTGCCGTGACTGCAGTGGCTCCGGCAGTGCTCAGCCCCAGCCTGTGCCTGGCTCCGCCGCGCACGGCCCGCGCTCCCCGCGCCGGGGCTCCCAGGTTAATCTTCCCCGGAGGAGCTGAGGCTCACACCACACGGGACAAGCCCTTCTTTCGCATCCTGGCTCTCTGACAAGAGGGTTAAAGTTTAATACCGGCGGGCTGCCCGGGGTCCCGGCGGGGTGCGGCTCCGCGGCAGAGCCCACGCGGGGAGCGCAGCGCGGATCCCCCGCGCCCCCCGAGCAGCGCTCGCTCGGCCGCCGCCACCCCGCGTGTCCTCCGGGACTCCTTCCCTGGGAGAAGGGGCTTCCCAATCTATTCCCAGAAGTTCTCAGCCTCTCGTTCCACTTTAGCAACGTACATGCTCTTTGAACCAAAAAGCTGCGAGTGGGAGCCGTGGTGTGGTGCCCGTGTGCGCTCCAGAGATGCACAGCCCAGGAAGGCTGGACACGCTTTCCACCACGCTGCATCCCTAGCAGAACACTCGGGACACACCGGTACCAGGGCTCTTTTGGTTGCTGCCCCCAGCCCTCAGGGATGGGAAGGTAGAAAATCCATTTACCCAAAAGCAAAGAAGCTGTGCACACAAGAGTGGCTCTGGAGGAGCGGCAGGTTTGCAGAGCAGGCAGGCCTTTTGCTGCATGGAAATCTACGGAAAAACTTCAGATGTGCTTCCTAAAATTGCAGAATATTTTTCTGTTGAGTTTGGTTTTTTGTTTGTTTGTTTCTTTTTCTTTTCTCTTTTTTTTTTTTTTTTTTTTCCCATGGCTGCTATGAGAAAGCCTGCTCATTTATTACCACAACACTTACAGCAATAATTTTGCTATGGGTAGCCGTGGTGATAAATATGCCTTTAGTCAAAGATGACCACTTGGTATAAGACAAATTTCTCCAGGGAAGAAGAGCAGTAATATTTTGTGTTTTGTCCAAATATCTCTTGCTCTTGATACTTTTACACATTCAACTCCTTAGATGTCAATTTTCTTTGGAAAGTGTTTTGGTAAATTAAATTAAAATAAACATACAATGAGCATACATATGCACACAGTATATACACACTTTACACTGCACATCTCACACCCATGCACATGCTATATGTTGTATACATTGTATATATGATAATATACAGTCTGGGGCCTGGTATATGATGCTGCACATTTATAGGAGTCAGGAACTCCCTTCACACATGCTTTCACATGTTCACATGACATTTGCATATGCTCTTACATGTTAAATAATATGGGGAACATAATTTGAATACTGAATTTTGGCTATATTACCATGGAGTGAAGTGACAATTCACAATCTGCAAGCAAGTAATTTCACAAAACTTACATTTTCATTGCATGCCTATTGCTGCTGTGAGCAGACTGGAGCTGGAAAGGAGAGCTCCAATCTTGGCAGGAGGACCCCAGGGAAGTCCAGAGAGCTCTTCACTTGTAATATTTTGACTGGCACGTTTTTTTCATTATCATTCATTTAAGATATATGGGATGAATTTGGGGAAATTAATTTATTTCTCTGTGGTTTCAATAAAGTTTCAAGTAGCCCATCACCACCTCATGACAGCAACACCTGCTGGTCCCCATAACTTGCAGTGACTTACTGACTTTATGAGGTAAATTCAGTTTATTTGGAAACATCCACACTTAGTTAGACCCCCACAATACTTGCCTCCTGTTATTCTAATTTTTCTCCAATACCTGCTTTCACTCTAAGCACCACAGAACTCAAGTCAATCAGGGTCCATAACAGGCCACAATACATACTGCTCAACACTTCTTCCTCTGAACAACACAGGCCCTAAGCAGGAATCCCTCTGCATAATTTGAAACCCTCCACAGTATTACAGAGTAGCAATTCCAAGAAATTCAGATTATTTGAAAGAACGTTGATAAATGAGAATATGCAGAAATGAGGAATAGTTTGCAGCAGGAAAATGGCAACACCCTCATACTGTAGCTGGCACTGAATTAAAAAGTATGCAGAGGATTAGATATCAACCACTTCTATCAAATGCAAGGCCCAGGAACCTAGGGGGAGTGAAGTGTGCAAGAACAGATGCTTAGAAGGTAAAACACCCCAATTAACCTCATTATCTGTTACAAAACTGTACTATTAATAGTCTGTGTTTTTTTCAAATCACTGTTGCTGTTGAAGGGAATCTGTTGACTAGCATGTGTTTTGCTGTAGTCTCCCAAATCAGCACTGCCCTTCTTAAGGTCAGGGGAATGTATCTTAAAACATTAATATATTTAAAAAATATCTACTGTCATTTTAATAGGCACCGTGGATAGTTTAATTTGTATCTGTATTAAATTAAACATATGGTGAACAGGGTATAATAGATTTTCTATAATTTAGCTGCCAATGTGGCAACAGAAGCCAGTTACTCTCACCAGCAGACTTGTCAGTGGTTTGTTTACTAGCTTATTTGAATTAAAATAAAGCTTCGCTTCTGCTGACTGCACATCATTATCTATGAGACCATAATCCTGCTAGCAAATCCTATATCTTCCAGAACTGGCTCTTTTGTTTGGGATTACTGAGAGCTTAGCCTATAACAAAGAGGAATAAGGCATCCCTCTCATCCTCGTAATTAAGTGTGGGGAGTAATTTAGAAACAAACCCAGAAAGATGTACAATTTGGAGTTCTGCTTCTATACAGGATTGGGGAACAGAAGACAAACACTGATTATGTTAGCACAATATTTAAACTATTAAAATACTGTACAACAAGAATTCAGCTTTTAAAAAGAAATGACAACTATCAATAAAGTAATAAGTTTTTTTACTCTAGAGACATTTTTTACTTATCTAAAGGTATGCTGGCAAATTTGGGCGGAGCTTGAAGACAACAATTTTAAATGTTTCTCTACATGCATACATTACCTACATATCACTTTTATAGGATCTTAATTTTTAATTTAAAGAGTACAATTTAATATATGAACCCTTTGTTTTTTAAAGTTCCCCTTAAATATTTTAAGTATTTCAGAGCAAAAATATTCTCTCCTTTAGGAATATCTCTGGCAGCTGAACATGCTTGTTTAAGCACTCTGGTTTGATAGCACCAAGATTTATGTTTTCCTTTAGGAAAACAAGTAGCTTGAAGTTGTTAGCATTTTACAGCCACCTTAGAAATGACCATAGCATTCATCAAGAAAATAAAGAAAATTTTAACACAGGTGTTCTGAGGTCACTCTAAATTATATCAGCAATCTTTTGACTCTGGTGCTCAAGCCGTATGCACATCACCCAAATCTGTTTCTTCTCAAAACAAGAGTTATGCTACATACAAGTAATAGAAATTTAAAACTAGGTCACAAAAAATACAAGCCTCGGGAGTATACAGATACACAATATCTATTTGCAGAGGGCTAATAAGGACAGGGGTTGATTTATAAAAGTCTTCGACATTAATTGTCACAGATGGGAATTCTGAGGACCTCTGTGAAACCAAATGAGGCCCTAGTGAATTATAAAGCAGGTCCTTAGACTTTAAAAACATTTAGGCAAAGTGACAGTTCAGAACATCTGTTAGCCTTCTGTCTGAGTATAAACTGGATGTCATGGAGTGCACAGCTGTAGGCATTTTCTGCCTCTTTTTGCCAACATCTGTCACAGCATTACAGTAATATAGGTAATTATCAACACCTCATATAAAATGTTTGCTATTTTAATTTCTGAATAAGTAAAATTAGCATTATACCCTTCTTGAAAAAAAAAAAAAAATCCAGCCAGGGAAGAATACGCATTCCTTTTTAAAGCTGAATGACATATCATTTTAGGAGAGCTGAAATTACGACAAAAAATCTATACTGCAAATAAGGCCCTTAGGATAACATAAAAAACTTAGGTGAGAACAAGTTTAAATATTCTCCTTTTCTCTCACTGTCTCTTAAAAAAAAGACATCTAAGTCTCATCTGTCATAAGCAAAGAAGATCAGTAGCAAGAAAAGATAGGAAACCGTTAATCATCTATGTTTTTTTTCCATGCACAAGCAGCTGTCAAATGATGCATGTTTTACCACAGTAACAAAGCCAAGGGCTCATCAGCACCGAGCAATTTTACTGTCAGCTGGTCATCCTTCTTCTCAAAAGTGAGAAAGTAAGAGATCCCCTCACAGCAGGGCACAGAAGCTCGACCTCCCCGGCTGGGGCTGAAGCGAGAAGGGAAATAATCCACAGGACTCCCAGAAATAGAGCCATGTGCCAGGGGTCCCCTGGCAACTAAACAGGAAGGGCTACACAGGAAGAGTTGCTCCAAACAAATAGGCCTTCAAGCCAACTTTTCAAGACCACATTCAGTCACGCCATCAGGAGATGGAAACCACTGCCCAGCCCTGAGGATCATCTACGTGAGTGTGGGCAGCACGGAGAAAGTTGCAAAAAGTGACCACGTACTTTGGGTTCCTCAGTTTTGGAGGTCCAGACGATACATTTTGTGAGAGTATGATTGGCAGAAGGCAGTTTCTTATCATTTGTGATTATCAGGCTCCTGTGAGATGTTTCTAGCTGAACACCAAGACCATCAGCCTTTGATAACAGTGTCTGACTTGGTGGTTGTCTTAATGAAAGTGATTTTGTGAGTGCCTTTCACTGTCTTTTAGAGCCCAGGACAAAAAATGGTAGAACAACAAAGCAACCATGGAACAACAGCAGTGGCAACATGTCAGCCTGAACCTGCAAGTATGAACCTGGTGATAGAAAATAATCACGTGGCAATGAGTTTTACAAAATTTCACGGAAGCAATGATCATCCCCAGCTCACACTCATTTTGCTTTCACCACAAAAAAGAATAGCACCTCTGCTAGAAGTTAATGTTCCAACATGGAAAATCTGAGAAAGTGTTGTTAGCTCCTTTTATAAAGGAGGCATATGGAACAAAATGGTCACCAATATGCTATTTTTAGTGCCCGAGCTACAGTCCAAAATATAATACCCAATTACTTGATATAGTGCTCTATACACTGTCTGAACAACAATAGTGGACTGAGAAGCAAGAGAAAGCACCAGAATATGGTTTTGAAGTGATTCAGATTTCATGTATTTTATTTTCTTCTAAAAATAAAGGCTTTGAAAAGGGGTGCAGCTCTGTCCAGGCTGGAGGAGGGGCAGGGGGAAGAGAAGAGCTGAAAGGGAGATGAGAGCATGTGGAGGTTGAGAAAGAAGAGAGAGAGACCTTGACTAGAGGAAAAGACAGCTAGGGCACAGATAGACAGAAACCTAGAGAAAAGAAGGACAAAATGTATCTGGGGTGCACAATCAGAGGAAGCCACACATAGCTGTTCATCCTACCCGTAGGCAAGACCACAGTCACAAGTTATCCTGTTGGGGACAATACAGGATTTTACTAATTCTACCATTTCCCCTAATTTCCACTCCGATGGACTGTGAACTGTGGTGGCTGAGCTGCAGATGCATATATTTTTTTACAGTCCCTGCTAGCAGTGCAGGAATTTTACTGAGGACACAGAGGACAGCTCTGTGCCAGTATGGTTTGTGGCTGATCCAGCAGCTTTGGAAGGAGATGCACACACCCATTACTGCCTAGCATTCTTATTTCCCCTTCTCTGTCTCTTACTGCCTCCTCAGCATTTATTACATGCCTCCTCCTATTTTCTCCTTGTGCATAATCAAAATTAGCTGAAACTGTGGATCTGTTCCATGCAGTCTGAGGCCCTCCACTCTAACAAAGACAATTCAGTGGTCAGGATTGTTTTCACTACGGTCCTAAACAACTTGTGAGATCTTTGTAGGTGGAAACTCATTCTTCCAAGAGCTCCATCCCTCCACTGAACAATTATTGCTCTGGCTTTTCTTGCCAGATGTAACACTGCATCCAGGTGGATGCAAGGCAGGTTTTACCAAATCATAAGGTGCAGGATAAACATTTTCCTCCTACTTATGGTTTCACTGTTAAGATTCTCAAACATTTATTTTAACACTTGCAAATAAAACTATCTTACATATTCCCATCACCCTACTCCCTAAATGCATTGTTCAAATGCCAAAGAGTATGTGAGCTATTGCAGATCACACAATAGATGCCTACACATTCACTATTCTAGTAATATTTATTATTGAAACAGACTGTTTTGTAAAGAGCTTTGAGATACCTAGGCCATAAAAAGTGTGATATAAAACAAAATGCTATTCAGTTCAATAGATGTCTGATAAGAAAAGAACCCTAAAATTTGAACAGTTCCTCCTCCCCTTAATCAACCCTAACAATGGTACCCCAGTCTTGGTGCTCCTGCACACAGCAATATCTGTCTTTTAAAGAGAGGAATAGGAACATGCCACTAAAAGAGAGTGCTCATTGGTAGAACATTGTTAGGTGCTTTATAATTGATAGTTTTCAGCATCAGCACAAAGGTAAGGGCTTTAGCCTTGAATACTACTCACTAACAATATACCCACATACAGAAAACTAGTGCTAAATGTATTTATTAAAATAAATGCTTTAAAATAGTCTGCTTTTCATACAAAGTAATTATCTTACACTATGTGTAAAAGGTACTTTTGTAATCAATGGTATACAACCAGCTTCAGATACAACCACACACACATCTCATTACACACAGTGATGCTCATCAGATTGCATGGGACTGAATAATTTCATTATGTTCTGTAGCTTAATTCTTCAATTCCTGTAGCTTCAGCTGGAATTCATCCAGATCAGCCCTGTTTTCTAAGATTAAATCAAAATACTTCAAGGCCACAACTAACAAATAGCACAATCAGCTCTAAACATAGAATAAGGTATTTCATACTTTTTAGAGGCTCATAGCTCCTGTTATAATAGTGCCAAAGCAACAGGATTTTTTTTCATTTTCTTTATTTTTTTCCTTTATTTTTTTTCTTTTTGGCACTTCTAACTTATTAATTACCAAAGGACAAGAGAAATATTTTGTAGGTATGAGTGAATTTTGTAGCAGTCAAAATAGGCAGTAGCAGCCAGCTGGAGCATTTTAAATGCTCTAAATTTTCCCAAGTCCTGCCTAAGATGATGACCATTAACAAGGCAATATATTAATTTGTTGGTTTTTTTTTTTTTCATTAGATATTCCAGCACAGTCAGGAAATAAAAAGTTAAAATCAGAAAAAAAAATATCATATAGCAACAGGTTATGTTTTTCTACTGAACTGGACAAAAATAGTAGTAGAAATAGATGAGTAATTGTAAGGGTAAAATGTTTTAATTATGAAAAATGCTTAGTTTCATCTGGTTATCTGTGGAATCCTATCATCTCTTTTAATTAATTCATATGCAACTATTTGGATGACCATCAATTTATACTTAAAATATTTGAGGGCTGCAGGTTATGCAAATTCTGTTGCTAATTAGTTAATGGCTACATTCACCCTGTCAGTGTCTGATGATCAAATACTTGCACTTATAATTCTTACGTCTACAAACATTTTTTCATACAATGCACCAGAATATTTCTGTACTTGCGTAGAGTGGACAGCACTGATCTTGAGTGGCTTTTTCCCCCCAGGATCAGTGTTTCCATGGCAAGTCCTGTGGGGATCTATCTTGTCTTTTCTTCTCCACAGTAGGCATTTAGGGATAATAAAATAGTTAGTGAAGAGGTATGTTCTCTGCTATTTTCAATAAGCTGATGACAGTCAACATTACAATCCAGGCCCTCAAAGGAGCTGGGAAATCAAAGAGCCTCAGGCTCCTCAATACATTCATCCACACGAGCCTACATCTCTCAAGTATGTGATTTATCCTTTTAAGTGTTCCACCTTGTGGGGACAGGGACACAGAACAGAGTTAAATGACCAAAGATCTCTGGATAAGATTGAAATGATGCTGGCTGATCATCAAATGACAGTGACACGACTTCTCTACCTTTGATTTTATCCTTCCTTTGTAATGCCCATGGACAATGTGGAGCTGTTGTTGGCCCTCGCTGCTGCTGGGTGCACAGTGACAATGTCCAGGACACTGCTTAGCATCCAGAGAAGCAAAAAGGAACTGTGCTGCTAATTCTAGTTTTTAATTGAGATTCCCTTAAATACCCTTGGTAGCACTATTCAGGTAGTGATAAAAGCTAAATTAGAAATCCAGAATCCTGTAGACTAATTTAGTCCTGGTATTATAAGATCCCAGGATCCTGTCCAGACTAATATTTATAAATAGTTCTACCAGAAAAAAATCACTTATGAACTTCAGCACATTGGTAACTGCTGGACTGCAGCCTTGGTGAGTCAATTCATTTTGTTAGTACTGCTCCTCCAGTGCCAAATGCTTGAAATTTGTCTTTTTGTGTCCTTTTTCTACATTTACTCATGCTTTATTCATACTAAGTATCATGATATCATTTAAGATGCTCCAATTATGGAAAAAAAATCCAAGTGAAAAGTCCTTTGCAACACACATCATCTCCTCATCCTATTGCCATTAAAATGTTCAATTTTCAGAGTACCAAGCATAATTTTCTTTTCCTTACACTCTTTTTTTTTTTTTTTGGGTATCTTGTTATATTTCCATTAGAACTCTGGAAAAAGATGTATTTCAGTGGATGATAACCAAGATTATAATATTTAATAGATGCAGCAGCTATTCTACATTTCAGAATGCTAAATTTAGTCTTACTAAGAAAGCAGAAGTTTCACATTTCTTTTAATCAGGACACTTTTTTCAGATTAACTAACACATTACTTTTCTTTAGGGAAAGTAAGAAAGAGCATTTTTTTTTTTATCTAAGCATTCCACGTAATTAAGGACGCAAATTATAAGCAAAATGATACATGCACACACATAGATTGGAAAAAGCCACTTAAATGGCCAAATCACAGAAACACTCACATGAGCTAATTTACTTTCACTTCTTTCTTTAAAATAGTACAGAAATGGGGGTGTTCTATTGGGAAGAGTGAATAACAATTTATTTCCAGCGTGTATAAGCCAGCTTAGCAGTTTCAGGATGGTAACCAGATTTTTCCAGTGTCTTCCATGGACTTTCATAGCTTTATTTTGTGTGATTGCAGATTAAAACAGCACAAGACCTGATTACATGAAATCTGATACCAGAAGAATAGTGGCATCATGGCTGTATCCAGTCCTGCATTCTCCTTCATCAGGAAAGGTCAGTGCAAGTGTAGAGTAGAGCTGCAGGATGGAGTGAGCAGAAAGTGGCAATTCCCTGCCATATTCACCCCATGCCCAGCCACCTGAAGACCAGGAACTTTCTGAGTCCAAGACATATTTTAACAGGATTTTGAAAATTTTTCATTCTCTTATTTACCCCTTATTTTTAAAAATTTTCTAATCACAGAAGCATTACTGAAATTCCATGGCATTGAATTTCACAGATGAATTATGGACAATGTGGAAATACCACTTGTCAGTTTGTTTTTAATCCTCTGCCTAATAATTTTTTTTGCTGCTCTCATTCCTTGCTCTGGCTTTTGCTGATTCAGCTCAGGAGATTACTGTCACTATCTTTTCTCAGCTACTTCCCATTGGAAGCTCCCATCCCAACAAACCTGCACATATACTCAGCCTGTGAACAGGTTCCATTAAAATTATCTAGTTTATCTTGGAAATTCTCATAAGCAGTTTTGATTACTGTTTAGTTTTTGATTAATTTTTCCTTTGATTGTTTGCTTTAATCACATTCATTGTTTGCTGACAGAACACATGCAGTTCTGCTAGCAAGTGTCCAGCTGCCATCAATGATTATAGGGAAGGAAAAGAAGGGACAAGTAACAGGGACAAGGAGTGATTGGTAACTTTTCATCCAGATCAGCAACATATTCTTAACATGTATTCACAGGAATGCTCTCCAGACTTCACTATGGTGTCATGGCTTTATGTCTGCCATGCCAACAAGTGGAAATGTGCATGGAAACCCACTGGGATGGAAAAAGGAGTCTGTGAGTGGTTCTCTGCAGTCTGCTGGTTGGAAAGAGCATGACAAACCTGGTCCTAGCCTGGCAGGAGGGCTATGATGTGACTCTTCCTCCACAAATGGTCTTCAGTCCTTCCTTACAAGTAAAAGGAAACTGCTCACCTATCCTCTGATTTTGCTATTTTTAAAAGATTGTGAGTTACCCATCTTTTTGATTTTTTTTTTCTCTTTTTCAATAAGAGGATTTTACTTCAGAATTATCTCCACAGGCTGCAGTTACTTCCTAGCCAAAAATGATAATAAAGAATAGTTTACTTGCCATTGAAAAGGAAGGGTTTGTTTGCCTGAAATAAACAAGGTGACAGAAATACCCTCTGGAATTCTAACTGCCTGTCTGCAATTATGCTTCAGGTAACAACACTATCCACATATCTTCCTTTTTTTTCTATCGAAAATTGAAATAGAGGAACTGCAAAATTTATTTCAGCTGTTAGACAGAATAGTTTCCACTGGACTTAGCAGAGAACTCAATGTTCCCATCAGTGGACTCAACGTTCTTAACTCTCAGGATGTTACAGAAAGCTCTTTGCCCGGGGCACAGGGTATTGCAGGAGCTGCTCTGCAAATTGTCACATCCTCGTTGCAAATTATCCAAAGCTTGCCAGACCTTTGGGTATATCATATTATCCATCTGTAGTTCATCATCTATTCAAACTTTTGGGATCAGTGTGGGAGAATTACTTTCATTTCTGGGTAACAGAGTGTCTGGCTTGGATATCACTTCTATTTGTGGCTGGTATTCATTTAATAATTGGAGTTTTTAGATGAGAAGATGTTGCAGGATTTATAATTTGTCAGTAAATGAGTATTTTACAAAGATTGGGACAGACATCTGATATTCAAAAACCACCAAAAAACCTTTTACTTGTTAGAATGATAAAGGCACTGACTGACTTAGCAACATTTTCTCAAGTCTTTCCTCAGAAAGAACTTTGTCTTTTTCTTCTTGCTCTCATATTTCATCTCGTGAGTTGGTGTTCCACCTGCCCGCATCTGCTGGAACATAAATGATTCTAAACCAAGATGATCTGTTGATTGAAAGCAATACTAGGACACTTATTTTTACATCTTTTGAATAAAAAGTTAGCTGTATCTACCTTGAGGCATTTGGACCATATAAGTAAAATTAAGGAAAAGGGTGAGCTCAAATTTAGAGCATTTTTTTAGTTAAAGTATATAAATTCCTGCAAAATAACTTTTATTCAGAATAAACTGGCTTTTCTTTGTCTGTGTCCCTGTCCTATTGAGTTAGTTACTTTTTCTAATAAATCTTGTTTTTGTTTAGCTAGTCAGTCCACGGAGCAGCAGGGTGTGCCATTTGCCCCAGCACTGCAGCAACAGCTCCTCTGTATCAGAGCTTCCCCGAGTTCCTGACTAAATGCCCTGATTTTTTTCACTGGCGACATATAAAGAGCCGGCAAGAGAAAGGAAGTATAAAGGTGCTTTCTTGCTATATTTAACAATTAGTTTGATTGCTTTCATTAGCTACTGTTGTTCACTTAATGAGAGTTGTGCCTATCCAGTGGTGATTCAGTAGACACTGTAGTGGTATAGAGTACAGGAAGCTGGAGGAGCTGGCCTGTGAAGATTCCCTTTCTGCACAAGGACAGCAGGGCTGTGCAGGCAGCAAAGCAAAAGCTCATTTGTCCCTTTCCCAGCACCAGGCAGCAGAAATTGAAATAAATGAGAAGATCTGACTAAGACACTGAGCTCCAGTGGCAGCTGATTGCCAGGGAAGTTTGGAGTCCTGCAGCCTGACAGAACTGAAGGGCAGCTTTACAGTCCCTGCCCTCTTCTCCCAACCCTGTGTCAAGTCAGAAGCCAACCAAAGCTCCATCCATCCAAGGGATCAGGTTTGGTATTGCATTATTTTTTCTAGGCTCCTTTTTTCCAGAACTCTGTATTCAAATCTGTGAAAACGAAACTCAATGCTACTGTTTCGGGTTTTTAAAAGAGATTTCAGTGTTGCTAACATCTCATTTTTATGATCGACACTGTTGTTTGAAAGTGTATCAAAACCAAAATGAAAATTATTCCTACTTAATATGTGAAATTTGAAAAAGACTTCTATTTTTGTCATAAAACTCCCAAATTGAAACTTTGTTTCATTATAAAGGTTAGTTTTCCTTAGTTTGGAGACACAAGTAGGAATTTAATGATAATAGAATACAGCTGTACTGTTAAGCCCCATATTTACTTTTGATCTTTGATCCAAGCACAATGTATGTTTTGAGCATAACTACATATAATTATGTGATTTGCCAATAATTTTGAAGAAACTTTTTTACATACAACATATTCCAAACTTCTGCCACTTTTACTTTATATCCTTACTCCTAAAAAAATTATCCTTTAAATTGAAAAGGTGGGTACTATTAAGTGAGATCCTTGGAAATTTTCACATAAGATAGACTAATCCTTGGGAAGAATCCCTTTTGTATGGCCGAGATTTTCTCTTCTCATGGTAGCTTCTATAAATTGTGAGATTATTAATACTCAACATTTTCCTTGATTTTCAAGAGATTTTCTTCTCAGTTATTCTGTTCTCAGATAATTGAGAAACATGGACATGAGGACTAAGAATTTTCACCCGATTTTCTGGGATGGCCTGCATTTGGTGAACAGATCTAAGGTTGTCAATAACCAATACCACTGAGGGAACGCTTAAAGCTGTTTTCTCCACACTCGTGCCTGCACATGCTGCATTGCAATACAACTGGGTAGCAATCAAGGCATACTCAGCTGTACCCAGGTAAAGATGATAGAAAGCCTTATTTACAAGCGTTTTTCCCCTAAATAACCCCAAATTGCAGATTATTCACCCAGTGCAGCCTAACAGCAATACTACTGCAATCACAAACACCCTTGTCCACACGGGACAGAACCTCCATCCTAAATCCAGACACAATTTAGCACTGTAAGAGGTTCCTCGGTCTAGAAGCACTACAGAATACTGAGTGCAAATTAGTGCTGAAAAATGCCCTGTATAACATTAATTACATTTTGCAGTCACTTCTTTTATCTGCAGATCACGGCTTCCCTAAGTGTAAGTCCCAGCGTTTCCTTAAGCAGAAATAATGTGGTGTAGTTTTTCAATATAACACCCCAAAATATTCTGAAGAACACCTCATCTCATGTAGATACATGCTCAGTTTAGTAATGAAATAAATAAGCAATATACATAAACTATGAGTCATAGAAACTGCAGGTGAAATGGTTGTGAATGCAGGTGAATTGTTGCAGGTGAAATGGTGGTTGTGCTTGGGAGACTCACAAAAAAAGGATGATGTTACCTATCCAGTTTCCCAACCCCACCACTTTGCTTTAGGGATGCCATTGCCCATTAATGTAAAACCATCACTGTGCCACAGACAGGAATGGGCACCTCAACAAAACTACTGTGGAAGCTCTCCAATAGTGGAGGGCCATCAAGCTGTATTTGTTCCTGTAAACCACACTCCAATGCAATGAACCGTGCAGACAGACCCCTGATGGAGACAAGGGCTGCTCCTTGAGCACTACATAAGGCTCTCCTTGGAAGTGAGTGAGCCTCAGAAGTGGAGGACTGCTTTTCACCCAATGCAAAGAGAACTAAGAAGGCATCAGCTTCACCCAAGGAAAGAGGGCAAGTATGGAAAGGTCTGTCTTTACTCAGTTTCTAAGCAGTGTTTTGTAAAAAGGATGACAGCTAAAACATTCCCTTTCTAAGGCAAGTAATTCTTGTTTCTTTTCACATCACCCTCAAAGCACTTAAGAGAAGACAGAGGTCCCTAATGGAGTACCTTCATTAGCTTGATGCAATTGTGCTTACACCAACTAACTGCTGCTGGACCAAACTGTGTGAGGCTGCTCCCTTGTCCTCACAGAGCTGCTGCACCCTTGCATATCTAGAGACAACCAAGGAGCTGGGCCACTTAGAGCAGACAGGGACTGGAACAATTTGCAGAGTTTTGCAAATCTCCCCAGCCAGTACACATCCAACTATCTGGTTAATTGCCTCCAGCTGTGCCTTCTTTGTATTTCAGTTGGCAACATACATCCCTTATGAATTTGTTGAGAAATAAAATGCAGTTCCTTTCCTTCCTTCATCAATTCTACTCTGCTTTGAATTTTTTGCTTTATATGGCCAATTCTTGTGACCAAAACCAAAGGTGAGAATAAAGACCCATACACAGAGACCACTCCACTTTATGCACTTCTCTGGTGCAAGGAAAGTGCCCAGAGGAGGAAGATGAACACATACAAAAGGGCTTCAATAATTTCCTGCAGTCTTCAGATTCCCCACCTTTGAGTTACAGTCATATAATTCAGAATACTTTCATTTGCCCATATATGGTTTAATTAGATTAAAATAATAAAGCGTCCAGTTATTAAACCTGTTAATATTCACTGCAATATGAAGCTATAAATCAGTCTGGTGAATTACAGGAACATGTGGTAACCATCAGCTAAATTTTGGAAAAAACACAAGCCTTTGACCAAGTATTGTGCCTTTTATACAGGGGTCTCAAATGATTGACAAAGCCCACAGTGGCTATATCTTAAAATCACAAGAAACTTCAGCACCAAGGAGTGCCACCTGCTCACAATGACACAACAAATCACGACAATCATGAGGGATCTCTCAACAGCCCCAAATTTCTATCAGGTAATTTGTATCCAGACTTAACCTACACATGTCCCAGTGTGAGCACACAACACATCTGTCACCTGAGCTGAGGAGAGCCAGGGAAAGCACTACCCCACACGGGAAATAAATTGGACCCTGCAGGCTGCAGGCACAAGGAACCTGCAGGATCCGGAGTTTTCGCTTTCCCTGAGCCATTTCTTTCGACATGGGGAAGAAAAAGGACTGGCAGTGACAGGGGAATAACAGCCTCTCTGCTAGAATACATTCAACCAACGCTGCCAACAAAGAGGGAAAGGTTCCTAGTTTTCTGTTTGTGATTACACTGTTTTGTCATTGCTGTCAGGATGTGCCTATGCAATATGTGCCTCTCTGATGTCTTGTGCCTGTGTTTCATTTTTAGTTGAGTGGGATGTACAGTAATTAGCCACTTATTCTCCCTGACTATTCTCTGCATTTTGTTTCGTTTCCTTCACATAGAGGATTTTGGCAAGCCTTGGGTCTTATTGGCAACTCTTCCCTTCTCCCCCATCTGAACCTCTGTCACTTTTCTTCTCACTGCTTGGGAGACGGCAGTTTATATATTTGTGCACAGGAGTGAATGTGCTAATATGCTCCAAATATGGACTGTGCAATCAAATTAGCATGAGTTTGGTGGAATGCTTTTCTCAATTATTTCCTCCAAAAATATAACATGCCAATTGCAAACAACTTACAGCCAACAAAATGTTGTTTGAAACAAACATATGTGGGGAAGTTGAGGGCTTTGTAATTCAAGATGGATTTTTTTTCTCTCTCTCTTTCATTATGAGTAGTTGCCTTTGGGTGGATTTCTGCTTTGAGAGTGCAAGTTGCTCTCATTGACATTACCAAGACTTATATGAGAATAAAGAGTGGAAAATGAATAGCTTTCAGAGGCTTCAGGTTGATGGAACAATTTCATCTCTTCTTAATGCTTTACAACACTCCATGAGTTTTTATCTCATATCAGAAGTTTTACAGCTGTAGGGACCAATTTGAAGATCTCCTTTTGAGTTCTTTTCCTTTGTAGGAATGTTGTCAAATTAGAAAAAATAAATGGCACAGAATCAAATCCAAAACCAGCAAAGAAAAACTATTAATTTTTCATTGCCATTTTATTTTTTACCTTCCTTAAATATATAAATATATTTTCATATTTAATAAATGGAGCTCTACAATTTTGCATGTGATAAGTGAAGAAATAACTCTTTGATTATAGCAAGAAAATTCATAATGTAATACTTCAGAGATGTTTGAAAAATCCAGACCAGTCAATGATTCTCCTCTGTTTTTAAAAAGTAATTTAACTGAAGTGTGGAAATTAAGCAAGAGTCTTCTCCTAGAGTCCTTTTCTCACAGTTATTGGTTTGGAAATACACTTTTTTATCAGGACTTGTTCTTTGTTTCTTTACATTCATATGGATGTAAATTCAGTTGAGTAATTCAGTTGGTTCAGATGAAACCAATGTATGAAATATATATTTGAGCATATCTGTATGAATATATAATAGCATTTATTTATTTTGCTCAAACCAGACTTGGGACCATTCAGTTGAAGAAACGCTGACTGGCAGTGGCTTGAGTGTGTCTCAAGAATAAAACCAACCTGTATAAATTTGCGAAATACCAAACTTATGTTTCCTTCCTCTATTGAGATATTCCCAAATTAGGATATAAATATGGAATGGAATTTGAAGAACTTGTCTCAGAACAGTCAGAAAGTATTTTAGCCATGCTATCCCAGCTCACAAGGGAGGTGTCAGACATGGGATTGTACAAAAGAAATTCTGCTAGTCTTGAGAGACCCAGAGCAAGGACCATGTCCTGTGCCCCTGCATGTGAGATCAAGAGAGTAGAGCCCAATTACAGGTGAATTTTATCTGCCCAGAGAGCAGCGATGGCACAAGATACAACAGAGCAGCAATTACTCTCATTACAAATAAATTCCCACCAAACTAGAATGAAGATGTGAAGCAATAACACATACCTACGATAGCTAGAATGCAGCTTTATGCAGCTTAAGAAAACAGTAATTGATCTCTGTAACCCTTCTTTGTAACAAGCCACTGGAGAGATCCTGCAGCTTGTCACCTGTGCTGTGGGCTGCAGTGGGGGACTGACACCTGCTAACCCAGCAGAGCTGTGCAGTTGTACAGCAGCTGTGGCTGTACAGCTACACAGACATGGAGCAATCCTGTGACAGCCCCGTGCTGATCATTCCTCCCTGGGACATGTGTCAGCCTAACGAGAAGCACTGCATCCATCATTTTCTCTAGCTTGACATCATTTATTCTTTAAGATGCAGGAGAGGCTGTCTGGATACTCCAGCATTTTGAACTGCTGGTCCTTAGGGCCTTATGAAGCAGCTCTTACATTTTGCACTAATCTCTTTTCTTCGCCAGTACTATACATTTTAAAGAGATGCCATATGGCACTTAAACAGAAAAATCATATGGTGTTTTGCCCTTTCTTTCTAATTCTGTTGGCTTTACATTTCTCAAGTTGCATTCCCAGTTGATGAACAATGTCCTTAACCTCTTGAGTGGTCCTGGACGTCCACTAGACATAGACCAACATGATACTTGTGCTGACTTCTAATATATGCTGGATGTCAACAATGTTACTGCCATTCACTTCAGGAGCTGATTTGCATCTAAGCATAACATCAGGGACTCTATTGTGGCACCTAAGAGTGAACTGAAAATACAGCACAGCTGCCACCAAGGTATGCTTGAGCGTTTGCTTCCCTGGCATCCAGTTCCCAGACAGACAGCAGTCAAAAGCCACGGTGTTAAATGGCTAAAACTACGTAAGTAGGATTGAACTCTGAAACATAAAGTGCCCTTCCCATTGATGAAACCCTGTTTACATTCATTTTTCTTTCAAAGGGAGGTAAGTAACCACTATTTCTGTTAGCCTCTTTTTATTGTCTAAGGAACAGAGACACACGTGTTTTATGAAAGTTAAAGTCCCTTTTCATACGACTAATTTGTGTTTCATAAAATGGAGGGATCAGCACCACGAGGAAGTAGAGCAGATACTGTTAGAATATAGAGATGCATTTCATTTATTTGGAATAGCACACATGGTCATAGATCCTTCATGGCCTCTTGTCACATAAGACAGAGAACAAAATGAATGGCAAAAAGAAAAGGTTGAATTCACAATCTTTTCTTTTTTCTCCTCAGTGTACAAAACAAGCTCATCGTCTCTTGAGAATGAAAATGGTGTTAGTGTCCTGTCCACTTAATACTTAGCACTGTAAAATGTCACATAAAAGCATGACACCCACTTGTGCCTGTGTATGTTTATCTATAGAAACTAGACAGAAGAACACACACACAAGCATCACTTGCATAGCAAAAGAATGGTAAATGCTCATCTGTAGAAATGACTGGATACAAAAGCAATTGCAAGTGTTTATGCAGTACAAACATGGAGGTGAAGTTAAAACACCTTTGAAAATCTGACCCATATTATTGGCAGTAATAAGTAAATCCTCCCTCTAAAGATAAAAGAGAAAGTACCCTCATTATTTAGTCAGACCTTCACACCATGAACACCCAAACACAGAGGGGTTATCAAAATGCCCTTAGAATAATAAAACCGAGCACTGACAGACCAAGAGACAAAGTTTTAAAGTGGAGGCCCCCTGACAAGGCTCTGCTTTACTCTCAGAGGCTGGCTGCTCTGATTACCACATCTGACTGCTGGCAGAGATACAATGCTGGATATTCATTAGTGGAAACTGCTGTCCTAGCAAGAACATTACTAGAATTATGTCAATTAATACCAGCTGAAAACATGTCCTACAATTTTTTAAAAGCAGAAAGACCATCTAGAGATTTATAAAGTTTGAAGGTAGGGTGCAGATGGCTCCCAGTGGCTGTCTGTCAGGGTGCAGGTGAGCCAGGAACCACACACAGCCCACTCTGAGCCCAGAGCCAAAACCAAGCAGAGCAGCTCAAGCACCTCAGCTCCTGCAGCTGCAGCCCCATGAGGATCATGCCCCAGGAGGTCAGGGGAGAGGTGAGGAACATGGAGCAGTGCTGATAATGTAAAGCATTCCCTGGAAATTTAAGACCTGTTTTCTCTCCTTCCTTTAAATACAATTTCAGCACCCCTCGTGGCAGCAGTGACCAAAAGTCCTTCACTGCAGGACCCACACATTGTGGGTGCAACTGAGTCACAACCAGTACAGGTAAACACAGGCTGGGGAATGACTTCAAAAGTGCAGGCAGGGCTTCAGTGACTGCTGGTGGGTGGATGTGAAACTTGAAGGATCCATTTTTCAAGCAATTAAACTGTTTCTTTACGGGCTACAGCGACTATTGTTTGATTACAAATTACTCTGGAGACAGGTATTTAAAAATGTGATTACTTTAAACAGATATTATTAGTAATACACTGTTCACAAATATAATGCAAATAAGCTTATGTTTGCAGTCTTAATTTACTTCTTAAAGTTACAAATATCTTTTCTTTCCCCTGAGAAATTATTAGCCTTCTTCAGTGTTATTAGGGACTGTTACCAGTCCTGTCACACCAGCTTGGGACCCAAATCTAGCAAACTGTTCGCACTTGATTATCTCATATTTGATAACTAACATGGAGATTTTCCAAGGCAGTCAAATTTTCATATTTAGACATTTGAATTAGTGTCTTTTTTAAATTTGAAGTTATATGCAAATTGAAACGAGGTCACCTATTCCCATGTCTAAATGTAGACTTGGGTGTCCTGCATCTGACAGTGACAAACTTCACTGCATGCACTGAATTGGATCTAAAATAATTTGTTCATGAGATGCACAGAAACCTTAAAGTGCTCTTTGGTGCTAGCAGAGGTGTTCTGGATTTCATCTGGCATCATCTGGTATTCAGACAATATAATGTAATTAAAAAAATTTTATAACTTTCCATGTTCACTTGGTCTTGGTACAAACATTAAAAAAACGCAGAAAAAAATTTTAAGATAAACCAACAAATATTTAATGCCAGCAGTTTTCAGATACTCAGTTCGGACTTTGCCCACACCAAATTAAAACTGGGCCAGGAGATTCCCAGACACAGACATTCAATAGCATTTCTGTATTTACGTGTTCATCCCAATTTTGAGGAGCTGCACTTAAGTTTTTTCCTTGCTTACCATGGAGTTCAGTTCAAGCTCTGTTAAATCTACAAAAATCAATATTGAGTATATGTATTATGTGACAGTTCCATCTAAAAGTATCTGGTGTAGAATATGGGCCAGATACAATAGAGCAGCCAAGCACGTGTAATTTACCCAACAAACCTAAAGCACTCCCACATTGATTTTTGCAGTTTTGTAGCCCCTAGTCACAGAGCAGAGAAAAAATGGCTTACTCATAGAGTGTGCCAGTACTTGAGGCTACATCGTGTTTGTCTTAGAGCCTCTGATTTGGGTTGTCTTTTTGTTACCTTTGTTGATGGATTTTTTAGGTCATTTAATGCGTTCTCCATTCTAATGTGTCTACTTCTATGGCAAGAAAATAAAATGCATTCCTGAAATGGTTCTGATATGTTGATTACTTTTCTCAGAGTTACAGTGCACAAATGGAAAATGGCAACATTTTAACAGTTTCTAAATGCAATTATTTAAGCGAGTATGAATAGAAAATGGTATATAAATAAGGGGATAAGCTTTCAGCAACGTGTTAGTGGACTTTACACAATAACTGGTATAAAGAGATTTTAAAATCATATCTGAGAATATAAATATATTTTAAAGGGACATTTGAAAAATTAAATGCACAATTATTTGTATAGTATAAAAGATCTATATATATGTACTATAATAACGAATTTAAAACGTTTTCAAATCACAAAAGAATAATACTTACACATACACATATATATTTGTCTTCATCCTAATTCACAAATAAAAAATGCACAGGTTCTCAATGCATATTAAAATAATATTCTACTCATGAATGTCTGCTATATTAACCAATAAAATTTTTTAAAAATAGAAATTCAGTCATAGATTCTATCCGCATCTGGACCTAGGTGGCAGGCTACAATATATGCCCAGATTAAAAACTTGAAACCCCAACTTAATAAAAAACCCCACAGGATTTAAGCATGTTGCATGTCTGGAGCTCTTTTCCATTTTATTTACTCATAAGTATCATTAATACCAAAGATCGAAAACCTTTGGTGTCATGTATGTCACTCTCTCTCTTCAAGTCTTTAGTAGTTGTATGCTTATCTATTTCAGTCAAATGTATTTCTTATCGAAAAAAAAAAAGAGTGAGCAACCTGACAATACAGTGTTATCGAATTTTTTCAGCTGAGACCCACATGTCATTCAGCATTCAGACATGCTTGTGCTTGATTGATGGATGGGTTTGTGACAAATAAAACTAGGATCAAGAGCTTTGCACCTTTTCCCCCATCAGGAACCAGAGTAAAGCATAACTCTATAACAATGGTGGGATTAGGGATGCATTAGCTCTCCATCGACCAAAACCACCTATTCCCATCAATACTTTGCACTTAATAACCTGAAGCTATGATAAGAAAACAAAAGAAGGAGAAAGGGACAGGAGAAAACAAATCAATAGAAGAAGGGAATGTCTGAAAGATGCACTGTCCAAATGAAGAAAAATTTTTGCTGAATTGCTAGGATAATGCCCCTTGACAAGAGAACAATGTACTGTCAAGGTTTATCAGCCAGGAGGCCTTTTGGCACAGTGTTAAGCACAGGTTTGGTATTTGAGGGGTGGCACTTACTGTAGATGTAAAATACATAATGCCAACATGCAGATAATAGCCACTCATTTTTGTTTTGTGTTAGCAGTTTGGATACCCATAAGGAGCACAATTACTTCTCTAGGTGTCCTGAAACAGGTGCTGTGAGCACAAGGACTGATCCTGTCTCCCTGAAGTGCACGTGATCAGTACTGGGCTGATGTTTCTGAACCAAAACTTTGTGTTCAGGATAAGATTAATTTCTACTTGCAAATATACTTTTCTATCATTAATTTATATCTTACCTGTTCCTACAAACTAACCAGGAAGAGCTGATTTAAAAGAGCAATAGATTTTATGTAGCTTCTTGTCTTGTTTAAAACTGAATTTTAGGAACTAGCATTAAGACTGGAAGCAAAAGAAAAGTGTTAGGCTTTCTCCTCTTCAGGATTAAAGAAAGAGGAAACATATTTCTTAAAACCTTTGAGGCTTACTTAGGAAGATAATGAGGTATCAGCTAAGAAACAGCTTATGGAACACATCTTAATACTGCTCCCTGTTCTGCAAGACTCGATGCTTGAACTTGCTTATGTGGAAACAACTAGGAAATAAGTTTCCCTAAAGCTGTGCTTCAAGTGCTGGAGGAGGGGAGATCTAATGATTTTAAGCAGGAATGTGGTTGATTAACGTTGTTGACATTCAGTCTTTTACTCAATCAGGTGACTCATTTTCAGGCCTCTGATATACAGGAAAAGTTCTACTATCCAAGATGCTAAACAATGTTATTTAAGTTCTAATTTAATGAAAAGTAATATAAAAGACTTAAAAGTGTTTCCTCTAGAAGAAGTTTTTAAAGACCGCTGACAGCTACAAGATTTTACTCACTACAACAATATGAATATGTTTTAATATCGTCACATTAAATGTGTCCTAGAAAGGGCAAAAAGGACCAACAGTAAAAGCCCAGGATTACACAACAGGCAATAGGTGCTGTGCTGCTCACTCTGCCACACTCCTCTCTTGTCACATATGGAAAGTCATGGAATCTCAGCTTCCCTGTGTGTAAATGATGGTTATGATTTACAGCTCCAGCCGAGCCCATTCATTCCCTGTGGTCACAGCCTGTTCTACAAAGCAGAACCAATAATGAATTAAAGGACGAGCCAGAAGAAACAAGCATGCTCCTAGAAGTCAATACACTCTTTACAAGTTCTTTGATGACTACATGAAGTTACTGAAAGGATATAGAATTAACTAAAAAGCACTACAGTGGCTGGTGCAGAAGCTGAAATGCATTCACATGAAGTGAGATAAGGATGGCAGGCAGAGGAATATTTTCAAGACATGCTAGAGGGTACTCAGAGGAAAGAAGAGCAAGTATAACTATGAAAGGAAATAGCTAACAGTGAATTTTTCAATTCAGTGTATATGACAGGAGTAAAGTCAAATACAGCATAACATGTACAGAAGTAAAGGATGGAAATAAATTTATAAAACATGCAAGAACTGCAAAAGTGATAAACGAGGAAGTTTTCAGGCAGAAAAACATTCCTTTTTTTTCCCTGCTGCTCTTATCATTTTAGACTTATGTTGCATTGCCCTGTGAAAAATGAAAAAGGTGCTACTGTCCTGTCCACAGTTCTCCATGAGTAACCACCACAATCTGTTATTTTGGTTTGATGGTATTGTCACTGTCAATCGACACTATCAAAAAGCCTATAACTTACTGTGATGGACAACCTGAATTTCAACATGTCCAAGTTACCCTAGTTCTGATAACACAAGGGATGACACAGAAGCACATCTCTAATTTCCTTAAACCCTTCCTGAATATTCGAGGGTCTGCCCAAACGGAGGTAACAGAAGCCTTCAGATCTGCCAAAACTGAAAATATTGTTATCATGGGGGACAACTGAGTGACTGATTCCTCATAGCATACACTTTATAGTGGCAAAAATTATTTCAATACTATTACATAAAACAGGACTCATTCTGATGAGTTCATTAGTTATAAAATGAAGTATAAGGGAAACTATTTTATTTAATTTCACTACACTTCTAAACTGTCTAAATGCACCATTCTACTCTTATTAAATTCTCAAAAACCTGTTTACATTGTTTCAACTGGTAGGATCCAAGTATCCGAAGTCTCTCATTCACACACAATCTTAAAGGTAACTGCCAATAACGAAAATCAAAATAGATACTTGAAAAGTTCTCAAAACCAGTAACTTTCCATTCCAAAAATGAATGACACAAATTTGGCAATGTAATTCACACAAAATCAAGCAGGAAATGCCTGTTGTAAGTGGAAATCTCAAACCTATTTTAACTACAGAGCAGCCCAAGCACTTGCATGATTAATTACTTATTTATTTCCTACCAGAAATAATAAAGATTGGATCAAGATATCAGCAGCTTCAATCAGCCAGTTATTTCCTAACTAATTTTGGGAAGGGAGTGAATGAGCAAGATTGAATAATAAATACCCCAATTTTGCAGTGAGCTGTATGGCAGGCAAGGAGGAGTGAGGAAGTTCTGTGTGTGTGTTCCAGGAGGATGCAGAGGCAGGAAGATATTTTGGCACAGCACAGTGATGGTACCCAAACCTTCTCCCAGTGACCAGGCTCAGCTGGTGAGCATAAGCTGCTCGGTGTTGTGTTCTTTCATTTCTCTTCTCCTTGTTATCTCTTGAGTTAGAAATAACTATGGATTGGAGAATAATTCCTGCAGTGGTAGCTGAAGATTTTAATCTATAGTTGCTCCTGGCACAGGAGTAGGACTTCCAGAGAATTTAGTAACTACCCTTCTTTAGGATTTTAAACCTAGAGCTAGAAACCAATTTTCCTTAAAAACATATATGACCGAGCTAGGCCAAGCTTTCTGCTCTTCAGTGGTTCCAACACCATTTTCTTCCTGTTTAAATTTATTTGGATTTGTACTTTATAAACCAGGTGAAAGATGCCTCTAAATCCATGTTTTGTCTATTTGCTAAAAAAGCTCATATAATATTTTTCAATCTTCACATAATTTCCCTCCAAATCTATATATCACATCAGGCTTGCAAGACACTTGACAAAAAATTGATTTCTAATTCTAATGATCTCTGATCAAGTTGTTGAATTATGTGAAAACAAAACCCCAAAAGTTTTCTCCCCCACAATAAACTATGAGTAACCCTTGTAAAAACAGCATACTTGTATCAACACTGAATTCAGTGAGAGATAATGGAGTTTTGCTGTGCTTCAGCCTCAAGAAATATAACGTCAGGTTTTGAATACTATGCTTAAAATATGCATTGATATCATTAATGCAAACATCTGACATTGATTAATGATCCATTGGGTCTCTTCCCTATTTTATTTATAGGTCTGTAGCTTCTGCATGGCTTCAGGTCTCACATAAGGTTCATAACCTGCAAAGCATTTACCAAAAATTAATGGGGTTTCTTCCCAGCTACATACCTCATTACATTTATCAATACAAGGAAATCATCTGAAGAGAAAATCAGAAACTCCCCTCTTAACTGCATAGATATGCATGGGTAATTTCGTTTTATTTAACTATTCCCAAACATCCCAAGAAACAATTCTGGGGAAGTTGGCAAGTCAATATATTTATATCGAAACATTATGTGTGCACTTTTAAAAGCTGATCACTGAAATTTATTCCTTGTGATCAAAAGGTAGAATCCAAAACAACATTTGGATGGCCACAAGAAGGTCCATCAGCTTATGAAGACTTTGCCAGTTAGATCTTCAAGTCTTCATTTTGGAATCAATTCATTTTCTTTGGTGGAACTAAATGCATATGCTCCAGAGGGTTTGCCCAACTTCTGAAGGACATGTGCCTATAATAGGCCTTTCTCATCTCTGTCTTGTTAACAAGTATATAAATAAGAGAAGGCTTCAGTAATTGGCTCAGAGTTACTAATGAATTAATTAACTTCAGTCTATTTTACCTAACCTTTAATAATAAGAATCTTTTTTTGGTCTAGCAATAGGTCTGACAGGCTGAAAAAACAGACATGCAGCAAAGCTCTTGAAAATTAATGAGAAACGAGGAAAGAATCAATGTACATTCTGCTTGCAGAGAACTGACACAAAAAAGACACAATAAACCATGAACAAACACAGTCAGTTTAAAAAATAGGTTAGAAAAAGTGGGCAAATTCAATTATAGAAGTAATTAGAAGATATAGGGCAAGGCTGCCTTTTGGGACTGTGCCAGAAAACATGAATTAATAAGAGTGAATAGAAAGCGCCCATGTAGTAATTAAGAGGCAATCACCTATGGCAATGAATACCTGAAAACAGACTGCAAACTATTAATTCAGTGATCAAAAATATTTTTAGATGATTAATATGGCAAATTTGTTTTAAAAGACTAATTTCTGGAAAGATATCAAGACAATAGCACATTATTTGTTCCTCTGGCATTTATATAGCTAATTAAATTTTATAATTTGCAACAACATTAAGCATTATCTGAAAACAGTAAAAGCAATATTTCCTTCAATAATTCTTTATTATAGTGTCTTCAAAATCTGTGAGTTAAGACAAACTTAACTTTTTTAAAAGAACATTCAAATGTTCAGAGCTGATTGCTTCATTTATTTGAATGATTTTTGTTGTTGTTTATTAAAAAGACACCATGCGTGAATTTTACATAATAATTTTCAGCTACTTTAAAACAGATACTGAAACAATTTGATTATAATTCAAAGAACTATAAACAAAATTCTTTGCTACTCAAATGAGCCACCACAGATGTTAATGCACAGCCAAGAAAGATTTTTCCTCATTTAGAGCATGTTCCTCTCCTTCAGATACAAAAAATGAACAAGTTACAATTAAGGTGTGCAATATCAGGCAGGGGAAAAAAATATCTAAAACTCTGCTAACAAGTTATTTATTCTTTAATAAATCAGGTAAGGGTTAATTTACTTTTTCAATAGTAAAACCAGACTAATTTCTCTAAATTCAATGTTTTTCATTGCCATTTCTGAGGATACTAAAAAAAAAACCACCCAAAAGCCTCCAAATATGACCAAGGAAAAAAAAGACTGGTGATCAGTTTCTACACTAATATTGACCATGAAAAACTGTTACATTCTATTGCTGCAGAAAGGAACAGTCAGCCTGAGTGAGGCTGGCAACTTATATTTGTCTTGAAGCATTGATTTACATCTATTTTTTTGTCTTTCCATTGTTATTTTAAATATTAAATTTTACATTTTAATGCTCCTAATTAAAAAATAATATCAGAACTGTAAGAAGTATTAAAAAAAGGGCATAGCTACTAGAAATAGGTAAAATTTTCTGTACTAAATTAAAGACACAAATTTCATCACTCAGAAGTCTGCCCTGATCTCCAGCTTCTCTCACCCTCATTTTTTCCTTAGGAAGGATTGTGGTGTAAGAAAAGGACTAAAGGGAAAAGGACAGTAAAACAATCAAAAATAAAGTAAAATGGTGAGAGAAAATGAATTGAAGCAACTGAAGGAACACAATCTTAAAAAAGGGAAAAGAAAGGAGGCAAATATTACTCAAAAATAAAGTCAATTTATTTCAAAATTAAATTGTTGCTGCCCTGTGTCAGCATATTAGGGGATTTAGGGAGAAACTGTTCCTTCAGTAAGTCTAGAGATTTACTGTTTCAATTAGAAAAACTTGGAAAAATTAAAACTCCTGTGAAAAATACACAGCTTGAAACTATGGGTGAAAGAACTCCGTGAACTCACACATCTTTTTGTGAATGTTTCAAAATGAAACACAGTTTGAGATGTTGCTGCCACACCTTTAACTCCAGGTAACCTCCATAGGTCTCATCATGGGCTGTTTTCTGCTACAGTGCTCAGACAGAAAACAAATATGAGTGTGCCATGCCTGGAGAATGTCAGTTCATAAAGAGCAACTCCTAAAGCATGGAATATATGCTGAGATATAGATATATACATTTATATATGCAGGGATGTTCTTTCTGTACAGGAGAGAAATAACTGGTGTTTGGTTACAGCTCTGATTCTGAACATCCCTAGCCAGTTTTATGGTGCTGGGACCACAGCTTTGACTCCTGCTGCAGTTTTGTAATTATGAAGGAGCAAAGCCTCTGCCAGGATTTGAATCTTTCTGCCCTCTACATCAACCCATTAACAGGAGTCATAACGTGACAGCAGCTGCTTTCCATAGATCCATCCACAGGAATGCTACAGTCACACAGACTAGCAGGGTGTTAGGTACCCATCTCATCTCCATCACCTTTCTAATTAATGGAGACAGAGAGGGTCCTTTGGAGTCCACATCAGAGCAGGATCCTAATTTAGGTGGTCTTCATGGCCCAAAAGGAAAGACTTTTATTCTCTGTTGACTGCAGAGACATCCTAAAGAATCTGATGGGCTCAGCTGGACAGAGTGCCCTGTAAATGCTGTTTCTTAGGCATCAGCACCTGGGTTGTACCTCTAACTTTCTGATGTGACTCAGCAAGGCATTTTTAGGATTTCTGCCTCATTCCTGTTTGCATGTTGGAAACTCACCATCTCCTCAGTGCTAATTCATTTGTTTTTGTGCTGTAAAATAAGCTTTGAAACTGGTCAAGATCTAGAGCTGTCTCAACCTGTCCCAGCACTGGTTATATTGCTGGTCCTGGTCATTGGGTTGTAGAACCATTGAGTGTCAAGGAATTTGGATGGACTTTAAGGACCATCTAGTCCCATCCCACTTCCCACTAGACCAGGTTGCTCACAGTCTTTTCCAACCCATCTTCAAACACATGCCAGGACTAGGGCATCCACAACTTCCCTGAGCAACCTGTTCCAATGTCTCACCACTCTCAAAATAAAAAATTTCCCCTCTTTCAATTTATATCCATTACTCTTGTAATGGAGCCATTGGAGGACAGGACAATGTGCTGTCACTACAGGTCCTGATGAAGAGTCTCTCTCTGGCTTCCCTGTAGCCCCTTCAGATACTGGAAGGTGCTGTGGAGACATCACAACCTTCTCTTCTCAAGACTGAACAGCCTCATCTTTCTCAACCCATCTCCATAGCTTGTACCCCTTGAACTCATGCTGTCGTGGTGACCGTTCTTGCCATCTGTCTTTCAACATTTTCTGGCTTTACTCTGTTCTTTCTCATCTGAGGAGGCTGGTACTGCACAGAATATTCAAGCTGTAGGTGTACTATGGATTTATATACTGTCGTAATAATGGCTTTTATTTTGTTCTCTATCCTTAAAATTTTGGTTTGACTGTTCTTGACATGACAGTTTTGCAGAAGTATCCATTTACTTCAAGATCTCATTTCTGAGAAGTGATGGTTAGTTCTCAACCCATCACTTTATATGTAAAGATAGAGTTATTTTTCCTGTGTGCATTTGTCTGCACTGAATGTCTTTTTTCCCCCATTATTCCCAGCATTTTAAGATCTTTCTCAATACACCACAGTCGTTTCTTCTCTTAACTTTTCTGAGTAACTTGGTACCATCAGCAGATTTTATTCCCTCACTATTCACTTATATATTTTCAGACCACTTATGAATATGTTGAATAGCACAGATCTCCACAGGGTTTTCAGTGATGACCTACCTCTACTGTGAGCACTGACCATTTATTTCTGTACCCCACTTTCTATGCCCACTAGTTACTTATTTTATTTTCTTAAAGGCTTTTGAGAATGATCTTGTTAAACCCCTTTTAAACACCCAAGCAGGTGAACTCAGCTAGGTCTCCTGTGTTCTCCTACTAGTAGATACCTTCAGAGAATTTGAATACACAATTAGGCCAGGACTTATTTTTAAAACTTACACACAAAACTTCAAAATATGCCATATTCCAACTACACAATTTCTATTATTGGTTATAACTTCTACTCATTTTCCCAGCACAGATGTCAGGTTTACTGGGATGTAGCTTCCTGGATCTGCCTGAATTCCATTTTAAAATCTGTTGCTGTATTAGTCAGATTTCAGTCCTCTGGCTCAAAATTACTTGACCTAAGTGGCTGCACACCACAATCACCTGTTTCTCTCCTGAAATTCTTTAGAATTTCCAAGTGAATGTCTCTACTCTTGATGAGTTTTTATAGTTTGTTTTGTTCATTTACTCTATAAACTATTTATGGATGCTTCAATTTGAAGCAAATCAGAAGTTGTATTCAATAAATTAGGATTCTGGGATGGGATTCTCAGCAGCCTCCCCCATGGTAAGAACAGGTGCAAAAAAATCACAGCTTTTCTGCTGTGACTTTATATTTTTTTAAATGTTTCTTTCATGCCTCAAGCATCTTAGAGATTTTTCTGTCAGTAATCACGCTCCTGATGTGTTTAAAGAAAAAGGATTTAATTTTTTTATATCTCGTTTAAGTTGATTTTCAACTTCTTTTGAGGACTGTTTGTTAAATTACTTGTTATCTAGATCGACTCAAGGCTCTGGCTTACCGTGCAGCCCTAAAACCAACACACCTCAGGAAGTGCAACTTCATGGTAGGCTTGAACTTTCCCGGGTCTGAGTTACCATCTAGCAGAAGGCCACCTTTTATTGTCATATGCTGGCACCAGTGATCAGTTATATTGTGAGTCAGGCTGAAAACTGGCCCTTATGAGAAACTTCTCGACTTTCTCTAACCACACAGTCCCACAACACTTGTGTTGTGACAGGGAGAAGAGAAGACAGAGATAAAGCTCGTGGTGTAACTGGTGTTTTAACAGCAGAGAATATTTAAATTAACTTGATCTTGAAGCTCTATCTAGGAGGCAAACCTGGGCCATGGACCAGAAATGAGTGGGGAGGTGGGAGTGGTGAGGTGAGGACACCTAAGAGTGCTGCCAAATCCATCTTCTCATCAAACAACATGCTGAGTGTAATGCAGAATTCTGACACTCAGGGGCTTAAGATAATCAATTACAATAATCAAAGTTAAGCCTTTACTAAAGGGGTATTTAGGAAAATTTGCAGGGTGTATTTTCACTGCCCAGTGAAGCTACATCTCGATTTTCAGATTTACGAGTTAATTTATTGGAAGAGTAGGAGGGGAGTAAAACCAGGGACTGGGGAATGTTCAACACCATGACTAAAATACAGAAAGCTTGGGGGGTACTTAATCCCCATCCTGCATTTCTATCATCAGCTAAACATTGTTCCCCATTGTGCACACAAGGAGAAGTGCAAAGCTGACCCAGCAGATTGAGATGAAAAGATTAGAAGCAGAAATTAAAGTCTCCTGGAGAGATTGTTCAGTATTATACACTGATAAATTTTTCATGGATTTCCCTACAGTTAAAAAAATCATATTAATCTGAGCTGGGGTGCTTTAAAAACATTCCTCTGATTGTCAGTATTTCCCTCTGATTGCCCAGTAGGAACGCTGACAGGCAGACCCATTCGTAGTTTAGCTAAAGAGGAAGATTTACTCAAAAAGAATATAGAGATTTCAGCATTGAAACTACTTGCCCAGGCCACTTCTGCTTCAGTTTCTGACCTGTCCTTCATTTAGACATGGAAAGAAAGTGTGAGCTCAGGACATAAATGCCTGGTGGCATGAGAACAGAAAATGGCTGTGCTGGGTGAGACCAAGCATCCCCCTGGCCAGGCACTGTCTCAACCAGCAGACAGCAGTGAGTGCCTAGAGAAGGACAGAAGAAGAAAGTAAAAACGTTTTCCCCAAAATCTCTTCCAGTTTCCATCAATCTGAGTCTCAAAGACAGCTCCAGCCAGATGAGGTTCATGTGTATTTTTAACCTCTTTGGATTTCCCTTTTGGGAACTTGTTCAAGCTTGCCTTGAACCCATAGAAACGTTAAACTCTGACAGTACCCTGTGGCTGCTTAATTATATTTAAAGTTATGCTTTTGCTTCTTTTCCAGCTGCCACATCTGTCATCTTGCCTTCATTTCTTGTCCTGGCAAAGAGTCTGCACAAACCGCGTGAGGGAACCTCTTTGTGTATGGTGCTTTAGTCTAGATACCTTCATCATCTCCCCCAACAGTCTCCTTTTCTAGGCATACAAAGAGTCTACTTTGCTTAGTTTCTTTTTAATGGAAATCTCTCTGTTCCTGTGATCATCCTTGTTGCCCTTTTGTGAAGCTTTTGAAAAGGTAGGGGCAGGCAATATGCAAGATGTGGGTGTGCCATGTATTTATATGCTGGCATAAATATTCTGTACTTATCTTCTGTCCCCTTCCTATTTATTCCTAATATTCAAAGAACACCACTAACCACTAAGCAGGTTCTTTCATGGCCGTGTCTTTTATCATGCCAAGATCTCATTCCTTGGTGGTAAGATGGCTGAAAGCCCATAATTTTATCTGCAAAGTTTTGATTATTCCTAGATGCATCACTTTAACACTTATCAGCCTGAATTTCACAGGAGAGTTAAGGAGTACTCATTGAGTTTCACAAGATCCTTCAGCCAGTCTTGCTAAGTGTCCTCAACTTTACTGTCCTGAAAATCTGGCATAATCAACAGACTGCCACCTAACCAGTCATCCTCTTTTCACTTTCCTCATGAATCAAAGAAGGAAGTTTCCTCATCTCTAGGCATAACCTCCTCTTTCAAAACGAGATCCCAATATTTCTTTCTCCACAGTGCTGCCTCCTTCATTTGATCTTGACAATCCCTCACTAGAGAGACAATAACCAGTTTTGAATCTCTATATCTTTTAACAACACCTAGGTATTTAGCGTTCTGATGGATGTAAGGCACTAGACAAAAAGGTTCTCACATCACCTCTCTTAGAAGGATGCAAGTCGGAACTCTCCAGTTTTCTTGGCATTGCACACACAGTGCAGTGCTTAGAAACCAATTCTCTTCTCAGTTCAACATCTAAGGTCAGTGACAAACACAGCTTTGAAAGAAGGGTACGTTTGAATCCACTCTTCTTGTCAGATGAATAACAACAATAAAGTGATGCATCTCTAACAAAACCCCCTAATAAAGGTTTTAAAGCATGGTGATCATGGGAATTAGCTTGAGAGAACATGCAAAGTACAATCCAACTTAATCTAATCAGGTTTTAACACACAAAAGTTAACACCACTCGTGGCATTTATAGTTGCTAAATTAAATATTCTCCCAAAGTAAGAAAAAGGAAATTTTGAAGTACTTTGGTAAGTTTGGAACTGAAAAGTTTTACTTCCAACACAATGCTTCTGAATTTTAAAATAAACTTATTGAACATTTTTAGGAAAAAAATAAAATAGAAATCACTGTTTGAAAATGGCATTTTAAAAATGAGAAATAATAGCATGTTTGAGATGGTTTTCCATTAAAAAAGGATGAAAGACAAACTGAAAACATAAAAAGTGCTGTTTTGCTGAAGTACCTGTGTCTGCCCTTGAGGTAACTGGCAGAATGGATCTGGAATGAATTCTCTCTTTAGTCCTCATCAGCATATTGACTTTTATAGATACACAGAACCTCACAGAAGACTGGGGTTACTTTATCTTTCCCGTAGTCAGTGCCAACATAACACAAACCAGCTCTCTCCTTGATTCAGAAACTGTCATAAGGAGATTTCTAATGAATAAGGGATGGCTAACAGCAAGGAGTATTATACTGAGGAAGCTGAAGAACTACACAATTTAGAAAGAGAAAATCTATAGGGCTAAACTGAGAAGATAACTACAGAAAGAAACTGAAAGAAATAACCAGCTGTGCAACTAACACAGTAAAGAAAAATTTTAAGAACTTCTCTCAGAAGGGGTGAAATGGGAGTGAGGAAGAGGCCACCTCTACCATCCATGTCTCCATGAAAATGCAAATAACTCATCATAGGCAAAGGAAAGGTCTGCCAGGGACCCTGGGTGGTCCTGCTGTTTACTATTTCCCAGCCTGTGATCACTGGACTAGCTGAGGGTCCATGCAATATGAGATACCAGAAGATGACTTACAAAAAATTGCAAATCTTCCATATCTTGTTGTAATTTATATTATTCGTCGTTGCTATCTCCTCACAGATGACTTTTTCAAAAGTAAAATACTATATATTGCAGCTATTAGATACCTCTTCAACTTCATTTGTCACTGCCATTACCATCTTCTGCTGACTAGGAAGCCTGTAGCTTGGTTTTCCTACTGCTCTCAATGCTCATTCAGGGCAGTTTCATGCAACTTTCTGGTCATATCTCATTTTTGTGTCTTGATTACTTCAATTCTGTCTCTGTAGGCTCATCATAGTCCCTTAGGCTTGTCATTAAAAATCTGATTCCTTTTTGAGTCCCTGGCTAAGGCTCATGTGTTAACAAAAGATGTCTCAGTACACAGCCTGTCACTCCCTGGAATGGCACAGTTTCTGCTTGTGCCTTTGGGATCTGTTCTTTGAGAAACTGCTATCACCATGTCTTTACTAGTAATTTTTTCCCTTCTCCTTTATATGAAATGCCAATTGCTTAGATTTGTATAAAGTCCCATGAAATACTCTGATCCAATCTCTTATTTCTTAATGCTTGTCACATCCCACTAACAGCCAATGCTCACTCGTTCCACAGCCTACCATAAGACCCAGGACAGAAGGCTCTCAATGGCATAAAGGAATTAGGTATTTTATTCCTATTGAATTTCATCTAAGTGAAAATTGAATTGAAAATCAACGGGAACTAGGAGCATAAAACCCTGTAATATATCTAAAAATCTCTTACAGTGAGGTTTTTCAGCTGCTTTTCCCACCCTGAGGAAGAGGGTGAGTAGAAATGCTGAGGAGGAACTCTATGCAAAGGAAACATTTCCAGGAGCAGGCAAGCTGGTGAATCATGGCTCAGGCAATGGGCTTGACCTCATTTCTCTTCCATATTACAAAACCTCTGTAATTTGCTATTAGTGTCCTTAGTCCAACTCATTTCTCAGATCAACAGACCCAGCAGTCTGTTTCTGGATACCTTTAGCCACTGACAAGGACAAAAGCAACATGTCCAAGAATATAGCTGAAAAACTAGAGCTCAGGAGGTCCTCAGCATGTCAGAGCAGAGACTGGCTCCTGAATGAAGTGCAAAAGCTGACAGGGTCAATCTGCACCACAGCCACACACTCCTGACCTTTAGGATGATGGTGGGTTTTCATTTTTTTATTACTATTTGTTTGGTTTTATGTTCTTTCCTCCCCAAGACAGAGATCTCACTACTTCAGAAAACAGATGTCAAGAGCAGATGTTTCCTGACACTGTAGATATTATTTAACACCTATATATGAACTATGCTACTTGTATGTTATTCCCACGACTTTATTTATGGCACAGTTACCTTCCACCTGAGAGCTACTAACATGTGGCTTGATTTTCTAGAAGAGCAGCAAAACCAACAACTGAGCCAAACTTCTTCAGTAGAGTGACAGAACATTAACCAACAGGGGTCAAGGGCTGGAGTGTTGTGGAAGTGAAGCATTATTTCTAATAATCATCCTACTGAAATCACAGAACTGCGATACTGATGATAGTAAGAATGGACTCTGTAATGGAGAGTTTGTCCAAAATTTATTTTTTGGAGACAGCTGTTATTAAGAGGTGAAGGGCAATCTGAAAAGGCCAGGAAATCCAGAATGCAGTACAAGTCACCACTAAAAATGCTGTTGACAAGGCATTGACAGGGAAGACCTTCAATAAACTCCAAACACACTGCCAAAGCAGCCAACCACACCTAGATGTAATGCTGTCACTCAGCCCTCCTCTGCCTCAGTTTTTTCATACGAAAAATGGCACTTTGAAACTTTAATTATAGGTAAATTCTTAATAGGCATAGCAGTGTTTGGAAAGAACATTTGGAGGGAGAGAGGAGAACCCTTGCACAGAACTAAAATTATCCTTGGTAGAAAAGTGCTGAAAGCCAGGGACAGATCTTTATCTCCTTAAAAATCACAATTTAGCTTTCTGGCACTCTCAAAACTCACAGCTTAACCATGTTTGTGTGAGCACTTAACCTGAAGACCATAATATGAAACTGAAGAGTTACAAATTAAGATGAGGTAGTCCCTGTTCAATGTCAAATTTTCTTGGTCACTGAAGACAAAAGGAAATAAAACAATGAAAAAAAAAAACCAAAGTGGATTTGGGGTGTGTACTGTTCAGAGTAATTTCTGGGAATCTCTTAAACCACAGGTGGTAAAAGATTTAAATCGCTCTTGTGCCTTTATACACCAACTCTTTAGACCCAGCCAAAATCAGCCGTAGTTTTATTTTACCCTGCACTTGAATGTAAGTTACCATTTTGTTTGTTCCTCTGGTAAATGAACGAAATTGGCAGGTATTGGTATGTGGATAATTTTTCTACACAGTTCCTGTCTAAAGCATCATCACTGCATCCTTGGGGAAGATGTTCCTGGGTAATCAAATTAGATTGTGACCTACACTGTGCTATCATCTTCCTGGTGCAATAAACAACTCTATCACATCATTTCCCATATATTCTATCAAAAGATCTACAAGAGAAGCCACTAATTTGTTGTTCTATGTAGACTTTCCAAGCAAATGACCTATTATGGAATTCAACACACTGCTGACATCTTTAAAGAAAGGTCTTTCTCTTTCCAGCCGAAAAAAGCTGTTGAGTGACAGCCATCAGTCGGCTGGGAAGGACGAGTGATAAACACAAAAACAAGAGGTACCTGATAGAAGTGGGCAACGTGTTAATCATGTCATCACATTTACAGTCCCCACTCCTGTATTTCTTCCTATTAATACAGCCAGGGAGTATTTAACTGCTGAATGGCATATTCTGCCATTAAGTCTCTGAAGCCACCTTCAGGGATTCCCATAGTACCACTGTGCAGAGGCTGACAGAATGAAGGAAAAATGACAACACAAATTTGGAATATGTATCTGTAATATTTCACACGCACGTACAAAGATTAGGTCACACATTTACTTTTTTCCAACTACAAAAGACAACATCCCAAACATACAGTTATCCAAGCATAAACCAGAAACTGCTGACATAAACTCTCACAAACAAAACACTATGGTTATGGTTGAATGCTCGATGTTCCTATTACTTTGTCAACTGCTTGCCATGCTATCTAATTATACTGCATTTTGGTTTTGAACACGGTTTGAATGAGTCCTGTCTTCATATACTCAGCAAAGACACCACATTTCCTGGAAATAATAGTCTATAATTTATATTTGGCATAACTGGCTCTTCTAAACTTCAACCCAACTTATATCAGATTTTTGTTTGCTCTTAGGATAGCAGAAAATATTAACTACAGACTTATTGCTGGCCTTTGAAAGAGCCTGACTTCTGTGTGTTATTTTTGAATTAAAATTTTTGTTTTATTATTAATTCTTATCTTACAATACCAGGTATTTAAAAAGTTTATGTATATGTAATCATTCATTAAATCTTAGTAATATCAAAAGAGATTATTTTTATGATGGCTGTATTACAGAGCTTAACAAATTCCATTTTACTGTAACATAAACAGAATTTGTATAGCAATTTATTTTGGAAAATGCTAGGTAGATAAAAACAAAGGTCAAAAGTCATAGTGGATAATAGCTGATGGTTTTGATAATGCTAATTATATATTACTAAAGAATAAAGGTAGAAAGGGAAATATGAGCATTAAAAGTAAGATAAACATCCCAGTGCTGAATTTAAAATGAAAAAAAGAAAAAAAAAACCCTTTAAATGTCTTTGTAGCTCACTGTCATACACCGAAGACATAATGAAGCCTGAATTAAAAATGTCAGTTTCTGTGAATGTTGATAACTTGGTTCTTTGTTGTACAAGTCAAAATGTGTCTGTTTGATGGGTTAAAATGACAGTCTGCAAATGGGAGAAGCTAGAGCTAAAAAAAGAAGACCCCCCCACTTCCCAAAAGACTTATAAAAAGTAGGCCCGTAATGCAGTACTTTAAGGAGAAGACCTGTAGGGTAGAAGAGCCAGTATCTTTAGAAAGTAACCAAGCAGCACTAAAAGGCAATGTCCATGGCCAATCAAAACTATTTCTCTAGCTGCTGGGGCTCTTGCATCTCTGTCTTCACACTAGACTGGAAACCCTTTGTACTAATTGCCAGACTGTACCAGATTTTCTGGTTCAGTTCCATCCCATAATTGACTGACAATGATGGGCAAGGAAGGGGAAAAATTCAGGCTCACCACTGCAAGCAGAGGGTCAGAAATGGTTTCATAGGGAGCACATCACTGCTTGGCACTAAATGCAGGGTTAAGCAAGCATCATCTGTACTTTCTCCTAATTCCTAGGTTAAAAGGGGGATGGGAAAAACATTCACGCTGCAACAGGGCAAAAGAGAGTATTTTAAAAGCTGGAATAGCTTCTGCAAAATCTTCCACAGAGACAAGAAAATGCCAGGAAGATTTTTGGAAATTGGTCTCTAACTGCAATATCAGTGCATTACTTATATGAAAATAAATGAAGAAGTTCAAAAATTCCATTTCACCATAAAACATCCTCCCATATTTACAGTTAAAGTATTTGCCCATAAAGTTATTTCTCCAAGAAAATAAAATAATTCACAAATTTCTGTCTCAAAAGATTAAAATATTAATACATATACAGAAAATAATTTGCATTTTAAAAAGTAGAAATATTTTAACATAAAATGCATATATTTAACATTTATCAGCCACTGAAGTTCACAAATAAATATTTACTGTGCATCTAATCTAGTTCACCATAGCTTACACATCTGTAAATTCTTACTGTTGTAGGTTCTTTTGCATACTGTTGAATTGCTTTAATAAACCTAGGAAATACTTATTTGAAGAGGAAAAACCACAGATTGTTTCAGAAATTTGACTAATGACAGAATCTTTCTGATCATGAATCTTATTTACCCTCAATTGTTCTCCGCCCACTTTATTTCAAGCAAACAGCACCTCCAATAGCATTTCCACAAAACATTAAGACAGTTCTGAGACCAAAGTAAAAAAAGAATATGAAAGGAAAGAAAGAAAGAAAAAAATTAAAAAAACCAATTTAGTGGTCGTGGCAAAGCAGTTCCAAACCATACTTCTCTGTGCTATCCATGCCCTGGAAATGTCCTACCCACAGGTCAAACACTTTCCCCCTAAACTCTTCCCCTGCCTTTGAAGGATGCTGATTTGCAGAGGAGCTGCTCTCACACACCTCACTGTGCAGGTACCACACTCCTCACTTTCAGCACCCAGTTACATCTCAGTTTCTATTAGAGGAAATCCCATTCAATTCCATCCCCCCTCTCACCCCACCACCTATCACTCCGAGAATGGTTATTTTTCCTGTTAAATTGAAACCTGCTCCCCTCTCCACGAGCTCCAAATGAGTGATAAGCTGCAAAGTTTCAGAACTAGGCCAATAAAGTTAGCATCTTAAAGCACAGACAGCAGAGGACTTCAGCAAAATCTTACCTTTCAAACCCTGAACAGAGCTGTCTTTTATGAGGCCTATGCAGCTGCCAAGTCCTGGGACTTTCCCAAGCACAGGACCCATACAGGTGAAATTCTAATAGGTGGTAAACACCTGAGAAGTGGACAAGAAGACTTCAAGAAAAAAGAAATCAAATGAGTAAAATGTCTTCCCAGAGCCACAGTCAGCTCTTGTGCATGGGGAGTTACGAATGCACTGGCTATAGACTTTTGTCCAAAGCTGTAGGTTTTTTTTTTTTTTTTTTTTTTTTTTTAGTGAAGCTAGATTAGTTCATACAAAACTCAACAATACAGCACTGAAACCCATTGTTGATATTCAACATTTTTCACATAGCGGAACAGAATAGACAATACGGTATCTAGGAAACCATGGGCTGGATTACAAACTGATGATATCTCATCCTTCTGGAGGGCCTGTAAACCTTTTTATTACCTACCACAGAAGGGGGGAAGAAAATCCGAAACAAAACACCACAGCATAAACCACCCCGTATTGATAATGTTTGAACTCTTTTCATAAATAAATGAATTTAATCTTTTTCCTAGTTCTGTCCTAAGCTCACCCCCCCCCCGCAATATGCATACATAATGAAACACTTGCCTTTCACACTGCTTAAATAACTGTTAAATGCACAGCGTTCATGCCAGTCTGTGCCATGAGGCTCATTTTAAAAAACAACTTCCATATTATATATGTAAAAACAGCCCTATACCTGGCCTCATAGTATTTCTTACACTTTGCAACATATATAATAATGCCTCTCTTATTCTGCAACAACACAAATCATATTTTCCTTCACACATAAACTTATAACTGCAGTTCCTACTGGGCATATAAGAATATTTGAAATAATTCAGCTGCCTGCTAATTTTTTATAAAAAATTCTTCAGTTTTCAAACCTCTATTTAAACAGTCCCTGTACTTGCACCACATCCCATCTCCAGCTTTCACTAGGCTCAGCACAGAGATCCCTCAGTGTTAACTCCGCTTTGTCTATTTTTGCAGCACTTATACTGCACAGAAAAAAAATAAATACAGTATTTGTAGGAGACCCATTTACCCCTTCACCGATTATTTTTACGTTTCAACCTCACTCCTTTTCCTCAGACTCCAGTTCCCGTATTTTCCGTAAAACCACAAATAGTCTAGGTAGCCACAGAAGTGATTGTTCCTACCAGTTTCTTTTCATCACTTCTGCAATTGACCAATTGACAACTGATTGATGGTTATCTTTTCACTTCCACAATGAAAGAAATTACCATCACTATAGCTATGTACAGTAAATGCCTCCAGAGTAAATTACATGATTCTAAAATTCTCCTTAGCTCACTTAGTAAAACATCAACACAAAAAGTTTCTTTTTTGCCTCTCTTCCTGTACTGCAGATTTGGCCTTTCCTGTCAGCTTCAGAAAAGAACTTGACAGCTTCTTTAAAAAGAGGAGTATAAAAGAACTTGAATAAGGGATGGCACAGGGCCGGGCTAAGGCTTCCATTCTCTGCAAGTGGCTATTCTTTGCACTGAAAAAAAAATTAGGCATGTGAGCACAGATAAGCCACATAAGAATACCCCAAAGAATATTCCCAGTGACCTTGAGATTTTGCTGCAATTCTGTATCCATTCTCTGCTGGAACTGCTTCATGAATTCTGAACTTCAGAATGACTAACTTATTTCCAGAATGTGCAATTTATTCCTTGTAGGGAGAAAAAACACTCCCACAAAATTAGGAGGGGAAAGTATTTGCCACTACAAAATAAAATAAATTTGTCCTTCAATTTTTGTAATAGTTCAGATGTATTGGTAAGAATTTGGCTCCATTTCCATTGCCAGTTTCAGTGATGTTGACATGGAAGAGAGATGCAATTCTATCTAAAACCAAACACCCCTCTTAATTTTGTCAGAATTTTTAGCCCCTGCATGGAAATATACTGAAAACTTTTGATTGCTGTACAATTAATGGAAGTTTTCAGAGTATTAAATATACCACTAAGAAAGACTGAGAATTATTTATTGGGTTTTGTTCCTTCTTGGAGAGCACTCTAAAACTGAAACTAAAATAGACTCATTATAGCTCATTATTTAAATAAACACTAAAGGAGAAATATAAGTCTGCTTTGATGTGGCCAAAAGATTTTGTAATAACATAAAAAGCTTTTTACTTTGCAAGAAAAGATACAACTGCTCACAGATCCTCCCCAGTTTACAGCCTTTAAAAGCTTCTATTACTTTCTGCAGTCTGGTAATCTGAGTTTTTCACACTTCAGGCCACCACTATCACTAGTTTTAATTATAGGCTTTCCTATGTTTTGGTTATCAGCAAACATCAGGACTGTGTAGTCTTCAAGTCCCCTTCACTAATTTTTTTCAGGAAAGGAGCTTTCTTGGAATTTATGTTATGCCACCATGCATGGATCCTTCCTGAGAGGTGAGGCTATGATGGAGGATTCACTCCAGATCTAAATAAGACGTACTGAGCAGATTAAATGCTTCTCAAACATTCTTTTCAGTTCTTTCATCCCCTCTGAATCTATCAGCAATATTAGTTCTGGATATCTCTACCCTGTACTGGTTTCCAAAAGAGAGGGGCAAACAAGAATCAGAAGAGATTTGATCTGAAATTCCCATACTCTGACAAAAGACCAAAACTCAACCAAAAGAAGACTAACCATGGTCTGTAATTACTTATTACTGAAAAGACTTCTGAGTGTAAAGGACCCTTTATTAAGAGGGAAAGAAAGGTATAAGAAATTACAGAAGATAATGCATTGCAGTTGTTTTACAGCTATTAGAGGACTAGCGAGGAAATTCTTGATGTAAAATTCACATTGTTCATTTCTTTCATTATTGTTACTTTTTCAAAGAATTCTATGCCCATATACCAATATCCAGGGAGAAATAGCTGGTATTAAAATCAGAAAATTACAGAGTTAGTGTACTGCTGTGCTAACTAGATGAAAGGAGGATGGCTGCTATTAATGTACATAAATACAATTTGAAAAGGGACAACAGAGAATAAAAAGGAAATACATCAGGTTCATCTTTAGTTAATTTAAAATTGCATTTTAAACAGTTACCTGCAATTATAATACAAATTTGTGCTGGAAAGAACTGTACAAAAAATCAGCTACCACTGTCTTAAAATATATTTTGTCAGATTAATAATTCTTTCTAGGGAACACCTTTGTCCACATATATATTTCTTCTTAAATATTTCAAGCAGTCATATTTCCCAGCCCAATTATCTTCTCAGAGGCTGAAAAAAGGCTTTGATAAGCAATTATAATACAATTCTTTCCTCCAAATATTTACTTGTAATATTAATTGAGCAATTTAACCTTTGAGATTAAATGTTAATATCTTTGAAACAATATAATATTCTTGCATCCCAGCAAGAAAACAACTTAATGATGCAAGGAAGGAAAAATACAGCTGATTTCCACCCAAGCAAATGTTAAACTAGAAGCCTTCTAAGCTATCATGTGCTGTTATATACACGTATTTAAATTCAGCTTTTTCTTTACCTGTACAATGGCTTGAAAACTTAAACAAGAAAATGCAGAATAAAATTAAATTTTTATTTTTGCAAGTCTGATTCCCAATTCTTTCTAACAGAAAGACTCATTTCAAGCCATTTTTGCATCACTAGATGTCAAGGGGACAGCTTTTCTGAGATGCATGACATGGGTTACTCACTTGAAGGTGAAAGGAAATTTGAAGAGTAACCTTCAAATCCTATTATGTCATAACTACTTCCCAGGAGAGGTGAAGGAGACAGCAGGGACTATGAGTATAAAACCACCTCTTTTTTCATTCTCTTGTCTCTGGGCACAGGCTTTTAAGTATTTGTATAAGATCTCTGCCTTTTTGTTGCCAAGCATTCATAGTAAGTACTCCACAACATAACAAGAGTTTGAATAGAAGCCAGGAAACCATCTATCACTTCTGTTTTCTTCCAGGTTGCTTCACTGGGTTTTATGACTGATCTAAATCATATACCTGTTCTATAAAATACCTATTCATGTACATCAACTAAAAAGGAAAAAAAAAAAGAAAAAGGTTTATTAGGCCAAAATTTAGGTTGGGATTCATTTAGACAATTCAAGGATCTGGTAATTCCCAAGACAGCCATTACTTGTGAAGAGAAGTGTTGCAGGAATAGCAAATATTTTAACTGCAACTTTGTGGAGTAGATAAGTAAGTTGTAAAATGACAGCTCCTAGAAGGATCCCAGCAGACATTTCATGTCAAAAGGATAACTACCCAACAACAGAATTTCTATAAAGAAGCTTTGAGAAGCCAAAGTATCACTACAAATACTAAGGATTTTGATAAGAAAGCTATTATAAGAGATCCTATCAATCTAAATTATCCCCTTTTCTAACACTCATCAATATGATTTTTGGATCCTTTATAGGCATCAACTCAACCAATATGATAGAGACTAGTGGAAAGGCTCTTGATATAATCTCCTACAAAGCCCCACGAGGTTCAGACAGTAGTCAAAGCTCTTATTTTAGCGTGAACTAATTTTTAATCATAGTAAAGTACTTGAAAATTAACATATCCTTAAACTCTCTTCTCTGTGTCACCATCTCCATCAAACCAAGTGTGTTCATTCTGCTCCTTCTCTGTGCTATGTTTGGGAGTCTGAACAAAGGCAGCATGTGGAGTGAGGAGTCACCAGTGACAAGAGTCAATAAAGAAGAGATGGAATGTCTTCAGGACTGCAGCTTGTCAGGAAATTTCACCAACTACTGGATTTGCTGCTTTCAGGGAAGGCAGCACTGTTGATATTTAACATGATAGTCCATATTGGGCCTCATGACTTAATACAGATTCTTAAAGACTGGCATGGTTTTTGCTAGACAGATGATGAAATCAAGGACCACTTAGACAGCGAGAGGATTTGAGTTCAGTGTGTAATTCCAAGGCGTTGCTAGTTAAGATATTGAAACGTGGCTTAGAGGAGTAGACAAAAGTATTTGCAACCACCAGGCATTCAGAACTCCTGAACATCAGTTTGGAATGTGCCACTTCCTCCTATAGGAGAACAACAGTCTTTGACACCAGCAATCCTAAATTCTTTGGTTTTGAGTGGCATTATTATAAAAAAACCCACTAGAAATGGCAGAAAGTAGTGAGCACTGACCCTTCTCCTTATAGAGCAGACCATGAAGAACTAAGCACTGAACAGCAACAATCTGAACACCAAAGCTGACCTGAACACTTGGTGGGTTTGTTATTCAGAATAATCTATTAAAAACCCCTGAACAACCAGGAGCAGAACAGCATGTCCAGAGTCTCAGAATGTACTTTCTAATGGGGAACACGACTTCTCTGATGTACCAAAGGAGGAGGAACATACATTTTCCTCTAATCTCTGAAACTCCAGAGCAAGCCCATGTGAGCTCTGACTCTGAGAACATGCATGTTGAGGAGGAGCACAACTACAGGAACAAAACAAGACAGAACAATGTAGGGAACCAGAGCAACTGAACATTCTGCCAGGGGAATTAATCCAGGACACGGAGCAATAAGGATGAAAGTTGCAGAGTTAGAGGCAACATTCTGCAAAGAGAAGCTGCATGACCATTGTGTACACACAGAGAAGCTCAGCAACATATGTGACCCGAATATCTGAATGCAACCAGCAGCCATTCCCAAGACAGAGCTTTCCAAAAAGAACAAAAACCAGAATAAGATGACACAAACTTTGAATTTCTCAAAAAATAAGGGTTTTGTGGAAGTGCCAAATGCAGAGAAGCCAGTGGAATCACAGAATCACTCTCTGTGAGTCCTGAGTGGTTAAAGAACAGAAAGAAGGTCCCATCTATGAAAAAAAAAGATGACTAACAGGAGAGTCATTTGCAGCTTTAGAAGGAGAAAGGAAAAAACAGTAAGTAATTCTGATGAAATACAAATTATTTGAAAAATCATAGACGTATAATGGTGAGAAGATGGAAAATAAAGTAAATTACAACCAATAATTTCACCATATTACTCTGTGTGATTCTATTTTTCCTTGAGCAATGAGACTCAGTATTAACAAATCCATACTGCAGGCTTTAGGTGGGGATGTGTTTCTGCTCTAGATAATTAAAATGGCTTATTTGAAATTAATTGCACAAAAAAGTGATCTGTTTTAACTGATCAACTATGAATTCCATTTCTCTCAATTAAAAGTGTATATGCAATTTAAAACCTAAAATTAGACACTTTAATCCATATTTAAGAACGAAATAAGCAGCATGGGGTCTGTGAAAAACAAGCTCTTAAGCCACTCAATATTATTTATAAACACATCCACAGGGATGAACAAGAGGGGCAATATGCTAATGTTGCTGAATGCTGAAATGGAGACCTGAGGTTTGATCCAGCACCTCAGGAATCAGAGGCTTTGTTATTCACAAATACACAGACAAGGTGATCTCCTGTGCACTCCTTGCTCTTTGCTTTAGAGTCAAAAAATGGCAAAAGGACAACAGAACACAGGGGCCTTCCCTGACTGTGATATTTTATCAAAAGTATGAACCATTTCCCTGTAACTTATCCTGCAGTGACTAAGAATGTGAGGATCTGCACCGTGTTCACAATCCATGGGACAGTTATACACAACTGCACATTCTGTAAGGCAAAATGATTAAAATATCTTTGTTGAGTATTGTGAAAATTAAGTTTTATACAGTTAATACCAGGCGAGGTGCAAATAAATAACATCTCAATTGAATGTTAACCCAGCTGTCTGACAGGTGGTAAAAGAGATGTAAAGAAAAGGGGATGTGTGCTTTTATAAGAGAGAAAAATATCTGTCATAAAACCGCTGTAACCTTTTGTCTCCTAATCACACACATTACTAAATTATTGAATAATGTAATGCACAGTTTCCTTTATACAGCTGGAGCAACTCGCACAGCTTGGTATGCAAAACAAACAAACAAAAAAGATAGAGCGTAATTTGACATTTTCACATGCTTGGCATTGAAAGCAAACTAATTTAGTTTTTTTCAGGAGTATTTTGCATTCTTGGAGTACACCAGCAGTGGCTATAATGTGTGATGTAAGTGTATCATAGAATGTGTTTATTATAGCCATTTCTCTGTAGCTGCTACAAGGGAACCCCTTTGAGGCTAGATAAAAGTTTGCCAAAAATAATATTCAAATATCCTTTTAATCAAAACAAGATAAAGAGGAGATTAGTGCCACCAGTGTCAACACCACCACTTCCAAAACATATGCTCAAATAAAACATGAAAGCTTTAGGGGATTGGTTTTGCAAGCTTCAGTAGCTCACACTTCCTCTCTCTTCCAACTCTATGTATTATTAAAATGCATCAGCTGATGATGTGTGTTAATGACAAGCTCCATCCTCAAAGGGGTCTAATTCATTAAAGGGGATGATCACATTGTAATTTTCAGAATTGAAAACAAAATATTTATTTATATTATTAATTATGAATTTTATTTTAATGTGAAAGATTAGATTCTTTTAATGTAATTTAAAATAAAACAATGGAAAACTATATAGCAAGAAAAAAACCACATAAATATCAAGTAAAATTTAATTCCTGACTAAACTTAACAGCATGAGGATTTTTCTCCATAAAATATCAATTTTCATTATCACCATTCCTGATCAGGATTGAATTTTTCTTTAATTTGAAATCCTGTTCTTCCTTCCCCTCCCTGAAATAACAATTATAAATCACATTTTTTTTCTTTTATTTACAACTTGTTTAACTTTTAGATTTTTGGAGAGAGTGTAGGGCATTCATCTGTCATCAAAATGATACTCACTGAATTTTTATTTAAAATATCAGAATTTACTTTCTCCCTCTATTTCGGCAAAATTTCAACTGTACAGAATCTAAGGACTGGATCTAGAAATTTCTAGTTTAAAAAGCAGAGTTTCTGATTTGTTGTGGGAAAGCAAACTGACAAGAATGAGAGACGTTGATTCCACTCAGTGCTTGGTGAAGCTACTGGGAGCTGAATTATGGAATGTATCTTTCCTATCTACCATCACTAGAAGAATTTCACAAAAATGCCAATTTGGCCCAACATATGCATTTGATGGTTGTGTGGGATGGATTTGGCCACCGAAGGCCACCGATAAAAACTGAACCAACACTTAAATTTGGAGAGCATTGGGCATGCAAACATCCTTAAAACTCGCAGTTAACTGCATAACCAGGCATGTGTGGTAGTTGGGGACTGTGACTTTTCCATCCATGAAATGCCACAGATCACAGGATTTCCCTGGGAATTCAACCAGGACCTTGGGAAGCTCCTGTGCCATGGTTAACACAACTCCCACATGGCTGCTGCCCACGGCCAGGCTGCACGCAGCCCTGAGCTCAGAAGCAGGGGAAGAAGGTATCATCAGCACAAATCCCCAGCAAAGCAAATGGATTAGCAAAGAACAGGGATGGAACTTAAGCCCAGGGATTTTTTCTGAACATCCCTGGGACAAAACTGCCATTTCCTTCCAGGTTGTTCCGTCTGGTGGAGCTCCTCATTGAGCGGCCGCACTGCACTGAGTCACTGCTCCACATTTGACACTGTCGTTTTTGCTCCACTGATGCAGAGTGCAGGTGTTCCATGGGCACAATGGGAATGTGCTGGCACTGGGAATAGCCACACCTGGGGGTCTGTGCTGCAGAGCCACATTTAGGGCCAGTCCCCAGGAATGGGTGCCCACAACACAAAGTTGAAAAAGGATGCACCGGTCACACCATCTGCTCTGATGCTCCGGGCAAATGCAATGCTGAAAACAGCTAATTGAAAAACACAGCCATGTGAGAGCAAAACTAGAACACAAATTTACATACATAAAACTTCATGTTTGGCCTGCTCTCAAATTCCATTAGAATACAGATTTTGGGAACAATTACATAATTTCATCAGATGCTTCCCTTCATGTGTCTGTGACCTCAGTAGATGAACACCCCTTGTTTAAAATAAAGGAGTGTCCATTAGGGGAGTGATTCCTGATGGCACTTGATGCAGAAGAAGCTGCACGCCTTATAAATAGCCATCACAGACACTTTATTCCAGAAATTTGCCATGCATTTAAGAGAGAAGTGTTTTAAACCATGGGTAGCAAAAATAAAAACTTCAAAGGAGTTTACAGTATTTTCAGAAATCTTTACTGAATTCATACATATTTACTGAATAAGCAGAACACTTTAAGCCACTTTACTTTTCCTGTGACCATTACCAATTTGTTACTAAGGGCTTCCAAGGCAATAGTACAAAATATATAGTGCCTGTACTAAATATATTCTGAAATTCTGAAAAAGTTATATTTAACTAATGCAGTATATAGGGAAAAGCATAGTATTTGAATACACCTTCTAATTTTCACTGAATTTGCAATAAAAAAAATTAACTAGGTTACCACCATTACTGTGTGCAAAAGAGATCAATTCCAATGGCTTTTAGTGGCACAAACAATGCCATGGGATATAAAACTTTCTTGAAGGTTTTGAAATATGATCTTTTCACCATTTAGTAATCATGCCCGTAAGACTTGCTTGTATCAAAGTATGAAACTGATTCTAATGTGGCTTTCCCAGCCAGGAATTATCCATCATTAAGGTAATTACTAGGGGAGAACTAAATTCACATTAAACTCCATGACATATTATGCCAAGAAAGTCACTGAAAAACTCTTGTTTACTTATATACTACTATATGCTCTTTTCAAGCTTGTTTTTCATATCACCAGCATTAGTACAAAATACATTTATTAGAAAAAGCTCAAAGCACAAAGCTGCTTTTTGAAGAGCACAATTAAAGTAAACCAGACATAGCTCCAGAGTTGCAATAGAAGGGCAGAGACAAATTAGAGTTTTAAGGAGGAAGGTGGAAAAGGTACTTCACTGCAAAGCAGGGCAACAGTGAAACCGTGCATCAACAAATTACTTAAACCCATAGCACATGACAATTTATTTACTATAAAGGCAATGATTTATTGTGCAGCACCACTGAGTTCTAGTTCATCTTCACACAGCTAAATTACAATTTCCTTCCTATGGTGAATACACACAACTCACAGTTACTTGTTTGTAGGATAAGATCACATATCTTCAAAACCATAGCAGCTCATTCACCACCAAACATCTGTGAAAATGCCTCTATAACCTGGCAAGTCTGGCTAAGCAGCACAAGAGGCTACACCCCACATGATACCAGGCAAACATTTCAGTGTGTACAGCAAGACTTAAACAGTTCCCAAACGCTGTGCTCCACGAGTGCTCCTCAGTTTTTTATTTACCATGCAGAAGAAGGTACCTTAAGTATAAAGAGTCTGTACTGCTCTTTGGGGCTGAGCTAATGCTGATTGTTTGCCCAGGATAAACCATCTCATTCTTCCTGTGAGATGCTTCTAACAGAAGACTTAAGAGTCTTTATTTTCCCCTCAAGCACTGAGAAGTCAGATGGAAACCAGGCCAAAAACCTTCACCAGAGTCTTTTGATTTAACCCTGCTACTGATGCATCTCAGAGTTTTAGCATGTACTTATGAAGGATACCAAATTCTGACAACTTTTCAGCTCTTTGGTGAGGTTAAGTTAGCAGCTTGTCCAGGGAAAGTAAATTTTTGGCCTCATGGTGGCAGAGAGAAAATAGAAAAAACAACCCATTGGACAAGGCAAAAATAAAAGTGGCTGTGAAAATTTTGTTTCGTTATTTAATTTAAATTACAATTTTTGAGACTCATAAGGAACTTTTCCAAGTTTTTCACCTTGTGGTGGCTTTACTACCAATTTTCATATACAGAAGACATGTGAAGAGTATGGTCATGTAAGCAAATACCCAGATATTCCACCACACCCCCCTACCCAGTGTAAAAGCAAAGTTAGCAAGAAATTGCTTTTACATAAATTTTCCTGAAGAAAGCGATTCACTTGCAAGCAATGCTTTTAATCTAAATACAGATTTCTTTTGGAGGAAATCCAGTATTCATTGTGAAAAAAGTTTAGAAAATTATTTTCATATCCTAACTGGAGTTAAACAAACTTAACCAGAATTTCGTTTTATAGCCAGTCTTAGATTCCTTATTGAAAGTGTGTCACAGTGTGGAAGTGCAAACAAAATATTTGGTTTTCAGTACTTTCCAGTACTTTCAGTGCTTGCAATTTTAATTACAAAATTCATATAAAAGCTTTCCTCAATTACTTTTCAGCAGATGCACAATGAATTTAACTCACAAAAATGAGTACTTGGCTAAGTAGAGTGTCTAAGTAGTGTGTTGGGGGTTTTGAATTTCTATCAGTTATCCATGACCTAAATAACGTTATGCTGGTGTGCACAGTTTGAACGAGAGTTGCACAAATGTATAACAGACTTGGAAAACCATGAAACCAATCACTTACATCTTATTTTATCAACTTATTTAGTACACAACATAATAAAAAATGACTTTTCTATTTATAATTATGCTGTTGTTAAGTGGCAAAAGCTACAGTTGAATAAAAATATTTTTCTTAATTTAGTAGAAATATTTAAAAGTATGCTTGGATATTTTAACATTAAAAAATGTAAATTAATCTCTAAAATTATTGTTTTATTACTCTACTGCAATGTTCATCACTGGTAAAAACACTACAAATCTAATACTAAAATGATGGCTATTACAGTTATACACATCTCATACAGTTTATGTAGCTGTTTCAAAGCACTTTCCAAAAAATAAATTTAACATAACACTCATTTGAGGAAAGTTTAATTTTAATCTTCTAAAAATGAGGCAGAAGTTTGCCTCAAGTCACACAAGAACAGGGAAGAGAATCCAGCAGTCTTGGCTCTCCATCTTTATGTATCTACATTAATTTATTGGGAATCATATTTAAAAAGAAGGTCTGCCCTACAGTGATGGTGTCAGCAGTAAAAAGTTCAAGAGGTAACACAGACCCCTAAATTCTATGTACCATCTCCAAAACTTCTGTGGTTTCCAAACTAAAGTCATGCCTCACTCAGGACTGAGCAAACTAAAATAGAGATTCAATCCTTTATATCCCTGTGGCCACAAGTAAGAGATTTACCAGTGGAAAGAAATGCTACAATTACTCGGACATGAATTTTTGTGTCATATTTACTCTGTTTTCAGAAATCACTACCCATCAGCATGAGCCACTGAAATTCTTTTGAAGAACAGGAAGAGCCCAAACATTTCCTTCATGTCAAAAAACAACAAGAGGGCTTCTATCCCCAGCAATTAAAAAATGGAAGTGCATGTCCTGACATGCGTTTTAATTACTGTATAGGGGCAACTGACCTTTTTCCAGACAGTTCAGGGGCAACTGCATGAAGGACTCATTTCCCATGAAACCAGCCTCCAAAGATTTCATCAGACAAAATGATAATGAGCTAGTGCAGTTGAAATGAGCTGATTAGTTTTTCCCCCCAGCTGCTGTTCAATTAATGAACCACTTTTTAAAATTTTGAAATAAAGTTCACTAGTCATCTATTTTTATTTTCTTAAATTGAAAACTGATAAATAATTCAGTCTCTTGGTGACACAAACAAAAATAGTTTGAACTTCAGATCTTGAAGAAGTGTTAGGAATTTGGAAAAAAGACAGTTTTAAAAGCAGTGTGAATATTTAGCAGCAAATATTCCTAAAGAACTGTTAAAATACAGATGATTGAAGTAGCAGCCAAAAAAGGGATGCAAATGACTCTTAAATGAAAGGTTATAGAGCACGAGAGGTGTTTAATCCAAATAACAAACTGTTGTTGTCAATGAAAGATCTGATACAAACCGATTTAGATAATGCAGAAAAATGAACACACAATTTGACAGCTACCCTGGATTTACAGAATCATGGGATTAAATGCTTTCCACTTATTCAAAGAGGATTAGTCAGGATACATTTATTTATTTAAAGCAGATCTTTTACAGAACTAAAGAGTTTACAAATGATATGAAGTGATGGAAAATAGAAAATCCATATCAGCTTTAGCTTCTATCATTCATCCACAGATGGGAAACTGCTTACTACCAAATACACAAGATAGTGCATTAGCAAAATAATAATAATATTAATAAATTTGGTGTAGCCTTAAACTATTTAGTCAAGGAAAAAACATTAAAACACATGCACAGGCCATTTGCAGAGAAAGGCAATAAAATGTGAACACACTAATGAAACATCCACAACTAGAGCTGATCATGGAAAACACAGGTGCAAATCAGGGCTAATGCTGCTGGAACTGTTATAGCTGCAGTTGGTCTGAGATGGAAGATATTAACGAGATGAGATTGGAGAGCAGGATTCCTGCATGCAAGGCAAAGAACTGCTGAACACTCACTACAGGGCACTGATTAAGTCACTTCACTTTTCAGTCTCCATCTCTGTTAAGTAGAGAAGATTTTAACCTGAAAAGCACTAAAGTTTTAATTAAATGTCTGATAAGTTACTTAGTCTTATAGTAAAAGCTCCTCCTCATGAGCAAAATAATAACAGCAACATTGTTTGAAAGTTTTTGCCTGTGCCAGAATCATGTCAGAGCCTAATTTTCATCACTGTTGAAGGGTATGTATCAGCTCTGGCAGTGCTTTGTGCTGGCTCTGGGATTCCTTTTTATCACCAAGGTGTTGAAAAATCTTCAAAAATTTTTTTTTTTTTTTGTAAGAAAATCTATACATTAGCGGCCAAACAAGTGAGAAATACCTCTAAATATGACAATAAATGAAAAATAAACAGCTCAGTGCAACTGGGTCACTGGAGTGTTTGCAGATTCACAAGTGAAATTTGCATTGTAATTGTCAGTTTCTGAACTCAATATATTTAACATCCTTCGTGTCATCCCAATGTTGCTGTGCTTCGAGCACTCCTGCTCCCTCTTCAAAATTAAATCACCTTCCTGGATATCAATTCCAGTTATAAATGTGAACAGGTTGCACAATAGCAGCTCATAACAATATTTGTGTAGCTGGGGAATGCTGCTTCCCTTCAGAACACCCACGGTCCATATGCTTCTTTTCCTACCAAATCCCAAGCATGTAAGAATGGTCTAAAGAATCCAGAAGGGACAAAAGGAAGTAGCTACCACACCTCCAGTCTACCCTCTGCACATGGCTAGTACCAAAGACAGTGCCTTGAAGACAGAGATATGAGCTCTTCGAGCTAAAATTAAAACTGATCAATGTGAGAGCCTTCGCTAAATGAACTACACACAGTTTTAGCTGCCGTGATGTACCTGATTTAATTTGCATCACATGAAATGATCCAGATAATGACAGTGACCCTTGTGCCTGTTCATTTCATTTCCCCAAACTGCTGGGCCTATCATTAACCAAGGCAAGATAAGATAACAGATGGCTGTGAATTAATCCTATCTTCAAATATCAAATGCAAAAAAGTGTCTCAATTAAGACAAATTAATTTAGATTCAGCATTCTAGAAATATGCTGAAATAGATTTTGTGTCCACTTCAGGGTACAATAATGAGTTCATAAATGAACTCGCACTTTTTTACTGATGTGGATGTTGATAAAGCAAAAGCTGTAAAGCTTCCCAAATGTGTTACTTCAACTATTTTGCTCAGATTTGAAAAAGCAGATGTGGGTGGACCTGTAGATTCATTTGAATATTGACCCTAACTTTGTGACTAGATGTAAACAAACAAGACTTGACAATGTAGCCACTGTTTTAGGGAAACGACAACCTTGTTATGATCACTCTGAATTTTCTACCACTCAAGCAGACTTGTGAACACAGTCCAATCCTGAGGATTCCTATTATAAATGCCAAACATTTTTTTAATAACTCTCTAGGGGACTTGTATATCTGTTTATGTAATATATACATACACACATATAAATTGCTTTCTTAGAATATGTGCCAGATGAAGAGAGAGAAGTAAGGTCATTGAGAGCAACAACAGGAATTCAGGAAGAGTGAAATGGTGAGGAAGCCACCTGCTTTGACACACCAGTGCCTGAGCCTTATTGTTTCATAGCTGAACTCTTACTGAAACTATGAATTTGAGTTCTTTGAGCTGTCTGTGGTAGACAACTCTTCATCGAGGAGCTAAGTGCCTCCAGGTCACCAGCAAAACACCAAACACTGAAAAGCAGCAGTGAAGTACTTCAAAAAAGAACAGGTAGACACGTGCACTCACAAAGCTCCTCTTGTGAAGATGCATCCTATGCTAGCAAACAAATGCTGCTTCTTTTCTTCTCTCTAAAGCTCAGAACATTCACAAAGTGCGAAATATTCTAAATGATACACATCCAAGATGGATGAATCCTACTTACACTCTTCTTGACAGGTAAAAGTGTCATAAGGAATCGTCAGCACTTACGACTAAGTGGTCAAGTACCTTGTTTGGTGAACAGCACTCCCGTTTCTCCTCCAAATATTCATAAGTGCCACCAGTGCTGCAGACATCCTGGCTGCACAGAATATAACTGTGTTCTTATAATATAAGAATCCAGCCTTTCATTTTAGAGAAATTCAGAATATAGCAAGCCACCATCACAGGCTGAATATAAGGATATGTAATTCTGCCAATGAATTAGAATTTTCGCAGTCTGAAAACTGTACCTTGTGATGCAGTGATGTAACACAGAAACACTGTTGTCTGTCATTTTCTGGTTGAAGTGCTGCTGTCGCTGCAGGCATTTCACCCCAGATTTCTCTGAAGACTCTGATTCTCCTGGATATGAGATACTTCTGCCAATTTGAAATAGGCAGAAAAGGACCTCTCAAGACTCTGTCCATGTCTCCACAATTCATGGAAGCAGTTAAAACAAGACAATTAGAATACTGTATAAAATTCTAGGATGAAGGCTGTGACAGACAGGAATGCACTTCTGCCCCAGTCAAACTAGCAGATTTTCCCCGGGATTTTTGTTCCTATTGCTTCCAACACAACTGCTCTTCACTGATGCCATTCTCATCTGTTATTTTATTCTCCTTATCACTCCTGTTTCCCCTGCTGCAGTTTTATTGACTACATTTGCCTTATCCTGGATTCCCTCTCTTGTTTAAGTCATTCACTTCGATTTTACAATTCACTATTTCTCTCTACCCAGATGATTCAAGTCTTCACACCTTTATTACTGCATTCCTTTAGATGTTACTCAAAGAATTCTGTAATCAGTTATGAGAAAACATTGATTTCAGCAGGACTCAATATCAGTGTTCTTGTCAATATCTATCTTGTTTAGCACAAGATCAATTTTCCACCTCGAGGGAAAACCAGATCTAAATGTTCACCCAACCATGCAAATACTGTACTTATTTCATTAGAACTCTGTGGAAACCTCATCACACTATAGCAGTGGATGCTATGAACTTAAATTATAAAATCAGTTAGAATAAAATAATTAATATTCAAAGAGGATGTGAGTTAACAGTATAAGAAATAAACAGTCACCCACGAGCAGATGAGGATCCTCCTCTTTTCCATGTGGTGCATGTTGGTGTTTTTCCAGATGGATGTTATGTGAGAGCCCAGTGAGTGAGTTGTATTTGTTATCAGCAATTATCTGATCACAACTGACACACAAGATGTAGTCTTGAAACTGAAGAACTCAGTACACAGCCACAGAAAGCACTATTAAGTTGGTTAATCAGCTGATTTCTCTCTTCCCACACCAAAAAGAAATAAAAATGCCTCTTTACATATTCTCTGGTGAAAGTAAAGAAAACCCTCCAAACTTTTTCAAAACGAAGACATCTTCAAATCTTTAACACAATGGAGCAGCTGCTACTGAGTTTCCTTGATGGGTATATTCTGTCATTAGGGAAATCAGAGGCCCTGCTAAATACCTTTTTTGTTTGGTTGTTTGTCAGCTCAAATACTGATTAGGTTCTCTGACAACCACATTGTTTGTTTGCAAAAATACAGGGAAGAAAAACCTTCAGTTGCAACTTGCATTCTGTAGAAGCAGTGGATACACTCAGAAATATTTTGTTAAACTCATTTACAGTAGGAGATTTTACCATTATTTAAAAAACAATGTAGAAAAGCTCAACTTTGATGATTCTTTCAGTATTGCTGTGCAAAAATGGTATAAAATCTATTAAAATACTAAATCTAAAGCAGATAGTAAACTTGAAAATTTTACTTAGGAAATAATAAGTTTGCAATTTAAGTATATTTTGAGAAAAACAATAATGAGTTCTAAAACTAAGCACAGTATTGAAAAAGATGAGTCAGAGTATGAGCTACTTGACAAAAGAAACTTCAACAAAGAGGAGTTTGTGACAGAAGGGTAAGGGCCCTTTTTTATCTTACCATAGCCTTGGATATAAATCAGAGCTGGCCAGAACAATAGTATTTACATGGCAAGCTGTGAAAGCCTAAAGAGAGATTTCTCTACCTTCATCTGGAAAAACCCACATCCAAACACACCATCTGCCATGGCCTGCCCAAAGCCACTGTGTCCTTGAGTGCTGTGGACATCCACAGGCACAACCAGCCTGCAATTAACTTGTACCTTGCTCTGCTGACAGTCAGCATAGAGTGGGATGTGTATGGAGACATATGTGCATGCTTGCACACAACCACATTCTAAATGATTGTTTTTAAACTGCAATCCCAAAAATTAACTGGCTTCAGGTCATGGAATATATAAATGTTAGTGATAGTTATAATACTGATAGTTTTGATAGAAAATATGCAAAATTATCTGGGCAACATTGTTTTAATTATAATATAAATAAGAATATATTCTACATAACATCAGAAATACTAAATATGCTCTCAATAACATGTTGAAATTCCTGGTGGCAGGACTCTGACAATGTCTGCAGCTTGTTGAAACTTTTAACAATACACCAGAATTTGTCTTTGGAAAGACGAGAAGGAGAGAATATCAATTTAATGCTGAAGAAAGGGCCCTCTTATTTACTTAATTTATGTGCTATTCTGTGCCAGCCAGTGATCATAAATACGTGTCTATACAGTCTGCCCTTCAGCAGGGGAGAGAGAATAATAGTATTGCCACTACAACTTCTTGTGAAAGAAATATGTAGTTTACAAACTTCATTATAGAAAGCATTGAAGCATGTTTCAGAAGAGAGACTCTGAAGTGGAAAGAAGGCAGGATATTTCATAGAACCAGGTTCTGCAGTCGGGAGCATACAACAGAGAAAACAGATTAAAAAACAGGGGAGGGGAAAGGCTGCAAGAAGAGCTCAGAAGCTCAAAACCATAAGATGACAGCAGGGAAACACAAGATTGCAAACACAACATTGGCTGAAGGTGGTGTGGACATCAGTGGTACAGAAGGAGTGAGAGAATGTGACGGCATCTTGGTTAGACTGATGAAAGAAGAATCAGAAACAGAAAAAGCTGAGAAACCTTAATGACTTGCTCAAATTTGCTGTGAAGTTTCAAACCAAGTACAGGAAAAGTTTCCAGTGGATGTCCTCCTGATTGCACTGATCAGTTTTAACTGCAGGGCTTCTTCCAAACGGAGTCCACCCATCACACCAACTTCCTCTGTTCCTCCTGCAGGAGAGATCTCTACATTTGATACATCACACACGCATCTATCCAGGTTTTGGAGCTGAAGAAAGTGCTTAACCACTTTTGCCACCCAGTTTCTTCTTCAAAACCTACAGATGTGATTTTATAAGATTTTTTTTTTAATTTTCAGTGTTTCTGAGAAGTACCAGAACTACACTACCAAGAAAACTGTATCTTGAATTTACCCACAGCAGTAAAATGGGGATGTCAACAATGCCAGAATTTTCAGAAGCCTCAGTCTTGACCTAAGAGTAGGTTATGGTGTTTATCAGGTCAATATTTGACCTAACTCAGCAGGAGTGCACAGAAGAGGCCACGACAATGGTCATTCCAGGTGCAAACATCTGTCTGGTTCACAATAATAGTGTATTTCATAGTGAGCAAGGAATAATTTTTGGGTAGTCAGGACAATAAGGTTCAAAGAGAGAAGAAAAATTTTTTAGATCTGCTCTTCCAATTTCATTTAGGAGACAATACAGGTGTTGTGAGAAGAGTCCGACCAAATACAAACCAAATAATCCATCTGTACTCCTTATGTTACCTCTGTTTGAAGAACTGCATTCAGTAAGAGTGTTGAAAAGCAGCTAAAGACGTCAAAAACATTTACAGGCTAAACAGATCCCAGCTCAGATAACTCCATTTCAAGTAATCTAAATTCATGCCCATTATCACTTAAGTGAGCATTACGGCTGTTAGCAAACCCTACACAAATATTCAGATTTTTGTTTTTCCTGTCATGCTGAAGGTTATCTCCCCGGTTGCTCTGAAAAAATCAGGTGACAACCATTTCCCATGATGCTTCAAGGGCTGTCAAACTGTCCATCAAACTGTCACCTGACCAATCGTTCCCATGGTTCTTTTAGACTTCTCGTATGATAAATTGAAAGGCACTATTATCTGCCTGTTGTGAAGAGGAACTGCTTAGGCTTTGATAAGATATCACTAGTCCCAGGTGAGAGGAGGCTGACAGCACATCAAGACAAGAAAACACATGGAAACAGTGAGCACAGGAGCAAAAGGTTTACAAACATCTGTTGTCATTATTTATTACCCCTTGCCTTGGTTTTAGCTCTATGCTTGTTCTATGCCTGTTTAAAAAGAGACTTTCCTTTCTTCCCAGTCAGACTTAACTGCTGCTATTTTTAAACCAGTTAGTTGTAGAAATATTAAAATATGAAAGATGTCTTTAATAAAAGGTTGCACTAGCTACCTTTTCTGATACATGTTGCTTTTACCATCATTATATTTGAAGTTTTATATGATTCTCATGGTGCAATTATGTCATAAGAAAATGAGAAGCCCTGTAAGATATGAAGACATTTTAAGCTCCACACTTTTTTTTTTTTCCATTGATGCCTTGAGACCAATTCGGAGTTTCTTTGCTGATATATCAGATCTGCCCTTGTACAAGTATCCAAAGTTAGCTGAAGATACCTCAGAGCCTAAACAACATGTTGTTATTTATTGTGGGCTGTCAATAAAAAGAAGCTGGTTGCTAACATCACCACCTTGTGTACAAATATTTGTTTGCATGCTATTTTAAATGATTTTAGGTAGGCTACAGTATCATTAGACAGCACTGCAAAACCGCTGTTGCACAAAAGAACATTAAATAATTTTATCACTAAAAATATATTTGAGTCCTTCAGGTTTGTTTAACTACAATATTACATTCATCTGAGTTAAGATTGACAGCAATCCTCTACACCCTGTGGACAAAGCCTGTTCACTGGAGTAAGCAGTCAAAATCCACAAAACAGCATTTTAGTGGTGGTAAACCTACTTCCAAAACTACTAATAAAGGTAAGGTTCATAATTAAAGTACATTCAGCTAATTTCTAAGGCCTCTTTTCTAATTAAAGACTCTAATGAGAAATAATGGATTATTACATTTTGAGGCACTTTCAACTTCCTCACGTTTTGAATATGCCCCTCATTTTAAAAGTGAAAGCTCAGTTCATCCATGGCTACAAAGCACCCTGATCAATAAACATAAGATGCTTCCTTCATGAGCCAGGTGAAAAAGGTACAGATACAGTAACCACTGAACTCCATAATACCAAGCTGATTTAGACAGGATGGTTTCTTTTGTCCCTTTTCATGCAGAAAATCAGTTAGTGTCAAGTGTGGGAGCCAGAGACGAAAAACAAGAATGAAATAACAAGGCATTTTCCCACTCTCAAATGAAAAATTCTACTGAGCTAAAATATTCTCTCAGTTATTGCTGACCTGCTGGCTCACACAGCGGCGCTCTCTGGGCACTTTTCAATAAGCAAAGCACACGGTCCCTTTCTCCAGGTCATTATAATGGAAAGATGTGGGAATATTGAAAAGAAAGAGACAGTATACACAGAGTGGTTGAGGTGGTGGCTGACTATTTGGATAATCATGTTACATTAGACCCATATTCCTTCTGTTTTCTCTAATCTTCGAAGGAAGAAGCATCAGTGCAGAGGAGGAAGGGACTTTCCACATGGTATCAGGAAAACAGTATTGCATGTAGAGACTGGGGAGAAGAAACTGCACTCTACATGAGAAGCTGTAGAGGGAAAGCCGGATTTGATTGGGCAACAGAAGGTAAAAAGGGCCGGGCAAAGTCATACAGGGCTCAGCACATGGACACAAGGCTTCAGGGTGGTACAGGACAAAGCTGTGGAGGGTTTCAAAGACAGGCACAACAGCTGGATGATCTCAAAAGTGGCTTTGCACAGCCAGGTAAGAAGTCAGGTTAAGTCTAGGAAGTTCCACTGAGGAAGAAGCTAAAAATAAACAAACTGCTCACTACAGTATGTTTTGCTATGTTATTTTGGTCAATAAATATTTGAGTAGTTATTCTCAATAATGCATTTAGCATTGATCCTGCAGTAACAGAACTCCCTGACAGAAGCAGAAAGTCTTCTGCAAACAGACACTTTAAATTGCTTAGATAATGTCAAAGTCAGCCTTAATCTGTAGAACCATAAAATACTCTGGCCACTGGGTTCTAGATTTTTCTCCACTGACCATTTGGGGTTTGAAGACAGAAAGCAAACATATGGAATACACAAGTCTAGACCTTTGTATTAATAAATTAGTTACGTTTACCGTAAAAAATTATTAAAGGAGATTAATGCACAGTTCTTTGTTAATAGTTTGGTTATACTTTGCTCACAGCTTGTTGCATTTACCTCCTGATGGGGAGTTTTGTCTGCCCAGATAGTAAATGAAGAACAGACTGTGAAAAATTATCTGATCCCAAGCAGCTCCATATTCACAGCCTCATCCACTCTGACAGAGTCCCACTATTCCAGTCTTGCACCTACTTAAATGTGCAGCTCTTTGCAGTGACCAACACATGCCTAACAAACCATGAAAAAACATTATCAAATATCTCTTCTATATTTTATCCCCTCTTTAGAATTCTTTTAACAAATATAGGAAGTGTTACCAATATGATTTAAAATGGAACTGATTTGCTCTTCTAAAGACAATAACTGCATTTGCCAACACTGTTGACATGTTGACATGATTATTGCCTGGGAGCTGCCAGAATAATAAAAAAAGAAAGTTAAAATAGGAGAGAAATAAGCACAGAGATGGGCAAGGACTGTAGTGATTGAGGAAAGGTTGGCTCAGGTCAGCCTGAGAGACAGGAGGTGGCATAGGAGAGACAGTAACTGATTGTAGAAGTTGAGTCTTCAGTTCTAAGAAAATTTCATGGAACACTTTCTTCAAAGTTCAACCTAAGGAATTTAGGTGCAGTCACATTGGAATACTCAAAGAACTAAATTTCACCAGGAGTTTTCCTAATCCCTGGGTCACTCAGCTTTGTTGAAGGAAGAGGCTGCTTGGCAGTGGAAATACAGAGCTCTCATTGCATTGGATATAACATGGCCATGTACCACAATAGCAGACATGGACCACCCCTCATTTTGGCGTCCTGTTTCAATATTGTGTGGTCTAAGCAGAATCTCCTCTTTGGAAGAAAGAGCCCTGCAGCTCTGCAGCCCAGAGTTCCTCCATGGACCACCCACCTGAGCCAGGAGGAGACCAACCCTCTCTGTCAGAGGGGATTTCTCAATGGCTCCAGAGAACAAGGCAGTGGCTTTAACCAAGGGCACAGGGAGCAGAGCACTGTGTCAGTGGGTAACCCAGGGCATAAACTTAGAGGATTTTAACTGGGCTTCAGTCACTACAAACCCTTGCATTTTCCTTTTGCAGTGAACCCAAGGCAGATTGCTTTTGTCTCCTTGAACAGGAGACAACCTTGACTGAACCTCATACTCACCCCAGATAGTAAAGCCTATAATGTGATCAGACATCTCAAAACAGCTGGCACACCCTGATTTTGTATCTCCACTATTTCTCCAATGCCCCATCATGTGAAAACATTTTTACTTTGACAGGTCCCTCTGGGTTTACAAAACCTTCTGGACTTCTGCAAGACCCTGTGTACAGGATGTGAAACCAGAGTACAGTAGAGTGTCAGCCCTATCATGGAGGAAGGCCAAAAATCTTGCAAGAAGGATGGTAACATCACTGAAAATATATGAGAATAAGAACTGCCTTCCTAAGTAACCTGAACTCCTCAATGTTACTACTTTTGAAAGGCTCTGTCCTTTTGGACCTTGGCCCTGCCTATGTGTACAAGTAAGTGAATGGAGGCAAATGTAATAGGACTACTCATGCATAAAGCTGGTCACATGCATTAATGCTGGCAGGAACAAGGACTTTCTTTTCATACTTACACTAGAGGATAGTAAAAGAAATGCTGCTCAAAGAAATCCATCAACTAATTCAAACTCTAAGCTAGCTACTTCAGAACCTCGTACAATGGCCACACTCAATGGGTCCATTGAAGACCTGGAGACGAAGTAAAAACAGTTTTCTTTTTGAAGAACATTACGGGATCAATATAGGGCCGTGGATATTAGGAAAAGTCACTTTAATAAAAAGGAAATTGCACATAATGTAACAAAACAATTGCTATTTGGAAGGCCCTGAAGAAATGGAACAATGTAATATGATATTTCTTAACTTCATTTCCCATCCATTGCAGAAATCATAACAATAAAGTTTTCTACATAGGTAACTTCATGAGCTGAAAGAAGAGAATGTATAATTCCTTTCCTTGGACTAAGCCAAAAGAAATGAAGAAAAAAATTGATTCTTCTCTGTTAGCCTCCTGTGTAAAATTTTTCTCCTTATCATCTCATCTAGTCATATCTTTCTGCAGTTTGAATTACCCTCTTTTCCTCAATCTGGTAAGGCAGTGAAAGGATGTTTGTTCTGCTAATTAACTTTATTACCCTGATAACTCCCTGCAGCCTTTGACGAAAACAATTACCGTTCCTTCTTTTTTTTTTTTTCCCACTGGCAAAAAAAAAAAGAAGGAAAAAAAAAAGGAAAAAAAAAAAAAGAGACGACTATTAATTAGAAACGAGGCCCCGGTCCCTGCCATGTTAGCCTGCCACGTTCTCAGACCCTCGAGCGGGATAGCATTACATTGTCAGTAGTAATTTAGCTCTCATCTGTCTCTGCTAATTATTGTCACATTCATCAAATTCATCAACAAAAGTGCTCTCAGAAGGATTGCATATTTGCAGTTAATACAGCATAAACTGGTATTACCCATCACCACATTTGTGATGATGAGAGGGACACAACTTATTCATCCCTAATTAGAGCAAGCTGGGTAATTAATTATACATTCCGCCTTATTACTTCTGAGTTCCCAGATATTGTTTGTCTAAAAAGGGGGAGAGAGAGGAAGAGAGAGAAGCCTGAAAATTAAAAAAAAAAAAAAAAGGAAAAAAAAGAAGGGGGGAGAGGGAGAGGAGAGAGAGAGAGAGAAATGTGTGATGTGTTTTGTCACATGTGCTATGCCATAATTCCCACCTGACAAACTAGCTGAATCAGTAGAAAATTGCAAGTTGTCAGCAGCAGAATAAACTGCTGTAATAGCTGATTAATGATCAACACCTGTGACAGGTGCTACATGGGACTGTAAACTTGGTGTGATTAACAGTCACCGGACGAATAAATATTAGTGACAGTCAGTGGGGAGCGAGTTTGTGTGTTTTAAGAAATCTCACACATTACAGTTATTGATATTTCTTTTTGGTAATTACCTGACAACACTGGAAGTGTGTTTTAATCCAGTATGTTTGTTTCTCTTCTCTTTATTTCAAAGTTCAAAATGATGTTTTGACAAGATGACCTCACAAAGTTCACATCTGTGGACAAATTTAGAATTGTCACAAATACTTTGTTCCATGTCCAGCTCATGGCAACACTCCCAACTATTCTTTTGAGGAACTTAAATATACCCATATACAAGCCTAAAGAGATAAAAACAAATATTGTATAAGTATATACATTTTTGGAGCTACATTTTCAAAGCCTGTAATTCTAAGAGTCAACTCAGTTTTGTTTCTTATGTCAGTGGTTAGGACATACACGGCTGCTGCAGGAAATCAGTATTTCTTTTATTTTACCATCAAAGATGCATGAATTTATTCTGAAGGACAATTTCATTCTCATTAATTTAGACTTAGAAAATTTCTGTTACAATGGTGCATGAAAGTTATCTGTTCATGTGATTGCTCACTGCTCAGCACAGTAGTATTTAATCAATTCCTAGATACAACTAGAGCTATATCAGGGTACTCTTTGGATAGCATAAACCACATTTTTCATCTTTGTGCATGGTTACAGATATGCTGATTAGGTAAAATATATATTCTTGTTCAAAAAGACGTGTATTAGAATGTGAAAAGACATGAACACAGACTCAGAGGAGCCAGTAACCGCAGATTTTGCCAGCAATCCAATGCCATTCTCAAACTCTAAACATGATATAACAACACTGTCTTCCTCTACCAAGTCTTTACTGGGCCGAAAAAAAAAAGAAAAAAAATAAAATCACAATTCATGATTTTAGAGTTTCACCTGTGCATGCGAAAGAAACTAATATATCTAATATATCACCCTGTCCATGTGACAGCTCAGCTGGGTTACATACTTGGTCTATTAGAAAAAGAAAGCTCAGCATTTTCCTCAGAGCAACATTTTGGTATAGCCAGAAGTAATTAAATTAATGTCTTTAAATGTATCCTACCTGCCAAGGTTTACATACATCATGTAGCACATTAGGAGATATGGAAAGGAGTAAAAGGCAAGGAAATTACTGCTTCTATAATTTCCTGAAGAGAAATAATAATAAAATATGTATTTTCCTGGAGCACAAAATATTCCAGTCATTTGAACCTTTAATGGAAAACCCTGAACTAGCTGTTGCTTCTCCTCCCAGACTCACAGTCGTGCATCCATAACAACCAACCGGACTTTTCTTTTCCATTCCATGTTTTCTAACAGCAACAGAAAAGATAGCTTTCATTCCTTGGTCTAATTGATTACCAACCTGCTTTTAGGCATGAACTGTTACACAAACTCTTCTTTCAGATGTGGACAACTGTGGGGAAGGGCTTCATGAAAGGGTGGCATTTAGGTCACCTGAGAATCTCCCCGTATGAAACAACTTCCTATGAACTTCCCCGTCATTCTTGTACAGTTGAAATAAGGGTAGCAGAGGAACTTACAGAGAAAAGAACATGAGTGCTATTTCCACAAGCCCCAACGACTGAATAATAGTCTAAATACATCTAATATCTACCCTTTAAATAATGAAAAGAAGGTTGCAATAATATCCAGTCTGCTTGTAAGGAAAATATTATATTTTTTTACTGAAGTGCGTCTTTCAATTCCTCATTTTCATTTATTCCTGCACCAGAAATATAAAAGTCCCAAGCAACCCATTTACAAAAAAAAAAAAAAAAATGCAGAGAGATGAAAATACATTTTGTGGGTTATAGTTTGCTAGGTGTAATACTTTTGTTTCCTGATTAATCTCCAGTGTAGCAACCTGAAACACAGAAGCAATAGCTTGAAAGCTTTATGCAAAACATATGTAAATTTGTTATGCTTTGGTACAGATACATCTGAATAGGCAGCAGTGCCGTGAGCCAGCAGCCTCGGAAGGAGGCCAAGCCCACATCCAGATGCCACTGATAGAGAGACACTGTGTGGCATCAATGCTCCCAGCTGCCAGGCTCACCAGGCTTTTTTCACAACATTTGACTGCACGAGACCTTGCAAAGCTCTCTACTGGTAAATCATAATAACACACAGAAACAATTCCAGTGAGTATATAAAAAAAAAAAAATCTAACAATAATAATAAATCTTAGATATAAAAAAAAAAATCTTAAATATTTTCCTACAAGCAATCGCTATCTGGAAATTGAATGATCACTTTATTGAACCAAAGAGAGCAAATAAGAGTCTCAACAATAATGCTAAATTTAACAACAACTTTTAAGGTGACTTTGCATCTTTCAATACTGTATTTTATGAAATTGGATCCATTACCTGTTCCATATACAGAGACATAAGTTTAGTCTTTAAAATGAAGAGTGGATATAAAACTCAAGTGGGGAGATCAATTTGCTCCAATTTGCTGTGCCTTGGAACAATTTGCAATTTGAAAAATATCTTTAAAAAAAAAAGAAAGAAAAATGGAAACTATCAAAAGACAATGGGATAGCAAATTCATCAGGCCTCAGGAGAAAAAAACCCACTTCTTCCCCTGTAAATTAAAAACCTTGTTATTTCTCTTCACTTAATATGTTGTAAATCTGATTTAGCAAGTAATTCTCATCCATTCTTTAAAGTGGAGCAAGTAAAAAAAAAAACTAAGCAAGTTTCACCAGGAAAGCAGCCATTATGAGCTATCTGACTCAATTTAAGTAAAATGAATTTGGGATTACAATTCAATATCACTGTCACTCATACCGTTCAGTCTATGAATCAATCATAAATAGGCTTCAAGACAGATATCCCTTTGTTTAGCAATAGTTCACCAAAATTTTTAGAGTAGCAAATTTCCTAAGAGAATTTTGGATTATTCACTGACTCATAGAATATACATTATCAAATTTCATGTGGAAAGGAATGTGTGTCTAAAGCAAACATACTGAATTCAAAAGCAAATCCTTTATCTTTGAAATCACACAACAGCAACAAAGAATTACTCCCCAAAAATTACACAAGATCCTGACCAGATCTACAGTATTTGCAAAGTTCTCCTTTCGTTCATTCCCAAATGTGAAGAAAAATATTTGTGAGAGAATCCTGGTGTCACAAACCTTAGAAATATTACTTGTTTTCCGTAGCTATTTCTAGTGCAACCGAGCAAGGACAACCAGCATAAAATCAGAACAGTCTGAACAAGCATAGCTCTCATTCTCTTTTGTTCATGTCACTGTCTTTACCACTCCAGAAAAGAAATAAAAATTAATGATTCTTGAACTGTATTCTGGGACATCTTGGCTTTTTTTGTTCTTCATCCTACACTGTTAACTATGTAATTTCACCAGCATCTCAGCATCACATCCACACAAGACTTCCAAGATATTAACTTGATATCTTTGTACAACTCATTTTCAGAAGTCATTTGCAAAGCATCTGCATCGTCTAAAGGAAGAAAAAAAATATGCAATTCACCTGATGAAGATAGAAAATTGTAATTACAGACCATCCAACAATTTTGATAATTTCAGCAAGACAGCTTGCTGAAAACTATGTCTTTTAGTATAGAAAAATCACACAGAGCTGCTCTGTAGTGGTGTCTGTGGTGCAGAACTGCACAGGGAAGAATTGGGAAGAAAACCCAGCATTTTTGGCACAGGATCCCCTGTTTGCAAGAGCTTAATGGTGCTCCTTATGGGCTGAAACCTCTGTGGGTGGGATCCCACTGGTCCCCTTCATTATTGGTGGCAACCTTTCAAGTCCATGTGCACAAAGAAGTTCCCACCTTTTGCTTTGCAGAAAATCTGAATGAGGAGATACACCCACACTCCACAGCAAGTAAACATTTCAGGAATACTTGATACCACCATGGAAAGATAGCTAAGGGAATACGTCTGGGGCAGAAACTTGGCCAAAATCCTGAATTTTGAGAGGGCTGCCTTCTTTTTCCATAGGACTTTCAAGCATCTTAAACTTCTTGAACAACCTAATATTTGTCATCTTGAGAGTAATATTCTTTCTGCAAATGAATAAAAATGTAGGCAGCTAATAGCATTTTTTTTCTATTTGTGATTTTTCCATATGAAAGTATGATTCCATACACATTAATGTTCAATTGAAGAACTCTTAACTGAGTTAAGAGCTGAAGTCCAATGTATTATCTAATTTTGAATGAGTGGTCATTCCTAAGATAAAATCAGACTTTAGTATATTTTAGTATTTTTCCTTAGATTTTCCATTTGCACACATGTTGCCTGCAACCCTTCAAAGTTGAACACTCAAAGATTTTTAAACAGAAGGATCAGCATTTCCCCCAGATGTCTTTATTAAAGAGATGCAAATATATTTTCTTTAACAGCAGCATTAATTGCTCTACAAGCTTCAGTGTGCTGTCATTGAAGCATCATTCAAAGAAAGACCTGCACCCATGAAATGCTCCTCGATGGAGTCAGCAGTTAAACACGAGGTTAACACAGCAGATATGGCTTTCATGACATGGCACTGCTAAAATTCCTGGTGACTCTTTGCACGATTACTGAAATGACAACTGCATGTCTCACAGTGGGGAAAATACAGGACACAGTAAGTGACCAAAACCTAATCTTAGTTACCCCAACATGCACTGGAATATAGTCAGTGACTTCAGTGAAGTCATTCTGGACTTTCACCCTTGCACTTGGTGCTCTCCTGGGCAGCAAACAGCCTAAGGAGACAAACATCAATCTCTGTATGATAAATACTCCCCACACGATGCTTTAGTTTTAATTTGTAATTCTTCACACAACTTTTTTTTTCAACACTAGGATGAGGAAAACACTGCTTATAAAAAGGGTTTTTCCAGAAGTGAGTCATATTGAACCCTGAAGGAAAAAGTCATCTGGGAAAACGATTAATGCCTTTGAGAAACTAACTTAACCGTTACAAATATTGATCCTGCTACCATTTTTATGAAAAGCAGTACATGAATCGATGGAAGCTGAGATAGCCAGAATAGAATAGTACTTATCTGACATACGGTTGGTGTCTATATTTAGGAGATGACACACAAACACAAGACTAAATCAAATTGCATATTGAGAAAAGAGCACCTAACAAAAGAGTAAGATGAATCAGCCAAATACAGCTTTTTGCTATTTTAAAGCGTGTTACTCACCTATTCCTTGACCATTGCACCTTCTTAGAATGACAATATTTAAACATACAGTAACATTAAAAAAAATTTCTGTGTGTGCCTACACATTTACATACCTGCTTCTCCTCCCCACAAATACTCTTTGCCACTAATTCTTTTCTTCCACTTATTTGAACTGTGAGCTGTGCAGGACAAATGTTTTCTTTCTTTCTTTCTCATTACACAGTTTAATGTTTTTTCTCATTACATATTTCTTGAGTAAGTGCACTTGGACTTCATACTGAGCAAGGATTCCTCAAAACTTTGTTGTATAATAATATAAGAATATGGAAGCAGTATTTACATAGTTTACCTGATACAGGTCCTGCATCAGATTTTAACCCTGTTTATAATCATACTATAAAAGAGATGCATGTCAAAGCAACAAGCAAACCAATCTTCCTTGCATTATAATTAAACTTAATTAATTACTGAACATGTGCTTAAAAGTCACTAATATCTACAAACCTGGAAGTTAGATTCTGATGCATGCTTTGATGGATACAATGTTCTAGGGTTAAGACTTTTAAAGCTTTGTAAACATTAGGAGCCAAGTTGTGTGCACTTGTACAGGACCACAAGGAGGCCAAGAGGACACACAAGGAAATGGACAGAGCAGGGAAGGTGGTCCCTGGGCCAGCCCTTGCCCTGCTCTGGGCAGACAGGAGATAGAAGGAAGTGTAAGAAAACTTCTGCACAGAAATCATTGCTTATCAAAGAGAAATCCATTTCTTCTGTTGTGCAAGGCATTTCAAGCCCTCCAAGCACTCTTTGGGTTTCAGTAACAGGGGATTAGAAACACATTTTGGACTGCATTTCACTGGGTGCTTAATGTGAATGGTTTTAATTTTCGTAGCAACTCTTTCTAACCATTAACACCACATTTTTAATACCCTACTGAACAGATTTACAGGATTTAAAGGAAAATTCCTGTCTATGTACTTTGCCTAGCAAAATATTATCTGCAAAACTTTGTTAGAAAAAACAATTCAAATTTAAGTACTAGAATACAGCAATTTAACAAATTATTAAATACTCGAAGAGATCCTGGAATGTTTAATGGAAAATATAGATCCAAAAACAAGAACCAAACCCCTCGTTAAAAAAAACAGTCAGCCAAATCACCTGTACCAGTATTTTACTTTATCCAAACAAGTTCCAGGTCTTTCCCATCAAAGAGCACTGTCACAGGACCTTTATAAGGGTGCTTAAAAGCAAACAAATGAATGACCAGCAGCAGCAGCAGCTCCTCATACTCCAGGCCTCCTAGAAGAAAACTCGATTTCCTGAGACACTGAACAGCCACAATTCTGGAGCACCTGAGAAAGGCACAAACTCCAGGGAAATCCTTCTTCAGTCCCCAAAACTTCCCCAGCCCGGCCTTGGCTTTCATGGCAACCTCCTTCTAGTTCTGCTTGCTGGCTTGATAAATTTCTTCTTCCAGGAAGGGAATTATATTTTAAAAATCTTATTCTTGTACACCTTGCATCAATCTCACAGTTTTATACAAGAACCTATTTAAGAGATATATGCTTCGGATTTGTTGAAATTTCCTGAGAATGTCTTACTTATGATAGGAAAATTATAAAATACTAAGAGATAGCACTGCAGACCAAAGAAATTCACATGAATGGGGAAGAAAATTGAGAAAGAAATTTTTTATCTGGAGAGACAGAGAAGGGAGAAAAAGTTTGGATCTGCAGTTAGGCTTCCCAGTATGAACAGATCTAAGGATAACAATGATTCACATGCAAATTTTGTATCTTAAAATTAAGATTTGGAAAATATGACAACATAATAATGCAAAATAGGTGATTATTTTGACTCAACTATACAATTTGCCCACCATAAAAGGGTACAGCTGCACTTATATCTAAAATAGTTTTTTATTTGATTTAGAGAAATAAATAAAATGTAACTTTTTAAGCTTTAGTTTTAGCTTTAATTTGATGAACATGTAATCAGTGCATGTGCATATTCCAGATTAATCTTTAAAACAGTGGGTTTATTCTTCATTCTCCAATGCTTAGACCAGCAATTGTTCCACAGAAGCAAGTACAGACAATTGGAATTATTTTAAAAATTAGTACTTAAATTTTAGTGACATTAATATTTTTGCCCTATTATCTAAATTAAATTTAAATTATTTATTTATTAAGCTGAGCCACTGAATATTTATTCACATTCTAGCTAAGGGAATCAGTAAAAATGTTAAATATAAAGCATATGCAATTTTAAGATGGTATTGTACTTCTGAAACATTTTGGTAAGAATATTAGGAATATCTTTTCCAATGAAGACCTAACAGTGATGTTTTGAAGAGTGACAGTGTGATCAGTCAAGGAATCTGATTTTTGAATTCTTGTCCAAACAAGTCCAATCTACATATCATTATTGCCTTCTAAAAAGAGAATTCTATGGGAGCTATGTCTCTAAAAACTGAAGAACTAAGCAGTACAAGGTGCTATTCTAAAACTTTTAAATTTTAATGACATACATTATTTTTTCAAGGGAACAGAGTCCACAGTTTCATTATTTTCCTTCTTAAACTAGTGAGAAAAAAAGGTGATTGGGAGTGGGGCACATACATTAACATGATGATGCTTTGAAAGGTAATTCTGAACTCAGGTTCAGCCCTTGAGCCCATGAGCAACTCCTGGAGGTGCTGAGTGCACTCCTGGTGCTTCAGGAAGCCAAAGGCAGAGGGAGGGGCTGCACGGGCTGCAAGACCTTTGAGGGCAAAATTGACAACTAACCCAGTTAAAAATTATATTTATTACATTAATTTTGGTCTGAAAGCCTCATTATTTAATTTTCCATAGTGCATAGCTTGCAAGCCCTGACAAAATGTCTCTATCTTCCCAGCTCCTCTGAGGAGAAGAGCACAGTACCATCAGGCAATATAATTTATGCAACCCCTCAGACAGGGGTACGAGGTAAAGGCTGCCTGGGTCCAGCCATGGCAGGCTTTTTTATGAATATCAGCAGCTCATGAATATAAACAGTTACAGAAAAATAAAATTTATAAAACCTGGACCTGGGAACAAAAATCTCAGAGATCAACAACTCCAAAAGAATCTAGTGTCGCATTCCTAAGAATGTCAGATTAAACTAACATGTGCCAGTCAATATTGGTACACTGTGACCCTTGACGCCTCCTAAGCAAAACTATTAAGTCCAACATTTTCTCCTGTAAGCACTTATCTGTAAGGATGGCTAACATGTCCTCTAAAGCAGATATTGAAACTGATTGGACAATAGGTAGATACCAGACAGGGGCCTGGGGGCCGACCTCTAGAAATAGGGGGAGAAAATCTTAATCTGCAACACAATGCAGCTCTCTTGAAACCCTATCATTTTCACTTCCCATGTGTCTGCAGCCTGACTGTGAATGGATTTGAAAAGGAATGGTTAGTGCTGAAAATTGGATCAGAGCTAACATTCTCTCATTTTTATCAGCAGCTGCCAAAGGTCATCTGACATAATAGCTGATGAATTCAAGCCCAGTGGATTTCATTTGCAATTTTCAATTTACTGAGGCCTCCAAACCCCACAGTGATAAAAGCTTCCCCTATCGTGGCCTGTCACAAACATCAAGAAACTGCACAAACCCACAAGAAAGAAATAGGAGAAAGCTGTGCATCATCACAGTTACAGATAAGGAGAACAGGAAGAAACAGTATCATGTAGAAAGGTGTGGAGCAGCATGTGTGGTTGAGTTTCTAAATGCCAATTGTAATGAAAAGACTATGAAGAGCAATCAAATAACTTCTGCAGAATAACATCATGGTTCCCCTCCCCCCCCTTCAGTTTCAAAATTGCCTTCTAATCTCTTGCTTGACATCCTGAAGATAAAAGTGAAAAGTGAAAAAACCCTGTTTATTTAGACATGGAAAGTATTGCACCGTTGATATATTTACTGTAGTTTTGATTTACAAATTCCTGCTATTAAGAGACCTATTATCAGAGAGTATGTCAGCACCAAAGAAGGAATGCTTTTGTTTGCTGGCAGATGGACTGTAGATCTTTACTCCTGATCCACAGGGAACACAAATGAGCCCCAGTCCATGGGTGCTGGAGGTTTGAGTCTACTCACCCACATCCATACATTCAGAGACTTTTCCATATGCAACTATGTTCACTCCAGATCTTTGTCACATTGACATTGTGAGAAACTTGCACGGGATCCTGTTCCAAGTGATCAGGGAAAATAACTAAATAAAACTCAAAGCTCTTCATACAGGAAGGAACATCTTTTCTAAAAAACCAAGTAGCTCACATTCTCTACCTGTCCATGACTACTTGATAAAAGAATATGTACAGAAGGGAGAAGTACTCTTTCACCTGTATAAAAAAAAAAAAAAATCCAGACCCTAAACCCCCAATTTCAAAGTACTAATTCAATCCCAAGAGCAGCATTTGAAGCCACCATCTGCCATGTTTATGACTTTACTTTCAATTCTCCTACACATGTTGCAGCGGTACAAACTCAAGTTTCTCCTTTTAGTAATCTCAACTAAGTCAAATAAACAGGAAACACAAATACTGCCAGCTGGATTCTACTTGGACTCAAAGCCAAGGATGCAAATAACTCAAAGATGTTTCAACTGTGAAAAGCCCTTGGTTAGTGCAAAACAAAAAATCAGAGGAACGCCAAGTACAGACATTATACAGTGAATAATGGCACATTATTCTGTGCTTGGAATAGTTCAGCTTGTCTTTCGAAAAGTTATGAAGACCTCAGAAAGAGAATTGCATATGATGATTTGATGTAGATAAATAAGAATCACAGAATAAGCTGAGTTGGAAGGGACACAGCAGGATCGAGTCCAACTCCCTGCCCTGCAAAGGTTATGGTAGTAAGCAGCTCACCTGAGCATTGGCAGGTGAGTTAATGTAACTGTTAATGTCAAAAGAAAATTTACAAAGATATTTTTCCTTATTGAGCCTGATAATTATAGTTTCTGTATTATTTCAGGAAGGTGGTGACAAAGAAACCATGTGTAGATATAGACAGCACTTCCAGGGAGAGGGAGAAAATTGCCAAGGTACTGCACCACAGTTCTGCTGTGTGTGCACAGAGCAGCCACACATTGGAGCAGCACTGAAAAATTTTATAGCACTAGTACTGGAATTTGTTTTCAACACCTAAAAATATGATACACTCCTTTCTACAAATACAAAGAAGCCCAAATATATAATATTGTAAATAGAACTATATCTTGGATAGAACAAAAGTGGAAAAAGATGAAATAAGGGTTGTAAAGAAAATGCCATGAGTGTCTAGGGATGTTAATAACTTCCTTCCTTCCTCCCTCCCTTCTCAGAAGCTCCAGAACTTCAGTTTATGGGCCAAACAGACTGTCCTAGCCCTCCCAGAAAAAAAAAAATACAATGCTTTTGAGCTGGAATTGGCTTTTCTTTACAAGACTTGCCACACCTGATGCCAGCAGATAAATTAATATCAAGAATTAATGCTAATTCCAACAGATTTGTTAGCATTTACATTGCCAACAGGGAAAAAAAAAATCTTCTTGTATAACTATTCCACTCAGCATTGACTCAAAATGGTCCATATTACATTATAGGCTGCTAACTGTCCTAGAGGGCTGCAAGTCTTCCACGTGTCTGTTCACTCATTAGTCATTTTTTCTACTACTATAAAGGTCTATGTGTAAGAATCAGGAAGTCCTGGGATCTAACACTACCCCTGGCATATATACAGGGATATATACAGCCTTGGCTAAATCACTTCAGCTGAGAGCTTCAATACACTCTCTGCAAACTGTGAATAAAGTCATCAGTGCAGGAGTAGAATTAATGCTTGAACAACTGATGAAGTCATATAGGGGTTAAGTATCTCTGAGCATTCATTCATGAGTGATTTGTAATGATCACAAGCAGAGGTAGTTTCTGGTTTCTTCTCCTTGGAATCCCTCATGTCTCAAGTTCCAGAATGGCTTCACATCTCTTTTGAAAGAAGGACACAGCTGGCACAAAGATAATTCTTTGGGAAAAAGAGCCCTATATTGGTGAGGTCTCACCCGCTGAGTCTTGGTTAGAGAGAAAAGACAATAAGGGGGGAGACTGAAAATTTGCAACCTCATTCATCATCACCAAGTTCTCAGCTGTTAACTGACAAGTTCGTACATGAAAGACTAAGCAAAAAACATTTGACACTGGAATATCAGATGCTTCTACCATGCAGAATTAGCAATGATATGTTACAGGAAAGAAAGTTATTAGAAGCACTGTTTTATAGAGGATAAAAATGCCAACATTAAATGAAAAGTGGTAAGTTAAAATGTACTTTTCATGGTCAGCCATTACGTTATGACCACGAGCTAGAGCTGAGCCGATTAGAATGTTTGCTGACATTAAAACAATGTAGATTCGTACATGGCTGAGGAGATATTAGTCTGGCATAACTGAACACATTACTCAACAATACCACCAGAGTCTATTTATAGTAATTCTATTCGTATTAGAAAGATAATGTTTAAAATTATGTGCTTTAACTCACTTTTACATCAACCTTTTCATTTTAACCAGCAAATTATTATTTCAAAGCATTTATCATCCTTCTACTTTAAATAAATCTGAAAAATATTTGGGGTTCTAATTTGCTTAAATTCTGCTACTTTATAAATACATGGTAAACTTCATTTATGAATAATAACTGATACTACATAGTCTGCAGTGTCATTTCTGTTCATTTCTCATCATCTGAAGATGAGCTGCAATATCTGCAAGAAACAACACTAGCTTTAATAGATTTGGAGAAAAATAACAGCTTTGGTCATGGTTTAGAAATAATGAAGTACAACAAAACAGGTCCAATCCAGTGATCATCTGAGCATCCTCACTTCTTAATGAAGCAAATGACAACTGCAAAACTCTTGTAGGATCTGGCCCTGGGCACTTACAAACATGCTGTTGAAAGTCAGTCTGACTTTCAGCAGAGTGAAATTGGAAAGAAAACAATTTTCTTGCACCTCTGTCTTGTGAGATTCAATTATCGGTGTCTGATCTTGTAAGGCATCAAGCACCCTCCTGTGAGCTCCTCCAATCCCACTGAAATCATCACAGGGAGCTGAGGGTACTCACAGCCAGGCAGGACTGGACCCTAAGAGAGCAGGAAGCCACGTGTGGCCACGGGCTGGCCTGAGCCAACCATCACTAAACAGCGAGACCAGAGATCCAGGGATCTGGGATTGTATGGAAAATGCTCCATGACTGAGGAACATTTGCTACATTAAAATTTAAGCTGTCTCAGTCACTGCTTATTTTACTGTTATCAAGGCAATACAGTTCTAGTTTTATAACTCAGGGCTCCTCTCCTGCCACCCTGGAGTCTAAAATGGCATTGGAAAAATGAGTTTAGCTGCTTCAGTTTAGCCCTTCTATCAAAAAATGTGCACAAATCATCTCTTACAATTCACAGATGCATTTCATGATCTGTTCCTCTTCCCCAGCAAGCAGGAAGAACAGCAGCACAACACAACCTCCACCAGTCTTTAACTGGACTTTGACAGTACTTGTTATTTTATTACTTTGTTATCTGATACTAATGTTTCAATAAAAACACATCATGCTAAAATTAAATATATGTTCTGCATCATATCTTCAGTCTTGAACAAAAAATGCTGCTAAAGGCACGACCCATATCAATACTCCAATTAGTTTTAGGAATGAAATAAATGTGTGCTATTGTTCACAACACTGACATTAGAAATTACAAACCTCCAACTGAGAAACTTGAAAACATTACTACTGTCTCACCTAATTAATAATGCTTATCTAAAGTAAACTAAACCAGTTTCTTTACATCCAATTAAAAGTGACTTGAGAGGCAATATTGAATACAGGCAAATATGACTCAGTGTAGGAACCTTAAGGAGGTTGTCCAGTTTTCTCTGTAATAATTTGAATAATATGTACTTTAATAGTACATATCTACTAAGTATAAGGCAATACAGTTTAGATCAGTTTTATGAAATACTCTGAGAATTTTTGCGTATACAGAGTTGTTATTTACATGTGAGGTTTGGTATGATAAAAATAGCACACCAAATTATAAGCAGAAATAAAAATTATATACTGTAATTTATCAAGGAAAACCCCTATTATTTTCATTTTTCTTCCTTATCTCAGTTTTATCTTGCAATAATTTACTTTATCCTGGTAAGTATTCTGTTAAACATCAAAAAGTAAATAAGGAATAGTTTCTAAAAAAAGTCTTCCTCCCTATTTTAACATACTTCTTTTAATGCTACCAAACCCAATAATTTTACATAATATAGAGTCCCTTCTTGAGTCACATCTTGAAGACAAAATATCAATTAGAGCTGCCTAATTTCCATAGAGGTTATATCAATAAAAGTGTAGCAACTTCTCAAATACATGTGATTTATGATTTTAGTAAATAATAATATTTCACAGCTCAGAAGTGGAGAATATAAAAAATGTATTGAATATAAAATGTAAAGTGTTCAGTCTTACTCTGTAAATCCTTAAGTGTGATGTCTAAAAAATAACAATCTAGTACACCATTAACCTGTCCTTCTTCCAAATTACAATTATAGCCACAAATTTTAATGAGAAAACCCAAATAATTTTTTTTACCACCAATAAAATTTCTATTATTGAAAGTTTTGCTGGAATGAAAGCAGCTACATTAAGACTATAGCAAATGATTCACATCTCTAAAAGCGTAACAAAATTTAATTCTTGTGAGAAATCCATATATCTTCATGGGTGCAACATTAATTTTTCATTTAACAAAGCTTTTTCATCATTTATGGAAAAAATTACACTATCGGGATTTATGATAAGACAGAAATTTGGGGTTTTTTCACACTAGACACCCTTCAGGGATTTGTTTGCAAAAAGAACGTGAGATGTTCTTGGTGAACTCTAGTGGAGACCTATAAATTTCCTTTGGATTTTCTTTTTCCCTTTTTTAGTGTAAGGTTCAATTATTACGATTATTTCAAAATATATAAGCCTTTAGTTTCTATTTTACCCTACCGTAATGGCAAATGATATTGGGATAAAAAAAAGGAAAACACTGCAAGAACCTTTGAAATTTTTTGTTCCAACTTTGAGATTTTGAAATCATTGAAACACTGAAAGAGCACACAAGATCTCACAGGGTTATTAATCCAAATTTTAAGTTCGTTTAATTTCCTACTGTCAACTATTATGTGAATGATAATGTGACAATCACTACTATAGATACGACAGACAGAAAAAGTCAGTTCATAAGAATTCAAAATGTAGGAAAATGCCAATGTTAAGATTATCCAGTTAATCCAGTGAAACAACAAAGGACTATGACATTATCTTCTACTAAGTATACCAAGACATGTTGTAAAATACTGACTATTAGCACCTGAATGAAACACAACAAAGTTGTTTAGAAAAGCTGAAAAGAGACACTGTATCCTGTAAGTGGCACATCTATTTTGTTTATCTATATTCATATTGCTGACATGAAGCACATGTCATTGTACCTATACATAATTGCAAAAATCCTGAAAAACTACTACTAACCTTATAATCAAGATATTTAAACATAAACATTACAGCTGCTTTCTCATTCCCACAATATAATGACTAACTGCCACTAACAACTGATCATTATCATGAGGCTGGGGCAGCCACAGCCATGAATCCAATTCAATAGTGCCCAAAGAGGGTAGAGTCCTAATCTTATTGAAGTTATTGGAAGTAAATCAGGGAAATCAGTCTCAGTGGCAAGAACAGAGTTAAAAGTACTGAAAATGCAAAGGAGGACTTCCTAAACACCTAGTATGTGTCAAAAAATGATGGCCCAGTGACAAAAAGGAGAAAAGTTTCCTTCTCTTTGAAAAAATCAAGTTGGTCAGTGTAGTTCAGGATTCTTTTTGCCCAAGCAATACTAAATTCTGCATTATGAATCAGATCCTCAGGAGGTGAAGACAAAAACTGGCCACATTTTGATGGCTGTAGAGCTTAGGTTTTTCAAAAGAGCTAAACCACAAGAGATAAATGATGAAAAAAATCTGAAATGTAATTAACTAGTTCCTGGCTAGTTGTCCCTTTGAATATCGGTCTGAGGCATCTGCCATCAATCACATTTTAGTCTCCACTTGTCTTTACCAGAATCTAAACTGTTTCCCAAAGTTTACCCACACACAGCTGTTGAACACAAATGTCAAATCAGTTTTGGGAGGGCCCTGCCAAATGGGGGAAGCTCACAGGATGTCCCCTGTCAGAAATATCCTGGTACTCTTACCTTGCTCCTCTACTTCTGCCTACATCTTGAGCACAGCAGGCCCCAGGCTGACCCAACATATCCTTAGGTACATCTCTTCATTCATGAGGAGAATTATTTTTTTCTGGCATATCTTCTCAAAACAGTCCATCAGAGAAAGTGATCTTTACTGTAGGAAACTACATTTGAATACTGATTTGTTCAACATGTTAAGACTCCATCTACTTTCCTATTTGTGACCACTGACAAAGTATAATGCCTTGCATAGAACAGTGACAGGAGACCTGCCATCATTCTTGAATTATGATCTGCATCTACCCCCTTTATCCTATGGAGTGGTGACCTATTGCAACAAGGATGTTTGAAATAAAAGCTTACTTAGAAATCCGTTTCTCTAAAAGCATGGAATTCTAAGAGCCTTGATTCTGCATTTCATTAGTCAGTTTTACTTATTCATTTCATGGAAAATATAGCCTATTTGGTTTAACTTTTTCTCTGTTGCCTCCCGTTCAAGATATGCTACATGTAATGTTTATCTTTGATCAGACTTATTCAGCAGATAGTAGCAGCTTTTGTTTTCAAAAAGTGACCAGAGAATTGGTTTTCTATCAAGTGTGTAGTTAAGACACCTCATACAGCTCTGTTTTTCTGTACTTCTCTCATTCTCTGCCAACTGGTACCTCAGTCTTATTGGTATCCAATAATAAGCCCGATTACAGCTAGCCCTAGGAGACATGACAAAAAGAGAGTCCTCATCTTGCATTAATTGCTCGTATTGAAACTATGCCACATCTCTCGAAGCTAGATGTTGCTTAGTATCCCTTTGATATGATAATGACATGCTTCTTAGCAGATGAATATGCAAATTAAAAGCAGTAATTTGGTGGCATGCACCTGCTGACACTGCACTACTATGCTTATGTGCTCCTCTGTAACACTGCTGCTACACAAAAGCATCACAGAGGTAAAATTAAATTCTAATGTCGTATATATTAAACAGATGCTTCCACTTTTCTTTGTATATCTACTTTTTACAGAATTTGCTATTGGAATCTCAGTTCTCCCTACATGCAATTAGTGGACATTTATGTGTCATACACAGAAATGTACTTGGAGCTATTTAAGGGCTCTGTTTTTAAAGAAATGGTTTACATGAACTGCACTCTCAAAGAGATTTTTTTCCCCCCTTCATAGCAGAGAGGCAGAGGATTTTAATCTTGATGCACAAAAGACCTTCATTCATAAAAGAAATGCATACTTGAGCATGGCAGCTTGCAACAGAAAATTTCTGTGGTAAAGATACTGCAGAGTATACACTTATCCAAACTTTCTGATACTGATTATGAAAATTTTCTGATAAGTTCTGTGAATTGACTGTGCATGCTAATCACACGGAGCCAGATCTGCCCTCAGGTGTGTCCCTGAAGGTCTTTTATATATTAGTAAGGTGCTGAGTGTGAAAGTAGAATTTGGTTCCACATTGCCGAGATGCTCAGAACCCTGTGAAGCTGATGGTGCCAACAGGCTTGGTCCAGGAGGGCACAGGTACCAATGCTGGACTGCCCCAGTCCCTGCTAAAAATGCTTATTATGCCCTGGAGATGGACCAAGTGACCCACTGGAGCAGCCTGTAGAGAACAAATCATTTCCAGATGTGATAAGCTATGAATGCTCTGATGTTATCAGGCTCAGTGGAGTCTATTTACAAACAGGCAACAGAAGGAAGTGAACTGATATTTCATAGGGTTGTAAGAGATTAGAGGAGATGAAGGAAAATTCTTTTATTTGTGAATTTATATAACTCAGGAAATACGTACTGTGCATTTTCCCAAAAAGAAATCAAACACATAAAAAAGTTTCATAAACTAGGAAACTTTGGTTTTCAGAGGGTTCATAGCTCTTAATTGGGTGCCTCCACAGGTGAAGGTCTAAATTTCTCTACAGTTCTCTGTGTCTGAGGTAGGCTGTGTGTCTCTGTGAGTCTGTGCCTGTTTTCAGGCAAGGGGGCAGCCCATATCTCATGGCTGTCCTTGACTCCATGCCATGGAGTAGCCATTTGGATGTGGAATAGAACACTCTCCCTGCCTCTTTGAAAGAGAACAATTTGATCACAGAAATATTTTTTCTCCTGGTTATATTTTATTGCCAAAAAAAAAAAAAAAAAAAAAAAAGAAGATGAGTTAATGGCAAAGCATGTGAATTATTAAAAGTCAGTACAATTTTATTCCCTTCACTCAAGTCCAGACTTTACTGCCACCTATTTCCCTGCTCACCTTACAATTTGAGTTTTCAATGTAATACATGTTATAATTTAAAAATAAATAACTTTACTTGATCTCTCCTGTCAGTGAAGACAACTTCTCTTTCAAGCCATCTACTGTGTGTATAATACATATATTAGTTTCTTTTGAATAGGACTGTGAGAAAGATTCAAAATATGAGGAATTTAAACAGGAAGAATTCAAGTGCTTGAAAATCATTCACTAAATGACAAAGAGTTACAAAGTTAGTGCTTTTTACACACATAAGAATGATGGAAACAGTGCTGGCCCTACTAGAGCTCTTATATCAGTCCTGGGTTGATCCTTGGGTAATGGGTTCCTCTCTCTACACCCCATGAGGAGAGAAGATATTGCAGATGGATATCTCTGGTGAACAATAGAATAAGACAAGCACACTTCAAGTAATGCAGTTCATGTAGAAATACAAGTGAGATATAAAGGAATTTATGTTAAAATAGATTTAAAATATAGATGACTTAAAAATATTTTAAAGGCACAGATGTGTTATTTCTTTCTTTATATTTTTGGGAGTTTCCCATGGTACTGCCTTACCTACACCATGTGAAGGGGATTTCTGCTAATGATCACTGTATAGGAGTACTGCACTATCTTATGGAACACTCATTGCTGACCATTTTGTTTCTTTGCCATTCACTCATAATTTTCTCTGGTTTCATTTCCAAGGTTGTCTCTCACAATGAATATTCATTAATGAATCATCTTTCTTGCTATATTTAAAATAATACCTTTTTTCAGCAAAATTCTATTCTTGAGATTTATTTAGATCTACAGCATATTTATCTACTGCATTTTACTGGTTCATTCTACCTAGTCATGGTAGTCTTAATTTTCTTTCACAATATTATTGAATTTTTACCTCATCTTCAAATAACATTGGAGCACCTCTTCAGAGTCTTAAAGCAAATTCCATCTTGTTCAAACAGTTTTTACTCCCTGTTTCCTTATGGTAATGCAGACTAATAATCTGTGTCAAGCAATTTTCAAACCATATTAAATTTTCTGGATTATTAAATTCCAAAGAGCAAATCCTTTTGAATTCTGAATTCTTCTGCTGAAAAATTCCATGCATAAAAACTTGTGTCATCCATCAAGTCTGTAACTACAACTTTTTATTCCTGTTAAAGAAGCATATTTGCACCAAAGTTGAATGGGTTTTGTCTAAAAGAGGGGAGAAATCCCCCCACCACAAAATAGCAAAACAAAAAACCCCACCAACAAAACCCCCCAAAACCACAAGAAAAGAGCATGTAGACAAGGCAAATCAATTGAAAAACAGGAAAATTCTCTGAATGTTCAGCAGTTTTCACTTTTCACCAGATTTCCCAGTGACGGTTCTTTACCTTTCTCTAAAATTTACTTATCCTACTCCTTCCCTTCTACCAGAAATGTGCAAAAAGAGATTCATATACATACACATACTCAGATGTTTATATATCTCCCCTCAGTAGTTATGTTGTTATCCCTTACTATATTTTTACTATGTGTTTGGATCTGTTTTGCCCAGGAGATGCTATTGCATTCTAATATAGCATCACTTCTTCCCAAATATCCACTTGTACTCTTAAAGCACTCCAATTTGTATCCTTTAACATATTTATAATTCCATTTATAGAGCACATGCCATTTCCTCAGCAGCAGGGGGCATTAGAATTAACAGAAACAATAACTAAACCAAATACATCATTATGCCAAGGAAAGGCTTCAATAAAAACACTGAATTTATATTTAACATTTCAGCATAATTAGAACACAGACATGATGGCAATATCCTCATCCCCAAAGATTCAATCATTAATGACAACATTCCTTATGGATATACCATTTGAAGCAGAATCTCTGCTACACTGAGCTTTTAAAGATCCTCTGAGAGGTTTAACTTTGGATCCAATGGCACCCAAGATGAAGTGATCCCCAGAATCAAGAGTTTTTATACTGATAATTTGACAGCAAAACAATTCACCTCGAGTGTCTTAGGCAATCTGCTTCCATGACAAAGAGGAAAAGCACAACCAAAACAGACCTGGGACATGGTGACAAAGTGAAGAAATTCTGCTGCTAAACAAAATCAATGCCAGGCTCAAGCAGCTACTGCTGGGAGCACTTTTGTAAAATCTGTAAAATTCCCTGAGACCTCAGTTATACCCTACTGCCAGGAGCTCAGGTTCCAAGATAAAATACAAAACGCTGTGGCAGTGAATCTGAGTGCAAAAGGCCTCTTGCCACACTGGGGCACAAGGCTGGCAAGGATCATACTGGACACAAAAATTTAGAAGACAGTTCTCTTTCCCACAGTCACCTGACAGCCTAAGGTGAAGTAACAAAATCTTTGATTATAAATCAGAAAACTTTCTTAGGTGCATTATTTTGAAGATGTTCCTCAAAATATTTATAATTGCCCTGGGCTCATCTGTGGGGGCAAAGTACACAATTTCATGTACTTGGAGACAGATAAACAGGATAACCATGGGCTCCTTTCAACCAGCAATGGAATTTCACTTTAAGCAACAGCAACTTCAAAATATTCACATGACTGCAGTAGAAACAGCTTATGTTACTCAAGAAATCAATCTTAAGAGACTAAGAGCCTTGCAATGTAATAACACTACTTGGTTTCAGCCCCTTCTCTGTAGATCTTTTTTGCAGTAAAATGAAAACAGTAAGAATGTCAGATTGCCATTATCTGTCAGGAATTTGAGCAGGAAAACAAAACAGGTTTAGTACAATGATGAACAGTTGTGACAAATCATCAGCATTTTCTCTAGATCCTCATCTCAAAGCAGTTTCATATTTCATCTTTAGACTCTGCATTCCCTCTTACAGGAAGCAAAAAAAAAATCATCCAGTATTTTACACTATGTTCCATTTCCACAATTTAAATCACACTTCTCCATAAGAAGTGAAAAGTTTCAACTTTTTGTGTACACGTGACACCAAAGTCTTTGTTTCAAAGTAATTTATACTAGCAATTATCAATGATTTATTTTACAATAGTGCTTGAGGCTTCAGCCATATCATGCTGAAAAATCACACAGAAAAATCTGATACAGTTGAACTTTTAAATATTACAACATACACAGGTTCTAGATCTGATTTCCCTCTAGGTATAGTCAGGTAATAAAAATGTCTATATCTGTTTATACAAAAGAAGCTTCTTTTACATAAACCATGCTTAAGTGAGAAGAATTCAGGCCTCATGTTTTTATTCTTGCAGTAGTTATACTGGATAGCATTTCCCCACGTCACACAGACAGGACATGCATTTTCCATGTAAACATATGTAAAGCCATTGTGGGTGCAGACCCCCTGATTCAGAAATATTAGTATCTTATTAAGTAACCATACTGATGAAGAGAAAGTTTATAATGTTAAAACATACTGCATTAACACCATTAAACATCAATTAATGTAAACAGCTTAGTCTCAGAGCTGTCACTGAATCACTGAATGCACAATGACACAGTGTTACTAATTCACTGTCAGTACAAAGCTATGTACAAATAATCCTCCAGGCTATTTCTTACTGACGAAAATGAGAGCAAAGAGTGTGTGTGACCACTCAGTTGACAGTAGAGCGCTTGTCCAACATTGTGTCAGGTTCTTATTCATCTTTCCTTTTTCATTTTTTTTGGCACTCTCTGCTCAAACTAATTGATTGTGGTTCCACTGAAATATCACAGCCTTGTGATTTCTTCTCAGATTTACTGACCTTTTTTTAGCTTTGGGTTCCACATTTTAAAGAGGAAAAATTAGACAAACATCCTTCACAGTTTAGCCCACCCACACATCCCTGGGCCAACAATTCTTCAAGTGTGTGGGTTCACCACACATGAGCTCCACCTGACTGATTTTTACCTGGTGCATGACCTTCAATTGAAAATTCCAACAGCATGCAACTTGTCTTTGGCAAATGAATTGTAAGTACGCCAGCTGCCAGATGTCTTCATTTTAAAACACCTTCAAAACTGCTTTCTGGCATTGATCCATGGGCAAAACAAGCTAAGCTGTCGCTGTAATTTCTATTCTGCGTGCAGAAAGGGGAGGAAACATAAGATGTGTTGCTTTACATCTCTAAGAACGGTACAAGGCAGTGGGAAAAAAACCAACAACAACTCATTACTGATGCGACACATTTTCGGGAAGAGTTTTTCCAGTACACAGAGCATATCCAAAATTTACATAAATATTCACCCTAATGAAATACTCGTTTGAAGTAACATAGTTCTGAACAAAAGGATTGCTTCTGTACCATGGAAATTAACGCCCGCGTCTCCAAATGTGAAGTAGCCAACATATTTTGCCTAAGGTTTACAAAAACTGTTTGGCAAAGGCACTGGAAGGTAGAGGTCTTAATTAAATCTGTGCACAAGACCTGGGATCACATGTTTTCAATTACTTTTGTTCTTTTCTGTTTTTCTGGCTGTTTGTTTCCTTTCAGAATCTGAAATTCATCCCAGGGACATGAGAAGTTTCTGTGTTATTGGCACATCTTTTGAACAAAGCTGAACATGTTTTTACTTGGCACCATACCAAGCATATTCTCCTGTCATAAAAAATGACAATTTCCATTCACTTTCCTTCAAATACCTAGATTCACCATATTCCATGTGTTGGCTCACCCACACTACTCCAGAGCCTAAAATGAGTCAGAATCACTCCTTTTAGCAACAAATAAAAGACCTCTTCCTACATATAACACCTCCACTTTCTGCCATCAGACTATTAACTACTAGCTCACTTATCAGCTGTCCAATCACACAGCTGTAATTCTATATGCTGCTACAAGCAGAAAAGCCAAGCCAAAAAGTGAAGACATCGTAGAAGACTCACACTTGGAAAGTGATGCTTTATATGGTAATTAACAGCCCTGACTGCCACATCTCCCAGTGCAATTTTTTTAGGAGAACACTACATGAGAGTACTGGGTCCTGGCTGGCATTGTGTAGCAAACTGCTTTGATGCATACAACAAGGATCTGCCATCTACATCTGACAAAAGAGGAGTGCACAGAAACACAATCAGAAGAAGAGGCTCAGAAATCCCCTGTCCTGTGAAGTTGGAGAGAAGCTATTTACAGTAACTAGTCTGAGCTCTGTAGTTCATATACATACACTGTCATGTGCCTGAGCTCTGGGCAGAGGTCACTCTGCCTGGCAATATTAAGAGAGCAAACACTGTCAGTACACAGATTTTTCTACAATAGCATAGAAAAGATTGACTATATCTGACATGCCTGATTTTCCCTTCAGCCATAAAGCTACAGATATGACTAACTAAAAGGAAACCAAACCAAACGAAACCCTCCAAACCAAAAAGACAGGCTATGGAATTGTGCATTCACTACACCTTGAAATACTTCAGGTATTGCAGAATAAAAAACCTTTTTTCACAGTTCAATGATCTATTGAATGCACGTATTATGTATGAGGATCCCAAAGCAACAGCTAATCCAATTGATTATTTTTTTAATTGAACATATTATTAAAATCAGAGCTTAGAGACAGTATCTAATACCTCAGAATAAAAAAAAAACGCATTTCAAAATGACTGCCTGAAACACATGGCACCCCTGGGAACCAAAACTACCTTAGGCACAAAGAATCCAAAATAAGATATGACAAGTATTTCTCTGGCTTTTCAAGGAATCAGAAAGTGCAGACAGGCCAAGTGGCTAAACAGCCATTTTCAGTCCAGCTGTTAGCTGACATAAAAATTACACATAGAAAGAAAGAAAAGTAATTTTAAAAAAACCCTCAGACTTTTATTTTCAATTTGAATTGCAGAAGTTTTCCTGTAATCCAAAAGGCCATTTTGTCATGGTTTCCCATATAAAATGTCCTTAAATAACTGTCTAGCTCTTCTGAAGGATGAGGCCACAGGTACTCTGGAACTGAAACTGGTATCTGATATTCTATATCAGATGTCCTAAGATTTGCTGCACTGAGGATTTGTGGGATCTAGAAATCACCCATTGGTTCTGCAATGTTATCATGCATTTATATTTCTTTCTCTGAACTCACAGGCATCCTTCATGCTAATTAACAGGTACAGAAAGAAAATAAAAGCAAAAGGCCGTTTATACATATGTTTTTACACTGTTTTTCCCAAAATACACAGTTCTGCTATGAATATCTATTGGAACTGGCAGCAATTCTGAACTTCTACAGCATCTGCCTTCTAAGAGGCAGGAAAAGATACTTTGAAGTCCAGGTGGTATTTTTGGTGATCATCTTTGCCATCTTGAATAACTTCTGGATGAACAAACTGTATTTCATTAAATCCAGGCCTTGTGGCCATGGTCTGTTCTCTCCAGAATTTGGAAAAAGCCTCTCTCTCTTGACTGAGATGAAAACTCGATCCTCTCACTCCAATACTCCAATAGAAGAACAGGCTCCTCCAAAGGGCCATTTTTCCATTCCCTGGGAAAATGTGAGTGGTTGCAGGTGAAACAAGAACTCTGTGGCCACAGTTGCTGATGTGTCAGGGAGAGCAACATCAGTTGCTTCCAAGAGTGCCCTGCAAACTGGGCTGGGACAGTGAAAGTGAATTCTCCATGAATTTAGGTGATACCTTGTCTGTGAGGGTGATGACCTTCCCACAGAACTGATAAATAGTCATCTCCAACTGAGTTTAACAATAAAAGCTTTACAGGTTTTTTTCTTCTTGTACCTTTTCATCTGCCAGGTTTGCTTATCTTTTATAGTTACTGCTAGAAAGACCTGGATGAGGCAGATGCCAGTGCTTTTGATGCTTCTCATTATCTCATTTGAGGGGATGGCCAACTTCATTTGTTTAATTACAAGTCCTAGAAGTGTATCCATAACTGTTTCTATCATCAAAGTGGCTTTCCCTGCAAGCAAAATAGAGAAGGTGCAGCTCATGCTGCTTCTTTGAATTACAGAGAGACAACCCACAGAAGATCCTGGAATCCTCTGGATATTATGGGTTATCTGAAGAAGTCATTGTCTTGTTCAAGGAGAGGATGGCTCCCAGAAACCTTAAATACTGGTCTGGCCTTCACATATTCTTCACTCTCCTACTGCTAACCTCAGGTCTATTGACAAAAGCAGGATCATGTATGAGCAAGTCCCTACTGAAGACGTTCATCTAACAGGTGAAGCAGCTTGTAATGGGGACTAGATAAATCTCTAGGTAAATGACTTCAGTGGGTTTTCATCCTAATTTCTAGAAAGATCCTCTTTCTCATCTTCATCTGCTGAGAAAATGTCTTGCTGGAGTTTATGATTTCTTATTTTTGTTTTTTCAGTGACAAGCAGCACAGAACAATTGTTTCACTGCTTGCTGAATATAATCCTTTACACTGTTTTTCTCACAACAGCGTGATATCATTCAGTCTGCATGCCATCACACCCACGACCTCATTTGCTGAGAAACTTCTAACTTTAAGAAAAATAAATATTTAAAGCCCTATTACATCGATGCCTATTTAACATCCTGGATCCAGCCATGGTGCCCAAAGAAATGCTGAGTACTAAGATGTGACATAAGAAGAAAATGGCTCATTGGATGTGTTGACCCCACTTATTTTCTGAGACTAATAGGGAGATGGGGACAAATGAGAATAGCTTTTTCCAAACACATGATTTTTGTGCAAAAGAAGGATATCAAATGCAAAAGACAATATAGAATGACTATTTTAGGCACTAAGAGCTGTTCAGGCTCTTGCAGGATAAGAACAGAAGCGCCACAAGCCAGCACAGTGTCACTGGTTCTGAAAACATAATGTAATTCTTTTTCTCTTGCTTCAACACAGAGCCTTCAGTAATCACAATCATATCAAGTAGTGTAACAATAAATAATGAATGACAATTGAACTTTAGAAAAATATAATCATTGATTTTAAAGCCACATATAACACACTAGAGGGGAAATTCCCATATTTATTTCAACCTGTTACTTACATTCAAGACAATTTATTTGAATACAAGATATTTCAGTTTTAAAGTTCAGTATGGGACATGGTCCAGCCTATTTCTAGTTGAGTCACTGATGGCTAATTACTCCTTATGTTAAAAACTGGTATTTCATTTCCAGACTGAATTTGGCACGTCAGCATCCATCCACTGGATCCTGTTATGCCTTTTGTCTGCTGGATTAAAGGGCTGCTTACTATTAGAAATCTCTTCTTCAGAAAGCAACAATTAAATCCAGATGTGCTGAAGCAGTGAGCTTTACGCAGGACCTGAACACTCAACTGCATTTATGCAGCCACACCTACTGCCAAAGCTATCAATATTTTATCTGTGTAGAGTAGCAAGAGGAGTAAAACTACACTCAGAAGTTGCTTTTATTCTGCATATTCCCAAAGAAGTGCAAGAGTACCATATAAAGAATTTAGAAATTCTGAATAATGTTTTCCCTTTCCTTCTCTAACCCTGCATCTGAATGGCCACATTATGTCTAAATCAGATTCAAAATTCTCAGCAGAAAAGTTGAAGTGATAAATGCTACTTGCAGAGGGAAAAACACACTTGCTGACAGTTTCTCACAGTGTGTAGCAACTGTAGGGCTTTTGTTTGTGTAAAGTATTACACTAAGTGGTAATAAAAATTATAAATTGTAAATCCTATTGCATTATCTCCTCTACATGAATGGCGAACCTTCCCTATGGAAAAATATACCAATCTATTAATATTTCATATCTTTCTGAATAGAATGGAGAGGATGCTAAGAAACTACACAAAAGAAATATATGTTGAGATTTTTAGGCATAAAATATTCTCCTGCTAGAAGCAAACAACATTTCATCTTAGTAATTGTTATATTTTCAGATGCACATGTTATTTCTCACCTGTGTTTCTAGGCATTGGATCCTGGAAGTGTTTCAAAGATTCAATACAAATTCAAATCTTTTCCACTCAGTTTGTCAAACAGTGGGATTTTCTACACCATTTTTCCCAGTCAAACTTACAGCAAATATCAAACATTACAGCACATATCATAACAAAGAGGCACTAAGTCTTAGGTAGAAGTTATAAAATTCTTTGTGATCTTATTCATAATGGATAAAAATAACCATAGTTTCAGTGAAAGTAATGAAAGTAGTCTGGTTTACCCTCTTAAATAACTTAAATATCACATTACAGTTTAAATGGACTGCAGCATAAACAAATAAATGCTTTTGTAGGATACGGGCAGTTGCTTCAGAAATTATATTTTTGGTGATATTCAAATTGTATTTGACAATATTAATCGATGTTACAAAGCCTAATTTGTATAACAAAACCCAGAAGCCTGCTCTGTCATCAGCAGCAGCATCAGCTTCCACAGGAGTACTTCAGCAGACAAGCAAACTAACCTGGAAGTTCTGTGCACCATGGCACAGTCAAGATCTGATGTAAGTAAATCCAGCTCTAACTAGAACCAGGCACAACTTGGTAAAAGGTCAACAATCCCTCAAAAATATTTAATTTACTTGTTTTTCCTCAGCATTTTTTGTTTCACTGCCTGCCGATGGCAGTTTGAGAGTGGCCAAGGACTATACGTTGCTATATCAGACAGATATTAACCTCATTATCCTTGACTTATATATTTTCTTCTTATAACAAGTAAAACAATAGTTTTTTTGTAGCTATTACAAAAATACATTCCCAAACACTACACAGTTATGTGTTTTTTCTCCTGAACTTCCTCTGAAACAAAAATATCTCAAATTTTCCTTCTCTTGGCCAAATTTCGTCACATTCATTTCACACGCCACTTAAAATCTCATTCTTCAGTTCTTCCCCTTATAACTGCCACTTCCACTCTAATGGGGTCTTGCATCCCTGTATTTTTCCTGCAGCAAGTCTGCAATCAACACCTAATTTTTCAGTGTATTTATCTGCCAGGTAAGTAACATAAGTAATCCATTTTCCAACAGATGAGTCCTTTTCTCAGCTACAAAGCCAGGTTGCACTTGAAGAAAATAGATCACTTAGCACACTAACTTCTCCAAGGTAACACATCCGTACTTCCTTAAGACTGTAAATAAAATGATAGCCAGAAAAGAAGAGTTTGGGTCTATTATTTGGGTCTTTGTCCATTACTACCCTCTCATAGCTTGCTGGTGAAGGTGGTCACCCAAAGCAAAACTTCTGTCATGATCTATTAATAGAGAATAAGGATTAATGAAGGATTATGTCATAATGAGTCTGCCTGCAGAGTTGCTTCAGTTCTTGTCCTTTACTGCCAAAATACAGTTCTCATTTCCAACAAACAAAGTGTATCTGAGAGAAAGCACAGAGCCCCTTTAGAACTGGAAAGTCCTGTGCATAATAATGAATGACTAACTCTTCTTTTGCCAAAGAGCTTCAGCACTTTCCATGTCATAGGTCAAAGCAGTGATTCAGAGGGGCCTGATCCTTATCTAAGCTTCTGCTACGAAATTAGAATGTGCTGTATCCTTATTAAAGAAATGTTTGTTCCATCATCAATGAAATGAAAAGAAAGCACTTCAATGCAGTTTTGCAAACCACAGCAATAACCCGCTGGAGTTAACTGTTTTATTACAAATATTTAATTAGTCTGTATGTTAAAGATCCAGCATTTGCAAAGACAAAATTAGTAGTCATAACCTGTTTGGATTTGCATGTATTTAAGAGAGTATTTTTTCAAATGGATTGCTGCTAGTAGCCTTCATGTTGAAAACATTTAAAAAAAAAAAAGCAATTCACACTTTCACAAGAACTACTTTCGCTCCAGGAACATAAGCAATAAAAACAAAATTGGATTTTCTCTAAATAAATTATTTAAACATTTCTTCCTATTTGCACAAAAAGCTGCCTGTCTGTTCTCAGCAGATACTGCATAAACAGAATTTATGTAAATAAAAAAGTTGATCATACGATGCACAACTATTACAATATACACAGATATTGCAGTAATTATCTGATAAACAAGTAATTTTTCTCTATTAGTTTTAGCTGCTAAATTTAATGGTTGAATTTAACTAGGCTGAATAAAATTTTTAAATGCAAGCTACTTCTGAAAACATTTAAAGCAATACTGAAGGCCATCTTTTAATACAGTGATTTAAATAATCAATTAGAAATCAGGTAATGCTAAGACAAAAAATGAGTGAAAAAATGAGACCATTACATCACAGTCACTGCAAAGAAAAAACCAAATTAAAATTTAATTTGTGCTTGTTAGACAATTACACAGCAGCAAAAAGTAAATGAAGCTGTACCTGATCTAAGTTAAATTTCAAATAGCATGCAACCAGAGGGTATATTAGGATTGAAAAGCAGAATACTAATCCCTAAAATTAGAAAATTGATCAACTGGGATATGCATCAGAGATATTCATCAAAGCCTTGCAACAGCCTATCTCCATTTACTGTTTAGATACAGCTAATCTACATCATTAAATTGACCATTCAGCTACTGAAAATCTGCCATGTAGGTCCCGACTTTTCATAGAGGCTTTTAAATATGTATTCGGTAACTACAAAGTACTGAATATATTTTCAGTCTTTTTATACTAAGATTTACAACTAATGACCTTAAGCAATGTCATGCATGTAAAACAAAATTATGAGACCACCCTGGTTTGAGCAGCATTAAGGTATAGAATCATACTTCATTCTCATTCAAATTTAGTAGGATAGAACAAAAAAAATCCATAGTAATATAGCTAAACCTATTTCATAGTTTTACTTTGTAAAACATGCCTCTTCACTTGTATTTTGCTATTACAGGCTCAATATAAGTAGACAATTATCTAAGCTTAATGCCAAGAATGATAATGCATTGAGCACATGCAAAATCCTTGTGCAACATCAACTACAGCCCGCAGGGATAAAACATTTATCAGTTGCTCCTTAGAGCACTGGTGGCTCGAAAATTTGGCTGCCCATGCCGACATTTAGTGAAATCATAGTTTGAGCTTCATTCAGAGCCCGACACAGCAAAGCCTGGTACCAGGATGACTCTGCTGGCGAGCTGCCTGCCGTACCCACACGCACTGCAGGCTACTTTCTGTCCCACCACTTGCCATGAAAGAAGTCCTTTTACTGAGCTGCAGTAGCTGGCACCGTGCCCCTTTCATGGGCCAGGCTAACCGTCATCTTGGATGTAACAAATTAGTACATTCTCAGAATAATAATAAGTATGGACATGAAAACACCATTGTTTTTACTTGGAAATGAAGTAACTACATTTTAGCTGGGTGACTTTTTCAGTTCAGCACCACAGGCAAAAATAAATCTTATAAAAAGAATGGACAATTACAGGGAAGACGAGACACAGGCTTTTGCTGTGGGTTCAGAAGTAAAAGAGCTGCCTCTCATAGTGCCTAAAGATAAAAGTACTGTAAAACAAAATTTTGAACTACAACTTGTTCCTTTGAAAAGGAATTGTTGCAGGGCTTTTCTACTTGATCTACAACTGATAGAGATTTTTTTTTGCCTGTAAAATACAGAACTGCTTAAGTAAGCTCTGTTAACATTACAATGAAATATTTTACAAAATACACTGAAAAGATTTAATAGAGAGCAATGCAAGTACTAGACTCAAGCTAAGCATGGAAGGATGATTGTGCAGTCTCCAACAGTAAAATAAAAACTTAGGTAGTGTGAAATTTATCTTTACTTGCAAATAAATCTGTCTAAAGCATTGCACACCTGCAATTTTATCTGGGCACTATGATTATAATAAAAAATGCATTTTCCCCTCAAACTCTGCACATTTCACTGCACATCAGATTTTATACGAACAGTATCGCAGAACACATTTTATAATCTAATTTTAAACTCTTGATAAAAGTAAATTCACATCATTGTTCTCAGCACAGACATCCTAGGCCAAGTTTTCTGAAAAGTACAGATAATTAAAACTTTCCTGTATCATAGCCCAATAGAGTCACAGCTTTCTTGCCAAACTATGATATGAAACATTAATAGGGATTTGAATAACAAATGCAACCCTTACTGTGTAACTCCTTAGCAGCAGATAAGAGTAAATTAGTGTGAAGTGCTGACAAGTATGAAAGATTAAAACAAATATTTCTTGTAAATATGCTAAATATATTTCCATTTTTTGTCATGTTCAGCCTGCAAAGCAAAAAATTCAATATATAGCACATATTTCAAAAATACTGAGTTTGAGACAGTTTAAATAATTCAAGGTATTTTATGTAAAAAATGTAACAATTTTCCTAAACTTTCTGGTTCAAATGAGTCCAAGAATATCTCATTATAAATGGAGACAGTCCTGAAAAAGCAATCAAGCATGACTAAAAAGATCACTCTTTTACACAAAAAAATAGCCTTCTTATTTTACCCTTTGTTGGAAAGACATTTGGCCAGCCACAGGGGAAATACATAATCTACTTTTATATTCAAATAATATATTTCAAAATTCTATGCATACAAGGACCTTAAAACAATTCTGGGTGGAATATATAAGACATGGGTTTATGTGATCCTAATAACTGAATTGCTGACATGGGCTGACAATTACTTGGGGGGCTTTGTTTGTTTGTTTCTGGTACTCTAAAGCATGTGTATGAGTAATTTGTCTATTAGTTATTTCTAATGTGATTCTGAAGGAAAATACCAACAGAGAGACATTAAAATATCTAGTGAGATCCTGGCTAGAAAAATAGAAGCATTACTTATAAGGAGTATGCATATTTTCATGGAGATTATTATTATTACAGCTACCTTAATGCTGAAGCTGTTCTGATCAGAGCAGCATTCCACCAAAAATGTCACATATGAAAAGTACATATTTTTATCTAAAATATACAAACCTCATTCTTTTATGCATCCTTTTATTTGTTATGTTCATATAAGATATTCAAAGAAAAGTACTGATGGTGATTTGCTTTCAGAATCTGGAGGACTAATGTAACATCTTAATTTTTAAGGACACAAACGTGTCAGTGCTTCTGGAAGAAAATTGCTTTTCAAGGCAATGCTGCCAGGGAAGAGTCAGGGAGGAGAGATGCAATTGATGTTTTTCACTTTAAACAAGACGACTGTTATTCAGTTTCTCAATACCCAGGATTATGAAGATCAGAGTACTGTACACCCCAGAAGAGGGAAAGCTTAGAGCAATTACAGTTCCCTTCTAAGTACTGCAGCACTCACTGTGGGTTTTCAACAAATAAGCAGTCTACACACATCTTTTTTGCTTCAGAACTGTGTGAGGTTCCTGCTCCTGAGCCTCACAATTACAAAACGAAACAGGGAATTTAATTAATACAACATCACTGTTTCAGCCCTGAATTTTACCACTCATGAAGAGTTAAACTTTTCTCCTATTAGCTGGATATGTTCCCCACTTTGCCTTTGCTGAGGAGCAGTGATGTTACAGTATCAGGGCAAAGGGCTGATGAGTGAAATGTCAGTGTGACTTGCACTTTCAAGCTTCCTCTGGGCTCTTTCAGCTTATACAGCAGAGGAGGATGAATATTTGTGCTAACTACACATTTCAGTACAAAGAGCCCAATTCAGGGAAAAAAAAATTCTCATCCCATTTATGGCGACTGTGCACTTTACAAAATACAATTCTAAATGGTTTATTCATTCATAGGGAAGAGCCTCTACAACTGTTGTGCAAATAACCTGCCCCTTTGCAGGGTTTGCTGAGCCTGATCCAAAGCCCAGTGAAGGCAGGAAAGTAATCCACATTGACTCCATCTCTTGGGCTCTGGCCTCCTTCATGTTTAAAAACCAAGAACTGTGTGACCAAGCTGGTGATGTAGAGTTGTACAGGAAACCACTACTGAGGTTCAAACACCTGAGTTAAATCTGCAAGTGAAGCATTGTCTGGATTTACAGGTCAGCATGAAGCTGAATAAAAATTACTCTTGGACAATTTGCAATTAGGTAGTAGTTTAAAAATAGCACCTACTGACTTATGAAGACAACTTTGTATGGATCACACTTATAATGTGCCATATTTTTTTATTCTTTGTCTACCCAGGTATTTGACGAGCACTAAAAATTTTTCACAGAAGCTCTCATAAAAAAGCAAACTGGCGTAGCCTCCACGGCAGTTAATAGCACAAGCAGCTAATTAATGATGTACTTATGAGTGCAACCTGCTATTCATGGAAATTACACAAGCAGTTGAGCCCATACTTGCTGCACACAAATACTTAACTGCTCAACGTGCTAAAAGTCTTATTCAAAGTTTAAAAATTGTCACATCTAATTATTGCTGTAAGTTTATAGACCTCAGGACCTACAGGTCCAATTCCTCTATGAATGATGTAGCCATAAGCCACATTCATGGCAAGCCAACTTCAACATTATTCCAGATACACGATATTAATGAGACTAGTTTTTATACAAATCTAGCAAAACTGATTCTATTAAAATTAAAGAAAACTATTCTGATGTCTATGTCTTAAGTCTATTTGAAGACTAAAGATGTATAAAACTGATTTTTATTATAACTAAAGGAGAGCTAGTTCAACCCATGTCATCCAAAGTGCTTAAGTTCAACCCAGGATGTTTGATCCAAATAATATAACTTGCCACTCTAATTAATTCCAAGATTTACCCTAGTTCTAAAGTCCTGATCTAAAGGGCAATCTTTCTAACGTTGCTTTTAGCAATAAAGAATATGTGCAGACCTTCAAATTTGACATTAGATGTAATTGTTACAATGTCTGAACACCCTGTCTGCAGGGATAGTATTAGAAAATGCTTAATTTTGAACCATTCTGATGTCCAAAATTTGGCTTCCCATCATCCCAAGAAGTACCAGAGAAACAAGTACTAGCTCTCCACTAAGAGCAGGAAAGAAAAAGACAATCTTTTCACACAAAAAGAGAGGCTGCCTCAATTCTAGCTACTCTAAAACATATCCAAATTTATATCCTTATAAGTATAAAAAGAAAAATCCTTACCAAAAAAAAAAGTTGCTTCATTATTGCATCCATTGCAAAAATATAATTTCTGTAATATTTTACTTGGCATATTGATTATCTCCTAGGTCTTGATCATTCAAGATTTACCAGGAACCAGATATAAACAGGAACTGGATATACAACTCAGCTGGTCAAAAATCCATGGAGTGACAAGAAATGAGGCTGAAGGTGATACAGCTGGCTTGCTTCAGGGTAAGGCATTTTAATTTTTATTGATAATGATACTTTTAATGTTTTATGATAAACTGAAAAATTTCTCCTTTACTCAGCGACCTCACGTTTCAGTATCTTTTCCTATTTTTGTGTTAATTTAGACAAGAAACAGAAATGAACACGTTCTTTGGACAGAAAATCTCTCAGCCCTGCTGAGTCTCATGGACTGAGCTCATTGATTTGTCCCTGCTTAGCACGCTGTATTACAAATTAGGTCTTACATTTTGTCATAGACCGGGGTAAGAACCATCTCCTGCCTCAGCATCCCAGGGATGGAGTTGATCCCATTACCCACCAGTCTGCTATGGAGCTGCCTGGGCAGGTGAAAGCTCTGAGGGGTGTCAGTAGAGACCCAGCAGAGACATTTTCTCCAAGAAGCTGCCCAGGAGTGCAGGTCCCTGGATGCACCCACCCAGCAGAGCTGAGCATGGCAAGGAGAGCCCAAACCCAGCAAGCAGCACTGTGCACAACTGGTGATACCCCTGTCACAGACAGAGACACCCAGAAGGGAGCTGGCACTCCATTCCATGGGACCTCTCACATACTGAGACTGTTTGCAATTGCTGGCAGTGTCTGAGAGCAGTTCAGCTGGTGCCCCATGGCTCAGAGCAGCCTCAGGATAACTCATTATCCACAGTCCTAACCAAAAATGCACCAACCAAACATTGCTTTTTAATTCTGTACTTGAACAATTCTCACACTCGTAGCAGTAAAACACCAGAAGGAATACTACAATTCCTTTAGTTATTTTGTATATGAAATAATGCAAAAGGGTTCAATGTTATGCCACTGACACCAACTTCATGTCATGTTAATTCCCCTCTCAAATTTCAGAACATCACTCTCCAGTCCCAAGCATTGCAAAGGGCTAGAGAAGGTCTAACCATCTGCTTATCACCTTGCATGTCCCTTCAAGTAAAGTGACTCTGAAATTGGATTTGCCTTTTGTATTTCATAGTAGGTTATTTGGACATTATCAGCATTCTGCCTAATTTATAAATATAAAGCCAAAATGTCCACAAAAATGTCTGCTTATATGTACTGACGCAATGTTTGATGTGCTTCCACTCCAGAGAAGAAAAAAATTGGAGTTCAGAAATGTTATTTGTACTGTTGAGTGGTGAGCAAGACTTCAGGCCATTGCAGACAGATTTGAAAAATGTATTTACAAGGGGAAGTGTTTCTGCAGCAGTGATAACCAAAGTTTTCATAAGAAAAATCTGTGGTCAGATACTCTATAGTGTAAATGCACGTCATTAGTTTTTGTTCAAAAACAGGCCTGAAAAAATTATCATGCAGAGGCTAGTTTTTTATTTTAGTTTCTCAGGGTAAATAGTCACACAGAGAGTAGCTCAACTGTCTGCTCCTCCACTAGGTGCACATGAGGCCACATTTCCAATAAAAACTAAGAAAATGTTAGGAGGACTTCTCTGGGTTTGCATTTTCAGGTAAGATTGTGGTAAACTGAATTGGAGTGTGAATATTTTTCTTTAAAAATAAACAAACTCATTCACATTGTACTGCCTGTGCTGACTCATCCAGTTGGCTTGGTATATTCTCCATATCAGCCTCACACATTTTTAAAAATAAACAAAACAAAAATTAATGGGGGATCTTCTAGTTACTGAGTGGTTACATACACTGCCTTCTAGCAACAACACCTTGTACATTTTTCATGTCTTTCATAGAAGGATCTCAAAGCAAGAGATTACAATTACACCTCATCCCTCCTAAGAAGCAGAGAAATTGGAGCAGCAGATGCTCTGCAACCTTGAGAAAAAAAAAATCTTTGCCAGTTATTTACAGAAAGCAGGGATAAAACATAAGGTTTGATGCTCTCTTTCTTTTCCTATGAGTACAGCTACAGAACCTTCTGATGAAGGAAGAAGAAACATTTCTCACAAATTTAGGATTTCTTCAGATATTAGTCTTAGTTGGGAAAATCTTATTTCTTAACCCTTACATTATGGATAATTAATTCCTCTTTTCCTCCTCCCTAATTTTCCATCAGCACCACCCATTTAGTAACAGATAATTCTGTGCCTTTCTTCTTTTGACTACCATTGCTGCAATGCTGAAGAGAATGAGTGAGGGGAGGAGTAAAGTAGAGAGTCAGGAATGAAAAGGGAGGGTTTGCATGGGGGGAGAAAGAGATGAAGAACAAGCAGAGGTCAAAGCAAAGAAGAATGAAAACAGAAAAAAAAAAATAATAAGAATGCATGAGAAACAGAGAATAGCCTTACAAACTTCTGGGAGAGTTGGAAATGTCCTGGAGAGATGACTCAAATGTCCCTTAATCTTTCTGTTACACATCACACCACGTATCCTTCACACCACCTACCCCCAGCAGGCTCAAGGAGCTTCAGAGTGGGAGTATTTTCCCCTGGAATTATAATTTAAAAAAACCCTGGACAGGACTAGCACAGCTGAGCTTCAGTCATAATTTCAGGTCTCTGGATACAGTAAAGTACAAACATACAATATTTATAATTCCCCTATAATTGCAAATATTTGATGAAAACATGAGCAGTCCAGCCTGAGTGCTCTGGGTGAAAGAGGACCAGTGATATTTGTTAGAGAGCAGTGGCCAAGAGCTCTGCTCATACTCAACTCTGTGAAGGTTTGCAGTCCCAGATGCAGCCTGGACAACTCTTGTCAGATGGAAATTACTAGAGGCACTCTGCAAAGATTACAGTATTTTTGTTTGTTTCTTAGATTAAATGAGATAAAGGCCCAATCATCCTCATATCCAAGGAAAAAAAAACAAAAACAAACTTTCTTGCTGATATAAGCTTCTAAGAAACTAAAAGAAGAAAAGATGTGGATTTGCACTCAGAGAAAACACAAGGACTAAGCCATTTTTCTTTTCTATTATTTGGCTTGCCACTCTTTGACTGGAGCATTAAGGAAAATATTGCAAGAGTGTCAGGCAATTTTCAGCCTCATGTATGCAACTTGACAAAAATCCTATCCAGTCAACAGCTCTACAGTTTATTCTAATTAAAAATCTAAATTTAATGCCTGATTTTCTGGCCATCTTGTGAAGCTGAGCACCTCTGAATATTGGGCAATGAATATCTATCAGTCTTGCAAGATCAATGGACATAAAAAAAAAAAAATCCTTTCTCATTCCCTTCTGATAAAAGTGGAGATGGTATGAATCAAGGATTGTATGTTCATGAAATAACAACATGTAGTACTGATGCCTTCATTCCTGACAGCTTGAGCTATGTGTGTCTTTGCTCTGATCCAGTACAGCCATTCTTCTGCTTTATCCTTTGGAGATTTGTCTAAAAAATATCCCTGTGGACAGAGATGATTTCTATAATATTGGATTGATCATTCCCTTCTGGCTTTAAAGAGGCATAGACAAATAGGGGGTTTGGAACTCTTCCTCAAAGAGGTTCAGAAATGTGTTTGTGACACACATTTTGATTTTGTCCTTGCTCTGCACCAGGCTCATTGAAAAGGACTGCCATATATGTTCAAGCTATTCAGGACAGAACTTGGCATGTGAGACATCAAAGTCCCAAGACTCTGGAGAACAGAACCAGGCTCGCAGGTGGAGATGCTCATAGATCACACCTTCTGCGGGTCAGCATGGAAGCAGTGTGAAACTCAAACTGATCAGTAAGCCCTGTATGCCTATAATTCTGTTTTAAAAAGGAAATTTAAAAGCTCTCACATTTTAGAAGGATCACATCCCTTCCAACCCTAACTATTACATGATTCTATTCAAAGGTCAGAATATAGTGTTTTGGGTAAGGTGTATGCTCAGCAGATATAGATTAAAATGTTTATGTAACTAAAGGGGTAAAAAGATCCTACCATTCCTCTCTTCCATTTTCCAGAATGCTCTATCCAGCTTCACAGTTCCAGCCTTGCTCTGACTTATCAACAACCTCCTTTACAGCTGTTAAGTTTTGCATTGTTCAATGCAGAGTATTTATTGTCAGCAAAAACCAGTCTATCCTTAAACTAGCAAGGAAATTCATACCCTGTGGCACAATCCTGTGCATTTTTTCTTTTGATCTCTGAAGAGTCCAACCTTTTGTTTCACCATCTTCATGAAGCAGCTGTTTTCACTGCTCACTCTTTCCAGCTGTTAGGAGCCCACAGCAAGTAGACAACCTCCTTCCCCCACCCCTGCCCAGGAGGAATAAATGCAGGTTTAAAATTCCTGGTCAGTCTGCCTTGCTTCAGCACAAGAGATCCCATTACCCAGACAGCTCCCAGTCCTCAAAACTCAACACACATGGAATTATGTTTTTGCATATCAGAACTGACCAATGTCGCATTCAAAGTGCACTGTAAACCGAATAGCAAACCAAAAAATATATGTAATGAAGCTAAACCAATACCTAACCAATTAATTTTTTTCCAAAACTCTTCTGAGTCCAGATCTATTCTTGAACAACCAAAAGACTTACTTTTAAAAGCAAGTCAACAAATAGCTTTTTTTCTGTTTCAGATATAAAATTATCTGTAAAAAAAAAATAAAATCATAGCACTTAAAAAACAGAAGTCATACTTACAGGGTTTTCTTTCCTTGGGAAAGGGGAATTAAACTATTAAAGGACACCTTGTTAAGTAATTATATAGCAACATCACTGTGCAATTAAATAGCCATCAGTCCCTGCAGCTGAGAAATTTCAGGTAATTATTCAAAGATAATTTAATAGGAGAATTACTGTATTCAAGAAAGCATTAGCCAGTAATCTACCTCAATTAAAGCAGCCAATTAATTTCAGCACCTTGATAATAGTTGCCTTCTGCAAAACTATCCTCCCCTACACACACACACAAATCCTAAATTTCAAAATAATGAATTCACAAAAAGTGAATTTGGCACATTTTTGCTTCCACAGATAACAATTCACTCCTAGAGAATTTCGAATGCTTGTATACATCATGTTATCAGTGTGTATTACTCTTACTGATTTAGTGCTCAGGCTCACTGTGACTACAGGTGCACCCACGTGTTTGAGTTAGAATGGTGAGGGGTACAGAGGGAACCTGCACAAAAAGCAGTAAATATTTGTCTACTCCTACCAAAACAGAGCACCAACAAAAGCTGCATAATAACTGAAAATGCATTTCATTGTGATGAAATGTCTTCAGGGAATGATGGGCCTCTCACAGTGCATTGCCTGTTTGTGCTACTGTACATACAGTGCAGACAGAAGTCATTCATCACACACAAACAGATTTTGTGCTGAAGCAAAAACCTGCATATGCCACACAGCATTTGGTTACACAGCAAAATTTTTTTCAAAGTCAGTAGACCCTGACAGTTCTTTGATATGAATATCAACAGCTTGTACATCCTTCAACTTCATGCTTAAGAGTTTGGATTCCTTGAACAGAGATAGCAAAAATACTGGACACAAGGAAGACACAGAGATAATTTGCAGAAAGGAAAAAAAGGCAGTTTGGCATCCAGCACTTACACAGATTCAGTGGTTGCTGAGATCCTAGATTCTTCACACTTCTTTAAAAATCAAAATGTGTAACAATCAAGGAATAGTTCCTTTAAAAATATCTCGTTGTACAGATATTCAGTGGCTTAATTACCATTTGCTGTCTCAACAAGGGCTGTATTGTGCTTTTTTTCACTCCCTATTTAATTTGTCTTTAAATAGAAAATAAATTATGGTTGTAAATAGAAAAATCTATGTGATTCAGATTTTCATATATTCCTCATATAACCTGGGAGTTCTCTTCCTTCCCCCTTAAACTATGGTGTTGGTGGTAGACTGAATAAGTGTCCTTTTATCTAAGAGTTGATAATATGCATAAACAAACACAAATGAAATCCTGGCAAGCCTGAATTTGGATTAATTTAAGAAAAATACAGAACTGTACAGATGTTCAGTGAATTCATCCACTCTCTTTAACACGAGAAAAAAAGAAAAATAGTAAAACCCTCCAAACACCATACCTGGAATATTTGGAATGTCTCAGAGCTATTGATCACTAACAGAAATTTATGACAAACACGTACAGGAAAGCACTTGCTGAAATCAGTCCTTGTGTCCTTTGAGTTGTTGCTTGTTAAACAGTTGCAAGTCACATAAAACGTTTCAGACTGGGGACCCTGCCCTAAGTTTTTGTTTTGCTTCAGTGTTTATTACAACAGGTTTTCAGTGTTTCCCTTACTAGCTCATCAGTGGTAAGTTTCCATTTACTCAGTATTACCTGATCCATTATCACTGTCTCAGTATTTAGAAAGGTATTCAATAAATCCTTGCTCATTGTGCAACTATTTTTAGCCCATCTTAAATCTTAATATTTTTCTATGAAATAATCATTACAAAAAATTAACTGAGCTACTTCAAATGGTACCAAAATTTTCACAAACTCATGAAAGATTTGAATGTGTTTAACATATCTCTAAACTTTCACTTGTAATAATTGTATTTCAGCTTTTTGTTATCTCAAGTGTCTTTTCTGCTTGAGGCAATAGAGAAAGAAACCCCCCCAAAAAACACCACACCACCTAAACCCAAACCACAGACAGATCTATTATATATATATCTGTATCTCAAAATCTGTGTATCATTCACCACAGTGATATTCAACAAGGTACTTCAGAATATATCTGTCTTAAATCACATTGATTAAAATGGGATTAATCATATATCTAAAGCCAGACTCATCCTTAAGTATCTTGCCTTAGAGGAAAACAAAGATAGGCATTTCACTGACCACTGGTTTTCTCACCTCCTCGTCTAGTGACAGATACAAGAGCCTGTATTAGGCACCATTGGTGCAGCCTCTTAAGCCTTTGCAGGTGGTTGTGATCCCCGTGATGGAAAAATCTAATTTTTCTTCACTGTTGTAAAGAGGGTTGAGAAAGGATATAGCACCACAGAGATTAGGCAAGAGCCCTAAAAGGCTCCAAGGGCAGTCTGTAGTAGTGATGAGCTGAACAGCAGGTAACTGGGGACCCCTGCTCCCCTTTTTCTTTTTTTCATACAACATACAATGATATTTCATACCAAGCTGAACAAATAGACACAAAAACGACCATATATTGATAGGATTAGAATCAGAACATATCAGGAAGCTGCATCATAAATTATACAACCAGAATAAGTAATTGACAATATTTACTATAGGGAGCTACATACAATTCTTTTGGCATCCAGAGTCAAATTATATGTGTATTAATCCCCCAATCACAAATTGACTCTCTGAACAATATAATCCAAGTGATTAGAGAAAGTAGAGATTCATCCAAAATAACCACAAGATACCTAAAGGATTTAATTTGCTCCATCACTGTGCCACTTGCTGTTCTAATTATCATTTCATCTGGAGTTACCTGTAATTTTCTTTTAGTGCCAAAAAAATTGTACATTTTGTTTTCTTAACATTTAGTAGGAGTCTGCTATTAATCAGTCATTTTTCAACATTTAGAAAATTGTTCCAGGGATTTAGTACACATTTTATTAATGGACCATCCATGGCAGCATTATCTGCATAAAAGAGTCAGTAATTGATTAATAAAATATGAAATAATTTTAGTGTTAATAGGGGCCCCCTGAGAAGATTCATCATCATCAGTCAACAGGCCAGATTCACAGACTCAATTAAGCACTCTGATAAATTGGAATCACTGAGATTCTTCTTTAGGACCATATATTATTTCACTACCTGTTTTGCATGAGGAAAGAAGGAAAAATAAGCTGAACCAGACATACACTGAGGTTTATGACTGCTAAGAAAATTTACTTTAGCCAGGATTCAACATATGGGATTTGTTTTCTGCAACTACTTCTAGAAAGCACAAAAAAGGACATGTTCACCTTAGTATGACAGAAAGCAAAGGTGAGAATTTTAACCAAATAAAGATGCCAACTATCCCCATGGTTTTCAAGTAGAAAACAATTCAGAGCTATGAGCTAAAAGGTTGAAATACATCCTCTAAACATCCCACCTTTGCCTAGAAGCTCCCACAGGAAATTTTTTCTCCTTTGTTCAAGCTGGCTTTTGGAGAGATGGATAGAGGGGCACGGGTGGTCCACAGGAGGAGAGCACATCCCCTCATTGTGCAGTAGCAAGTTCTGGTCCTTCTGCACAGGTGGGGCTCAGCAAGGACTTCACACAAGAGCCCTTTCTAAGGCACATGCAAACCACCATCACCTGCCATTTCACAGCCCCAGCGAGCAAACCACACAGGATGGATTTCTATTGCAGTCAAGATTCAGGGCTTGGCACAAGTGAATTGACCAAGAGCAATCACAGGACAAAAAGCCCAGCAGACAAAGGACAACATCCTTGAGGGAAAAGAAGGAAGAAGGAAGGGCTGAAAAAATGCAGCAGCTTTATGAGAGGAAAAGACAAGTGTTGGATCTGATCCACACTCTCTGCTGTGACTTAGGAAAAAGCTTATCCAAGTTTATATTCTCTCTGAGGGTGACCAGGAAGCTTAGGTGCCCTATATAAATCCTGCAGTGTTGTTTCCACAAAAACCTGTCAGCAATTCTCCACTTGACATCTCCCCACTCTCTAACAGGAAGGAGTGTTCTCCACATCAGTACATATGAATATACAAACAGGCAGAGAGCATAAAGGAAATACCAAAATAGCAAAATAAAAACAAATTATTCAAGGACTACAATGTACAGGACAGCGTGCAATCACAACAAGTTGAAAATTAATGGCAGAAATTATTCCAGAATTTTTCCAATTGATTTAAGAAACTCATAGGCTGCTTGAAATTAGAGGTACATAAAAAAGATGATAACGAGTAAACCAGCCACTATAAACATTGTCTTTATTGAAAAAGTGTAAAATACTTTAAATATCTCAAACATTTAACAAACTGCAATTTGGAAAGCTAAGTATGTTTATGATTAGAAAACAGAATTCTCTAACATGGAAATGGAAAGCATAACCAAAAGGATAATAATTCATACAGAGAGGTATTGTCTTAAATTTTGTCTTCATGGCAGCAGTCACCTGTATATAATCATAAACCCTTCTGCCCGTAGCAACTTTGATCCCCTCCTTTAGAAAAAAAATAAAAAAACCTAAACTTTTCCTGAAAATTTGAAGTGCAGATTAGAATTCCCCCTGAAGCTTGGGATGCAGGAGCCCATCTTCAGTAAGGCTGTGACTGATGGCTCCTACTCCCTCCACAGGAGATAGAGACACCTCACACAGCTCCCAAAACCGAAATCCTACACAGGGAAAATACACACTTTTAAAGATCTTAACTGAGTATTGATTCATCTCAGAACGATGGAGGGATTTTATTGCAGCAGTTGTGAATGTAAGAACAACTGAAGACAAAACAAACATCTCTGCCTCCCTCCTGTCAGTCAGGTACACCAAAATGAGGAGCATAAACACTCCCATTATAGGAAACAAATTTTTGTATATTGATGTTATTTTTGTATATTGATGTTATTATTGTTAGTGTCACCATGAAAAGTTCGTCATCCAATAAGAAAATCAAATCGATCACATTCAGTCACCACAGAATTATAAAATTAATAAAATTCAACTTAAAACATATATCTAGGAAAAATTATTTTCTCTTGAGATTAGCTGACAATCGTCTTAATGTCTCATTAAATAAATGTGGTGAAAAAGAAATGGAACTCCATCCGTTTTATAAGCTACCATCTCTGTGGATCTTGGACTGTGGTTTTTAAGAAGCATCGAACAAAATGAACAACAGAAAATGCTTTGCCAAGTTATCAAAAACATTATATTAAAAAGCCCTATAAAATCTAATCCTGACATCAGTAGGTTACAACTTTGCATGTCCCCAGGGCACTAAAATAATACTCTTTAGAACAGCAGGTGAACTATTTTAGACTTCAGCTTTCTAGTTCTAACAAGGCTTTTTAATTTTTTTTTTTCCCCTGGGAATTAAGGATGCTAATCACAATCTCCAAATGTGCATTGCTGGGCTGTAAAAATATTAGACCACAAACTGACATGGCAGCAATGTATTATGCTGCTGTGAAGGAGTCCTAAATAGGAGAAAAACTCAGGATTCCAGGCTTGCCATCACAAAGGTCAACATAATTGGCCACATACAGCAAAATCAACCCCCATGTCTTCCCCTAGCCAAGGCAACTGCTGAGGAAGCCCTGTCTTCCTACTGGGATAAATGAAGTCTAAAGCAGGAGGAGCTGGAGGTTTGGAAATTTTAAAAGTAAATTGTAAGGAGCCCTAAAGATGACATTAAAATATATCCTTAAAGATATTTTATGATGAGTTAATGGCATTTGGTCTTAATTTTTAAGTATTATTCCAATGTTTGATGCTATTTTTCAGCATTGATGTCTAAATATTGTAATGCATTAGTGAGTAAAATATTTAATAATGTTACTATGCATTTCAGTAAATACTTATTTGCCTCTTTAAATGTATGCTTTCCCTTTTAATAATACAGAGATCAAAGGTGTTTAAATAAGCATTATCCTCTTAGACTTTAATTCCATGTATTGATTCCATGGAACATGAGTAGGGTGCTGACCATGCAGTGGATAACTTCTTCCATATGAAAGAAACTTATCCCATCTGGATCTCAATTAAATTTATCTCTGTTAAATTTAAGATTGTATCAACCCGTCCTTACTCAGGGGCTTCACAGGAGAAATCAGTTTTATTTTGATGATTAGAATGTTTGTGGCAAGGACATAATGTTGTCACCTGTAATTCCAAGAAAATAGACCTCATGATCCAATGATCCTTACAATTCTGTACCACTTAAGTTCTTAATTATTCTTTCCAATTTAACCAGCTATACAGGTTAGTAAAAAAGAGGTTTTAAACCCCTCACCATTTATAGATTTATGTACATATAAAACAAAAGTAAATATAAAACACCTGAGTAGCAAAAAGAAAAACATAGTAAAAATGCCTTTCCTGTCGGAATGATTTCAGGAAAAATTTAATTAAATTCCAGGGAATACAAAGCAAAACATTAAAGGCATCAAGAAGGAGAGAAGGTAATAGCTGAAAAAGAGAGGAGAAAAATGAATGAGAATAAAGGGACTTGACTTCTTCTGAGCAATTTCATTGGGTGGCTCAAAACTTGTTCAAATGAAAAATATACTCACATTACAGTAACCTTAAAAAATCACAACAACAAAAAATACCCAAACACCACACAGACAAAAACACACAGAGAAAAATACTGAAACCTGCTATAAATTGTTTACAAAGCTAAAAGTTTACAAGCCAAATGACACAATTTTCCTAAAGTAGGATCTTAAATTCCAGAAACTGCAATAGGTGCCTGTCCCTCAAATGTACAACGATTGAGGCTTCCATACAGGTAATATAGACTATCTGCCAAAGAGCAAATCTGGCTTAAACTGTCCTCAAAGTGATCACTGAATCTATTTCTGATGAAACCACACACATATCCCATTAAAATATTAAGCAAGTTATTTGAGAGTTATGACATAGTTTTTAAACCTGGAAGGATCTTTACAAAGATGAGTATTTTCCCCATGCTGACAACACCACCATTATACAGGAACTGTGAGCATGGGGGAGCTCACAGTAACACCAACATTCTGGTGAAGTGTTTCAATGGAGATAAGAAAGTAAGGACAGCACTTCAACCCCTATTCAAGAGGCATTTGCTGATTGATTTCCGTGTTAAACTGAATTATATAAAAATGGATTGGACAAATACTGTTTGCTAGAGCGAAATGAACCAGAATGTTAATAGAGGGTATTTACATGCATATACATATACATGTGTATATACCCATCCTAATACAAACCACATCTTTAGTTAATACAGTAATCAGCCTTCTGAGAACTACTGTCAACCTGCAGAGTCCATATTGTATATTGTACAGCACCTCCAGCCAGCTACTTGTGTTACTGAATGAAACAAATATACTAGAAGTGTATAAACTAAATGACAGCTTATTTTTCTAATATACAACTGCATTGATAAAGAGATGCATTTTGATTATAAATTAATATGCTCATGGTCATTTTAGACCTCTCTCGTTTGGTATCCTAAACACTGGACACATACTGGAAGTCATGTGGGATCAGACAGCATGATTGAGCAGGTCATCTCTAGTCCTTCAAGAATCCTTTCTGCAGAATTCCCCAGAAATGTTTTGCTGCAGTTCTGGGACAAGTGGTGGTCAGCTATAAACTCTCTCCAGCTGCAGGTTGGCCAGAGAGCAAAGCACACACAGGAAAAATATAAACCAACAGTGAATTCATCTGCTGGGCTGCATTTAACATATTTCTTTCTCACGGCGCTTTAGATTTGTTGCACCACCAGTTAATTAAGGTAAGTATTTGGGTGTAATGAGTTTGTGTTCTCTTGCTGTTGCAGTTTAACACCACACAGTAACTGAGCACCACACAACCGCTCATTTCCCTTTTCCTGGTGGGACAGAGGAGAGAACTGGAAGTGAGAAAACTTGTGAGCTGAGATAAAAGCACTTTAAGAAGTTAAAAAAAAAAAGATAAAAAAATCATCATCATCCATAATAATTTATTTTTATTAATAATAACAATGAAAAGGGTGGGAAAAAAAAGAGAAAAATAAAACCCCAAGTGATGGAAAAAGAAACAATTGGTCACCACCACCTGATTGATGCCTAGCTTATCACTGAGCAGCAGCCCCCATGCCAACTTCCCCCTTGCTTTACTGCTGAGCATGATTCCACAGGGGCTGCAGTATCCCTTGAGTCAATAGGGATCATCTGTCCCGGCTGTGTTGTCTCCCAAACTCTTGTGCACCCCAAGCCTGCTCACCAGTGGGATGGGGTGAGGAGCAGGAAAAGCCTTGGCTTTTTATGACTTGCTCAGTCATAACCAAAACACTCCTGTATCATCAACACTGTTTCCAGCACGATCCAAGCTCTATCATGCATCAGCTACCATCAAGAAAATTAAACCTATCCCAGCCAGAACCATCACATGTGCCTGGTGCAGTCTCCAAGTTAGAAATCACAGTTGGGAGTTTCAACTGAAAAGCTTGTAGGATCAAATGTTCACTAATCCTTGAGAACTGCATCTCAAGACTTTCCTGTGGATTCTTCAGGAGTCTACAGAGACTAATGAGAATGGAGGAGGGAAATGAGCAGGAACAAAACCCATAAAAAGCATAAAAACCTTTGACATAACAAACTAGTACAAAAGACTAAACAAAGACTAAAAAAGTTGGCTATCAAACACAACCTCGCCAATGAAAAAGCACATTCCACAACTACTTTGGAATAGGGGCTGGATTTATAACTTGCCCAAAAATGATGCATTTGAGGCAAACCAGCAAAGACTAGTCTTGGATTTTCTTCTGAGTTATCTTAGGTCACATAAGCAGATTTGGTTCAACCCAGGCCGAGATTCTTGCTCTCTGCAGCTTGTCTCAATGGCAAGACGAGATTCAGCTTTGCTGTGAGGGGAATACTTAAGAAAGAAATTTCTTCTTAACATTGCCATAGCGCAATAAACAAATCCTCCAACAAAGACAAAATTTGAGGCAAACTCAAAAATAAAGTTTAATCCTACTCAACATATAGGTTCAATTTGGAGATCAGTCTCTGTCAGGTATCAGAGACTTTATTTAAAAAATAAGCAAAATTAAAAATTCAGTTGTACTGCAAATACTTCAACCTCTCATGGGCCACCAGATCCCAAGTTCACCGAGACAACAGAAATCTCTTGAGGTCTCTCACATCATATGCCTTTGAAATGAAATGCTGATTCTCTGCTTTGAGCTTAGTAAAGCAGCAGTGGTGAAAATAACCATTCCAGAAGGGAAAACCCATGAACGAGCTCTCCACAAAACGAAGGGTGAAGAATCTCATTGTGGCACTGGATCTGAAGTGCTGTCAATAGTAACTACAACTATGAACATCAGTAGCAAACCCCTAACTTGGCTCTGCCTTAGGCAGATACTGTAAGAATGAGAAAACATCCTAAGGAGCTTATTTTCTCCCACAGCACATTCAAACAGCAGCACAGAAAAAGATCTCTGAGAAAATCTTGCATTAATTATGAATAAGATTGGTCACTTGATGTACGAACACAGTGAATTCCCCAGCCTTGATGGGGCAATGCAGCTGCCAGTGGGTAAAAGCAGTGAGATATAAAATGCCATTTAAACAGGCAAAGAGGGGCTTTTAGGATGTTGCTACAGGCTGGCTTTACCCACAGCACTCCTGTTGGCATAAAAGCCCTGGAGCAGCCATGCAGATGACAAGTCCCTTTCTGAACACCTTTGGAGAGTTATCTGTTTGTAAAAGCCTCCTATGTCAAAGAGGTTGAAGGAAACACGTGGCACAGAAAGCTTACAAGAAGTAGAGGAGGAGAGGAAAGAAACAAGGAAAGCAATGGAATAAAACCAAGATTCTCACTCATGTGCTAAAGAAATAATGTCATTTCTAAATTATGTGCAGAATTGTTTCCATTTTCATATTCTTTACCAGGGTTTTTTTTGGAAGCTACAGAAAATGAGCATAAGAGACAAAAAAGTACTTCGCCCTGCAGGAATACAGAAATTGTAAAAGCACAGGCAGCACTACAGAGGAGCAGTGCCATTCACTCACAAAGAATTTTGTGCATGTAGATGGCTGATTAATTGCTGGCCTGCCTAGACGAAGCTGCAACGAGCCAGATACTGTCAGCATGCCATCTGTTACCATGGAAATGCACAATGTTCCTGTTTCTGACAAACCCTTGAATACTGGATAGATTGTGCCATATGTAAATAAGGCAAATTAGTTTTCCTATATCTTCCAGACAAGGTTAGACTAAAAGAAAATATATCTGTTTATATACTGTAACCTCCAAGATGTGAACTAGGCAAAGCTTGTTTCTTTTTTTTCATAAAAATCTCATTCAATTTGTTGTTAGAACTGAAACAGTGTGGACTGGCACTAAGCAGCATAAAATTAATTCCCAACAGCAATGTTTACAAAAGCAGTACTTAAAAATATGCATATTCTATATGCATACTACATTCACCATGACTGTAGGGGTTTTATTTTCAATTTTTAAAAATTTCTTCCCAATTGAGACAACATTATTGAAACAATGCATAGAAATAAACAGGGAACTTTCTCATTCATACAATGGTATTTGGTGTAGTAGGAGCATTTAAACAGATTTTAAGAGATTCTATAGATTTTAAACATGGAAAAAATTATTTTCTCACTTGAATAACAGTAGCTCATTGACAGCTGAGGCACATCAGCTTAGCTTCACTGAAGTCAAAGAACTGTAGTAGTTTACACATGCTTAAGGTCTAGCAATGAGAGTTTTACAAGCTAAGGCTTAACCAGCTACTCTAAGAATTTCATTACTGTATCTTGGAAATTAAAAGGTTCAGTACTTAAGTCTTTGGTTAATGTTTTGATTTTACAACTGTACATTAAACTAAAATCAAACAGTTCAAAGCCAGCAAGCATTGTGCTCAGCACACTGACTGGGAGCACAACACACCGTTTAGGGTGGCTGTGAGCATTAGGACATGCTCTGTTACCTGTACAGATGGCCTTTGAACACTCAGCAAAACACACCTGGCTCATGGTGGCTTTATACTGAGACACATCTCCCAGAAGTGTCAGGCTGCTGTAACCATAATCCCCTGCAGTATAAGGCTTGTGGGTAAGTATAACTTTAAAATAAATTAATATCAGACATTCTCCCTCTTGCCAGTTCACTTTGTAAAACGAGTTGATAAAAAGGAGCACGTCCACAACATTCCCCCGAGGATTGATGTCCCTAGGATAGATTTGAGCCCTTCTGAGCATTAATTAAATGCAGGTCAAAATTGTTTTAAGACAGTGGACAGGCATGCAGTGGTTGTAAGACTGGAGTAGCACCATGGTGTGCCTTAAGGCACTCTGATTTTATGGACTTACATTGTTATTCAGATTTTCTGTTTTCACTATACACCTTTATAGGGTAACGTGACATACTGTTGTACTGCAGATGGAACTGTCTAAATTAGGGTAGAGAAATGACACAGGTCCCACAGTTTTTAACTTGCTGCATTGTAAATGCAGGCTTTAGGGGTTCTTCCTCTTGCCAAATTCCTTGTGTGGCTTTCAGCACGGAGACTGATAAATGGTATAACGATAGCTGAGCAAAACGAACAGGCAGCTGTATATCAATATTTCCCTGATGTGAGAATTAATCAGAAGCTCCAGTAACAATAAGGTTATCACGTTCATGTTAAATGCATTGTGCATTTTAATATATTCTTTACACAGTCCTTTTGTTGCTGTACAACTTTGCACTGCTATGAAATATTACTTCTAAAAACCAAGCAACTACCTATCAATCTCCAATATAAATTTACTCCAAACATAATAATCAAGTTTGAACAAACACACTTTATTCCACACAGTGCCATAGAACCTGCGTCCCCAATAGACCAGAAGTTCACCAGACCAACTTATTAAACGAAAGTATGGCCTAAAAATAGTAAAAGTTTACATAAAATATACTCTAAAAGTTAACAAGCCCCAGTTTTGCAGAATATAATTAAGATTCATCACTCTCCACAATAGCATTTGTGGGACCTGTGCCAGCTGATTCTCTGACATTGGCTTCTCCCACAGCAGCATCAATGCCTTGGAATTCTGCCCTTCTCTTCCTCCCTGGGAGTTTTGAATGGAAGAACATATAGGGGATGTGATACTCATCAATTTAAATCATGCTGCCTACCCAGGAACAAGAATGAAGTTCAGAATTTGAAGAAAGGAAGATTGATAGGGAGTATGAACATGTAGAATCATTTTGGAAAAAAATAGTTATAGGTAAGTAATATTATTCCTTCTTTGAATGGCTCCTAAGCAGTCCTACTTAAGAAACAGTGTGAAAACATTCCATGATAGTTTCTCATCTAAGCAAACTGACAATGGCACACTCTTGAATCAGCAAGCAGAGTTTTGGTTTGCCAAATTGAGCAGCTGAATGAAGTACTATGTGCTAGTGTTTTGTCAATGTGAGAGCAATGTTCAAATCTTGGAGAAAATTCCATAAGAATGAGTCTAGATCACATCATGTAAGTCACTTTTGCCCTGTAATATTTGATTTGATGCTGAAACAGAAGAGAAATATTAATTAATTTTTTTACATAGTCCAACCAACTTTGCTTTAATTATTTGCAAAATACATAAGAAAACTGACTTTCAAAATTCTGACCTTATTTACTTAATTTTGTAAGATTTTTCAATACTTGTGAAAATGTATTTTGTTTAATGTGAATGAAGTCTGGAAATCAGTCAGAACACTGATTTATAAAAAAGTCAGTTATAGACTTATACAATTATTTAGCATTTAGCTTTTGGGAATTCATCAAGCATAGATTGCCAGAATTTATCTGAACAAGTTCCATTTCTCTTGAATTAACAATTTTTTCTGATTGATTTTATCAGCTTAATTAAGTAAAGGGACTTGATGAAGATCTGATATTTCTGCTAAGCCAGCAATAGCCAGTCAGGCTGGGAGAACATAATCAGCACATCCCTGGTCAGCTGAGTCTCACTCATCCTCTCAATGATCCTCCTTTACCAATCCTTTACACAGGAGCACGCCTAAAACCAGATTCAGAGAATGAACCTTATTTCCCACCAATATCCCTGGGTGCAGGAGGTTTGGATCTCACTCTGGCTGAAGAAGAAGTCCTAATAAGATGAGCACATTAAATTATCAAATCTCAGTGAGAGTAAATAAGGTCATGGAAACATCAGAAGCTAATTTTCTCTCTTGTGACTATAATATTTTAGGTTTTCTGCAATAATATCTGCTGGAATAAAGATAAATTCCTGTTGATAGGGCTCTGGGATATTCCCTACATGTGAAGCATCTGACTCAATTCCCTTATGCATCACTTTCTCTCTGACATTTGGTAATTAATACCTAGGGACAAACCACTTTTTAAAAATGTCTTAATAGTGATCCCATGCACAGTGCTGGCAAAGTAAGATTATTTTTGTAGTTTCGTTCCAGAGAGAACCTAGTGGACATACGGCAAATTTTACTACCCAGAGATAAATCAATGAAGTATTTCTTTTCAAGGACTCCAGTTTTTTTTCACAGCTGCTTACTCCAGGATCCATTTTCTCTTTCATTTATCTTATTTCTTAGTCATTGGTTATCCTTCTGATTCTGGGTGAAGGATTTACCTTTGGAGACTTCAATTCATCCACTTTATCTTCTAATACTTTGCTAGGGATAAGTTCAGTTCATGATTTCCAATATTCCCATATTTATTCTCAAGTCTTTGTGCTCTTCCTGACGATTTTTACAAATTCATGAACGTAGTTTAGCAGATTTTTGTGCCAAATGAAGACAACTAAAACGAATATTCTATATTCACACAAATATATATATTTTTGTCACACACAAATACACGTATTGTTGTGTATGCACTGCTGTCTGGAAAGCACAGTGATGAGAATGTGGTAACGTGCTTGGATAGATCTGCCTGGCCACAACATCCACCCAACAGAGTTAACACTGCTCCATCATTCTTTGCTGTAATCAGCTAAATTCAAGGGGAAGCAGGATGAGAACCTATGAAGAAGCTCACGTGAGGAATGTCCCACTACCTTTGACTCACTTTTAACAATGCCTTTAGTTTTGGATTTGCTCTGTTATGGTACCTAAAACATAAAATCTAAAATCCTAAAAAAACCTAAATAGAATCTTAATGCTGATCTGTGGTAAGTCATCATTGTTATTATAATGTTAATAGAGCAATGTCAGTTCATGTCTGATGAGGATTTAACACTTCAAGACACCAAGGGCAGATACAACAACAAAAACATCTAGCAACCCTCAGATTTTGCAAATTATTTTCAATGACAGATTAACAACCACATTAATAGAACTTCACAATCCAAATTCTTAAATGCATTACTCTGTCTGCATCAGTCCCCACTGAACTGTCACAAGACTCCATAGAGAAGCTCCTCCAAGAACATAGTCCAAAGTTACTCTCATTTTATGGCATTTGGTTAAAGTATTCACGCTTTCTAATAAGAAAAGTGTCTGACAGTACCTGTAAACACTACTATTAACAAAACAGCTGCAAACGTGCATAAATGCCACAAAATGTAGCTGCTGTTGTTCCTATTTATTCGGGAAATTTTCATTTGAGCCTCAGAAATAAATGTGTTCAATCACTACTAGGGGTCCAACAGAGAGGTGAAAAAATGCAAGAAAACTCCAAGACACAGATTACCCTTTGTGTCTTTGTGCCTGGAAGAATAAATAATACTACCTCCAGTAACAGAGTCACTTGTAACTATGCCCACCATGGCAATAGCATTGCTCACATCTTCAAATCATCATGTCACACCTGAAATATGCTGCCAAAATGCCCAAATGATAAATCTTTCAGCCTATGAAGCTAAGAATTAAGGGTAAATCATTAAAATATCTAGGCATTATTAACCCAAATATACCTTTTTAACTTTACACAATCCCATAACACTCAAGGAAAATAAACATTAGTAAATCTTACAAGTTTTTCAGTCTCCTTAAATTTATTGTGAGTTTGATATATCTAGCTCAGTTCCTGTGTTTCCTGTTTTGTGTTAAGTGATAACCATTTTTGTTATCAGCCTAATGCTGGAAAATTGACTTTGACATCTATTAGCCAGCTATATCTTCAGCTCAGATGAATAATTGATTGCATGATCAATTATTGGATAGCAAAATCTGTGGTGGTTTGCCAGTTAGACAGCATGAAAATTAGTTCTATTACTGCCAGCTCTTATAGACTGCAAAATGATACATAGAACACTTCAATGACAGATTTTGTATCGTATGTGGTTTATTTATCCTCCAAGTGTCTTACACAGCATTCCAAGACCCAGGTAAAAGCTGGTTCTATTAGGAAAATATGTGCATAACCACAGTTATCCTGAAGAGTCTGACCCATCCTCCTGGCAAAATTCTAATCCTCAAAAAGCCTAAGTTCTCATGGAAGAACAGATCTCCACCTGGGATAAAAGATCACATTTGGGGTCAATAAAACTCTCAGGGAAACCATATGAAAAAAACGGAGCACCCTTTTATTAAAGGCTGAAAGAGGTGAAAATCAATTTCAGAAGAAAAATTTTTCATTCTTCAGGTCTAGCAAAAAAAACACAATAATGGCAAAATTCTTAAAGGGAGAAAAGCATTCAGTACACTCAGCTACAAAATTCCATGACTCCTATGATGGAGTAGACTCATCTGAACAGAATAAAACACTCACAGACTATTTCTAGAAAGTTTCCAACACTGGAACCATGAGGTGCAAGTGTTAAGATTGATGTAAGGAGCCAGCAAACTGTTGAAAAAGCAGAACTAAACCAATGAGCAGAGTGCAGAGTAACTGCACTCCTGAGTAGAGCAAGATCTGACCATTCCTTGGCCACATACCAGCCGAGACTCAATAAGAGCCAATACTTTGGATACACATGACCATAAGAGGATTAATAATTACACTGGTGTGAGAACCAGTGAAACTAAGTCATAGTTTTGCAAACTGCTCCAAAGATAAGGAATACATCTAACAAATTTCCTAGAGTCAGACCACTCTCAGAATAGAAAGACTGGAAGTTTTGGCTAGTGCCCACAGAAAAGAAATTAATCCAGGTACCAAAAAGACAGTTCAAAATCTTCTGCTCTGTCTTCATCATCTTTGGGCTATTTGCTAGCATATCATGGTTGGAAAATCAACTGTCATCAGTGAAACTGATATAAGAATCAACTGCCCTGAAGATTGTTCCCAAAAGATCTTGCAATGGTTTTTCCTTTACTGCAGAGCATTTTGGGAACAGTCAGCTGTGAAGTCTTTCTCCTGTGAGAAGAATGTTTCAAATGCATTTTGCATGGCTCAGACTTGACATGGACGTGTCCAACAGCCATCAGAGATCCTGCTTTCATAAGATCCATCTTCTCCTATAAACGTCATGAGTGATTGAGATCAAAGAGCTGGGAAAATCCAAAGGACTAAATGGATGCAGTTACATTGGAAATTATATTTAGGACCCAGTTTAAAGGTGTTCTCATTCCAAGGTGACAAAACAGCAATGACTTTCTCCAAAACAAACTGAAATAGAGTGAAAAGTTTCCTTCTGGGAACACCTTCAGAGAACTTGTCCCGTGAGTGAAAGAAGTGTAAGGAATCAGCACAAAGGAGTGGTTCACAAAAAATGAATCTCAGTTCAGTCCCGTACCACAGAAGAATAGGATGCACATTTATGTCCATACACTTATTCGTGTTTCCCACAGGAGCTGACTTTGGAGCTATCTACTCACCCCACAACTACTGCTGAGATGAACAAAACCCACACATGTGTCCAAACACACATACACAGATTAGCTGGAATTACAAATTTTCAAAGTGCTGGATAGATGTTGAATTAAGCCTCAAATCATATCTGGCTCAGATAAGAGAAAAAAGTCCACAGCCAACTGTGTTTCCACCAAACACAGGCCAGCAAACCACTTAAAGTGTGCGTCAGATAAAGCAATTTGTTACTAAGCAAACAAGCAACGGTCACTTGAGTATTTAATAAATTAAGTACCTAATAAATATCAGGTACTAAATGGTACTAGAGCAATATGTTAAGATATTAACAGAGAGGTAATATCTGATTAAAATATGGATAAAATACGTGAGAAGTTTATTACAAGATGAGTTCAGCTGTGGCACCAGCTTATAGGTTCTTTCACTCAAGAGCACAGGAATGAAGGAAATGAAAGAGGCAACAGTAATCCTGTAGAGAAAAAAAGGCTGCGAGGTCAGGGGGATTCCACTACATGAAAAGATAAGGTAGGTTAGTTATAATTTCTTCAAAAGAAGTTCACTAAATACTCAACAAACAGGTATAGACAGAATGTGGTTTTCTATTAGAATCTGTTTGTAGGAGAAAATTATAATTACACATCCCCTTTTTTCAGCCAATAAACATCCAGGATAAAATGCTGTTTAGTGTCCTAAATCAATAAACACATCAGTTATGCACATAAGTCTGAGCAGAAATGATGCAAGAGTTGATGCCTTCTCAGAAATTACCGTGAATTATTAGAGGAACTGTATTCACATACCTTTGCTTACCCAAAACATTTACAGAATTCCCTCTCACCAGCTATAGTGTGAAAGAATTTTAGTACATCCCAAGCATGCTAATTAGCTTCAGCTACAATATATTATTGTTGCTTTTATTATATTTATTAATCCATTTAATATTATTCACTGGGTTCAGAACACATGATCTCATTGCAAGTAGCTCTTTAGATTTCCAAAGCAGTTGGGACTGTGGGTCATAACTCAGCTGCTCCACTCCAGTCCACCACTCCAAGGAGATGGGCAGGGCCTGTGGCCACAGGACAGACATCGTGGGCAAGGGTCCACCAACAAATAAATCCATGGCTGGGAAAAAGAAAGGATTCAGCAAAAGGCAAGCTGAACCATGCCCTTCTATACAGCTTCACTGACAAATCCACCAGCTGCTGCTAGCAAATAGTTACATCTGGGACAGGTAAACTCTTAAATTTCACTTTTCCTCTACCGAGTCAGCAGCCAAATAGCCACGGTGGTGTCACACACCTCACTCCTGCTCTCTGCTGAAGGACAGCAGCGTGGTAACTCCTCTGCAACATCACTGCCTCTTCCTCTCCTCGTATTCAGCAACTTCACCTACAGCAGGCAGAGAACTGGCCTGCCTGCAGCCTGCATTTTCCAGCTCCTAAAGACCATCTCATGGTCTCCTGCACTGAAATTGGATGTTGCTAAACAAAAGGAAACTTCATTCTGCCCCGTCAATTTGGATCACCGTTTTCCTTTTCCAGTCAGGACTTTTTCCTGTTATTCCAATGCAGTCAACTTTCCCCTTTTGTCTCAAAAGACTTCAATTCAGATTCCAAATTAGCAACCAAGTACTCTCTACAATGACTTGCACCATCTGTGGGAGAGATAAAGCAAAGTCCAAAATAGAAAAGCCCTCATGCTTTTGTGGCCCATGAAAACTTTTAATTCTGGGTAAATCAATAGTTTAAAAATTATTTATAAATAATAAAACAATTAAAATGAAGTTACATATACTTTTCTTAATGTATTTTAATTATTTATCTACAGAAGTAGACTTGAATTTGGACAAAAATACCTTCTGGCACTTATTTCACACATGTAAAAAGGTGTTATTTAAATTCTAATTTACAACAAAATAAAATTAAAACCATTCCTTCAAAAAAGATGTTTTCTTTAAGAACACATATCCCAGGTCTACATGGAATTTCTATTCATAAATATGCCTCCTTAGACCAAAGATCAAAAATTAGTGATGGTCCACAACATGCAGAGCTTTAAAAAATGTCACATTCTTTCATTTTCAGCATAAGAAATGGGCAACTTGTTCAGGGCAAATACTTGTTTGAACTGAGGATTTTATTATTAATCTCTGAAGACTGCTGAATTTAGGGTCACAGTAAGGGTTGATTAGGTACAAGGTGCACAAAGCTCTCCTCTGTCAATGCTATTGAATGAAGCAAGTAATTTAGATTCAGAATTGGTCTTGGATTGAAGCTCACTCCATTACCGACCATTTTCAATTTCAGCTATACAATAAACATCAAGCTCAGCAAGGAAATTAGTACATTTGGTAATGTATTGGGAGAGATGGGTGGGTCTCTGACAAGATGACACTTATCACCAAAGCTTCAGTTAATGAAACCCTTGAGTGGTTTCTGCGTTTGACATATTTTGACATTTTTTGAAATCACATCCAGCAGGTTTTTTTACCCCACAATGTTGTTCTTTATGAGAAAAAAAAAAAAATCTATCTTTAAAATGAGTACTGAGTACTGCAATATTATTGGAAAAAAATTGAAGAGACTGCATTGAAGGCAGAGGGGAAGAGAATCTTTCTTGAAATGCAGAAAGTAGAGCAGAATGCACAGTGTTTAAACTGAGGAGATGTCAACGCTAACACATTTTCAGAAGAGAGCTTAGATTTCAACAGGCACATTTACCTTCAGTCTGTTTGCTCAGAAAATGCCATAAACTGTTAACAGGAAGTCTGTTTTTAGTGTGACAGCAGAAAATGTTTAAACTTAATTTGTTCACTGTTGTTTTTAACTTATCCACACAAAAATTACCATAAAGCACTATAATAGATTTATCATTAATGAGATTAAAATGATAATTTCTAGTATAACCTGAACAAGCAAAACAAGTTTTTCTGGGTTACTTTCACAACAGAATTGGTTTATTTTTGTAATGTTGTGTTCTTAATTTTTATTTGTTTGAAATAATGAAGACAAAGAACAAGATAACTAGTTATAAATCTTGAGCAAATTTACTGTACAAAAGACACCAAAATAAGTGAAAAAATGAGAGCAAGTTAGGATACAGAAAGGGAGAATGAACAATTGCTGGCCTAAAAGTAGCTCTCTTGAGCTGATGACCCAAAAACACCACAATAGCTCTCAGATCACTTTAAATGCTGCTTTGTAGCAATGTGGCACCTACAATGTATGACTAGAATTAAAAAGGGTCAGGAGAGACAGAAGACTTAGAGATCACTAATTCTGAGCGGTTTGATATTTACTCTTTAGCTTTTCTGAAAGCCGAGGGAAATTATTACGGATTCATATATTTCAATCTCACACAGCTCCATTATTGTTCATTTTTTCATTCAGAGCTGAGAGAACAATTAAAACAAAAAATACAAAGCAATTTAAACAGGGACATTCCTGAACTCTACTAGACCTACAAGGCAACACTTAGAGCTCCAGTTCCTATCCGGGTGGTCTCTCCCAAAGACTTTTTTCCAACACAAGTGGGAGGTCATCTTGAAGATTTCAGGGACAGGGATTGTATTGTACAAGATACATACTCCTGAAGAGTTGCATTGTGTTGCAATGCAATTTTTATTTAAAACCTTGCCCTCCCCATGACTCTGCTCTAAGCATTTCCCTTGCCTCCCTCAGTCAAAGTTTAAGGTGGCAGAGCAAGTACCATGTGTATTTGTGTCCTCTTGAAAACCTAAGGCGGGGAAAATAGAAGAAGATATCTTCTGAACCAAAGAAATCCTGTTTCACAAAGGAGTTAATGATTGTTTCTCTAGCTTTAGAGGATTTGTTTTGCTTTTTTTTTTTTTATTTAAACTGGAATCGTTTCCCACAATACTGTGACCAAAATTTGCCATATCCTACTGCGTCTTTGGATCTTTCTGACCTTGTTTCAGCTTACACTTCAAGATGAGCTCAAGCTACCCAGGCTGCAAAATATCAGTATTGTTAATATTTAAGTCTCAGCAGCACCCAGAGATGCACTGTTCCAAGCACAGTAGTAAATAGCCCAGATTATTCTGAGATTCCAGAAAGTTCACTTACACATAGACCATGTGCTCTACCCAAGATGTGTGATGTGTAAAAACCAGGAGGAATCCCAATGACAATTCAAGTAGTCCCAGGTCTGCATTTCAGCTTTGGAAATGTTTAGACATAGATTCTGTAGTTTGATCCACTATTTTCAGGCAATAGAGGTTTGAAAAAAAAAGTTAGACATCACATGGTTGGGCAGTTTTGGCTTATCTGTGTTCAAATAATCAGAATAAGAAGAATTCACAATTTTATTGGGCACTGGGAAAAAATGGAACTGAATAAATAGTTCACACATCATCCTGCAATCTCAAAGCAAGAGTGCTTGCTCCACACATTTTATTCTAGGAAGTTTTAAAAATGAGATTTAATCTTTCAAATCACTGGGAATATGATCCCAGCAAACAGAAGAGCTTAACTACTGTACCACACAATGTGGTGTGTAATTATTTTCTGACAGTATTTACCAGAAATCTGGGTAGTTTTCATACTTTTAACTCACAGAAAACATTTAGCCTGTTCTAGTAATAAAGATACCTGTCAGTATATTACAGATGGGAGCTCACATACTGAATAATCTTAACTTGTTCAGTCAAGCAAGTTTTTCATACTAGAAATTTTTTTTATAGCCTCCGTTATAAAATGATTTTGAGCCTGCTAAGACTTAATACAAACTGCAGTGACTATATCAGAAATAAGCTCAAACTAAGCAAGTCAATTCCCTGCTTTATTACATTTTTTCTGCTAATACAGAGCCAAGTCACCAAATTCTATTTAGCAAGTACTCAGCCTTAAGTCAAGATCTTTCATTCTCATTGCCCAAGTAACAGATGGCTTGGTCACAAAACAAGATGGAATTCAGTGGAATCAAACCAGTACAGCTGGTCACACCACCTTCTATTCTCTGGGCATTTGCAGGCACTGGACTGGCTGAGCCTACTCTCACTTTCTGCTAACTTACAAAACCAATGACTGCAAATGTGGTTGCCTGGAGCTGCCAGGTGCTGGGAATACCCCTCTCCATCCTAATGCAGAAAGGGGATAATATTGAAGGTATTTTTCTGCATTTCCTCTTTCCTTTTACCTAAGGTCACGTCTTTGGCATATCTTCATCTGTGATGGATCTCTGACAGATGATCTCAAGCCATGCAACCCATCTCTCTGCAAGGAGAACTTCTTTTGGACTCCCTCATACCACTGGTGGCCTCTCTGCTGGAGATTTTCTCCTGGCCTTTCACCTCACTCAGTAACTGATTATGCATCTGGCACAGGTTCCTCCCTAATTGTCCTTCACAGCATGAGCTACTGTCCTACTCTGCCTCTCTCTGCAGCCCATCTCTTCCCACTATTAAAGAGCATGCAAGTGTAGGCAGGACTAGACAATTATTTTCCTCATTTTCCCCTGTCCTTCTAGGGAAAAAAAAGGAAATTTTAATTGAAAAACTGTAAGAAGAAAATAACTGACAGCTTTTAATGATTTTTCCTAGAATTTTGATATTTTCTGCAGTGTATTTCATTTTGGTGAGTCCAGTTTTCTGTTTGGGCAAGTCAGGGGAAATCAAATAGGTATTGTCACATTTATAACCTACAATAACTATCTATACTTTTTCTACTTTCTTCTGCATGGCTTTTAAAAAATAGATGCAGAAATAAAGTTTACTAGAGTACCTAATGGGCATTTTAAGTTTAAAACAGGTAGCCTGCTGAAGTCCCAGGCTTTGTTCCTTTTGACCTGTCACGCTGAGATTAACAAATCTGTGACCCATAAAACAAGGTTGCTTTAACCCAGATAGGGGAAACCAATTGCAAACTCTTCTTTCAGTCCCTGGAGAAAAGACTCTATGTGGAAGACAGCCAAAGGTCCACTGAGCAACAAAATAGTAAAAGAAAATATATTACTAGGTTTTGATGTTCCTTATCTTTCTTTTCCTGTTAGAAGCAGGTAAAGAAGCAAACTCTCAGTTAAATATAACTTTACAAAGGTATATATAAAAAACATGATGCAAAAAGCATTTGGGCAAAATGTTTTGTTAACTTAGGTTCTGATCACCAACAGGAGATAATAAATAAAATATTCTATTTTATTTTCAGGGATGTTTTCCCCCCTATTATTTCCCTTGTCAGCCTTGTTCACTGTAAGAAACCAATGGCCTTAGAGGTCCAAGTGAAGTAAGGGCTGGGAGCCAGCAAGAAAATATTGAGAGAATAAGGAAGAGCAGGAAAAAGTTCAGGAGAGCCTCCTGGAGGTGCGTCCAACCTCCCACATGACAGACACAGATGTCTGAGGTACTGTCATGAAGCCACTGACAATTAGCAAAACTGTGAGACAACTGACAGTATGGCTGTCTTTGATAATATGTGGTAATTGGCTGTCTTTGATAATATGTGGTAATTGACAATATAACAGTTTCCTAAATGTTTATGAACAAGTAGATTTTTTTTTTTTAAGATTTATATGTATTTTCTTGATGGATGTGAATTTTACAACTCAAAAAAGCAACTAGGCTCCTTCCAATCACCCATTGACAGAATCTATCCCTTTTCACCAGAACACGCCTTCAGTATCATTAAAAGCACTGAAACCCACAGGGTTATAAACGATGCACTACAAGGGTCTTCCATGAATCAATATAAAAACTAAAAAACTAAAAATCCAATTCAGGATTCCCCAGCATTTGCATGAAGTACCTATAGCATGAATAAAATTCTAAACGATATCTAAGCTAATTGAAAGCATAGAGATCTTTCATATATATACATATATTCATATTTTGTTGTTAGTAAAAAAATCAGAAAATTTTTATCTACTCTGAAACCTTGTTCTTCTCAAAAACAATTGCGCAGAGAATAATGAGCAGATGACTCCTTTGAAAGACAGTGTCCTTAGTTCAACTGCATAGACTTGGTGTCCACTGAATTTCACAGTACTCAAAGGTTTACTATAAAAGCTTTTCTCAGAAATAAGTTCAAGGTTGCCTTTTTCTCCCTACTTTAAACCATTCTTCTAACTCCAACTGGTATCTCTAATATCTCTTAATGCCTCCCCTTTGACACCTCCCCAAATGCATCATTTTTCTCAATCACTCTAATGAAAGACTTTTGACACCCTCATTCTCTCTCTGTTCATGATTCTACTTTGACTATAAGTTCTTCAGGTCAGGGTCTTTTTCTTCTGTATTTGTACGTTATAATAAAAAGCATCTGGACTAATAGCTAGAGCTTCAGACACTGATATAATAAAAATACTAATAATTCTTGTAACAGGTTTCAGGTTCCTGATTATGAAGTTTTAGCTTTTAGTAGCCATTGTGAGCTTTCTGATCACCCTGACACTTCTTACCACTGTCCCAAAAACATCTATTTAGAGAGGCTACAGCCTAACAGAATGTGTTAGTGAAGCTGGGACTTGCATTTTTCTCACGGGTTAGAAAGTGAAGATTACTTGGTTTGGTAATTTAGTTTCTATTTTATAGGTATGTCTGATGACAAGAAAATCGAGGTGGCAGGATAAGAGAAAAGGAAGACAGAAATATAGGCAGTAATTTTGCTATTTAGAGGAATCACTAACTTGTACATTGGAATAACACGTGATTGGGGGCTGGCACATTCTACCAAATGCTTGAGCTAGAAACAAAATGGGATAGTGATAGTATTCAAAGGCTTAGAAAGGTTTAAAAAAGTGAATTTCCATGGCCTTCATGTAAAAACTAAAGGTAATATTGTGTACAGAAAAAAACATATAAAAGCTCACTTAAATAGAAAATTGCTTTCACTACTCAGTCCCCTGTTCCAAACTGAAAGTGGTCTAGAAATAAGAAAGGAAATGTTTCAGTTAGATATAAACACTCCCTTATCTGAATGATTTTCAAAAATATTTAATGGGAAAAGTATTGTGTGAAATTCTTCACATAGAACCACATCAAAGAAAGATACTCCTCCCTAAAATAACCCTGAATTTGCATCTCTCCATGCATCAATATGAGCTGCTTTTCAGCAATCTGGAAAAAAAACAGAAGGAAGCAAAAACCGTCCTAAACTGAACACCCAATAGAATAAATGATGCTGCTAAATGATCAGAACTAAGTGGAGAGAAAGTCCAGAACTCATCATGGAAGGGAAGGCCCTAAAAACAACCAGGCCAATGTTCACTTGGCATTTTAACCCTGGTGAGTGAGACTTGTGTTCAGTTAAAACATCTTCATCCAAGTATTAATTTCATGCAGCCTCACACAAGCAACAAATACGTGGCTATGATTGATAAGCACCAAATCAAAGTCTCCTCAGTATTAATAATCAAGTTTGCTTTGTATTTATATCTTGCCCTTACCATAAAAATTTTTAAACTACAAGTGTTTAAGGCTCTCCTCCTAACCTCCTGCCCTCAGCTGTTTGAAGTTATGTATTACTTCTAAATTTTCTGAAATTTTTCTTCATGTTCAGAAAAAAAATATCAGTTTCAATAGTTAATCAACTTCTTTCCACTAAATTATTTATTCTACTAATACTCACATATGTTATAGTACATATAGTACACATATACTCAGTTTTAACAAGTTGAGTTTTCTAAGAAAAGAACATATCATTCATTGCATCACCTGAGCATAAAAATACAAAATTATAGAGAAAGGTAAAAAAAAAAAAAAAACAAACACCACAACAAGAAAGCAAACATTTTTTCCTATTTTCTAACTGAACTGTTACACAACATACTGAATCCTAAACTCTGTGTACGTACATCACTGACTTAACCTTGCTGTTAGAATCTCATCCTTCACAGTTTGTAGCTTTTTATTAAAGTTAACAATATAACCATTATACATGGGATGTTTGCTTTTAGCAGAAAGAAGAACGTGCTTGTGTTTAATTAGGTTTGACTGTAAATGGTTGCAAGTAGACTGTGAAGTGCTCATTGTAGAGGATGTGATGGAGGAACATGGCAGTCCCACTTTTGCTGCTGTTATTGTTTGTCTGGGGACACCTTTCCGCAAGACTAAGTTCAACATGACAGGGTGTCTGTCTGCACTGTGACATCTGTATCACTGCATAGGGAAACCAGAAATTCATTTTGAAATGAAACCTTAAAACATGCAGAACTGCATGAAACAAGGAATACAGACATATTTTTTAAAAATTCTCTTGCTTTTCTCCATGTTTCTGTAGAATGCTATAATTGTATCCAAACTTTTTTTCAGTGGTTCAATAATTTCCATCCTCTCTTCAAAACTCTTTTCATGAGCTGGATAAATAACTTAATTTACAGCTTTCTGACAATGCAATTTTTTTTCACTATTTTTATGTTATTATGGAAAATGTAATTTTAATATTTGAGTATCATAAATTTTGCTTCAAATTTGAGATTATTCAATTATGTTCAATCAAATTTAAGAGATAGTGCAGTAATTTCAAATTAAAAAATATTTTCCTATGCACTTTAAAAATATTTCAACGTTTTTAATGAGCAAATACCTCAGTGAAATAGATATCTCCAAAAATTTAAATTTAACTGAAACTGCTGCCCTTTTTTCAATTTTAACTAATCTGAGTTTGGTACTTTTCCTTTCAGGGCAATGCCAGTACTATATTTCTTATTTCAATGCTCTTGTGTCACAGTAAATAACTAGAAGATGTTCGAGGTATGACAATGGAGACAATAAATTTTGTTTACATCAGTAAAGGTCCTAATCCAAGTCTTGGCAGCCTTGGCCACTGGCACAAGTTCACTCTGGTGCTGTAACTCTTGGCTGGCTGTGGCACGTTAAGTGGCAGATGTGTCAGGTATGAGTCAGAGTGCAATCAGTTTGTAAATTTGACATAAATAACTTTTCATAACCAGAGGTTTATCGGAAAAAATTAAGTGATGGAACCGAAGGACACACGGTTTCAAAATATGTCTCAAAATAAGGACATGTTCAGTGCTCCACATGAGCAGAAATCCGTTTTAAATTTCAAAGTCCTTAATAAAACTCTACAAAAATCTTGAAATACAGAACCAACTAATCTTTATGACTTGAATAAGGAAAAAATTTATTTCCCTGAGTTGAGCCAAAGTGTCCATTTACAGGTATTTGTGCCTGTGCTTCAGGCTCCTCCTTTATAACCAAATCAAAATCAATTCTTGGTATTGTATTCCGTTGATATGGAGAAGACTCAAATTTTGTGTCTATTTCCTTCCTCTACAAAATGTCTGGAAAGATTTTATTTCAACTTTCAAACAAAACATGAAACATTTCAGCTGTGAGCAGAAACCAATTGAGCAATATTTCTTAAACTGTTGAACTTTTGCAAACTTGAAGCAGATGAAAGGTGCTACAGAAACAACTTGCAAACCTTAAATTCTTAACTATCATTTATAGGGTTCATTAGAGTTAAGAGTGAGTTTTATTCCATTGTTCTGCTAAAGAATGGAATAACCTTCTATAAAGGGTTATATGAGATCAATAGTAGTGAAAGGATTTGAGATAGGAGTAGAAATTAGCAGGAAATCTCTTCAGTTGAGTCAGATAATCTCACTAAAATATGAAAGATATAGAATTAGTTTAAGAATCAACAACTAGTCCCACTTGTCAGTGAATGTTGCCCTCCAATAACTTCAATAAATTAGAATCAGTACCAGTGAGAATAAACCTACATATCTAGATTTGTCCTCTTCCTTACATTTATCATACTTTGTTTACTGGGTGTGTTTTAAAGGAGGCATTATCTAGTGAAAAATTGTTGCTTCTCTACTTTAGAGATGCTTCAGTTCTCACTTTGAAATTAAATTAGGACATATAAAGAGGTAACTGACTTTAAGAACTACATTGTAATTGTAAATATTCACTCCATCTTGATGCTAATAAATCACTCACAACAGTCTTTAAACAGACTTCAAAATGTCTCCCACTGATGAAGGGATACAAGACTATAGTAAGGTGACCTAATTCAAGAACTAAGGGGTGTATTTTTACATTTATATATGAATAATTTTTGAATTTAAAATATAAATTTTTAAGACTTGTTCAATTTTTATTTAATAAACAACACAGTAAATCAGAGGCAAATTATTAGAATTTCTGGTCCATTTGTTATCCAAATATAATTATTTACATTTTAAGTGACAGGTTAATTAATGAATGATCCATATTTTAGATCCAATATGTTTAAAGGTTCCAGTTATTGCTTCAGTTTTTAAGGTAGACCATGCATAGCTATGTTTATCACATAATTCCAAAATTCTAGACTATTCACATTTTTTATGAGGAATACTTGTGAAAGAGATGCTTGCTAATCTTGTAAAATAAATGACTCTAGCTCAAAAAAAGGGAAAAAAGTTACATTCCTATCTGTTTTCACATTCTAAATTTTGAAAAATGGAAACAATATCTCATTGTAAAAGACAGTATTCTTTTAATATCTTTCAGAGAATATAGAAATTGGGATCTAACTTGTGATTTCTTTGTAATTACAAATAATTTCATTTTTAGGTTAGAATACAGAAAAATAATGCCTATGAAATCCTAATGCTAAACGTCTGCTTACATTATGCAATATAGAAATAAACCAGTATTTTGAACAGGTGGACTTTTAAAAAAGATTCCTAATTATTCTTATACTGTTAAAATTATTTCAATTTTGCATCTCAGCAGATACACATTTGTACATCAGAAGCAGGTGTTCATCAAAGAGATGGTAAAGAGATACTGCAGCCTAGGCTCAAAACCCCGCCTGCATGGTGCAGTGAGAGATAAATGAGAAAAATCCTGCAAAACATCTCTCTACACTTCAGAAGGAGATTACACCTTTTTAAAAAGGCAAAACACGCAGTTCAATTACTTATTGTCTTGGCATGTGGTTGTGATGAAAGAAAGAGTCTCAAACATCAATAGAGCTAAACTAACTTCCCAGATGGGTTTCAGAAGAGGGGACCCTTCTGCAATCCACCTGCACATAAAGCTACTTTCTTCTATTTGAAATAAAATCCATGTTTTCCAACCCCTCTGTTCAAATCATCCCTTTATCTTACATGGCTGTTTGATATGCACCTCCTTGTCTTTACACTTACTTAGAAGAGGAAAATCTTGTAGAAATAAAAAGTTATCGTCCGTGCGAACACTTCAATGAATACCCCAACTATTTAGATTCTAAGCCTCAGTGTAATATTTAGTGTAAAGATATTTTAAATTCAAAATAAAAGATAAAACACCTTAGGTTTATCACTGAAAATAACCAAAAACAAATACAAGAGGCAGAGTGATGAATTCATCAAACACCCATATACCCATGTTTTAATATTTGACCACACTGCTTTGCAATTATCTGCAGTAAAATTGTCCCTGGAACCCTGAAAAATCTAAGTTACTGCACTAAACAAAACAAAATTATTTACTAATGTGTTCAACAGGTGTAATCTGAGAGATGGTGTGCACAGGTATAGGTACCACAAGTGAAATGCATGCATGAAATCAAACAAATTTGTAAAAGCTTTATAGACAGAAATTAATCCCTAACCTTAGCAACTTTTTTTATAACTTATGGTAGAGATGATGATATGCGAGATGGGAAACAGAAATCCTCTTCCTGTTATCCTAGAGTCTGAATCTGCTACTCTAGCTGTTTTTAATTTGAGTATGGAGCACTTCAGACATTGTTCAAAGCATGGCTTTACAGTCCTCAGTAAATGAATGTGGAACAGCAGGAAAACCTTCTTGTGAAAAGAACTAGGAAGAAAATTACACTTCTGTTTAAATTAACATTTCTTTGTGAACTTTTAGGTTCAATACAGAAGTTCTAGAGCAAAGTTGAATATGCGTACCAGTGTCCTGCAATTGCAAGGTGAGCTTGTATATTACTATTACAGGTGGCCACCAAGAACGGAAAAAAGAAACCTACTTTAGGCTATGCCTAAAATTAAAGCCATATTTTATTGGTTACTTGCTAGATGATATTTTATGCATTGCCAGAGTTGACCAGAAGGAACCAGATCTTCACAATTTTAAGTGGGCTCTGTAAGTGAAATCACAGACACAGGTTAGGTCAGATCACTTCATTTTTGTACACAGAGACTATTATTGTTGTTGACGCACTAAACAGAAAGAAACCAGTTTGAATATTACATTTCAAACTAGCTTGTCCTGAAATCAGTGAACACGAATACTACTGAGAAGTAAAACAAAGAAAAGCAGTGCTTTCCATTGTATACATAATTATTATAATATATCTCCCTCCCCCCACAAACTCTAATGCAGGTACCAGGAATGCTTTACTCTCCAATTTTGAGCTTATCTGCATGAGCTGCAGCTCTGCGTTAAAGAGAAGGTCGGCAATAATCAATGAGATTCAACCCTCAAGCTCTAGACAAGATGCCAACACAGCCCTCAGTTGGGCAAAATTTGGATGCCCTTGATTTAAGCTTCCTAAGCCTCTACAGTTCCAGTTCAGGAGATTAATGTAATTCCCATAGCTCGTACTCCTCAGAAGATATTTTATGTTTCACCATATTATTAACAGAACTCAATCTGTACCAACTGTCTTGCTTCTCTCTGTTTCAGGGAATGAAACAAACTTTTACACAATTCACATTAAGCAGAACTGGAGAGATAGCAACAATTTACTCCTGCTTAGCAGCTGAACTTATTAGTGGTAGCATTTCACAGGTGGCACATTTAAGTACACCTGTACCCAGATAATGGTTTCTGTGCCATCAGTGTAAATGGGAGTGTGAAACTTCTCCCATATTCATCTGCTCCTCAGGACAGTCTGGTTGGTTTTCCTGCACTGGTGCTACAGACAAGTGCTACACCCCTGCTTGTCTAGCTCCTTTCTTCCATTCTAATATTGATAAAAATATATATCTAAGTAGCTTTCCCATAGTTTTTCAGCTTTTCACACTGGCATCAAAAGTTATGGGCAAATTTAGTTTTTTCAGTTCACTTGGTAGCAATCCACATTGCCGGCCAGCACACTGAACTTTAGACAATAGATGGATTTTCCTTACATTAAGGTTGTTGGGCTGGCAATCCACACTGCCTTTTCTTGGTGGCCATGTCTGTTTCTGACCATGAATTCCAGTCTTCGAATAAACTGGTCCTTCTATACCATTAAGTTCATATTTAAAAAAATAAAACAAAATAAAATAACAAAACTCCTCCTTTTTTAAAAGTTTGAATAGTAATTTTAATCAGCAGAAATTATGGTAATTGTGTAATAAACATCAAACCAGAGTAACACCAGTTAGAGTACCTTGTTATACTACTCATTTGGTACGGGAAAAAAACAAACCAACAATGCCAGAAAGTGTTGTGCATTTTAAACGATGAGTGTGATAGAATACTGGATGAATATCAATCCATTTTTAACAGTTTGCTAATCAGTACATTTATGTTAATAGGAAGCTGCAAACAGCCTCTCAAATATCAATCTGAAACAACCACTGTAATTTAAAATATTGTGATTAAAAGAGCTTGGCCTTGTACTCTTCAGAAAATAACAAAGTTTTATATTGATCAATTTGAACTTTAAAATATTCCCATGTCTGCTTATGGCTGACATGATTGAGAGTTATCCACGTTAATAAATAAACAGACCCTAAGTCTACTGATGGAGACATGCAGTGGCTACAAATGCTGCATTATTCTTGCTCAGTGCACATGTAACTAAAATAACAGCCAGGTTTCTTTAAAAATATCCTGATAGATGAAAATCTTCCACCTGCCCAGCTTCCTACCTCCTCACCATTTTCAGAAAAATTGCTTCTTCTGTACTAAGGCTGCATCACACTATATGAAATGAAAAATGCTATTTACAAATATTATTGGATAGTTTTGAAAGTACTTTCTGGCTTCATACATAATGGCACAAAAAGCCATGAATATCACAGAAAGTTGTGAGTAAATTTAACTGACATTTTGCTTCAGCACCTTTAAAACAATCCACTGGAAATCTTCATAACAAGTGCTCTGCTCTCAGTCACCTGTCACTTCTTGTTTTAATCAAATGGCAGAAGTAGAACTTAGAAAAAAAAAAGAGCACTAACAACCTAACTAATACCTGCTGATTTCACAACTGTAGCAGTTAAGTGGCTTGGAAAAATCCAGCCTACAAACAGATGCCTTGCATTCACCAGATGTTTCTTTATTTGCCAAGTCTCTCACAGTCATTCTGCCTTGGGCATTCTCTTCACTTTGTTTTCCCTTTCCTAAACTGTTTTTTCTAGGTATACTTGTAGCTGTGCAGACTTCAGATTTAAAAATTCTTCTCTGTGTGCAAAGAGAAGTTTCAATTTTTCTGTGAATAATTTTAATCATAACAGAGGAAAGCCTCTAATGTGGAGTTTATGCCTATTTCTAGTTTTCTATGGTTTAATGTTCTGGCAGTTTCTCAAGTGGTTTGTTCCAAGCTTCATATAACTGATAAAATCTCCATGTTTCTTTGTGTGATTGATGATCTCAAGAGCCTACTTCTGGGTTTTAAAAAAGCAGCCTAATCTCCTGCTATTTTTAGGAGCCCAAAAGTGTAGTACAAATATTTCACACTGACAGGGACGTTCCTTTTCTTTTGCCCATTGAGGAGCTGCTCAGAAGACTCTGCTGATCAGCAAAAAGAAGAAATGAAGCAACAGCCAAGAGCAGAAACCACATGCCAAAACTGAAGTGGAATGGGGCTTGGAAGCCTCCTGCAGCAAAGAGAAAGTAAGTATGGATCAACCTCCCCTTTTTTAAAGTATCTGATAAACAGATGGAGATGAGACTCTGAGGTAATGCAATGTATTTTAAAAGAAGATTTAAGAATCAAGGAAGGAGGGAAGGACAAAATAATAGAAAAATGTTTTAGGGAGGTTTTAGGTTAGTTAAAAGTGATGAATTTACAAATCCATGCATTTGCTAGGGTTCCATCTGTAGAGAGTTAATCACATCAACAGGTAAGGAAAGCAATTTTGTTGTCTTTTGTTGATCTTTGGGAGCAGTTTTAACTCCAAAAAAAAAAAAAACCAAAAAACAAAAAACACAATCTCCAAATTTAACTGAGGCTTTCTTTGCATAGCAATTAGACATTTTAATATCCCTGTTTGAAGCTACTACATTTTCTTTTCTTGCAGTACCTTGTTGCTCAAAGGTACAAAAATGTATTGCAAAATGAAATCATATGGGAAATAGCTTTAATCTTGCTTGATGAAAATCTCACTGTGAACTATCCTTCATTATAAATGAATCTATTTTATTATGATTTTCCACTTTCTTTCTGCTATTTGTTACAAACAATGCCAACTTGCCTGAGGAGACAACTACACACCAAAAGTTGCACTGAATTTTATTGTTCCATGAGGGATTGGAATGCCATGTTGGTGTTAAAAGAAATCACACAAAAATCTAGAATCCTGTTTATGTACTGCTCCTTAACTTTGGATTGCTTGAAAATGTTATCATTTTTATGATAACACAGATACATTTACTGATTATACTATCATCTTGTAAATTTGTTTTTAAATATAATGTATGCATTTGGAAATATTTCTATAATTTGTAAGGGCTTTTGCCTTGTGCATTCATACTATAAATGATGGTTAGTTTTCATGTAGCTTGTTACAATTTTGCTGCTACTTTAAAGAATGCATTATTTAACAGAACTTTAATTACACACACTTTTAACCTTATAATGGCAAGGGTCAATTAATTTTACCCTACAGCTTATAAGATCCATGATTGTTTAAATAAATAAAATGGAAAAAAAAAAGTCACTGAGTTGATATGAAAAGGGAAATGGCAGTATAGCCTCACAGGGCCAATAAAATTACAGCTAATCCTTCTGGGAATCCAAATGGCAATAAAGTGAAAGTGAGTACAGATTAACACATTGTAAATCCACTTACTACCCAGCAATGTTTACACAAGGATTTGCCATTGCCTGTTACCATTCGATCAAAATTCAATTGCACAGTTTGCCAAGATTTTACTGAAGAGGCTACGTTTTTCCCCCACAAATATAATTCAACTCCTTAAAGACCCCAAACATGTTTTAATCAGGGGTAAGAATATGTACTGACATCCTATGGATGACAGAAAATGGGTGGGCTTCTAGGGTTTCATACTGGTGACTTGGAATATGAACAAATTCTGAAATATCTAAAGAAATGCTTCAAATGCTCGTGTGTGTTAATATTCCTGAATTTGAAAGGTGGAGGAGTGCAGTTTTCCTGTGCACTTTAAAAAATATATTTGCTTGAGTCCAAACCAGCTTTTTCCTTACTGCTCGCTTATAATACGAACTGCACTCACATGGAGGCCAACAGCCAGCAAAAACATATTTCCATTTTAACGCCTTTAGATGATCAAAGCATCAGCTTAATATAATCAGCTCAAATCCATTTACCAGTGAGCCTACCACTGTGCCCAGGGACTGTTTTCCTTTCCAGCCCTATCTATTCTGGAACAGGTGCTATAATAGTAAATTAATTAGTCTGTGGAGATGCACCTTGTTCTCCATCTCCACAGGCCTCTTGTGGGTCAGGGCCTTGAGGAAAATGCCATCTGGGCAGAGTTTCCCCCAGAGAAACAATCAAAGCCTACAGATTTCAGACTACAGAGGAGGGTTCATATGACAATTAACCTTATTAGTCTTTTTTTAAAATGGCTGATAGTGTGTCAACGTGTTGGCTCTATAAATAATCTGCTTCTCAAAATCATCATTGCAACCAATTCAAAGAAATTACTCCTGTCTAAAAATCCTCCCAAGAAAATACAGATCTCCTTGCACTGAAAATATAAATAAGTCTTAAACAATAACTTACAAATAGGAAGCCATCACACAACAGTTCTAGAGTATTTAAAACTTCAACACACTTTGAAAGACTGACAATTTTTACTGTGACCAATTTTATACAAACCCTGAGGGACTTGTGCTATTAATCATTTTGGTTCTCTTTCCACCATGGTTTTGCCCAATATCCGATTATCAACAGAATCAGAACTAAATTCAACACATTTCATAAGGGACATCAACATTTACCTTGGTAAGTCTGGTAGGTATTTAAGGTTTAACTTAAGGCCCTAAAATCTAGGGGGGAATTTTAGATTTGTGGAATTCTTTTCACAAACAGCATTGTAAAACTAATGAGAGTTTAGAAATCTCAAATGGAATGGGATACAAAAGCAGGATCTCTATACAGTAAAATTATTTGCATATTTCCACTACAAGTTTGACAAACTACAGAAATTAAGATGACAAAGCAAAAAGGACATCAAGTTTAACATTTCACAGCATTAAAATACAAAGTACATGTAAATTTATAAGGTAACTAAGACAGTATTTTTAATGCACAACTTCAGTGAATAACTTCAAGTATATTTTAGTCAGATAAAAGCCACTACATTTGTATCATAACAAAAAACAAAGTGAACAATTCTTTTAATATTTTGATGACTTCTGACTCTGCTACAACACAATTTTCATAGAAAACAGACTAAAAGTTTCTCTATGTCTAAAATTTGACAAATATTTTCATGGTCAGTTTTTCCTTTTTCCCTCCACACCGAAGTTTTCAGTGTGAACATCTAATGAGTTTTCATCTAGACATCTAATTTTGTAAAAAATTAAATTCCATATTTTTTCAAGGAATTGGGCAAGGAAAACTTATTTAACATGAAAAGCATAAAGTCAAAGCAGACACTCCTTGAAAAATAATTCAAGTATTCACTAATCTGCAATCAGCACTGTTAACTAGTATGCATTTTACTGTACCAGGCAATATTTAATACTGAAAAACAAAACAGCAAAAGATGATTCTTTAATTTCAGAACACCATGTGCTACCAGAATTCTTTCAAGTACTGTGTCAACTGTCTAGATCAGTGATAGTAACTTGACATGCTGTGCATGTAATTGCTCTTTTCAGTGTATGTATTTCCATAAAAAACTTCTTAAAAAGATAGCAAAATCTAAAAAGATAGCCTCTAGTCTAAGTATTTCTAATTTTAAGTTTTCCTAATTTTCTCATGGAGGTGAGGAGAAAATGCAAGTTAAGTTGAATGGGTATAGTGCTCAACTGGACAGTAGAAAACCACTTGAATTTACCTTTAATATAAAAGCAAAATGAAATCATAGCTAACAAGTGCAAATATTAAATATTTCACTGTCACTCATAACTGTGAGGATCCCTTCCTCTGTACATGCCTGAGCTGAAGGGGTGGGCAGTGCAGAATGGAAGATTGACACAAGAGCCACACGGAGGGAGCTCAGTGAAGCAGTCACAGGAGATGAAATGAGATGTGTGCACTCATTCAAGCAGCTGAAAAGATGAGCTACAAGGGACTGCATTCACTGATGCAAGGGCAGGAGATGAGATGCACTAAAGGGACAAGCAAAAGCCCTCAAGCACTTCCCTCACTAAAACACACAGATCTCCCTCCCTTTTAATGCCTTCTCCCAAATAAAAAAAAAAAAAAAAAAAAAAAAAACCCAAAATAAATGACATTGAATTTCCCACTTGTCACTATTGGGTTTTTTTTTTTCAGATCAGGAGAAAAAAAACACGTTCAAAGATAATAACAAGTCTTATTCTGACATAATTGATCGCAACATGCTGGAATGACAATTTGCACGCCACAAGAGATGTTTAGCACATCAGTATCACTGAATTCAGATAGTACAACCCACAAGTTCACCTATTTTTTTTCTAAGTGTCAGCACTTCCCCTGTCCCTATCTCTAAGAAGATAAAAGACCTGCTACATACACCCCATGTCCTCCAGTAATGACAGAACATTTTAGATTAACCATTCTCACAAGAATGGAAAAGAAAAAACAGCAATATTTTCTTAGATATACACCAGGTCATGATAACAAACGGAACTCACAAGTCTCAGAGATTTAAACCCCAAAGGAACCTAAATTTACCTATAGTGGGGCCAAGGAGAACATTTCAGTTATTTTCTAATTTTACCTATTCCTCTTTTTTTTTGTTTTTGGCATACTGTACTCTGAAATATCTCACAGTGCTCAGAGTTGTTAAAATAGCTTTCAATATGCCAAATAACTATAAAGGCATTGTGGCACCCAATGAGCATTTAAAAAAAACTGCAAAGCTTCTCCCTCACATCGTCACTACATTAATTTGGACATTTACTGGTACTTGGACTGTCCACCTTCAAACCTGAAATTCTGCAGCTGCCATAGAGCTGTATCTTAGGGCAAAATCTTAGAAAATTAATGAAAATGAAGCTAAAATAGTTTTGAAAGTCTCCAAAATATTTTCAGAACTTAAACCAGTAGCCATTTCAAATTTCTAATTCTAACACTAGTGAAGAAACTTATGAATGAAACTGTTACGTTCTCAGAAAAATAAGAACAACTCTCTTTTCCAATAATCAAATCCTATAAAAATGAGAAACTACTGCCTCTGGAAGACACATCTGTTAAGCCAATATCAACCCCAGAATTAGCTGCTTTCCTACTTAAAGTCAGAAGCAGTGTTAGAAGAAGGAATTTTTGAGGAAACTGCTAAAATGAACAGCAAGTTTCTAGAACGACACAGTTCAACCAAGAGCTCCAAAGAAACTGAAACATGAAATTACTGAATTGTACTCTAGCTTTCAATTCAGAGCTCAGCTACTAGTAAAAAGGCAGATAATATTAGTGATCACTAGCAAATGAGCATGAAAGAATATAATTCTTCTACCACATGAAACCAATACGTACCCATGTCTTGACCACCCTTCACAGGGGATATGAATGGCAGCGTGGAGAACTGCAACACTGTCTGGAACACCTTGGCCTCACTGAGACCAGTATGGTCACAGATCTTAGAGGAGAGTTCTGTTAGTCACTGTTTCTCACAACACAAAAAAGCAAATGTGCTTTTTACGGAAATATCAGGCAGCAGCTTGTAAACACAAAGAATGTATGTTATCAGTCTAACTAATCAAATCATACAATTGATCTCCAGAAATAAGACCTAATTTTCAAAAGGGAAAAGTGATTTGATGGAGTTCTAGGGGCTGCACCCCCTCCCCATGCTTACCATGTAAACTAAACACAGTCTGTGTCTCCCAATACTACAAAGATGACAGAAATACTTCAAGGGATGTCAGGAGGATGACTCATGCATAAGAGGAGGTAGGTATTCACAAAGGCTGATCTCCTACACACATTTGCTGTGGGAAAAGGCAGGAGTTGTGCTCTTCTAGAGATGTCCTGGAGGAGCCTCTCATCCCCTTCTCACTGGCAGCACAAGAAGGCCAGGCACATTAGTATCAGTTATCTAACCCTAATCCTTCATAGTAACCCTGTATGCAAGATCCCTTCTCTATAATGATTAAAATACTTTGCATATCTCCTGAAACCTTGCACTGATTCATTTCTTTCATTTTCAAGGTAATGTTCTGTGCCCTTAACACTCAGGGCAAAATACCAGCCCTTCCTTAATATACTGTTAAAACTATTAGCATATTCTGTATAAAGCTCCTAACCAGCTCAGTATTTTCTAAAAATGAGAGTTTTTCCAAATCCAGTAACTTCTAAACCCAGAGATGCAACAGGGTTACTGAAAGGCCTATATATATATTTCAGTCATTTTATCAGGAGACATGAAACACAGTGTTCCCTTTGTAGTGAATGATTGATTTTTTAAAAATTATGTTAGCACAATGAAGAAAACATCCATATATTAACTGAAAAAACCCACCAACAGAAAGTAGGAAAATTTCTGTGTTTTATTCCTCCATTCCATAATTCCACTTCTCTAATTTCACACATATTTAGCATCTTGTCTAGGGGGCATTAGTGTATTTGGTGATGAGATGAAGGCAGCCTAATGCAGGCCTGGCAAGAACTCCCTGTCACCAATCCTCCTGGGTCCGGAGATCAGCGTTCTTAAAACACGAGGATTTGATAGAGTTAACGCCATCCCCTCGAGCAGATGGTTTGGAACACTCTGTCAACGCTGCCACCGATTACTGCAAACAGCTCCTCGTTACACTGATAGCCCCTGTGGGAGCCCGGCAGGGCTGGGCTGCCTGACCTCGGCTCCCAGGTGCCAAACGCGCCTTTCGCCCTGGCCCAGGCACCAGCCTCTCCCAAACACAGCCCCTGGCTCCTCCGTGCTGCAGCTCCACACCCCACAGCTGCTCCCAGGGTGCACTTTGTTATGTTTTCCACTGCTGGTGGTAGACTGTTAAATATATTTTCCTTTTTTATAGAGTTTAAGCTGTCACACCTCTGGCTTGGGGAGTGCTGCCATTCCTCGGGCAGCTTCAGCCATCCAGTCTACTTGTGTGGTAGCAAAACACCCTGTGCACCCACAGACTATTTTGAATATATGAAATACGACCTTATATATTCCATATTCATTAGTAACATTTTCTGCACTTCCTGAATAGGTATGAGTCAGATTGGAGTCACAGTTAACACCACAGCAAAAAGCTTCTATTAACTTGCTTGAGTGTCTCTTTAAAGTAAAGCCTTATGCGTTAACTTTGTATTACCCAAAAAATTAACTTGCTTAGCTCAACACCAATAAACACACAGCTTTTATGGATTTACTACTGCAGTGTTTCTCCAGCACTCTAAGTTGAATTCAAAATTTTAAGTCTCTACTTTCCCTCTAGAAGAACCCTGGAGCATCAGAGTTGCCAAAGAAGCTCTTTTGTTCTGAATTTGGTACATTACCCTACAATATATACTGGTAACACCGGAAGAAAAAAAAAAAGTCCAATTTATCTTTCCAGCTGGAAGTCATTCTGCAAAACAATTAACTTCTTTAATAAGGATTTGCACTTGGAATCAAAGATGAGGAACTGGTCTTAGAAAGAGAAAAGAGGAAAAGAAAAGCTGACAAAATTTCAATTCTGTCCCTCACCTAGAACTTGCACAGAACAATTGGACAACTCATCAAATCAAACACCAAGAGGCTTCCTCACTCCTGTCTGGCTGGGTTTGTATCAGAGACAGCGCATTCCCATCAGCTGCTGGCATCTCCTCTTCCATCCTAGAGGTCACAGCATCACCCTCCTTGTGCCACTTACAGGCTCTCTCCAGGCAGCTCACGGCTGTGTGACACAGCTCGGAGCTTCCTTCACACACACCCTGAGGGGACTCCAGCTGCTTCCCAGACCTTTCAGAAACACACCAAGTACCAGACTGAGCCTCAAGGATAAGTAGGACTCAGATATCCATTAGGACAGGTGTCCAAGCACCAAAGTCCAGGGAAAACATTGTGGAGGGGAAAGGAGAATCCTTGGCTCTCCTGTAAAGCACCACATCCAGCAAACATCTGCAGGCTCTGACTCCACCTCCTACACAAAGGAGGAAAAGGTTTCTCTTGGCCTCTAACTGTAGATAATAACTATGCATTTTTCCCTGTCTGCACCAACATGAGTGCAGGACATTTTATTAAAGTCAAAGCCAAACACTACCAAAACAGATGCTGGCAGAAAACCCCTATGCAGAGTCACACAAACAGTATAGTTTGTTTGGTTTATTTTAAATACTAACTGACCAAACACTTAAACTAAACCCCAAGAAATTATACTGATAGCTCAACAACCTAAATCCATGTTCTCAGTCTAGTAGACAAATATCTACCAAAAGTGACCAGTGAGTACAAGTGAATTCCTTTTTGGCAGTCCAGGCACAGACCAGGCAGGAAGACTGAACAAGCCATGCCATTTGGACAGATAGTCCTGCTGACATAAAGCTTAGGTAGAGCCCACAGGTTACACAGCTGTTTGCACAGGAACTGTACCATTAAAGTTATTTTTAAAAGAGAATTTTTTTTGTACCATTAGTTTCACCCTAGTACTTCAAGAAAAGGTGTGTCCATTTGACTTAGTGCAAGATTGCATTATAACTGCAAGTATTTGGACTGGAGAGCCTCGTTCCCTATCCAGATATAGATATCTGATAAAAAGGGCATCACATCAGTGGAGAGACCAGAATCTCTGAACGTTGCTATAACACATATAAAGCCAATTATCAGTAAGAGTATCATTAAAACAGATGCTGTCCATCATTATTTTAACAATTCCTTTTATTACTTCCCCTCCAGCAAAACCACGTTCAGTTTTAGCCTGAATAAAGATATCGTAGTTCTGTGGATAAATTAAAATTCAAACAAGCCTACATTTTTTTCTCCAACACATGGTGCATCTATAGTTTATATTTGAGGGACTTTATTAGAAGAATAGTCCAGGAGGTTACAGGACAGCTGGTATCATAGCTTGGGAGAATGAGCTTTCACCATCTGAGCAGGGTGGGTGACAAGTTACACAGCAACACCTGCTGGCAAATCCACACAGGAGAAACATCCGTGTCCCTTGCAGGAGCTGCACTTCTCTGGAGAAGCAATAGGATCATAATCGCCAGGGACCCGATCCCACAAAGCCTCACCCCAGTGCCTGCCTCCTCACTGTGTAATCTCGATAACGTGCTTGGATTGTGCAAGAAGATTAAAATGAGAAATAGAAACAAAGAGGAAAAGGGGTTTGAAAGACGAAAAATATACAGAAAGAAACAAATGTAAGCAGGGCCACAGTGGCAACACTCCTGAAAAAATTGCTAATAAATATTTGTAGGATTCAGCCTTGTGATTTTAAGTTGTAACAACAAAGAGGCAACGTTTTTCAGTCCTATTAGTGTGGGCAAAGGCTTTCATTAAAAAGGGTTACTGCCTCTTCCCCATTACATCCTCCCATGGTGCTCAGAACATCTGTGCTATTAACCTTTTTTACTTGGAATTTTTTTGAAAATAAGAAAAAATTAACAAAGTAAAATTTGTTGACGGTCCCCCCCCCCAGTCACCGCAGTGGGTGTTCTACCTATGGGCTGTCACATTTTTCATGTTCATTTCTGCAGGTGCTAAATACATGCTGACAACAACATATGTTACCAGTCTTAAATGTGTGGGATTTTTTTTTAACCTTGTAATTAAAGAGTGCTCACAGCTTGGGGAAAAAAAAATAAAACAGGTGAAAGCTGATTCTGCCCAGTGTATTTAACATTCACTTACATCCTCATTCTCTCTCTGTCTCATGATTTGGGTATTTCCCTAATGATGCACAGAAAGAAAAGCATGGGGGTAGAAGGGGGACAGAAAGGATTCTGCCTTCCAAATAGTAGTTATTTAAATATGATATCAAGCAATTTTTTGAAAATATCAGCATGCAGAATAAGCATGGATTCTCTCTAGAATGACCCTTTCCCCCCTGGGTCTCCTCACTTGTATTTCTGAGCTCTCTTTTTGTTTATTTCTGTCTCTTATTTTAATCTCTTTAGTCCTGCCAAGCATGTTATATTTGGTCTCCAAAGGGGTGCTTCCTATACATTCTGTCATACAATAGGACTCACCTATTTATCTGAATAAAAGTCAAACTTGCCCTATTAATTATAGTATTATTTTTAGCTGTTTAAGGTATCACGCTATTATTCATTGAAACCTATACACTGCTCTTCAGGGCAGCACATTAACAATCTACACATATATTTTCAGGGGAAAAAGGTGTGTTTCAGTACAATTTATCAAGCCACTTATTTTAAAATATAAATGTCCAGTACAATGCACCAAAATTACTTCAGTCAGCTGAAATAAAAATGCATAAAATCAAATAGAAATCTCTCTAAAAAATAAGTCCAATTAAATGCATATAAAGAAAAATGTGATGAAGTATATTAAAAGCAAGTAATACTATTTTATGAGTGATCGAAGTGCTACACACCAAAATATATTATAAAAAAAAAAAAAAATCAAAGCTATAGAAAAAGTAATTTCTCAGCCTGTGTTACAAATATGATGAAGTAGGTTTTAGCCACACTACTTTAGTTCTAACCAAGTTTAAAATGTTGAGATGGAAAAAGCAGGTCCTTGCTTTCTCTGTAAAATTTCAACCTTATGATAAAATTAGACTTCCTTACTTGAGGATTAAAAAAAATCCAAAAACTCTGAAGGGAAGGCCAATGAGTTTGCAGCATTGAAGACAAACCAAAGCACTGTTACCTCCTCTCCCCATGGCTCTGCTGGAGTGTGGAACAGGAAGGGAAGGGACAAATGCCCCCAGATCTGATAATGAGAAGATGTGGCAGGAATCATTTTGGCACAGCACTGCTGCAATATGCTGCAATTGGGCTGAGCTTTCAGAGGTGCTGGGAAAATACTGTGCTGCTCACTTCTAGGCATTTGTATTTTAGCCAGTTAAAAAACAAACGTGAGCAAATATGCCAAATATTTGCCTTCATTGAGAAGTAAGCCAAAGAAAACCAACATGATAAAACAGCCCATCTGTGAATTGGCTCTGCAACTCAGAGCAACAGTTCTGGGGCCTCTTTATTATAATTTTCCTCAGACTGACAATGGCCATACCTTGTATCTGAATCCAGACTTAGAGCTCTAACTCAAGTCCATACTGGAATACAATTTAAACAAATTACTTTTTTTTAAGGAATTAATTAAAAAAAAATCTTGTTAAGAGTGACCTTCAGACAGTAAAAAGTCTTCTGAGTCATAGAATACACTTTCCACAGCACTGTAATATTGAAAAGTTTTACTTCATGAATAGTTTCCTCCTATACCAGGAATGTGTTCCTCCAGCTTAAAATGATCCAAATCTACAAATTGCATGTATGAAGTCTGACACTTTATTAGGCAAAATGATACAAAAAAAAAAAGCTTAAAGGAATAGCCTGTGTCAGCCAGGCACCAAACACACAGACTCCTCCTATTAAACTCAGATTTCTAGAGTGCTAGCTCCTAGTCCAGCCCTCATAAAGGGTTAAAATACAGATGCTGTGAATGGAATGTATAATCCTTAAGGCCCTGGAGCATTAAGACATATCTGCTCCTTAGGGTCCATCTCTGTCCATAATCAATTTCTTCCCTTGGAGAACATTAATTGTCTCTAATGATAGCTTTCCATCAATACATCCTTGATCTTAAAAGGCCTGTACAGCTTTTTCCTTTATTCAATCAAATCATCTCTACAATTGCCCTCCTTTAGTAAGATAATACCTTTTAAGCCTTGTATTTTAATATAAAAAAATAAGAGGTAGCAGCAAATTCTAATGGAAGTGCTAACATTTGAGAACCAGGATGATGGCTTCCATTATCCTAAATAATGTTTGAAGATTACAGAAAGCACTGTGTTTCAAAAGGTGGAAACTAATCCCTCACTTTCAAATTATTCCTTGTACAAAAATCTATTCTGACGTCAGGAAATTTTGTGCCCCAACTACAGCACAGTATATTTAAATATTTGAATATGAAAGATAATTTTCAGCTCTGGAGGGGCAAAAGCAAATAATTGCTATTTATAAGAAGTAAATGCTGAATAATTTAAGAAATTTACAACCTTAAACACAGAAGCCCTTTATTTTTTCATTCTCTGGTACAGGGGTGGCTTAACTGTTCATGCAAATGACTGTAACTCCAATCAGAAGTTCCTGAAATTATCTAATTTCATGATGGCTCAAAAACTCAATCTCATGGTGACCCACTAATGTGTCTTGCTTTCCCCACCTCCTTCTCTTCCTTGTACATGCTTTTCAAAAGGCGTGGAAATTCAATTTTTTTGCCATTCAACTGATTTGTTTCCATTCAAATAGAGGATTTTTCTTGCACTTCCTTATCTAGATTACCCAGCATCAATCTGTGTTTCTACCTATATTTCAACACAGTTCTGTGTGAAATGGCACCACTCTTTATAATGGCTCAAGGACCTGAAAATGAAACACTGATAGCACAAAAGACCTCAAACCATTAGAAATCTTTACTTGGTATTTTTCTTTATATCCAGCATGAGAGTGACAGAATTTTGGTGATGCCTATTTAGTATCATTTTTATCTAAGACGGGTCATGGAGAAGATTTCCCCACAACTGACTATCATTCACCACTGACCACAATATTAGAGCCTTCCTCTTACTCAAAAGTCATCACACATGCACAAAAAAAAAAAAAAACCACCAGCAGGAGATTTACATCAGGAACATCATGAAAACTCTAAAAAGTATGTATAGTGCAGATTTTTTTTTTTTAAATTATCATACTAGCACACATACCCATGACGTGCACTTTACTATTTGCTATTTTACAAAATATTGATAGCAAAAAGCAGTAGGAGAAAAAATAATGCCAGATAGACGAAAAAAAAAAGAAATATAGGCAGGTAGATACAATCAATCTAACAGCTATCAAACCTAAACAAAACAAAACAGGGAGAAAAAAAATGAGACCAGTTAACAACCTAGATAAGAGATGAAAATTGCCAGTGAGGCAGATCAAGTTTATTCAATGTCCTGATAAGCACCTATTTGCTCTTCCCCATAATGCTCTCTCAGTATTTATAAATTATCATTTAATTATGCTGGCAAGTGGTAATTGTCAAATAAAGCTCAGATAGGCATAAGCCCTCAGGCTGCACATGACAGAAAAATATCTGTTAAAGCTGGGCTGATTCACACGCTTAGGAAATCATTTCCTTTCTTCTTTTTATCCTTGCCAACAAATTATATGAACTGGCACTTTGTGCTTTGTAGGCATTTTGAAGTCTATGCAGATTACAGGAAAGAAAAATTAGTTGTTTCAGTATCTACCATTCCTAAATTATTCTGCTGATTTAAGACACCATGTTCTGTTTCAACAAAAGAGTGCCAAAGATCAAGGAATCAGAGCCTTTCCCTGCTTAGAATTTATGCCCAGGGTCACTTTCAATTGGGTAAATCAAGATTTGGGGAATTATTGAATACTCTGCATAATAGATTTGATACAGAGCAATAGTTAAAATATGACGTTTATCCCATTAGTATAGAAGCACTAAGCAATATTTTTTTAAAGTCTCTTACTATTTAGATTCAATTATAGACCCATTAAGCATTCTATGATATATACACACTGATACAGATGCAGGCACCCACAGATTTGAAGAATTTCTTAATTTACAGCATACATAACCATACATAACCAACCAGAAAAAAAATAGATGTAAAAGAAGTTTAATGCCAAATAGAAGTGAAACCACGCTCTTAAGATCTTTGGCCTGGAACACGAGTCTGAACAACAGAAATGCTGGATTTACAGCATGTTAATGGAATGTTTGCTATCACTGCCATTGCTAGATCATTACTGCTATAAAAGGTACCAATATTCTCTTTTTTGTCTGTACAGTTACTGTCAGACCAGCTCAGGCAGGAGCACAGTAAGTCTCTTTCCCAGCTTTCCATATGTACCTTTGTGAGTGATGGGTCCCAGCTCTCTGAAAGACTTTTAAGGTTCTTTGGGTTACTGGAGGAAGCCTCAAGCAAGTCTCAGTCTCCCCTTTCTTTGTACCTTGGTATATCTGTATTTTTTCCTCTCCCTCATCAGCAGAGTGCAATATAATTTTTATGTCATTTTTACCCGTACTCTATACACAATTTCTATTCAAATATGAGCTGTTTTTAGTTAGTTGATATCATATATCAGGCTTCTACCTATGATATATATATATATCCTGCATTATCTCAAATATATCCTGCATTATCTCAAACCCTTCTGAAGAAATCACCAAGCCTTCTCAATCTTTCAAAAGCAGCTTGCTGATAAAATAGTTTAGACTTTTTCAGAAAAATTCAGTTCTCCTTTCAGGCTTCAGTAACCCCTACCAATTACCATAGGCAGTATACAGTTACCATGCACTCAGTGTACAGTTAACAGCAATAACACTATTTAGTAGAACGAGAAACATATTGTAAATTCAATGACCTAACTGCCAATTCCTCTCTTCCAATTTGAGGTTTCATGGCTTCAGTCAATGTGTATGGACTGCTTCACACAGATACATCCTGTTGCTTCAGAGCAGCTGGAAAAGCACTGCTCACCGACCTGCCTTTTCTCATTACTGCAGTGATCTACTGCCACTGCCCCGGGCTCATGAAATACATCATCTTCCTCAGGAGACACGCAGGGAATTAGTGCCCCAGGGGTTAGATAGCACAGAGCTTGGCCAAGCAGTGTAATTCACAGGTTAGACCAGATGTTCAAGCAGCAGACAGCCAGAAAGCATTTACTGGTGCTGCTGCAGCCAGAACAAGCTGGTGTCTTATATCCAGCATAAGCAGCAAAGTAGATAATGTTTCTCATAGGAATAGCTTTTAGCCTCATTGATCTCCCATAAAAGCTACTGTACAACGACATGGCCCTATACACACACACTGTGGTTTAGCCCTAACAATTCCCAGAAAGATGCATGATTGTCCTTGTATCAACAATATGCTTTACACAGTGAAGAAAAAGAAACAAATAGGAACATTTCTTCCTATACAGATCTTGCATTCAGAAATTCCATTAATTCCTGCAGCAGTGCATTGCATGTTAGTACCAGGGCTATAGGTACAATGAATCAATACCAAATCAGAAACTTCTGCTGCAGAGGAGGAAAATCTCCAGAACTTTTGCCTTGACAAATTTGCTCCTGATCTTTACCATCCAACTAATACATTGGCTGCAAAGTCGTGAAAACAGACACAAACTATCAGCATAAAGGCTTTAGGATCTTGGATGTGAATGTGGTTGTGTTTCTTTCCCTACAAGCCTATAAAACATATAAATCTGTTTAGCTGTGTTTATTTCAAACAGCATTTTATCAAAAGACATTCTATTTTACTAATTAGTGAACTGAACTTGATATCAATTAAAGAGAAAAGAAGTGCTTTTATAACACCCCTCAACTAACTCTAAGTGACTATTACACAGATGACAGAGGGGAAAATGCAGAAGATTTTGGAGAGCTCTAATACTTATTCTGAAATAGTTTTTGTGCTGACAGCTGGCCAGAAAGTTTTTTCCTGGAAATAATTTCATACTAAGAATAACCTTCATGAAAGAGTTATTTTAACAGAGCCTTTTCCAAACTAAATGATTTTATGGCTCTAAGATTTTAAAGAACTACATACCAAAATGGGGGGTGAGAAGGACCTTCTCCAGAAATCAGCATTATTTCCATTCTCCTTTAGCTAATTTGGGCTTTGCAGGTATTTCTAGATACATTTTAGAATCAGTAGGCATTCCATAATCAGGAAAACAGGAATCAACTCACCTTTCAAAAAATAGTCTACTTATCTACAAGTACTTTTTGAGGTCTTTAATCACAAAGTTGACTGGAAAATGCATCATATTGCAAAACAGCAACCCAGGGGAACTCAGAAGACTTCTGCTCTAGGAGAAATCTGCAAACCCACAATCTTTTCTATCAGAAAGAATAGAATTCTGTTACTGTCAGAGTTCTTATGAGTCTTTGCTTGTACAGTAATATTTTGTTGCATTTACACAGCATGTGACATTATCTAAAGTTACTACTGTAACTCTATATGAAGAACAACAGTGTGAGGAACCCAAATTACTGCTGAGACTGTTCAAACACAGGAATTGGTATTATGTAACAGACTTCCAACCTGGAGCAAAAAATACCTGCCAGCACACTTCTGGTGGCCTAATCCAGCTTCCCTGGTCGCAGAAAATATAGTACCTATAATTGCTAGGAGGCTTCTCTTCTGAAGTACTCACAGTTAAGATTAAGAAGGAGAAAATTAGGCATGACCTAATAAAATACTATGTTATATTCAAATCTATATGGATTATTAAAAAGTCTGCTGTTTCTTTTCCTCATTTTGCACAACAAATCTCTTGCCATATTATGGCATTACTGACTACCAATATTTCTATTTGAAAAGAAGAGGTCACATAAAAATCTTCTCATGATTACAGACTGACTTAAAATGGTCCTGTATCTATAGAGTATGATAAGCCTTGAATGTTTATGCATCATTTCATTTTTTAAAAATTAATTACTTTTTACTTTGCTATCAAGTTCAGTAGGAGTTTTCAATATGTGATACCAAAAATAATTACCAGAATTCAGACTACTTGATTTTACTGCCTCATCTGATTTGATTGTCTTCATCTTTAGGCATATGCTTTGCACTCTATGCAAGCTTTTAATTTTTAGTTTTAAATCTGTTTTTCAATATATTGGTTTAGTTTTCATTTAAACTGTCCAGAAAAATTAAATAATGTTAAGGTCATCTTAAAGACAGCTTGGCATGTCCCCAAAATTAATTTATACAACCCATGAGAAGATAATGAAAGGTCTTCTTTAAAAATCATGATGAATTGGGAGATATGGATTGACCAGTTCTAAATGCTATTTCTTAATAACAGGCACAATTTCCTTTAAATGAATTTCATTTTTGAAAAGATTTCATCACATACATAGCCAGGGACTTTTAGCTTAATTCCACTCTCAAACCACTTCAACATCAGGAAGTTGAAATCATATTAAATGCACGTACCCTGAGAACACACAATATATCCAGTTTCAAAGTCAGGCCCATGTATTTCTGTGAAAATCTACATGCAAATTTTATAGCTCAAGCTCATCTCATTACTGCAACAGCATTAATGAGATACTTCTCTTTACTTTCCATATACTCCTGCTGACTTCCCAAGTGAACCTAATAAAGCCTTCATGAGCTCTATCATAACAGCAAGAACAGGAATATGGTTTTTTTTCCATTAGTAATTTTATGAAAAAAAATTATTTAAAAGTGTGAAGTAACATGAAGACATAGCATGAAACTGCAAAAATGAAAATATTTTTTTCTTTAAGAATTGTTACTCTGAAAACATTCTGAGGAGGACTTTCCTATTCACAAGATACTATCTCACTCTTTAGGGGCACTTTAGGGAGAAAGATTTTACTGCAATAATAAGTCTCTTCCTTTTTAATCCCTATTGAAAATTAGGCTGTTGAAAAGCAGAGTTCAATTTGAAATTTTAAGTTTACATTGATTAAAACTTATGTATGTAAAAAAGTGGCATTATCAATTATACTGGAGGTACATAATAGAGTATCAGCTTTCCTGGAAATAGCAGGCATTTTGGCATACATTGTATTCAGCACCACATCAGCACGTACACAGTAATTTATGTCATTTCCTTGCACTTGGAGCAACTTATTCTTTTTCCTTAAGATTTCATTTTTTATTTTGCTTACAGATGGCCTCCATTATGGCAATCCAAGCTCCCTCAGACTCTTGAAGGGCATTCCCAGGAGGCAGAAAAGAGGATGTGCCATGACTACAACTAGAAAGCAGAGCATGTTCACTGGCTGGCCACTTAGTGCCCAAAGGGCTGTGAAAACTTGCAATCTGCCCAGCTTTTAAGCCAGTCTGAATGTATTTGCCCTGCCACCACCTTTCACAAAACTTCCAGGAATACACTTATTTGATACTGCTACACTGCTTTTGAAGCTGGTTGAGTTTAGCCAACAAGCGTGAAAGGACATGGAGATGTGGAAAGGCAGCATCACACCACAGCAGCAAACCAAGCTGCACTTTCCTAAGAGGTTCACATCAAGACATCTGCAATCAGCTTCTTGCTTTGTTATTTATAATGTGAGGATTATTCATTTGAATTTATAAAGTGTGGAGAGACCCTGAGAAAGAAGATGCTGTGAATGTAATAAGCATGTTTATCAGTCTGTTCTTATTCAAAATAAAGCATACATAAACAAGCCAGGCAGTGAAGGCACCCTTGATGAGCCTGAGGCTGGGATTTCCAGCCCCCTGTGCAGAGCTCTGTCCAACAGTTACATCCACTGTGAGGTGACCTGGACAACCATGACTTTTTCCCATCATGGGGACAGGTACAGGCTGGTGACTGGGGACATTCAGGAGATTCATTGACCATATTGCATGTTTCTTACTATTTCAAGTGATCTGAAAGTGCTGGTAGAAAAGCACATATTCTCTTAAGAAGCAGCCAGTGTCCAGTCCCAATTTCTCTGAAGGGCCTTGACTTCATATGTGTTAATAAGGATAAGCTTTGCTTTAATTTTAGACCTTAGAAATTCTCATTGGTTTGTGTAGAGTGTGGGCACTCAGAATTTAGGCAAGACTTCAGTTGCTTCTGCATAGCACAGCACAGCCAGCTGGAATAAACCATGAGAGAACAGGATCTTGGACAAAGGTGTGAGACAGCCTCAGAGGAAGATCCTCCAGAAAAAGCTCACAAGATGTGTGTGAGGTGAGTCCATTTGGGACTGAAACTCCCTGCTCAGGTTTAGGTTTGTTATTACATCACACCTTCTCAAAGAAGTTACACACCATGTCCTACAAGCTGGCTTTTCCCTGTGAGGATTATTGGAGCTTTATGAAAAACAGGAAAAATCCAGTTTTCTGATTTTTGGTATGTGAAAATATGTAAATTTAAAGAACATTGTTTGAATTTTACAAAACTTTTTTTTCTCTTGCCATGTTTCTTCCCTTCCACCCTCCATATGTTTTTCACATAAACTAACACTTTTTATATTTTTAATTCTTCAGAAAGGCATTTGTGAGTATCCTCTAGTTACCACAAATATAAATTATAAAAACACATAATATATTTGGTTAGGAAACTCTTCCAAGAATTCTTGGAAATACTGGAAGGATAACACAAAACAACTTCACAATTAACCCAAAATTTAATAGCTGCTTCCAGTATTCTCTAAGTCATAGCTGATATTTTCTCATGTTATAATTGAAAAAGATTTTTTCCTCCACATTTATACACTAACAGCTACGTGAAAACATAAAATTTAAGTTATAATTAATTTTGAAACTATTTGGTTTATACAGATTTTTTGAAACTATGATAGAAAAATTATAGCAGTCATTATGTGCATATTGCTTTTAACATTTCACTAGAAACCTCTACTTTGCTACCAATAGAGCAGCACTGAAGAAACTGTCAAATTTCTAATGCCGCCTTTTCTGTTTAAGAAATACTGAATTGTGATATTTTCTCCATCATCTGATTCCATTGTTGCTATATAAGAGATGTTTATTACCGTTCTTCAAATGCATTATGGACTGAACTCTGTCTTCAATTAAATATTCAGGCATTGTTAAGATCATCCAGTCAGATTTCTTCTACAGTCTGGGCCATATAATTCCAGTTGTTCCTGGACTCAACCAAATAATGTGTGTTTGTGGCTGCCTCAGCTCCTCTTCCTGGAGAGAGTGTATTTTCCTTTCTTTTCCAGCAATATCCTGATTAATATATCTTCTTCTCTCAAGTTTGGATTTCGTTGTGACATATCATTTTGCTTCAGTAAGTAAATATATAAAACGTATATCCAAAGTCAGGTTTGAAAGCCATGTAACAACTGACCTATTACAAACAATGGGTTTTCTATAGTGGGTAGCTTTGCCAGGATTAGTGTGTTTCGATGAGATAATCAACTATGCATTTTGTGACCAGCTCACTCACATCCTGGCAAAATGATCTTGCTGGGAGGCAGACTGCATGCTTCACTACCAGGAAATGGACAATGACAGATAGTCTGCATTTCCATTTACACGTATTCTTAATTGTTGTCACTGAAAAAGACGTGCCAGATACTGACACAACAGATCATTCAAAATAAGTTATGTATTCATGTTAAGCGTTATTTATCCAGACTGCAAAGGAAAACAAATATTGCTCTTTCTCCCCCCCTTCCTAATTAGCCAATTGTTTCAAATGCTTTTTGTTAGGGATTCAGCAATTTATGTTCTTTAAGCTTGTCATAAAGATAACGCTTATTATGAACTATGCTAAGAATACAGTCCTAATTCAGCTTCCTTTCTTTTCTGGCTACACCATAATGAAGATGTTTGCAGGATTCATTTATTTGATTCTGTCCAGGGAGCCTCATGAAATGCATTTAAAAATAAACACAATGAAAAACCCACGCTCAAAACATCACTGGCATTTTTTTTGTGTGTGACATCCTAATAACAGTGCTATGGAGTCCTGTTAAAATTTGGTAAAAGAAAAAAAAAAAGCTGCATTAACAGATAGGAAATTGGAAAAGAATAGTCTAGCTAACGCTATTTAAGAAAAGCTGAAAATTATGCTATAAAACAACCTCATTAAGGCAGCCTTTAAAAAGTAAACAAAAAAACCCCCAAAATCCCTAAGATTAGAGACAAAAAAAGTAACTTCTTAAAAATAATTTCATAATGAAACATAGGCCTTTCTAACACTGGAAATCTCCTGAATAAAAATAGTGTAGAATATAGTTGTTGTCACTATTGTTACTAATATTAATAATAATAAAAAGAATGTTGGTCTTTAATTTCCTAAGACAAGACCAGTCATCTTGGACACATCATGAAGTGCACAAGGACTTCTTCAGTGAAGGAAAAAGGAGCTTCCCTGGGTCCCCACACACCAACTCTCAGCCTCTGTTCTGCCCTCTTCCAATTTCTCAGTGATCTCAGCTTCATCAAAAGCAAAAATTAAACAGATTTTACTGAAAATCCTAAATTAGAGAAGTCTCACCAGACTGAAGACAGATTTAAACTGTCAGTATATAATGCATAGAACATAACACAGGAACATGCTGTACAGAAAATACCTGCTCTGAATTAATCAACGTCAGTAAAAGAAATACTACTTTCATAAATATTATCTAGTTTCAATACATATTTTCCACAGTTCTGATTTTATACCGTATTTCTTGGGAAAAAAAAATCACTTTTCATGACAATCAGTGAAACAGCCTATTTCCACAATTCCTTACAGCCCAGCAGGCAGGCCTACCTCTACAGCCTTGTTAATTATGAATCCTTTCTGCAATGCTAATAGATTATTCCACTTTGAATGAGCATCCAAAATTATTTAGTAACACCTTGTTTAATATGACAGTTTTGTGATTTTACATATGAAATAATTAATTTGCTTTAAAAAGTGTAAAAAATATAAAAGCCTTCACTTGTGCTATCATCTTTTATCAGCATAAGCAACACCAGGGGCAAGTCATTAATTTTTTTGTGGAGTTGTTGGGTTCCTGTGTATTTTTTCATTTTGACAATTCAGCCAACATCAGCTTAACTATATCTCCACCAGGTCAGTACACAGAGGTACTATGTATGTGACAACAGATGGCTCTACAAATGAATATATATGCAATATATAAACACAGTGTCAGTCTACGACAGGTTCCATGCCCGAATAAGTAAATTGTTTTTCACCTTTAGAATGTGAAAATAGAATGCAGCTTAATTTGGATTTGTTTTTATTCCCACCATTTTTAGTTTTGAATGCAAAAATCGTTATTCTTTCACCACAGGATATGGCCTTGACTTCAGAAATGTTTAGTATCTACTCATTCTTCAACCTCTCAAAAACCAGATTTCTTATAAAAGATTCAGACATTTAACTCCATACACAAACATTCTTATTAATGCACCAGCCAACTCCAAAAACAACAGCTTCCATAATGGACTGTTACAGTGGCTAATCCAGTCTCTCCATTGGCATGAAGCTGATTGTGGCCCATTCCACACTACCTGGGAAGCAGCAAATCCTTTACAAGGATTTATTCTGCATTACATGGTAGAATGAAAGGCTTGTAAATAAAATTCTTAGAGAAATGAATTATGGCACTAATATAAAGGCACAGGACTCAGACCAGAGACTGTTGTATTCTCATAGCCATACAGATACATTTTGCTCTTTTGTAATTTAGCAAACCCATTTCAAGAAAAGAAGTAGGAATTAAACCCTCTTGAAAACCAAGCCATTAACCCTTGCCTCAGTTTACCCAGTAGTAGCATCTTATGGTAAAATATAGGTGTATTTTACCACAAGAGTGAATTGAAGAACTCCCTCTTTTTTATTGTTCTCTTCTAGTATTATGGAAAAAGCTTTTGTGGAGTACTCAAACATAGTCCAGGAACAGATAAAAGACTTCCTAAATTGGTCTAGACAAACTTATTGCTTCCAGCTTATTGACTCTTTTCAAGAGGCTTCAATTTCCCTTGCTGTTTCAGGAGCAACTTGGGGAAGGAATGAGGAGTTGGTTGACCCGTATCCCAGGCACACCTATGTCACTCCATACCAGATGGTCCCTAAACTGCTCAGGCAAATAATCTTTAGACTAGTAATGATAGACCAACTTATATTTACTCATTTATGCAGGTGTTTCCTGATGGCACAAACACTTTCAAGTAAGCTAAAGATACTAAAAACTCCACAGGAATTGCCTGTTGTCCATTTACTGGTATATGCAAAGACCATTAGCATGTGATAGCAAAGGATAAAGGTCAATGGACAGATTTGAATTTTCCCACCTTCCTAGAACCATTAGATCACAAATTTGCTGCCCATGGACAACTTCACTGTAGGAGAGGAAAATCTTTCACTTCTGTTGTACCCAAAACTGAAACATAAGCCAGCAGCACTTTGACGTAAGAGTGTTTCTTTCTACCACAGCCCCTCTTGATCCACTGAGCTAAAGCAGATTGCAGGACACAATCATCACACGCCCCTTTTTGTCACAGGTTGTCACGAAGGCCAATTAATGGCACATTATTGCAGGCCTGATATTCCATTTAGCATCCAGCTGCATGCTGATTACAATATAGTTATGACATTAATATAATTACACATTCTATACATAATAGGCATTGTAGAACATATAATAACATAATATTGCAACAAAAGACAGTCTGGAGTACAAGTCCTGAAAGTATGTACAGCTATTTCTTAATTTATTTTCCAAGCCTGAATTTTTCTCGTTCTAGCTACCTCCATTACACTGAGGGAAAAAGTAACACTCACCCAGATGAGGTCACATGAGTCCTGTATGAGCAAACAGAGCACCCCAACCTGGATCACACCTGGCGAGCAGGGTAAAATCCTCCAGCAGAACCACACAACTCTTCCCCTGCTCAAGGGCAGACAGCACCAGGAAGGTTCAAGCCTCCAGACTCCTCAAACATGAGCCTGCTATCTCTGCAACACTCTCGGGCTGACTACATGAGAAACAAGAGAACTCCACAAAACAAACTCTCATGTAATTCCTCACATCATTACTGATGGACTAACCGAGCCATCTCTGAGAATTTCCCCGTTCATTTGGCTTTCTGTAAAATATCCAGCCCTCACGGGGCAAGAACAATACAAATAGATAATCAGGGGTATTGATTTCATAATGATTAATGGATATTGTACAGTATCTTTTTGCACTCTGCTTTCCTTACACAGCCAAGGCTCCCACTAACGTCACAGGGAGTTTCTCGAGGGAAGAATGCTGGACTAGGTAACTGGTTTTGCACTTCAGGGCATCTTGCTCCGTTTGTTTTGTGCATAATAAAAGCTCATACTTGTACAGTAATTTAGCATTTCTGAATAAACAGAAATTGTGATTCATAATTCTCTATCTTCTTGTCCTCATTTCTTAAAAAAAAAAAAAAATGAGTCACTGTTGTTTAATCCGATAATTATGCAAACACTAAATCTTACACTGGAGGAGAAAATGTTAACACATATTGAAAAACCAAAATGCGTAGAACTATAATCTGTATGATAAAATGCATTACTCTGTTTAAAAGGATTGTTTTACAGAAGCAATTAACAATCAGCAATCATACAGTTCAGCCCGGTGTTTTGATGCCATCTGTTGGAGTAAGGCTTCACATTCCCTCGAATGAAGCTATAATTTTCCGTTTATGATTTCATTAGATGCATAGAGTGTAACAGCTACAAAAAGAAAGAGGATTTCACCAAACACTTTCATTTTAGAAAGAGCTGCTCTAAACATTTCTGTTCCACACAAATCTTCTCCCAAGAGGACAGGAAGTTGGCAAATTTGCAGTCATTTCCAGAATTCAGTAACACATTCCAGTCTTTGAAAAAATGCGTCAGAAGTTTTATTTCCTACCAACAAATTCCTGAAAAATTTATTTTAGAAACACGACACATTTCACTCAAAAAACTGCTATAAAAATTATGCAGAAGAAAAAGATTTTTTTCATTCCCAAAAAGTGTAGGGATGTTTTCCAAATGGCACGAGTTTGTTATTTTATATGTCTCACAAAAATACATTTTCCAGTTTTATTAAGTCATTAAATACTTGATTAAATCTTTGGGGGATTTTTCACTACACTAGGGGGAGCCAGATCACTACATTGTACACACGATTAGCTCTAAGTTGAACCCTCTAAAAAGACTCTTTTAAAAATAGCCTTATAAACATCTCTAGCTGATAAAAAACCCCATATTTCTATATGACAGCACTAACACAGAGGTCCCACAATATACCATGGAACATTAAGTTAATAATAAAAGCCATAGAAATAAATTTAAATTACTCTTAGGAATTTTTTATTTCATTGTTATTATTAAATAGTCTGCTTCAATCTACACAGGGGAAAAAAAAAATCCCCCAAACATCAAAAGCCCAAAACAATCACCTGAAAACCAACCTAAAATAATTCTGCTTTTCCTCCTACATCGTGCAGATTCACCTCTGTAATGCTGGCCATTATATTATTAATTCAACAGTAGCATAAATAAGGAATGATACTACACTGCATGCATAAGTATCACTTTTTTTTTTGCACTGATACTCACCAATTAAAGACTTTTTTGCTAAGGGTAGAAGGAATAAATTCTGATTTTATTTTTCACATGCCTACAAGTTTTAGTCTTCTAAGATAGGCCTATTTGTAAATTCTTCATTTTTAAAGACTGTAATCACTTAACTCTGATAGCAGGAAAATCTCATTCCTAAAAATAAATTTAAAAAAAAGACTTGATCTGATAAGTGATGATTTTAATTGCTTATTCCTTTCAAGCATTATGGTGAAAATTGCCCACTCAGTCACAGCTTTTAAAATCAAGCATGGACAAACATACATGGCTGCAAAATTATGTCCAACTGTACAGACTCCAAAAAAACCAACCACCCCACCCATGGCAATTCCACAGATGTCAAAGAGCTTCCTAGAACAAGGCAGAACTACTTATGAATTGCTAAAGGACCCACAAAGGCAGATGCCAGACACTAAATTGCAGATGCTGAAAAAGAATGACCAGAGTATGTGATAATATGTGAATCTGCTTTATCTGAAAACAATCACTTTGGTTAAAAATAGGTTCCAAGAAATAGCAAGGGGCTCTTGTTCAAGTAGAGATCTGTTTATTCACTCCAAGAAGTCAAATATCATGCAAGCCTTTTATATGATTGAAGTTATATTAATTTATGAAGGAGAAATTTAGCACTTGTTCTACTTGCAATCATATATTTAATTAAGAAAGAATCTTAGGACCTTGAAAAATTGTATTATTTTCATTTGTTTGGCCTCTTTCATTAGTATACTCAATTATCTTTGGGGTTTTTTGCTATACATTTGCCTTATGGTAATAAATGTTCAGACTACCAAGTTTTTCTAGAATACATTTTCCAGACCTGGGTATTTGACAAAAGTGCGTTCTTTTAAAACAAGGAATGTATTCTAATACAAAAAAAACAAACAAAAACTGATAAAGCTAAGCATCAATATTTATCTTAACAAAACCAATTTTATTCTACTGTTTCACTTCTTCTTTTGCAACTCCTAGTCTCCACTCATGATCTATTTTTTCCCTTACTCTGTAGCCCACCAGGGGATGAGCTGTCCTGTACATCATTTGTCATTTGAATTTCCAGTTAAACCTCCATTAGAAACTCCTTTCAAAGATTATTATTAAAATAATAAAAGGAAGAGGAAGGGTAAGAAGGCCCCAGACTGAAGTCCATGGAGTCTGGTCTGGCTTGGCCATAGGGGCTGTGATGACAGAAACATTTGTGGGAACAGGACTATAAAATGGTTCTGCAGCAGATGCTGCCTCCAGCCTGGAAAAAACATTTTACCAGGCTGATTTCTGTATAAACTCAGAATCATCTCCTATATGAATAATAATGAGCATCTCAAAATGTAATCCTTAAAATCTAATGAAAATTAGATTTGATCTAATCTGTGCAGTCCAGAAATAAATCTGACATGACAGAGTGAGATGCTGGGAATATTCAAGAAATAATACAGCATTTCACTCATGGATATGGATCAATAGCTATGAAAGAAGCAAACTGTGGATCTCTTCAGGATAACATGCATCCATGGACCCTATAGTGTATTAGGCTGACGACTGCAGAAATATTTCCATTAGAAAGTACTCTGGATTATTTTGAAAGCTTATTTAAAATATAATAATGTAGCTATCAGTACTTTTCCCAAGCTGCAAATACCCTACACAGACATACCAAACAGCAAAGACACTTTACACTCATTGCTGTCCTGTCTTCACTCTTCTGCACTAGATGGAACTTCCCTCATCTTCCACAGGATGCACATGTGCATTTTATTAAAAGCTAGAAATTTTGACAGAAAATCATGTGCTGAAGGTAAGGGTGTAAAGAGGAAAACATTATTTGAGTGAATTGAACAATATTTTCTCCTGTTCTTACTCTTGTGCAAAAGGAAGTGTTTTCTAATTTCAAGAGATCTAGTGACTGACTGATAGAATCTGTCACTCTTTTTTCACTAAAAGAAGATCAAGGTAATTTTCATGTCTTAGCTCACCAGCAAAAGTCAGTAGTTATTGAGTATGGTGAGCACATGGAGAACAGGCAGTAGGGACAACCACTTCTGATCTTTTATTAGGACAAAATGCAGAACCTGTGAAGGCTGGACCTACACTGAAATTCTGTTTCTTCCAAGGCATTCATAACGATGTGAATTACTGAATGAACTAATCACACAAGTGTTAGTGCTGGAAGATTTTATTGACTGTATAACTTATCTTCCTAGAAATAGCTCAGGCATGTTCTGCCTCTGTGGAAGAGCAAACCTTGTAGGGAGGTGACTATTGTCTATTGTGACCATGTTTTACTGCCCAGCTACTCACAAGAGTTTTGCTACTCAAGCAGTTCAAGTTCTTGGATGAAACAAAGCAAAGTTTTCAATTCGCATTTCCAGAATCAGGAACTTCTTCCGGATCCAGAACGATAAGGAGCACGTTCTTACAAAAGCTATTTTGAGGAAAGGCTTGAAATTATGGGTATAAAAATCACTATTGAAAGAATATTTTGATTGTAGCCTGAACTTCAGCTGAGTTAGAACAATAGCCTGTTCATCATCCTTTATCAACACTAACTCTTGTTCGTCAGCAACCTTTGGCCATGTAGCTTATTACATCCTAAGTAATAACATTACTTTTGGAGATAGAAGGATAAATTAAAAGATGAGACACTTAAAAACTCACACAAAAACTCCACAAACAAAATTGCATAAAGCATTCCAGTAAAATTTTAAGACTGAAATAAATGGATTAATAATTCCTTAATGCCAGCACTGTTTGCCTGCTTATGTGTCCAGCAGTTATTCTTGATATGTTTACCTCAGCATTGCACTAGGAGATCATGTTTTGCTGCTTATTTAATATTAATTTCAAGTACTTTTTGGAAAAAAATGCTTCCAGGGATACAGCCCTACAATTTAAGTTTTGTCCCAGAGAAATCACTATTTTGAGATAGCAGTGGTGTACTGTCTCACAACGTGCAAGGGGGAAATTTTGGTCCCAGTTTACCAACTTCTACTGCAAATAGTTTAATTTGCAGATTGTTCTCTGGATTTCTCAGTTAATGATGAATTACTTTTGCCTACCAGAGGAGGAAGAAAAGGTGCATGAGCTGTGCCACAACAGGCACCATCTATTTAATACTTAACGAGCAGAGGCACCTTATCTTCAAAGGCAATGTTTGATGAACAAAAGAGCAGAGGTTCATTTGAATTAACCCCCAGTGAAAGTCACAGGTGTTGCACAAGAATGTGGCACTTTCTCATCTCCCTGTTCCTCTCACCCTGGACAGCTCCTTAACAAGGACACTTGTTTGCTCTAGCAAAGAGGTTTCCAAACAAATTCACTTGTTTAGATGAAGATTCTGACAATTTTTACTAATTGAAGAAAAAGCAACAAGCGAAAAAAGAACATTTAATAGTCCATTAAAAGAAAAAATTTGCGAAACCTCCCAAGTTGTTTATATTTTAACATCAAATCACACTACAGCATCCTGAAGCTCCAACGTGACCAGTCATTTTTTTCTAAAACTGTAACAACCCATTTCTAACAGCAGCTGGTTAGGTTCAACATCTATTATGATAAAGGACAGGCTTTTCCTCCAATTAAAGCACAGTAGTGCAGTATCAGGTGGAGTAACAAGTGAGTTCTTCCACAAACTAGGTCCTAAATATCTCCAGGGACACCTGCTACCAGGTATGACATCGGTGATATATGAGGGCCTCTAATTTTAGTTGAAAGCAGAAGTCAAAATTTCACTTCCAAAATGTTTTAGCATCTACTTGAAACAGTTGGCATTATTCTGTCCCACAACCTCCTTTGCCAAACTCTCAAAGCTTGTTATAATTGAACTAAGGGGTTTTATTCCTTACATTCATTTATTGCAGCATTACAGCCTATTAACCACCCACCCCAGAGTTCCTTGTCAGCTACCAAATATTCTTTTCTGGCAGAGTCAATCCATCAGTATGAACTGAATGCATAAATGTGTGTCCAACTCTTGTACCTGGCTTTAATTTATCAAAAGGAATCTCTTGTTCATAACATGTGAATAACATTCCAAGCATGGCTAGGGTGCTTTTGTACTTCAGAAATTGAAAAAAAAAAAAAAAAAAAAAAGGCTCTGAGAGTTAGAAGACTAAATTCTATTGATTTGAATACTAATATAATTCCATCACTAAGTAATTCCTACCATTGGTATCCTCTACTATTAATCATCTTAAATATCAGCTAACATCTACATCAGCCAAAAATTAATTCAGATGCCTCAATCTAGTCCCTGGCAGGTACTCATTAGCACAAGAAAACTGCTCCATGACTGCACACTGATGATGTTCTGTGTTCACAAACGACTTAAAAATCAAAAAGATACAAATCAAGGCGCAATCTTCAGAATTTTCAGAGTTTTTCTACTGTTTATTTCCTCGGTTTGTTTATTTGCTTTCTTGAGACAAACTCTCTCAAATGTATAGCAGCCTTACAATTTCTTGTCCAGATTTACCTATGTCTCATACATTCAGTTTTACTAGACTCAGTATCTCTTTATAGTGTAGAATTCACCCAAAATTGTTATAAAAGACAAATATTTATGATCTACTGAAAATATAAGGAATAAATTTTAATGGTGGCTGCTCTATACAAAAAAGAACCTTGAAATCAAACCCCTAAATTTCAAGAACTGCTAAGATTATAACTGCTCACATGTACACTCTTTAAAAAAAAAAAAAAATCCAAGGGAATATACACAGTGAAAAATCTATGAAAATACCAGCAGAAATGACATTTTGACCAAAGGCATGTGGAAAAATCTTTTATCTTCTGAATTTTTGCTGGAATACCTCAGAAATATATGTGATCAGTTATTCCAGAGAAAGAAAACAACAACAGGTTAGGTACTTGTTGAAGCAAGAAACATAATCTGCCCTGTGAGTTCTGAGTTTATTAATAAACATGCCAACAAACATGGTCTTAGAAAATCTACGCTTCACATATCAGAAAACCTCTGTGCCAAGCAGTTTCAGTTTAAATTCTGGTTGTTGACCCAATAACTCAAAGAATACAAAAACACTATTGACTTTCACTTTCTTTTCTGCTGGCAGAAACAACACCTCATCTAACATTTTCCATAGTCACTTAAAACAGTCAATCATTTCCTTGAAAACTTTAAGGATCAGTCAGACTCACTTAGCAGCTAAAACAAAAGAATACCTCAATAAACATAATCTTCTATACTCTGACTAAGGCAGACAAGATGCAGGCATTACAATAAAAAAAATCCTAGGAAATTTAGTGTTCAGGCTACAGTGGTCAGAGTTCACTCTCAGTTACACAAAGCATTTGCTTACAACAGCATTTATTTAAGGGAACGAGACTCATGATGATCACTGGTCTAAGTAATGCCAGAACGTGGCACTGAAATTACATCTTTGCTTTTGGAACACAGGCAAAGCTTAATATACTTTTCAGCTGGACTTGCAGCTCAAACATGTTTCAGTTCCCTCTCACAAGGTTTCCAGGAAAAAATTGCAGACCAAATAGAAGTCTTATAAAATACATCATATGCATTCATTAATAGGCTCAACTAAGACATTTCTCAAGCTTTTAATTTTGGTAAGAATATTACTAAGTTTAAAATACAATTCTCTTATTTGGCTAACATTCAAGAGACTGAAAAAAGAATGGACGTTGTCCTTTTCTCAAATACACATAGAATTCATGCTGCAAGAGAATATGACTACTACAGTATATCAGCATTTTATTCACTCTTTAAAACATGAATATTTAAACAGAAGACATTTTTCCCCATGCAGAAACCTAAATAGAAGCTCTTATCTGAAATAGTAAAAGCTGTTATTTTTTTTTTTTCAAGAGGTTTTAGACTGTATAGAGATAGTTACATACACAGGCATCTCAAATGAGAGGGCACCATACATACATGTAATTGGTTGCCTTTTCTTTTTCCTCGGCAGTCTGTACAAAACGTGAAAATGTGCCTGCTTCTGACTAGCCATTAAAAGGCAGTGGTTGCACCATACTGTGATTTGGGGAGCTGAAGAAAATAGCCAGAACTGACTGATATCTGATAAACAGTAACAGGAGTCAGTTTATTGCACCAATCGTTAAATAATGGTGCTGATTATAAGGCTGCTAACTGCAGATGCTGTAATTGTCTGTCATAAATCTTAGTCATTTGTGACAGGAGCACAATGAAAGAGAGCATCTGCTTGAGGGCAAATGACTTCTGATAAATATCAGCTCTGCTAAAATGTACTTGGATGTGTCTCAATATTTTGGAGAGCCATTCATGTTGCTTCCACAAATGTGAAGTTATTATTGGTTTGTATTGATTTTGCCACCTTGGGGTTTTTTTTTCCTTTTTAAAGAGACAGAGTCAGAGAGTGACTCAAGGTTGAGTTGAATTGAATCTCTGCTCTTTATCTGATCTACTCATTCCTCTCAAATGCATGCTTGAGTGGAAGAAAAAAATAATTGCACTTTTTCAGAAGATTGCTGTGCAGAAACACAGCCTGGAAAATTCAATATGTAGTTCAGGTTTTTATTTTTTCTCTTAAAGCAACTCCTTACTGAAGGAAAAGAAGCACTTTTAAAGCATTGGTTTTGAGCACAACACTTTAAAAGGATTTAAAGTAGTTGAAGTAAGAGTCAATTAAGCTAGTTCTGGAGAATAATAATATGCAAATTTAAAAAGCTATCTGAAAGTAATTTTTTTGTTTTCAGAATAATTAACAACATTTTAATTTCCTGCCCAACCTATAAGAATACAATAAAGCCAGCTAAGTTCTTCTACCCTGTCCCTTACTGAACAGTGCTTTAGTTCTTAATCTTATAAATGCTTATCATACAGTGGGAAATTATAGTATAATTTCACTATCACTGAGAGGGCTGCATTCACATATTCCTATTTAAATATGCATTCCTTTGTGATACTCTTAACACATCATCAGGCTTACACTGAAAACATTTTCACAAGTAAAGGTAGTAAACCTGAAATTTAAGATAAAAAATTTTACTGGTAACAGACCATTAAAATAGATAATGACATTCCCTTCCAGCAATTCCTTGTTTAATTCAATGATCAGTGTTTAACCTTTGCAACAGATTAATTGGGATTCTACTGGCAGCTGTTTCCTTCACTGCCCAATTGCACACATTGCCAAAATAGGTGCCACTCACATGTTGCCTATGTAAACCTGTTGGAGTAAATCGATTGCAGCCACCTGATGGCAGCCTGACCCACACAGCCACAGGTCAGGCCACGGCCTCGGGGCTGCACAGAGCTTGATGTAAGCTGTAAAGCTGAAAATCATAAGTTTAGTGAAAAATACTATTGTCTACTCTTTAAATAACTTTAATAGGGGGCTAAGACTAATATAGCATGGAACCATGTGTGATGAACTAACCCTGCCATGGGTGAGGATCAGACTTGGAGGTTTGCAGCACAGCCCCCATCACCTAATAATAATAATTAATAATTAATAGAGAGGCAACAGCAGCAGCTCCACCACCTGCCTGTGGGCCAGCAACTGCAAACCAGCCAAAGTACACGAAGGGCAGAGGACTCCAGATGAGGGAAATTCTTCACCTGGCTTATACCTAAATAAAATTTAAAATAAATAATACCACGCACCCCCCCCCCCCACACACACAACAGAGGAAATAGAGGGTAATGAGCAGCAAGACATTTTCATAGTGGGGTGATGCAAGCAGTAACAGGTCATGAAGAAATGTGATAATGTCCATGCTATTTGCAGTATTCAATGAAATGAGATTACTAGAGTTAGTGGGGGAAAAATCCCTAATTGGAATGTCATGGAAGACTGATACAGTACCAAGTCAATGAACAACAAAATATCAGAGGAAATGGATGCTGATAAAAGTTTGGATACAGCTGTAAAGAACAAACACTCCTTTTACCAAGGCATACAGAGGTTCCAAAGTGACTCCTGCCATTTGGTCATAGAATAGATTGTTTTATAGAAAACCCAGCTTGGTGTGACCTGTAGTCAAAAAAGTCAGCTAAATATTGTGATTATTTTAAGAGAACAAAATAGAAAATGAACTTGTGTTTTTTTACTTTAATACTCAGAATGCAGTTCTTTGCCTTCCCCCCCAAATTAGGTAACAGAAAGAGCAAAGATTTTGAGAAGAGAACAAAAGACTGTAAAGTCTGGACTAGAGTTTAGACATGACTGATATAAAAAAAACCTTAAAAAGTAACAAAATACGGGATACAGCAGTTTAAAAATCCCCTGAAGAATACAGAAATAAACCTGAAAGCTGAGGACTTAGTCTGGGGAAGTGTTATGATGTGAATTCTTACATTGTGTCTTGGGTCTCCATTGCTGGTCTCTGTCAGAAATAACATTGAGTCAAAAAGCCTTTGGGTATTAGTGAACCTGATAAAAAGGGGGTTACACTGAATCACAATTTTACTTAATGAATTAACCCAAAGGAGTCCCTCCTCACAAAAAAGAAGAACAAAAAAAGTTGATGTTAATAGTTTAACAAAAATTTGCTTAATGACTTATTATATTTTGTCCCCAGAGATCATTTTCATTCTCTAATTAATTTTAGTTTCTAAAGATATATTAGACACAAATTGATCTCAGAAAAGTTTATTCTTCCTTGAACTGCATTTTCCCCATCACCATTCCCACTTCCTGCAATACACTGCCTTAGCTTCCACCTCCAGTTATCAGTCAGCAATTTGAAGGTGAAGGCTGTGATAAATTCTGAATAGGCAACTGGAGAATACATTCACTTAAGTCTAATAGAAAACATGAGCCTTTCTTTCTCTCAGTGAAACAAATCCCCAAACAATCAACAAGAAAAAACACAGAACAAAACACAGGCACCAAACTGCTTTCCAAGTTCAAATGTGCAGGGATTGTTCCATATTCAGCATCTAAATACTTAGAATTATTTATAAATGCAACAGTTATCAGACCTGTTGGAAAGGGTCTGCTCATGGTTCATCTTTGCTCATGGTTCCAAATCTCTCTTGCAGCGTCCTAGCAACAGGCTGTGAAACCTCAAAAGGATGAGATTTTTTTAAAAGCTAAGTTGGCTTTGTTTGCCACTTCCTAAGTAATAAATACCACAGTGATTCTATTTCAAATGTAACAATTAAAGTACTTGTTTTGATCCTTTAACATTCACTTTTTTCCTCTGCAGTCAAGAAAGCTGAGATTCGGGCGTAAGCCAAGTGCCAGGTAACATATTTCCTCCCACATGAAATTAAAGACCAAAAGGAAATACTTCAGCTTTCTTTATATTCACTTTCAGTCACTGTCAGGTTATGGGTTGATATGTAAGGTGCCAGAATATGAGAAGATGTAATCTAAGTGTTTGTCTGCAACTTAGGACATCAAACAATGCCAAAAGAAGCCAAGTTCAAAGCAAGAAGTTTACAAGTGCTTGTGGTTGCAAAACTCCCTTTTAAAGTCTACATTTCAATTAAATCCCTGCCCCTGTAGGTAAGAATTAGCCATTCTTTTAATATTACTGATAGATATCAATATTACTTGTTTTTATTAACATCCTCAGATTTCTTTAGCTTACTGTTTGCCATGTAAGTTGTCTGTGCACATAAGCAATTTTAAGCTGATGTTACCCTGGAACTGCTGCCTGGGCAGGGCAGCAAGGCTGGGGGAGTAAAGCCTTGTGGCAGAGGTGAATCTACAAGAGAGCAGCTCCTTGATTCACCTGATTCCTGGAACACCATCAGCACAGGAACCTTTCCCCAGGTCTTCAGCTCAGGCAAGTCCAGCAGCAGTCATGGTCTCAGACTAAACCAGACTCAGCAGCAAAACTTTGCAGCACAAACCTTGTTCAAATGTACTCAAGAAAACCACTACTGGTAGAAAGGACTAGAGTAAATCATATTGCCAAGTTAGCCTTGGGGTTAAAGCAGTAACTTAAAGTGTAAGTTTATTTCAGTTTAAAAATTTAAGTTCTAAGTCAGTGCCAATGCAAGTCTTCCAATAAAAGTTACTGTCAAGGAGCAAGGGAAAAAAATATTCAGACATGAAACTGTTTCCAAAGAATGCCCTGAAACCTTTCACAAAATCCACAATAAGATCATTGAAATGACTTTTCTGTGACTGTTGAACCAGATGCTTTTATTTCCAACCTCCCCCAATATTTAATTATTAGTTTGGTAGACCTCTACAATAATTTTTCCTCAGGTTTTACCCATGGCACATGACTTGTTAAAGGTACACCAAAACATTTTCAGGCCTGTAGACAACCGGATTTCTTACAGGTTCTCTAGAGACAAAGGTGAGTATAAATATTTTAAACTGAAGACAAAATTAGGCTTTGGAAGGAAATAGTTTTCTTGTTGTTTTAGAAGCAGGCCAAATGAAGTTATTATCTGTGTGAACAGAAACTCCTCTGTATGATGAATGCATAACATCACCCTGATTTTTACTAGAAGATAATTCCATCATGTAAATGGATATTTTTTTCAGAAAACTCTGCATTAAAACTTATGTGCTGAAAGAGCAGCATCGCTTAGTTTCAATTTTAAAATTAAGAAAAATAAAATTATGAGTTTGAATTACAACTCTTCCCAGATTCGTTTATTTCCTTATCAGAAACAAAGAAGTTGTAACCTCAAAGTTTCTTTGGAATGAGACTCATTCCTTTGAAGTGCTCCCTGTGCAGCAGTCACTGGCAGCTGCTCCATCCCTGCAGTGGAATGCCAGTGGATCAGCAGGATGCCAGGCTGTGCCTGGGAGGCCACATGGGCATTCCTGTGGGAGAGCACCGAGCCTACCCCGGGGCACTCAACGGGTTAAACACGTTGCAATATGCATTAAGCACATGTTTCAAGCCAGCAGGGTGCCAGTCTAAGATGTCCTCAAAGCCTAATTTGATAGATATTATGCCATATGCTGCTGCAAGTAGTTAGTAATAAAGAAAGTAAAATTTTTATGGATGAGCAAAACAGGAGCTCTTATGGATGGAGTGTTTTTAAATCAGGTGTATAATTTACGTACCGTCAGACCACATGTAGAGTGCATTACTCAATTGAACTTACAAGCAGATAGGAAGGCAGTTTCTTTTAATAAGCACTTCTTCAACTTATTGGCTCTACAATTACTTGCACCAATTACCAGCAGCTGCTGCCTGTTTGGTGTTTTATCTTAGACAAGGAGTTACATTAGTTTCTAATCAACAAACCATTCAAGGACTCTTTAAAAATATTTAAATTTAATTTCCCCATTTATTTTGAATTAACTGAAATACTGGATATTTTCATTGTAGTACTTTGGTTCTTCTTAGGTTTTTCTCCAAACATAGATTTCTGTTGTAACATTTAAATTTAAATTTTTATAAAGCCAAGAATATACATTATAACATATCTGATATAGGCATTTATATGCAGCAGCAATATTGGCCTTATTGACGATATATAGTAGTTAATAGCCAGGTGATTTCTTGCCATAGAATTCATTACACTCATAAACCTTTCTGACTTGTTCAAGTCCTTCAACATTATTATTTACCTGACCCACAATTAATAGAGCACTGGCTAATGTAGCAACAGAAAAATTACCAGAGAAAGCAGTTAAAAAAGGAATAAATGAAGACAATCTGTTATAAGAAGGAAGGATTTTTTTTTTGTTTTATCTTTAGATTTTCAAAATTATAGTTCTAGAAATTTCCAAGCAACTTAATGGCACTTGAAAAACACTTTCCTACAACAGAAAAACTGGCATTTCTTTTGTAGGTTTTTTTTTACAAATATCCAAGGGAGAAAGAAATGAAAAGAAATTATTTAAAACTGTAAGTAGCAGAAGTAGCTGAAAACTAAGATGTACTGTAATATCAGACTGAGGGAGTTTTTCAGAGAAGGAATATCTGGTGATAACGTAATAGGATGCAAGGTACTGCTGCTGTTCCAGCAAAACATCCTACCTCATAGAAAACTGGGAGACAACTGCCTTTCTAGACAGAAAACTATTATAAAGAAATCAGATAAGAATGACTGAATAAATAAATAAATATATAAATCCCCTACAAAGAGACCAACCAAACTACACCACCACTTTTTGTATTTAAGGTCTTATCCCAATCATACTTGCTGAGTTTATTTTCTTAGGTATAGGGACATCTTCACCCTCCACATAAGCCAAATGCTGGCAGCTCAAAATCTGGCCAGGGGCCATTGGGATAGGCACCATCAGTGCCCAACCCACTCCAGAGAGTGCATCAGCCACAACACGAGAGAAATCCTGCAATACAAGCCAAATTTAGGGCACTTACTGCACTTCCAGGTTGAGCACTCAGGAAAGAGAGGATGAGAATTCAGTGAAGTCTCTCAAATCTCTTGGCACAAAATGATAAAAGTCTAAACCCACAAAAAAATATTTCAGTTTCCCATTCACACCGTTTTTTTTACAGTCATACATTTCAGCTATTTGAAGGAAATGAAGAAAACCCCTTATTGTTCTTAGCTTTCTGAAATCATACATCAGCACATGCAAATCCTGTAGTTTCATAAAATAATAAAACTAAACAGAGCACCCTCTTTCTTCTTCTTATCCCTTGAAAAATAAATAATCAAAACTGCTAAGAAACCCAGAAAAATTCATTGACTGTGGCCTCAGGATGAATGCTTCATGCAATAAAGGAGTCCTCTGTAAATATCAGGATGTTACAACTATTTGCAGAACCCAGGGCCAGAGGAGATTTCTGGCTCTAAATACAGACTTCAAACTGTAATCACAGAAGAAATTTGGTTGCAGTAACCTTGGGAAGTTATCTGACCCCACCTTCCACTCCTCAAAGCAAGGTCAACTTCAGACTTAGTCTTGGACTGAATTGCACTGAAAGTGCCAATAGAATACGAGAAAAATATTCTGAAAATAAAAATATATTTAGAAAATTAATAGCAAGTATCAGTTGAAAACAGGTAACGAATTAACCTTTCGTGTCTCAGAAATTACTATGTGTATATCCTTCCTTCTTGATCTTCTGCAAAACATGACCAAAAAAAAGGCTCTGAGAGGAAGGGGTCATTTTCTGGGATTTTACAGAACACAAGTAAATAGTCAGGCCTTCTTCACTCTTCCAAAAAGATCAGTATTTTCCACAAAACAGGAAGGTCCTGCCCTCTCTCTACCATAGACTTACAATTCAGTTTCTCCATCACACTACCAGCGTATTAAAGCCACCCAAGATGATAAAACATTTTGCTATTAAAGTTTAGAAACAAAGACACTCGTATTTTTATTACAAACTCCTTTAACTCCTGCAGTTAAATTACAAATTATCCATCTTTTAATGTCATCTCTCACAGCTGGGAAAAATCTAACCCTCTCAGGACTCAATCAGATATTCACATCAATTTGTGTAATTAACACTAAGCTTAATATCTCTCTTAATTACGTCTGCAAACACTTTCTTAAAATAAATCAAACTCACTAACTTACAAAAACAAAACAAAGAAATCTAACACCACTTAAAAATGACTCATATAAAGCTTTGAGAAGATTAATTCAAGGCTTCATCATTTAGAAGGGAAAAAAAAAAGAAAAAAAAAAATCCATAAAACCTGAGGTTCAAGTACCAGAAGGGTCTGATCAAGTTATTTGCTTGCACCCATCCAAGGTACAAATACTACAAGCAGTTCACCACGTGCCCCTAATTTATATGAGATCTTATTCCTGTCTCCCCATGGGTATTTCACTATTGCCACCCCAATGCACATAAGGGATTGAGTAATATTTTTGGAAAAATACACAGGGTTCACAATTCACATTCCACCCGGTCTTCTGATAATATCCTGAGGAACATTTTTAAGCACACACACAGAGTATCCTGCAGAACACACACCAGGAATGTGGCTGCTGGTGTCTCTGGATGATAAATTAAGGCACTCAGAAAATTGTAGGAGGATCTTAGCCCCTCCCTGGATCAAATCTATAAAATGCCAAGCACTCATTATGCACAATCCTCTAAGCACATTAGTCATCCTTGGGAATATACATTTACAACATAATGAATTTCAGACATATCTATAATTACACAAATTATTGTTGGTTTAGAGTTATGCTTGTAGAGAATGTGGGCATTCCTGTAAACAAAAGGAAATAAAAATATCAGTGATCTCTCCCAGCTCCACAGCACTACCTGAGCTCTGGTATCACCTCATTGCACAACACACCTCTGGTTATTCAGCTCCACACAGCACAGATATTTAAAGGCATAGAACTAACTGTGCTGTGTGATGCACTGCAGAAAATGTTGCCGGTTGAAAGGGAGCCATGGCCAAAGCAAAGCTGTTTAGTTTAAAGCAGCTGTGTCCTGCAGCCTTAGACCTTGCTCGTGAGCAGAGACAGTGAAGTCTTTAGCTAATTAAGGGCCTCATTCTGTGAGCTCTTTGCCTGCCATGCATCCAGTGGCCAGTGTCAGTAAGCAGGGACACCTGAAACTATTTACCAGATTAAAGTCTTTCCCTCTGGACTGTCAAACGCATAGAGATATTTTTTTCCCCAAAATTAAAATCAATAATGGTTACTTCAATTAAGAAACAAAATTCAGAAATGACCGAGGCACCCAAATGACTGGAGGGGACTCGCTTGTCATGATCCTCCCTCTTATCCATTTAACCCCCAAAAAGAAGTAGTAGTTGTTCAATCTGCTACTTTTTTTCACATAGAAATTTAAGTGCCATTGTAAGGAACACCTAAATAACTGCTATCTTCTAAAAGCAAGTTTACTTTCTCAAACATCTTAATTTGGATAGAGGCATAGAGGTTGTATCTTTTAGCAATTCCCAAGTGCCAGAAAATATCTGGAAAATAAAGTGTAAAATCCTTTGTTGGCTTAGTATTACTTAGCCCTTAAAAAAATGGATACAACAACACTAGTCTGTCCTTCCATTATCCTAAAACTGGACTAATCACTATGACAAAAAGAAAGCCTTACTTGCAGTTATTCACACAAAATTATTTGATTCAATTCTCAGCCATAAAACTCAAAACTAAGGCTGCAAGAACTATCTGAGCTCCTCAGACAAACTCCTAAATTACCAGAAGACCACGAAAACCTGAGCTCCAAAAGAAGTCCTCCTATTTAGTACAGATGATAGTGTTGAGGCCACAAGACAAAAGAGATTAAGAATTCTTTTTGTGTGTCTCTACAGATTTGATTTAGGACTAAGATCAAGTCTACTGGATCTCATCAAGTAACTGTGCTCTGAAAGGAAATAAAGAATGAAAAGAGATTAATCTAAGGGGATATCAATTGTTAAAGAGGTCTCTGTTCATTTCTGTCTCATTCCTACAAGCACTCTTAAAATGCACATCTCAAGTTCCCCAAGGAAAGGAAAAACACATACAACAAAACTCCTCACAGCTCTTCTGGAAAGAAAATGTTGGTGCATGAACTTTTTTTTTTTTACAACAGCAGGAATGGAATGGTCATTTCTAGAATAAACATGTTTATTTCTTTACCAAATAGCACCTCTACAGTTCATGCAATCACACCCAGCAGGGCTTCACCTGCCCAAGGTGACACCAAGGGGTTCACTGCCACGAGCAAAGGCCACTCTCCAGAGACTTTCAGTGTCTGCACTAACCAAGATCCAAACGTGGTAGTTAAGGGCTACTTTGTGAATATTAAGAAATTAAATAAACCACAATTTACAGACTTCAGCACTTGGTTAAATTCAAGGTGATTCTTCTTACCACTGCTTTTTTTAAAAAAAGCACACACCTGTGATTCTTCTCATTACCAGAATTAATGAGCACTGCCTATAATGTGTTGAGAAGCAGGCAGTGCATCATTACCACCTCCTACTCAGAGTCATTTTAACCACAGTCTCAGTATTTGGGTAGCTCTGCTAATTAACAAACTACTATTACTGGAAAGATGGGATTTGCACATTATTTCAAATGGGTTTTAACAGTCTTTGAACAATAACTACTAAATTTGCTAGCAGCTTGCACTACTTTAAGAAGAAACAAATTACACGATTTTTCAAAAGTCTAGAAACTAAGATACATAATTTAAATGATAACTGCATTTATACTTATATAAAGTTGGTTTTAGTTGTTTGTATACTTGTTTTTAAAAATAAATATTGTCCCATCTCCATAGACTGTTTATAATAATTGATTCTGGGTTAAAGCATCAGCATTTCTGATGCTCCACTCCAAGCTGTGGCCTCATTTCAGCTACTGCTGGAGACACAGAAGCACTGGTAAATTATATTACCAGATTACATGTACACTGAACAACAAATCCAGAGATAGCCACACAACAAGTTCAAACCCCTTATTTGAGCAGTCCTCTAAAAAGCAGCAATTACAAGAAACCATAAGGTAGACAGGACTATAACCTTTTTCATACCCTCGCAAGCAAATGATGTCATAATTTCCTCACTGCTCAATGACCCCCCGGTTTTCACAGTAGAAGAACAGGTTTGATTTCACCCACAAGTCAACCAAAACAATGAAGACACTGAGTTTAAGCTTTTATGCATGCAGACTGTACAATGGGCTTTATCCAAGAGAATAGGAAGAAGGTAGCATTGAAAAGTACTTTCATAATGGTCTATTCCTGTATAATTTCACTTTGACAAAGGTGGTAGAGGTGAAATGATAATTAATTTATCTTAAGGAAAATAAAGGAGTCTAGTAGTATTTATTTGTTTATCCTATAGATTTGTATTGCAGGATAATTGTGGGATCATCATCACTCTCAAGACAGAAACGCAATATATTCATAGGGTACCATTGCATCAGAATATTATTCTGCACTGTTCTGGATAGGACAAATGTGGCCATTGTACAACAGATTCAGACAGAATTTAATTTTTAAAAGTCACATTTTACTTTCACCTGTTGATTTCTCAACCCACTATACAGAACTTGTCTCATTACTGACTCCTGTCTGACTGCAGCAGGATTCTGGAAGGCCAAGCACAGGCTCCTGAACAGAAAGCTCTAGTGCTGACTGCTGGGAACATCAATTAAAACCTGGACTACAAAAATCATAGCCAACACACTTAGAGATTCCCTTCATCATCACCCATCTAGTTTCCATGTTGATTCTCCAAGACTCAGTTCTCACAGTTTTCATCACAAAGTTTAGATTTCTCTGTTACCACATTTCCAGAATGGCTTCAGGGCCAAGCCTGCTTACAAAGATGATATTTTTTCCTGGTTAGAGTCAAACAAAACTCCAGAATACACTAAAACCGGCACCAGATAATTTCTCCTATGTATTCTCTTTCTATATTCTGTACCTAAAAGCAGGTGGTTTTGGGCACAAAAGCATTTGTGTTCTTCAAGGCAAAATAAATTGCCAAAAGAACAATGGAAAGCCTTCCAAGGACCTCATTGCTAAAGTCATTATTCAAAACAGATGTTGTTGCCAAATTTCCAGAGCAGAATAGCACTCCACTCCCTGCCTTCCCCTCCTCCCCTGAGCTACAGATATTCTTTGCAAAACTGATAAAAATAATGCAAAGAATAAGAAATTTAAGGAAGAAAGAAAGAGAAGGGTAAAAGCATGGGTTTAAAATGTGCCATAAGCTTCCAATAGGAAGAAGCAAACAAGAAAGAAAGCCTTTAGGAAGCAGAAAAAACCAAAATACACAAACACACAAAAGAAGGTACTCTGCTTCCCCATATAAATAGTACATGTATCCAAATTTGTCCAGAATTTAGATTCAGCATGCATAAAGAAAACCAGTCTCATGTGCAAGTAAAACTTTACTGAGTCATAAAACTCATTAAAATTAAGTTAATACAGTTCATTCAGAAACCAAGGAATGGTGCCTTTTTAGCTGCAACTTTCTGAGCCCTATACGTGCACTTATTCTAAGGTAAAACCTTCCTGAGTGTTTAATTTCTTTTACTTTGCAATATCATAAACCATCTAGTTATCAACATCACTTTGTAAGAAACACAGGAGCTTGAGAATTTAGCATGGTAAGAACACATTGTTGAAGGAACATTCACTCAGATGTACTCAGCCACAGGTATAGCAACGGTAACATACACAACAATATACACAACAATTAATGCCTTTAGAAGACAGAAAGCTTTTTTACACTTTGTCCATTGCAATTAACCTGTTCATTTAAAAAAAGACAATCTTGAGTGGTTAACCAAAAGTTAAAAGACTATCAAATTCAGAGACATCCTGATTTTTTAATGGCATTATATAACCATTAAAATGTTTAATTATGTTATTTTGCACCGTTACTGAGAGCAAAAGTACTGAGATATTCATTTGGGCTACATATGAGCTACTATTATAGAAACCTTATTTGTATAATAACCCCTTTTCTGTCTCTTTGTCTTAAAGTTACTTTAAGAAGTTAACTTGCATTACAGACATCTTAAAAAACTCGGTATCACGTACATTACCCAAATGCTGCGGTTGGAGGCGTAGCTCCCAGGAAAGCAGCAGTTTGCCTGGGGACAGAGGCAGAACTCTGCTCCAGCACAGCCACGCTGCTGTCCCCAAGCCCTGGGGACAACAGCCCATGGAACCATCAGCACGAGCAGCTCCTGGGGCCAGGACTCACCTCAGACACAAAGCACAGCTCTGCCTGCCGCTCCTTCTCCTAACAACACCCTCGACTAATTTAGCTGAAAACCTTCAGGACAGGTTTTCTCCCCACCTTTTGGTAGTTAACTTGTGAAGGCTGTTTGGATTTAAGGAAATTCCTGGCAGCTGGGTGTGCTAATGGCTGCTGGAGGAACAATGCTGGGCTGGTACCCGGGCTCTGATGCAATTCACCTGGGCAATCAGGTGCTGCAATCGGGCATCCTGCTCCCCTGTCCAGCTAACAGCTGCAGCTCTCCCTTTTACAGCACCCGCTCACAAAAACAAGCACAGCAAAGTTTTCTTGTGAAGACACCCAGGAACACAAATTCATTCTTAATGAGACCATACCAAGTGTGATGTATTTATTTCAGGGGTATAACCCAGAGCTCTTGTTGCCATTGGATTCGGGCTTCCAGTAAAGTTTTAAGAAAAGTAGCAAGATGCTATTCAGTATAAAACTAAAAAAAAGTAAATACAAGCAATCTGGCTTTATGTCAGAATAGCCATCATCATTATAAATAAGTACTTGGTCCACTACCTAGAGTTCCTCTAGGAACTCCATAATCAGGATGAATAAATTAATATTCTATGCTGCACATGAGAGGAAAGATGAAAGTCAATGCACACAGAAGTATCAACTGGACAAATTGTTTTCACATGTGCCATTCACACACCATCCTCTATAAATATACAGAAGTTCTACATCTAAAAATATTGTTCTGATATAAATAATAAACCATAAACCACTTTTGGTATGTCCAACAAATAAAAGGGAGTTTTGGAGAGGTTTATTATACTCAGTAATGCTTGTTAAAGCTTATTTAAACTTGCATTCATAGAACAACTCTTAATTCTTCAGTATGCACTGGCTAGTGATATAAGGGTGGCAAGATTAATATTTTTAGCCTAAACAATACAGGAAAACAGATTCAACAATTTCATATCAATATCAAATGAGCATCATTTGATAAACTCACCCTGAACACAAAAAAAGCAGATATCCTTAATATTAAAATACATTCAACTCTGCTATTTCTCCTTAGAGGGCCCCTGGGTATGAAAGAAGTTTCAATACCAATTCCTGAGGTGAGGTACTACACGAGATATAAACTAGCTTTTCCTCTTGCAGGCAGATGAAACCGTGCCAAGTGACACATCCTCAAAACTCCCTCCTTAAATCACTCCCTGAATCCAGGTTCCTCTTCCAATTGAAAAGAATGACCATTGTGTAGTCCACCTTTTTTCTGCATCAGCAAAACAAGTTACTCTTCTCCTTCACCCACTTCAAAACCACAGAAATATCAGAATTATCAAACTGTTTATGCTCATGCTTAGTTTTTAAAACAACACGGCAAGTCTGGATGCCAGACAGCAAAGACCAAAGCAGGTCATTAATATTGCAGACATTCCCGAGCCACACGATCACTTTGCTGCAGCATCTCCACGTCCAGTGGCTAAGCAGTACACACTGGATAGTTTCACAAAGCAAACACGCGGGTGTTGCAGGGAGGAGACTGAAAAAATGAAAAAGCAAAATAGTGAAAAGGTGAAAAAGTGAAAAAGTGAAAAAGTGAAGAAGTGAAAAAGTGACAAAGTGAAAAAGTGAAAAAGTGAAAAGTGACAAAGTGAAGTTCCGTCGCCTCCCCCCAAAGCTGTCCCCGGTTAATGTTACATTTGCCAACAGCGACACCTGGTGGCACCGCGCGGCTGCGCGCTGGAATTTCCCTCGTTCCCAAGGTAAATCCTGGCCTCTGGAATATCCTTGGGAACAAACTGTGCGTGCAGTGCATATTTCAGTCTGCTTGGTATCTCAAGTCAAAGTGAACACGATGTCGCCTGAGAGAATTGATGAGATGTATACACAGGCTTTGCGAACTGCAGCAGGACTGGGGCTGCAAAGATCTCTTGGTTCTTGCTGGCACTCCAAATTGTCCAAACGGAAATGTTTCAGGCAGAAAGTTGAGACATGAGCTCAGCGCAAAATTTCTGCAATTGCACATTATAATTTTTGCTCAACTAAACTCGTGTAGAAAGCAGCCATCCACAGTAATAGAAATGCTGGTTGGCTTCTAGTAGTAGGAGATAATTGTGTAAATATTGTTACAATTTTTAAAATAAGATACGTACTATCGAGAATACTCTTTTTACACTAGTATTTATCCACTAAAGTAGTTAAGGTGTATTATCTTCTTTTCATACTGTTTTTAACACACAGAGTTCCACGCTATGTATGGATCTTATGCAAATGCTCTTTGATTTCAAATGAGACTTTGCATACTAAGGAGTCTATTTTCCCATCAATGCAGAAGAGATTTACGCACATAAGTCCCATTACCATTAATGGGACTCACCCACATAAATCCCCTGCACATTGATAGACCCTTAGGATTTACATTGAAATGGGTCCTTTAGAGCCATTACAATGTCAACCTTTTGCCAGGATTTTGAGTATTAACAATACTAAGCAATACGTGGCAATCTTAATGTGTAAAATCCTAGCAAAAGGCACAACACAGAATGATATGAACAGAGCAAAAAATTCTCACTCTTATACTATTTAAAGATGATCTCTAATTATTCGCTACCTGTCCATATTCCTACTGGTTGTTTTCCATCATTACTTTCCTTATTAAAAATCCTACCTTCTATTTTCCATGACTATCCTCTTTCCCAAGCACTGCTCAAAGTCTGCTCTAAAGCGTCAGGGAAACAAAATGTTTCTGTTTTGCAGCTGAACAATTTTTCTCCCATTAACTTTCCTTTTAGCTTGTTACAATATCTTGGCTTCCTTTTCTTTTTTTTTTCTTTTTTTAATTGGTAAGCCTACATTATAAATGTAGTAGTATAAACCCAATGGCTTAAGTGCAGCAAGTAAGAAATAAATAGATTAAAACAGCATAGTAGCAGTACTATATTTGTTTGTATGCAGGGAAGAATAATTCTCCAAATACATCACATTATCAGTCTGTTACCCAAGGCTATAGCAAGAAAATCAAGGTCACTTACATTCCCACAGGTTGTTAAAAACAACCACATATCACCAAACTAAGCTCAGATGCTGCCAAAAAAGCAACATTTATCACCTACACACTCAGAAATACTTGAAACAGCTCCATTTTCCATACACACAAAGGCAGTTCAACTCTTAATTTGGTGCCTAACTTTCCAAAGATTCACATGAGTGCTGTGGTGCTTAAAGAGAAATTAGAAACTAAAACATTTCTAAAGTACTTTCTCTACCAGTAACCTGATTGCTGAGAAATCTACTTTACATAATGACAGGCTTACATGGCTCACCCCTTATTGCCACTATGGCATGATCAAGAAGCAGGAGGATGTACTTGCTGAACAAGAATATTTGTTTTACTTGGAAAAACAAATCTTAGGCATGATTCTTTAATGTTTTGTCTTAAAATTATATATAAAAATATAGTTGTGGAGTTGGATTGCACTGCTAATATTTTGCTATTTTACTGGTATTTTACCAGCAGGCACTAAAGGCACTGAATTGTTAAGTGACAGACACCAGGACAACTATGTCATGAATGGGACCATCAAGTCACTTCAATCCTGAAAGTCTTTCCCCTCAGCACTAAACAGAAACTCCTACTTTAAGTTATGCAAAACTTAATATCCAGATAACAGGCTGCAACTGTTGTTGGAAATGTACATTCCATTCCATAATAAGATAGAAATGGTGATGCAAACAGTAACTATTTTATATTGATAAAGCAAACAATTTCATTTTACAGGCAGAGATGTTCAGGTCAAGAACCACGCTCTGGGTGATGAGCAGCAGCTCCAGCACACAGCATCAGCCACTGCTTCCTGACTCTCATGGACACCTCACTGCTGCAAAGCAATAAACATTCAAACGGCTCCTGCCACTATTTCAAAAAGAAAATTGTTTTACACTGTAGGTTTAGGTTCTGCCTTCCCCAGAACACAAAAAAATGTAAGTAAATAAATAAATAAATAGAGAGAGAGAGCAGGAGAGAGCGCACGCAAAATACTGGATAAGTAACCATGGTGATTCCTGATCTCACACACAGGACAGAGTTTGTACATTGTATGTGACCTTATTCTACTCCACACATGAAGTAAGACTCCACTGGCTTCAGCATCAGGACTGAGATGTGTCATGACTCCTACAGGATCAGGCTCTTTGGACCAGATCTCCAAAGTTATTTATATATTTAGGAAAATTACTGTTAAGCAGGCAGTTAAATCTTGTGGATTTCAGTCTTAGTGAACAAAACCAAACACCAACAATAAAACCCCAGAGAAGACTACACCACAAACAGGTACTATGGTCCAGATGCACAAAAGAACCAAATCTCTGAGAGGTTTATATGTAATTTAAAAGCCATACAACTAAAACCTGCAGAAGAATTTCCAGCATGTTTTTCCCAGGCTTGGCAAATCATCCTTTATTTCAGGGCAGACCTTCCCTTATTCTTCAGCAGGCCTAATTAGGATCCTGCCTAAATAACTCTGTGGTTAAGTCTCCTGCTAGTCATTGGCACGTTCAGAGTGACTAACACACCTACAGGTCAGTCTTTGTGATGGAGCTCAAGACACCCTCTTCCCCTTTCATTTTAAGAGAAAACACAAGATGGTGCTAGAGGTGGTAATGCTCCTTTTAATGCTGCATTTCCACCATTAGAGCCCTGTCCAGATTTTGCAAAAGTAGTCATCATTTGTTAGAGGAGTTTTACACTCTCACATCCCAGATGAAGGGACTATAATCACCTGGTAATTGCTAACTGGCAGTACCACCCATTTCAATTTTGATTGCTCTATTTTGCAAATATGTCATGATTCAGCGAATGGAAAATGTTCTCATGGAAGGGGAAAGCCCTAGTATGGGAGGGGCAGATCAGATCCTGAACCTCAAATGAGAGTTTACTTGCTGACTGAACGCAACAGGAGCAGGAGAGCCCAGAACTGACTTCCAGCACTTGACTCAGTTGTTCTGTATCACAGCTCAACGAGCCCACAAATTAAAAAAACCTAAATTAAAACAAAAATGCAGGTTATAATGGTTTATTCTTGCTTTTGCCAAGTAGCTCTGCTTGCATAAGAAAATCACACAATTGACAGTGTCCAATTTTCCTGATTCATTAGAGCTTTGCACAAGCTCCTAAAAGACCTTTACTTGCAGACTATTTGGGACTTGGAGTTCAGAAACCCCTTGTAAATCTTATATTCATTAATGTCTGCTCATTCTCCTGGCCAGAAACAGGACAGTTTTTCCCTTTCCCAATTACCCACCTTCACCCAGCCCTTGGAACAATATAATTTCTCCCATAGTTGAATCAGTCCCTCCTGGAGTTGCATGAAAACTGCAGTTTCAGTCCTCAAGCCCTTTCCTCCTCTTGTTAGTGAAGAGGAGAGAGGGAGAGAGAAGACAGAAAGAACAGGGACCAGTTTAGATCTGAAGAATGGGGCAGACATCCCGAGCTATCAGATTTCTTCTGTTCTCTCCTTCCTTCACAAATGGGTTCAGTTCCTGCTTCCTTAGGGGGGAGGTACAGGAGTCTTGTCAACAGGCCTGAAGAGCTGCTTCACTAGAGGAAAAAGTAGCCAAAAAGTGGCCAAAAGTACTCATTTGGCTCATTAGGGTTACAGGGTGCATCACTCCCACAGTCTGAAATCTCCAGCCTCTGTTCAAAGCAGATTAATGAGAACAATTTGGAAGCTAAGAGAACAGGCTGAGATGACATTGCTCAGGTTCAATTGTTATCACTCATGATAGGATCTCCTGTAATCAGCTGCTTCTGTAGCCAGCTTCATCTATCTCTAATGACTGTGGAACAGCAGTAATGTACATCTCTGCTGGTTTATTTTTTGTATTTTTGCCACAAAGCAACCTTGCTGTGATGACACAGTGACTATATTTAGTTCCTGCTCTGTACTAAAGTATAATGCTCAGCTGAAAGTTTTACCCTCTCTGTCATTGTGTAATCTATATATAAAACTTAAAATACAGTTTCTTGCCAAAAGGCAAGAGGTGGTGATATTTCTGTAGCTATAGATAGTAGTTACCATGTACTCAGAATTACACTTGTATTAAAAAAATGACACATTACTGTTGCACAGTGAACTTCTACGATTTACGTGTCATCTTCTTAATTTTACTAGTCAAAATACATTTTTAGCTATTGTTCCTCAACAAAAAAAATGTATATTACTAATGCTAAGGTTGTGATGTGAAGTGACAGAAGCCAGGAAAATTCAAAGTTACATTTGACACTGTATCCTTTACTCACACTGTTGGGTTAAGACAAGACAATGGCTGTCTATACTTCCAAGTTCCCAGGCTTTGTTAAATATGTATTATAACCTTCACACTAATTTAAAAAGCATCTCCTTCTTTCCTTAAAAAAGGGATTTTAAAAGTGATTTTGTTCCTTGATACAATTTGTAAAACATTGAAGAAAGGGAAGAACAAGCAATAAGTATTGCTTTAAAATTCAAATATTTTATATATCATTTTAGATGCATATTGCACCACCTTAATAATATACCAGGTGCGATTCTGCACTGCAGAGAATCCAGGCTCCATGTTTCTTCCCAATTCTTTAGGTTTTTGTGACCTACAACAATGGGACTTACCAGCCCCGAACTGAACAGCCAGCAAAGCCTCTCCATCACCTCACAGGGAGCCTGAGATGGGCTCTCCATGGAAGATAGAGGAAGACTGGATCAGAATTTAGTGCTGGGAGACTGAGTTGCATTCACCCCTCTCCTCAGATATTTTGTGATATATTAAGAAAGATCCCCTGGTTTGCACATCCAAGGGCCCCACAATAAAATGGGAAGGTGGGGCACTGCAAGTACAGACAGTGAGGTGCCCAGATGAGACAGTGTGGGGAACCAGGTAGGAACAAACATATCTAGAATAAAGTGCCTGGCTGTGGAAAAGTACTGTTCGGTTTTATATTCTGCTGTATCTAAAATCTTGATCATTTATACAACGCTATTACCCATAAGTTTAAAACATTTGTGAAATTATTTATTTATCATCAAAATACCACCAGAATGAGACTAGATATTAGTGGAGAACAGATAAATGAAGTGAGTTGCCCATGGCCATTAAAATTTCTGTGGTAGAACAAAAGAAATTGAAGCAATTTTTGCCTCTTTTGGCCTTTTCACATAAGGACTGCAGATGCTAAGATTGTAAAAACTAAAAGAATATAGAACTTTTATAAAGTTCTTTGATTATATTACAAATTTGATCAAAACCATTACAGAAATAACCTAATGAAATTGTAAGCAGACACACACAGGGAGGTGATGCAATCAAAGTTTCCTAACACAATGTAATCTTTCACAAGCAATGCAGTACCCACAGCAAGTATTTGCTATCTACAGTTATTGTGTCAGTATAATACACATAACAGACGGTAAGTTTGGAATCCATCAATGTATTTTATTGCATTAATATCTCCCAACTTTTACACAATATCCCTTTAAAATTACTATGTCTAGCTCTTTATTTTAATGGTATGATGTGACAGATCTTAAGGAATCTGTTCCAACCCAGTAACTCCTACTTTCACTCCCACCCAAACATTCAATCTGTGCATTACAGCTACTTTTCATTTTATAACTCCTCTCTTTCATTTATCCTTAATAGGCTGAATTTACACGGCAAATCCCTGAAAGCAAGCAAAAAAAGATGTTGCATATTCTGTTTTAAATCAAATACATTTAAACTTCGCTCTCTGCTGCAAATCCATTCAGGGTTTACACTTACTCAACAATTTCCTATATCCACTTTTGTATGCTACCAATCCCCCCATACATTCTCTTGCATGTGGAGGCTATGCTTTTTCCATAAACAGAGACAAATATGCTTGACTGGAAAAAACATTCAAAAGAACTTTTATACTGTAACATTTTTAAGCTGAAATTCTTCAAGACATTTACACAAAACCAAAGTTACACCTCAGCCCCTCGCCATGTGCATTTAACAGGGGGAAACAACCTCCAGAATACAGTTGCTGTCACTTATTTTAATTTTTCCCTGTTTCAGATACCACAACACTTCCCAGACATTATATAGTCAGTAATCTGCATACCTGTTCTACAAGATAGTTTCCAAACTTCCCATTTGTCCATGTTTGCTTCCCATGCATTTGCTGCTTCTGACTTGCACTGAAAGCAGCATGCGTAAGAAAATTCACACCTACCTGGCCTGATGGACACCAGAGAGGCTGCACTGCAAAGTTTGATGAGAAAAGCCTCAGAGATGCTCAAGCAGAGGAAACAGGAGGCATTAGGGCACAAGAGCTGGTAGAACAGACAGAGCTCTCACAAGGATTTGCTTCCTTAAACTCTAAACGGGATTTTTTTGCTCAAGGACAGGGTTTATGCTTTCTGAATGCATAAATCGATGAAATTCAACCACCTTCAGGTTTCTGACTCAAGAGGTACCATCATACACTGTCAGGTCTATCAACAATGCAATCATGATGGAGCTTAGTCTAATATTTTTAGTCCGTGAAGAGAATTCTTATCACACATCTTGTGAACCACAGAATGGGCAACAACGATCACTTCACACAGCAAACATACATCCTAGAAGTGGACAAATACAATGATAGAAGTGCACAAATATTTCCAGAGCTCTACACACGGCTGCACCACCTCCCATTATATTCAGAAGTATTTTACTGGCAGTACAAGATAAGTTCAGATTGTAAGGTTAAGTTAGTAAAGAAGACTTGCATTAGCCTGATAAAAATTCTTTAATTTGTTATTGCCTATGAATCTATCCTGCCTTAATCTCCTAAATTGAAATAGAACCTTTGATTTTAAGGTTGCCAGTCAGACATAATTTTCCTGTTACAATTATTTCTAGGCTAGCATAAAAATACTGTTCTGCTTTCACAGATAAAAGGCACAGAAGCACCTAGAATCTCCAGTCAAGAACTGGGTCTGTTACTGCATATATAAACAGACACCAAAGCCATCAGTCAGTAGCCTAGAAAGTTCTCAGAGGTACTCAGCAGTAAAGACAAGACAGTGTAGAAAAGGGATATTAAAAAAAAAGAAAAAAGTTTTAAAAAACCTAAAAGACATATTCTTCATATTCCTCAGTTTGAAATAAAAGGAACAGGAAACATCACTATAAACCCCTGGTCTAGAACTCCGATGATTTCAATCAAATTCTACCCCCTAATACTTAAATAAAGGATATTGCAATCAGGAATCTAAGATGGAGTTACAGACATAAAATATATAATGTGCATAAAACGCAAAATGAGCATGACATGTTATGATCTCAAAATTAATTGTGGGGGTTTTGTCTATGACACAGAAGCAGGGAAGGACTTTACACCACCAGTTTGTGCTTGCCTTTTACTTTAACAGATAGTATTTGTCCCAAGCTCCAAAACTATCTTTTCTTTGACTAGCTGAAACTGACAGTAGAATTAGTGAAATTCAGCCATAGCTATCCCATCCCATGCATTAAGGCAGCAATTTAGCACCAGGTGCACTGTTTCAAACAGAGCAGCTCCACTGTCTTATGCACAGTTAAGGAGCTGGATTAAGAGGCTACTGGAGCTCCAGGAAGATGTTACCATTTTAAAGGACTTTCCCTGCTGCCTCTCAAAGCCCTTGGCTCCTGTTAAACAGTGCTAAGAAACAATGGCTACACGTAATTTACACCACAAAAAACTCCTGCCATTTTTACCAGAAACATATATTGCAGTCTGCTACAGACTGTCCTTGTGACATGGATGTGATAAAGCAACAGCACTTGGGATCTTTCTGCATGTAATAATTCACTACTGACCAAAATTAACCACAGCTCAACTCAGGATAATTGATTTAAACCCCTTTCTTTCCAAACAAGAAGAGCAAGCATGTGAAAATATTTTTTCATAATTCTTCAGATTGAGTGGGACTGCTCAGAAGATGGCATGGGCAGAGGTGCCATTGTGGCTCCTGTGCACATCATGGCACAGGGAATGACTCTGCCTGGAGCCTTAGGTATCCCTGTGAGCAGGATATTCACTGGAACAATGAAGAATGAATTATATCCAACAAAACACAGAGCCTTGTATGGCTATTCTAAATATCCCACTGACTACAACAAAGCTATTTGACACAGAGTTATGTTTTTAAGTAAGGTGGAAGGGATGCTCTCCAGTTAAAATCAGAAACACCATCAGGGCTACAAGCACTTGATAGTGAAATGGACATTAACATAACGAGTGCACGTCTTCCACCTTCTGAATCAGTTAGAAGGGATCATAGTGGAGATCTTGGAGGTGAAAGCAGTCAAGCAGTGTGAGAACAAATAGTACTTTTACATCTGAACCCTATTTCAGATCAAGTTTTTTCAGAGGGCGGCTACAAGACACCTTTCTCCTATAGTTCTGCTCTTATCTTCCAGCTTTCTAAATCTGAGGACAAATTGTAAGTATTGAACAGTTTCATGTTGCTGCTGGTATGCCCTCAAAAACAGAGTCCCTGAAGAAGTTAAATCCACAAATATTCATCTGTGTGTCTCCAAGGGCTGCTTCATTAACCAGGAAAAAAAAATAGACTACAACCCCTAGCCCCATTGTGCCACAGATTTTATGATCTTTGAATAAAAAATAACAGCTAAATAGCAAATGATCAGTTTAAAAATGTCTTCCTTATGCATCAAAACTACAAGAATAGCATTGGAACCTCTTTTTCCCCCAGCTGGCAGAGAAGGGAAGACAAATTATTAAACCAGACACTGCTGTTGGGGGCAATGGCCACATTACTGCACTCACTCTCTACAACAAATTCCAGCACTCTCCCCTCAGTGGTTTTGCTCCATTCAAACCAAAGGATAAAACTGGCAGAAAGTATTTTAGAGCAGTTATCCAAACCTCATTACTCTACAGGATGGCAATGTATCCTACAAGAAATCTGCAAATACAAATATAGTTTTAAAGACTAGTTTGATGAAAACTTTTTATAGTCTAGTTCTCTAGTCTTGTACATTCTTAGTTCCTGGGTGAATTACAATGGGTTACGTAAAGTAATTTATTGGACTATTTTGTAGAGAGAAATGCTCCCCAAGAAAATCCCTTTCTGTATCACCCCTCATATAATATGAAATGTTTGCTATCCACAATCAGATCTGACCAAATTACTGAAGGGAATCCTTGTAAGTGCTCAAAATAACATCAAGAATTTTCTGAGGTATTTTGTAGGTGCTCTATAAAACCCCACAAAAATCACACAAAACCCTCCTAAAACACACTTTATCACATAGTTCATTCTGAACAGCAAATTTTGTATTCATTATAGACCTGACTACACCAAACTCACAATGTATTGGAAATGTCATTAGTACAACAGTGCTAAGTGGCCACAATAGTATCTATACCTGTACTTAAATGCATTGATCCTGCTGTCCCACCCCGAAATTGCAATCAGAATTTTGGAAGCGTCCTGAAATATTTAGGGATGGACTTGATGGACTAAAAGGGAACACCGTGCATGTTACTTTACTCTTTAGAGATCAGCAATGCCACAATTCCCCCAGCTGGGTCACTGAGCAATGCCAGCAGAAAAAACGGAACCAGGATTGTCCAACAGCACTGCAGCCAGACCCTGTTTGCTCATCAGTGCCTGAGTGGGAAATCTCACTGCAGTGTTTCAAAGGAGAAGCTTGTATTTCTTTTAAGTTCACCACACTGTGGTAGCAACGATGAGAAAAATCAGTTTTTAAAATCGCCATTTTTAGGATAATGTGAACACAGACATCAATTTCTACTGAATGCAGCACTCAGCCCTGGGACAGTTTATTTAAAAGGTGGTCAGGACCCTGAGGAGAAGACCTGGGCACAGGGTTAATGTCCTTTCCTTACCTCAACAACATCCACCACTCTTAGAATTTCTCTTATCTCTTCTTCAACACTCTATACTCATTCCAATTTCCACATATTTCTGTAGCCTTTTTCTCCTTTATCTCTCCTTTAAGGGACTCTCTCTAGGTGTGACACTGCCTAAGTCTGCATTTTCTTACGATCATTATGAGAATACAGTTCTCATAAGCTGCTATGTATATTCACTAAGGCTGAGTTCACTCTAGTGTTCAGTGACAAAAATTTATCTGCAAAGAAAAGTGTTTCTTGCAGGCAATGCAGAACCCTAGTGGGCACATGAGACCCAGGAACTATTGTCCTTTGTTCCCACCTCTTGCTGTTTAAGATGATAAAAAAATGCCACTGAAAAGTTCATTGAAAATCTTTTCCAATCCCCGTCCAACTCAGTTTGATTAAATACCCAAAGCATCTGATTAAACATCTTAGGTGTGGGCAGTGTAATTATTGATTATATTCAACAGTCACTTTAATAGGTACAGGAGCTCACTCACGGAGCTGCTTACCTGTCACACTACATTACCTTGTTCAGTTTATGCTGCACTGGATTATTTTCTCTCACAGAGGAAGTACTTGTTAACTCATTAAATAACTTCAGTCCCCCATTTTATTGTGTCATTACTGTAAACTCCTCTCAAGGATTCAAATAAAAGCCTATAAAATTATGCATACAAATTAAGCATACATTTATATATGTTATCAAAAAAAGTAACATTTGTCTGTTGCTATGAGTCTCTCCTGCAACAAAGCCTTCCCAATAGATGATTAAAATGACGCAAGACATTTATTTTTAAAAAATACTGCAAGTAATTTATTATACTAATTCCTCATACTCTAATGCAAAATGTGCTTCAGCTTGAAAAGTTCAAGCATAAAACTTTCGCAGCTCAAAATCAGGCACAGCTGAAGATTCTCCCATAAAATCCAACCCATGTGTAAGAGCCTTACCGTGGTTTACAAACATTCAGGCACAAATGGAGTGCTGTCACTGAGTGCAGCTCTATGTAGGGAAAAGTTTAGAGAGTTTCCACAAATATACATAAATAGTAGGGGGCAAAGTCAGAGCTCCATTCAGCCCTCTCATCCCAATTCAAGCCATATGTGCTGCTTACAGACCTCATGAGAGGGAAAAGATTACATCAAGAAAAACCTATGCTCTCTACATCCCATATAATTCTGAATACTTATATTTTGATGGGTCACAAAATTTCTTGAGCAGGCTGGTGCTGCACTGTGGTGAGAACACAGTAAGAAGACAAGCCTTGATACATGGATAAGACCATGAGGAACCTTATCTTGCTCTGTTATTGCTTCATATTGCATTGTTTAAGAGGGTATAAAGGAGAAAGAACAAAAAAAAAGATAAACAAAGATTAATTATGATTTTTAAAGAGGGGAGGAAGGAGACAATTATTTAACCAAGAGAAGTGCCCTATGATATTGGAATGACAGCCTGGGAAAGCACAGATTCTTGCATTATCTAAATATCATGATCCACACAAAGTCAACCACTTGTGTCTTTGTTTCCCCACTCAGCACTAGGAAAGTTTCCTGTTAAGGCATTGTATCCTGTATTTCTCAGGGTGGAAAGTTTCATGTCCTGCTATAAATATCACAGAGCAAAATAATTAAAAATTCACAATTTTCTTCATTAATAATATATATATGAAAAAATAGTAGACAATTACAAAATATACAGTAGTGATAGCTCCAGAAAAAGTTTTTTGGAAATTTTCCATGTTTGCTGTTTTATAAGTCAGTCATTAGGAGGCAGCAAATGGCTCAAAACCATGTGAGAAAACAAATCCTGAAGGAAATTGAAAGTGAATAGGACGGTAAGAACTAGAAGTGGGAAATCAATTCAGCCACAAAAGTAGCTTTTTGACATTTTCCACTTCAATCAGGGTATGAAGAAGAAAATACTTTGTAAACTATTTGTTGAATAATTTGGCATCTTATTAATGGAAACCACACTCAAACTTTATACTGTTGACTTGGGATTTTTGGTAATGTTAAAAAGCAAAAGACTTATCCCAGCCTGATTACCTATAGTCTGCTTTTTAACATATCACGACATTGTCCACACATGTGCATAAGGAACACAAAATAAATCATGTCTCATCTCTTTTCATCTAAAATAAACAGCTTATGACAGAAATTTCAGAGTTCTACATTATTTACAAGTTTTGTCTTTCAAATAAAAATTTTAAAGCTCCTATGGTTTTACCAGTGCTTAATTAGCAACAATAATCAGATTTTCATCAGTAACATTCACACCTCTCTCTTCCTACCTTAATATAGCACAAGTCACGGTAAAAATAACATGAGAAGCTTTCTTAAAAATAAAAATTAACCCCAGAGTTTCTACTATGAGTGCCAACATTTCTGTAAAATTGTCGGTCATATTTTATATTGTGCAGCCAGGAAGCTATTTTTAAATGCATTTATATCCTGAATCAAAACAGAATTGGAAAGGGAGAAACATTTTGCATTCTGAGCAAGCCTGCAAATAAGAAAAGATTAAAATATGGGCTAGGCTTGCTCATATCATTGCATATGACATATAAATTAATGTTTATTTCACAAGATGTTTTATCTTCAGCACAGGACAATGCACTTATCTCTATCTCACTAAACAGTTATATTAAGTAACAGAGATGATAAGCATTAAACCACATCAATATTTCTCAATAGATTCATACAGCTGTATAGCATTCTTAAAATACTGAATTTGCAATTAATCAAACATTCTCAGCTTTTTCACATTAATCATAAAATACAAATAATAAAAACAAGACATAAACTTACTATTTGTTAGGTGTTCACACTGTCCTGTGGTCTGAGTCAGTGGGAAATAATTACCCCTAGGAAATCTGGTAAGCAGAAATACAATAAAAATAAACATTAGCATGCCAAAAAGAATAAATTCAGCTTTCCTGCAAGTATTTTTCCTCATAATACTTCACAGGCAAGGGTAAAAAAAAGGAAAAAAGAACCACAAAAAGCAAAGTTGAAAAAATATATATACACATTTAAAACATAGTCCAGCAGTGTTCAAGGATCCTTGCCTCTCAAACTTTAAAGCAGCACAGACAAATGTTGAGATGCCTATAATAGAACAAAAATCCAAGTTCTCAATCACTAGTTACGCAGTATGTGTCAGTAAGGAAGACAATTTCCAAAATAATGATTAATGTATTATCCAGATTTTTCCTCTCTCTCTCTCTTTTCCCCTTCCCATTCAGGTTTTTCTTCTTATAAAATGCACATAGGTTTTTTCTTCCCTGTACCCTGACTCAGGCCTGGCTTTGAAATGCATTTCAATCTCTCAACACAGACTGCTTTCACTGCATTTAGAGTCCCACCAAGGCCCAGCTTTAAAAGCTACTGATTCTTTTTTTCTTTAGCCTTCCTCACAAAGGAAGGGTATTTTGTAAATTACCAGCTCGTTCAGATCAACAAAAGGTACTTTCATAGAAAGCCCCATTTGATTTTGCTCAAATTTGATTACAAGGATGGAGAAAAGGAAAGGAAGTCAAAAAGAAAAACCCCAGATGGCTTTTTCATTCATCTCAGTGAATGAGCTTTATCTGTGCCTTTTGAAACTGTAGCAGTGGAAAAGCATTTCTGTTGGCTTAAAAAACTTGACAAAAATTATTGGTTTGCCATTTCTCATGTAACTGCCATTGGGAACTGGATGAAAAGACTTTTTCATGGGATCGCCTGCTTGGATCAAAATAATGGAGATTAGGTATTTCATTATAAATTACAGTGGGAGATAGAGCAGGCTGTCATATTAATAGCAACCTGCTCATGGCCTTCAATGGTAGCTATTCTCCTAGACAAAGGACCAAGGGGGTTGTCTATTGAACTTGTACTTTAGGCCTGATCAATTTTCTATCATCAAGGCAAAAGGTGAGGTGACTAACAAAAGAATTCACACATGACTGACCTCATAAGCCTATAGATAAAACAGCTTAAAGAAACAAAACACATCCTGAAATTATGGGTGATAAACTGTATAAAGGAAAAAGAAGAAGAGAAATGATAGAAAAAGGGAGAGAAAGAGCACGTGGTCTATAATTCTCCCTCCCTTCTTAGGTGAATGGACATATTAAAAGCGACTTGTTTTCAGCTGCAGATAATTGCAGCTTTTGCTTTGCCGTGTTCTGCCTTAAATCCTTCCATGTACTTTTTTGTCCAAGACTCTTCCAGTAATTTCATTCACGAGTAACCACAGCACCGAGTTTAATATAGAACTTCCCGGAGCCGTAGCTGCACACAGGATTACACACAACATCATAGGCAGCAAGGTGTCACACAGGCATTACAGTTATAATCAAATTACAGGAATAGCTATGAACCTTTGGGTCGCTATCTTTTATACAAAACCTTGCTAATTAAGGGAAACTTGGATCCCTGAACTATATAAGAACAACACCTCACAGAGTTTGAAAGTCTCAACGCATTTGTCGTTCACTTAGAGGGCAGACAATTTTATACAGAGTGCAAAACAGCATTTAAAATGCTCATAATATATTTAGGTATCTTTACAAGTGTATTATTTGAATTTTTCCCCTGCTCCCTAAGAGATGAAGAGCCTTCTACAGCATTGGGCTTTGCTGATCAGCAAGAGATACAGAGGGTGAAACTTCACTCCCCTGAAGCCAAATACATGGCAGCAAAATATTCTCTGATCTCTCTCAGGATCAACATTCCCTCCAGTTTGTTGTACAGGCAGAAACTCAACTACCCAGAACACTTTAATGCATGGAACTATGGCTTAAAATACATCTTGACATGTAGGAATTTCCCACACGCTGTTAAAATGATGTCTGCTAAATAGGGCAAAATTGCAGAAGCATGCAAATACTTGTATTTGAAAGCCAAAACATCAGCTAAAGCAGCTGAGAATCTCCCTTTGAGCCTGCTAACAGCAGCTCAGGTGTAAGTGGCACCCACACTCTACCTGCAGCACACCGGGGGAGAGGACAATGGTTTAGAATTAAGTTTCAAGTTCCAGCTACACAGCCATCAAGAAGCTGGTGTGTGCCAAGTTTTTGGAGATATTTAGGAATTTCTCCTTTTAGCTCTACCACTGCAGTGATACTGCAGTTTCAGAAATGAAGCTCGTCACTGACTCATGGACCTTTGCCTTAGATCCCAGATCTGCACAGCAATATTTATGCAAAGACACTTAAATAATTCAGGCTAAAAAGGAGAACGTTTTTGTGAGCCAAGATTCAGAAACAGCCAGACAGAACACATGAGAGGCTACAAACTGGTTGCAGGGGAGGAACTTCTGAGCCACAAGTTTGCTGCAGAAGCCAATGGATTGTTGAATGACAGAGTCCTACTGAAAACAAACATACATTCATTAGCATAGAGAAATATTAAATAATCCATTGTAAACACTTTCTGGAAGCAGAGACAAGATGAAGACAAGCAAAACAGCAGCAGTGTGTGTTAAGCTTTGACTGCCAGCACAAAAAACGGAATCAGTGACAGAGCACACACACCCACAAGCAGCTCAGATACATGAGATCATTGATGAAGCCCTAGTGGTAATGATATCTTTCCACTATTCCAGAGATCTACTGATGATTACTAAATGATTAGCAATTAATCCCAACTTTACATCCTCTGTGAGGGGCTCTACTGAGTGTTACAGAGGAAAGAGCTCTTGTAATCATTGTAGATAGCACTCTGAAAGTATTGCCTCTGTGCTCAGTGGCAACGAGAAAGACAAAGTGAATATTAAGAGATATTTTAAAAAAAATTCAGATCAGGCAGAAAATACATTTTGTGATAGCATCAACATAATTTGAGTACCCCATATTAAAAGGCAGGAGCAAGGCAACATATCAAAGAACCCACATAGATATGTGTCATTTTCAGAAGATATCATTAGGCAAGCACCACTGACACAGCCAGACTTGAGTCACAGAACACAACTCACACAGGACTTCATTTATAAAGTACACACTCTCTGTATATACTACTCTGGACTTTTCCATATTGATGAAGTATTGTTGCCCAACCATTTACTCTTTATGCTAAAAGATTATTTCTATATTACAAGTTTAGATACTGCTATACATCTACTTCTGGGTAGAACTGGCATAAGGAGACAGAAGCAGTAATATTTGAGATTATTTTTTGAAACTGCAAAACATGGTTGATACAAAGAATGGCCTAATATTTGATAACTGTCAAATAGCAAGCCCCTGTAGTAACCAGAACTGATCTATCTTAAAGCAGCTTTCATGAGAATTTGTGAATAGTTATTTCACTTTTGAATGATAACTTATGTTAATCAAAATTAAATTTCTCAGATAAATGAACAATACTCTAAGCTTAACCTTTGCATTCTGTGGTCCTGTAAGACTCAATCTGTTTGATGTACTGATTCCGGGGAAACAGCATCATTGCCAGTGGTACTGGAAATAGTTTGGAGAAAGCACTGACTAAGAATGTCCATCCAGGAAATGTATTATAAAGTGTGTCCACATAGTGGGCCAAGACAACCAAAACCTTGAGAATAACTCCCCTCATAGAAAAAACCTAAAAGCTGTTTTCTCCAGCACCATGCTGTATTTTCATCATTAATCCTGGTGTCAGAAGAGGGACTGCTCCCATAACACTTCATGGAATGATAGAATGTCCTGAGTTGGAATGGACCCACAAGGATCATTGAGTCCCATTCCTGGCACTGCCCAGCACAATCCCAGAAATCCCACTGTGTCCCTGGGAGCATTTGAAGATATGTCTAAGCTGGGAGACACTAGGAGACACAATTAGAGTTCAAAAAATCTCGATAGAAATGGTTTGCAAAAGATTAAGTGTGACTCAAGGGTAGCTGCATTATTCTCACTCTCAGAAATAATGAACTGCAGAAACATAAGCTGGAAACAGCACAACAGTTCTGCACTAAAGGATTTGGATCAGAAGCTAAACCTGAATCCACAAAGCTATTGCCAATAAAAGCAGGTATCATACTGGAAGCCTCATAGCCAGAATAAAGCAGGCACTGAATGCCATCTGAAATGATCTTCTTGCTTTACTTGCTTTTGATGGATTACTGTTTAGTTGTGGACACTGCCTGCAGATTAAAAGATGCAGTTAATTTGAAAAGAGCAGCAGTCTAGAAAACAATCTGCAAGACTGAAATATTGGACCTTATTCTAAAAAAGACTTCAAAAAACATCATTATATAGCACAAATATGCACTTATACTCTAAAAGCAGAGCTTTGCGTAAACATTTAAAAAAACTTTGCAGAGGTAAAAACAAATGTGCAAGGAAAATAAAAAATCCTTCATAGCTTTGGAAACTGGTTAGAAAAATGTCTGTCAGGAATGGTTTAATTATAACAGATGCTGTATTTAAGACAATTTCTGGAATTTTTTCCACTCCTTTTCACTTATTATTTTATCTTACAGTAATCATAAACCACAAAAGTAGTTGAAAATATAGTTTCATCAAATTCTGGTAAACCTATTAAATATGTCAAGATTTAAACTAACTTTTTCTCAAACTTTTATAAAGCCAGAATGCTGTCTAAGCATTCTCACTTATGTCCCTGTCCCATCTTTACTCCAAGGGGTAGTAACACTTGTTTAGCTCTCTTCCTAAACCTTTTTTCCCTTCTGAAACTTCCAGCTGCAGGGAAGCAAACATGAAACTTCATTGCATGTGCCTTTGAATGTATGAAATGAGAATTAACCTTCTCATAAAGGATTACAGCATCAGGTCAAAAATCCCCATACATTATAAAAATCTGCACCAATAGCCTGAAGCAGCTAGTCTAACACATGAAGATACAATGTGGAACAATCCTAATACTTGGGAAGTATTAGATACTAATTAAGCAAATGAAATAAAGATCCCTTCTGTGAATAACCTCTGTCCATTTCAAACTTAAATCAACAGTATGGTCTCATGGTTATCTTTAATTGGAATTCTCTGTTCCAGCCTAACACAAGTGATTGCCACATCCTGACCACTGCAATTACCATGACAACACGAACACATAATTACACACATGCCTTGAAACCCAATGTAGAGGAGCAGAAAGCATCCAGAGGATTTTGTGTGTGCTACCTGCATGCTAAACAAACATATGCCCTGGCTGGAGTGCAGGTCTTTTAAATGTACTTTTACAGGGGTTCATAAAATTCAGCAAAATAGTGAATTAAATTTATTTGAATTCAACAAAATGTAAGCTAGACAACAAGGTTACTTGAAACTTCATTTTATCCTATTCCATGAGAAAAACCTCAAGAAGTTAACAAAAAAACTTTCCTATGTAGTTCAGATTTTGAATAGAGATTTCATATAATTATAAATACTTCTAAGTTGGTAGGGAATGATTTATGTGAGTGGTTTCATCCAGGAATTTAATATCAAAAGAAATAAGTTATTAAAATACTTATGCAATGAAAATTACAAGTAGTTTAAAATCTCCTTTTTTGGTAATATAGCTTTCCTGTATAGGCTTAATAAGCTTAAAGAATTGTGTCTTCTAGTTAAAGATTTATTTTAGGACACACTTTTTAAAAAAAAAATCCCCAATTTTTTCTTTAACTTATTCATCTCTATTCCCCATAACATATTTCAAAACAGATGTGAATAATTCTAATTTCAGTCTGTGTGCCCATTTAGTGCTAATTTTTTATTCCTACGGTGTTATCAACAACTATTGCAGTTATCAGCTATTATCAGCTGTGGTGGCTTCTGACATAATAAAAGATATCTTTAGAGGACTGAAGTCACTGAACTCATTAAATAGGACACTGAAGTTGGCAGCTAAGCTGGGCATTAGTTTCAGCTCTTGAGCAGGGAGCAGAGTATATTAATGCACTTCTGAGAAGTCAGTCAATTCATCACCTTATATCAGTGCAGTGCTCCTCAATGACACAGTGTTTTGTGATGCAGGAAAAAATGATTTTTACTGTAAAATGTCAGAGTGAAATGGAGTTATGACTTCAGAAGTATAGGACTGGGCAATGACTATTTTCCATAGAAAGAGCACCCACCTTTTCCCAGGATATGGAGCCTTTCACCTTTACAAGCCCTCGTTTCTCAGCATATGGAATTTGGCCACTAATTTTGTTCCTAAAATCAGATCAGAAGCTCCTTGTTGGTGACATTGAAAGCTCAACAGTACATGGCAGCAGCTTTGATATTCCTACTTTCCCAAATTGTTGTCCTAAAGGAGCTTGAGCAGGTAACAAACCTGAACCAGAAATAGGAAATGGCACTCACCTCGCTGATTTCAAAGAGCAGCACTTACATTATTAAATGGATAAGAGTATTCATATGCCTTGCTTGGCCAGATCAATAGAATGAGTGTGTTTGAATGTCCTTCAGAAAGTGATACAGAAAAGAAAATCTCACACAGGTATGAAAACATTAAACAAGCACTTCCACTGGGGGAGAAAAGACAGGACATTCTGAGTTCATTTAAATGAATGACAATATTCCCCATGATCTTTAATGGGAGCAAGATTTTATCAGAGATAAGAACCAAAGAGACAGAGTGAGCTAGGGTAAGAAAGAGGGAAGTTATTTCTGTGAGTAATGACTTAAAATAGAATTCATCCAGTCTTGCTGTGACTAAACAAGTGTCTCTCATGATACAAGAGAGAGGAGGGAGATTGGGAATTCACTGAGAGTGCCTCTGTGACAGCGCACGTCATCACAAACGGTTTAACCCACTCTAAACCCACACAATTCTCAACAAATCAGCAGGAAATTCTGTGGAAATTTTTAAGGTGATCACTTCAGGCCACTGAAACCAATAGCTTCAACACCAAGGCTGGGGGTGTCTCAACATGTAACCTTGGAGCACAAAAAAGATATGCAGACATTTGGGAACAAAGTGCATTTTTTACTTCATGTGGTAGCCAGAAACAGAAGTATTTCTATTCTAATTTGACTGTATAAACCCAAACAACTCAATATAAATATGCCATATTCACCAAATTTGGTAGGTAAGACCATTTGACCAGGCAAAATATTCAGATCACAAATCAGGCTTTTAAATGACTAAGAAAGAAAGGAGGATTAAAACAAGTTTGCAAATGCTAGAACAGAACCAGTAGCTTTGCAAGCGATAACGATCAAATATTAAAAAAAAAATAATTAGCAAGTCTGCTTTCCTTTTTTTTAGTAGTATTTTTTATTATTACTATTTTTTAAAATTTAGAACAGAATTTCTATCTTTAGTATTCCTCTGTATCTTGGGCATCTTCCAAACATTTTCATTGCACATATTAAAAAAATAACACATATTGGGATGGTTGTGTTTATAGCAGAGTTTCAGTCATTGTCATTCAGCTCTAATTCCTCTACAAAGACTGTGTTAATGTTTCTTTGAAAAATTTCATCACATGAATGAATTCAAAAGATTTCACTGTTTTATAAGTTGTGACTGGAACAGCAGTTTGACATCAGAATAATGAATTTAACCACTTTCTGATTACCATGCCAAATTTTATATCATATGGGCACCTGAGGTAATGTCTGTTCTTATTCCATAATCTATAAAGCTTCATCTATTTCTGATAGTAGTTTTTTATGAGAAAAGTTTTATCTCCAGTAGATTTCTGCATCATAAAAGGGGCCTATTTTCCATGCATGAAAAATTCAGTGGTCAAGAATAGGCTAATAAATGTTTAATCTAAAGATTTTACATACAAATTTGTTTTAAAAATTTTCAAGTACTTAAAACTTTTAAGCCATTTGGAAGTAGCACCCCTATTTATAATTAAAGGCACAGTGTCTCTATCTCAAGCATAAAGACCAAAATACAATCATAGATCATAGAATACGCTGAGTAGGAAGTGACCCACAACGAGTCCAACTCCTGGCCCTGCACAGGACGCCCCAAGAATCTCACCATGTTTCTGAGAGTGTTGTCCAAACACTCCTTGAACCCTCTCAGGCTTGGAGCTGTGAACACTTCCCTGGGAATCGTGCTCCAGTCCCCAGCCACTCTCTGGGTGAAGAACATTTTAAGAATCTTTTCCTAATGTCCAACCTAAACCTCCCCTGACACAGTTCCATGCCATTTCCTCAAGTCCTATCACCTAGAGAAGAGATTGGTACTGATGCCTTGGGGGAAATGATGCCTTGGGTTTTAGCTTCTATATTTTTCAGAATCTCTGCTGCTTAGTGTGTAACTCTGAAACTTCATATTACGTGTTAGCAAGTTCTCTTCACAGGGTAGTTAGACAAAACAATTCCTTCCCAGCTAGAGAATCAAGGACACCCATTACCCAAAAAGCAGAAACAACAGCGAGGGAAAGGGGGCAAGCCAAGGGGCTGAGACTTCATAGCCTGGGGCTCTAGTTGGATAATTGACCCCAATTTGTTGATGAACCAAAACGTATAGAAGTGTAAAGACTCATGACTGGGATCCATCTTGGATTTGATTTGGGTGTAGCCAATATGTAGATGGACCAAAACATATAGAAGTGTAAAGACTCATGACTGGGATCCATCTTGGATTTGATTTGGGTGTAGCCCCATCCGAGCTCTTGCACTGCCCAAGGTGTATCCTTTCAATAAATAACTGTTTTATTCCTTTTGCTCTGTCTGGTCTCTGTTCCAGGTCAGCCTTTCCAGGCATCGATTCCTGCTCCTCCACTTCCCCTCATGAAGAAGCTGTAGAGGCTGATGAGGTCTGAGCTCAGTCTCTTCTCCAGGCTGGACCAAGTGGCCTCAGCTGCTCCTCATAGAGTTCCAGCTCTTTCAAAGATATCAGGCATTCTTTTTTTTCCTGGCCTCCTTTCAATACCACCGTGACGGTACCTCCTGTCATCATCAAGGCCACCTCTCCTTCCTCTGCATGCCAGTTTTCAAAATAAGCATTAGGTTAGAAAAACACTTCCTTTTCACCTTAGGGCAGGAGAGAGCAGCAGCACCTGCACAGAGTTTGGGTGGTGAGGGCTGCGGGGCCACTGCGAGGGGAGCCTGGGCCTGCCCAGACACCGCTGCTTCCCGCCACCCTAAACCAGTCCCAAAAATGCTTTGAAGAATGGGCAAAACCCTGCCTGGTGAGGCTTTCCTCACAGATCTGAGGGAAAATAGGTAGAGAAACAGCCCAGCCAGTGCACATGTCAATGGTAACTGAGGAGGAAGAGGTGCTGTGGGACTCCCTTGCCGCCCTTGGGGACACAGGATTGTGCCCTTGCACAAGGGATCAGACACCCACATGAACACTTGGTACCTAAACAGCATTCCCAGACAGGGTCGGGCTGTACCTTTGGACAATTTTAATGGGATAATGAATTCAAAGGTTTTTGCCATTTTCTATGCAGTGACAAAATCACCAGATTGCTCGACGTCATAACAGATAATTCAGCCAGCTCCCGATCAATCATTTGTAAAAGTTTATATTCACTGGGAATTATAATGCGCTTGTTAGAGACCTCTGGTAATTCTACTATGCTGTCAAAAAGGTGTCTTGGATGGGAAACTGCTCAGGTAAAATCGCATTTGGCAAATGCATTAAATCAGCGTTGCCAAGAAAACTTGGCACCATTGGATTCTTAGTGGGGAAGGGGGGCTGTGTCCCTTCCTGCCTTCCCTCCCCGCTGCTTTCCCCTGCCCCAGCCTGGCTCCTGCCTCACACTGCAGCCCTGAGAACACAGCTCTTCTTGGGGGCTGCAGCTCTCCAGGATAAACTTGGTCCAGAACACACCCCCCATGGGCCACACAGCTCACTCAGACAATACCACACTGCTGGATATTCCCTGAATCTATCTCACAAGCCTTCAACAGAAAAATTTAAAATGCATCTTTAGCTGCTGCTGAAAAGCAAGGTCCTTTATTTTCTGCCATCCTTCTCCACTACTCTGAGACAAGATTTTACAACAGAGTCCTAGTAGATTATAGTCTGAAGTAAATCCCACAAAAGAACAGTGTGGAAGAGTACAAAGACAGCTTGCCAGGGCATTTATCTCTTCTACTTAAGCCTAGAAACACAGAATAAGTACGTATATATATATAGCCTCCCAAAAGGCTGAAAATAGTAGCAGGCAATCCCAGGGACTTGAGATGCTGCCTACAGAGAGTGTGTTCCTGTTCTGAAATCACAGAGGGAAGGGAAAGGTCTTTTTGCTCCCTGTGTCAGGATTCACTTGAGATTCTTTAAAAATGAGCACTGTAACAGAACCTGGCAGTATCACGTACAGGAATTGATGGATGAAGACACAGTACATAGTATTGCCTTAAAAAAACAGATCTCAGAATGGTTCAGTGCAGCAAGTGAGGGACAGGTCAGGAAAAATAACAGAACCATTTCCGATAAATGGGAAGAAATCAGAAAAATATATGTCCCTGCATGGCTCCCTTTAACGTGTAGACATAGTTGGGGCAATTAGTATTTTAACAAAAATATGTTATAAATGAGATTACATACCTTGCATAGCAAATGATCCCAGCAAATATTTGCTTTTATCTATGCAAAAACATAACCTCAAGAACATACACTTCATTATCTAGCTAGAAGTTTAGGCACTGTAGTTTGGAGATATACTAGGAACAAAATGGATTGAATAGGAAAAATATTCAAATGTTATGTTTGTTGAACACATGGGAAGCTTTAATAAATCATATGAATTGGTTTTAATTACAAAATTTAAGAAGATGCTGGTACACTTAATTAGCATGGTCCACTGAATACACAGAATTCCTTGGCCTGGGCCATATCCTCACGTCTCTCCATATATCATTTCTTGTCTCAGAGAAGATAAATACACATCCACAAAATTATTTTAGGTACATAACCCCTTGGTTATCATATCTGGGATTTGAAATGAGATTGTGGATCTGAAATATACAGAAATGGAAGGATTATTTTAATTAAATATATTTCTAAAAGAAAGTAATGTATTTGTTACCATTATGAAGTATAAACATAGCCTGCATCTTATTTTCTAGTTCAGCATGACACTAAAAATAAATGGCCAAAAGTTCTTCCTTCTGAATTTGGAAACCGTTTGTTGTATGTGATTTATATCAGCTCCCTCATTACATAAAACCTTTTCACCATGTGATTGTGTGTATAAGAGCAATTACAGAAATCCTGAATTCTCTAGATTTTCTTTAGATGAGCTGATGGGCTGTGAAAGGTGCTGGAGTGACAGCTCTTCTGAATTGATAGAGTACAGAGAATAGCAATGGAATTTTTGTTTGCACCTTCCCAGGTATGTCATTTACCCCTGATCCTGAGAAGTGCCCATTTCTCCCAGTGCACCAGGCTGCTTCTGCATTTCATCTGAGCCTGAGCCTCAGCTCCCTGCAGCCCAGAGCTCCTGTGTGGGGCTGATCCTCCTCTGCCCCCTAGGACTGACAGCAATGTATTTGGTACGGTTGCAGGCTCATGTTTTCTCTTATCGAAGGACAGAAATTAAAAACTTCTAAAAGTTAAAGTCATTAAAGAACTAACAGCAAGAAATACCTGATTGTTCAAGCATTATTGTATGTTCACACACATAGGAGGCAATGAGTTATGTTCTTCACAGATGCAATTTTTTGGGGGCTTTTTTTAAGGTATGGGACATTTGAATTTGTTTTCCCTTTTGGAAATACAGGGTATCATTCTGGTGTTTGATACAATATTTGGGGGAAAAGAACCTCTACTCCAAATCACCTCTGTTTTGCTGCCCAATTTAAAAAGTATTAATTATGGAAGGAGAAAAAAAGGCTGTAATGGATACAAACAAATTACATGCCAATTTGTTGAACGGATTACTCTATTAATCAACAACAATGCACAGTACTTACCTTAGAAAAACAATTCCAGTATTAAGAACAGAACCTATATTTACCATAAAAAGAGGTTAATCAAGATAAAACAATTGGGATCCAGTCTTAAAATTCTCATCTGATGGTAACTGTCACAAAAGAAATAAGCATGAAGTATTTCTGCAGATTTTCAGTCTTCTAATTCAGAAGAGATATGGGTGATAAGGCAAATAATTTCACACATTAGTGATGAAATTAGAAGATGAAAGGGAAACAAGAAACAAGTGAAAAGGAGGCAGAAAATATATACTTTTTAAAGCCCTAAGTTAAATTTAAATGGTATGTATAATCTGAGAGACATGAACACTCTGATTCTAAATTTATCATGTGAAATGTCTCTACACCCTTCAAAAACCTTTACTTAGAAACTTTTGAAGTGACATTTTTTGATATGGATGGGCATGGACAAAACAGAAGTAAAGGTTTTCTGGGTGCCATTTCTTAGCTGTAGGTGAAATTCATACTCTATGACTGTAAAACAAAGAGAAGGCAGAGCTTGTTCTAGGAAATCTCAATAGGAGTTTTAGTCAGTCCTGTTGTGGAAAATGTACTGAATAATGGTATTTGATATTCAGCATCTCCTGCAAACTGACAGTGTTGGAATTTCCCTTCCTTAAAGCACGTATTTGATATCTGGCCTTCTTTTTGTCCCCCTGCTCATTTATATGTGTGTGGTTTCCCTTTTAACCCCCCACCCTTTTTTAATTTAAATAAAACTCTGGGGGAAAAAAAGCAACAGATGATCACAGGATGTGAAGATGCCTTTCTGGGAACTAGCAAGCAGTCTCAACACTGAAAGAAGCCAAGTGATCTTTCAAGTGGGCTATTACTGTAGTTGTGGAAGCAGAATAATGAAACTGAACAGAATAATTGGCCTAAATATCTGGTTAGAGGGCTGGTACAGAGAAAAGAGCATGAAAGGCTCTACTAAAACCACAGAAAGGTGGGTGTTCCTGCAATCAGCACAGAAAAAAAGCATTGAAGAAGTCTGTAAACTAAAGAAGAGGGGGAGGGGAACCATTGGAAAGAAATCCAAGCAGAGGACAGGGAAGGGGGGAAAAATGCCCACTAAATCTGAAAGTCTAGAGGAAAAGAAAGCAGCTGATTGTATTTGCTGACATTCCAAGGATGGCAGTTCAGAAACAGCAATCAGAGCAGCACTATCAGGAGGTACACACTGTAAGAGCAATATGGGTGGCTCCTGAGATATATGTGGGAACATTTTATGTATTTTTTAAACAAAGACACAACTTATACATACATACATATATATATATGAAGAACTTCAACTATCACTTCAAAAAGAAAAGATACAACCATCCTCTCTTAACTGGTCATTTCCATCAGCTGAAGACTTATCATACAATAACTGAACAGAAAAGCAGTGAAGTCAGTAAAACTCAGATGTCATGATCACCCACATCAACACTTACATCAGATAACATCTGATGATGGAAGATCCAGTTTAACCATGCTCTATATCTGTGTATCAGAGATTCTTGCAGTGATTGAGGTGAAAGATTATGGTACCAGCATTTTCCACACTCTTCCTGTGAGCTTCTGACAGTCACTCTGTAAGTGACCAACCCCAAATGTATCCTATTTTCAGTTCTGATTACAGAAACATAAAATGCAGCTGATATTCCTGTTAATGAATGATTACTAAAATGACAGCATCAACAGACAAGAATTAGAGTTACATCACACTTTCAAAAAACTATAGTGAATTATATTCTGTATAAATAGAATTCCAAATTTTTTAGTGACAAAGCAGAAAATAAGTAGCTTTACTACAAAATTTATAGAATTTGCAGTAAGTTCTAAAGATAAAGTGTACTGTGTGTTAAAGGTCTTTTCCAACCTAAATGATTCTACGATACATAAAAAAGAAATTAGAGATAGTTATGTAATTGTTGTCTAGTACCACTTTTAAAAGGACAGTTCATTACAATATTTCAAACCCAGCAGTTTTCAGTCTTCACTTCAGAGACCCACTTAAATGTGTCTGTGCCTCAAAATGAATGTTTCAATAAATTATCACTTTTTCTCTTTGATTAGAAGTAAAAATTTATTAAAGTTCAGTTCAAACCTAAGAACATCTCTAATAACTTACTGCAACGCAACAAGCTGGAGATGCTGAAATACTTTATAAAAATTAATAAGGTTCTACCTGGCTAAATCAAGTTATTGCATAAATCATTGCTTTGCATTCATCAGAAGTCAGTTGTCATCCACCACAAAACAGTTTTGTCTCCCTGAGCCTCTGGAAACCACTAAAATGAAAATAATTCTTGAAGACAAAAAAAAGTGAGAACTTCCTCGTGGGACTTTTTTTACAGTTTATTTAGTTTTGAATCCTTTATAGCATAACTCCTGTAAAACTTTCACTGGCTAAGCAAATCGTGTAGAAAGTTGTTTTGAAGACCATAAACCAGACTCCTCTTTGGTCAAAGCTATCAGTTACCATGAACTTGTTACCTCAGCAGGGAATATGGGCCACATTCCTGCTTCTCTTAAAATCCAATTTCCCAATTCAGCAGCTCCAGCAGCAGCAGAACACCAGCAGAGCTGTTCCCACAGAGCATGGTCAGGGTGGCAGTGATAGTCTCACCTCACATCCAGACCCACTGCAGCAGCACTTCTGCTTTTCCAGGGGTGGGACAGGGGAAGGTCAACACTTCAGCTGCAGACTCATGTAGGTTACATTTGCTTTTTATTTTCTCAGGCCATAATATAAATAGTATAGGCAAAATGTTCCCTGGCTGTGAAGTTATTGAAGCTTTAGAGGAGAAGTGTTTAAATGTGTCCAAGGAACATCAATGATCCATCGCCACCACAACTAAAATCTTGACATCTACATTATTGCAAATGTTCAGCAGTCATAATATTCAACAGGAAGTGAGTAGAGGTTTTGGATGTTTTAATCTGCTGCACTCTCACTGCAGGGAACTATTCTTGTTTCAGGGCAGGAGGGAAAAATAATTCTATTCTAAAAGTCTTGGTTAAATGTTTATTTTTAATATAGATAAAAACTGGGTTTCCTGACAAAAACATATGTTTTTCTGGTTGTTTCGAACATCTGTTAAAAGTTGTCTCTCATTTTCAAAGCTCTTAATTTACTTTTTTCCACTCACATAATCAATTGATCTCAAATTATCCCTCCCACTTCTACAGAATCTTTAAGAAGTCTTCTATGACTCAGACGCCCCTTCTTTGCACCTTCTTCCTTTTCAAGCTACTTGCTTGTACCTCTGCTTCACTGGTTCCATAATTACAAATCTGATCTGAAAAGATTTCTTTTCCTTTTTAATATGTTTCTTAGCTTTTTTTACTGAAAAGATTATTTTGCTGACCATTATGCTCAACTCTCTTTCCTGCTGTACTTAAACCTACTGTATTTGGAAATTCAGTGTGTTTGAAAAAGCTATGAAGAGCAGTGTATGCTGTGTATGCACAAATGAGATGTGCAAATTATGGGGATTGCTAACAAAAGAGGGAGATTACAGGGGAATCACTGGGAGTTATAGGGAAGCATTAAGGTACTTAAGACCACAAGTCTCCACTAGACCTCAACAGGGTTTGTACTCCTAAAACTCTTTGGTGGGATTTTGTTTTGTTTTGTTTTAATAATAAAACTAGCCAGTAATAAACAAACAGCACTTTGTTATACTATAGTCTTCTCAAAATTCATCATTAAGGTTCAATAACTTGAAGCAAAATACGGTTACAAGAAAATATTCATAACAGAAATGTGGGTAATTTACACTAAAAAATAAACAGAAACAACTCAAACTTCTGAATATACTCATGTGCATAATTAATTAAGACAAAACCAAAAGATTCTCTCTGACCATGCAAATAATACTGTTTTCCTATTTTCCCTTTTATCTACCTTTCATAACATAGTTGAGGTGTTGTTTTTACATAAAGACAATTCTGGTTTGTAGCTTTGCTTTGTTTTGCTTTTAAAACTGCTCTAAGCAGTTTGAGGACATGAATGAACCATGAGGGGCACTTTAGATATTAAAAAAAGTCATAGAGCAGAATTTCATAACTTTCTACAAACACAGTGAATACTCTTAGACACTAACTACAAGGATATATACAGTAACATATTCAACAATATTATCTCTTCTAAATATGCAAGATCATCAAGAAATCTGCAGGAGTTTCCTAGTAAACAGTTTAAGTATATCTTACTGTATTTTTCTCTACCCTGTTTACGTTACTCTAAAAAATTTCAGTAACTTCTATTCATTTTCACCTAAGACTCCAGTGCAATGCCTTCACATAACACAAATTTTTTCTTTTCAAAGCCTCTATGGGAAACCTTAACCCCGACTGCACCTATGTTTCTGTTTGGAGTGTGCCAAGTTTCAGGGATTTGGCAGACTTGCACGCACAAGAGTTTATTACCTCTGTAATTAATTTTATGTGCATGAAAGCATAAATGTGTATTGGGTACACATTTTATCATCTGCTTCTTTCCTTTAATGAAGACGGTGATTCCATAAGATGAAGGAAGAAAACGAAGGAAGAAAAGGAAGGAAGGAAAGGAAGGAAGGAAAGGAAGGAAGGAAATTCCCTTTTCTACTGACTCCCTGTAATGGTAGTAGGGACACAGACCAGTGGTTGAATAAGTGCTGAAGAAAAATTAGCTGCTTGTCTCTATTTTGCACAGTGCTAAATATTGCACCAACATGCACCACTCAAAATACTCAAAATATTCAAAGTCCTCAAAATTTCATCTCTGAAATAAAGAAGTACAAATGCTTATAACCTCTGCTGCTTCTGATGCTTTCCCATTCTTTTATGAGAAGACTGATAGTGAGGCTATCTGGTGTTTAAACTCATTAAAATTAAGTAAAGTGAATAAGCACCAGCATCTCATACCATGAAGCATATCATGGGGAAGTGGGTAACCAGCACTATTTTAAAGAAAAATCATCATCACCATCATCATAGTTCCTGATTACAGATGAATAACCAAAGAGGAAAATATACAACATTTCATAAGTTTTAGAGGTGTTCTACTTTCACTGTTCAGGTTTTTGATTCCACTTGGCACACATTGCTTGATTAAGGGCTGAGGTTTTTTAATCTCTTTTATTCTTTTTCTCAGAATGACAGGGATTTATTCAATCAAAATTGTTTTGCATTTCCAGCACAGCTAGAACCATGCAAATAATAGTGCGAGTTTTGACTTCACCTTGTAAAAAATGCAGCCAGCAACAAAACGAGACACTAAACTGGAGACTGAAAAATTCCACTATTTTGTCCGTTTCCAAGTCATGTTCTAAGGCAGACTGGAGCTGCTGCAAGACTTGCTTCTTTTTGCTCAAGATATTTTTTAAAGTATTTTTTCAATTTTTCAATGCCATGAATTATTGTCATGTACTAATTTTGCAGGTCCATGCTTAAAATTGTCGCATTCCTTCATTCCAAGCACAATCACTCATTTTATACTACATCCTGTTATATCTCTACAAGGTTTTTCAGTCTATGTCAGCTAATGATGCTGCCTCTTCTCTGAGCTCCAAAAATAATGGGGAGTTACATTCTAAGTCATTACAATATTAGCAAACACAGTGAAGAGAAAAATGCATTTATATTTCCCAAATCTACTGCTTCTGAAAATAATAAGAATTTGGCAATTAATAGAATTGTTTCGATAATGTAATCTAGAAATTTCAACACCTAATAGTCGTGAACAAAATTTTGCAAAGCACCTTTTGTTCATTTGCCCATCCCCCATTTTGCACTCTGGTATTCAGTCAGATTGTTGTGAGACATCTGGAAAAATTATCTGCAGTGCCTCTATTGCCATAATGCAGACAATCCAGCAGGTCTCTTCATGAACTGCAGAAGCAAAAGCAAGCACCTCTGCATGCTGCACCAGCGTGCATTTTTGCATATTTGATAAGGCTTCCAGTAGAGTTGCAGTGAGAGGCATTTCTAGCTGCCATTTGATGGACAGTCTGATCCTGGTTGGTTACTGTAAAACATAATCTGAAATAGAGGCTTAGAACCATGGTGTATTTTTAACTTCCTGGCATGCACAGCACAGTCTGCTGTTGAGGAATTTTCCTCTTGCCAGAGTGATGAGCAGACAGGGCAGCACTGATGCTGCTCACGCTTAGCTCAGTGGGAGGCAATGCAAAAGCAGTGCAGCAACAAATATTATATTAAGTGTGTGCAGGTCCTTCTCCTCTCCCTCTCCCATCTCAGGTTCAGAGTTGGAAAGTGATAATAGACAGGACAGACTGCAATCTTCTTCAAGCAAAAGGAGTGAAGAAAAATCTTTTGGTAAGTGATTGCTAGGAGAACAGAATTAACTGAAAATGTACTGGGTTGAAGGTAAATAAATAACTGACCTCTGTATTCAGTGTGGTGCTGAGCAGATACAGCCAGGGATAAAACGTGTCAGAGCGACAAATTCATCTCTCAGTTGTACTGATGTCACTGAGGGTCCTCTAAATTTATAGCTGGTGTTTCTCTAGCTCTGTAGTGATGATACCAACCTGTCGGTTCATTGATGCTGCACTTACTATGATGCCCTTATTAAGTGTGGGTATATTTAGCATCAAATACTGACAACAAAAGGTATTCTGAACTTACTGACACATGAAACACAGTAAATTATTTCCCCAAATACAATAGCCAAAAGTTTAAAGCATCTGTTTCTTTGAATACACTTGATAAAACCATGTTACAAAGGACACACGTTTTAATTCCTCAAAAACATATAGATGAAGGGTTACAGAGATAGATTATGCAGGTATGAGAATTTAATTACTCAAGATAGCTTCAAAATCTTTCATTTGTGATTTCTTCATTTTCAAACAAACAAACAAACAAAAATTCCCACCACATACCTCTAGGTCTGTATCTAACATAGACTGGTTTGGGCTCTAAAGACAGTATTGATGACCCAGCACAGATTAAAAGCCAATATTGTGAAGTATACAGAGATTCAGAGCTCCCAGCCAAACATCCTTATTTTTAGAAATGTTATTTTTGGACTGAAATCCATTAACAGACCAGTCTAAGCTGCAGCACATCATTAACAGGCTAATACAGTTCACACAGAATTATCTGTCTGACAAAAAAATCCATTTATCATGTTATGAACTGACTCCTCTACTGAACACGAGTGCTGGCATGATGCACATAATGTGTGTGCTTCTCCTGAAAACGCAGAACCAGAAAGTTTGAATGCAAAAATATGCAAAATTAATTTTTCTGGCTATATGATTTATAGAAATGAATATGTAATATAGGCATTACTCATTCCTAAGAAAGCAACATGCAATCAGTGTGTGTCCAGTTCTGTAAAGGACAATGGGAAATACTGACCTGGAGATCACACTCTCTAAACCAAACTCACCCAGCACATTTCATGTTTTCTATCTCATGTTGTTTGCATGTACTTTCTTTCACTAACTTCTATTAAAATTCTTGCCCAGTTAGCCTACCTGTAGCTGAATCAGCTCATCCTTTCCCTGGATTTTTCACTTTAAATGAAGAAAATTTTCACTTGCATAACAATTTAAAAGAAAAAAGAAAGAAGAAAAAAGAGAAAAAGAAAAAAGAGAAAAAAGAGAAAAAAGAGAAAAAAGAGAAAAAAGAAAAAAGCCGTGGCACACCTGCATATTCCCATCATGTTTATAATAAACACGAATTTTAAAAATGCAGGAAGCAACAGAGTATCAGAACGCAATTCTAGCCAGAAGAGAAAATAGGTCAGTCCTATTGGTTTAACCTAATAATGAGTATACTTCTGCCCTCCTCAATAAATAAATAAAAGAAAATTATCCTAAAGTTACTCTAGCTTTAGGTGCAATTGCAAAAATACTTGTGCCCCCCAAATACACCTATGTGTGTGTACTCCTGTGTGTACTGACAAAAACTATTTTATCACCTCTAAGCTTGAGAGATTTACAGCAATGTTGGTGGAGTAAATGGAAAAATTTTAATATGCCAAGAGATAGATTATTTAAAAATAATATCATTTCAATATCCTCCAAAACTAATGCTCTGTTTTAATGTCAATAATTCTAATAAAGAAGCAAAAGTTATGGTTTTATCAGTCTAAAGATAGCAGAACTTCAATGTGCATTTTTGCTCTGTGAGGAAATAGAGCAATTAAAATACAATGGTGACTCAGTGACATGTCATCTATGGATGCACACATCTATTAATGTTAGGCTTCTGATCATAAACCTTCCATCTTCATTTTCCCTAACTTCCTAATTAATGTAAAAATCAGTACTTTTATTAGTTTAATTAGTGTTAATAGAGATGCATTTAAAATTAAAAATTGAAGTGAAATCAGAATGTGTAATTAAAATATGGAAGCATTCTATACAACTCTGAAACAGTACAAATGTTTGTTGTATACTTTTACCTCAGTGATCTGTTTTCGCCCATCTGTATAGACTGGACAAAAGCAGGTGTTTTCTCCACACATTAACAAACTTTCA